>OU612019.1:20396666-21733333 GCA_914767945.1 Eilema depressum
AAATCAATCAAGTCCTGCTCTTTCGCCAACCACCTTTTCATACTATCAATACTCGTATTATGAGACGTAGTTTTATATATATATTATGTACTAGTTGTTGCCCGTGATTCCGCTCGCGTGAATATCGATTATCCTGACCAAACATTTAGCCTATGTCCTTTCCCAATGTCTAATCTACCCCTGTACCAAATTTCATCAAAATTGGTTCAGTGAGACAGACAGACAGAGTTACTTTCGAAGTTATAACATTAAGTAGTATGGATATAGTATGTAATAAAAAGACTTATCCGATCGATAAGGAGTACATAGGTATTCTAAATACGGGGTCAAGTTGGGGACACCATGACTCCCACATTTTCTGGGCTTTCTCGAAAACGGAAATGTCTTTTCGTGAACCGGGGTGCGCGGGAAATGCCTTATAGGCCACCTTACACCTACATCTGAAAACCCGAGGTGGCGTGCGGTTTTAATCGGTTCGAGTTTTCAATAACCGCCCCAACCAGCCCGCAGTTATACATGAGGATGTCCGCATTAAAGAAAAATAGATAACCAGATATTGTGCACCGCAGGCTAGTACAAGTTGTTCTGAACAGGAAGGGAGAAGGTGGACCCCATACACTAATGTAAATTGATATCTTACAACAGGTATCTAACATTAGAAAAGTTATTAGGGCGTACGACTGATGTACGACCGTTAGGTTGTACGATTGATTATAAGATCGTTAGGTTATACAATTGGCGAAAGATCGTATTAGGTTGTACAAATTGTCGAAAGATCGTTGGGTTGTTTGACGAAAGATCGTTGGGTTGTACGACTGACGAAATATCGTTAGTTTATACGATTGACGAAAGATTGGGTATTTAGGTTGATTGTACGATTGTGTGTGCGGGGTTAATAAATATATTTTCTTTGTTCTTTCTTTCATTTTTTATCATTGAGTAATTTTATCTTGAAATTGAATAATACCTAATAATAAATTAAATAATGATGATGAATGAACAAATGTAATAAAATTATCTCAAGGGAGGACAGAACATTTACTCCATCATTTTTATGTACAAATGGAAGTTTGTGACCTCTAATAAACTTACAAAATAAGCCTCTTATACTAAAATTTATTGTTTAATATTTATTGTAGGATTTTTGTAATTCTCAAAGGATGGAGTTAATTTATACTATATTCTGTTTAGTGTTGTACATAGATAATACATTATTTAGAAGGCTTTTACCAACAAAATATTATTTAATTTTTTCTGTTGTAACCTTAATGAACATTACTTGGAATAGTTAGAGCCATCAAATAATTAGCTATTCTGCCTGTAATATTATACAACCCAAGGTCTTTGAATTTCTTAGTGAAATTCGTGAAAGTCGAGAAGCACTAATTAGGTCTTATTTGAGTAAATAAAATATATATTCTATGAGAGAGGGGAGGTCGTAGTGCCTGTTTTAATTAATTACACAAGTATGAAAGGAGATGGATACTCTTCCATACATTCGTGGGCCTGATTGACAGAAAATGGAGCTGTCAGCTGTCACAGCTTAAAAATACAGTTGATAAACACAAGAAATAATTAATCGATTAACGGAAATCGATTCAGAATTTATTTTTATTACACTGTTATTTGGTATTTTAAATGGTTATTATTATTATTATGATTAAGTTTTGTTCACTCTGATTGATTTAATATCAAATTGTGATGCAAGTGTTATAATACGCAATATTGTTTAAATAATTTTTAGTAATCGATATTTTATTTTGCTAGTGAAATAAATTTAGTTTTAAGATTTCTCGTCTTCAAGATTTTCAATTGAGCTGGTTTTTTAATATTTTGAAATAGAAAAAAATACCGCTTTTTTTAAGTCATATCTCAACTCATTACAACGTTGGCCCAGAAGTCCCCGTCTCCTTTGTAAACAGACACGATGGTATTGAAATTGCTGTATATATTACTAAACAAGATACTAACAAAGCGCAGGCTTTGAAGCGAGATATGCTTTTTCGCCCGCCGGAGCTGGTGAGGTTATATGAGACTCGAACCGACTAAAGCGCACGCCGTCTGTGGGCCGTCCGCGTCGGTTGCCGGAGGTGAGATTATCGTAGCCATATCCCTCGCACCCCGGCCGACCTAAGGCCATATCTCTCGATCTGGCTCTCTTCCGGTGTGGGGACCACAGAGTCCTCAACTCGCACCCTGGAGCGAGATATGCTTGGAGTTTCTTTGAAGGATAGAATCCTTAACGAGGTCATCTGAGGTTATGAGTGCTTATAATATAATATACCTACATACAGACATAATCACGCCTTTATCCCTGAAGGGTTAGGCAGAGGTGAATTAGCACCTACATTTCACCAATCATTGTATTAGGTCCTACGTAATAGGGGGGAGCCTATTGCCGTATTCCGGGCACTAAATTGTTGACTCGATCGTATCGTTATAATATTAGCAACCGATATTACTAATATTCTCGTTAACCCCTCCAGCTAAGCTAAATTGCTTGTGTTAGGAGTGGGTTCACGTAGGTAGTGTAATGGCCAGGATTCGAACCCGGGACCACTCGATCGTAAGGCTGACTCCTTAACTACTAACCTCGGCGACCCGACGCGCCGTCGAAAAATTTAAGCTGATATCGCAATGTTTACCTAATATTCGCGTAATATAACTTCACATTGAAGTGCTGACATATGAGCGATTTAGTCATTCGCTTCAGCTTATGCCTTGGAACGCAGTCAGCGACTCACTATTCGCGACTGTGCAAATTCGTTATCGCTGCTATTCTTGTTAAATATATTCAAGTCCTAATTGTGATTATGTTCCACAAACTACGTTTTGTTCCCAATATTATTAAATATTATACACCAGTTATCGTATTTCAACGGAATGTTGTTGGTATATACCTAATATTTACTGAAATAAAGCAATTAGTATGCTAACTATTCTTATCGATATAGGGTATAGGAGAATTTGGAATGCTGAAGACGTGTTCGTTATAGCTCAGTAATTGGTCAGAGCATTCCTGCTGTACGGGACTGGTTCGCGAGTTTAAGTCCCGCCTTGAGCATTCTCTTTTTCCAATTTAAATCGATAAGTATATTTACTCGACTAATGCGATGAATAGTTCGCAAAAAGGAGTCAGATTGGCAACGGATGCAATCAGAAAATGCGTCTCCATGAAGATAATAAATAAATAATAATAAAAATAGTTTATTTCCAAAAACAATTTGACATTTTTAGAGTTTCCCGTTGGCCCCACACTAGGCAAGCCTGTCCTGTGGGTACCGTGACGTTTGCCTTGTACAGTTTCAGTGCTCGGTCATCAAGTTTAGTATAATCATCACACTTACAAAAGTTAGAAGAAGAAGAGATAGGATATGTAATGTAATGTATGTGTATAAATATATAAATGTATATGTGTACCTATATTGTATGTAATGTATAAATATATTACATGTATAAATAAATGAGTAATGGGCAAATAATATTAATGCACGCTACAAACTTCGGACATTACCCACTAGTAGGCATTCAACTTAGTGCAGTAATTTAATTTTAATTAAATAAATAAATAAATAAATAAAAAATAAAAAAAAATTAAGTAATTTAGTAGTAGTAAGTAGTGATAATGAGTAATATTTTTTGATAAAAAAGACTACTCTGTTCTTTCTGTACTACTGTTAAAATTAATTATAATATTCATGGTAATTCGTTGTGTAGTTACAGCGTGAAAGCGTAACAGCAAACTCGCTGAATTAACAGTATTAGTTAGGATCAGGATAAACTACAAACTTTGCTGAACACTTAGCAACAAAATCCTTGTTACATAGTGCAACAAAGACTACAAGTGAGTACAAGACTGAGCTTAGTAAACGGAAGGCTTAGATACTATGACGTGCTGAAGCGTTCGTGTTTTGAGTGATAAAGAGGGATGTAGCGAAATATGTATTCTTATACGATAACGAATGCTTACTACAAAAGTTAGTTATGCATCTTCGCACACTAAAAAAATCACGCTCTAAAAAGTATTAAGGAGTATCAAGGATAGCCGTGGTCGTATGCCACTTACTCTAACAAAATAATACATTCTAGGGAAAAGTGGTCGCATGGCTATCCTAGCAATAACCCTAAAATAAGTGCGAGGTAAATGCCTCATGTAGCCAGGTGGACTGACGACCTGCGAAAGGTGGCTGGGACATACTGGATGCGGAAGGCGGAGGATCGGCAAACATGGCGCATATTGGGAGAGGTCTACGTCCAGCAGTGGACTGCAATAGGCTAATTGATTGATTGATTGAATTAAATGCCTCATTGGGTAACATCACACGCCGGTAATTGAAACCCGCGATAGCGTGGGCTTTCAGTCGGTTGGAGTCCGTCATAACCACCCACGGTGGCAGGCAGGGGTAATACCCGTGGGGATTGTCGCACGACACAAAAAGAAACTATCACTTTTTATCTTATGCTCAATTCGCCCGATACTAATAAATTTCATCCCCATTGAGCATTGATACCATTGTCAAAATTTTCCCAGAAAACAAACTTCGTTTTCATTATGCGAAATTGATAAATTATACTTTAGAGATATTTGAGAAGAGCAATCGCCCTTCAGACTAATACAATATTCGTACACAATTCAACTAGGTGTGATCCGTTCTCATTAGGCCTATCAGTTGAGTAATTTTTTGCCAAACCAAATACATTTTAAATTAATTTTTTAATGATTTATCAATGAAGCTGAAGTTGTTTTCTTTTTGTATATTATCGTCTTTTTACGACCTTTCTTCATTTTTATTCATCATTCATTACATATAAAAAAGCTTTTTATTTATATCGTGCTAGAACCCGTTAAAAAGTTGCTTTATTTCAATGAAATAGGCTATGTTTGGTCGCGAAAACCGACATCCACGCGGGCGGTGCCGCGGGCAACATTTAGTATAATATGACCAAGGTATTTTTGAATATCTCCAATACACGACAATTTTAAAATTTTATAATTATTTATAACAATGTTATGCCAAGTTATACCAATGAGATGGTATAAAATATAAATAATAGGCAGGCAGTGAGATTTCCCTCGCGAGGTACGTGAGCTATGTCTTCTTATTTTGTTCGCCAAGTACGTGAGGCTTTCAAATGTAGCATATACATACCTACGTATGAATTATTTAATCACTTTAATAGGAATGTTTCCATTTTTTCGGGTGATAGAGTGCAACATTACCGCTGAAAATGTGGTTACGTACGTGGCCGAGGCGATTTTGAATATATAAGTACAAAATGTAAAGGACGAAGTTTTTTTTAGCTTATTTTTTATTCAAAACAATAAAAAAATATTACTTTTTTTATTTTTAATTATAGAAAATGATGTAAAGAAAATAAATGAAGTAAAATTCCTTTTGACGCAATGACCAACACGCGTACTGACTATCTTTAAATACGCATTTTGACATAAATAAATATACCTACACAAAATGTGCAATACGCATAATGCCATATTAGTATGATGACCAACACATATATTGACTAATTTTAAATAGGTACGCAATTTACACAAAAAGTGCAATACGCATAATGCCATGTTAAAAGATTAACTCACGAGTAGGCAAGGTAAGAGCAAAAACAACTAGATTATTCCTTTAAACAAAACATTTACCATCTTAGATACTTAGGGGTCCATTACACGCTTATGCAAGCGTCATGCATCATGCCGTCAATCATGAATACCTATTATTGGTCAATTGGTTATTAGACGTTATGTTATTGGTCAATCACGGCGTGATTGATGGTTAAACCATGGCCAAACCTACCGTGTAGTGGACCCCTTATAGTGAAATTAAGAACTATTCCTTTAAACAAGACCTTTACCATCTTATCGATTAAGAAAGAGAAAGGGAAAGTCCCGTCCGAGCTCCATTCTCTTTCTATACATAGGTAACTATTCCTACAGTAGTGGTCAAATATTCCAAAAAAATCTAAAATCTACAAACTGTTAGTTCAGGCATCGAACTTTGACCTTACATAACTTACTAATAGTTGAAGATCGATCGATCGTTAACGAACCATAGCGACCATGACTGCCCACCCACAAAGTTTGAATAAGTTCTTCATTCCCACTTGGCAAACTGTACGTGGCTCATTGAACGTTGGTAATTTGATAGATAGTTAAACCGGGCAAATTAATTTAACTCTACAGATATCAACTACGTTACAAGTAATCGTAAGAATGATATACATATAAAAAAATCATCTAGATATTTTTTTACCTGTTTGCGTTGTTACTAAACTTGTTAGTTTTTGAAGTAGAATACAGGTAGGTACATATAAATTATTGGAATATAAAATTGCCTTAAAAATAATATTATAGTCAGCATTATAATATAGTTTTTAGTTTCTTAGCAATGTTTTTGAGCAAAGTAGGTAATTTTTATTTCTCTCTCTCTCTCTCTCTCTCTCTCTCTCTTATTATGCTGTTTTACTATGTAGTTGACTGTATCAGAATATTCTAAAAATTAGGGCACATTTTCTTGACATTACTAGCATTACTTAATATATTATTATTACTTACTTAATTTATTTATATAATATAACCAAGATTATTGTTAGTCTAAATGTCCACTTGATTTCTAACAATATTTGGTTACGGACTGTTTTCCTAGTGAGAACGTAGCCTTAAGCTTCGAAGCCAAATTGGCTGTTACTAGAATAATTATCTCGTCTTGTGGGTCTAGTAGCATACCACAGTATGAACCGTTGATGCATACATGTGTACAGACTATGCAGTCTGTACAATAAACTAAGGCCGTATTCTAGAACGATACTCAGTCCTGCCCCTCTAGACAAGTGGCAATTCGTCGGCCGGCGTTTTGTAGAATAGAATGCCAAATGTATGGGATTTGACGTATATGACAGGCGTCAACGAATGTCAAAAACGTCAAATCCTATACATTCGTCATTCTATTCCATGATACGCCGATACGCATAATACTCGATTTATCTGAGGACAGATAGAAAAAAAAGACAGATGACAATTATTGTCTAGGTATATCAATCTGTCCTTAGATAAATCGATAATCAGAACTGCCTATGGGAAAGAGGTATGACTACCAAAAGTCATCATTTTTTTGTCGCCATTTTAGAGTGTGGACAACATATCTATAGTTTATAATATATCATTGCTACCTACATATTAGTTTTGCAAGCAAAGTTTTACTGTCACCGAAGCTATGTCAGTAACACTGGGTGTATTTCCTTGTTTCTGAGATATGACAGCTTTTTGATGTCTCTTATAGTCACGATAAAACTACAAGATTACTTCAGTAGCAGTCATATCATATCATAGACGACCGGTAACAATGTTAGGATGTAAAAGGCTTATAGCTACTTATAGTACCCACCCTAATCCGACGTTAAATTTTTACGACTCGTAGTAATTTGTTACCTGTCAATCTTCGATATCTGGGATCAACTATGAACAGTCTACTGTATCTTCTGTTAGTATAGTCTTTGGCACAAGGTACAGTCCACAAAGAAGATACGGTTGCACCTTCACATACCACTTTATATGAAACAGTGGGAGCGTATCGCCTAGTCGATTGTATGTAGGTACATTATGCAAATACTTTGTATGTGATATCTGAAAATGATGTTTACGTATAGTAAAACCAATAATTCCCTTGAACTTGACTGCTACTTTTCCTTCAATAATGTCAAATCGTGCTGATATAAATCTTCGATTTGCAATAATTGTGAATATGGAGTCACTCCACTGGCAATGGCCCACCTGTTGACGTGTGCTACATGCCCATGCACATGTACTCCGGAGGATCTCATGTGCGCCTCTAAGAGCGGTATCCAGGTAGCAGTACAATCCGGGTCCCCACACCGGAAGAGGGCCAGATCGAGAGATATGGCCCTGGGTCGGCCGGGGTGCGAGGGATATGGCTACGACAATCTCACCTCCGGCAACCAGCGGCCCACAGACGGCGTGCGTTTTAGTCAGTTCGAGTCCGACATAACCTCCTCCTTCGGCTCCGGCGGGGGAGGTATCCGTGGGGATTTTTCGCACGATAACAAAATAAAATCGGCCAAGTGCGAATCGGACTCGCCCATGAAGGGTTCCTTAGAGCAAAGGCGAAAATTGCGGCTTATGACGTATTAACAAAAATCTACGGACTGGATCTCGTTCGAACCAATTTTTATTGGTAGTTTTCATGGCAATTTACATCATATATTTTTTTTAGGTTTATCATTCTCTTAGTTTAGAAGTTAGAGGGGGGGGACACACATTTTTCCACTTTGGAAGTGTCTCTTGCGCAAACTATTCAGTTTGGAAAAAAAATTAGGTTACAAACCTCAATAGCATTTTTAAAGACCTATCTAAAGATACCCCACACGTATGGGTTTGATGAAAAAAAAAATTGAGTTTCAGTTCTAAGTATGGGGACTCCCAAAATTTAATGCTTTTTTTTATTTTTGCGTGAAATTCTTAATGCGGTTCAGAGAATACATCTTCTTACCAAGTTTCAACAGCATAGGCCTTATAGTTTCGGAGAAAAGTGGCTGTGACATACGGACGGACAGACAGACAGACAGACAGACAGACAGACAGACAGACAGACGGACGGACAGACATGACGAATCTATAAGGGTTCCATTTTTTGCCATTTGGCTACGGAACCCTAAAAAGGTAGCAGCACACTGGGCGAACTTCATTTGAGAGTCGAGGCGCCATCATCACGATACAAGAAGAAGATAATAAAACAGTATGCACTTGACAGTGAAAAGCGTAGTTCTTATTTTCGCCATTTCACGGAATCGTTTGTTTTACTATACCGTGCAAATCTTGTGTCCATCAAAGTGAAATTCCGAACGTTTAGACGTTCTATCTGCCAGTATTTCTGTAATTAGGGACGCAATTCCGAAGAGGATCATATTCGATAGCGTCTCTAGTGCCTTCTCTGTTCTTTGAAATCGTTAGTCTATGTTAAGTTCCTTTGTCTATCATTTAATTAAAAAGTAAATGGAATTTCTTACACTTACAAGTTACTAATATTACTGAAATTACATTTTCAATGTCTAATTAAACAAGTAATTATTTGCTAACTTATAGAAATAAGTAATTAATTTTCGCAAGTTTATTTTCATTAGCTAAATGTTATTTTAATATGAAAGGTACACACAAATTTCTAAGAACAAACATAGCGACACACATTCAATAAGTTATTAGATATATATCACAGAGCTCGGTGCGTATCTGAACAATATTTTCTTACAGAAATATTGACACAAAATATATCATGCAATATAAAGAAATCGACATCGTTGCTTGCGATCAATTTTATTAGTCTCTTAATTTTTGAGGAATAGAGTTCAAATTCAAATGAATTCGACTATTTTGACAGCAAAACATAAATTTGTCAAGTCACAGTTTCATTTTCTCCTACTACGACCTAAAGCTTTTAGCGGTAAGACTGTAATGCTTTTATTACGGCCGGGGCAAAACGGGGTAAGGAATCGGAACCTACGGGGTAATATTTTGTCTGATTCGGTGCCCAATATTAAGCGGGGCTTGATATTTTTGAAATGATACATGCTGCATATACCCATGGCGGTATATTGCTTGGATACTTTTGTTTTGCTTACTCAAACGGAAATGTGCTCTGAACCAAATAACCGGGTGAAAATGTGTTAGCTTTTATAATTTTTTTGAATGGGCTGGTACTAAATGTTAACGGAGCGTGTATTTTACGGTTTGTTAAATGAATATGCCCAAAGGATTTGTGTTAATCATCGTGATATGTCAGCAATTTTTGTGTGCACCGACACGGATACAAAAACATCTTTTATTTTTTTATTGGGTATTTAAATAATGCTTATAATAATATTATATTAAGTTAAATAAGTTAAATTTCTTTTAAAAATCTTATGATCCGATTGAAGTCTCAACTTGACTTCACGACAAAAAAAAAACAATCCCTACTAATATTATAAATGCGAAAGTAACTCTGACTGTCTGTCTGTCTGTCTGTCTGTCTGTCTCACTTTTACGACTAAACCGCAGAACCGATTTTGATGAAATTTGGTATAGAGGTAGATTAGACCTTGGGAAAGGACATAGGCTATGTTTGGTCGCGATAACCGACATCCACGCGGGCGGAGCCGCGGGCAAAAGCTAGTTTATTATAAGTAAAAGAGCTGCTATGTTGCAAGGAAGGTTCATATACCAATTTTATTTAAGACCAGTTTTACACACATACCATCGTTGACGTCGGTAGAGATCACACATAATGCTTGCTATGATCCTGATTCCTGATATACTTACAACTTTCACTTCTTCTACTTCGCTTTTTAGAAGACTTGAAGAGAAGGAAGAGGTTCTCAATTCAACTGACCGCTCTTTTTATATTTGCTATAGCAAGGAATGTTTAAATTTTAATATTTTATTTTGTTCTTCTTCCTCCTAGCGTTAATTCCCAGTCGCATCCGAAGCTATCACTTCGGAGTCTGGGGTCCGCTTTGCCAGTCTTAACTACGAATTTGGCTAGACCTCGATATTTACCGTGAAGCGATTGCCATCTGACCTCTACAACCCAATGTTAACATTAGGCGATATCGAAGCTTTGCAGCTAGACCGTTGTTTTTGGAGTTTCTAGGGCTCCTCCTTTAATATTTTATTTTGTTATTTTAGTTATAGCTTCTAGTTTATTTCAGAATAAAAATAAAAATTAGGATTTTTATTTTAATTTAGTACCAATTATTTATTGAATGAAATTTTTTGAAGCATTTATTTTTTATAAACCGATTATTTATGCCACAAAAAACTGTTCGGTGATTATAATTTCGATTTCAACATAAACAAGCCATCACACCTAAATTGGTGGTTAGACTATTCACCGCCAAACTCACCATTTCGAAAGGGTACAATCGCCACGTCACAACCCGTGCGCTACCGCAGGCTATAACATTGAGGTCAGCGTGATGGCCATTGTGCGTGACCTCATCAAATAAAAATACGATAAATAGTTACAGTGTGTAGTTACACAGTAATTACGTTTTCCGCAGCCAGAGGGTACAAGAAGGAAACTAGAATCACTTAAACGAGATTTATTATACTTATTTAATTAAATCTAACTAACCTAAAGGTGGTGAATGTACTCGATGTTAGAAATACATTACACCGTACTAGCCTAAAGGTGAATGTACTCGATATTAGAACTACATTACACCTTACTAACCTAAGCGAATGAGTTCTATATGAGAACTACATTCTTAACTATACTAACGACTACGTTCGATGCTAGAACAGAAGTGAAGTATATTTATTTTAATTAAAGATGTAAAATCAGTTCGCGTATTGATGCAATCGATTCTCAAATCTGCTGACGGTGCGGCACGAGGCGAATGCACGAGGCTGCTCGCTGCACGGGGCGCTGATGCTGCAACTCGTACTTGCTCTCCTTATAATCTGGGTCGTTATATGTATAGCGGGTTCATGCGGGTTTGCCTATGTAATTCCTCCACCCTCAGAAAAGCAATTATTTTCCAACTTTCAGTGAAAATATTGCTGGTATAGTCGGTTTTCCAGGTTCTTCATGTGTCTCATTTTGGTATCTCAGCTATTTTCAGTGGGTGACCAAATACATTGGGTCTTCTTGCGTATCTATAGCTTATTTCAGTTTTTGCTTAAACTGCAAATGTTTTATAGTTCACTCGCCTGTGGTGGTAATATGAGTATGGTAGTTTTGATTTTGTTAATTTGCTTTGACTGCATCTGTTTCGTAATAGGGTATTTATTAATAGATTCGTAGTACAATCGTGTCCAGTCTTCTGTCTCCTTCCCCGATTGTACTATTGTAATATACTTTGAACAATGGAAGTAGTAGGCATCGAGAACTGTACTCTCCTCCCCTCGTCATTGGTCTTCTTTTGTCCCAACCGGGGCCAGCGGTTATTTCTGGCGATCTTGAGGATTGGTGCAGAAGGCCTGGCGCATTATGATGGTCTCTTCGGGTCTGCTACATTTACACCGGTGCTTCCAACTGCTTCGTGCCTTGGAAGAAGTAGAGCTGGACGTTCTGGATGTTCTGGATGAAGCGGCGCCTGGAGGATAAACTCTTCTTTTTCTTTTTCCTTTTATTTCCTTTTTTTTTCTTTTTTTTTTTTTTTTATAAAGTGAATTCGTCTTGTCGAACAAGTTTTTTTTTTCTTTTATACTATATTCTGGATCCTTCCTGTGCTATCAATGTTTGGATAACCTCCCCTGCGGCTTCACGTAGATTCTGGATATTCGATGAGGTATTAGGATACCGACAGCGACTATCGGAGTCAGCACTCAGCAGGTTAACGATTTTTGGAAACCTATGCCGCGCCGCGCACTGCCTCGAATATCCTACCGACTGCGCCAATTACGTTTTCCGCAGCCAGAGGGTACAAGAAGGAAACTAGAATCACTTAAACGAGATTTATTATACTTATTTAATTAAATCTAACTAACCTAAAGGTGGTGAATGTACTCGATGTTAGAAATACATTACACCGTACTAGCCTAAAGGTGAATGTACTCGATATTAGAACTACATTACACCTTACTAACCTAAGCGAATGAGTTCTATATGAGAACTACATTCTTAACTATACTAACGACTACGTTCGATGCTAGAACAGAAGTGAAGTATATTTATTTTAATTAAAGATGTAAAATCAGTTCGCGTATTGATGCAATCGATTCTCAAATCTGCTGACGGTGCGGCACGAGGCGAATGCACGAGGCTGCTCGCTGCACGGGGCGCTGATGCTGCAACTCGTACTTGCTCTCCTTATAATCTGGGTCGTTATATGTATAGCGGGTTCATGCGGGTTTGCCTATGTAATTCAGTAGTGTTATTGTAACGCATTCTGTAGAGGAGTACCTACCGGAAACAATTGAAACAATGGCATAAGGAATGAAGCTATGCCCAAAGAAATACGTTTTTTTTATCATGCGCAAAATTCCCACGGACATCCCCCCCCCCCCCAGCCCCTCCCGGAGCTAGCAGGAGAGGTTCTGTCAGACTCGAACCGACTAAAACTCACGCAGTTTATCGGTCGTTAGTTGCCGGAGGTCTGATTCGCTGAGACATATCTCTCGCACCCCGGGAACCAACTCTTTCGAGCAGGCCCCAAAGAGATCTTGGAGGTCCAAACTACCCTAAAAGGCTGATAAACGAACGAAGCTGTAGGCTTTCCTTTCAAGGTTGGGAAATCAGTCGGTAATAGCTGCTATAAAATACATAATAATTAAAGGGATCAGACGGGCTCCTGCCCGTCTGATCCCTTTAAAGAACCGGGCATAACACGAAAATTATGATGACAAAAATTTAATCAAGCGCGAGTTGGACACAAAGGGTTAAGTACCAATGTATAAGAAAGAAACAATGTTGGACCTCGCACTTCACCAGTTTAAAATAGAACAATTTCCCATTTAAACTTCTGAATAAAATATGCATGTTACAACAAAATACAAAACTGCAAGTTTCACTTAGAAGTTTGTTTAAAATCATGTGAGTATGCTCATACAAAGTTGTAGCGACGTGAAAAATGTAAACGTCAAAAGATATTTTCTTACATTGGACGAACTATAATGTAGAAGCTTAAGGCGAAATTCATGAAAATATAAAATTGAATTAAGCCAGTGATTCGTATATCGAACAATAGGCTTGCTTTATATTTGACAGCCTCTGTGGCGTAGCGGTAGTGAACACGGCCACCACGCAGGAGACGTGGGTTCTATACCCGCTCAGTGCAAATATTCGTAGGCATGAATATTTAAACCAATGCATTGGTCTGGTCGTACTTCGGAGAGGACGTTAAGCCATCGGTCCTGGTTGCCATATGAAAATCTATGGCAATTGTTAAGGGTAGTTGGAGTCCTAAAAAGATCCAACATCTGGTCTAGCTGCAATACTTCGATATCGCCCAATTTCGTTATTGGGTTGTGGAGGTCATGTGGCAGTCGCTTCACGTAAAATATCGAAATCCAACCAAATCCGCAGTAAGACTGGTACTGGAGTCAACGGGGAAGGTTATGACGGACTCGAACCAACTAAAACGCACGCCGCCGTCTGAGGGCTGCCGCAGGTGAGGTACCTATATGATGCTTGCGTCACTCCTGCACGGAATTCTGGCCCCGCATCTGGAGCTCTTTGGAACCTCTTCCATTGAAGGTAATCTATATTTTATTCCAGACTAAAATCTATCTCTGTACCTTCTAAATTTCAGCCAGATTCGTTCAACCCTGATTAAACTGTGATTGTATCTAAACATCTTCACGAACTTTATATTTTTCTTCCCTCGTATTTAAAATACTCATTTATTTTTCACCTAGTCTGATATAAAAATTACAGTTCTAGAATTTCCCTCACAATATTTTCTTCCCAGCTACTATTCACCTTTAGTACCTCCAAGTGCTCTTCAGCCACCGAAGTGGGAGCTTCGACGCTTTAAATTAAAATTATAATCCGAACTACACTTCTCTTGTATCCAATAAAACTAGTTTAATTAATAGAATCAAGGTTTCCGTGAATTTGTAATTGCTTTGATCTGATTTTGAAATTAATTTTTGTTTGCTGTTTAACATTTATTTTATGTAGCTAGCAATTTTTATATTTTGTGAGTGAAGATTTAAGTCTCGAAATTTGGTGTAGGTACACGTTTTAAAAACGGTTCAATAAATTTTCAATCAATTAGCCTATCGCGGTATACTACTGGACATCAGTGGCGAGGGGTCCCAGTAACCCGATTCTTGCTGGCTTGCTCTACCAAGAGAAGACGTGGTAGAAGATTGCTATGGTCACTCTACAACAGGGGAGATTGTTTCCAACGGATTCCCTTTACAAAATTTTCACCCTTCTCCACTGCTGGACATAGCCTCTCCCAATGTTGGTAGGCTTTGTCCTACTGCTTCCACACTGGCCAAGGGTTTTATTTCGAGTTTTCCATCTCTCGCAATGATATCATCTGCGTATTTTGCCGTCAGTCGCCTCTTACGACACCCTTCGGTCAAAATGGACATAGAAAATGATTTTAACATAAAAAATGAGAGATACTTTGACTTGACTAACGAATTAACCAAAAACGGCTACGTGGTTAAACTCTACGCCGTAGAAGTAGGAGCAAGGGGAATTCCAGATAAATCCCTGTACAACTTACTTAAAGAGCTCGGATTGCCAAGAGCTTCAGTAAGCTCTTTACTAAATCGAATATCAAAAGCGGCATTGATAGGATCTTACCTTACTTTATTTGGATCTTACTTTATTTGGATAGGTAGGGGGGGGAACACTACTGACGGTGGAGGTGAGCGCTGATGCATCACAAGGTGGCCACCCTAAACCTACATCTGGGTCGCAAGTCTCAGTAGCCGTCACGGTGTTCCTCTCTGTATCACGCTATGGACCCGGCGACTGCACGGTGAATCCATGGATTGCTGAGAATCGAATCTCTTGGGTTAAATTATAATGATTCTGAAGACGTAAACTGTATTTTGTATGCATTGTCTGTTTATTCACGATGGATGCCAAAACTACCGAACGGAATTTGATGTAAGTAATTTTTTGTTTGAAAATTTTTAGTCATACCTAAAATCTTACGTATGTTTGATCGCCATTAGTTGAGTAGACCCGGAGATATTATTATAACCAAAAGTCACGATAGCCGACATCCACACGGGTAGAGCTGCGGGCATCAGCTAGTCAAAGTTGAGGCTTCTCTTCACTCTTTTCTCTCTATTCTCTCAGGCAATACTTATATTAGTAATGCTAGAGAGATGAGAAACTGGCAATAAATCTCACTGCAAATTACTTGCCTGAATGCCTTCTGTACCAGTCGTAAACTCTTCCTACTATATATTACAAAGTGCATATTATTTGACAATAAGGAAACATTAAATAAGCTTCAAAGGAACTTTTAGCACAAAGCTACATTCTAGCCCAATCTACCACAATATTTGAATCTACAGTCGACGGGAGCCGAGTCGAAAAGTAACCAGAATAGATAGCAGCAATATAATTTAAGTTTAAAATTGCCGGCAACTTACTGTACACAAGTCCACACCAACTATTGTCCGTAGTGATGTAGTGTGGTTACAGAGTTTCCCGGTATTTCCCGGGATTATAACATAACATACATATACATAATAAACTCACGCCTATATCCCCGAAGGGGTAGGCAGAGGTGCTAGCACCCACGTTTCGCCGTTTATGTTTAGGTCCCAATGTAATAGGTGGCGAGCCTATTACCATTAACCGGGCACTTATAAACCTGCGATAAATACATACATAACTTCGAAAAGCTTCGAAAAGTCATTGGTGCGTGCCATGGTAAAACCTGGAATCGAACCCGAGACCTCGTCTCAGCAGTCCATTACCCATACCACTAGGCTACCGCGGCTATTCTACTACTCTACTCGGCTCTATTCGGCTACTCGGGATTATAAATCTAAAAATTGATGCCCAATTTAGAAGACGCGGTTTTTATAATGTGGTCTGTCAAAATGATGGACATCTGATGAGTTTAGTAGTCCAAAATGTAAATCTCACCATACAAAGAAAAGAAAAAAAAAGAGGGAAATATTTTATTTTACACAGACATGCACAGAAACATTAGAATAATCATGAACCATGTCATGTCAGGTTATACTTACCAAATTATATGACGACCTCGATAAAAACTTTTTCAGTTTTATTCAAGACAAATTCTATTTCTATTATTATATTTCAATCAAGTTATGGGTCTTCCAAGAAAAGTACTTTTACTATTCTACAAATCTAAATAATTTTATATTTCTGTAAGATATTAGCTATAAGTTCCATATTTTTGATTTTTTTGATGAAAAAGTATTTTTTGTAGGTTCTATTGTACTATGATATAGCATACGTACTAGTAATATTGTAATAATAAAAGACTGAATGGAATATAAAAATAACCCTCCAAAATATGATGCATTGAATTTAACAGCAATAACACAAAAGACTTCATTTTACGTCGCACTAGATACTGAATAACTATTTTGATTAATTCTTGGAAAAAGTATTTTTCTGTCGCAATCAATGACAAAAATAAATACATTGAAAACTGTATTGTTATTTACAAACGAACCATTACTCGATATTGAAGTCCCGGAATATTGAAACAAGCTTGCACAGCACTATTCAGTTTCCGCGACAGCTGGTTCAACTTTGTACGTAGGTACAAAGCAGACCGGGATATATTATAAATTAAATCCGTTCGTAAATACGTGCATTTGTACAACATACGTAATTGTTGAACGAATCGTTAAATGAGTTATTGGATAACACCACAAACAATTTTGTACTGCTTACACAAATGATTGAACAATTAATTATTTCCGTAAACAATTTTCCAAAAGTACATAATTACATATAAGACCTCTTTATTCATTAGTGGAGTGGAGTCATTAGTGGAGTGACACACACATAAATACACACACGCGCACACACACACACACACACACACACACACACACACACACACACACACACACACACACACACACACACACACACACACACACACACACACACACACACACACACACACACACACAGCGGGCCAAGCATGTAATTCGCATTACGTGCATTGCTTTGAAGCTTATTTGTTAATAGTTGTAAGTATCATCTTTAAATGGGCTAATTTTTTACTGCTAAATTATTACATTATTATTTATTTATTTTTATTCATTGCCCACACTCTTGTATTTTGCCCGTTGTTGGTATTTTAATTATAATTTATTAATTTGTAAATATATGAAAAATTAATTAACAATTTGTAAATATCTAAGTTGAAAATTAGTTTATATTCAATTAAGTAGATCTGGGTATTTTCTATAGGTACTGTCTCTCAAGATACAGGCTTCTGCCTAGTTTGAGAGACAGCGGTGTATGTTTTTATGGTTTTGTGTACCTGCTTTAGTGTTTATGTAAATCATTCAAATTGTAATTTTAATGTGTGACAATAAATTATTATTATTATTATTCCGAAGGTGACCCCATACGACTACAGTTGCAAGCAGAAGATACGCGTACATTACTGCTTCTCAATGATCCACTTTATCCGTATCGGAATTTAACAAGTAATGGGTACACTGTATCTGCTGCATGCGTCTGCAGTTATTGTATGAGGTTACCGGTTCACGCCGGTAATGATGAATGTAAGGGCCAGAATTAGAACTCGGGACATCCCGATCGCAAAGCCGACAAACCTCTAAACTATCTACAATCTCATTACATTTAAATCCATTAAACTCACGAAGCAGTACAATCCAAGATACCTAATAACTTTGCACTTTAATTTCGAGTTTCCATGATGCAATGGCTTCGCAATGGTCTCGTAAATTGCAATATTGCAGTCCTACTGGCGGCGATATTGTCGGTACACTGACCTAATTCTTTCAGATATCTTACACTTGAACGAAGCGATAAGCAACTGAGACAATCCGGGCTTTTCATTTCTAATGTAGCATCCAGCAAGCACGGCTTACGAAGCTACACCGAGATAATTCAGGAGCAAGTAGCAGCAATTGTATTTACACAAGCGTGTGGGATTTCTTTTTTGAGAAGTTTTTTCGTTTATTTTTATGGTATTTTTGCAGCAGTGATAAAAACGGGTCTATCCGTGTGAAATACTGTTCTCTTGACTGTTACGTATAGAAATCTATACTCGGTATAAAGTAGCCTATGTACTATATCAGACTATAATATAAATCTATTAAAAGTTCCATCTATAGCCATTCATCCGTTTTATTTGTGAAAAAGTAACAAACGTTCAAACTCACACATCCCATCCATTCTCTTAAACTTTCATTAACACCCGTATTCACAAACAATACTGTGAGGTCTCATAGTGTGCTCGAGCGCATAGGGCTGGTAAAATTAATTCACAAACATCACGGAGCAGTATCTAACGTAGTGCGTTCCCTCAACGAAGTATTACTTATGTGTTATCAATGAATAAAAAGCCTTGCCAAAACGAACGCACTGAGAATTTGTCGTTCTTTGCACAGTTTTGGTAGTACGCATAGCGAAGTATTGTTTGTGAATACGGGTGTAAGTATTTATAAATCATTATCGTCTTATCTTTGTTCCCGGCTTTTGCCCTGAAGCTCGTGGACCGCTTAGTTCTTCCTGACCCGAAGATTCATTCAAATGGTTCAGCCGTTGTGGAGGAGTTAGGTGACAAACACACGTATTTTCCAAAATATCCTAATACATTCCAAGCTTTGATTTAGACACACTGTATTAAATACCTATACTGTATTTAAACAAACTAACTAAAAAAAATCTAGTTCCTTCTTCAAAACATCGATTCAAAACAACTTAAATATCACAATATAAATGATGTTAAAAGAAAAATTCTCTTTGTAATATAACTTGGAAATAAACTTGAATAGTTCTTGTTAACATAAAACTCCGAACAAACGTACGTACAGCACCTGATACTACCGTGTGTTAAATACTCTATTTGATCTCCTGGGAAGGTTTCAATTGCTCACTGCATATGAAACGTATTATTTACGGTAGACAAACAAATGTGAAGTGCTTTGAAAACATGTAATATTGATGTAGAAAATTGAACAATAAATGAAATATCGATGATGGTGAATTATAATGAATAGCAGTGGCGAGTGGTCCCTATAAACGAATCCTTGCTGGCAGAGCTGGCTTTGCAGAGCAAAGGGAAGCCGTGCTAGAGATGTTTAAATTTCGTTCTATAAGAGGTAAGATTATTTCCAACGGATTCCATAAAAAAAAAGAAGGTGCCGAAGTAAGATGACTCGGGTGATGGGGTTTTGTTGGTAGTATGGGACGCTTTACCAAGAACTTTTGGGGCGCTAACCTGCAAGTCGATACACCTGGTGTTTGACGATGAGGTTCTAGTGTAGGCATTTCTCTCGGGATTGGAAGGTCAGTGGCAGAAGCAGAAGTCTTAGAAAAGAACGTCACGTGTGGAGATAATGGAGCTTTGCGATTGGTTGGTTTCACTCTCACACAAGTTCACAGTAGGCAGGCGGCCAATAGCAATTCTCCGTTCTCTCGATACGTGTACGTTACGATTTTTATAGCTTTTCATACTCGGGGCACTGACCTCCATAACCAATTGGCGATATTAAAGTTCTGTAGTTAGTCGGACTTTTTAGGACTCCAATTACCATTAAAATGCAATAAAGAATGAGCTTTGGATGCGACTGGAATTGGCACCGGGATGAAGCATTTGAATTGGTTGACGTGACGATTCCACAGCTGGTAATGATATCACTATGAAGTTATAAGCGAGATTGATTCATGGAGAGGTTATAGACGATCGATTTCAACAAATTGATTCAACAGATTGAATATGAAATTGCATCGTGAGTCACTTTAGGAGATAACTCTGTCAGCTTGATATTATAGATAGTTGAAATTGTCAACTTTATCCATCTATCTACACTAATATGAAATTGAAAGTCTGTTCAATTATTTGTGAATGTTTGTCTTCTAAAAAGCACTCATAAAGAAAAATCTGTCCATCAGTTGATTTACAGATTTTACTCTAATTTCTCTGTTGTTCAATAATGTTTAAGAAGAATTTTCAATATCGGTTCACAAATTACGGAATAATAGATGGACATGCGTATCAATAATTTCTAGTTTTACATCGAATATAGGTATATAACCTTCTCCCTTTTTTCAAATCGGTTAATAAGGTGATTTGATCCATTAAGAGGCCAATCATTCAGGTGCTCTTCCAAAAGATTCGGACCTTTGTATCATTTGAATAAATTTACATTTATGTTTTATTTTCTCAGATCCTATTTCAATACCAAGATAATATTAAAATTAGCATAATATTTCTTCATAAACTTAATTTACATTTTAATACTCAACATTGGCGATGGAAATAATAAGGTGACAAGGATATCTTGTATCGATCTTCATGTTTGGCCGTAAAGGCGACGGATAAAAGACGACTGCATTTATAGGGGAAATGTTGAAGTTAAAGGTGAATGTGTGGTGTGACGAGAATGGGTAAAATGAAGACTGACTAGGATGATAGGAAGTTTGGAATCTATGACAGTGAATATAAAGTTGAGAATTGAGCAACTGAAATGGTATAGACTGTATAGAGGAAATGTGAGAAGAGAAGAATGGACGAGTTCCAAGTATGAATTTAATTATCTAAGATAATATGGCATGTAGGTATATTATCTTAGATAATTAAATGATATTTACCATCTGCTAAGTAGTAGTGTATATTATCTTAGATAATTAAATGATATTTACCATCTACAAATAAGTAAGTGTAAGAATCATCAGTTTTGAACAAAACCAAGAATTCACTGAAACATGTAATCTAATACCTATATAAAAATCAATGCCACTTTTCGTTGTTATTTTATAACTCAAGAACGGCTGAACCGATTTGGCTAATTTTAGTCTTGAAATATTCGTGGGTGTCCAGGGAAGGTTTAAAGGATGAGAAAATAGGTGCAGCGGGAACGGGAAAAAAATGGCGGTATGAAATTCGCCGGGACAGCTAGTTTAATATATAAAAATCAATGCCACTTTTCGTTGTTATTTTATAAATCAAGAACGGCTAAACCGATTTGGCTAATTTTAGTCTTGAAATATTTGTGGATGTCCAGGGAAGGTTTAAACGGAGAGAAAATAGGTGCAGCTGGAACGGGACAGCTAGTTATTTATTATTTCTACATATCACTATGAACTTATTCAAAAGTTTAAGATTGAGACCAGTGCCCCGACTCTCACATTCCATTCTGTGTTTTGTCACACACCTTCATTAACTTTATGGACTTAGATAATTTAAAACTGGAAAACTGTGCCCGAGCACGAAAAATATTCTAATCCCTACTAATATTATAAATGCGAAAGTAACTCTGTCTGTCTGTCTGTCTCACTTTTACGACTAAACCGCTGAACCGATTTTGATGAAATTTGGTATAGAGGTAGGTTAGACCTTGAGAAAGGACATAGGCTATGTTTGGTCGCGATAACCGGCAAAAGCTAGTTCGTAATATAAACGTATCAAGAGAACAGAAAGAACGGAAGAGTTCTTTTCCTTTCTTTTCATACGTAACCTAATGAAGTATTTTACCAGAAAACTCACTTATGATGAATTACGACATTACGATATAGAATATTTGCCAGCAGAATAGTACCTTACTATCAAAAAAATTCGGCCAAGTGCGAGTCTGGCTCGCCCATGAAGGGTTCCGTAGTAGCAAAGGCGAAAATTGCGGTTTATGACGTATTAAAAAAACTACTGACTGGATCTCCTTAAACTAATTTTCGGTGGAAGTTTGCATGGCAATGTACATTATATATTTTTTTTAGATTTATCATTTTCTTATTTTAGAAGTTAAAGGGGGGGGGGGGACACAGTTTTCCACTTTGAAAGTGTCTCTCGCGCAAACTATTCAGTTTAGAAAAAAAATATGTTAGAAACCTCAATAGCATTTTTAAAGACTTATCTATAGATCACACGTATGGGTTTGATGAAAAAAAAAAATTGAGTTTCAGTTCTAAGTATGGGGTGGGGACCCCCAAAATTTAATGCTTTTTTTCTATTTTCGTGTGAAATTCTTAATGCGGTTCACAGAATACATCTTTTTAACAAGTTTCAACAGCATAGGCATTATAGTTTCTGAGAAAAGTGGTTGTGACATACGGACGGACAGACATGACTCTTTAAGGGTTCCGTTTTTTGCCATTTGGCTAAGGAACCCTAAAAACGATAATCCATTACTCAAAACTACTATCTCTCATCATAAACAAAGACTGTAACTTTCAATATCAATATCCTATGTCCCACACTCCTATCAAAGGAATGTAGATAAACCACGCATTTCCCATTACTCTGAAGTCCTCTGTAGTGTACAGGTGACAGGGATGGAACAGTTCAGCGCGACGTTCCGTATCTATGGCCATTTATCTCAATACTGACAGAGGTACTATCTGTAATCAATCTTTGCGGAATTCCTAGAAAACCGTCTTTGTTGGCCATAAAATTTGAATAAAAGATTTAGAGTTTGAGTGAAAATTATTTATGCTTTTGTAATTTGAATATTATGATTGATGCGTAGTTAATAAATTTTTTTATGAATAGATTTTGATGCGTTTTATTACCTGACTGCCAAGCTTTATGTTTTTCCCGCATATCTTGTATGTATGCATGTATGTAAGTTCTCTATTATCTCATACTTCTAAACTACTTTGGGTACGGATTTTAATGATTGACATCTCAAATGAAAATATATTATACTTCTCTCAAAGAAGCTTACCATGGGTCTAGATAGCGTTGTGTAGAATGTTGTGGAATATTTATTTTTATTTTTATTTTTTAAGTGTTCTAAGCTACATAAAATGTAAACAAAGGCTATATTGACCCATTTCTTCGCTGTTTAATATCAGACAGATATATACAGCCCAGACTCAGCATCAGGTGCTTGGCTCGAGTCTACAATAGTGCCCGGAATACGGCAATAGGCTCACCCCCTATTACGTGGGACCGAATGCAATGATTGGTGAAACGTGGGTGTTAATTCACCTCTGCCTAACCCTCCGGGGATAAGGGCGTGATTATATGTATGTATGTATGCAAATCATAAACCGGATGAAAATTAATGGGTAGGTAACGCCTGCAATTAAATTTGTTTCAATCTTTTCAGCATCAGTCGAATTTTTATTTTTAATAATTTATTTTTTGGTTGAAAGGTCTTGGTCAGACTTAAAATCTTAGGTTTATTGGATCTGAATTGGTTCAGTAGACCGTTGATATGAGTGAAAAGGGGCTGCGGGCGGAAGCCTAGTACTTAATATAATCATTGGATTAATTCCCGTTAATTCCTTTTCATCCTAGCGTTAATTCCCAGTCACATCCGAAGCTTTCACCTCTGTGTCTGGGGTCCGCTTTACCAGTCTGCGAATTTGGCTGGACTTCGATATTTTCCGTGAAATGACTGCCATCTGACCTCCAAAACCCAATGGCGACATAAGGCGATATCGAAGCATTGCAGCTAGAACACAACGGTCTTGGACTTTTTAGGGCTCCAACTACCCGTAACGACTGCCATAGATGTTCGTATGGCAACCGGGACCGATGGCTTAACGTGCTCTCCGAGGCACGATCAGACCAATGTAAATACCCATACTCATATTCATGTATACAAATATTTGCACTGAGCGGGGATCGAACCCACGCCTCCTGCGTAGCGGCCGCGTTCATACCGCTACGCCAGAGAGGCTGTCTTAATGAATTAATTCCCGTTAATATTATTGTATATTTATAGAACGCTAAAAAGTTAATTGAATTAATTCTTAGATTTCTTCCTTTGACTGAATTCAAAAACGTTCCTAATAGCGATTGTACCTATTAAGAATTTGTCTTGATACTCATAAAATACCAAGAAAATCTTACTGAAAGTCTTTCTTCATAAAACTTTCCATTTTGTTTTTTATCCTCATAATATTAGACGAGCGAATAATGAGAAAGCTTATCTGGGGGACACTTAATAATAACAAAGTACTTATGACAAAAAATACTAAAAATTTTTGTTCAATTTTCGTGTTTTTATCTTTCCTCGAACATAATTGTTCGCGATCTGTTTTTATTATTATAAGGACAAAATTAAATTGAATATTTGGACGCTTAGGAATTTTCATTATAGTTTGTTTATATTTACTGTGTAGCAATAAAAATAACAAATTTTATTTTTAAACAGTAGCACGATATTGTTTGAGTATCCTTATATCGGTTTGAAAAATAATTTTACTGTTCACATTTAGATTATCTTTTGTTCAAACAGAATAATTGCAATACAAAATGTGTTGTAAAATATATTGTACAAAGTAACATAGTTAGTAACCTGCGTAGATATAATTACTAATTAATTAGTACCTAACAATGTTAGTGTCTGGGCGTAGAATATAATGTAGCTTTTATCTATACATAGTTTAGCTTCAGACAGTATCTCAGGGCAGGCATAGGCTTAGGTGACGTTTCACCCTATAAAAATCTCAGCTGTAGGTGAGTTGCCACTTTTCGAAATTCTTGGTAGTTTATTCACCCACTGTATGGGTGAGTTCACTACGCCCAAATTTAGTGGGGGCCAACTCACCCAAATAATATTTGTCACGCATTTGCAACTATTTACAAGGTTTTTTATGCTTATATTTTACCAGAGTATCTAGCTAATTAAAAAGACATGCCCAAGCGAAAAAAATTGTTCAAAAAAATAATATATTTAGACATAAAAAGATCTGTTAGCTATTCCAGTAAATAAACCAAATTTCACTGAATTAACAAAAACTCTTTCAACAAAATGTTAAGATAATTTTATTTAACAAAAAAAATGCTGATTACCTCACTAATAAGAATTTGCAGTAATTATGTGGAAAATGGATGACAAAAGTTGATATATCAAAAAATTCATTTAAAAAAAGAACTGATATGATAATAATTGATAAATGTAAAACTTCATTTAACTCATTATATATTAAAAAGTGACTATATTATTTTAACTTTTCAATGCTGTGTCCTATTGTGATTTCACCGTCCATTAGGGACAGGAAAAAGTTAATACTCAAGATAGGACCTAAACCAGTCCCTTAATTTCCGATTGAAATAGTTATAAAACGATATCAAATACCCTTGATTTGTAACCACTTTAGTCACTTTATTGAAAATTTGAAACTGTGTTCCACCTTTCAGAGTTATTTTTCGTTGTAATTTTCAATGTGCCTAACGAGTATAAAACAAAAACTATTGATGTAAAAAGGAAGTAAATACGGAGTGATTTACAGCATTATTCCATCGAGCCCCTGATTTATATGACGTCACAAGAAGGGGAACGGTTAAGATGTATCCTGAACAGATACAAATAAGATGTATCTACCCGCAGAATTTGAATGAAAAGAAATGAATATGCCCATGTCTCATACGAACATCTACCTACGATAGTCGTTACTTGGAACGTTACGTCGAACGTTAAAAATTGAGATTTCATTTAGGAAACAAATTGGAGGAAGAAATACAATATTGAATAGCAAGATGGACTGACGACCTGCGAAAGGTGGCTGGGACGGACTGGATGCGGAAGGCGGAGGATCGGCAAACGAGGTGCATATTGGGAGAGGCCTATGTCCAGCAGTGGACTGCAATAAGCTAATTGATTGATTGATTGACAATACTGAACTAGAATTTACAATCCAAACTGCAAAAACAAACAAGATGATATTATCTATTTCATTGAAGTGGCAGTGCTATCACAGAGTTTAGCAGATATATGAATTACATTATTTGAAAGAAAGTCGTCGTAAAAACCAGTGTTATCTGCAGTGTGCGAGAAATTTATAGTCAAAAATATAATTGAATGCAGCAGGTGTCTTCTACATTTCACTTTCAACGAAACAGCATTTATTACTAGATTATGCAGACTTTTTATATATTAGTACGATATATAAAAAGTCTGCCTCTAGATAAGTGGCAATTCGTTACCCGGTGTATTATACAATAGTATTTTGAATGCATGGAATTTGACAATCGTCAACGTAAATGCCATAAATGTCAAAATTCGACCCATACATTTATCATTCTATTCCACAATATGAATTGTCACTTTCGAGCAATTGAAATTGAAGTTTCGAGCAATCTCGGTTCCATAGAACAGATTTCGGTATCCAAAAATCGGATCCGTACATAGTACGTATCACTTCGGTTCTGGTTAAACCCTACCGTCAGAAAATCGAAGTGATCGGTGGCTAAACGCTACGTCAGTGTTTCGTGTCGGCAAAAGTTTGGAATTTTGACTTGAATGTTTGGAAAATTGGAACTTATTCTGCTACTTGAAAGAAGACCTGTAGTAAATATATAAAAAACCCATCGAATTGAGAACCTCCTCCTTTTTGAAGACGGTTAAAAAGTCATGAACAATAAACCATTACTGCACCTAACTATGACGTCATAACTTTTCTCTCGTTACGGATAATGCAGAAGTTTATATCGCTAACAAATCTCCCGCTATATCGGCTAGCGTCCCGCCGGCTGTAAATGTCATTGCATTTGGAAAGTCGCCAGTGTGATGTAACCTTAATGGACTAATGCAACGAAGATGGATGGGTTCACTTAAATGGATAAAATAAAATTTAATTAGGTTACATTTAATGGACAAGCTACTAATATCTTATTTTTATTTTCGAATTACTCTCGTACTAAACTTTTCTCCCTCCGGGGTTGGTAGATTATTTTTGTGATAGCAAAAAAGGTTCAAAAAATTTGACTTCGTCCACTCTCATCACTGATATTTGATAACTCAACCCAACTTGTCCTCTATTTTCATAACTGGGTACAAAAAAAGTTACCAAAATGGACAACATTATCTAATTTAATAACCAGTTTACCGAAATGAAAAAAAATCGTAATTACGTAATTATAAAAACGAGAAATTTAGTTCTTCTTTCGAAGCTGTTTATTAGTCAAAGCAAGAAACAAAAAATTCCACGTTCGTAGCTAGTTACTAAAAATTACTAACGAAAGTAGACAAAACCAGAAATAATCTCTCTCTTTGACATTCAAAATTAAGAGCTTAGTAGCTGATCTTACTAACAGTCTCAGGGAAACTAAACTAACATTTCATAAGCTATACTAACATAAACCACCAAAGAACGGCAGCTACCATTAATTCCGTCTTTGACACGTAATGATAGGACGCGAGGCAGCGCAAGTTAACGACTTATTCAAATGACAGCGCGGCTGCCGCTGACATTGTGTGGCAGCGAATATATTTAGATATAGAATATGTAAATAGCTTGTTCAGAGATAATACTGTTTTTACTGTGTCTTTTTCTTATACTACTTAGGTATATCAAGGTACTGTTGGAAGTTTGCGCGAAGAGACGTGCTTTTTTATCCATGTGGTGACAGACAAAGAATATAATCAACACCCCGTCTCATCCGAAGGGTGTCGTAAGAGGCGACTAACAGAACGATATCACTGCGAAAGAAGGAATCCTCGAAATAAAACCCTGTACCAACCCGTCTGGCCAGCGTGGAGACAGTAGACCAAAGTCTCCCAACATTGTGAAAGGCCTATGTCTAGAAGTGTACTGCGATGGGCTAATTGAAATTAAACGTGTTTTTATACCACTTAGGTGGCAGTAAGTACACGGTCCACCTGATGAGAAGTGGTTACCGTGGCCTATGGACGTATGCGACACCATGGGAGTCACACTCGTGCAGCAGATCTTATAAGAACAGAGACTTTCTGTGCCGGTACAGAAGAACATGACAAGCCTTTGGTCTTCCCACTGACAGCACAAAAACTCTCCAGTATACTCTGGCTGCCGTAGTCATCGTCGGGAAAACAACACGTGTCTGTGAATATCATCATTCTCTGAGCATTTCTCCCAAACCAGTTGTAGTCTGCTATCCAGTCTAACACTGTGATGCGGCTAAACTTCGATATTTTCCGTAAAATGAGTACCATATAACAATTTTTTTATCGAATATGGAATTCTCCGCGTGGTTCCCGGCAGACTAGAATTTGGACCACCCCCATCTCCTCCCATGTGGTGTCTTAAGGTGACAAAAGGATAGGGCTGGTTAACATCAGAAAGATATATGCAACCCAGACTTAGCCTCAGATACATGACCCTAGTCAACAGTAGTGCCCGGAATACGGCAATAGTCTCACCCCCTATTACGTGGCACCTAATACAAGGATTGGTGTGATAGATAGATAAATAATTCTTTATTGTACACTAATAGATTTACAGTAGTACAAGTAGGTAGCATGTTACAGTTCAATGTACAATGGGCGGCCTTATCGCTAGAAGCGATTTCTTGCAGGCAACCTTGATGTTGTAATGTGGATGTTAATAATTCTCCTTTGCCTAGCCCTCCGGGACTTTAGTGATTGTATGTATGTATGTAAGTAGGTATTGAAAAGTCATCCCCATTTATATCAACAGGTAACATACCCAGACATCTAGTAGCATCGCTACTTTGAATATATCAATGTAAATTTTCTTGCAAGGCTCTTTCATACATAGAATTGGCTGCCTCACACGAGTCGAAGTGTCGATCAGTCACTTTGACATGTCTTTGTATAGTAATTGCATTGTGACAGGGTAGGTAATTGCTATATCGTGTTACAACGCTCCTCTCAGACCTAACTGGTAACATAATATAATTAAATGGATATCTTGTGCACAGTTGTTTCGGTGAGTTTGATATACGATCCGGCTCGAAGGACCATATTGAATGTTTGTGGTATAAAATGGGAAAGGTGATGTACATATTTATAATGATTTACGCCCAGTTTCCGAAAGGCTGATCAACGTCAAATTAACTAATCGGTTGTTAAATCTTGTCAAGTAGTAATTGGGTTGCTAGAATCATGGTTAAATAGTTTAATTTGATCATTGTGTCGGTTAAAATAGCTGGTTAACCAACACGATAATCAAATTATACTATTTAACCATCCTTCAAGCAACCCAATTGCTACTTGACCAGAGATTTAACAGCCGATTATTTAGTTAATTTGACGTTGATCAGCATTTCGGAAACTGGGCGTCAATCTCGTTCCCGATGGAGTAGAAGGAGAAGAAAACTCTTATAGGGTTATTCTTCATCCGATAGTTATTTATTATTTATTTATTATTATTTTTTTTTTAAAGGAATATTAGCAACCGAAATTACTAATATTCCCGTTAACCCCTCCAACTAAGCGAAATTGCTTGTGTTAGGAGTGGGTTTACGTAGGTAGTGTAATGGCCAGGATTCGAACCCGGGACCTGTCGATCGTAAGGCCGACTCCTTAACCACTAAGCTACCGACGCTATAGTAAACATATAGTTCATGACAAAGTACCCGCTTGACGGCAATAGGCTCGCCTCCTATCACGTGGATCCCATAATCATAGTCGAAATAAACGTGGGTGTATGTAGGTATGTAATCTTGTTTACATACCACTCAAACAATATAACCAAAAGCTGTTGCTCGCGGTTTCGCCCGCGTGAAATTTTGATCCCTTTCCCGCGACCCATAAGAACCTAATCCCGGGATAAAAAGTAGCCTATATGTTATTTCACTATAATTTCCTCTTCTACAATAGGTTGGTTGAGTTACTGCTCTCCTAAATAGGCTATAGGTAGCAGTGGCGAGGGGTGAAAATTTTCAAAAAAGAAGCCGGTGATAGAAAGTATTCTCTTATTATATAGAACGACGATAGCAATTTTGTACAGAATTCTGGGCATTCTGAATTCAGATACAGAATTTTAAATAGACACTGAATTTCAGATGCTGAATAAAAAGTATAAATTGAAACATCTCTACCGTGGCTTCCCTTTGCAGAGCAAACCGGTAGGAATCGGGTTATAGAGACCCCTCGCTACTGGTAGGTAGCCTGCGTTAAGGCGATACAGGGTCATCACCCTAATACGGTAAGAAATGTAGTAAAAGTTTTAACAACTTAAGATTGTTAAAACTTTTATTACAATTCAATATATCCCTGTACTAAATTCCAGCTAGATTCATTCAGTCGTTTGCGTGTGACTGGAGTACACACAATTAAGCATCATCTCAAACTGTCACATTTTTATTAATAAGATTAAAGTTCAAAAACTTTTCTCGCTGCCTGTATCACCTACTCAAAATCATAACTTACTCTGTAACGTTCAACATAATTGTAACCCAACCATATTGAAACCCCGAACGGGTTCGATCCCCATAACCACAATTACGGGCGGACCGCGAACCCGTCACGCGGACGCGACCCCAACCGTATAGGGGCTGTTAATGTATCAAATTGTGCGAAACAACCCCACTGAACACGCACATGGGGAATCTTCACTTCAAAGTAGATCGGCTAGTTATTTAAGTTGGGTACGTGTAAAAAACGCTTTATTTTTGTACTAGCTGCTGCCCGCGGCTCCACCCGCGTGGAATTTAGCGTACTATATGTTATTCCTGACTATAATAGATTATAATCTGTACCAAAATCTACATCATCATCATGTCGTATGGCTTTTGCTCGAGTCCTCATTGTCAACGTCCAGTTCTGTTGGCGAAGCCAGTCTATTGCTGCCGGTGTGAGGTCATGTAGCCGACGCATTCCTCGAGGGAAACGACGGAGTGGACACTCCTCTGGTTTGGAGCTCCACAACCACGGTCCGGCGCTTCTTTAAGTCCCACTTGTGAAGATGGTAGTTGCATCTACAGCTTCGTAGTGAACGCAACCGCTACGCAGGAGGCACGGGTTTGATTACCACTCAGTGCAAATATTTGTATGCATAAATATGGGTATTTGCATTGATTTGGTCGTGCCTTGAAGAGCACATTAAGCCATCAGTCTCGGTTACCAAACAAACATCTGTTGTAGTTGGTACGGGTAGTTGGAGATCTAAAAATTTCAACAACTGGTCTAATTGCAATGCTTCGATATCGCCAATGGTTTGTGGAGGTCATATGGCCAAATATTAATTCAACCAAACCCTCAGTTCTACTGGAAAAAGCGGACCCCAGACTTCCAGGTGAAAGCTTCGGATACGTTGATTCATGACTTTCTGGTCCCTACAGTCAACTGAGTAAGTACTGTTTGTGCAATGTAATGTAAATAACATAACATAACATAAACTCACGCCTATATCCCCGAAGGGGTAGGCAGAGGTGCTAGTAGGTGGTAGTAGAACAATGTAAATGTATATTATGTATAAATATATATTTATTTAAATATATATTTATCTATCTTTTAGGCGCAATGTATGTATACTTAAGAGTGGAAACTGTTTTGGTATAAGTATAATTTATAAGCATAATAAGACCGTACATTGTAACTGTTTGTTTCCCAAATAAAATAAAATAAAATAAAAAAATAAAACACTAGGATTGAATAAGAAGTCTGTTATAAATTAGATACAATCATATAATCACCCAGGAGGGTTAGGTAGAGGTGAATTAACACCCACATTTCACAAATCATTGTATAAGGTTCCACGTAGCCTATTGCCGTGTTGTAGGCACTATTGTTGACTCGAGCCATATAATCTGAGGCTGAGTCTGGGCTATACATAGTGTACATATCTGTCGGATGTTAAACAACCCTAATTTTTAATGTTATCTGACATAATATATAGTCAAATACTATAATTAACCTAATTCTTATTTGAAATTAATACACGAACACCCACGTTTCTCAAGGGATATAACCAAAGGTAATCTTTCTGTATCATTCAATTAGCGACAGAATTATACCAACAGATTATCCGTAGCATTAGAACTACAGATTTAATATACATCGTATAATCGGATTTCAAGTTACCTGTCTTATGTTTGTATTCGATATGGAACCGTATTGTTGTTTCGTTGCTATTCAAGATGGAATAGTGTTGGGAGTATATCTATATATTCGGATACAGTTGCAGTCTGAACAATAACTTTCTACTTTGAATACAGATCTATATCGAAATATCAGAACTAGAGTGCTCAGCAAGAACTTTGAGGCTAAGCCGAACTTACCTGCGCTACTGTCAGCTCAGTCCCTCTAGACAAGTGGCAATTCGTTGCTCGGCGTATGATGGAATAGAATGACAAATGTATAGGATTTGACGTTTTTGACATTCGTTGACGCCTGTCATATACGTAATCCCATACATTTGGCATTCTATTCCATCATACGCCGAGCAACGAATTGCCACTTGTCTAGGGGGGCAGATCAGATCGGCCTTGACGCACAAAGTACTCAAAATTATCTTAATGCCTTAGTTTCTCCCCTTCCTGTAGACTAATTGTTCTGATATTTGGTACACACCTTTAGTTTGGATGATATTACAATTTAAATCAATAAAACAGTTCGGTATTAACATCATTTGTTGATTTCAATATCATTTTTAGTAGGTACTTTGCCAGTTACGATCAATCTGATGCTGACTATACACCTGCTGCTAGACGGATGAGGCTAGGCTAGGTTAGAAGATCAGGGCCCATACCATAAACTCTTAAAACAGGTCAATAATTGAACTGCTGTCATTTTACCAACTGGAAATGTCACTTTGTAATCCTATATTATTTATACTAGCTGTTGCCCGCGGCTCCGCCCGCGTGGAATTCGAATTCCGTACAAACTTTTCTTTCGTGCCAAAATTGCCTCGGATACCATCCCCGTCAGCCATCGGGAGTGCCATGTGGAATTCGGACCCACTAAACAGCATGCCGTCGCGGGTCTTCAGTTGCTGGAGTGTAAAATTGCCTAGGGCATTTTCCGCACCCCCCGGCTGACCCTAGGCCATCTACAATTTTAAGATGGCTCTCTCAGAAGTGGGAAGCACGATGTCCCATCGAACTCCGGAAAGGGAGGAGACGGGCGTGAAGGGATGACAGGAGGCCGGACCTATAATCCTCACGTCCGCGCTCGGTGACCAGCCCTTCCCTTTCCTGCTCTCTACTGGGCCTCCTCGTAGTCAGAGGGACATGTAGGAAGCCTTTGAGCAGCCCTCTATAGAGCTGCTCCCGTTGCTGTATGTATTTGCCGTAGGCGGTAGCGCCTCCCCTGGGTGAGGGGCGTTAATGCCTCCGTTACCCAGGATGCATCACATGGAGGTTCCAATCCCGCATTCGGATCCCGTTACCGTTGCATCTTGTGTTCAGCTGACCTTCCCTGTCTTCGCTCGTGAAATACTTCGAACACCCGTGGTTGCACCCTTTTAGCCCATGCCCGTAATAATAATTAGTTTTCAAATAATGTATGGTAATTTACCGGATTTATTGACATTATAATTAAATAAATAATAAATAAAAATAAAAATCTGTTTATTTCAGTAATCTTAAAACTTAACAATGTTGAGTCTTCCCGGTGAGTAATCGGATGACACTCGTGTTGGGAATGACCCGCTACTTCCCTTGATAATACGAAAGATTACAATAATAGTGGGCGCGTGTATGTGTGTGTGCGTGTGTGTGTGTGTGTGTGTGTGTGCGTGTGTGCGTGTGTGTGTGTATGTGTGTGTGTGTGTGTGTGTGTGTGTGTGTGTGTGTGTGTGTGTGTTTGTGTGTGTGAGTGTGACCTTGGATGCGTTATGTAATGATTATCTCTGTTGGCACATTACAATGTTGATAAGATGAGAATCAGACAATTCTTGTTAAAATACTTTCAATTTCATCATAAGTAAGAGTAAATAAGAATTGCATGAGTGATTTTTTGCACGTGTGAAATTGTTTAGGATATAATTTGAGTTTTTTGTTTAGTTTATTATATGTGAATGCTGCCTGACATGGATACTGTCTACCAGCAAAAGCAGTACGTACCAGAGGTGTAGGAGCAACAATATCGTTTCTTCTCTTTCTTTGAATTTCTACTTTAAGTGGTAAAGATTTATGACACTTTAGGGTTAGGTTAAGAATATAAAGCTTTCGAACTGAGAGAAGTTTGCTAGTTTGATATAAGTTGTTAGTAAATAATAATTTCGTAATATCTTTTGAATAGAACGTCCGATTTCAATAATTCAAAAAGTAATCAACAGGTATTGAAACAATCTTAAATACCAAACGATTTATTTAGATAAGAATTAATATAAAAGTATAGATTCCGTGGTCTGACTTTGATCGGCATTTTGGCTTGAATTTATATCGTCGCGCGTTACTTTCATACTGCAATAGATTCTAAAATATTCATTATAATTATAAAGTGTAAAGGGCAATTTTGATCTACATTAAATGTACAATGTATCTAACGTATTTAGTCAGATAAGGCTTAACACTATATTGTTAAAAATAGCTTCGAAAATGACACATATTTTTTTTATAATTTGTAAAAGATAAAAATGGTTATTGTGAGCTACCCTTATTAGATAGACATATGCTGTCGCGGACTTTTATGTAGACCTTTTTAAGTTATACATTTCTACAGTACATTATTTTATTCTATCTTCAATAGTTTTCGCAGCGTACGCGATGTAAGGAATTTTTTAGGTCATTTTTTTAACACCTTGGGTTACATTATTGAAGTTTTATCCAGGATCCCTATTTTTTTGAAAATTAATTATAGCCTATGTTAGTCAGTGATAGTGCAGCTTTCTAATGGTAAAAGAATTTTGGAAATCGGTTCAGTAGTTCTTGAGTTTACTCGAATACAAAAATACAAATCTAATATTAGTAAGGAATGTATGGAAATCTGCCCGATTTATTGACATTTATGCTCACTGCTCCGCTCCCTTTAGTAGTAGCGTGATGTTATATAGCCTATGTTACTCCCAGATAGTGTAGCTTTCTATAGGTGAAAGAATTATTGAAATCGGTCCAGTAGTTTCGGAGCCTATTCGTTACAAACAAAAAAACAAACAAACAAACAAACAAAAAAACAAATCTTTCCTCTTTATAATATATTTATTTTTATTTATTATTATTTATTTATTTATTATTTATTATTTATTATATGACATTACAAAGTGACATTTGCAGTTGGTAGAATGACAGCAGTTCAATTATTGACCTGTTAGGTTCATGGTAAGGCCGCAGTAGGCCTAGGCAGTATTACGATTATGATTACAAATTACAACTTTACAGAATACTAATTACAAAATTAGTAATCATAAAATAATACCTATCTGTGCATATCAAATTATCTTATTCCAATCGCGGGACTCGAACCCGCGATTTTTTCTCTTTCCTTTCGAAATCGATTTGAATAGTTAGCATAATAAATGCTTCAAAATTTCATTCATATCTTATTCCAAAATTATTATCATTCAAAACATTCAAATTCGACGTTTTTATTACACATCGAACATAATTCCCAATTACTTCATGATTTATACAGCAATATAACTGTGTTCTAAATAATACACGCAATGTTTTTCTAGATAAATATGTCCCCTGGCGGGCACAAATATTACACGTTGACTGTTTGGGTATTGTGTTGATTTCAACCTCCCAAGAGCCTCCTTAACAGGCTAAACGAGTTAATTAGGTTTGAATTAATGCCTTATATTAACTTTAGTTCGGGAGGTTTCATTAGAGGGTCAAATCCAAGGAGGGTTAAATCATGTTAGTGTTTTAGGGTTCTGATGAAGTTTCGGGTTTAATCGAATTGATGATTTTTGGGGTTATCGACACTTATTCGTATGTCATTAGTGATTTATAATACTTCACTCACTTTCCTATAAAAATATTGTCGGGGTAAAAGCACATTTATGTCGTACTAGCTGTTGCATGCGTCTCCGCCTGCGTGGATGTCGGCTATCGTGACCAAACAATACATAGCCTATGTCCTTTCTCAAGCTCTAATCTATCTGTGTGCCGAATTTCATCAAGATCGGTTCTGTGGTGTAGGTGTGAAAGCGTAACAAATAGACAGACTAATAGAGTAACTTGTGCATTTATATTATACATACATACATAAACTCACGCCTATATCCCCGAAGGGGTAGGCAGAGGTGCTAGCACCCACATTTCGCCGTTTATGTTTAGGTCCCAATGTAATAGGTGGCGAGCCTATTGCCATTAACCGGGCACTTATAAACCTGCGATGAATACACACATAACTTCGAAAAGCATCGAAAAGTCATTGGTGTGTGCCATGGTAAAACCTGGGATCGAACCCGAGACCTCGTCTCAGCAGTCCATTACCCATACCACTAGGCTATCGCGGTTTTTATATTTAATTATCAGTATAGATAATTATAGATTCTTGATTGCACGCTGTATGACAGCTAAGAATGAAAAGATAGGATGGCTTTTGTATTGAAAAAAGTTGTGAATACCTGCTAGTAAAATAATTTTGATTAGGTACACTACTAAAAGTTAGACCAAATTAATTAGATCTCATCACTAGTATCTACTGTTTATATAACCCTTCCTTACTAACCGCGTAATCATCAAATAATATACAACTTTTTCAATCTCACAATCTCGCAAAACATCGACATGGAACACAACAGGAATATAAAACCCTTCTACCCGAGTAACACACAATGTTACATGTTACACGTCATTCGCGTGCGAGGGTTGGACAATGCGTGCAATCGCGTTCATGCGTGCAATCGCGTTCATGCGTGCTTTGCGTTACGTGCTTTCGTACATCTTGCGTGCGTCAATATGGGAAAACGCTGACTGTTGACGCAGGATTGCGTTTCTTTTTTTTTTTTTCATTTTAATTCCGTAAATTCTATGAAGTTGAACGCGGTACGTAGTTTTTTTTTTCGTTTTATACTGGTTTTGAAGTAACTGTTCCCATTGAGTTGACATGTTTGAGTTAAAATTCATCATCATCTTTGCGTTGCTTCTACTGACAGCAATAGCTCTCCAGTGAGCTCTGGCTACCCTGATCACCACTGGGAACACAACACAACATGATTTATGTCCGCTAACACCGTTAGCCCGGTTGTTGACCGTTTTAGGGTTACATCTACCAGTTACGACTGCCATAGATGTTCGTATGACAATCGGGACCGACGGCTTAACGTGCTCTCCTAGGGACGGAAAAACGCAGACATTCAAAATATTTGCACTAAGCGAAAATCGAATCTGCACCCCCTGTGTAGCAATCGAGTTCACTACCACCACGCCACAGAGCCTTAGGCAGAAAAGGTTTACATATTCAATCATCACCACTAGTCTTTTACTTAAATAAAAGAACGAAGATTGATTACAGCCCTTGGATTGATTACAGACCTTGACCTTCAAAAATGGATCTTTGATTTAAATATTTTACAAATGGCAAGGTTTCTCTTAACACTATCAGCGTGAGACCTATCTTGTGGTCAGGTCGTCCGTCACAGTAGCTAGACGACAGTTCACTGACAAGGGTCGTTGTATCTTCAGACCGATCTTTCGTCCTATAGACGTGTGTGCGTATTTAGGTTTTGAAATAAAATGTTTTGTTTTTATTTCATTTTCGCTTCGTTACATTCCTGTTTCCAGTTTTTTTTTTTGCGGAAAAGATGTCTTTCTCTTATTATGTAGGTACTTAGAGTGCGCGTTAAGAAATAAGACCCTTGGAGGTAGCGAAGCAATCGCAACTGCTGTCGCCTTTGCCTTGGCCCTGCCTTGCCTTGCCTTGGCGCTTGGCCTGAACCAATCAACACACAGTATGGCGGCGATGTCATTTTAGTTCCTAGTTTTGCCGCGGGACTTATTAGCTGGCGCGGATTCTAATTTGTTTTTATGTCAATTTACACCTGTGATTATACACTGCTTCATGAGATAAGCACAGGCACTATCCAAGGTATATTTACAGGAATAATAAAACCCATTTAAAACCCAAGTCATGAAATTTTTGACTATCCGTATATATAGATTTGTGGTTTTCTAAAGGAATAGCTGACCCGACGAATTTTGTACCGCCATATTTTTAGCCCGTTTAAACTGTTTAAACTTTCCCTGGACATCCACGAATATTTCGAGACTAAAATTAGCCAAATCGGTCCAGCCGTTCTCGAGTTTTAGCGAGACTAATGAATAGCAATTGATTTTTATATATAAAAAAAGAAGCTTTTTTCTGGGGTTATCCCCAACAATCCTGAAAATATCTAGGCTTATGCTTATATTTATTATAGTTCACAAAGAGACTCGTAATCGTATACAAAGAATATACAAGTTCCTTTGAAGGAGTATTTTATCTAAACTTACTCTTTCATCCTTTCATATAACACAAGATATAGAAAAAACATTATATATTTTGTTCAAAATCAAATATTAGAAAAATATAACTTTGGTATATTTATGGAGCAAGCAATCGAATTCCTTCTGAAAAAACGTTGTGTAATGTTTTTATTAATCTGTATCAACCGTTTCTAATAATACTTTAGTGTTTATTTCTGAGTAATACAGAGACTTTATGACTGTGCAAAGAATATTTAATTAAATTTCTTAATTGCTACATTGGCGCCCAACATGGGACACGATGAAATAAGATTAACACTTATGAGACCATGATATTGACATACTTGAATAAGTAATTAAATACAATTTGTATGACAACGGATGCCGATGAATACGATGTGCCCTCTGTGGCATTGCAGGGCAAATATTCCATACTGCTTTTAGAATATATCAAGCTTTACTGAATTTGGGTCTTAATGGCTATTTATCGATTTATTTTCGAAAATGAAACAAATGCTACACTATAAAGAGCAGCTTTAATCAAAGTGTACGTTTAGGGTATGAATACATGTGATAAGCAGGACTTTGTGACATAATGCCACCCTAAGGAATAACAGTGTAGTTAAGCATCACGCATGTGAAAAATGTAATATCCGGCCGATCGACATGTGACGCGACTGTAAAGTGGCCCTTCGCTGTGATCAGCGATCCCGATCAGCGTCAAGGAATTTCTATCAACCACAAGGTACTTCACACTTTTCACTGTGGGGAAGGGAGTATTATAATTTTTCCACTACATCCATAATTGGAAATCAAGCTCAGGTGGGACTCGAACCTCTCGTGCGAACCTGAAGAAACTTTCTAATGCCCTTCTTGAAGGATACCATATTTGTAGTCGCTTGGGAAAACTACTGCAGGGAGTTCATTCCACAGTTTGAGCGTGCATGTGTTGTAGTTACTCTCATATCGCACAGTGCGCACCGTTTCCAATCGCAATATGTGAGGATGAATTCCCTGCCTTTAATGAGCGGTGCGATGATAGAATGTGACTGTGGAAATCATGTCAAACAACCGTCAAAACTTCGGTTCATAACTGCGGATGTTACGTGGGCGGCCTACATGTCTCTAAAAGAGTCATCTGAAGACTGTACTTTGATCAGCGTTTGTTTTGGACGAAATCGCATCCTTTTTCCAGGAAAAGACATGCTATAGAATCATATCTATAGGATATTTTGCCTGAAAAGTAGTATTCTACTCTTTTCAATTATTATAATGCCTGAAATACCTACGTATACAGAACAGTTTAGTATCAAACGAACAAAGGCATCACAGACTGTTGGATGGGCCCATCCGCATGAGCGTTTCGTTCCTTTTAATGGATAAAACGGGCCTCAGCAACCAAGCTGTAATTTGTCTTTTGTTACATAAAATGTATTTTGTTTACAAATAAATATTTACTTCAATAATAAGAAATTTGAATAAGTCCACCGAGTAATTTTAAGATGTCGCATTTCCGTAATTTATTTACTTTAATCAAAGACATTTCATAACATAGACATGTCATATGCTTACAAATCAACGTAGAAAAATGTGCCGAACACACACACACACATTTTTATTTCATCTACACTTCCCTACATAACCAATGGATTGAAAAGAGAGGACATGAAAAATACAATATAAAAGAAGAAGAAAGCTATTGTTTGTCACTTGGACTTTAATGATAACAATGTACCAATCACAGTGCGGTTGCTAGTCGGTGACATAGGCTAACAAAATTATTGAAAAAGAAGGTACAGAGCTCTCTGAATTGAGGTTATTGCCTAATTTTGTTTAGACAAAGATGTTTGTTTAACTTTGTTAATGTATTATAAAAAAGCTAGGTATAATTTTTAAATTTCATTATTTTGTTGCTGTCAATAGTACAATTTTAACAAGTACCTAAGTAGGTACTTGCCAGTAAAGTGAAGTTTGAGATAATTGCGTAATTTTGTTTAGACAAAGATGTTTGTTTGTCATTGTTATTGTATCTTCTTATATATAAAATTCTCGTGTCACAATGTTCGTTCCCGTACTCCTCCGAAACGGCTTGACCGATTCTCATGAAATTTTGTGAGCATATTGAGTAGGTCTGAGAATCGGCCAACATCTATTTTTCAAACCCCTAAGTGAAGTGATAAGGGTGAAGCGGGAACGGGATTTGAATACCACGCGGGCCGAAAATATGGCGGTACGAAGTTCGCCGGGGCAGCTAGTTAAGTATAAAAAAGCTAGGTATGTTTATTATATTTCATTATTTTGTTGCTGCCAATAGTACCTACAAATTTTAACAAGTAGGTACTTACCTAAGTAGATACTTGCCAGTGAAGTGAAGTTCGCACTTATTAACTTACTTGAACCACATAGTATTAGTAGGCAATTATAAAAAACAACAAATTAAAATTGGGAGGTAGTATGTAGTGAGTTTAATGCCTACGGTATTCTCATCTGTACTTTAATCTATGTTCGGATCACACACGTCCTTGTCGCTCACGCACCAAATTATATCATACTGTCTCTTTTTATTTTCGTGCTGACAATTTTCACTTGAATATTATGAAAGTCAGGGTCTTTAACAGTCGAAATATGTATTATTTCCATGTGATATGAAATCCCTTTTGATGTATTAACTTTAGAGTAATAGTTCGTGCAGTGTCTATAAACATACGATGGCATTTTCGTTATTTTTATAAGTCACTGATGCTTCCGCTCAACGTCCGGCCGGTGCCGCTCGGCACGCGGTACTAGAGGCAAACGTTCCAATTGACTCGTTTTCGAATCTTCACGATTTTCGCGCAATAACGTATCTTCTTCTTTTTATATATAATATCTTTGACTTTAATGAAGGAAACGGAGGGAAATGTTTAAACTGATTATTTATTTATTAAAGACAAAAGCTGCTGTCTCGATTTGATACGTATTTTGTTGTAAAACATCTATTTTCGTGTTTTGAGGGTAGGACTGACTTTTGTCGTACCACTTTTGAATTAATGCCCTCATTTATTGTCATGGTTTTCAGATTTATACCTTCAGAAGACAAGCAGGACAAGCTTTTGGTCTTCCCACTGACAACACAAAACCTCTCCATTGAGTTCTGGCTACTCTACTACCCGTTGTATTGTAGCCACGGTATTCTGTATTTCCTAATAAAATAATACTACTTAAATATTTGATGCGATTGACTAAAGTTTCTGTAAATTTAGTTAGAACTGTTTTATTGTACCGTGAACTAAGTTTACACTTCTATTGTCAATGAATTAGAGCGAAATAACCGACAGCCGATAGGTATGGCGCACTGCGAACGCATTCTGCCCCATCTAGGGGTCACAGAACTTTAAGTGAAGCAGGACTTTGTGTTCGGAGCGGGACCTCACTGTTTGATTCCGAGCTGGGCAAAGTAAGTACTAAAGTTAATGTTTTTAGGACATGGCCTGTTAAAATTTCTAAGAAGTCAAGAGGTTCTCTCTTTCTCTGTAAGATCAAAATGTGACTGGCAAAGCGTCAATTTGCTGAATTATGAAATTGCTGGACTGGGTTTTTGAATAAGACTACCTACACAATTATGAAAACACTATTCATATAAACTTTGTAAAACTAAGACAGTACTTTTATTGAAATTCAAATTTCGTAAATTATTGGTTCCCGGTTTAAAAGGTCACTTCATCTCTTCCCATAGGTATCATAGGCAGGTTCTCTAAAATGATGAAAACAGTAAACATAAAACTCACATGCACCCAGTTGATGGTAATAAACACACTCCCTATAACATAGTTGGAAAAGTACTTATGCCTACGCAGAGTGTAATATAATATAATAATTACAATTTGTATACATTTGCTTGAGATAAAATTTCGAAGTTTCGTATAATGTCAACGTTAACCATTCACAACAACTATGCAAGTATGACAATGTAGTTTCACGGTTCGCAAGGACTCAAACAAGACTTTAAACGGCCATGTCGGCCATGCATTGTGGTCATCATAGCTGAACAATATTCAAACTATGCCCGTTTAATAGCTTTTCTGTTCCAACGGACAGAATTGTCAAGAGCACAATACATATACGAACGAATAGTGAATGCTGTTAAAATTTGTTCAATATTTTTGATATTCTTTGTGTTAAGCTGAATATCGTGGCTATATTATTTACTAATTACAGCTATTACAACTGCTGTGCATAACGTTATTTTTAAACTATCGCGGTGTAAACATAAAAACCGAAACATAAAAACTATGCTGTGCATAAGGTGTAAAGTCGTTCAATTACCGGATTTGGCAAAAGGCTATTATTTTTTTTCTGTTAGGGAATTGTCAACAGTAACAGAGCAAATATTTGTATGAATAAATATCTATTTGTTATTGCTCTGGGTGTTTCCGTGCTTCGGAGAGCACGATATGCCGTCGGTCCCAGTTACCATAGGAACATCAGATCTGTGGTAGTTGTTACGGGTAGTTGGAGCCCTCAAAAGTCCGACTAATCTAACTACAGAACTTCAATATCATCAATTGGTTGTGGAGTTCAGGTGGCAGTCGCTTCATGGTGAATATCGAAGTCAAGCGTGGTTGGGAAAAGTTTCAGAGAATGATGAGCTGAATCAAGAATATTCACCACTAAAATTTTTGCAAACACTCAACATTTCGACATGAGACAAAATTCATAAAAAGTATTTTATTATAAAGAAGCAACAAGATGCTGCAACTTGGCAGTCTAAGAGTTCTTTAATGATGTATCTCAACAACCATGCCTGTATCAGTACACTTCATTAAAAATAAAACTTATTGATGCAGATATTATTTTAACATTTTACCTTGGAGTACAATTTCTTAGAATTTAATTTTAAAGAAAAAAGTAATGTAAAATAGGTTCAAAGTATGAATGGTTTGGAGCTGAGGTGAGCTAAGAAAAGATGAATGTCGTGAAAGAGGATGGCAAAGAAGGTGAGGAAATGACATCTGAATGAATTGGCACTTAAATTAAGGTATATAATACGGATTGGCCTTATTCTACTTCATTGGGTAGTGTCATATAAAGCGACTGAGGGATAGGTCTATTCTCCATTCACTCAACATTCAATTCAATTCAACATTCGTTGACGCCTGTCATATACGTCAAACCCCATACATTTGGCATTCTATTCCATCATACACCGAGCAACGAATTGCCACTTGTATAGAGGGGCTGATAGTAACATAGATCCCAGGCCTAAGTGCCCGCGTGACGACAATAGGCTAGTCACCGAAAATCATAATTGGCGGAATGTGGGTGTTCAGTTCATACACCTTTGCCATTATTCTATTGTTCCCAGGCCCAAACCAAACACTACAGGTGTGTTTGGTTAGATATACCTGTCGGTAGATATATCTGCTGGACGGATGGGACTCTGGTACAGATTGCCTCTCGACATATTTTATTACAAACAAAACCACAGGTAGCAGCTAGTTTGGAAGTTCACAGCTTCCATGAACCCAAATTACGAAACTACCCATATCTAGTTTACACCTAACAAGATAGACACTACATATTTGAATACAATCTGCGAGGCAACGATAACTCGAGCTAACATGCCGTTAGAGTACTCCATCCATTAACAATTCACGAGCTTTAAATAGAATCGAAAACGTGCCAACTCGGGTGTATCCTGACCATCTTGAGGCGGGCGACTCGAGGTATCATCATATTTTATTAATGCCAAACGACGTATTCTGGAAGGTTAGGATGGGAATGGATGTTAGGCAATTTACGATAGCTCCTGTTACTGTCAGATCAAATTGAGGAAATGATGTCTATGGGATATTCACTCTTCTTCTTCTTCATCCTAGCGTTAATTCCCTGTCGCATCCGAAGCTTTTTTCAGCTCGGAGTCTGGGCTCCGCTTTAGCAGTCTTAACTACAGATTTGGCTAGACCTCGATATTTTCCGTGAAGCGATTGCAATCTGACCTCCACGACCCAATGGTAACATTAGGAGATATCGAAGCTTTGCAGCTAGACCGTTGTTTTTTTTAGGACTTTTTAGGGCTCCAACTACCCGTAACGACGGCCATAGATGTTCTTATGGCAACCGGGACCGACGGCTTAACGTGCTCTCCGAGGCACGACCAGACCAATGCAAATACCCATATTTCATGAACACAAATATTTGCACTGAGCGGGGATCGAACCCGCGCCTCCTGCGTAGCGGCCGCGTTCACTACCGCTATGCCACGGAGGCTGTCATGGATATTCACTCTATCGTCTACGGATGTGAAGGAACACCGTGAGGTTTTAGTCGTTTTAGTTGATTTGCTTCGGTGAAGTGTAGCATGAGGGGGTGTCGTGAAATAGGTATACTAAATATAAAGGAGAACGGGCACTTTTGTATGAGCTGCGTCCCAACCCTTGTAACAAGTTGCGACTAGTGTAAACATGTTCATTTAGTCTATTTATATGTAAAAATGAAAGATTTTTATCAGAAATTCGTGCAGGTCCAAAGTTATAAGGGTGTAAGTAAAAAATATTTTTTGTGCAAATAGGCTTTGCAGTATAGTTCTACGGTTTTGTATCATTTCGCCGACGGTCATTACAACTACGGTGACTCAACTAGGGTTAATTCACCTACTGGTTGACATGGTTCATGGTTGTACCGATCACATATTTTTAACAAAAAAAGAGGGGTGTTATAAGTTTGACGTGTGTGTGTGTGTGTGTGTGTGTGTGTGTGTGTGTGTGTGTGTGTGTATATGTGTGTGCGTGTGTGTCAGTCTGTCTGTGGCATCGTAACTCCCAAACGGCTGAACCGAATTCAATTCTGTTTCTTTTGATCGAAAGATGGTTTAGTCGAGAGTATTCTTAGCTATGTTTCATAAAAATCGGTTCAACCATTTGAAATATATTATGAGGAATGAAAATCAATCCAAAATCTAATCTATTTTCAAATATACCCGTATTGGGTATCAAATGAAAGGTCATAATTTATACATCACGATACAGCAGGTTTTATGGAAATCAGTTCATATTCGATTCGATCATTCGATTTCCATAAAACCTGCTATTATTATAGGTATATAAAAAGCATGAAACAAAAAAAATTAAAAGCAGAAGCCAATATTTTAATTTTCTCTTTCTAAATCGATTTGAATAGTTAGCATAATAAATGCTTCAAAAGAACATTATTCACACTGCATACATTTTTGGTCCAAAATTGAAAGTGCTGGCCAAATACGATATTTCGTTAGAACTTGTTCTTATTGGGGCGTCAAAGTTGAGGGACCACTTCCTTCGGTTTTATTTGAGTTCGAAAATCTTGAAAACATACATTTTTTTATGACACAAACTATTGAAAATGGATAAAAAATGTCGTGCTACATTGGAAGAATAGTTAATAAAACTAATAAAAAATAAACCCCATACTGCACACCGTTGTTTTTCGTCTATTTATTTAGGTGCTAAATTGAAAATAAGTAGCGGCCAAAGAATTTAAATATGACATTCCGTTAGTCGGGCAGTGGACCCTCAGCTTTGACGCCATAATAAAAAATGCTAATGAGGACAAGCTCTAACAGAATATCATACTAGTATTCTTTGGCCGGCACTTTCAATTTTGGACCTAAATAAATGGGTGAAAAACAACGGTGAGCAGAATGGGGTTTATTTATTATTGATTTTATTGACTATTCTTCCAATATAGAACAATGATTTTCATTCGTTTTTAATCATTCATATCATAAAAATGTATGGTTCCAAGATATTTGAACTCAAATAAAACTGAGAGCTGTGGTCCCTCAGCTTTGACGCCATAGTAAAAAATGCTAACGAGGACAAGCTCTAACGGAATTTCATATTTGTATAGGTATTTTGGCCAGCACTTTCCATTATGGACCTAAATAAATGGACGAAATACAACGATATGCAATATGGGGTTATTTTTTATTGCTTTTATTAATTATTGTTCCAATATAGAATAAAGATTTTAATTTATTTTTAATAATTCGTATCATAAAAAATGTATGTTTCCAAGATTTTTAAATTCAAATAAAACCAAGTACAGTGGTCCCTCAACTTTAACGTGGTAATAGAAAATGCTAGCGAGGACAAGTTCTAACGGAATATCGTATTTATTTTCTTTGGCCGGCACTTTCAATTTTGGACTAAAATGGGTGATGTCCTTTCATTCAAAAATCCCAATAATTTATACATATTTGAAATGTACTAATTAAGGCCTTTAATTTGATATCAAACACGGTATATTTACCTCAATTTTATTTTTTAACGCAGTACTTTATGACCGCTAGAGGGCGCCACATTAAATTCAGTGACACATTATATAGCCTATAATAAGTGGACGATCAAGACACTTCTAACAATACCTTACTTGTCTAGTTCTAATTAGTAGTTGAAGAGCTATGAGGGAACTAGTGAATATACATACATAGTTCATACATACATACATAGCCTGTCAAAATCGTAATCCTCCTTTGGCTTTAACATAGTCGGGTAAAAATAGCATAAATAAATAAGTATTTTGTCATAAAAACACTAATTATTTAAAATAAATTAAATACTTTCTTAGTAACTGAAACCCCCACAACTTTTACCCTGCACGAAATACAGATTTATGTCCATACAAAAAAATAATACACTCATTGAGACCTTTCATTTGATATAGGTCAAAAAGTGTTACACCATATGGGACGAAACGCCCATTCGCCAGGACAGAATTTAAACTGCAGTGCAGCTGCAGGTTTAAATTCTACAAGAATTTATAACCCAATCTTATTCGTAATCATTCTTAGCCATACGAACATCTATGGCAGTCGTTACGGATAGTTGGAGCCCTAAAAAGTTCGACTACAGAACTTCGATACTATAATACAAATTGGTTCTATAGGTCAAAATGTCAGCCGCATCACAGTTCCACTGGAAAGCCCCAATTGAGTTGGGAAAAGACTCAGATAATTTACGTATTTACAAAACTATGTTTCTAATTAAAAGTCATTATTCTCATTCAAGAATTCATCTATACTATTATATAATTGTAAAGTGGTCGTGTCTGTACATTGGAGATATTTAAAAAAAATTACTTGGGTTATGTTATGTTATGTTAACGATACTGAACACGAAAATATTTTTTTGAATTTCCTGTCTGTTTGTCTGTTTGTTCGCGATGGACGCAAAAACTAGTGGACGGATTTTGATGCAGTTTTTTTCGTTAGAAAGGGCTTGATCAGATTTATAATCTTACGTTTGTTTGATCGCAATCGGTTGAGTAGAACTGAAGATATGAGCAAAGGTCGCGTTACCCGAGATGCACGCAGGCGGAGGCGCGGGCGGAAGGCTAGTTAAGTTATTTATTTGCGATCTAGCCTAGATAGAACTGTTTAGTAAATAACCATAGAATCATTTAAGTTATTAATTTCATTTAAAAATGTTACTGTCGTGCTACGTCTGAACCATTTTCTTTGCCTGTATTTGAGTTTAAGGCCAGTAAACGAAGACAGACTCCTGAGTCCTGTATCTCAATTTATACCTATTACTGATTTCCATTAACGATCTGTCAAATCATAATTCCGGACTTGAAGCGTTCGAAAATACGGGCCTCAAAGTTATTAATACAACAGATACAATATTGATTTAATTTATTTGTTCGCTGTTTGTCTAGTTCACCAAATTGTTCAAATAAAAAGCTGTTATTACAAATTAATTGTGTCTTAGAAGCTTTTGGGATACTTTTTATTAAAGATTTGTTTTTAATTTTTGTCTTCCTGAATATTAAATTTCCACTTAAATTTTTTGTTTGAGGGAAGGCTTTCATGCACAAACCCGAAGGGGATTTGCACGAAAAAAAAGGAGTAATTTTGTAAGAAGCAGGGTCTTTTAGCACAAGTAAAGACAAAATTCGAAAACCGTAAATAGCACCACAGTACAAAGTATATTTGTTCTGTGATACACACATGCGCCTTTTTCCCTCTCAAAGCAAAGACAACAGCCTGTCATTTCCTTCTATAGTGCCACACGTCACGGGTTTCCTCTACCACCGTGAATATCGTACAGCGAACATACAATTTTATAATTATTTTAAAGAGAAATGATACGTCGTGTAATAGTCTTTCTTCGGTTCTTGGTACTGACATGTATGTCGTATCACATATAGTAGACTAGCTTTTACCTGCGGCTTTTTGACTTTTTTGATTTGACTAAGGCTCATGAGGTTGTTGAAATGTGGAATGTTGAATCGGCAATCATTGTCCCGATAGTCATATCGGCCCATGAGCTGATTGCTAAGACATCTAAAGAGGTTCTTGTTGGGCAGCTAGGTCAAGAGCTTGATGCAGAAGGCAGTACCCCTCGACACGGCACGTAATGTGAGGCGGTTCCTATCTCTGGTGCTCTAACCACCGATAGCTTGGTCCCTGTATTCGATGCCAGTGGGGCACTATTTTTTATATTTGTGTGTTTTTAAGTATATTTAGAAACATAATTTACGTGTTTATGAAATGTATAAAGGAAATTATATTGTAGTAGATACACACTTATTATATTAGTCATGAACTCAAATTACGCATAGCTTGTAAAACAGTTCTAGGATGTCAGACGATGTGCGTTTTAGTCGGTTCGAGTCCGACAACCCCCCGCACCGTCTCCGACGCGGTATCTGTGGGGATTTTTCTCACGATAAAAAAGGTCATTGACATCGTGACGTCATTTCTCAAAGCGATATCGAAACGCGTTCAACATAAAGATTCAGAATACGAGTTCACGTGTTACATTATGAAGGTAGTGAGGTTGGTTAGCAATAAATTTAAAAATGTATGCCAGGACGTCGTGTGCGGGCGGTATTTTATTACATAGAACCCAATTCAGCGGATATATGGATAAGATTTTCATCTTAACATCTTTCCATGTTTAAAGTTTGGGTGTAAACAGAGGTTTGGTTGGGGTGAATAGAATTTAAATGTAGACGAGTTGTTTGAGAATAGAAAACACGTTGAGGTTTGGTACTAAAAAATCGGTAGGTAAGTAATAAAAAACCCAATAATACCTAACAGTCCCCGGGTCCGGGACTAGAACCTAGGACCTCGTATAATTGCTCATTCACATAATATCCTGTAATACTAAAGTTAAAGTCAGAGTCAAAAGTATCTATATAGAGAATCCATACTAATATTATAAATGCGAAAGTAACTCTGTCTGTCTGTCTGTCTGTCTGTCTGTTACGCTTTCACTCCTAAACTAGGTACTGAACCGATTTTGATGAAATTTGGTATAGGGATAGATTAGACCTTGAGAAAGGACATAGGCACGCGGGCGGAGCCGCGGGCAAAAGCTAGTGGTCTATAAAACGGTACTTATGAAACGTCAAAAATAAAAAATAATAAAGACTTGTTTAGCAAATGGACTACCGACCGGTTCGAAACGCGGCCACGATCTGAGAAGATTCTGGCAAGCAACTCTGCTGACTTTTTTTGGTATATATAGGTACAGTCAGCGTCAGAGAAAACAGACCCCCTCATGCTTTCATATCATTAACAAGGGAGGTCCCCTTTCTCTGAAGCTTACTGTACAGACATGTTTACTCAGTCTAAATCACGAAATGAGTACAGTCAGCATCAGATCCATCTTAACGGACAAGGTACTCGAAATAAATGATCTTAATACCCTTGGTTTTCCCGCTCTTCCTGTTTTGACTGATTGTTCTGATAATTGGTACACACCTTTAGTTCGGACGATAATACTATTTCTATAGTTAATAATATACTAATTATACTAATACTAATACTAATATACTATACTATAATAATAATATTATAAAGAGGAAAGATTTGTTTTTTTGTTTGTTTGTATGTTTGTTTTTTTGTTTTTTGTTTGTAACGAATAGGCTCCGAAACTACTGGACCGATTTCAATAATTCTTTCACCTATAGAAAGCTACACTATCTGGGAGTAACATAGGCTATATAACATCACGCTACTACTAAAGGGAGCGGAGCAGTGAGCATAAATGTCAATAAATCGAGCAGATTTCCATACATTCTTTACTATTAGATTTAATATTAGATTTGTATTTTTGTATTCGAGTAAACTCAAGAACTACTGAACCGATTTCAAAAATTCTTTTACCATTAGAAAGCTGCACTATCACTGACTAACATAGGCTATAATTAATTTTCAAAAAAATAGGGATCCTGGATAAAACTTCAATAATGTAACCCAAGGTGTAAAAAAAATGACCTAAAAAATTCCTTACATCGCGTATGCTGCGAAAACTATTGAAGATACGAGGGCTGGTCAATAAGTCCGTAACTTTTTAAATTTCCCGCTTCTTTATTGAAATAAAAACTCTGCTCCTGTCAACAGGCATCTTTCAGTAGACTATTGTCAAAATTTGAACAAGCTACGTCATTTCGTTTGTGTTTCACAGTTGTTGATAGACCATGCGGAAACAAGAGTTTTGCCTAGCTGTTTGATTAAATGGCTAGGCAAGTAATTAAACGTCCTCGTCCAAGTCATTTGCTTAGCTTTTTAATAAAATGACTGAATATCATTCAGGCCGGTAATTGAACGGCGCCGTTTAGTTAACATCCTAGGCAGTTAATTGAACGGCTGATTAAGCTAGTTGACTGTAACATATAAAAAAACATTGGCAAATAATAATATGAAAGTGCACGCCTGCCAAAACACCAAATCGTAAAACGAGATTCAATATTAAAAATGCGTATTATGATAACCGCTTAACATTTGCATATTTCATTACAATCTGGCGCAGTGCCACCTAATCATTACATAGAAACTAGACACAGAATAGATAATAGTACTGACATAATCTAGAATGGTATGCCAATGTCAAATATGACTCACATTCCATACAATGAGCAGGCTGCCCATTTATAATGAGGAATGACGTCATCTGGACGATACGAGTTGATATTTTAGTAGGTACATAGCAAGACTCGTTAGCTCAGTAGGTTAGAGCACCGATATACAAATTCACTTGACCATCGGAGGGCGGAGGTTCAAATCCTTCACGAGTCAGTCTTTTTGTGAATTGGTTTTAAACCTCTTTTTGAAAATTTTCACTGCATTTTAGACCATGATTTAGCCTATATGCTAATTCAGACTATCTATCCATGTAAAATATTTCATGCAGATTAGTCCTGCCTTTAATCTACTTGTTCAAATATGCTGCTCAGACAAATCATTGTACAGTCAGTGTAACAACGATCATGACTGCAATATCTCAAAATGATCTTAATTGATGTTAAGAGCAAATCAAACTGCTTTATTAATTTACTAGTTGTTGCCCGCGGCTCCGCCCGCGTGGAATTCGGATTCCGTACAAACTTTTCTTTCGTGCTAAAATTGCCTCGGATACCATCCCCGTCAGCCATCAGGAGTGCCATGTGGAATTCGGACCCACTAAACAGCATGCCGTCGCGGGTCTTCAGTTGCTGGAGTGTAAAATTGCCTAGGGCATTTTCCGCACCCCCCGGCTGACGCTGGCCATCTACAATTTTAAGATGGCCCTCTCAGAAGTAGGAAGCACGATGTCCCATCGAATTCCGGAAAGGGAGGAGACGGGCGTGAAGGGATGACAGGAGGCCGGACCTATAATCCTCACGTCCGCGCTCGGTGACCAGCCCTTCCAGTGTTTTGGCAGGCATGCACTTTCATATTATTATTTGCCAATGTTTTTTTATATGTTACAGTCAACTAGCTTAATCAGCCGTTCAATTAACTGCCTAGGATGTTAACTAAACGGCGCCGTTCAATTACCGGCCTGAATGATATTCAGTCATTTTATTAAAAAGCTAAGCAAATGACTTGGACGAGGACGTTTAATTACTTGCCTAGCCATTAAATCAAACAGCTAGGCAAAACTCTTGTTTCCGCATGGTTATAAAAAAAACCACGAATCTAATATGTCCAAGTCGGATTGCGTTGCTTTTCTCAATAAATCTATCACTAACTTTTTTCTTATTTCTGGGTGATACCTCATCGTACGAATGGCCTAAGCATTCGACAGCCAGTTTGTTAAATGTTGTAACAAACGATACGGCTGAGCATCATTCAGGCCGTTAATTGAACAGCGTCATTTAGTTGACAGCTTGGGCAGTTAATTGAACGGCTTATTAAGCTGGTTGACTGCGACAATACATAAATTGTATTCATCTGTTTACTTTTTTTTAGTAAGTAAATAGATATTCTACGACAGCATCTGTGGCGTGGCAGTAGTGAACGCAGCCGCTACACAGGAGGCACGGGTTCGATTCCCGCTCAGTGCAAGTATTTATTTGCATGAATTGCTTGAACTTGAATGAAATTGAGAAATATATATTTTCTTCTAAAAAAAATTTACAATAATCGTCTTTTTATTAGGGGCTTTCGGAAATATGTACTGACTGCTCGTTCTAACTAGAATAAACTGATTTGAACAGGACCTCCCACTTAAAATTGACTGTGTGAGCAGTACTTATACTAATAAAATTAAGTAAGTTTGTTTTAATACTAATTGGCAGAGATGCATATGGGTCATCTGATGAAAAGTGGTTTAAATAGCCTGTGGACGTAAGCAACACCAGGGGCGTCATGCTCGTGCTGCCAACCCCGTAAGGACCTTCTTAAAGAATCCCATATTGTAGTCGCTTGAAAAAACCACCGCCGCAGGGAATTTATTCCATAGCTTGAGCTTGCGCGGGATGAAGTTCCTCCTGAGGCCTTTCCTACTGAAAAGTAGGAAAATAAATGATAGGTAATATTTATTGCCTTCAAATTAAATGCTTGGATTGTAAGCCTTAGATTCCTTGTGTTTTGGGTTTTTAGTGTATTTTCCCTGTGGTTTTACCAAACCACTACAATATGAAATTCTTCAAGAAGTGCATTAAGACGGTTACAGGGTTGGTAGCACGAGGGTGACGCCCGTAGTGTTTCACACGTCCATAAGCTACCATAACCACTTTTCATCAGGTGGGCTATGTGCTTGTCTATCACCTGAGTGTGATAAAAATATTACCTACTATACTACATTCGGTTAAGTACGTAACTAAACGTAAAGAATCCTGATGAATCTTTTTATTATGTTTTATTTAAAAACTCAGTTCATTAAAAAAATTCTGTTTAGAAACTCACTTTGAAGAGTAAAAACCCAAAATCGAACCACTAGTTAGCCTGGTAGTTAGCCTAGTTTATTTGTTCAACATGATTTCTTCTAAAAAGTCGCGTACCTAAATGAATGGAGTAGTAATTTCGACTGCTAATTCATTACAAAAAAAGAAAGAAAATCATTACTTCACATTTAATTTATCTATCAGCCTAATTTATACCTTTACCATTTCATCGAGCAAATTCAATTTTGTGTTTGTAAGGTCTTCAAAGTATCCCAGCGTAATATTCGACGTAGACAACCGTCTCTTTGTCCGCGTGATGTATTATCCTTTTGTACGTCCAAGTCGACAGCCCCAGAAGTAAGGTCGCAGATTTCATTATGAGAAGTCGAGTTACTTAATATTGTTCCATTATACTACAGTATTTCCTTATAGTTAAGTGATTGTATTATATCGGCGTGTGTAATTACGGTTGGTGTTGAGTTCAGAGGGAAAAGATAATGTTATTATGCATGATCTTGAGTGTTTGAATATAGGTTTATAATTAATACTAGCCTTCCACCCGCGGCTCCGCCCGCGTGCATCTCGGTTAACGCGACCTTCGCTCATATCTTCGGTTCTACTCAACCGATCGCGATCAAACAAACGTAAGATTTTAAGTCTGAGTAAGCCCTTTCTAACAAAAAAAACCACATCAAAATCCGTCCAGTAGTTTTTGCGTCCATCGCGAACAAACAGACAAACAGACAGGAAATTCAAAAAAAATATTTTCGTGTTCAGTATCGTTAACATAACATAGCCCAAGAATTGTTTTTTAAATATCTCCAATGTACAGACACGACCACTTTACAATTATATAATAGTATAGATAGATAGATAGAAGATGTTTTTGAGGATACGATAGTGTTAAATATAAGGCCTGGAAAACACATCTCCGTAGTTTCACATCGGACTCGCCTTATCGCACTGTATTTAGGAAAAATGATTACTAAAATAAGTACTTTGGTATGCCGTCGTCGGTCGCGCCTTGGATGATTCAAAGAGTACTAGTAAGTGAAATCAGTAGTATTCCCATTAACACCTTCAACTCAGTTACTTGTATGGTGGTTGGTTTCCCAAGCGATTACAATATGGGGTTCTTCAAGAAGGGCGTTCGAAGGTTTCTTCAGGGTCGGCAGCACGAGTGTGACACCCCTGGTGTGATACGTCCATAGGCCACGGTAACTACTTTCTATCAGGTGGTCGTGTGCTTGTCTGCCATCTAAGTGGTATAAAAAAAAGGTTGACATCGGTAGTATAATAGCAAGAATTTGAACGTGGGCTCTGTCGATCGTAAGGCCTACTAGTTAACCACTAAGCTGCTGACGCTTCTACGGTGGGTCTGCCTTCCCTTTCAGGAATTTATAGGCGTGAATATACCTATGTATTTTCTTCTTCGAAGCTTTCAGCTCGGAGTCTGGGGTCCGCTTTACCAGTCTTAACTACGGATTTGGCTAGACCTCGATATTTGCCATGAAGCGATTGCCATCTGACCTCCACAACCCAATGGTGACATTAGGCGGTATCGAAGCTTTGCAGCTAGACCGTTGTTTTTGGACTTTATAGGGCTCCAAATACCGACTGCCCTAGATGTTCTTATGGCAACCGGGACCGACAGCTTAACGTGCTCTCCGAGGTACGACCAGACCAATGCAAATACCCATATTTCATGCACATAAATATTTGCACTAAGCGGGGATCGAACCCGCGCCTCCTGCGTAGCAGCCGCGTTCACTACCGCTACGTCACAGAGGCTGTCCTATGTATTTTATGTATAATTGATTTCAATATTGAAGTACCAGGCACCCAGAAACTTGTAGTAGTAGTAGTAAGGTCTACAGCGTGAATTAATTCGCATCGTAGCTTATTTACAGGGATTAGCTTGGCAGGTAGAGTGACACATTGTTCAGGCATTGGCCCCACAGGGAATGGCCTGGCGGTCAGAGTTTGGTAATCTATGCAGTAAGTTAGGACTTTCACACAGAATAGATAGCACCAAACTGCTCGCTTTGTGCGCCTAGCAAATATAGTTTTTCATCAAGTTAGTTTGACGTCAATTTTCTTGATTGAAGTCTTTGATACATTTAGGTTCTTGTAATTTAATTTGCCGTGTTGGTTCCCGGTGAAGTGCAATAGGGTACCTGTCTCTTCCTGTCGTAAAAGGCGATTAAGGGATAGGGCTGTTCTCCATCCGACAGTAAACTACATTCTATGACAAAATGCCCGCTAGACGGCAATAGGCTCGCCCACTATTACGTGGGACCGAAACTCATAGATGGAGAAATGTGGGTGTTAATACACCTCTGCCTACCACCTCGGGGATTTACATTCGTTAAATAATGTGGGTGTATAGTATATTCTTGTATATAACTCTAGCTGTTACCCGCATCCTCGCCCACGTGGATGTCGATTATCACGACCAATCATATCCTATGTTATTTCCCAAGGTGTAATCTATCTCTGTTCCAAGTTTCATCTAAATCGGTTCAGTGATTTAGGCGTGAAAGTGTAACAGACAGACGGTCAGAGTTACCTTCGCCAGCATATTTCAAGCAATAAATCAGAAGAGATATTATAATTTGGGGTGATAAAATTCTATCCCTTCTACCAATCCAGGTTGTGCTGTTCCAGAATATTTATTACAAAACATGACCGGTTTCACCTCAAGGCATTTTCAAAGATTTCTACTAAATAAACTATGTAAAGGGTTAAGTTAAAAGAGGATGTCTTTTAATTTAACCATTTACATTTTAAGGGTAGAATTTATATCACTCTTAAAACGCTACTCAGTTTTAACTCTGCCTCGCATTTAACATACCAGGGCAACATAACAACTTAGGAAATAACAGACAAGCCCCACTCGTTAAAATTCTTTTCACCATTGACACTCGAAAAAGGGCCCGTGATTCATCAAATACAGTGAATAAAACGCTCTTTGTTTCACCGAGTGAATAAAAAAATTTGAATTTGGAACATGCGCGAATGTACGGATTCTAGTGAAACATGCAAAGAGGTTGCACACACTCACTATAAAAACGTACTAAAAGCCACCTAAATGTAATCACTGGCTGGATGGAATGCGGCTCAGTTTAAATTAAGAAAAAAAAAATGCCGCCATTTTCTGTGTAATTTTCCTTGTTTATGTTTGTCTCATAATCATAAAATGACTTCATCTATTGATGAAAATGAAACTCATATTCTCGAACGCGAAAAGACTCCTGAGTCTTTTCGCGCTAAAGCGGTGTCTATTACTGATAATTTGCTGCTTCTTTTGTGTACTATCCATAACAAAATGTAATTCATAATCACAGAGTAATCGTTTTCTCGTAGTCAATGGTGAAAAGTTGAGTACCTAACACGTGAAAAAAGAATTCATCTCGGCTCTTGTATCCCTCGATACGCTCAGCTTTCTATCTAGAATCCCTCGCTACGCTCGGGATTCTACCGCAGAAAGCTTCGCTCCTCTCGGGATACAACTCAGTGCCTCGAAAAGAATTCATCTTTTTTTCACTTGTTGGGTAATCTACTATTGCTCAACCTAAATTCTCTTCTGTATATGTGTGTGTGCGATAAAAAATACCAGGGGAACATGAAGCGTCGTAGTTCTGCGATAAAAAACCGCTCTATTCGGATTCTCCGACCCGTAAATCGTTGCTTGCGTCCCCTTTTCTTCTAATACGCGGTTGGTTTGTGATTCCGTATTATTGTACCCGTACAAAATGTTTGCCGACATGAACGGAATAAAAAAAAATTACAGTGAAACATGTTTTAAGTACTCACTTGCAAAGAACGGAAGTATTGTGTTCCAGCATTGTTTGACATCGCCAGGTATATTTTATTTTCATGAAGCAGCTTTCAAAATTTGTATAATGGTTAAAAAAACTGCTGTCGTTCATTAAATACATTTATTCATCGCCATTAAGAACGTGACACCCAATGACCATATTTATATGTTACATATATTTATATAATGCAATATTAAACTAACAAACACATGTATCACAGAACATTTTGATAGTGCAAAATTGACCAATATTTATACAATGTGGACGATCACTAAAAATGAAAATTACAATCTTTAAGGTCACGTAAAAATTAAATTTACAATTACATTTTTCATTTTAAATAATTTGGGAGACAGTACGTAATCAGACCATGGAATTTAAGAAAATATTGTTACAAAATCGAGTAACAAAAAAATGATGAATAAGATACAAGTAAGAGTGATGCAAGAAAGTTTGATACAACACTTTGAATATAACCTACTTCTAATTTTACATTTACAGGAAAAGATACTTTACAGCTTTGAAGAAAAAACAAATATTACACAACATTTTTAATGAAATGGACTGAGAAGAAAACATCTCCCAATTACCTAAAATAATTTACCCAAATTTTGTAGATAGATTTTCATAGATTTATTAAATTTAGACATTTTAACTACCTATCAGTAATTTTATATACAATTTACACAATAATCATTTTATATTTTATAGTTACGCGCAAAGAGTGAAAAAGAATCTTGACAATTATGATATATACAACTGAAAACGTAATCATTCCAAGAGAGATCACTGAGATCTTTGCAGAATTGCATCATCTTTGCCAAAGGGTTGAATTCAGTATACAGTACGATATTTGAGTTCATAGTTCAAAATCATTTATTTTCTTTATCACTTTTTTACTATTGTATGTACCTACATTAGCAACAATTTGACCAGATAAATTATTACCTGATAGAAGTTAGAGAGCTGAAGAAACAAATTCCCTTGATAACCTATCAAATATCATGTATTTGGACTTGTTCAAAATTCAGGAATCGCGTCGTTGTGTTGCAGACAATGTGCCGACATTCCGGTCCCATCATTTGGAGCTATTGAACTTAAGTACGCCCTACTGCCTCTGGCCTTGTTAGAGCACGAGCGATAGAAATCCAATTGAATGCCTTCATTAGTTTGATGTAGAATTCAACATGTGGAGACTGATTTTATTTGAAAATCTTATTAGAAATATGCTTTAATAAGGATTAATTGAAATATTTAATTTATTAAATCAGCATCAGTAAGGGTCTTTGCAAGCAATCACAAATTGAAAACGGGCTCATCATATAGAATAATGTCAATAACAAGACGATACTGTAAGCGATGGAAGTAATTTTGTTTTAATAGAAAACGAGGAGGCCTGTATTGAACAGCGGACATCATTTTTCGGAGAAGCCAATAAATTACATGTAAGTAATAAGGATACGGTAAGCCAACATGTAATATACGTAATACATATGTGAGCTAAAAATATCCTTTAAAAGTTCTATAAATAAACGCGTTACATACGTACGGTACTTGGTTGTAAGGAAAGAAATCCCTAAATCGTAAGGAAATCGGAACGGCGTTCTTTTTGCGTTTTATCTTGGCGTTCTAGGCTTACTTTGAAATGGGCTTTGTTACGTCCATATTCATGACGTCATCGTCATTCTTATCATGTTTTATCTCGGTTAGGTATACCATTATTTGTACATTTTTCTGTACAAACTTCTTCACAAAGTTACTCTTGTTTTTTGTAATTTATTAAATTAAAAGCGATCATAAACTCTTTCATTTTTGAATTTTTAACCATTGTTATTGACAATAGCTTAGACAATAATTGGTTGAACTTCTATTGCAAATACAATAATGTTGTGAAGTGGTATAAGCCATTGATGACGGCGCGGATAATGAAATCATTTAACGGATAATGCCATGGCGGCAATGACATTAGTAAACGAAATTATCTTTTTACGACCAATAATTATAATGTGCTATAACATCAAGCTGTGTTTTAATATATTTATTTGATATATGACATGTTATTTATTAAACAACATCGCTTTGCGATATTTATAGGAAAAAATCCTTATTTATGTTTGAATAAGCCTTTCAACTTTTTCCGTATCGGATATTTCCTTTTATGGTGAAATTATTTGTTTGTATTTGTTAATATGAGTAATGTGAATCTGAAATAGAATCTAAATCATGCAGACTATATTAAAATTTCTTGTAAATTTTGCAATCCCGAATTCTCTCCTGATCTGACATAGAAATACCCATTCAGTTGTACATAACATCACATCCCGAGACAAGAAGTCAAATTACTAACAAATTCATAAAATTTGGCACCAAAATATCATTTAGACAGAAGGTATAATTTTAGGAACGTTTGAAATCGAAAACATGAAAGTCAAATTTAAATTGAGCATCTTAATAGTAATAACACATACTTACACTTCCAATGTATTGCTCGATGAATGTTAAAAAGAAGAAGACAAATTTTATTGTAATTATAAAAAAAAGTTTGCAGCATAAAACTAAACAACGTAGAAATAATTTACAATAACATGATAGTCTAACAACAATTTTTTAGCGTTGTGTTGACAGTCTAAACTTAACTATAGTTTTAATCTAAGTTTTTATGTCTTTAATATATTTCAAAACGTAAAACAAGTGTATAATTTAACATTCAAATAAATTGTTCAAACACTTTTTTCTTAGTTACATGTGAAATATAAACTACATGACATATCGATATGGCTAAAAATTTGTGTAAAATTCAACTGTATTGTTAAACAATAATAAAAGTTAAACAATTTCATTGCTTTTCGATATAATTGTAAGTCCGAAAGGTATTTACAATTATATCTGATTCCAAAATGTATTTAGGTGCAATTATAATATCTGATTCCTCAACTTATTTACAATTATCATATCTGATTCCGAAAATGTTTAGAGCTACCTACGTAAAGTAAGCAAAGTTTTTGAACTCAGATACTGCGCCAGCTACACTCACAGAATAACTTAAGCGCCAACTGTCAACACGACACTACTTGCCGGCCTTACACTGTATTTTATTTATAACTTTATTATACCATCAGCCCTTCCAACATATGTAAATATTACAAATTTTTATTTTCTGTGACATAAAACATCGAAATTCAGTGCTTGCTATTTATAGAGTAATTGATTTATAATAATATTTTATATTACGACGTAATTTATTACAAGTATCACTAGATCTACACGTGGCTCTATTCTATCATCCTTTAAAAAATGATCAACAATATTGAAATGGATTTCCTTTGTAAAATTTTCCTATCAGACGTAAGATAGAAATGTTTCCTCAAGAGAAACAAACAGAATAAATTGAACAACATCTAGTTTGAATTTCAAAATTCTTATCCTTTTATTTCGTAACATCAAAATATAAATGCGATAACAGAAAACATGACGTTATTGCGAGTAAAGCCAGTAAAACAGTGTACGGTCAGGGTACTTTAAAAGCTTATTGGAGTTGACAAAGGATTCAGGGCTCAAATTCCCGTACTGCAAAACGCTCTGTCACAAACGACCCATTACGTAGTAAAACACTAAAATATTAGCATATTTGAAAGATGAACTTTTGTTTTGACTGTTAGTGCAGTTATTTGTCTATTTTTGTGAAGCTTTTGAATATCCTGACATTGCCAATGTGTCAAAGGCTGTAAATTCAGAGACTGCATTCATATATTTGTCAAAGTTTGCGACTAATATATTGTTAGATGCAATTACTTTCTTTGGTGTAAGTAATATAGATTACTTAACACCGAGAGAAGTAGTTTGTGCGGCTCCTTTGGAACAATAAAAAAAAATTGAAAATCGTTTTGGTGAAATATGTTACGATGGTAACTCAGGTTGAACATGCATTGCTCAACCTGAGTTACCAATCAAATTCCGCAACGATAAAATATAATAGCTAGTATCAAGACATAGAAATACTACAGGAAGATACCGAAATAATTTTCTACAAGCCAAAATATTTTTATTGAGTCTGTAATTTGCTAAACGACAGAATATAGCCACGCATACAATGTTTACACGCCAAAAGAGATTCCCGTCTGATTGTACCAGAGCAACATAAATATTGGATAGTGAAATGAAACAAAAGATCACTGAACGCTCCAACGTATTTCCATATTATGTATTTACGAGGATACAATTGATACGAAGAGGCTTTGATATGCCCTGTATTGTATCATTTTATTGGTATATTTTATAATTCCAGATTTTATTGGTACTCTTTCAGAGGATATACATTATGTATTGTTCATTTAGGAGGAAATAGATATGGAAGTTAGGAAAGATGCAACTATTTTAGATAATACGGTTGTTGGGGTTATATTATAAACTGGCACTTACATTTTTTGATCGTGATTGCACATCAATATGTATTCACCGCTAAACACGATAAACAGCACACTGGGAAAAAAGAACTTGAGAGTAGAAATGCTGTTGATTCGATAGAAGAAGAAGACGGCAAAGTGTAAATTAAATCTAAAGAAGGCTACCATCCAGACCTAGTCTCCTATTATTTATAATCCAGATATTTTAGTTGTAGACGTGGTAACAAAAATATATACTTAATTTAAAAATTTCTGAAACTAACTCCGAAAGTTTATACAAAAAAATACCATTTCAATCATACAATGAAGTTGAAAAAACTCACAGAATAAATACGAAGTAAATTGTAATAAAATGATTCAATCCATTTATCAAAAAACCGAAATTCTAATCTCGAATAACATAAAATGGTATGCCAATATGAACATTGCAAACATCCAAAAGGATATTATTAAATTGATGGGCGTCTTTACATATTGAAAGAAAACATGATTGATGTTACACATGTCATTACAAATCAAACGGGTAAAGCTTCCCATTCGCACCGATCAAAGATCAATTCTTGAAATTTATCCCAAATGATTCCCGTTATGGTGATATCAGACGGTTCATACGAGTGGCTATTCACACAGGTGAATGCTTCATTTTTCTTTCATTCCATGGTCACATAGAATGAATTACACAATCTGTTACAGGACTCGAGAGAAAATGCCCGAACCGGAATGAATATTCACTCAGAGTTCAGACCGTTTATGAGTGGCAGTGACAGATGCCAGATGCCATTAAATAGTGAAACGATCCAACACTGTCGAACCACTTCACTAATGAATTCACTCGGCTCTTATGTTTCATTTTATGCGCAGAATGTATCACTTCGGGTGAAAATTGAACAAAAAATTACCCATCTGATATCACCTTTCATAATATTGTACCTTGTCATCACCATACTTCCTGCTGGCGTGTAAACACTGAGTGATACAATTGATATCTAACTATGCTAGACGCTTGACACTTATCCTCACTACTATATCGATTAGACTTCACTCAAGGCACTGCATTTAGAAAATATATGTACTGATACACACAATGTGAACATTAGTACTGTTGCTTCCGACATAGTTGAGCATGAACCTGTGAACAAACAATGATAGTTATTGATTTGATTATTATTGATTTTGCTAACGTCCGATGATGATGTGGAGGATTTTCACGACGCAACGCGACCGAGTATGTAAATATTTCATAGGAGTAGTAGTGCTCCACTCTTATTTCAAATAGGATGATAGTAGATATCGTACAAGTTAAAATAAGGGTGGAGCAAACAATTTCTCAGGTTTAGCAAATTTCCGATTACGGTTTAGGATGTGTTACGCTAACACGCAGAATTTGTAGGAAATGTATAATATCAAATTTATTAATGTTTGACCATACTATGAGCTAAAATCCATTTATTCAGTCACAGCTTACAATATATAAATACAAATATGTAATACATATTATATAATTTCAAATTGATTTCAGATAGTATCAATCTGTGAGAATCATATTAATATAGGTGAGGGTCTTAAGAGAGCCGAAGACGAAATTAAACAACTTTATGAGCAAGAGTGTTGAAAAAAAAAAAAAAACTTGTCCTTTAGAGAGTACAACATAACTAAATGTATAATAGTTGTTACAAGATCGTTTTGCAAGTCTGTTAATGTTCAGCAACTTTAACTTCTAATCAATATTACAGGTAGGTATAACCCGCGCCACGTATCTTGGACCAAAATCGTAAGACATACGAGGCTCTGGTACCCGCGGATTGCTTTGTAATAGTCTATGCTTGGTGAATTTGAGTTCATCTACCGCAGTAGTATCCCATGCTATCCTCAAAAGACACCCAAGAAATGTGTACGGGCGTATAGGGCACATTTTGAGCATATTTTAGGTCCAAGATATGTGGCGTGGGTTATATTATGTATTCATAATACTGGAAACAATATCTATATTCGAATGTGAATTCCGAAACAATCTCTATTAAGACGTTTCGGGTTCTTCATCACATGTATGTTATGTAACAACCGATCTATTCAGTCAGAAACTGATTTGTCATCAAACGTATCGAAAGCGTTTGTAGGTTGTGTGCCTTCATCTGCACACGTAACTATTACCCGATTGAATGTTTATTCATATACGACATCGTTAGTGCCTCGATTGAAACTCTTTGAAATCTTATAATATTCTCTTTAAAGTCAAAAATGTAATCTACTGTATTTATTGAATTGACTGTAGGAATTTGTAAGAGAAGTTGTTTATGAAATTCATTCATGAAAATTTTGAATTTAAAATTAAGTATTTTTTGGAATGAATTTAAAATTTAATACAATTTCAAATCTAAATCGAATTTTACCTGAATATCACACATTAAAAGGATACTTTTATTTCATGCTGTATAAATAGTTAGTTCAACAACTAAGCAAAGTTAGCATAGCTAGTCCCCCGTGACCATAGTTGGTGAAAAGCAGCTGACAAGTTGGAATTACCCGGTAAAGTTAGTTTTATCTCAAAATCTAATCACACAATAACTACTGTATAAATTATATTTTGGTCTGACAGAAAAATATGCAGACGCTACGTGATATTGTCTGCGTACAAGAAGAAGAGAAGGAAAACTCGAAATAAGACCCTGTTCCAACTCGTCAAAGCCAAAACCTCCCTTTTTTTTAACGTGCGAAAAATTCCCACGGGTACCTCCCCCGCCGGAGCCGGAGGAGGAGGTTATGTCGGACTCGAACCGACTAAAACGCACGCCATCTGTGGGCCGTCGGTTGCCGGAGGTGAGGTTGTCGTAGCCATATCCCTTCGTAGCCATATCACAAGCCAAAACCTCCCAACATTGGGAGAGGCCTATGTCCATCATTGGACAGCGACAGGCTAATCAATTGATTGAAAGTAATTTTCAAAAAATAATAACCATCCAGCCCCTCTAGACAAGTGGCAATTCGTTTCTGGGCCTGTCATATACGTCAAATGTATGTGATTTGACGTATATGACAGGCGTCAACGAAATGTCAAAAACGTCAAACCCTATACATTTGTCATTCTATTCCATCATACGCCGAGCAACGAATTGCCACTTGTCTAGGGGGGCTGATCTATAAATTCTAAAATACCGATCCTTATAGTTTGATAGCGTCGACAGGACAAAAATTTAAACATTTAAAACAATCCATCCAACAAACTAACCGAATAATCCTTATAAACTAAACAGTGTGGAGTCCTAAGCCCTAGTGTGGCTTGGCGATAACTAGATAAACCCAATGGCTCAAGTATCTCGTGAGCACTCGAACAATTCCAGAGCTCTCGTTAACTCAAGCACACGGCCAAAGTTATCGTTATCTGAACCCTTTGCGAAATTAGACGAATAACGCTTAAGAGAATTAAGGGGATCGCTGTGAAATTTTCGGTTGGAATGCAAGTCATTCCTAGCGTGGCTTCATTACCTACTGTTCTTAACGTACCACATTGTGTTAATTGGTGGTATGTTACTTGAAGCGACGAATGTATTCTTGTAGACATTTTCTTTCATCTGGTTATATCACCAGTTTTATTTAAAGAATTGCAATCAAACAAATGTATGATTTGAAGTCTTATCAAGATCAACAAAAATTCGTTAAATAATTCTTGCGTTAATGAAATCGACAAAAAATAAAAAAATAAAACTTTCATGTTCTGAATCGTCAATCTGACATATCTAAGCATTTTTTTTTTTCAAATACCTACAGTGTACTATAAAGATAGGACTACTTTACAATTTTATGATAATAATAATCGAGGTCTAAAGACGCATTAACCGACATCCACTAATAGACTACTGGCCCGTGTACAAAAATGATGGGTCATTTGAACCACCAGGTGACCTATATAGAACGATATAAGAACATAAAATAATAAGATTCAGCACTATGCCGTCACTTGTAAGCTGTCCAACTGAGTGCAGGTGAGTACAGGTACAAAGTACAGGTAGAGTGAGTACATTTTGGTCATATATTTTTGTACGGCATTCTTACCATCGATAGATCCATGAAAAATAACAAGCAAACGCGTAGTGCTGTACAAAAAATGGTGAGCCACAAAGTCGGAATTTTTATTTTATTTTCCGACATTACCAGGGTAAATTTGGTCATTTGATTTTGTACGGCATCAGTTTCATAATATTTCAATACTGCTTCTAATCCATTATTCCGCAACGCCGTACAAAAATCATGCGACATGGTGAAGTAATCGTGGGTTACAACCCCCTCTTCTTCACCTGCACTCAGTTGGACAGCTTACAAGTGACGGCATAGTGCTGAATCTTATTATTTTATGCTCTTATATCGTTCTATAAAGGTCACCTGGTGGTTCAAATGACCCATCATTTTTCTACACGGGCCAGTAGTCTATAATGGAGCCTTGGGTATCAGCTTTTTATGATAAAGTAGAAATAATACAAAACATAATATTGGCAGCGAGTCGTTTTTGTCAGATTCTTTTCTCACAGACTTTACTTATTTATCTTGCGAATCTGAATGCAAAAATGTAGAGGTGAACCCATAACATAAGCTAAGAATTTAAAAAACGCAATATCTTAGCGCACTTTTTTCAAACGAAATAACAAACCTAGAATATTCTATAACATTGAGAAACCAATTAAACTGAAAGAAGTATTTAAAACTACTGAAATGCTATCGAAAGTTTTAAACTCCTTCCTCTGGTCGAAGTTTAGGTATCAGTGACGGCATCGAATGAACCGATGCCTTTGTAAATCAATCCGGCAAAAAATTTGACTGTGAGGAGTGTGCAGGACTTCATTTATTCCCAGTTATATTATTTCACAAAATTCATACATACATACAATCACGCCTTTACCCCCGGAGGGTTAGGCAGAGGTGAATTAACACCCACATATTTTCACCAATCATTGTATTAGGTCCCACGTAATAGGGAGCCGTGAGCCTATTGCCGTTTTCTGGGTACTATTGTTGGCTCGAGCCATGTATAGGCAGAGTTGTGGCTGTATATATCTGTCTGATGTTAAACAGCCCACACGTACAAAAAGTAAATAGGAGCTGTATTCAATCTGTAAGCGACAAACCAATTTACTTAAGACTGAGTGGAACGTGTAATAAGCAAATATTTAAAAAAAACATGCGATTACATCTTTCAAAAGAATCTTAACAAACTTTGTCGAGTTTCTTCAAGTACGTGACGAGAAAACTTAATTATATACAAACATCAGAATAAGACATTTATTTATTATCTTATAGCTGATAAGATATTATTTTTATTTTATATTGAGAATCTCAAAGAACTATAGCGTCAAAACGGTATAGGTTTTTTGGAATTACAATGTTCTTTTAGGTCAAACTGGCACTCAGCTTCTTCCTTCTCCACTTTTTAGTTTGACTTTTATAAGAGCGACTCAATCCGAGAGGCCTTACCAGTCAATCAGCAGGTATCCTCATCTTCTACTGGGCAGGGGCCCATAAAATATAAACGCCATCTTAGTTATTTAAGATCGACTTAAAGTAGTAGATGGATATATATCTTGAACCTAAAATGTACTCAAAATTTACTGTATACACGCAGTACGTATTTCTTGGGTGTCTTTCGAGAGTAGCACGGGGTGCTACTGCGGTATACGAGCTCAAATTCACCAAACATAGATTATTACAAAGCAATCCGCGTAATTTAGGTCCAAGATACATGTCCCGAGGTATACTATAGTAGAGATGCTTAATGAACCTAACAGTTCATTTCCAAATTTGTGTAAGTGTATTACGCTCACGGAGGTCTTAGATTTAATGATCTTAGGGGGTACCAAACTTGACATTCATTTTATAGTACATTATGGTACAAGCGTGTAAAGTTGGTAAGGCGAGGGTCTTAAGAGAGCCGAGGACGGTAATCACTATACACGCGAGTGGCATACGGCTATTTTCAACACACTTGCGAATAAAATTATACTAAAAATACTACATAACACAATCAAAACACAATAGTAAAAATCTATTTGTTTACATATGCGCGCGCCACTAACCTTTTTTTTTTATTTGTTTCTTTCGGAACAGGCTAAGGTGCTATCACCATTCTGCTTTGTCATCTACTTACTTATTTTAATTATGATTTTTTTTTCTCTGTAAATACTCACAGAGAAAAAAAATACATTTTAGTGAAAGTTTTGTTTATTAAACACGTATTAAAAGTAGGAATTATCTTTTAAAATTCGAAATTGCATGAAATGAGTAAGCAATAGGTATATTAATTCGTTTGTAATATTGGACACGATCTTTTTGTATAGAAACTTTTTTAAGAACAAAGCAACTTAATCAATGAAATTAAAAAAAAGAAGTCTATAACTCACTTTTGTGAATAATAGCAATGAAAAAGTCACAGTTTTATAATAGGTGTCATTCCGTGCTTAATTGCGGTGAAATAAAAGCCTGTTTATAAGCAAGTGTGTTGAAAATATATTTAGATTGTCAAATTGACTGCAACCCGCCTGATGCTAAGTCTGGGTGAAGTCCAAAGAAGTTGTCATTACAGATGCTATCTCTACAAGGGCGATTCCAATCATGCAATAGCTTAAAATATGTACCAACCTGCTGCTGTAAACATAGACAAATGTGGTGATCTTGCGATTTCCAGGGTTTTGTTAGTAGATCTCGTTAACGTTGGAAACGTAGGCTGCGTGGCCTCACACCTCAAGGCCATGTAGCCCTTGGTTGTGGCCACTCGGAGCTTCAGGGGCCGCCAACTCGACCTTAGGTCGTAGTTATTAGCTGCTGAGGTAGGAGTATTGTTCACCAACCAGGATTCTGTCTGTTGGCAAAAAAAACGGTTAATCTTATTCTTTAGTTTATCAGAACAACAGAGATCCATGTGAACCTAAACATACCGATGGTCAATGACGAGATTAGTACCTACGGCGGCAAATACAAAAAGCGACTTCAAACGCATCCCAATAAACTTGCAGGACAGCTCACAGTCCCTGAAAGCATTCGTCGCCTAAAGAAGCGGCTAGATATCTTTGACCAGTAGAGTCAGCAATACGAATGGCTACTTAACAAATAGGGATGTTACTGCGCTAGCAGTGCCCGTCACCCGCTATATAACTCCATCACAATTGCTCATAGTCATCTGATCGCATATTATGAAAGAAAAAATATCTTATTCTTTATTAACAATACAAATCAATGATTATAAACATTGATATCTCTTTTGTTTTCACCGTAATAAATGGTCCGTAAAGTAAAACTGGTTTATTACATTTTATTCAAGTCCAATTCGACTTATAAAAGCCGAAAGTCGGTTTACTTTATCTTGGTCGCAATTATTATGCGAAATCCGACCCAACTGTAACTCAAGCCAATATCTACAAAAACAAATATAAGTAACAAGCTTTTTTATTACAAACAAAGTAACAATAAAAGACGATTTACTACAAGGAATTACAATTTGTTAGAATGATGTATAGAGGCGAACACTCGCACCCTCCGTCGCGTTACAACCTTACAAACAGCTCTATGAATGTATTAACATAATTCTCACGTCTGATCACACTAATGTAGGCTTGTAAGCCAGGAGTCACTCTTTGATACAGTTAGTTCTACTTTATCTAGTATTTTTTACGTAGCGTAGTTTTTTAGGTTCTGTACTCAAAGTGGAATGGAAAAGACTTATTAGTCTGTCTATCGACAGACTGTATCCCATGAATCGCGAACTATACAGTTGAAATTTTCATAGATGATGTATTTTTAGCAATACTAAGAATAAAAAACATTTAATAATTAGGGGGGAGGGGGAGGCAATTTGTAAAGATGGTAGGTACGCAATAATTAGTGCGCGAGTCAGACTCGAACTTGGCCGGCGTTTTTTGACTTTCTGAGGCTATTAACCTACTGTTTGACACAATTCAATAAAGCTGGGCAAAACGGGATAATTAATTATTATAATAATTAAATGTTTTCCTAGTGCGCTACTGCCTGTATTGTGTTCTCCCTTCTTATAAGATTTAGTATAGATATAGATCAGATGAATATTGATAAAATAATGATCCAATTGATGACTTACAACTTGTGCTCTCCCATCTATGTACCACATTAAATTCGCCGGCGGCATCGCCGGTTTTGTTGTGCAGTTGAGCAACACATCTTCTCCCAGTTGGACCGTGCCTGGCAGGCCTGTTATCACTGGGTCTTCTTTCAATGGCACTGTCGAAACAAATAGTAGGTAAGTATATGTCTTAATTACTAAAGATATGTGAATACGAGGTATATTGGACCTTAGTAATAACTTCGGGGCTCAAATCAACATACGGAAAGTGATCAATCAACCAATGTCTGTGATCATCGCGACCGAAAACGGTGCGCACTGTGCGGTGTGAAAGGAACTTTATCCCGTGCATACTCAAGCTGTAGAATGAACTCCCTGCGATGGTTTTCCCAAGCGACTACAATATGGGGTTCTTCAAAAAGGGCTTTAGAAAGTTTCTTCATGGTCGGCAGCGAGAGTGTGACGCCTCTTGTCACTTACCGTGTGCTTGTATGCCGTCTAAGTAGTATAAAAAAAAACAACCTGCGATACCGATAGCGATCAACCGCATACACTTTGTATGAAACGATATTTCTAAAACTTCCCGTCCCGTCAAAACCCGTTACGTATGCTACGGCCTTTACTGTAAATCTATTATTGGTGTACTTACAATCAATAAAGTATAAACTTTAATTATTGATACATATTTATCAATGTAATTTTTTTTTAACATCTAAAATCAATCTACTTTTGTCGTTGACTGTACCTACGTTATTTGTCTATCTACTTTCCCGAAATTATATACAATATCTACGTAGCTATTGTATGAGTAGTATCTTATTACGAATATTCCTCACAAAGGCTCTCTCTAGTATCACTCTTGTTCAAAATTCAATTTAAGCTGATCTGAATGGATCTGAAGATTAAAATTAAACATATTTTAATAAGCTTTTTATACCTGAAGGGCTGTTATTTAATACTGATTATAATTTCTACTTCGAAAAGGATAAACAACCCAAACAAACTTCCAACTCTAAAGAAACTTATCAAGTTCCCGATTTATAAAGCAATATTAAGAAGTGAAAAGGTAAAGAAAGGAAAACTTTAATTTTAAAACTAAGATTATTGTTTAATTACTGTACTACTGAATTTAGAAGTTTAAAATCGCAATGACCTTCGGTAGTCCATTTTTGATCTTAAAGGTATGATTCCGAAGTCGATCGCATATGATAAGGACATACGCATGCGGCAGATACCCATTACTTGTTAAACTCCGATACGGATAAAGGAGACCATTGAGAAACCGCAATGAATTACGCGCATGTGCTGCGTGCGTCGGCAGTTGTCGTATGAGGTCGGCGACGGGATCATACCTTAAAAGATACTAAAGTTTTTGTTCCTATCCATGTCCGTACGACAGACTATCCGTGACGCACTTTTTAGTCTGTGAAAATATCATCATCATCATCATCATTTCAGCCATAGGAAGTCCACTGCTGGACATAGGCCTCCCCTATAGATCTCCAATAGGACCGGTTGGAAGCGGCTCGCATCCAGCGCGTTCCCGCGGCCTTAATGAGGTCGTCTGTCCACCTTGTGGGTGGATGTCCTACGCTGCGCTTGCCGATACGTGGCCTCCACTCGAGGACTTTTCGACCCCATCGGTCATCAGTCCTCCGTGCTATGTGCCCTGCCCACTGCCATTTCAACTTGCTAATCCTCTGGGCTATGTCGGTAACCTTGGTTCTTCTACGGATCTCCTCGTTTCTGATTCGATCTCGCAGAGAGACTCCGAGCATAGCCCTCTCCATAGCTCGTTGGGCTACTTTGAGCTTACTCATAAGGCCCATAGTGAGGGACCACGTTTCAGTGCCATAAGTCATCACTGGTAACACACACTGGTCGAAAACCTTCGACTTGAGACACTGAGGTATGTCGGACGAGAAGACATTGCGCAATTTTCCGAACGCTGCCCAGCCGAGTTGGATTCGGCGATTGACCTCTTTCTTGAAGTTGGACCTACCTAACTGGACTACTTGTCCTAGGTAGACGTACGAGTCAACAACTTCAAGAACCGAGCTCTCAACAGATATTGGGGTAGGTACAACATGGGCATTACACATCACCTTTGTCTTGTCCATGTTCATTTTAAGACCCACCTGTTGAGAAACTCGGTTGAGGCCTTCGAGCATCGTGTTGAGATCTTCCATCGATTCTGCCATGACTACAATATCGTCGGCAAACCGGAGGTGAGTGATGTATTCGCCATTAATATTGATGCCGAATCCTTTCCATTCCAGGAGCTTGAAGGCATTCTCCAAAGTGGCCGTAAACAGTTTCGGAGATATCACGTCTCCCTGTCTTACGCCTCTTTTCAAAGGGATCGCCCTCGAACTCTGTTCCTGTACTCGAACCGACATGGTGGCGTTATTATACAAACACTTCAACACTTCGATGTACCGATAGTCAATACGGCACCGCTGGAGAGACTCAAGCACAGCCCATGTCTCGACCGAATCAAAGGCTTTCTCATAGTCCACAAACGCTAAGCAAAGTGGCAAATTATACTCTTCGGTCTTCTGTATAACTTGCCGCAGCGTATGGATGTGGTCTATGGTACTGTAGCCTCTTCGGAAACCGGCTTGTTCGGAAGGCTGGAAGTCATCAAGCCTGCGCTCGAGACGGTTCGTAATGACCCTTGAAAACAGCTTGTAAACATGGCTCAGAAGCGAGATGGGTCTGTAATTCTTCAGTAAGGTATTGTCACCTTTCTTAAAGAACAGCACCACCACGCCTCTGTTCCACGCTTCTGGCGTTATGCCCTCGAGGACGACGGTGTTAAAAAGCCTCTGAAGGACTTTAAGTACCGGTGTTCCACCCGCTTTCAGAAGCTCTGAAGTGATTCCGTCGTCACCCGGCGCTTTGTTGTTCTTAAGCTGATTCAGGGCCATTCTAATCTCGTACAGGCTGATGTCTGGGATATCCTCGGTGAAGTGTCGGGTCAACTTGGCTCTTGGGTCGGTCGCCATGTTGCCAGCAGGATTAGCGACCGAAGCGTATAGCTGTCCATAGAACCTTTCGATCTCCTCCAAAACCTCAGCCTTGGTCGACGCTATACTGCCATCTTCTCTCTTCAGCTTAGTCAACTGGCTTTGCCCAACAGACAGATTTCTTGCGAACACTTTGGAGCCTTTGTTCCGCTCGATTGTCTCTTTAATATGTTCAGTATTAAAGAGACGTATGTCGTGTCGCAGAGATTTGGAAATCTGTCTGTTGAGCTGCCTATATGACTCTGCATCATCGGAAGACTGCAGTCGAAGTGAGCGTCGTTTAGCCATGAGTTTTTGGGTGTGATCGGAGAGTTTCTGAGGTCTATTTGAACGGCGGGGTCTGAAGTGCTTAGAGCCCACCGTTTGGACAGTTTCTACGAGCCTGTTGTTGATCTCGTCCACCGACGCAAAGTTTTCTAGGCAATCAAAGCGATTCGAAAGCTCAAGTTGAAAGTTCTCGGGGTTTTGGATTTGGGCACGAGTAGGTCGGAGTGTAGACTTCATCAGGCGGGACCTTTCGAGTTTAACATTAATACCCAATGTGCCTCTTACGATTCTGTGATCACTACCGGTTTTCACCCTGTGGATCACGGAGACATCACTGAATATTCGTTTCTCGTTGGTCATGATGAAGTCTATCTCATTCCTCGTGGAACCATCAGGGCTCATCCAGGTCCATTTCCTGTGCGGCGGCTTCTGAAAGAAAGAGTTCATCATAAAGAGTCCCTCTTTCTCCAGAAAGTCAGCCAGCCTCTGTCCCCGCGGGTTCCGTTGTCCATGTCCAAATTGCCCCACTCTCAACTCATCATCGCTTTTCTTACCCAACTTTGCGTTGAAGTCCCCCATAACAACTGTGAAGTGGGTCTTAGACGTATGTATGGCCCTACTTACGTCCTCATACATAGTCTCCACTTCATCATCTGGGCGTGCCGAGGTCGGTGCGTATACCTGAATGACCTTCAGCGAATACCTCTTGGATATTCTGAGTATTAGGTATACAACCCTGCTCGACACACTTTCGATGGTAATGATGTTGTTAATGAGGGATCTGTGAACGAGAAAACCGACACCACCTTGCGACTGCTGGTCGCCTTCCCGGTAGTAGAGCAGGTTGCCGGATCCTAGGGTTATCGTGTCCTCGCCCTCTCTACGGACTTCAGACAACCCCACAATATCCCAGTGCAACCTACTCAACTCTTCTTCCAGCTCAGCAATCCTCTCGTCAGTCCTCATCGTGCGTACGTTGTGCGTTACCAGGGCCAGTCGTCGTTTGGGGTGGTAGCCGGATCTCTGCCGGGGATTCTTAGCACCCCCTGCTCCGCCGTTACCCTGGCCGCTACCGGAGCCAGGGCTAGCGGAGCTGCCGGGGACTAGGGGCCTGGTCCTATTTGTGCCTATCATAGGGGGAGTTTGCCCATAATCGCCACGCTGGGCAGGCGTGTTGGCAATCGCAGGACGTAGCTTCGCGGCGAGGATGCTGCTGCCCATCCTCGCCCTGTGCCATTTTAGCTACGCCGATTTAAATGGTTATACCGCCATTGGTCGGTTCCGCTGTACCTCAGTCGGCTCCTACGACACCTGGTACTAGAGGGGGGTACTATTCTACTCTGCCGGTATAAGCCAATTATAAGCAGTAACGCACACGACGCGCAAAAAGTCCGGCGCACAAAAAATCCGTGTAATTCGGGCAGACCGCACCGCGCCGCGGCGCGCCGCTCCGCACAAAAAGTGTGTGAAAAAAATTGAACGTTTGCTTCAACGCGCGCTAACGCAGACGGCGCACACTTTAGTCGGCAATCTGCATTTGCTAGGGGTGGACGTAACGCACGCGATCTATTATCATGGCGCCAGAGGTCAATGTAACTATGTTAATTCAAGGTCACAAAATAAATAGCAACTCATCAAATGTATTAACAGACATTTTATAAAATTTGAAAAAATTTGCCGGATGTTGTTTCAGAATTGAATGTTTAGTATGGAACTGTCCCTTCAGTAATCTTTCCGAAAGTATAGGATGTACCCAAAATTCTCTATTTCTTCTTCTTTTTCTGTACTTCATGTACAAAATAATACTTCGCGATCTCTGCACGATTTCCATAGCGTCTACGTCCCTACAGCTCTGCCGACAAAATGATCGAAGATGTACGTCGTGTGCGTTGAGTCTGTGAAAAATCCGCGACCGACTTTTTGCGCGCCATGCAGACTTTTTGTGCGCCGCAGACTCGATCGCACAAAAAGTGTGCCGTCTGCATTCGCTGATGCGGCCACGACTTGCGGCAACCGCCAAGTTACGTGGGTAGCAAATGCGTAGGAGTAAGAAGTCCTGACTTGACATCGTGGAGGGTGACATGTATGCAAATGGTCTCACTACCGTGGACGCCTAAGATCGAAATGGAAGAAGAAGAGCCAGAGGGCGAACCCTGAACTCCGAGGTCACCTTGACTTCGGATGTAAGCAGGAAAATACGTCTCTATGACTTAATGATGATGTAGTATCTTTAGAGACTAAATCAAGGCCTCGTGTTGATCATACAAGCTATCGATAATATGTAGTTAATCCTATATACCTACTACTACGTAATATATCAGTCCGAAATCAGAAATAGATTACTTAAAGTCCCACATTAATAGATTCAACTACAAAAGTATTTCGTAAAAAAATCTTACCAGCCACCGTCAAGTTTTTTGTTTGCTTCACAACTGCGAACCTGGGACCTTCAGTAGATACCTCACAGGTGAACGAGAGCTGCGTATTGTAAGTCCTCGGCAGGACCACGCTGATGGAGCAACTGTTCAGGTTACACGTGCCGGTACTCACGCCTCCTGCCGTTGAATTGAAGGTCCTGGTAGACGGCTGCAAAAGACAGATGCCTTGGAGCAAAGCCAAAAAAAGCTATCAGCAGTTGACAACTGATTTGGATGTTTTTCTAGTACCGTCTTTATTATCTGACATAAAATATGTGTCATTGTAACCTGAATAAGTTGAACAAATTTTCGTTGGACAGGAATAAATCCTTAACTAGATACTAGAAATCATAAATGTTTCAATCACTGGCTTATATTCTTCTGAGCCCGTGCCCACTGCTGATCGTCCCCAATAGCGTGATGATATAGACTATGACACTCACAAATATTGTGGCTTTCTATTGTTAAAAGAATTTTCAAAATCAGTTCAGTAGTTCAATAGTATCCAGAGATTATCCCCTACAACGTAACAAACTCACTAACTTTACCGCTTTATTACAATTTAGATAAGGCCACGGTAACAACATTAGTGGTTATTACTGTGAGCCGTGTGCTAGTCTGCAACCTGAGTGGTATAAAAAAATGTACGGCAGTGGTACAAATTAATCATAAATCAGGAACTAGGTTTATAGTAAGAATCCAGAGAATTTTCCGAGTAAAATCTCTAGAGGGATAGGAGGGGGTATATCTATCCATATTTGACTGCCTCTGTGGTGTAGCAGTAGAGTGTTCGACTGCTATGCAGGAAGCACGGGTTCTATTGCCGCTCAGTGCAAATATTTGTATGTTATAATATTCTAATTACATAGCCCTGAGTGTTCTTATGTGATATGTATGTATTTACAAAAGAGATCTAAGTAGGTATATTTGTTCGCATTCTAGAGTCCATATAATAACACCATTTAAATAACCCATGCTTACTTTGGGTCTAGATAGCGCTGTGCAGAATGCCATAGAAAATTTATTTAGTAATCTTTCTATCCACATAGATAAACAGGATAAAGTAAGGAAAGGAGGATATTAGCTTTGAAAACTAATAGTACTCGTATATTATATTTATTTTCATTTCGTTACAATACCGGAAACAGGCGATATTGCAATTTTGCCGCAGGCAAAATCAAATATTTATAATAATGCTTTAATTTCCTGTCTGTTTATTTGAGCATTCCCCAGAAACTACTGTAATAATTTCCTCTTTATTTTGATATAGCTATGGAAACTATATTTATTACTAGCTTATGCAGGATGTCGGTTTTCGCATTTTATGACCAATTTTCCGGTTCTATATGATTACGATTAAATAAGTAAGATTTTGAAGTGATCAAGACCTTTCTAACAAAAAAAATCGCATCAAAATCCTTTCGGTAGATTTTGCGTCGCGGACAGAAAAAAAATCCTTTTGTGTTCAGTATCGTTGATATAACCTAACATGAGACAAGAAAAATAAAAGCGTTCAATAGAAGATGAAAAATTTCTTGAAAACATACACGCAAATTTTTCAGCTTTTGCCGGAAATTTTGACGGTTCGATTTAGTTTATTAATTTCATCGATATTTTTCCTTAAACACAAAATATTCCATCAATTTATATGAGCAGTAATATTCATATTTCTTATCTGAACAAAAGTATAAATAAAGATTTACTTGTACAAAATGGCCGTCGAAATATTTCTTTCAGAGTACGTATTCATTGCCCCAAGGCTTTTCATTAGCACCTCGCGTTCTTTTCATTACAGCAATGTTGGGAACATTATCAAGTATTAGGTAAAATGTATAGCAATTTTCACCACTCAAGACTGTATTTGATGTTTTATTTTTTTCATATATCTTGTCACGCATATTCACAAAGATTATCAGCAGAGGAGTACGATATGTATGTGTATTTTCAGCGCTACGTAATAGCAGACGAGTAAATGTGGATTGTGACCCAATTTTGCCCATAAATATATTATGTATAATATTCAGCCCCCCTAAATAAGAGTAAATTCCTTGGTCGGCGTATTGTAGAATCAGTTAATTATGACGTAAATCAGTGTTACAGAAACGTAATTCATTCCGAATTTGATTTACTCTCAACATGCATATTAAGTACCAATTATTGAACTCACCTGTTGTCCAGGCATAAACCTGAATATCTCGTTACTCCCTCTGTACCACTTGACGGAGTGCAGCGCTGGGTCATCCAGGTCACTCACGTAGTGGCACACCAGGTTCGCCTCGTGGTGTGGGTCACCGTACCGAGGCACCTCCAGGAAGGTGATATTGTGTGCCGTGGCTATCACTGTGGGACAAAGTACCAGGGTTACATAAGGCTCTAAGATATGTCTATTGATAAAATCATGTAAATTTTAGACGACTCTCCACCCCCTCTTGCAACATGTATTAGGATTGCACTTCGTTTACAGCAATGGTGTTTCTTTATATTGCCTCCTTATATAATCATACATATATACAGGGTGGAAAAATAAGTCGGGCCCTGGAGGGAAACTACGTTAAATCCTTAAATTGGCTCATTTTACTTGGCAGAGATAAAATCTGTTCATCGGATACGAGCCTAGATTTCACCTTTCGCTTCTTCCTTATCTTCATACATCCACGGTTACTCTTGTCCTAGGCTTTCTTCAAAACTTCTATATCCGATTAATATACGTATGCCTAGATCACTCGACTTCAACGTTACTCCAGCTAAATTATTCAGACTTCTTATTTCTACAGTATTCAGTTTACTTTCCTGCTTCTTCTGCAAAACTCAACATTGCCCACCCTATTATTTATGTGTGGGGATGAGCTCTCTATATATGCCCATTTACCAATTTTCTTGATAACCTGACAAAACTCTACGCTTAATACTATACTCTCATAATATACTCACGACTAAAAAGAGTAGGAAAAGGTTACATATTATGTAGTTCACATACCAATTTTTATCATAAAATAAGAATAATGAGGCGCCATTTTACAAAATCAGGGTACATGTGGCAAAAAAAGGCAGTCACAAAGTTGAAGAGCTTATGCCCTCAATCTCTCATCCTAGCGTTAATTCCCAGTCGCATCCGAAGCTTTTTAGCTCGGAGTCGGGCGTCCGCTTTTACCAGTCTTAACTGTAGTTAAGACGAAAAAAAAAATCGAGGTCTAGCCAAATCTGTAGATTTGGCTAGACCTCGATATTTTTTTTCGTGAAGCGATTGCCATCTGACCTCCACAGCCCAATGGTAACATTAGGCGATATCGAAGCTTTGCAGCTAGACCGTTGTTTTTGGATTTTTTAGGGCTCCCAACTACCCGTAACGACTGCCATAGATGTTCTTATGGCAACCGGGACCGACGGCTTAACGTGCTCTCCGAGGCACGACCAGACCAATGCAAATACCCATATTTCATGAACACAAATATTTGCACTGAGCGGGGATCGAACCTGCGCCTCCTGCGTAGCGGCCGCGTTCACTACCGCTACGCCACGGAGGCTGTCAATATTAGTAAGTATTGAAGTCTATAAAATCACCGAATTTTTAAACTTCCACAATATTTTTGAAATAATAGTACCTTGTGACTGGACTATAACTTTTTTGTTGTTTTTAACGTGTGAAAAATAGTTTTATTTGAGAATGTAAGAGAATTTCATTCATTATCTCTTTAGCCAACGAAGCGGTAACAAAGCTCGTCGATTTTCAACAATCTATTCAAGTACTAAGAATGGGGGCACAGATACCATAGAAGTAAATCTATTGTATGAAGAATGCGTTTCTGTAACGCTACTAACGCTGTGCAATTTAATAGGGGTTGTAAAACTTTGAATACTTTTTGCTAAGCAGGAACCCTCTCTGATGAAGTTAGAATAAATTTTGTAAAATGTTACATTTTTTACAATGTTACAATTTTGTACAATGTTATAATTGTATAATGAAAATTGCTTCGGTAGTGCAATGATAGCGTAATATGTATCAGGTTCTAGGTTTTTCATTATCACTTCACTACATATTATAAAACAAAGTCGCTGTAGCTGTCTGTCCGTACCCTATGTATGCTTAAATCTTCAAAACTACGCAACGGGTTTTGAAGCGGTTTTTTTTAATAGATAGAGTGATTCAAGAGGAAGGTTTAACTACAAACCAAAGAAATGACATTATGTTTGTAAAGGAAGGCTGCTCAAAGAAATCATCTCAAAAGCCATATTCAATTTTAATAACTGCCGTTGACTGGACAATACTCGTAGACACGTATGAGAAGCACTATAAAATACCAGAGGATATCTGTGCCTCATCATCCAGACCCGATATATTCCTTTTTTCACGATCGCATAGGCGTGCAGTGCTTGTAGAACTCACAGTACCGTAGGAAACTAATATACCTAAAGACCACGCTATAAAGACAAACAAATACTTTGACTTGACTAACGAGTTAACCAAAAACGGCTACGTGGTTAAACTCTACGCCGTAGAAGTAGGAGCAAGGGGAATTCCAGCTAAATCCCTGTACAACTTACTTAAAGACCTCGGATTGCCAAGAGCTTCAGTAAGCTCTTTACTAAATCGAATATCAAAAGCGGCATTGATAGGATCTTACCAAATTTGGATAGGTTGGGGGGGGGGAACACTACTAACGGTGGAGGTGAGCGCTGATGCATCACAAGGTGGCCACCCTAAACCTACATCTGGGTCGCAAGTCCCAGTCGCCGTCACGGTGTTCCTCTCTGTATCACGCTATGGACCCGGCGACCGCACGGTGAATCCATGGAGTGCTGAGAATCGGATCTCTGCATAATATTGTAGAGAAATACTGATAAATTTAGAGATAATACCACGCGGGCGGAAAATATGGCGATACGAAGTTCGCCGGGTCAGCTAGTACCATATAAGTGACAGAGAAGTATACGGACCATCTGATGAGAAACTCCTAGGTACATCTTTGGAGTTGCTCACGTCTATACACTTGTGCTGCCGAACCTTTTAATGAAAAACCTTGAAGAACCCCACATTTAATTCGCTTAAAAATCTTCTTCCTCCTAGCGTTAATTCCCAGTCGCATCCGAAGCTTTCAGCTCGGAGTCTGGGGTCCGCTTAACCAGTCTTAACTACAGATTTGACTAGACCTCGATATTTTCCGTGAAGCGATTGTCATCTGACCTCCACAACCCAATGTTAACATTGGCGATATCGAAGCTCTGCAGCTAGACCGTTGTTTTTTGGACTTTTTAGGGCACCAACTACCCGTAACGACTGCCATAGTTGTTTTTATGGCAACCGGGACCGACGGCTTAACGTGCTCTCCGAGGCACGCCCAGACCAATGCAAATATCCATATTTTATGCACACAAATATTTGCACTGAGCGGAGATCGAACCCGCACCTCCTGCGTAGCGGCCGCGTTCACTACCGCTACGCCACGGAGGCTGTCATATTCGCTTAAAAATATGATGTCATAATTGTTTACTTCTTACAAGTTTCCTTCTAACTTATAATTTTGAGTTTTAGTAAAAAGTAATTAATTTGACTACACGGGAAATAACCAATTCTGAACTCGACCCGACTTAGCGTAAGCTTACAGAAAATCCAGCGCTAAATATTTTAATGCACGCATTAATAATCTCCATTCAGCACAATCGCGTGCATATCGTAGATACATGACATGGCAAATAGCTAAACCTATACTTAGCAGATTGCCAGCTCCACGTTATTACGCTCTGGTTCTGGGATTAGCATAATACCCCAATTTTGCTGTAGTACGCGATAGCGGACTAATTAGTGCCAGCATTGAATGGGAATGCGATTTATTAGGTTGCCATAAAACGTGTCTTTAAATCAAACGTGGCAATTTTGGGACACGTGTAAATTTGATTTCCAATATTTGTGTATTTTTGTCGCTGGTAGTGAACACGGTTCATTAGTTCGTGTACACTTGCAAATTGTTGCTCTTATTTGCTTTTTCGGGTTGGATTGGAAAGGTTTTTTCTATTATTTTATGCATATATTATACAATACATTACAGTCGCACAGTATGTGAGTGTTAATACACATGTGCCTACCCTTTCTTGTATATAATCGTGATTATACGTAACAATAAACAATCAGTATTAATAATTATGTAAAGCAATATTGGCTCAAATTGTGCACAAACAAGGGGACCCTTTTCCGATAGGTAAGTATAACGGGCCCCGGAATTAATGGGCCTGTTAATATAAACACATCAATGGGTAATATGAAAAGGTGTATATCGTATCTCCTATGTCGACCGTATATAGGTGGACTTAAGGTCACAGGCATTCGTTACCAGTCAACCTTATGTGGGACAACCCATGGAGAAGGAACTTGTCTAATCAAATTCTGTCCTCCGTGGGAACGACCCCTAGCAAGATAGACGGACGACCAGAAAAAAGTGGCTGAGATAGACTGAATGCGTAATGCGGAGGATCGGGTGCTATGACGTACATTGGCAGAAGTCTATCTCCAGCAGTGGATTGTGATAGGCTAATTGATTGATTGATTGACAGTCTTATAGGTGATGCAGAGAATATTGAAGTGGGTTAATTTTGCAAGGTATTATTATAAAAGTTATGCTAGTCATCACAAATAGCACCCATATAATTAAGGAAGGCAGTAACCACGTCTATTATACCACAGTTACATTCGAGAGGTCATGACTCTTGCACGCGAGAGTAACCATCATCCTCCAAGCCTTATCTCAAATCAGTTGGGGTCGATTTCCAGTCAAACTGCGACCCTGCTGAAATTCAACAATTGCCGTGAAGAGACAACCATGAAAGTTCTGTAGTTATATCAGTGCCCCCAGCATGAATAATATTCGAATTTGTAACTTAAACTGCCATAGATGTTTATATGACAACCGTGATTGACAGCTAAACGTGCTCTCCGAGGCATGGAAACGCACATACCAATACAAATAGACATATTCATGCATTATAGATATTTGCACTGAGTGGAAATTGAACCCGCACCACCGTAACAGTTAAATGCACTACCACCACGCCAATGAGGCCGTCGAAAATAATACTTGCCCTAATTATTTTCCATTAATCTCCATCTCTTGTCCAAATTTTATCCAAAATTTATTAAACTACGATATTGGCAGATCAATTTTAATTTCGGCCTACAAATAGGTACTCAAATTCATCTCCAGTAACATCCAATAATGAAAACAAATACGCTACTAAGAAATTTCTCAATTTCTCTTATATCTGTCAACAACACCAACCTTGTTAGTTCGGAATAAATATTTATTACAATGAGGCTTTATCGATACGATATTGCTTATTACAGAGTAATTAAACGTTATTCCTGATTTACTGTTCAAAGATACAAAGGTTGCTATTAATAATCAAGATAGATTTCAATTTGAAAATGGTTTCGTCAATCTTACTGTTTTGAAAAGGGCACTTCTCTTATTGGCATACTAAACCAGTGATAGACAAAGTAGTGCTTTCGCGAGCCGGAATATCCCGCGGGTAACTCCCGCTCGCGAAAGCATATAATCCGGTCCACCGACGGTCCTTCATCATGAATATGGCCTACTATAATTATATTGACGGTGCAGAAAGTAGAGGCGACTCTCAAGCAGTTACTGCGACACCTGAATCTACTATGTACAGTCAGTGTCAGAGAAAACAGACCCCCTCATGCTTTCATATCATTAACAAGGGGGGTCCGTTTTCTCTGAAGCTGTACATAGTAGATTCAGGTGTCGCAGTAACTGCTTGAGAGTCGCCTCTACCTCGCACTGGTCAACGTCGGGTATATCCAACGTATAATGGTATACGTTAGTGAGGTCCTGTGGTCTGTGTATTTTTCATGCAATTCTGACCCTCCTTTGAAATTATTCAAACATTCTGGCCCCCATTAAGAAAATTTGCCCGCCTGGACTAAACAATGAAAAAGTTGAGTAAGTATCAAGAAGTAGGTTGAATTTCGAAATAACCACTTTGTCCTATCGTCACATGATGCCCGGAGGAGATTCCCTGAGTAAAGAACACAAAAATATGCTCTTTGTCTAATTAAACCTTATGGCAAGCAAAATTACTTTATAACAATATATTAAGTCTCAAAAACCGACTATAAAACATAAGTAATAATAGAACTGACAGGCTGGTACAACTATTTATTAATCTGTGCTGGTACCCAGTTTTCACAATTTCATAGCTGACTTTTCAACACTATTGACATAAAGTGTGGACCAAAATTGAATGCAATTCTGCTATTTGTTCGTTGACTGTGTTGTGAATTATAATAGTCCTGTGTTTTAGAATATTCTTCAATTTATGTATTGAATGGGCACTTGTACTTTGCCACAGGCCACAGTATTTTATGTTTCAACCGGACAGATTTCGATTCATAATGACGATTTTTTTTAAAAACCGCGATATCAAATAGCAATTAAATAACATTTAGGTACATTAGCGATAAGGTCCATATATCTCATTAACTCTCCTAAAAGCAATCAATTATTTTAAATCTCCTAGCAGCTTATATCTTAGTTTTAAACCATTATTCATTCAGCTTGAGTGGTCGTGTCATAAAATTTATGTTCCTGACAGAGCAATTAATTCTGTAAACTCGGTCTTTGGGTAAGTTTTGTTGTGAAGGGTCGATTTATTGATTGATTAACTGATTTAAACTTGTGCTAAGCATACAATTTAATTCATTCTCTAAGTTATTGACAGTATTTGAATCAGATGGGGAGAGATTCTCGCATGTTTTGGTTCAAGAAATCGTACGCTACTGTCTCTAGCAATAATCGTCACACAGGCAAACACTAAATTCAAACCTACGATTATATCATGCGAGAACCTTATGTCAAAATACGATTATTGCTTTAAAATTCTGTTTAGACGGGTACCATCAACATTCAATTGCGAGGCAATTCTCGCCAGCGTGGACGAGCGAGCGGTTATTATTACACTTCAAACTACTCTTTATCTATTATGACTTTTTATCAATGTAATATCATTCTTACTAACACTAATCAATTTCTATGAGTCTAAACAGATTTAAATACACAATCAAGAATAATATAAAATCATTATTATTCCTAGCCAGATAGTCGAGGATGTGGTTAGGATAGACTGATTGCGGAAAGCGAAGGATCAGGAGAGCCAAATTGGGAGAGGCCTATGTGTCTACGTCATTTATTGATTGCACTATTATTATAGTCCCATACGCCTACAGAAATACAGAAGATGCACCTATAGCCTCATATTTAGCATATAGCATTAATTTGTATGCTATTCATGAGTATGAGTATTCAGACAAAGAGGTTTTAAGGTCACAAAAGAAAAAAATCATAGATATTTTTATAAAATTAAAACACTCGAATACTTTAGCTGCATAATATTATTATCTTACAAGCATAAAATTAACTCTTTTATAGTTAAAACAAAAGAAAGAGTGAGCTCTTTCACGATGTAAATATAAAGTAGTTTTCAAGAAAACATAATTAAAACGAAACGCTTGAAGTTTCACCGGCTCGACTACCAGGAGAATATAAGGCCAGAAGAGCATACAATGAATACAAATTAATTTATGAGTTACAAGAATACAAAGTTTGAATCAAGATTCACTTTTATTCCTCCATTTTTCTTGCCTCCTAGTAGGTACTATTAATAGAAAATATTAGCTTGTATTGTTGTGGGGAAGAAGTGCGATTCTGTTTTTATTTTCGGAAGCGTTGTTGTTGTTATAAATGTTTTCGGTTGAAATATAATGGTACTTATGAAATATAGTGTTATTTCTTTCATTTTCTGAGAATATTGAAGGTGGCTATTGAATAAATGCAATATTTTAGTAAAATGTTAGTAACCAATCGCTTTTCCAAGTACGCTGCAAATTCTTCATCGAAAATTGCAGGCTTCTCTTTGCACATTCCTCTGAGTTCATATTTGCTTTCATATCTAACAAAGAATTGTTAGAATATAGTAATGTTCTTGATGTACAGTACGATTAAAATCAGTTGAACATTCGGTCAACCTCGGTAATTGTCGTGAATCCCTCGTCTCTCACATAGAGTTATCAATTTACAGATATGACCTTTAATTATATTACCCGTTGTCATAATGAATACAATACAAGCACGATATGAGCAACAAAACCTCCTTTGTAGCTCAAAACTAACACAAGAAATAAGAAAAATAATTGATTTATTTGACGTATATGATACATTTATGATTATGAACGCTAATTTCATTCGTGAACATATTCGATTCTATCAAATTTTATCAAAATTAACTTACAGTAGTTATGTAGGTATCATGGCTTCAACAAATTTAAAGCGTGGTAAAATAATTGTTGCTCAGTCTCGTGAAATTGTAAATAATGTATGTAACTATTTTAATAAAGAATATAATTTATTTAAAAAAGAAGAAAATTTACTTTCTACTTTTTTAATTGATAAATTATCAACAAAAATCGGTAGAAGTCGGTTTCTTAAATTTTTAATTTGGTGATTATTATCAATTATTATTAATCCGATGTAATATCGTGCTGTTACTTTATGTTGATTGATATTGACTTGTATCTGTTACGGCTAAAGGTAGGTGTGAACATAAACTTAAGATTAGCCGGCTGAACTTAGGTTTATCTTCGAGAAGCAGCTAAAGTTCGATAACATGTTAGTTTGCGTCGGGATATTCCATCTTTAGCCGGTTAATGTGCACATTAACCGAAACGAAACGGCTAAAAATGTATTCGTTCTACCTTTCAGTTCAAATGATTGATTAGGCAACGCCTGCTGCCGGTCTATATTTTATTGCGTATGGCTTTGCGAGACTTAAATTTCTTGATGGTCATAAAAAAAAATAACCACGAAGGCCTAATACGCAATGAGCTCCGCTCCCGCATTAGCCTTCTAACCTAATCTATCCAAGTCTGCTGTGCAATTCACTAACAAGCACAACGATGCGACAACGATGCGAGTCGCAACGATGTGCGCGATAGACACTTTCATTGGTCGATTTCCAATGACGTGATACAATCTGACCAATGACAATCTACGTTGCGCCTCGCATCGTTGTCGCATCGTTGTGCTCGCTTAGTGAATTGCAGTGCTGATTGGGCGGAGTGGACACTTTGATGTTTGCACTATTGGCGGCATAGAAAATCTGAAATAAGAGTGATTATTCCTTTCCCATTTCCTTCTACATTTTTAGCGAAGGGCCTGCGGTTAGACTTAAGTTTAGCCGGCTAAAGATAGAAGAAACTAACATTAGCACCTCGTCGAAGATAAATCTAAGTTGAGTCGGCTTATCTTAAGTTTATGTTCACACCTATGTTTAGCCGTAACATATCTATGTATTTTTTTTATTTAATGTATACAAGTATAGCTATACTTGTATACATTAAATAAAAAATATCGCGAACATTACCGCGATTTCTTATATCTTCAAATTCATTAATTATTGAAGCTTCAATAAATAATGAATTTTCAAATTCATGTCGCTTCTGCATAATTTTCTTAGGTCTGCGGTTAGTAATGTCATCTTGGCAGATGGTATACATTGCGTTTATGATACTTCAAATTTAATGCTACATAAAAGAAATCGCGGTAATGTATGTCGTGTCATTTCCGTCTCCGAATTTAGGCGATTATACCCGAAAAAAGCCGAATGTTCAACTGATTTTAATTGTACTGTACCTACCTAGATCGGAAAAATTGAATATTCAAAACGGGAGTTGAACCCACGACTAGCCCCTTTCAGGAATATTTTCACTAACTGAGCTACATGGGCAAAACTTGAATATTCAACATTCTCATATTCGTCTTGGAGCGATGGTCTATTTGAAAAGTTTGCAAAAGTTTTATTAAACTGTGTTCTTAGTTTTTCTATCCTTAGTGTTAAATTATACAAAGTGACAGCCTAAAACATGGTCACCATTCCACAAACAATATCTACAAAGCGTTTACGTAATATCCTTACAATGCTTGTAAATTACCTTATAAAGCTACGAAATTTTACATTCTAAAAGTTTCCTTCACCTAGTATTACTAAGCGCTTCTTAGCATCATTAATAAAATTATCCATTGTGCGGGCTGTTCGGGGTCTTTAGGTATCTGGAGTCTTAAATAAACTAATGGCTAAGAAAATTTGTACCTTACTGTGACTATGATGTTGTAAATTGAGAAATAAATCTTTAGATTATTAGTTACCAGCTTTTGCTCGCGGCTCCGCCCGCAGGGATGTCGGTTATCGCAACCAAACATTGTCTATGTCCTTTCTCAAGGTCAAATCTATCTCTGTTCTAAATTTCATCAAAATCGGTTTAGTGGTTTGAGTATGAAAGCGTAACAGACAAACAGAGTTACTTTCATATTTAGAATATTAGTATGGATTTGAGTGGCATTAAACACAATACTTCAACTATCGTGGTGGTCAGGCTCAAGGAAAGAAAAGATCATTTTAATGTAATTTTGAAGTAATTTGTTTACTATCTTTTCTAAAAGATGAAGATCAGCAAAAGTGAACGTAGTCAGAGCATTTCCCTGAGGACTGGTCGTGGCTACAAGATGTGTCTTGGACGGTTAATTTTTACGATCAAAATCTATAAGAAAAGATCATTATGTTGAATCAAAAACGTGATTTAGCACATGAAAGTTTTACCGATACGCCACAGAGGTAAGCAAATAAATCAATAACGATGCTAAAATGAATTGAAAAACCAAAAATGAATTATCGTCTTCTAAAAAAATCCAATGTTTTCCAAACTGCGATAACAAAAAAACTAAGCATGATTTTCTGGAATTTCACCAACATTTTATATTTTTTCTACTAAAAGAAATCCATCTTGCGAGACAGGCAGACAACCCAAGGCGGCTATATTTTCTAAAATAATTTAGTACTAAGGAATAGAGTGTTTGTGTAGTCGAGAGCCTGTCTGTCTTCTTGCCGAGATACATTTCACCGTCTGAGACGAGTTTCAAGCCTATTTTTTATGAGAAAACATAAATATTGTGTACCACAAAAAAGCATTAATAAATGACTATTTAATTTACATATACTTACTGGGTAATTTATTATATTTACATTTTAATAGACATTTATTTGACAGCTTAACTTATGATGAGGTCAGGTTGTCATGCGAACATCTATGGCACGTGTCTGTAAAGGTGACTCTGTTCCCTGAGACTTTCCCTTCAGCGGCCTTACCATAAACTCTAAAACAGGTCAATAATTGAACTGCTGTCATTCTACCAACTGCAAATGTCACTTTGTAATGTCATATAAATGTATAGGATTACAAAGGGACATTTGCAGTTGGTAGAATGACAGCACTTCAATTATTGACCTGTTTTAAGAGTTCATAGTATGGGCCCTGCTTACCATCAGGCGAGTTAAAGTCAAATTGAAGTGTCCTACATAAAAAAAAACAACCCACTTTCCAAACGGTTAAGTAAATATTTATTAAAAAATTCTATATATCCTGAAAAATCTCATCATTAAACATGAAATACTTCTCACATAGCTTCACCGAGCGCTGATGTTTTATTAGCCGTCGTACCACGTAACAAGAGATTACCGCCTATGACTACACGGAGTAATTCCCCTCTCAAGCATAATAATTTATGAATATTTTATTCAGTAATGTTCTTTGTTAAAAGGCACGAAGGTACTTGCTAACTTTCTTAAGTCCCACATAAATTATTAGCAAAAGGTTAAGCAGGAGGTTAAGTGGTCTGAGGAAGAATTTTCCGGTGGAATTTCCATTATAACATTAAGTTGGAAGAGTATACATGAATCGTTAGATGAGAGCTTTATGAGTTGTTAGACACGATGATGTTAAACATTTATGATATACCTGTTGCCCACGACTTCGTTCGTATTAAGGTAATAATAATAGGTTACATAACAAAATCCCGAAGCTTACATTACCGAATTTCATTCTCGTATCCGCTTTGAGTTCGGAATGAGTTCGGAAGCTTGAACCCATGTATTAAGGTAATAATAATAGTTTTTCTCGTATCCTTCCCATGTACAGACACCCATATTTAAAAAATATATAAAAAAATAATAGCCCACTGGCATCGAGTACAGGGACCAAGCTACCGGTAGCTAGAGCTCCAGGGAGACGAAGTTCCTTATTATGCGTGTCTAGCAGATCTGCCTTTTGCATCAAGCCTTTAAATTCTCTCTTATTTTTTACATTATTTTTAATAACCTACTTTATTTACTTAACGCACTACTTGACCTATTCGTGGCTGTCTGACGCCAACTACTTTGCATATCGGTCAAGGCTTATTATTAAAAGGAAAACTTCGTTGCGCGCGTTGAGCACATAAGAAGTGAAAGCTTTTGGATGAAAAAATTTCGGAACTCGCGTCATCGTCACCGACCGACACGTCCCATCCCGTCACAACGATATGATTCATAAACTGGCTGGCTAATGCTTAGGCCACCTAGAAATAAGACTGAAAGTTAGTGATAAGTTTATTGAGAAAAGCAGCACAATCCGACTTGGATAAGTTAGGCTAGACTTGAATAGCTGTAGCCTTTGTGGTTATTATATATAACCATACAGAAACAAAAGATATGCGTTCTTGATCCTCGACTACTATCGGCAGCCTCGAAAGACAGTTTGTCCGTCTGCATCCTAAGTAAAAAAAATAATAATATGCGGGTAAAGGTCCAACCCCGCCAAACGGACGGCATCGGCCCGGATTTTACAACCTTTAAACAAAATTAAAACTTATTATCACAGTGTTTGAAGTTTATATTACCAAGTCACGCACAACAGCTTGATAGCGACGTGCGGCGGCATGACGCACGTCAAGCTGTCATGCGTGACTTGGTAATATAAACTTTAAATGCTGTGATAATAAGATTTAATTTTGTTTAAAGATTGTAAAATCCGTTCCGATGCCGTCCGTTTGGTGGGGTTGGACCTTTACCCGCATATTATTATTTTTTTTACTTAGGATGCAGACGGACAAACTGTATGAGTTTGTATAAGAGTATAGTCTGCAAAGTCTCGAAGGTGTTGATGAGTCAGGACTACTAATGAAACACACATACATACACACACACAACACGTAGCAGCTGTGTAAATACTAATATATGCGTTCAATCACGAATTATTCCAGCCGATTGCACATGGCGACGTGTGCTCGATCAAATTCATTAAGTCGATTGTCAATCAATCTGTCATTATCCGAATCTATTTGTACTAGTACTAGCCTGTGACCCCGGTTTCGCCTGCGTATCAAAGAATCAATTTCGTTTATTCAGTTTAGGCACTTATAAAGCACATAATAATATATGAACGTCAAAATATTACAATTATTTATTTATTTATTTAAACTTTATTGCACAAATAAATGTACAAAGACGGACTTAATGCCAAGAAGAAGAATTATGTCAAGAAGTAATAAAAAAATATATATTAAATAAAAAAGAAAATAATTTTAAAATGATTTTTTCGCTGGTTCGGTAACTCGGTTCTACTGAGAAGATACCAGCAAGAAACTCAGAGAACTCGATTATCCTAAGATAAACGTACATAAAGATCGATTATCGCGATTTTCGTTTATATAATTATCATAAGATTTTAAATGTGACCAAGACCTTCCAAACAAAATAAACCGCATCAAAATCCGTTCAGCCCCCAAAGGCCGTTGGCCGACGTATTGTAGAATAGAATGGCAAATGTATGAAATTTGACATTTATGACATACTTGTCACATACGTCAAATCCCATACAAATGTCAAATTATACAAGTACAACAACATCTTACCCAACATGAGAATCGACCCCAGAACCATACAATTACAATCAAATATTGACACAAACTTGTATTACAATAAGCTTTCCTACTAACCTATTCAGCTCAAGTTAATCTAAATTAATAATCACATCAGAACAATGTGGTATCTCAATTTTGAGCCCCACAACACCGCTCCCTTATCACTCACTGTCACGTTTATCTGTATGTATGAACAAGTACATGAAACGGCTATTCTACACTGTCAGTTACGATTGACTTAGTTTACTTGTCATATTATAATGTAATAATCTTGCTTAAGTTATATTAGGGTTAATCCCCACTGAAAGAGCAGCGGTCGGTAGCGGCCGGCGGATGATTGCGAGAAGGCCCACGCAGCCAGATGTGTGTACTATAAAGAAATGATTGCGAGAAGGCTCACGCAGCCAGATGTGTATAGTACAAAGAATGATTGCGAGAAGGCTCACGCTACCAGATGTGTGTACTATAAAGAAATGATTGCGAGAAGGCTCACGCAGCCAGATGTGTATAGTACAAAGAATGATTGCGAGAAGGCTCACGCTGCCAGATGTGTATACTATAAAGAAAAGATTGCGAGATGACTCGCCCACGCGACGTCTCACAGCACCGCGCCCTTCCTTCACTTTCAAATGACTATGATCTTTTTCTGCCGCAAATAAGATTCAAAATTGTTTGTAATATTCTGCTGCTGTTTGTATAACAACTCTCGTTGTTCGTCGGCGGTTTAGAAGTAATACAACAACTTACTATAACTATTAAATCGCGATATAATCGGTAGAAGTACTTACTCGCATTGCAATGTGCACTATTTGGGTAAACTTATATAACTTAACTTAGTGAGTTTAGTTTGGTCTCGAAAGGTACAGTGATGGATGAGTATTGATGGGTGTTCAAACCACTGTAAAGAAGAAACAAACAAAAATATTCTTCTTATTCGTAGCGCCCTTTATATCTCTATATATAATAAAATCGGCCAAGTGCGAGTCGGACTCGTCCATGAAGGGTTCCGTAGTAGCAAAGGCGAAAATTGCGGTTTATGACGTATTAAAAAAAAACTACTGCCTTTCGATCTTTTGCAATTCCTCTGTGCACTCCGGGTTTGCTGGAAGAAAACTCAATTTTGAGTTAAGCTCGCCTTTGTACATGAAATATCTCTGTAGTTTATAATATAAATTTGTGTGTACAATAAAGAATAAAATAAAAAAAAAAATTAAAAAAAAAATACTATCTGGATCTCGTTCGAACCAATTTTTAGTGGTAGTTTGCATGGCAATTTACATCATATATTTTTTTTAGATTTATCATTCTCTTATTTTAGAAGTTAGAGGGGGGGGGGGGGGGACACATTTTTCCTCTTTGGAAGTGTCTCTCGCGCAAACTATTCAGTTTAGAAAAAAATGATCTTAGAAACCTCAATAGCATTTTTAAAGACCTATCTATAGATATCCCACACGTATGGGTTTGATGAAAAAAAAAAAATTGAGTTTCAGTTCTAAGTATGGGGACCTCCAAAATTTTATGCATTTTTTTTATTTTTGTGTGAAATTCTTAATGCGGTTCACGGAATACATATTCTTACCAAGTTTCAACAGCATAGGCCTTATAGTTTCGGAGAAAAGTGGCTGTGACATACGGACGGACAGACAGACAGACAGACGGACAGACATGACGAATCTATAAGGGTTCCGTTTTTTGCCATTTGGCTACGGAATGACCATATACCATATGACCATAGACCTCATGGACTTTGTAACAACTATATGGCATATAGTAGTGCAGGGCAGTGTTGCCTTTGTCAATATTATTCTAATGTTTTTTGGTTTCTCTCTTTTATATCCGAATGAATGGTCTGTATAGTTAATGTGTACATTTGTGATATTTGCTTTGATTGTATTGTGTGCTGCGGGTCAGAATAAATATATTTTTCTTTCTTCTTTCTCTTTCTTTCTAAATTGCCATGAAAACTACCACTAAAAATTAGTTCGAACGAGATTCAGTCAGTAGTTTTTTTTTTAATACGTCATAAACCGCAATTTTCACCTTTACTACTACGGAACCCTTCATGGGCGAGTCCGACTCGCACTTGGCCGATTTTATTTTGTTTTTAAGTAATGAACGGGAATCCGCTTTAATGACATTTATGATTACTGCTCCGCTCCCTTGTGTAGTATCGTGATGATATATAGCCTATCACCGTCCTCGATAAATAGAATCTTCTTCGTCCTAGCGTTAATACCCAGTCACATCCAAAGCTTTCACCTCGGAGTCTGGGGTCCGCTTTACCAGTCTTAACTACGGATTTGGCTAGATCTTGATATTTTCCGTGAACAGACCTCCACAACCCAATGGTGACATTAGATGATATCGAACCATTGCAGCTAGACCGTTGTTGTTGGACTTTTTAAGGCTCCAACTACCCGTAACGACTGCCATATATGTTCTTATGGCAACCAGGACCGACAGCTTAACGTGCTTTCCGAGGCACGACCAGACCAATGCAAATACCCATATTTCATGCACACAAATATTTACACTGAGCGGGGATCGAACCCGCGCCTCCTCTGCGTAGCGGCCGCGTTCACTACCGCTACGTCACACAGGCTGTCGCATACTAGAACAGAAACCTTGAAACATAGTTACAGTTACAGTGGCTGGAAAAATCTTAATGAAACCGCATTACTTGATATACACATTACAAATTACATGGCTTCTAACAATGTTTCTTATAGTTCTTATACCTTTATATCAATTCAAGTACTCGTAGTATGGATGCCAAAGATTTTGTTATAGCCTTCTTACACCGGGCAATTTTTGATAATGCCATATAAAAAATTGGTGTATCGACAAATAAGGTTGAACGTAAAGTTGAAGCAAGAGCGCGGCAACCTGTGTGGCAGCAGGAAAGAGCATGGAATTGACTCCCAGGGCGAGCAAAAAAAATCAATTGAGTAGGGAAAACAGCGACCTATATAGTAAAAATGTAGATGTTCTTTACATTTCTTCCTTCCTTTTCGAAGTTACATAATTTAAAAAAGCATACATACAGTAATAGATACCATTTAGCTTGTTAATTTGCGCGAAATAAACGCTCTCATAGCGTAAGGCATAAAAGAGGCTTTCTGAAGGCGCGAGCTGTGTATAAGTTAGCAAACATAAATAATTTATTTATTTGCCATTTTGAAGATCAAAGGCCTCTCGGGACGTGAGTCTCGACGGTAATTCGAGCACCTCGCAAAAATGTACGTTACTAAGTTACTACCTGTCGTTTATGGGCTTGCATCTTGAGGAAATACCTCGGGTATTTTAGGGAATTTTTATTTCTACATCTTAATTATAAGTAGTATACAAGTGAAGGACTTATCTTTGAAACTAAGTAACTTTTCCATGAGTTTTATTAATTTGAGGGTTGGTTCTAGTTCGAAAAGTACGTTTGGAACTTAAGGTACTGATAGACTTGAGCATTCACTTGTAACAGAATGTCGAGCATTCGCCGCTTTTAAATCTGACGAGCCGAACAAGGAGCCGAGCCAAGTGTAGAGCCAAATAATGCTACGAAAATTTACATGATCTTTCTAGCGAACGCTTTAGTCGAGCAAATTTACAGTCGTTTTGCAAGCATGCTCGCCAGAATGCTCGCCAGAACGCCTGATAGAAAGCTCACTAAAACGCTCTCGTTTATTTTTCTGCAATGTAACATTCGTAAGAATGCTCATTACAAGTGAATGCTCAAGTTTATCAGCACCTTTAGAGGTACTATCGTCGAGTTTCTTTTCTTTTTACATTCATTCCCCTATCCTTGGTCTCGGTTCTACTAAAGCAAAACCACTTTCATACCACGGACACTGTAAAAATCCATTTAATGTAATGCAGTTAAAATCTACAATTAAATTACTTTTTGTAGAGTGAATAAAAAGAGTAATTTAATGAGACTCTTTTTAAATTCTATTACAGTAATAAAGTCTTAAATTCAATGTCTTTCTTTGCAGTGTCCCTGGTATGACAGTAAAACCGCACAGTCGTCACAGCTCACCCTTGGCCATCAGTTGCCGAGGGGGAAGTAGACTCTGGCATGTCCCTCGCACCCTGGCAGGCCCATCGCACCATCGAAGGCCCTCTCGGGTGTAAGACTAGGGTTGCGTCATCTTTCCCTAGAAAAGGCCAGTGTCATTTTGTTGATCAGTCCTTTTATTGATATTACGGTTACTGCTGCACATACAAGAATTTTCTAGTGTTTATTCTAGAAGTTTGCCGGGAGCTACACAGGGTTGAGTATATACTTTTTAATGTTTTGAATAATTTAAACTTTATGTGTCAGTGGTGAGCGTGGATTTCAATTAAGTATTCATATTTCATATGCCGCTTTTTCATTAAAATATGAGAAATAAATTGGATTTTGTTGAGGCGTGTCGCCTTTGAAATGGTAAATCAGAGCTGGTGATAAAAATACTGGTCAAAATATATTATGTGAGTTGGACTTGCATACAATAGGTTCCGTAACATCGTTCAAGATATAATGACTTTGTACTTCTGTAGAAAAAATCGTTTTTTCTACAGGAAAAGACGTCCGCCCGGCGATATATTCCTATCCTTACACGAGCTTCCGCTAATATCATTAAATCTTTCAAGCAACTCCCCTGGTTTTGAAAACTTTTGATCTGCCCTTTTTTAATACATTTTTAATTTATTTAACAATTTGATCAGTGTATGTCTTGCAAGATCGACCCCAGCCTGACTTTACAAATGCTTTACATACCTGATGTGTCATTCACTCAGTACTCATTCGTTCTACGTGCACAAACCTACCGAAGCAAACTCTTTTCAATAAAACGCTGCAACGTAAAAAAAAAACAAATTCATTCCGAATCTTCACTTCGAAGCTAAGTTGTCTTTTTTTCGCTTTTGAGTGAGGAGCCCTTTATCCGACGATTTACTAACCCATGAAACCCTACCCACAGTTAAAAGTCTCATGGTTAGTCGCTTAAATACTTTCCTCAAAGAATTTCAGGTTTATTAAAATAGCGTTATATCCACGCTATTATCAAACAAAAACTTTCGGGGGAAATCACGACTAAGCTCTCCGAGTGTTTCTCCGAGCTCCTATTTAAGCACCAGGTATCGATCCTTAACATCCAAGAGATAGCTGAACAAACTCAAATTCCGCTAATCTCGTATTTCATCCCTATCGATTTTAGAGCTAAGTCAGATCCCTAGTCTTAAGACAATATCACGAACTTAATGCTCAGTTTACGCCTAAGTTGGCGGCTATTGGGGCACGTAGCTTGTATTAATACAGTTGGTGACGTAACCTAACTCCGAGCCCCAGTTACGCCTCTCCCACATAGGCGCCTATTATTGTCGGTGGATGACGTTAGTGAGCGCGACTGCTACGCAAGGGGCGCGGGTCACTCAGTGCAAATATTTGTATGCAAGAATATGTCCATTTGCATTGGTCTGGGTATTTCCGTGTCTCGGAGAGTACGTTAACCCGTCGGTCTCGGTTGCCATACGAACATCTATAGCAGTCGTTACGATTAGTTTGAGCCCTCAATAATCTGACTAGCCAAACTACAGAATATTCCCAATTGGTTGTGGAGTTCATATGGCAGATGCTTCAAGGAAAATATCGAGGTTAAGCCCCGCATCACAGTTAGACTGAAAAGCTTACAAATCGTTCGCTTAAAAGGTTCAGAAGACGACGATATTTTAAGATGACCTTCGATATTTTCCGTTAAGCAGCCGCTATCTCAACTAATTGGCGATATCAAAGTTCTTTAGTTAGACTAGTCGGACTTTTTAGAACTCCAACTACCCGTAACGACTGCCATAGTTGTTTGTATGGCAACTGAGACCGACTGCTTAACGTGACATGGTTGTCCTACATATTTTACTAAAAACAGATATCTCAATAACGCGGGACGCGTATTATCGATAGATAGATAACACGCCAGTGTGGGGGAGGCATTATATCGTAGCTTCTAAGAGATAATCGCGGTTAAGAGATGTTCGTATGTGGTTGTGTTATGTGACCAGAGTGTAGAGAGAAATCTTTGAGAAGATTTAACGACTTCGACTTGCTAACTTCAATATTGGATACTGTTTGTTTGGATTATGAGTTGGGTTAACTAGCCAACACGACACCATGTCTTATTTATATTTTACACCAAGTGGTGCGAATTTTATTTCATTACTATGCGCCGCCGGCCACTTCGTACGCGAAGAGTTGGTTTTACCCAATTAGGGGTGGAGTCTCGTAAAATTCGTTCTTAGCAGATATCTACACTTTATACATGACACGTCAATTTGACTTCACCTCGCCTGATGGTAAGTTGTAGGCAAATTTTTAGAAAAGAGGATCTCAATTAAAGACAATTACCATGTTACAATTAAGATGAAAAATGGCATGCTAATAGTCCCAAAATTTAAAACAAACTCGGCTTATGAACGTAATCGAGTACGCCAGGATCATATTAAAACTAAAAATAAAACCTATAGCACTTGAATTAGTTATAGTGAAATCATGCTTACTGTAGAAACACAACAGAATGTACAATGGCGATTTTCTGCAAGCTGCAAATATTTCCCCAGTCAGGCGGGTCCAATTTCAGTAGCAATTCCAATCTACCTCTCAGAATAAAATGGTTTCTCTTTTTGTATCGACGACTATTTGAAATGAAATATGCCTGAACAAACACGATTTATTTTCAAATATTTCATTAGACTTGACCCGCCCCGGCTTTGCCCGTGGTAGGTATACTTCGTAACCCCATAAAACCCCTTTTTAGCCACGATATAACATAACATAAACTCACGCCTATATCCCCGAAGGGGTAGGCAGAGGTGCTAGCACCCACATTTCGCCGTTTATGTTTAGGTCCCAATGTAATAGGTGGCGAGCCTATTGCCATTAACCGGGCACTTATAAACCTGCGATAAATACACACATAACTTCGAAAAGCATCGAAAAGTCATTGGTGTGTGCCATGGTAAAACCTGGGATCGAACCCGAGACCTCGTCTCAGCAGTCCATTACCCATACCACTAGGCTACCGCGGTTTATATGCCATGATATATAACCGCAATTGGTATAATTTATTTGCAAGGAAAATTACAAGTTAAAAATAATACTAAATTAAATTAAAACTATAAACTATTATTACTAAAATAAACTAAATTAAATAAATAAAATATTTACATGCATAATGCGTCGTGAAATTCCTCCACATCGTCACCGACCGGTAACGTTCCCAGAAGGCTGGCAGCATTGCCACGTTGAATGGCAATGCTTATTCTCTGTGCAAGATTATAACCAGCCTTCTGGTCACGCGTAGCGTCGATCAGCCGCTTTGTCAAATCTTTGTACACAATGCGTGCACTTGGGCCCCATGTCCCCAACGTTTCAACCCCAAACGGCTCAAATATATAATCACCTGTTAGATTACAGTATTTGCGCCGTTTGAGGTTTTCCGCAGATGCAGCAGCAGCACCGGCACAGCCTACTGTGCCTGAAAGATGTGAAGGCGCAAGGGTGTCGACGCATGTTGCATCCCACACCAAAGGCCTACCCATCTTCCAAGGCAGCAACGACATACCATCCGGTCTCTTGCCATCCTCACGCGCCAGCCCATTAGGTTCACGAATGGCTGGCACGCCAGCAGTGGCAAGAGCACGGCGGATAATGTCGTTGATGCAGGCGTGTCGCGACATACGCCCAGCGCTTCTGCTGCATGAAAGGCCATGGTGCCCAAGGCTGTCGACAGCTTCACCGCAGTGGCAACGATGGGGAGAAACGCACGGCGCTCCTAGGCGAAGGCAAGTGGCAAGGCGGCAAGTAGTATCGTCCAACATAGTACCTATGTTGGGCGATGGAAGTGCCTGAATCCAGAGACCTGACTCCCATTCCCCCACAGCCAACAGGCGCGCACGCTCTGAAACATGGGAAGACGTGCGTATTAAACTGTCTCTTACCAGCTTGCAGAGCGGCGCATCCCATTGTCTCTGGGAGAAAAGGTTACCAGGCAATTTAGTGTTGGGACAAGCAACCTTCCAAGCATTAATGGCATCGGACTTGCACGACACCTCAGAGTTAACCTGTGTATTTATAAGAATTTTCCTGGTTAACTCCTCAGTGCCGTGGACCGATGACAAAAATGCTGGAAGGCTAACATCAGAAATTTTGCGAACGCCGAGACCACCCAAGCGAACTGGTAAGGACGCTTGGAGCCAGGCTCGGTCGTTCAAGGCCACATTTAGAATTTCGCTGAGAGTGTTTTGAAGAATGTTGTCAATTTTTGCCAAAAGTGTCAAATGTTGCCAAAATTGGGATGAACGAAGTGCATGAGTAAATTTAGGGACAAAAAGGCAAAACCGAAGTATAGTAAAGGCTGAATGAACACTTATTTTTTGTAAACGATCTGCAATATTTTCAAAATTTTGAATTTTTTCCTCAATAAATGAATGAAATCCATCTTCCAGAACTGGGGACCCCAGAAGGCGCAGAGAAGCTTTTTCCAGAATTTTGATATTGGGAGCTAAATGGTTAAATTTTGTATAGTCGAGGGTCTGTCTGTAGTGTCACTAATAAAGATTTCACATTTGTCTGAGTTGAGTTGTAAGCCAATGGATTGAAATTTATTTTTCATGAGTTCTAAATCTTGTAGCACTGTTTGTACATCACCCCCTAAAGTCCCGTCATCTAGGTACCAGATGTTAAATTTTGAATTTAACTGTTGTATGATGGGATATATTGCTAGACTGAAGATGACTGGTCCCAAAGGGTCACCTTGCTGGCAACCAACTGCTGATTCCAAAAGATGATCCTTATAAACTAATTTTGTAGGGTGTCTATAGCACTGCCAAAGGAATTTATATATATGAGGGGTTTCTAATTTTGCTTGGGTCAGCAAGGTATCCCTATTCACTGAATTGAAGGCATTCCTCAGGTCAACCATCAAAATGACCTCACCTTCACCGCTGCCAAGGTACGTCGAAAGTGCGTGTATGGCAGCCTCACAGCCCCCTTTTAAGGGGCTGGAATTTTGCTGCAAGTTCGGTACTATAGTACTTGCAGCAAATTTTGGCTGCCAACCGCCGTAAGGTACTTCCTACGGCAATGGGACGAATGCCACCATCCCTTTTACGAAGAGCACATAGGTTGGCCCCATTAATTTATATATGGGATTATTATTAATTTTCAAATAATAATTATTATTATTATTGATTGAGATTGAGATTGAGATTGAGATTGAGATTGAGATTGAGATTGAGATTGAGATTGAGATTGAGATTGAGATTGAGATTGAGATTGAGATTGAGATTGAGATTGAGATTGAGATTGATAGAAATTGAAATAGAAGAAAAATATTAAATTTAAATGAATCCGGCAATTGGGACCGCGGTCCGAGTTCATTGCGGTCCCAGTCGCCGGAATCCTCATGCGAGGTACATCACTGCACTTGTGTTAATGTATGTATGTATTGTATTAATGTATGAGAATCTGCCGGATTTGTTGACATTTATGATTACTGCTCCGTTCCCTTTGGTAATAGCGTGATGATATATAGCCCATAATCCAAATGTGCAGTGTTAGTTCCTGGTAGAGCAGAATAGGGCCACCACCTAATCACAGTCCGTCCTCTGTGGGGCCACCACATTCGACCCGTGGGTGTCGTAGAAGGCGACTAAAGAATAGAGCTGTTCTCCATCCGACAGTAAACATACAGCCCATGACAAAGTGACTGCTTGACGCCAATTAGGCTCAGCTACGTCCACGTATTAAGGGACGAGCCTATTACCGTTAAGCAGGCACATCATTTTACTACATTTTATGTTTACAGTTAATAAAATCATATTAAAATAAATCGGCCAAGTGCGAGTCGGACTCACCCATGAAGGGTTCCGTAGTAGCAAAGGCGAAAATTGCGGTTTATGACGTATTAAAAAAAACCACTGACTGGATCTCGTTCGAACCAATTTTTAGTGGTAGTTTGCATGGCAATTTACATCATATATTTTTTTTAGAATTATCATTCTCTTATTTTAGAAGTTAGAGGGGGGGGGGGGGGGACACATTTTTCCACTTTGGAAGTGTCTCTCGCGCAAACTATTCAGTTTATAAAAAAAATATGTTAGAAACGTCAATAGCATTTTTAAAGACCTATCTATAGATACTGCACACGTATAGGTTTGATGAAAAAAAAAATTTGAGTTTCAGTTCTAAGTATGGGGACCCCCAAAATTTATTGCTTTTTTTATTTTTGTGTGAAATTCTTAATGCGGTTCACAGAATACATCTTCTTACCAAGTTTCAACAGCATAGGCCTTATAGTTTCGGAGAAAAGTGGCTGTGACATACGGACGTACAGACAGACAGACAGACGGACGGACAGACATGACGAATCTATAAGGGTTCCGTTTTTTGCCACTTGGCTACGGAACCCTAAAAAGCGGCATACCAATATTTTCGGTTGAAACCCTCGCGTACCTTGCCACATAAAGTTTAAATTATTCTAAACATTAAAAGTAACCCTTGAAAGTCAACCCTGTAATGTAATGTAATCAAGCCCTCTCCCCACTTCCCCCACTTTACCCAGTTCTCAGAGTTATTTCCTAATGAATAATTAATTACACAAGTTTTTCCTAATAAACAATAGTGGGGCGAACTGGCAGCCATTACCACCGGGAAATAGTTGTTCTAGCTAAGTACAATTAACTTCGGATCGTTTTTATGTTTGTGCCGCTAAAAATGGACTCGAGGTTTCTAAGTGCTGTTATAATAAAGATTAATTTGAGAGTAATAAAGGAAAAAATGTCTGAAAAGCTGGTGTATAATGAGAGAACTGTTTGAGATATAAACATTTCAAGAATCTAGGTATTTATTCTATCTTCTATATACTATATATTATATATACTATATATATATTATAACTAGCTGTTGCCCGCGGCTCCGCCCGCGTGGATGTCGTTTATCGCGTGGTGTTATAAATTTTAGTGCAGATAGTTGCGTGTTGAACGCTGATTAGAGGAGCTTTATTTTTTAGAGGAGGTAGGAAACGACGGTATACCATCCCAATCGAGCAGTCCGACTGGTCCTACAGAAGATCGCGACTTACCTAACATCACATCTTACATTACATCAGGAGGGCCGTGTGCTTGTCTGCGACTTAAGTATGTAGTGTATATAAAAAAACGATTAAACACTGCACTCGCCTCTCTATTCGGCTCCTACTTGACTCTGTACTCCACGTAGTAGGTACGAGTACTCCACTCTGTATTCGCGTCTCTACTCGACTTCACTATTACAGTACGACTCACGACAATAGTATTGGGATGGGGTACTTCAAGAAGGGCGAGTGTGACGCCTCTGGAGTTGCATACGTCCATAGGCCACAGTAATCACTTTCCATCAGGTGGGCCGGGTGCTTGTTTGGCACTTAAGTGGTATATAAGAATGTTCCTACCTGGATATCTACTCGACTCTCTATTGTAGTCCCCATTCCTTTGCCCTTCTCGCACTACCTGTACCTACCCTGTCTACTCAACTATAATAGGTATTTCGCCTTCGCCAAGCTCTGATCTGTCTTTGCGTGAAAAACGATTTTGTAACGGATCTTAAGACTGTACCAAAATCTATATCACAAATTGACAAATTAGAAATTAAAAAAAGTAATACTAAATACCGGTTCGGGTATATCGGTAGTTTGAAACCAAACGATAGCTTGAATTTAAACGCGAGAACGCCATCTAGTTATGATTCTGTAACTAAATCTTAAAAATTCAAAATTTAATTTCATGATTAATAACGTATTAGTTTACACAATTGTGTATGTAAAAATAAAGCCTATAAATTGACATTCTTGCTCGGATGTAATAAGCTATAAAATTTACCAATAATAATAAAAAGCGCCATCTGTCTATCGGGCCATTTTCCGTTTATATTGTTCACAACTTCGGTTCTACTCAACCGATTCCGATCAAACAAACGTAAGATTTTAAGTCTGAGCAAGCCCTTTCTAACAAAAAAAACCGCATCAAAATCCGTCCAGTAGTTTTTGCGTCCATCGCGGACAAACAGACAAACAGACAAACAGACAAACAGACAGGAAATTCAAAAAAAATATTTTCGTGTTCAGTATCGTTAACATAACATAACCCAAGTATTTTTTTTTAAATATCTCCAATGTACAGACACGACCACTTTACAATTATATAATAGTATAGATTAACAGCAAATTCAACGCACAACAATTGGAAACCCGACGCACATATTTTGATCTGCTTTATTTGTACAAGATTATACACTATCTCATAGATTCGCCAGGATTAATTTCTCAACTCACTTTTAATATAAAGTTTAGCGCCCGTAGGTCTAAAGAGACAAATCTATTTTCCCTCCAGGTTTATAAGAATAACATATCTTTCTTTAACCCTTTAACAAGGATGGCGCGCCAATATAACGAGTTGGCAAAGCAGAACAAACACCTAGACATATTTGATTCCAATCATAACAGATTTGTTAAAATTCTGAAAGACATCCTCCATAACAGTTCGGCCTTGTAAGTGATAATAACACGTCATTATTATACTCTTTCCAATTTGTTTGATGAAGAGGTTTTACTGTATTTAAATATTGTTTTAACGGTGTACACATGTAGTTATGTTACAATCCAGAACGGAACTGTATTTTAATCTTGTTATTTTTATATGATTGTAATGTGTTTTGTGTACCTGAATAAATAAAATAAAAAAAAAAATAAAAAAATTCTAATAGTAATTTCTAGAATCGCATTCAATACTTTGTACGTATGGATGTTTGTGCAGGTATAATTCCGAAACCCACCGCATATAACTACGACAGACGCATGCAGCAGATACAGCGTACCCATTACTTGTTATACTCCGATACGGATAAAGGGGACTATTGAGAAGTCGCAATGTATTACGCGCATTTGCTGCGTGCGTCGGCAGTTGTAGTATGCGGTCGGCTACGGAATCATAAAGGTTCAATCACACTTTTACGGCTGACCGGATCTGACTGACATTTTGTACAGGAATATATTATAATCTGGCATCTTCTTCTTCCTCCTAGCGTTAATCCCTAATCGCATCCGAAGCTTTCAGCTCGGAGTCTGGGGTCCGCTTTTACCAGTCATAGCTACAGATTTGGCTAGACCTCGATATTTTCCGTGAAGCGATTGCCATCTGACCTCCACGACCCAATGTTAACATTAGGCGATATCGAAGCTTTGCAGCTAGACCGTTGTTTTTGGACTTTTTAGGGCACCAACTACCCGTAACGACTGCCATAGATGTTCTTATGGCAACCGGGACCAACGGCTTAACGTGCTCTCCGAGGCACGACCAGACCAATGCAAATACCCATATTTAATGCACACAAATATTTGCACTGAGCGGGGATCGAACCCGCGCCTCCTGCGTAGCGGCCGCGTTCACTACCGCTACGCCACGGAGGCTGTCTAATCTAATCTGGCATAACATTAAGCTATTTATCCCGGGAATAAATTCCCATGAATACTTAGTGGGAACGGAATTAAATTTCAAGCCGCGGGCGTCAGCTGATCAATACAAACATCCTCTCAGCCTCTTCCCGACTAAGTTTTCCAGCCTAACTATGATTCGTCTAAACTTTGATATTTTCCGTGAAACGACTGCCACCTGGCCTCCACAACCACTTGGCGATATCGCACTACCAATATTTAAGAAACAATACTTCTGTAACTTGACGTCATCATGCTAATATTTATAAAGTAAAGTAGCCACCAGACATTGTCAATATAATAAGGATGAGAATGATTATTATCGAATCATTCGTTGAGGCAAGTGAATAAGTGGCGGCCAGTGCGTGTGCTGAACCCTCCGCAACTGACAAGTGGGTCACTTCAACATGGGTGAATTTACTACACTGAATTTACATTTCGATGGAAAGTTATTGCAGATGACATGATGCCCACAGCTACATCCTATCATCGCACCGCTCGCCATAGGCGGGGAATTCATCCTCACACATTGCGACCCGAAACGGTGCGCACTGTGCGGTATGAAAGGAACTTCATTCCTCGCACACTCAAGCTGTGGAATGAACTTGTTGTGGTTTTCCCAAGCGACTACTATATGGGGTTCTTGAAGAAGGGTATTAGAAGGTTTCTTCAGGTACTATTCCCTATTTGAACAACGTGCCTGGGTGCGAATCGCCCAATGTATCGTTCGGTTTGGGTCGTTTTGGATCACGTATAATAATATGATTTGAACTTAGATAAGTATCAAAAATGTAAGGGTTTCAATTATTTGACTGCCTCTGTGGCGCAGCGGTAGTGAACGCGGCCGTTACGTAGGAGGCGCGGGTTCGATCCCCGCTCTGTGCAAATATTTGAATGCTTAAATATGAATATTTGCATTGGTGAAAGAAATGTACATAACTCTGTATGTTTATCCGCATTCTAGAACACAAGCTGGTTAGGCTATGTTTACATTGGGTCTAGATAGCTTTATGTAGAATGTCCTAAAATATTTATTTATTGCTAAATACGAGAAGAAAAGTGGTTAGTGAAAAAATAAATAATATGTATAAGATTTTTGTCTCCTGGCGAAGTCAAAAGCCGTGGCGCAGATTATAGGTACCTATTTTGTGTCTTTAGTACTGAATTCAAAAAACATAACGCTACAAAAAATAATGAGAATACTTAATACTAATAATGAGATTATTAATATTTATTTTCTTGTCTAACAATGTTCTTTCATTACCAAACACATAAATTCTCCATTCTGAATTATTAAATATTTGAACATCATTAAATGAAATAAATGTAATATGAAACATGTTCCGAGAAATAAATTAATCTCGAGTCTAGAATTTTGTGCCACAAGGACAAAGATAGCAATTATATGAAGTCCTCTATGTCCAGTTGCCATTAAATTTCAAACAATCTTGTGCCTATAAATTGCGATTATAATTAGTTCATAAAACAGACATACCTACATATTCATGCCTGTAAATTAGGGAGTAGGCAGAGGTGTATTGACACCTAGTTTTCGCAATAATTCATTATTATCATGGTTAATTAATTAATTGTTCACTATTTATCCTACAATTTAATTTATTCGTAAGAGAAATTGTTTCATACAATTCGATTTTTTACTGATTTCGTTATCTCAATTATTATACATTTTTATCACCTATTTTTTGTTATGGATATAATATTTAGTTGTGTAGTTTTTTATGTCTCCTAAAATCAACTAAATCATGACTTCACGCAAGTCAGGGGTGTAACCATGAATACGTGAGTTCCCATAAAAAAAACATGAAAGTTAATAACACGTAGGATAGAAGACACTATGAAACAATAAATCACAGAATTTATCTACCGTCAAAGTGGTATCACTTTAAAATATAATTTAAATGTTTTTTAAATTTTAATTAATTAAAATTAGTAACTGAGATCACAAGTATTCTCGTTAACCCCTCCAGGTAAGATTAATTGCTTGATTTAGGAGTGGGTTCACGTCGGTATTCGAACCCGAGACATGGGCCTCTTGATCGTAAAGCCGCCTATTTAACCACTAAGATCGCGACACTGTCGGAGATTTACGCGATTGGAATACAATCACTTTTTAACGGATTCTGTCGCGATTTATTTGGTATCATTTATATTTAGCCACGATAAAATTAGTTAAAAGTATTTTTTATATCACTTAGGTGGCAGACAAGCACACGGCCCACCTGATGGAAAGTGGTCACCGTGGCTTATGGACGTATCCAGGGGCGTCACACTCGTGCTGCCGACCTTGAAGAAATCTTCTAATGACCTTCTTGAAGAACCCCATATTGTAGTCGCTTCAATTACTAAAGTCCAGAATAACGCTCAGTTGTGAATCGACTCACACAATGATATTAGAACTGTCATCTAGAATATAATCTGTCCTAAGATCTAGGTATAAATCAAGATTCAGTACCTACTATTTTTTTTATACCACTTAGGTGGGAGACAAGCACACGGCCCACCTGATGGATAGTGGTTACCGTGGCCTATGGACGCATGCAACACCAGGGGCATCACACTCGTGCTGCCGACCCTGAAGAAACCTTCTAATGCCCTTCTTGAAGTGCCTCATATTGTAGTCGCTTGGGAAAACCATCGCGGGGAGTTCATTCCACAGCTTGAGTGTGCGAGGGATGAAGTTCCTTTCATACCGCACAGTGCGCACCGTTTCCAGTCGCAATGTGTGAGGATGATCGTTCTGGAATACGGGCCTAAGAACGCATCATTTTTTGTAGGTAGGTATATTTAATTACTCATACACTCCAACTACAAGATACGGTTGCCATACGAACGTATATGACAGTCGTTACGGGTAGTTGGAGCCCTAAAAATTTCAAGAACAACGGTAAGACCCTTTGCAGCAAGCTTTGCAGCCAGCAAGCATTGAGCTACTTCGATATCGCCTAATTAATGTCTAATTGTGGAGGTCAGATGGCAGTCGCTTCACGGAAAATATCGAGGTCCAGCCAAATCCGCAGTTAAGACTGGTAAAGCGGACCCCAGACTTCGAGGTGAATGTTTCGGAAGCGACTGGGAATGAACGCTAGGATGAAGAAACTCCAACTACAAGACACAACATCCCAGTTATTTTATACGCTTTTGGGGCTTCTTAAATTCTAAATAACACGTCACTGGGCCCGTCGGGCATCAAACTTGCCTCAAACTCCTTTATTACGGGAAGGTGTTTAAGTTGTTGTCGAGTTTTCAGCCCACTGGGCCCCAGTCGAAGGTTACCTTTTAGTTTAATACGTTAGTCATGTTATATTATATATTCTAACACCTTATTCTGATATATTGTAGGGTAGGCACGAGTATATTAACATTTAGTTAGGTATGATTTTCGGTTTTACGTAATAGCGAGCCTATTGCCGTCAAGTGGGTGTTTTGTTATGGGCTTTTTCTGTCAGATGGATAATAATCTTATTCTTGGTTGCCTTCTTAGATACTCATGGGAACAGATGGGGTTGCCCTATTTTACTCCACTGAGATCCACCCTGTTGAAATAATGCGAAGTATTCACCAAATTCCCCTAGAAAATTTCCTCGTGGCAACATAGTTCGATCGCACAGTTCGATCAATCGAACAAACAGTATTTTTATATCCTCATTGTTCGATAGATCAGTTGAACCACGAGCTTTCATTATTAAAAGGTGTACACTGTTCGATCAATCGAACAAGCAGTATTTTAAAATCCTCATTGTTCGATAGATCAGTCGAACTACGAGCGTTCATCATCAGTTCATATTTATGATTGATCGAACAGTGTGCACCTTGCACACTGTTCGATCAATCGAACAAACAGTATTTTAAAAATAAATCCTTATTGTTCGATAGATCAGTCATCTCAGAATGCATTTCCTCTGCATTGATTTATAATAGCGTTTTATAAAAAAATACTAGATAGTGGTACAGTCAAAAAGAAAAGTTTTAAGTACTTACTTATATTTTCATCTACTTATTAATTCAAATCATCATCAATAATAGATTACGTATGAGTGAAAATATTTTTTGTTATTGAAATAACAAATAAGATAGGTGGTAGTGTAGGTGGGTGTGGGTACAGCTGGTAGGTAGTACCTATAGGTACTTTTACATTTAACTCATTATCATCATTATAATGAAGAAATGAGACGAAACCTTTATCTAGGACCCCGCAGTCGCTTAATCTTTCTCGTCCTTTAGAATTGGTTTATGCAACTTTTAAGAGAGGGACTGTTGTCTGGCCTCCTAATCCTAAAAGGGAAGCCACGTCTGTCCATCAGCATGTGTACCGGCTTGTAGGTGAGGTTGGTTAACTTACTTGAAAGGGTAAGGACCACCCATGCACTTTCGTAGCTATTAGCTAGCTAGCCTACTTGACAGCAATAGGCTCGCCCCAGCTCGCCCCCTATTACGTGGAACCGAAAATTATACTTGGCGAAATGTGGGTGTCAATACACCTCTGCCTCCCCCTTCAGGGATTTCCAGGTGGGAATGTACGTATGTAAATTACTATAAATTGTTTTTATTCAATAATAGCTTTTGCCCGCGGCTCCGCCCGCGTGGATGTCGGTTATCGCGACCAAACATAGCCTATGTCCTTTCTCAAGGTCTAATCTACCCCTATACCAAATTTCATCAAAATCGGTTCAGCGGTTTAGTCGTAAAAGCGAGACAGACAGACAGACAGACAGAGTTACTTTCGCATTTATAATATTAGTAGGGATTTTATCCTACTGACGTAATTGGTTATTCTTCATTAAAGATGTCTGAGATCTTATAAAAAATAAAGATTTAATTAGGTATAGCAATATTACGTGCTTATAAATTTCAAAATTATATGGTTTTAAACTGTGTTACTACGTCTATAGATCATTACTATTAATAATATTTCCATCATATCCTACAGCATTAAATTCTTATATAAGTAATGGGTTTAGTCAATACTGTAACAAGCCTCTAAGCGGGGCGTGAAAAAGCATCAGATGAGGCCGTCAAACTGGGTTCGTTCATTTTCGTAACTGCCATTTTCATAACCAGCTACGAACGTGGAATTTAACAAAACATAAATAGAGTTAAATTGTCGTTTTCATAACCAACAGCTGTCATAGTCAGTTATAAAATGAGATATGGGGGTCATCAGTATAATATGAATGGTCCATAATTGTGACCCTTATTACTGAGAGTTTGCCTTCAGCTGACCATCAAGCGAGGTGAAGTCATTCGAACGTGACCTTTATACAAAAACTGTATTAAAACTCGTGAACTGTTGAGCCTGAACTTAGTACTACTTAAATATTCATGGTTAATCTTTATTACTTTTATTAGTGAACTGCCAGCTGTATCCTGCAGTCGTCATCTAGCTCAAAATTCCTGTGTCATCATTCCCACCCATCTTTTCGTCCGTCACAATCGCTTGACATCCATAATTTGACTCCTACCCATTCATACATCAAGGTACTTGGTTCATTATCAACACTAATATGTAAAAGAACATTGGCCAAATGTTTGACCAAAATTATTTAATAGTGAATAAAAAAAATATTGGAAAAAAATATTCGTAAAAACTCACCCACGAAAAGTCCGAAAACTAGGAGTACAGTCATATTGAAAATAAAAACTAAATATCCAAAACACAGCAGTAACTTTTCCTTCACTTTACATTTCACATTTTTATTCAGACATTTTTTTTTTTCACACGCCTAACTTTTATTTTTTACTAACACATTCGCTGCCATTAGCTGATAAGCGAAACACGAAAACCACGAGAATATTTTTCCGCAACTCGGGATCAAGTGCGAAAAATCCAGTACGGTACGTGCGGATGACGCGGTGTCTCTATTCGACTGCGGCACAGCATCCAGATCTGCACCTCCCCCCGCCCTTCTAGAATTTCCCCCTTCACTCACCCCTCACGCTCCCTTATCGCGATCCCGTAATTAGATAAATGTCATTGCTTTTGTCTGTGTTTTTTTGCTTTTTCCCCCACGAATTTTGTCGGCCAATGTAATAGACTCCGCGTCGTTTGAGACGCTCGTTTACGTAAATGCTGTTTGTGCTTGTACAACGCTTGTGTGTGTGAGTGTACTTCAATTCCGCGCGAAAATATGTCTCGCTCGTATTGCTAGTAGTTTATGAGGTTTTCGTCTCGCATCTCGCAGTTTCCACCCACTTCAGATTTGTTTTTTATAGTTTTTTTTATCGACGACAATGGCATAATTCTGTTTTTGATTGTACTTAAAACTTCTCGCGAAGTTGTTAATGAAAAAATATTACCAAGGAAATGAATCTATGTAACGTACAAACGCAATCAGAAATCTTCATTTAGATAGGAATTATCTGTTGGTATGTCATTAATACCATGGAAGATGGGTAGGGCTCTAGTGTGGGACGCAACATGCGTCGATACCATTGAACCTACCCATGTAACTGGTACGGTTGGCTGTGCCGGTGCTGCTGTTGCTTCTGCAGAGGCTCTTAAACGACGCAAATACTCCAATCTCATCGGAGATCATGAATTTGTGCCGTTTGGAGTCAAAACGTTGGAGTCATGGGGTCCGAGCGCCCGCAATCTCTTCAGGGAGATTGCGAAACGTATGGTCGACGCTTCTCGTGAAGTCGTGACCAGTGGGGTGAGCACGAACTACTATCGTAATCGTATCGTAAACGTTACGATAGCACGGAGCATTGCGATTGGCAGGCTTCAGGCAGGCGGCCAATCGCAATGCTCCGTGCTATCGTTACGTTCACGATACGATTAAGATAGTTGTTCGTGCTCACCTTACAGAAGGCTGGCCTCTTTTTAGGTTAGAGAATAAGCATTTCCATTCAATGTGGCAAAGCTGCCAGTCTTCTGGGAACGTTACCACAAGAGACATGCGATGCGGAGGAATTCCACGACGCATTTTAATTTTTTTTTTGTTATAATTAATTAATTTGTATATTATTAGCTTTAGTTTTAGTTTTAGTTTTAAAATATATTAATTTGGTTTTCTTACTTTTCTTCAAATGTCTTTGTGTACCTTTAATTAATCTTAATGATAAAATAAATTAAACGTCTGTTAAGTTGAAAGGAATTTGAGCAACAAAATTATTGTCTAATTGAAAGTTTGTGTTGGAAGGCCAATTACGTGGCTGTATTTATGAAATTACTAAAGTTACCAACAACTGAATGAAATTTCATTGAACTTATTCAGAAGATTAGTCAGGAATGTGACTGCCCCGTGGAACTACCCACTACTGGTAGTGTCAAGGAAGATCACCGTATTGTAAGGCTTTGAAATATGACATTCTTGCCGGTCAAGCTTAATTTGTTTGATAATCCTACCTATTAAAATAAAAACAGTAAAAAAATAAAAAGGTCTGTTTTCCAGAACAATAATATTTAATCCGGAAACTCGATTTATATAACAAGGAGGACAGACTGTATTAAGTGACAGTTCTAATGTCATTGTGAGACTCGATTCACAACTGAGCGTAATCTGAGGCAGATATACAGTAACAACATCTATTGAGTCTGTCTTTGGTCCACCCTCTTCCTACAGTCCTGGGTCTTTTAAGCGGGGCGTGAAAAAGCATCTGATGAGGCCGTCAAGCTGAATAACATTGTAACATGGTACGTGTATATAATGGTGACCCTCTTTTCCGAGACTTTGCCTTCAGCTTACCATCAGGCGAGGTGAAGTCAAATTGACTTGTTCTATATAAAAAAAATCTTTGCTTACATACTGAACATGTAGTCCAATATAAAAAAGCTTCGAAACATTGATTGTTAAGCAACTTCTGTCGTTAATTCATACTCACTAATATCATAAATGCGAAAGTAACTGTCCGTCTATCTATCTGCTACGCTTTCACGCCTAAACCACTAAACCGATTTTGATGCAATTTGATATAGAGATAGATTAGACTTTGGGAAAGGACATAAGCTATTTTTGATTGCGATAACCGATATTCATGCGGGCGTAACCGCGGGCACAGCTAGCTATAGTAAATATTCTTGTAAATAGATCTGACGGATTGACGGATATGATATTGTATCGTGTTTCACTATATGTGATAATATCGCAAATAGTGAACCGTTCAGCGAACGGTATAATTAATGAAATATCGCTTCGAAACTATTTTACTATTACATTGCTATTGTACTTTGACGATAAACTTGGACGAGTTAGGGCGTAACGAGACGTCCTGAGAATTTGGAGTCGCCCGACAAGAGAAAGTGATAAACAATTATATAAATATATACAGAGTGTTCTAGTTACATTTTGTGATTATTAGTCAGTAACGTGAGATTCTTTTCATTCAGGTCGCATATATTCGTTCTTATGCATTCTTGTTACACCACACATTCATCTCAGCATTCACATATTATGTCTCACTGTTCAACACTGTTAACCAGTGGAACAAAACATTCCCAGTAGTTAACAGTGTTGACCACGGCGCGGCGACTGGGTATTAACCAGCGGGAACTAAACAGAAATAATATGTCGCGTTGGTCAACACTGTTAACCAGTGGAACAAAACATTTCCAGTAGATGACAGTGTCAGTGTTGACCACGGTGTGTTGGCCAACGAGAATAACTTCATGCAATCGTCTTTTTAATGCACCCTCTCCGGATCCACGTCCGTCTAAAAATCTGCTGTTAGGATGAAAAGCAACGTGGGCTATGTTCAACCCACAACAGCATTCGGGCCTACGTCACAAAGCGGCAAATATGCTGCTAGTAATTTACATCGACGGCAGCTGTCGACGAGCGTTTGAGTTTCATTTTATACTTATTTGATTTCTATACTATTGATGATTTCGTTTAATTAATCCACTTTATTACAACGTACGTATCATCAATCTAACTGTCGCGTTGGAAATGTTAAGTGCGTCCAGCCACTTATTTCGTAGTTTTGAAAGATATTTAAATTGTAAATTGTAATTACAGGTTCAGGAAGTGAACCTTCTGAACTTTTTCCGTCCCAGGGTTGCCTGGAAGAGATCGCATTTAGCGATAAGGCTGCATTATCGATTCATTTAAAAAAATTGAAAGTTTAAAGATTTGAAAAGTGTTTACAATTTGATGAAATAATTATCTGGACACACTTAATGTTTGCACTCTGTATACGTCCATTTAATTCCATTCTGAGGATAGCTTGTGACTCATTGCGATATGATACCTAATTATCAGATACTAATATTTTTAGGATTGTCCACATCTTAATCATCATCATCATCATCATCATTTCAGCCATAGGAAGTCCACTGCTGGACATAGGCCTCCCCTATAGATCTCCAATAAGACCGGTTGGAAGCGGCTCGCATCCAGCGCGTTCCCGCTAAGCTACAAATAACAAATATCCATTTAACCATTCAAACTTCTATCGAACATTCTCACAAACTTTTACATTTATATTTCAACTCCTACGTTGATGCCATATGAACTTTTAAAACCCTCCCCATAGTATAAAAACAAAATGAACTTGAAAACGAAAACCTACTTATTTTCGTCACGATAGTACGCATCAAAAATATCAGAACGGCGATAAATCAAGATTCACTTCCGCGTCTACCCTCAGTTTATCTCACGAAAGCTGTTTTATCTTCGGGAATAGGGTGGAAATACCCCGCGACCACGGGTGCCAGTCACGTATAGAGGACAGTGCGTGGAATAGAGGATCTGTAATGCCGCTTATACACGCTGGCTGGTCTATTTGCCTTGCCTGGTCATCGTTCGGTGTCGCTCGCCTAGTTGGCCTAGTGAAGCTAAGCGCCAACATGTGTATAGCTCATGGAGTTAGGTACTTTTCTTTGCTCGCCGTCGCTTGTGATCACTCGCTTCACTTCGGATTGTTGTCGGCTTTTGTGCACAAATCAAAGGCGCTTGTCTGCGGCCAACGTGTGGGTTCTACGGACACTCATCTACATTGGCCGCATGCATTGGCGTTCGGTGCAGTTGTCCAACGTTTGGACAGTAAGCATTTGCCTTGCACCTATTTGCGTTGCTCGCGTTGGCCAACGCTCGGCCAGCGTGTATAGGCAGCATAAGGTCGTAACCGTCACGTGCGGGGACATTTTGGGACCCGCCCTAGTGGGCCTAAGATCGCGAAGAATGTGTCGTAATGACCGAGAGGAAAGTTTGTTTTATAGTGATATTCGATTGTGTGGATGTTAGTGGGTAGTGTGAATATGTTGTCATATGATAGTTACGATAGTGATAGGCACTTTATCTTTAAAAATACATGGAATTTCATGAAATTCCTTACCAAGTCATGGGTTTCCTTGTTCCTACAGTCTCGGGTTCAATAAGCGAGGCGTAAAAAATCATCTGATGCGGCCGTCAAGCTGAGTATTACCATTGTAACATGGTACGTGTCTGTAATGGTGACCCTCTTTTCTGAGATTTTGCCTTCAGTTTACCATCAGGCGAGGGAAGACAAATTGACAAATCGTATAAGTAAAAAGAAAAGGAGCGAGGATATTATTATAGTTTGCCAGTGACATTTATAAATATACTAAATTTCTTCTAATTGTTTGATGGAAGTTCAATTATTCCGGACACCAAAATAATTATTTTATGACGATATTATTTCCAAGTGATGCTTAATGAATATTTAGGCCACCATTTTGATATTTCTCGGTGATTAATATTGACAGATCTGCTATTAATATTTATTATTATTGAAAATACGTTTATTAGATGTTTGATAAAATCATACCTACCCATTTCAAATTGTACCTCTGTCAAATTTGTGATCATTTCCAATTAATATTAATAGAATTTACTTTACTTTAATAAAACGAAACAAAATAGAAGTGTTTGTTTATGATATTAAAATAACAATGTTTACTAAATTAATATACTTACCTACGGTAGTTATACCAAGAATTCCATTCATATCAATTTGAAGTAACTAAATTTAAAATAAGCTTCATAGTTTTATTACGTTTTTAGAGACAAACCATCATCATCTGCGAGTTTTTATTCTCGTAGCCCATTCTCCGCTTACTTCGTCTACTTTTGGATTGACTTATACGACTTTTATGGGAGCAACTGCCTCTGAACTCCCAATCCTGGAAAGAAAACCTATACCGTAGCCGCGTCCGTTAATCAACAGAGGTTGGTGAGGCTACATAGATAGATTCTACCGCCTACACAATGGTTTGTGCTCAGATCATATGTTTAAAATAATGCACACTACACTACATTTTACCATCACACCCTTCGCCATAGGCACACTATGACCGGACTCACACATCATGACCGAATACGGAGCGCGCTGAGCGGTATGAAGGAACTTCGTCCCTCGCACACTCAAGCTGTGGAATGAACTCCCTGCTGTGGTTTTCCCAAGCGACTACAATATGGGGTTCTTCAAGAAGGTTTCTTCAGGGTCGAGTATCGCGCCTGGTGTTGCATACGTCCATAGGCAACGGTAAACACTTTCCATCAGATGAGCTGTGCACTTCTCTGCCACCTAAGTGATATAAAAAAAAGATAGTCATTGTTAGTTACAAAATTAAGTTGAAATAAGCATCATAAAAAGTATTATTAATAAGTAACTAGGTACATACTCGTATTAATAAAGGTTAAGTAACCTAAGCGGTAAAAATATAGGTACGATCGTATTATCACCAAGTTATTTTATTGTCTAGCATTGACGTCACGTGGAGGGTACAAGTGGATGATTTCACTCTTCTGATAGCACGACTCGTTAGCTCAGCGGCAGAGCACCGAACTGCATTCATAAAACTCTTGAACTATCGGCGGTCGGAGGTTCAAATCCTTCACGAGTTAAATACACTTTTTGGACGATATAAGCTTTTGAATTGACATTTTTTTTTTTTTTTTTTTTTTTTTTTTTTTTTTTTTTTTTCAAATTTCATATTGCAAGGTGATGGACTGCGACCTAAAGGCTGCCGTTGTGAGGTTGAACGCTAATCAGCATGGCCACCTATAGATCACTATCGAAGGTCGGAGGTTCAAATTCTTCACGAGTCATACACACCATTTTTGAAGATACGAGTTCTGATTTGATGACTTGTTTTTTTTTTTTCAATATTCAGAAGGATCGATTAAGGTGATGGATGAACTGCCGTTGAGATGTTGAACGCTAATCAGCATGGCCAAATCTAACGAAGTCGACGACACCTAGTGCAAACCACAAGATGGCAAACAGAAGATGAGATACCACCCAGCTAGATGGACTGGCGACCTGAGAAAGGCAGCTAGGATAGGTTAACTGATTGATTGCAAAAAAAAAGTACCTAACTAAAACTCGTTCCTTTACAAAATAATTACCTGAGTCATGAAGGATTTGAACCTCCGAACTCAGAACAAAGATAAATAATAATTAGAGATTAGGAAAGGACATAGGCTACTTTTGGTCGCGATAACTGACAACCACGCGAGTACAGCCACGGGTAACAGCTAGTACATAATACAATTTAATACACAACAACGTTATCACCTAGTTATTTATTATAATAATTATTGGGAGTAGTGACGTCACGTGGAGAATACTAGTAGATGATTTCGCTTTTTATTAGCACGACTCGTTAGCTCAGCGGCAGAGCACCGAACCGCATTCATAAAACTCTTGAACTATCGGAGGTCGGAGGTTCAAATCCTTCACGAGTCATACACACTTTTTGGTCGTAAACTTGAGATGTTGAAAAACATTGCGCCATGTTATGTAACATTGAATCTTAAATCTAACGTCTCCTTTATAGTGACGCATCTTTTTTCGTTTTTTTATATAATACTAGCTGCCCCGGCGAACTTCGTACCGCCATATTTTCGGCCCGCGTGGTATTCAAATCCGGTTCCCGCTGCACCCTTATCACTTAGGGGGATGAAAAATAGATGTTGGCCGATTCTCATAGATACCGGATAAGCACAAAAAATTTCATCAAAATCGGTCAAGCCGTTTCGGAGGAGTATGGCAACGAAAACTGTGACACGAGAATTTTATATATTAGATAGACACATCAATATGACTTCACTTCACCGGGTGATACGCTGAAAGCAAAGTCTCAGGAATCAGGGTCACCATTAGTCACCAATACAGACCCCAATAAAGTTACAATGATGACCCACAGCCTGACGGCCTCATCAGAAGCTTTTTAACAACCCGCTCAAAGGACCCGGGACTGTGGGAAGAAGGGAACACATGTGTTGTTAAAGAATTCTAAGATTTTAGAGTACGGCAAGGAAAAGTGTCGCCGAACCACTTGGCTCTTGATGGAATTATTTGCACTATATTGTCCCGTCTTCTTCTATACCAGCTTTAATATTAAATTTAGTTCGCATCAGAATGCATTTCAGATGTACTTATAGTCATTAATTATACAGTGGCCTGGGTAAATGCAATAATGGCATGCCGCGCGTTCTCGGCGAAGTATATACGCCACTGGACGGCGCTCGCGTCACCACTGTGCATTTTCATAGTTGGGATGCGTGACATGTCAAATGTTTGCGAGAAATATCTGAAGAACGTATGACTTTAATAAGTTAAATTATTTCGATAATTGCTACGGAACCAGTACAATGGGCAGCCTAAACTGGCTTTAACCATACATACTGTTTAACTGTTTTTTTTCTTTTTTAACTGTTTTATCTTTGCTGAATTTATTCTTTAGAGACTTGCATTATAGTTGAGTTGTGGGTTGAAGTCGCTCCTAGTAGGTATAGTCACGAGCTTGTAGCGCGTAGTGCAAATGTATGAAGTGCAAGAATATTAGTATGTATTTCATAATAAAAGTAATTTGAAATACAATAATAAATCTAAAAAGTTATGAATTTGTACTCAATTAGATAATCTATATTTTGATTCATTTTGAGAATAATAAATAATAACAAATCAGACTTTCAATTTATTCAAGCAATATTTTATTTTACAATGTATCTTTTATGTTACAAAACTAAGATATTAAGCTATTTGTAAGAATCTGATAATGATCCCTAGTATCCCTATTATGTATGTCTGTGTAAAAAACGAAAGTTTAGGAGAAGTAACTGTCATGTTTTCTACATGCTTTCAATATGTTGTAAACATGACTGCAGCTTACTAACTGCGTGTTAACAAAAGTTGACACTTGAAACTGAAAGTTTAATCGACATCAATTTGCACAAAATCATGCAAAAACAATTGACACGGTTTGCACGACTCGCGACGTATGGGCGTCACTTAAACGAAGAAGTGGAAGCAGTAAGACCAGCTCTCTAATAAAACTGGAATAAAGGCTCCAAGCTCCTATATAAATGAGTAGAAAGATGAGCAATACAAAAAGGTCATTATCACTCATCCCACTGTATGTAGGTCAGCCGCAGCGTGTAATAAAACCGACGACACCAACTAATATTAGCATAATAACTTCGTTTGCACACTACCGCCCATTTTCTAACATAGCCTAGATGCCGGTGCAGCGTTGCAAATGACTTTATAATTGCTTCAGCAATCTCTTTGATCACAACTGGATATCACGTCTTTGTTGTTGATTTCTCGAATGATTTTGATTAATAGTTAATGATTTTGCTTAAGTAGGCGAGTGGTTTAAGATACTAAACAAAGCATAGAATCAAGTGAGGGTTGCCCGTGATCGCAGAGGACAGAATATGAATGCCTGTATGAGACAGCTTGACAGAGATGTGTTATGTAGCTACGAGAATGTAAAAAGCTAAGCTATGAAACTAAGTGACCGTTTCCACTGTGCTATGCTATGTAAGATGTGCTATGAAGATGCGCAGTTCGAGCTATGCGATATATCAATCAAGAAAGAAAGAAAGAAAGAAAGAACGAAAGAAACCATTTATTCATATACCTACGAGATACACATAACCGTACAGAATTAAAACTTTCAGCAAATTTTCAAAATTCGAATCTAACTACGAGTATTATTATATCTGGTTCTCCCTTGTTTGGTATAACAACGTTTGGTCGAATATCACTTGAACTAATTTCAGTTACAATAAAGTCATTTCACATAATTATTCATTTGACCGAATATTTAATTGGTAGAATTTTATTTAGCATAATTATTTAGTTGGAATAATATCATTTCACCGAATTTTCATTTGCACTAATTTTATTTAAACTAATGCTTCATTAGACTAATAATGATTTATACAATAATGTTAACGGGAATTAACGCGATCATGGTATAGGTACATACATACATTATTGTATATCATGGAACGCGAGAGTTTAAAAGTTAGTAATAATGATTTAGTCGAGAGATCATACCGAATCACTCAGCGGCCGATTTTACTTGTATTGTTTTTCATGAAACATACTCTTAGTGGTTTTCTTACATCACGGAAATCGGCAGGGTTAGGTTAGGTTAGAACTGTGACCACAACAATTTTGAATAGCTATACTTATCACAACAATTGAGAGCACGCATCCACAGCTCACATCCACAGCAAGGTTCCTTCTTTTAAAAAAAAATAGCTAAGCTGAACCACTTTCCACTAGTGCTATGCTATGTGAACCAATGAATATGCTCCAAGAATATGATTGGTGGATATCAAACGCATCTATAGTAACATAGCATAGAACATCCCTGGTGGAAAGGCAGCCTATAGCTTTTCGGAAACATAGCGTCAGGTAGTGAGTTCCACTCCTTAGCATCAGCTACTCATATTGATGGACTTGCCAAAAACGTTTCGCAAAAGATACGTGACGCGGGTTATATGGTAGCATGGTGTGGAAAAATCGTCATAAAAATGGCTAAAAAAGCAAAATTGTTGAAGTTATTCTATAAATTCGTTTGTGAATCACAGATTGGCGCAATGAATGGTAAATTTTGGCCGACGCGCATTTTATTACCATAAAATACCACTTACAACCGTTAAGTAGATTTATGTTTACACAGAAACATTGTTTTGTTAGTAGTAGATGTTTCGCTGTGATATTAAAACATAGTCTGTTGATTTAGCGAGCTGGATTTATACTAACAATGAAATATTTTGCTAAAGATCAGCCATGGCAATTCGCTGGCCGGCGTATCTAAATATATATAATAACTCAAAGGTGACTGACTGACTGACTGACTGACATAGTGATCTATCAACGCACAGCCTAAACCACTGGACTGATCGGGCTGAAATTTGGCATGCAGGTGTGTTATGACGTAGGCATCCGCTAAGAAAGGATTTTGATTAATTCTACCCCCAAGGGGATAAAATAGGGGATGAAAGTTTGTATGAAACTTTGTCAACTTTAAACCGATCGGGCTGAGACTTTGCATGCATAAAGCTACTATGACGTAGGCATCCCCTAAGAAAGGATTTTGAGATGCAGGCTATATAAACACTAAGCGATAACCGACATCCACGCGGGCGAAGCCGCGGGCAACAGCTAGTTGTAGAATAGAATGATGAATGTATGGGATTTGACATTTGACGTATATGATACGTATTTTGACTTTTATGACGTAACGTCAACAACTGTCATTTGTATACGGCGGCAGGCCTTTTACTAAACGTGAGCTTAATATAATGAAGAAGTACCTATGCAGAGAGATGTGTTTTTTTTATTTATACATGGTACAATTATTTTGATTACAATACTACTTACTATAACCTCAATTCATCATCATCCTAACGCTAGTCCCAGTCACATCAGATATCTGCGCCTCGGAGCCTGGGTTCCGCATCCAGTTTCCCAGTCTAACTGCGATGCGATTGAACTTCATAACGACTGTTATAGATATTTGTAGGTAAGTATAACAACCGGGACCGATGGCGACGGCTTAACGTGTTCTCCGAGGCACGAGCATCGGCTTCAGTATCCGAAACACTTAAATTATTCTAGAATCCTAAAAACTACTCGTTCTGACATCTAAATAATATTCTTACGCAATTGCAGAGCTCATATTAACGCTGCCGAGGTACAGTCAGCTACAAAAGTAACTCATCACATTAAAATTCACACATAAAACATTAAGTCGTCATCATTTTCATGCTGTTATCTTATATTTACGTGCAGTACCTACTTTCATCCTTATGCATTACAACTTCGATCCAGGATAAGTTGCACCACCCTTATCGGAAATGCCGTCGACGCCGTCATGGATATTCCGCATTGGAACGTCAAATACACGTATGTCAAAAGCGCTTAGTGTACCCGTTATTATCGGCCACACTAAGCGCTTTCCATCAAGCATTATAAAAAGTTATCAATATTTACATACTAACTGCGCGCCTTGACTTCTCCCGGATGCAATTAATCAATTTACGTAATTATACCTATATTATGTATCTAAATTTTCCTTCATCCACCTTATCCTGACAATAACGAACTCAGAACAAAAAGAATTATCATATTTGATGGAGTCTTTCGTCAGTTAAGTATGCGTGTACATACATACATTTCTATGATTCATTTTTATATAAATAAATTATAATAAATCTATTACTGTATAGCAATGTAAAGATTGTTTTGTAATAATTATAATAAATTGGAAAAAGCGAAATCAATTCTCGGGCGGGACTCGAACCCGCGATCTTTCCCTTACAGGGAAAGATCTGTAAGGGATCCCCCTGTAAGGGAAAGATCGCGGGTTCGAGTCCCGCCCGAGAATTGATTTCGCTTTTTCCAATTTATTATAATTTGTTTAGTCTAGCAAATTAATTGCTTTAAAATTATCTCAATTGTTTTGTAATATGTGCTTAACAGCTTTTGTCTCCAACTGTACACGTTGCAACCTCATCAGCCATATTGTTTTAGTTGTCCCCCTGTAGGCTGCGCGGCGCTTAATTTCCGCACGTCTGTTTACGTCACTACTACTTCCGTCTAGGCATAATGTTTGTGAATGTTTTCTTTATAACAAAGCGTACAACTTATTATTCCTTATTTACATTTTTTTAAAGAATATTCTATTTTATTGCTGTGTAATATTCTTTTCAGATTCAATTATTAGCCTGCTTAAAGTTAATCTATCCTAATATTATAAAGAGGAAAGATTTGTATTTTTGTATGTAACGAATAAGCTCAAAAGCTAGGTACTGGACCGATCTCAAAAATACAACTACAATAGATAGTAATATAAAACTGTAAATTGTTTGTGTCTGTACATTGGAGATGTTTAAAAAACTTAGTTTAGTATTAATGATTCTAAAACAAAACAAAATGGCAATCATGTAGCGATGGACGTAATAACTACTGAAAAGATTTTGTTGCAGTTTCTTTTTATCAAAATCCATTAATGTTAAATAACAGATTGAACGCAATAACTACTGAAAAAAAATTGTTGCGGTTTTTTTTATCAAAACCCCGTCTAATATTAAATAACGATGAACGAAGCATAAAATGAAGTTATAAAATATTTTTATTCCCCTTTTATTGAGTGGTCAGAGACGCCATGTTGCAAGTAAATTGCATTGACAGCCGGAAATGCGACTGCATAGTCCACGGCCGTGAGGAGGCTACTCAACTTGGCCACAAAGATATACATTTAGCTTTTTAGATAAAAGAATATTGTATTGCATGTATATCTCATACATACATAGGTACAGTCACATCTCCTTGCCAATGAGTATAGGGATGGCACCTTTGTACATTACCTTTTGTTTCTTGGACTATTTTTTTTTCGGATTATGCTCGTCGGTTGCAGGTAATTTAGAATGTTTTTTACGCCCGCTTAGGAACCTGCTACTGTAAGAAGGACTGCCTTTTTCACGTGGCGGTAGTCAACGTGTTTACTACACTGGGGGCGTGGGTTCGATTCCCGCTCAGTGCAAATATTTGTATGCAATTACTATTTGCATTGATTTGATATTTCCATGTAGTTGTCATACGAACATCTATCTATGGCATCATCTATGGTCGTTACGGGTAGTTGGAACCCTAAGAAGTCCAACAACTGGTCTAACTGCACTACTTCGATATCACCAATGGGTTGTGGAGGTCATATGGCAGTCGCTTCACGGAAAATATAATTATAATACAAGAAATAATTATAATTATAATTTATAATACAAGAAATAAAGATAAACTTGCAGTACTAATACTCAGGCTTCATAAGGTTGGTAATTCGTTTGTAGGCAATTGTATAAAAATATTTAATAAAATTCCTCAGGATTTGGTTGACATGCCTCTTAATAAGTTTAAAATTAAAATAAAAAATTGTTTAATGGAAAAAGGATACTATAAAGTAGATGAATATCTTAATGATAAAAATGCATGGTCATCCTAATCACTGATTGCTCGCACATTATAAATTGTATAAAAACTATATTTAAAAAATAAAATAAAAAGGATAATTGAGTTCTCTGAGTTTCTTGCTGGTATCTTCTCAGTAGAACCAACTACCGAACCAGCGAAAGAATCATTTTCAAATGATTTATTAATTTACTTTATTTTAACTTGACATGATATTGTAATATTTTGACGTTCATATGTGCTCTTTATGTGCCTAAATTGAATAAATGAAATTGATTCTTTGATTCTTCTTTGAAATATCGAATTTTAGCCGCATTACAGTTAGACTGGAAAGCCGACTTCCAACTAAATTGGGGAAAAGGCTCAGAGAATGATGTCAGATATAAATGCGAAAACAGTGACAGTGCAAAATTGGTGATATGAAAATTCTGCAGTTTTTTTAATACTACTTAAATCGCAGTCAAGCACACGGCACACCTGATGGAAAGTGGTTCCCGTGACCTATATAGGAGTGCAACACCAAAGGAGTAACACTCGTGCTGCCGAACCTGTCAGAACAGAGAAATTCTGTGCCATCAGCGCAGAAGATAAGTAGAAGAATTTGGTTTTCCCACTGACAGCATAAAACCTCTCCAATAAGCTTGAAACTAGTCGGACTTTTAAGGGACTTTTCCACCTTCCCGTAATGACTTCCATAGATGTTCGTATGGCAACTGGGACCGACGGCTTAACGTGCTCTCCGGGGCACTAAAATCAAAACTCTCTTTATGCTCGCTACCGCTTATGTCTTGGCCATTCCATTGGCACGTACCCTAAGTGCCTTTGCACATTGTAAGAAAATTTCTGGTGCTTGACAAGAAATTTCTTATAAGAAATGCAGTCGCCTTTGTTGTTATATGAGACCGTGCACATTGTAAGAAATTTTTTCTTGTGTCTGATAAGACACACGCATTTTGGCGGAGCTAGACCAGAAATTTCTTACGTACGTGGGACACTCAATTACATCAAGTTTTATTTTGAGAAATTATAAAATTAACTTCGATGTATAAAATATTTTTATTAAATCCACCAGGCCGTTTCCTCGTGGTCATACTAGTTTGTCATACCACCAGCCTCTACACAAAGTTTCATGCGTCTGAACCAATTTTCGCACAATCATCGTACGAAAATGTTCTCGATGCAGATCCATTTTTAAATGAGACACAATGGCTCTCAAAAATTGTGGAGAGATATTCAAAATTGGAACATTGCTATTTTTACTTTTAAATATAAGCAAAGTTTTCAAAATAATTACAAGTAGGTAACAAGTACCTTACACAAAAACTCGCAAGACGTTGTTGAACGGCCCACTCGGTACCTATTCATTCTGCGGCGGCGGCGGCGCGGCTGCCGCGGCGGCGGCGCCTTTGTGCCCCTCCCCCGACATACCGCACCTCACTCTACACGTGCCGCTAGCGCCTGTCGGCGCGGCGGTGCGGCTTTTGATTTTTACCCGACTACGGTGAAGCCAAAGGAGGGTTATGATTCTATGCCAAATGACTTTCAGTTTGCTAGTACATTTTTAAATGCAGTTTCGGTTGTGAGTTGTAACTGGTGACGTCTCGATGAACTAAATAGGTAGGTATTAAAATCCTTAGGTACCTACCTGAGAGTTACAGCTAGCATTCCACGTGGGGATATAGCTTCTATAAATTGCGTATTTTGACGATGTAATGAAATCTTCAAGTAAGTACCTATTTTAACAACTCGTCAAAAGTTGTTTGGGACATATAGGTAGGTATGTACGTACGTAGGTCATTAAAAACTTTCTTTCGTTTTGCATTAATTCTGGTACCTACAAGCTTTGTATTATGTCCCATCGCTGATTCTCGAGTCTCGTCATATTATTATTATTATACTAGCTGTTGCCCGCGGCTCCACCCGCGTGGAATTCGGATTCCGTGCCAACTTTAGCCTACCTAAGTTACTTCTTATTACATAAGCTATCTGCCAGAGAAAGTCACGTCCAAATGGTTCAGCCGTTCCTGAGATTAGCCGGAACAAACAGACAGACAGACAAAAATTTAAAAAATATATATTTTGGTACCTATGTGTACCGTATACAATACATTCATATGCATGTAGTAGAAACCGGTTATTTTAATATTACAAACAGACACTCCAATTTTATTTGTATAGATTTAAAGTTCCCGTCTATGATATAGATAGGTATGCAATCAAAAAAAGACGCTGTCGTCTGTCTATTTTGTACCTACCTAGGTAAGTATATGATTGTGAGGATTGTGTATCCTCCGTCAAATTATGGTTAGGTACATACTAATGAATGAAGTAAAGAAATAAGAAATTACCTAAGTAGGTACTTCGTTCTGTACCTACATTACGAGGTTAAGTTATACCTATTGGCTAGGAGCAATATTGGCTGAGAGAAAGTAAAAATCAATTTTCTTTCTTTCTTTCTAAGCAATATTGGCTGGGTCAGGTTTTGGATGGGTGACCGTTCTTTGCATTACGACGTTAAGCAACATTGGGTAAGTGCCCGCTTGACGGCAATAGGCTCGCTCCTATTACGTGGTACCGAAAATAATTTGATGGAATGTGCTGTTAATACACCTCTGCTTACCCCTTCGGGAATTTACAGCACTCCTGTAAAACCCCTAAGTATAATAATATGTATGTATGTATGTATAATATATTTTTTGTTACAAACATGTTTTATCATTCTATACAGAATGATAAACAAAACATGTTTGCAACAAACAGAAATGTTTGTAACAAACATAAATGTTTGTGGCTACGTAAGAAATTTCTGGTGTACGTAAGAAAGGGGATTGGGTAATCTAGTATGGACAGTGGCGTCCTTAATTTTTTCAGCAGCCATCAATAATTTTGATATCACTTCATTGTACTGTGTTAAACACACTTACAAATGTCATTATTTTCATCGTAAGTAATATCGGAGCTGCGATATACAGGGTGGAACATTTCGACTTTACCTTGAAGGAAAGTACCCTCATACTAAAGATAGCGAATTTTACTTAAAGGAAACATTACCTTATTTTTAAAAAGAAACAAAACTGCATTCAAACACTTTTGAAAATGCCACACCCGGTAGTCGAACCGACTAAAATCTTCCTAAATCTTCTATTTCATGGATTTCCTTTTATTTAATATGCCAAGTTTGTTAGAGAGATTTGATCCTTATGATTGACCCTATCGATGGATGCAATAAAATACAGGGTGTTATTTTTTCGAATTGTAGTCGGTTCGATTATAGGGCGTGGCAAACGATTTTTCAGCATTCCTTAAATGCAGTTCTGTTTTTTTTTTTAAAAACATACTAAACTGTATTTAAAGTTTTCTGAAAATGCCACACCCGGTAGTCGAACCGACTAAAATCTTCCTAAACCTTCTATTTCATGGATTTCCTTTTATTTATTTTACCAAGTTAGTTAGAGAGATTTGATCCTTATGATCGACCCTATCGATTGATGCAATAAAATACAGGGTGTTATTTTTTCGAATTGTAGTCGGTTCGATTATAGGGCGTGGCAAACGATTTTTCAGCATTCAAGAATCAAAGAATCAAAGAATCAATTTCGTTTATTCAATTTAGGCACATATAGAGCACATATGAACGTCAAAATATTACAATTGTGTCAAGAAGTATGTGAACAAAAAATAAAATATTAAATAAATTAAAGTAAACCATTTGAAAATGATTCTTTCGCTGGTTCGGTAGTTGGTTCTACTGAGAAGATACCAGCAAGAAACTCAGAGAACTCAATTATCCTTTTTATTTATTTTTTAATACGGTTTTTATACAATTTACAATGTGCGGGCAAGAAAGTGATTAGGTTGACCATGCATTTTTATCATTAAGATATTCTTCTACTTTATAATAAGCTTTTTCCATTAGACTTTTTTTCACGTTTATTTTAAAAATATTAAATGGCATGTCAACCAAATCCTGAGGAATTTTATTGAATATTTTTATACTGTTGCCTACAAATGAATTACCAACCTTATGAAGCCTGAGTATTGGCACTGCTAGTTTATCTTTATTTCTCGTATTATAATCATGTGTGTCCGAGTTCTTTTTTAAAAGATTTAAGTTCTTCCGTATGTATAAAATATTATCGTAAATATATTGACAAGCAACCGTTAATATATTAATTTCTTTAAATGTTTCTCTCAGCGAGTCACGTGGTCTGAGGCCGTAGATTGCTCGTATCGCGCGTTTCTGTAATATGAAAACAGTCTCAATATCGGCAGCTGAGCCCCACAGCAACAGACCATATGACATAACGCTATGAAAGTAGCTAAAATAAACTAATCGTGCCGTTTCCTCATCAGTTAGTGACCTTATCTTTCTAACCGCATAGGCAGCTGAGCTAAGTTTTCCTGCCAAGGCTGTGATATGAGAACCCCATTGCAGTTTACTATCTAGAGTTATTCCCAGAAAAACTGTGGTATTAACTACTTGAATTGATTCATTGTTCATTACAATATGAGTATCTATCTGTCTTACATTGGGCATAGTAAACTTTACACATTTTGTTTTTTTTGCATTGAGTAACAAGTTGTTACTTGTGAACCAATGCAATATTTCGGAAAGGGTATTATTCACATCGTCAAGTACTACTTTTTGTCTATCAGTTTTAAAAATTAATGATGTGTCATCTGCAAATAATACTATTTCACAAAGATTTTTAGTGAAGTAAGGAAGATCATTTACATATATCAAGAATAAAAGGGGTCCTAATATCGAGCCCTGGGGTACTCCCATGACTAAAGGGGCGCCAGAAGAGTCGGTGCCATTAATGTTGACCTTTTGTACTCTGCCATTGAGGTAAGACTTTATTAAGCTAAGTGAGCCACTAGAAACACCATAATAACCTAATTTCAATAACAAAGTCTCATGATCAACACAATCAAAAGCTTTTGATAAATCACAAAAAATACCAATGGCATCCTGCTTCTTTTCCCATGCATCAAATATATGTTTGACGAGTGCAACTCCTGCATCCGTCGTGTTTCTGCCTTTAGTGAACCCGAACTGTTTCTCATGAAGTAATTTATTAAATGTAAAATGTGAAAGCAGTTGATTAAAAATTATTTTTTCAAAAATTTTACTAAGGGCTGGGAGTATAGAGATGGGTCGAAAATTGGATGGATCACTTTTTTCCCCTGCTTTGAATAACGGAATGATTTTACTGTACTTCATAAGAGTAGGAAACTGGTTTTCATCTATACATTTATTGAATATGAATGCAAGATAAGGCGCAATAGCGGGCATTATTGGTTTTATTATATTGGTTGAAATGCCCCAAAGATCCTCAGTCTTTTTTATATTCAGTTGCTTAAAAGTTTTAAAAATGGTTTCAGAGTCAATATACTGAAAATTAAAGTTAACACTACATTTATCAACACTAGATTTAAGAAGAGAAGCAGCCGCATTTTTTGAAGAATTTAATTTACTTGTAGTTGTAGTTGCAACATTTGTGAAAAAAGATTCGAATGCATTAGCCACTGCAGCATCAGTATTAATGTGCTCACCATCCACTTCCAACTCGAAGGATCGATCACGTGACCTTGTCTTACAGGTTTCTTTGTTTATAATGTTCCATGTTGCCTTTATTTTATTATCAGATTTTTCTATTTTAGCCCGAATATAATTAGATTTGGCTATTGAACAGACTCTCTTGAACAGCTTTGAATACCTTTTAATTTGTTCAATTATTTGTGGCTCATTTGTAGATGCCTTTATCTCGTATAATTCATACAGTTTCTTTCTACTTTTATGGATTCCAGGTGTAGCCCAATCACTAAATTTAATTTTGAGTTGATTTACGTTTATTGTTTTTTTTTGTGAAAATGTTATTAAATTCGTAGTTTATTACTCCGAACAAATCTCTGTAAAGATCATTCGGGCTTTCATCGCGGTTCAACTCCAGAAGAGGTATTTTATTGTTAATGTTTTCTTTAAATTTTTCTAATCTGTATGTTGTGATTGGTCTACACACAATATTTTTAGGCAATGGAACATGTTGGTGCTCAAATCTAGCTAACTGACCTGTATGATCTGACTTTATAAAATTTATTATAGATTTATCTTTTACATCAATGTCAGAAAAAAAATTATCCAAGCAGGTGGCTGTTGTGGGTGTGATGCGAGTTGGTTCACAGAAAATATTTTGTAAATTAAAAGATTTAAAAAGATTAAGGAACCTTACCGCTTTCTGTGAGTTTTCTAAAATATCAATATTAAAATCGCCACATACAACTACCGTCTTCTTACATTTATATATCTTTTTTAAGGTTTCTTCCATAATAGACTCAAACAGGTTGTAATCTCCAGAAGGAGGTCTATAGACGCTAATAATAATAAATTGCTCAAGCTCCGCACATGATAGTTCAATATTTCGCTCACTAGAGAGTGCTACTATATCTTTTCTGTCTTTAGATTTTAATTTGTTATTAATTAAGATGAGTGACCCACCTCTCGTAGCGGAATCTCTAGTAAACGAACTAATTATTTTATAATTATCAATACTAATTAATAGTTCATGTTTTTTTAACCAGTGTTCAGTAACACAGAGTACATGAATATGATTTTCATTCAAAAATAATTCTAGTTGCAGCTCTTTGCCAGAAATACCCTGAATATTTTGATGAATAATATTCATGAGAGCAGGCTTTTCCTTAGTCCCTAAAATTAATTTGCTAGAGATTTCCTCTATTGTCCTAGAATTAAATTTAAATGATTGTCACTGTTATTTGGAACATATTCCAAGGTCGCAACACAAACATTGTCATTATTATGCTCAAAAAAAGCAGTTTGTTTAGCCAAGTTCTTGGCTGATTGTTTAATACAAAAAGATAGCGAAGATGCTATCTGTCTTTTAAAAAATCTATTTAAATAGAATTTGTCTTTAGTCAATAGTATTTTATTTTCTACATACAAATTTATATCAATTAAATGGAATTTACTAGAATTATGAAATATTAATGTATGTATTGTCTGATTAAGTTTGTGTATAATATTATTCTCTGCCTGTGACAAGCTACGGCTATATGGGAGTGTGAATAAAATTATATTTTTTACATCTAACGAGCTAAGCAATTCAAAACAGTTCATAATTGCATTTCTGTCCGCATTTCCCCTGTCTCCCACTAAAATTACAATTGTATTGTTGCTGTTTAAGCTATAATTTTTAATTTTTTTAACAATGTTACAATAAGTTAAACCCGGCATACAATAATTAGTAACATTTTGTCCTAAGTATGAACTTAGTAACTGGCCCATTGATTTCCCCAATTCATCACAAAACATCATTACTTCAGAACTTCCATTATTATGTTCGGTGAAGGAACTACTGGGTTTATCATTTACCTTAAGTGAAGGGCTTATATGTGAAGTCAGTGAGGACTTACAGACTGGGTGAAGACTGAGTGAATTGTCTTTAGATGTTAATGCAGAATTTGGTCTCATCAGATCCCTCATGGCCAGAATGTATTCCTGATACTCACTTTTAACATTACAATACTTGTTGGTCATTATGTCTAGTGATTTTTGTAAGTTTTTAATTTCTGTTTCTAGCTTTAATACATTATTATTATGTTCAGAGATGTTTTTTTCAACTAATAATGAGTACATATCAAGTTCATCGCCTAATTGCCTTCTCTCATTAATATATTTGACTTTGGTGTATATACATTTTTGTCTTTTAATAAGTTTTTGAGTTTTTCTTATGTATTTATTAATTTTTATATATTTCTTAAGTTTGTTTCTACTGCACTCAACTATTCCCATCTTGGGATTGGGAGTATGAGCTATTAAGGTATCATCCTTTGTTAAGTCTATAGTAAATGTGGGTTCTAAGCTAGGTTCAGTAGAAACAAGGCTGGGCACACTACCGACTAACTCCTCAAACAAGCTATGGGTATGGGATACTACAGCGTCACGTTTCTCGGCCTCAAGGTGGGTAATGTGGTGGTGGGCTTCTTGCAGTTCCTGCTCTAAGACCGACATGCGCTTGAGGCCCTGCTCGTACTCGTCGCTGCACTCCCTAAACCCAGCCACAATGTTGTGCAATCTATCCCGCTCATCTAACACTAACCTATGCTCTGTATGCAGCTCAGCCATCTGCTTTTTTATTAAGTCATATTTATTTAAGTTATCCAGTAGTTCCTTTTCATTGTCGTCCCTTTCCTTATGCAACTGTTCAATCAGCGTTTTGGATGCATCCAATTCTTTCAATGTAAGGTCAAGTTTTTTCAATATATTATCTAATTTAGCCTGATCACGGCGTGCAGAAGACATGCTACGTGTGACTGGCATTATGATTTAATATATTTATGTATTTATAGTGGATTAAATACCAAAAAGCAGTTTGATCAATATGTACCCTACACAAATAAATATGTAACCTCAAAACGAAATGGATTGAATACGCTACTAATGTAAACTAATACGATAATTAGTGGTAATTAGTGCGATTACCTGTTTAAAAATCACTGTAAACTGTAATAAAAGAGACGACAAAGATCACAAATTAAAACAAATACTATGTACGCGATGTCATTGACATTTAGCCGGTGAGCAAAATCAGCTGGACGCTATTTTCACTGATTTATTACACTTTACACACACTTTTTTACCTAATTACACTTTTATAATTGTAGTAATGTGTTTCGTGACGAATTAAAGCCCTGATTATGGAAATTATTAATTAAAAATTAAAATAAATACGGGACGAAATGCAATCAGATGTTAGCCGTAGTGTTGCCACACGCAAAAAAAAAAAAAAAAACGAAACGCCTTATAATAAAACCGACTACAATTCGAAAAAATAACACCCTGTATTTTATTGCATCAATCGATAGAGTCGATCATAAGGATCAAATCTCTCTAACAAACTTGGCAAATTAAATAAAAGGAAATCCATGAAATAGAAGGTTTAGGAAGATTTTAGTCGGTTCGACTACCGGGTGTGGCATTTTCAGAAAACTTTGAATGCAGTTTTGTTTCTTTTAAAAAATAAGGGAATGTTTCCTTTCAGTGGAATTCGCTATCTCCAGTATTTAGAGTACTTCCATCTAAGTAAAGTTAAAAAATACCACCCTGTATAGCTAGGTCGCGATATAGTTTAGAGAAGTTTGTCCATAGTAACTTTTGATCACTTTATACTGTACTTTCATATTATACCAATTTCATTGATGGCCGCTCAATTCCAACACGACGCCAACATTACCCAACCCCCTTTCTTGTCGATAATTTCTTACAGTGTGCAAGGTGTTCTCTTCATTAGACACGAAATATTTCTTGTCTGGCGTACGTATCTTATAATGTGCAAAAGGCCTAACCACACTTTGCCCACTATCACTACAACACAGTTTTAGTTAATCGACTTGTCAAAAACACTCTCTAACCCTCTTCTGTTTATTTTTTGTGATGAGTCGGGTTCGTTTGAATGTTTGCAAAATATGTAATAATTTTTTGCTTTGTGTACTTTTTTGTTTTTGCAATTCGGATGTAGCATGTTATCAAGAACCCTCCACCAATCGGTGCTCACTGTGGGATTGGTTTTTATTGATATCTCTTTGTATATTTTTCGAGAGCTAGTGAGTTTTGAAATAGCTTTTTAATTTTTTATTTTAGTTGGGTGGTCAGCCATATTTCCAGTCTAACGTTATTCGTGAATCGAAATAATGTACCTAGGCTTGCCTAATATTGTCTTTAAATTTTATTAGTCCCACCCTCTCCTTTCTTACACAGAACATGTGTAGGGCGCAGATGTTACCCGCATACGGCGCAGAATATTTCATCAAGAACCAATCGGTTTGGCGACTCTTTTGTTTTCCCCACCTAGAATTCCTTTCCAGCTCACGTGTTTCCTTCTTCCTATAGTCCCGGAACCTTTAAGCGGGACGTGAAAAAGTATCTGATGGAGTCGTCAAACTTCTTCTATGACAGCCTCCGTGGCTTAGCGGTAGTGAACGCGGCCGCTACGCAGGAGGCGCGGGTTTGATCCCCGCTCAGTGCACAGGCAGGAAATTCATCCTCACACATTGCGTCCGGAAATGGTGCGCACTGTGCGGTTTGAAAGGCACTTCATGCCACGCACACTCAGGCTGTGGAATGAACTCCCTGCGGTGGTTTTCCCAAGCGACTACAATATGGGGTTCTTCAAGAAGGGCATTAGAAGGTTTCTTCAGGGTCGGCAGCGCGAGTGTGACGTCCCTGGTGTTGCATACGTCCATAGGCCACGGTGACCGCTTCCCATTAGGTGGGCCGTGTGCTTGTCTGCCAACTAAGTGGTATAAAAAAAAATGTATTTGGGTTATTTGCATTGGTCTGGTCGTGCCTCGGAGAGCACGTTAAGCCGTCGGTCCCGGTTGCCATAAGAACATCTATGGCAGTCGTTACGGGTAGTTGGTGCCCTAAAAAGTCCAAAAACAACGATCTAGCTGCAAAGCTTCGATATCGCCTAATGTCACCATGGGGTTGTGGTGGTCAGAACAGGCGAAGTGAATTCAAATTGACGTGTCCTACATAAAAAAAAAATCCCCTATATGAAAGTTATTGTCAAGTAGAATAGTGCTCCAATTTAAGATGGCTGCGCCATCTAGCCATCTAATTCTGTGGCTAGTATACTAATTAGTGACCACGATAGTATCTAACCACCATGTCAACGCGATAGCCACAAGACAGTCTCGGGAATAATTTATGGTATTATCTACTGTACTCAGTCTTGAGCTGTCTAATGTTCACTGTGGTCAAACAATACTGTTATAATTGTCAGACATGTACCTCGGAACACGTATCATGGACCTAAATTGCGAGAACGAGACCCTGGTGCCCGCGGATTGTTTTGTAATCATCTATGCTTGGTGAATTTGAACTCGTCCACTGCAGTAGCTCCCCGTGCTATCTTCAAAAGAAAACCAAGAAACGTGTATGACTTGTATAATGTACATTACTAGCTGTTGTCCGCGACTTCGTCCGCGTTAAGTTCGGAATGTTGTTCATCCCCTATTTTATCCCCTTGGGGGTAGAATTAATCAAAATCCTTTCTTAGGGGGTGCCTACGTCATAGTAACTTTATGCATGCAAAGTCTCAGCCCGATCGGTTTAAAATTGACAAAGTTTCATACAAACTTTCATCCCCTATTTTATCCCCTTGGGGATAGAATTAATCAAAATCCTTTCTTAACGGATGCCTACGTCATAACATCTACCTGCATGCCAAATTTCAGCCCGATCCGTGCTGTGGTTTGGGCTGTGCGTTGATAGATCACTATGTCAGTCAGTTAGTCAGTCACCTTTGAGTTATATATATTTAGATTTGTGTTATGTTCGTGTTGTTCCCGGTAGGGTAGAATAGGGCCACCCCATCTTTTCCTGTGGATGTCGTAAAAGGCGACTAAGGGACAGGGCTGTTCTCCATCCGACAGTAAACATACAGCCTATGATAAAGTACCCGTTAGACGGCGATAGGCTCGCCCCCTATTACGTGGGGGTGGCCACCTTGTGATGCATCAGCGCTCACCTCCACCGTCAGTAGTGTCCCCCCCCCCCCCCTACCTATCCGGTAAGATCCTATCAATGCCGCTTTTGATATTCGATTTAGTAAAGAGCTTACTGAAGCTCTTGGCAATCCGAGGTCTTTTTGTATGTGAAGAGACGACACGTCATCCGACCGCACATTATGGTCCATAGAAATAAAACAAAATCAGTCACGCAATCCGTTCATTTGTCTATAACTATAAATTTTCATTTTTTTTTCACATACATTACTTGCTAAACTTCGATACGAATAAACGGCACCATGGAGAAGCCGCAATGAATGAAAACAATAAACAAAATTATCATATTCAATTCTATTTCATCGCTGATAACTGATAAGCTTGTGTTATTCTGATGTACTTATCCATATCCATATACTTCTAATATTATAAATGTGAAAGTAACTCTGTCTGTCTGTCTGTTATGCTTTCACGCCTAAACCACCGAACCGATTTCGATGAAATTTGGTACACAGATAGATTAGACCTTGGTATTGGACATTGGCTATGTTTGGACGAGATAAACAAAATCCCGTGGTTCCCACGGGCAAAAAGCTAGTAAGCTATTATTATTGTAAAGTTTCATTATGAAAGAGTAACAAATATCATCATATTATACAGCTTCACATACAATTTTTCGCGTTTATAATAATAACGGGTGGCGCAAAAGTAAAGACCCTATTTGGTTCGGCTATAACATTTTTTCTAAATTAGAAAACTAGATTTAGGTTTTTTTAAATGTATATTTGTACCATTAAATTTCGTACCATTAGGATTTAAAGATGATGTCTTTTAAATGGTGACCTCCAGAGTTGATACATTTGAGCCCTATTTATGACATTTTGCATAACTTGCCGTAACACTACCTGCGATATGTTCGTTATTTCTTGACGAATGTTTTCTTTTAGAGCTGCGAGAGTCTGTGGCTTGTTCACATACACCCGAGATTTCAAAAAACCCCAAAGAAAGAAGTCTGGACTGGTCAGATCGGGTGATCTTGCAGGCCAAGGCAAATCGCCAAAACGAGAGATAACTCGGCCTGGAAAAGCGTTTGACACAATTATTCCACGTTCTTGGGGAGTAAAACGGTCCATGTTTATTTTCAGTGTATTTTACATTTGTTCACTACACAATTTTCAACAACAGAATGACAGAAAATTTCATATAAAAAAAATAAAGGTATTTTCTTTGGTGCCACTACTTTTGCGCCACCCAGTATAATATTAGTAGTATATTATAAACTTAACAAAAAGTAATTTAAATATCAAAAAGAATATTTTGACTCGTGAAGGATTTGAACCTCCGCCCTCCGATGATCAAGTAAACTTATATATCGGTGCTCTAACCTACTGAGCTAACGAGTCATGTCAAACGAGTTCTAAAACATCGACTGCTTTGTTCATTATGACGTCATTACTTGCTAAAAATAGGCGCGGTTGATTCTGTATTTTGAATGTGAGTCACGTCAGTACAAAATATTCGTTGTGGGTGTTTATTAATTTGTACCGATGGCATGTTAATTACTAAATATTGTGCAATTAGATAGGTACTAATTGGGGTACAGTTAGCAACAAAAGTTGATAAATACTAAAATATTGAGAAAACTTTTTTTTTTTAAATACATCCTGTTTCAATAAATTGATGTGTGATCAATGATGTATTATATTCAAAGATACGTCATACAAGAAGATGGCGGCTTTCAAAAATGGCGCAAACACTAAGTATAAAAACAGTTTAGTTACTTATTAAAAATATGTCAATGTTATTAGTTTATATGAATTATATATAAGTATCTACATTAATAATATTATATTATTACGAATTTATTATTATAATTGTTTTTTTTTGGTCGCGATTCTGATTGGTGCATAAAATGATGACCAAAAGTCATCATTTTTTTGTCGCCATTTTAGAGTGCGGACAACATATCTATAAATAAATAAAAAATAAAAATCATTTATTTCAGGCATTGCCCATAAAATGTTAGTAACAAAAAAGTGCTTATGACTATGTTAGTAAAATTGAAATTATAATTGTAAAAATCATCATCAAATAAATTATCAAATAAATTATAATTCATCAAATAAATTATCAACCTAATTCTATATATGGACATAATTAATGCGTGTGTCTTTGGCAAGGTGAACCTGTGTCCAATGCTGCATAATAGCACTGTCCACATGCAGCCTTGCCGCAACACACTGTAGGAGGCTGTTGGAGCTACCCCGCACCCGATTGATCAGGGATGCAATACGGTTTCTTATGATGGCTGCAAAGCTATCAACGCCAGCCTCCGCAAACATCCCCGACGCACTACAATAACGGCGCAGCCCCATCAGCATCCTGAACGCATTGTTATATTGAGTGCGCAGGGCCCCGTATGCTCCTTGGGTGTAGCTCGTCCACAGGCTGCACGTGTACAGTGAATTACAGTAGGCTTTAAACAGTGTAATTTTAACCTGTGCAGTACATCGCGCAAACCTGCGAGCGAGCATGTTGGCCCTAACGCACAGGGCCCTACGCTCCCGTACTATGTCCATATCATCCTTGAGCGACTCGGTCACCCAATGTCCCAGGTATTTAAAACTTTGAACTTGCTTCAGTATAGTGCCATTGAGCCTTACTGGGGGAACTTTGTAAGACCTGTTTCTACTTTTAAAAACAAGTAACTCACTCTTTGAGGTATTATACCTGAGACCGTGGGCAACCGCATATCGCTCACAGATGCTAATCAGCCTACTCAGAGCACTGATCGAGGGGCACAGAAGAACCATATCGTCGGCATAACTTATGTTGTTGACAAAGGTACCGTCAATAGAGCACCCAACACCTGCCCTGCTGAGCTCCACGATCAGCTCATTCATTTAAAGGTTGAAAAGCGCTGGTGAGCTTATTCCCCCCTGCCTCACCCCGCTCCGCAACCTATACATACTAGACACCCCTCCAGACCACTTCACAAAATTCTGTTGGTTTGAGTACCAATACTTAAGAATATCAATGTGTTCCCGAGGCATATCAGTATCATTCGTCAACTTTTTCCACAAGACTTCATATTGAACTAGGTCAAATGCTTTTGACAAGTCCAAAAATACAGCATAGACAGGCGTATCCCTGGCTGTATAGTACTGGACAGTCTGCTTGAGGCACAGAACTGCAGTTTCAGTGGAGAGACCAGGTCTGAAACCAAACTGCGCATCATGAAGCTTGATACAGGTATTTAATTTCACATCAAGCAGCCTGTCCAGCACCTTAGCTATTATAGTGGCTAATGATATTGGCCTATAGTTGGACTTGTCACTAGCACTACCAGTCTTGTTTTTGACAATGGGTACCACTATAGTTTTCAACATATTGTCAGGTAGAAAACCATGACTCAGACAAAGAGAGAAGAACATCGCCAGGACACGTGGCAGATGCACACCTGCATATTGCAGGTGCTCAATACTTAAGTGATCATGGCCAGGCGATTTACCTTTATTCATGTTTCTCAAGACAGATCTAACATCGCTAGCCCGGATCACAACCGCCTCCCTCATACCATAGTCAGCTCTATCACTTTCAGCACATTCAGCCGCTGCTGAAACAGCAGCAGGTGGGACTCTAAAATGTTCTTTAAACATTTCAGCTATCTGTGAGGGTTCATTTAACCCCTCTATGCTAACTGGACACAAGGTTCTAGGGGTCATCTTTTTTGTGTGTTTCCAAAAAGCTCCAAACTTTTTATTGGTGTGGGCCATACCTAAAATGTCCATTTTAATTCTATATCTATAGTTTATAATATATCATTGTGTGTGATAGTGAGTTTTGTCTTTTTTTAAGTAAATAAATAAAATTCTTTTATATCAGGTATCACAAAACCTATAGGTATAAGTAGTTATTTTATCGCTGTCTTCGTCGAACGGGTAGTCGTTTCGTGTCCCGATTGTATACAAGGCCTTCATTTCGGGACTTGGGGCCCACTTTCTGACTTTTCCGCCTCCACTTCGCATGGGCATACCCTGGTGTTAGGTCAGGGATACTCAATAAGTAGGTAACTAACTAAAACATGGAGTTTTGTGGAAAATTATGTTCAAAATACATAATTACCTTGAGTAAAAAAAACAAAACGTTTAATAAAATTCAAATTCAAATATCCTAAGAGGTTTTGTGCTATCAGTGGGAAGACAAGGCTTGTCCTGCTTGTCTTCTGCGCTGACGGCACAGAATCTCTCTGTTCTTATAGGGTCAGCAGCACGAGTGTGACTCCCCTGGTGTTGCACTCGTCTATATGATAGGCCACGGTAAACACTTTTCATCAGGTGGGCCGTGTGGTATAAAAAAAACCCCTATCCCATAGACTATCCTCAGGCGCGGTCCGAGGGGGGGGGGCACATGGGACATGACCCCCCCCCCCCCCCCCCAAAACCATGCACGTCATATTGAAAAGTCCCAGTACGAGGGAAGGGGGGGGGGGGGGGTTAAATTTCTTAAGAAATTTCCGAAGTGACCCCCCCCAAAACTTCAAGCTGCGTCCGCGCCTGACTATCCCAAAGAACAGAATATTTACGAGATTGGTCATTGCTTAGAGTATCTATTATGATAGATACTCAAAGGGTCATTGCAATTCATTATCTGTCAAACTGACGTAATGCCTCGAGCGCACTATGTTATTCATAGACGCGTTGTTTATGGTTCTGTCGTGACGTATTAATGTACTCGCATTCCATAAATTTCGTTTGGAATATCGAGTATGAGGTGCGTGTAGAATCAGAAATAGAATTGATATTCATTCCAAAATGATTATTTAAACATTTTTATACTTACACCTTAAATGAAAGTATAACCCGCGTCACGTATCTTGGACCTAAAGTGCTCATAATGTTCCCTATACGCGCAGTACACATTTCTTGGGTGTTTTTTTAGGATAGCACGTGATGCTACTGCGGTGGACGAACTTAAATTCACCAAGTATAGACTATTACAAAGCAATCCGCGGGCGCCAGAGTCTCGTATCGTATGTCTTACGATTTAGGTCCAAGATACGTGGCGCGGGTTAAAGCATGATCGAAATCCATACCAACGTTAATATTTAATTAATAATTATCATTTAAAAAATAATAAAAATATTTTTTATGTCACTCAGGTGGCAGACAAGCACACGGCCTTAAGGAAAGTGGTTACCGCGTGGCCTACGGACGTGTGGTGCAACTATCAGGAGTCGCTCTCGTGCTACCCTCGATCTGGTGTTGCACACATATTTTTTGGATTATTTCAGAAATTTGCACATTTTAAAATTTTGCACATAATTATTTAGGCTACTTTAATTTTGAATTTTTTTTTATATAGGACACGTCAATTTGACTTCACCTCGCCTGATGTTAAGGGGGTCACCATTACAGACACGTATTCTATCATGTTAAGCTGCGTTTACATACTCGCGGCAGAGCGAGGGAAGTGGGCAGAGACGTGGTGTGAATGGTATATTCGTCATGCCGCGAGTACTGCCGCGTATGTTGCTGCGAATGTCGGCTTGGCGGCGCGAGTCAAAGGAGCGGCAATACTAGCGCGATGAACTATACGAGACCGCTAGATGGCGCTAATCAGTAAACACGGCTTTCGTTATTGCTCCTCGAATATTTACTTTTAAAAATATTTATATCAATCTACGGAAAGTGTATAGTAGTTGAAAGTGATAGTTTTTATTAATAATCTATTTAATTAATTCGCTATGCATAATGCGTACACTGCTACAGCGTTATCCTCCATACATTTACGTCCGTCTCCATTGCAGGGCGAATACTGTAATGCGGACCAACACGATGATGCGCGTGTGTGAACGCTAGGGCATTAATCGCGCGAATATTTCCGGCAACACGATGAGCAATGCGAGCGGCAGTATGTAAACGCGGGGTTACAATGGTGGCACTCAGCTTGACGGCCTCATCAGATGCTTTTTCACGCCCCGCTTAAAGGACCCGGGACTGTAGGAGGAGGGAAACACGTGAACTGGTAAGGAATTCCAAGACTCAATGGTGCGAGAAGAAGGAGTCGCCGAACCGCTTGGTTCTCGATGGAATATTCTGCACCGTATGCGGATGGCATCTAAGCCCTGCACGTGTTGTCCTATATAGGAAAGGATATCCTATATAGGTTCCATGAAAAAACATAAAACCCGGATTTAAGTTCACGTGAATAAAGTCGCGGGCTCATTTGTTATAGGAAAAAGTAAAACGACTGAGGCGGGACTAGTACCCATGACCAGTCTTTTAAAAGGGGAATTCTCTGACTCGGTAGCTCAGTGGTCACAGCATTTCCCCTGTAAGTGACTGGTCACGACTTCGAAACCCGCCTGCGTCGTTTCAATTTTTCCTATTATAATTGATTTAAATAGCTAGCTTTAAAATTTAATTCAAATGTTATAGGCAAGTTTATTATCTCACAATAACATTATTATTACGATTAAATAAAATTATTATTAACATCATTCTTTTTTTTTTCTACAACATTCTACACAACGCTATCTAGACCCATGGTAAGCTTAATTAGCTTGTGTTATGGAATCTAGAATGCGGATATACATACTTAAATACTTTTTTTTTGTAAATACATACATATTATACATAGAAACACTCAGACCAATGCAAATATTTATATTCATGCATACAAATATCATTATTGAAGCGTCCGTAGCTTAGTGGTTATGGAGTCGGCTTCACGATCGAGAGGTCCCGGGTTCGAATCCTGAGTACACTACCGACGTGAACCCACTCCTAACACAAGCAATTTAGCTTATTCGGAGGGGTTAAAGCGAATATTAGTAATTTCGGTTGCTAATATTCTTACAAAACAAAAATAAAAAAAAGACGGGTGGTACTTGGGGACTGCCGCGGTAAAGCTATTGCATAGCATTTTTTATCAACTTATGCAATTATAATTACTTACGTTAAGCGGAGCTACTTCGGAGCAGCTCGGCTCGATTCGTTCGAGCTTCGGGGTGTTAGGTTTTTTTCGTTACGGAATTTCTGGATTCGGTCTCCACGCTCAAGGCCCGCGATAGAAGCTATGCAATAACAAAAAAAAATATCAATTGATTAAAGATGTCTGCTCCCAAAATAAGATAGTTTCATATACAGTACACTACATCTTGTCGCGATTTGGGCGGTGATTGATAGCGCGAGCTGGATGAGACGACTGGCACGCCATCTGTTACCGTCACCCAAAACCTTCCCGCGTTAATTTATTTGATTTATTGAAAAGACTATTTATTTAAATTGTGTTTTTTATCCTATTCTGCAGTCGCCTTCGGTATTAGGTTAAGCATTATTCCAAGTCACTCCCGAAAATTTTTCAGTTTTAAAACTGATATTAATTTTTTGGGGAGAATCGTGTACTGGGGGAATCAAGACTAACCCAAAAAATCGCATATAATGATAAACAAAAATTTAAAAAATGTTAAAGTTGTATGGAAGGATATCGTTTGTATTATTGTAGATAATTCTGAGGGTGACTGTACCTACATAAAAGGTGTAAAAGCACATTAATAACAAATGAACAAAAAACACCTACCATAATCTGTGTATAAGTCCGAACACGTATCTTGGACCTAAAATGTGCTCAAAATGTGCCCTATACGCGCAGTACACATTTCTTGGGTGTCTTTTGAGGATAGCACGGGATGCTACTGCGGTGAACGAACTCAAATTCACCAAGCATAGATTATTACAAAGCAATCCGCGGGCGCCAGAGCCTCGTTTGTCTTTCGATTTAGGTCCAAGATACGTGTCCGGAGTTATAGTATTAAAAGTTAGAAGAACTTAATCACTAGAAACTTGAAGATTTGCCAGCACTGCTCACTCATCCTAGCGTTAATTCCCAGTCGCATCCGAAGCTTTTTCAGCTCGGAGTCTGGGGTCCGCTTTACCGTCTTAACTACAGATTTGGCTAGACCTCGATATTTTTTCGTGAAGCGATTGCCATCTGACCTCCACAGCCCAATGATAACATTAGGCAATATCGAAGCTTTGCAGCTAGACCGTTGTTTTTGGATTTTTCAGGGCTCCAACTACCCGTAACGACTGCCATAGATGTTCTTATGACAACCGGGACCGACGGCTTAACGTGCTCTCCGAGGCACGACCAGACCAATGCAAATATGACCAGACCAATGCAAATACGACCAGACCAATGCAAATATTTGCCAGCACTGCTGTTATTATGAATATCTATATTCTAGTAAATACGCGTGTCCCGAAGGGTAGGCAGAGGTGTATTAACTTCCACATTTAACCAACTATGATTTTCGGTCCCACGGACGAGCCTATTTGCCGTCAAGTGGCTGTATTTTATACCTTAGTAAACAACATAATGCTAGAAAATGCCGTCACAAATCAACCTGGCTCACTGTCAATGAGACTTATACAAACAAAACAAACCTCTTAGGAAAACGTAAAACGTTTTATTTCGGTAATTAACTAATTAGATGCAATTGTACTCAAAAGTTAACAAAGCGAGCTCCAGTAACCGTCCATTAACAATACTGCTACACGAAGGGACGTGCATTACTGTAGATAACGTTTTTTTTTAGAAAAATAAGGAAAAAGAAAAAGAAAATGTATTTAATTCTAAGATCGAAATGCCTACAGTCTGGGGTCCTTTGAGCAGGGCGTGAAAAAGCATCTGATGAGGCCGTCAAGCTGAGGGCCACCATTGTAACACTGTTGGGGTCTGCAATGGTGAGACCTTTTTAAACACATATCTACTACCGCACGTCGTCGTCTCGTGTCTTCAGATGTAGGTATAAGCTGGTCCGTTACCGATTCTTCGGGCGTGGGAGCCACGGTATTATTTTTTATTTTCGCGTTGGGAATTTTTTCCCAAACATTAACAGTGTTACTCGTTAGACGGACGGGCATATACCTTCCCGCGGTTGGTTCCCACATCCAAGAGGGCCATCCCGAAATCCCGAGATCCAAACGTTTTGAAAATAATGGACTCCAATACGCCGCAGTTTTACGTTCAACAACAACTTTCATCATTAGTAGGTACAATTATATTACAAAATAAAAACATAGAACAAGACAAGAACAAATAAAGAAAACTTTTCTAAAGTTATCAAAGCTGTATATCTTGTACGGTACCATGTGTGCTCGGGGCTATTTTGAAACCAGTCTAACTTAACCTCCCAGGCCTCTATTATCTACAACAACTCTTCAAATAAAAGTACAACAAGAGAATGTTGAAGAGGTCTTTGTGACTGGCTAGCGTCATATATTATTCAATATCGTTTCTCCTATTATGCGGCTCTTTCTATATTTTTGTCACTGTAAAAGTATAAAGGTGAGTGGTTTAAGGCACGTACGGTTTTGATGGGTTTGTGAATATCAGTTGTTCTGCATCCGATAGTATAATATGCCGCAGAGTCTCAAGAAAAAATATCCGGTAAACGGCAATAGGCTCATCTTTTTCTTCATCCTAGCGTTAATCCCAGTTGCATCCGAAGCTTTCACCTCGGAGTCGAGGGTCCGCTTTTTCCGGTTTAACTGCGGATTTGGCTGAACTTCGATATTTTCGAAGAAGTGACTGCCATCTGACCTCCACAACCAATTATTGGCGTTATCAAAGTTCTTTAGTTTTGAAGACTCCAACCGTAACCGTATTAGCAAACAGCATTTCGCGAAATTGACCAATCACCGCGGATTCAGCTATCGAGCTCACTTCGATCATTCGAGATGTTTGTTACAGCATGTGCCTACAGGACCGATGATTTAACGTGCACGCATCAAAGTTAAACTGGAAACCCTACCCCAACTGAGTTGGGAATAGGTTCAGAGAATGATGATCATAAACGAGTATATTAGAGCAGACCTCAAAGCTCCAAGTTGCAAGTTTTAGATGCAATCGGAATCGACTTTCAAATGAAGAAGATTTGTTTTTACAGCCCTGTATATAAAGTAAAATAAGCATCGCTTGATCCATCCATACATCGCTTTTAATTTCCAGATAAGTTGCAAAAGCAGTGTCCCAATTTCTTCAGCTGATACCTCCATCAAGCCTATATCCATATTTTTACTTTCTCTCATCCTAGCGTTAATTCCCAGTCGCATCCGAAGCTTTTCAGCTCGGAGTCTGGGGTCCGCTTTGCCGTCTTAACTACAGATTTGGCTAGACCTCGATATTTTTTTTTCGTGAAGCTATTCCATCTGACCTCCACAGCCTAATGACAACATTAGGCGATATCGAAGCTTTGCAGCTAGACCGTTGTTTTTTTTGGACTTTTTTAGGGCTCCAACTACCCGTAACGACTGCCATAGATGTTCTTATGGCAACCGGGACCGACGGCTTAACGTGCTCTCCGAGGCACGACCAGACCAATGCAAATACCCATATTTCATGAACACAAATATTTGCACTGAACGGGGATCGAACCCGCGCCTCCTGCGTAGCGGCCGCGTTCACTACCGCTACGCCACGGAGGCTGTCGATGAAGGTACAGTATTTTTTACTTTAACAACCCATTTATCTAGAAGGCACCTCATGAAATTCCACTATCGAGCAAGGAAGCATCACCCTTAACGCCCAAATAACGAGAACCAAATGTGTCAGAAAGCTACACATCCAAGGTCCTCATTTTTGACGACCATAATAATATAAAGTAAAGATCTGCTTAGTTTTCTGTGAACACATCCCAAAATAGTCACATCGTAAAACTTGATGCTTAGAAAGCGTGGGTGAAGACATAAAAAAAACTTTTTTCAGTTTTACGAGGCTCATCAAAGTATATGTACCAGGGAGTTATGATGTTGAAGGAACTATCTGAGGAATGTTGGGCTATAAAGGTGCGCTAAATGGCTGAATTAGATTGAGGATGAGATTGAAGGCAAATTGATTTCTGGGATCAAAATGTTATATGCTGTGAATTTTATCTAGTTTGTTGGTTCCCGTTGGATTAGAATACGGACACTATCTCTTGCTATGTGTGTTGTAGAAGGCAAAGGTTGAGTTCTCCATTCGTAAACATTACGACAATAGGCTTACCGTAAATTCAATCAATCAATACAATACCAAAAATTATTCGAAATGTGAGTATTAGTACGCTCCACTGTCTACCACAGGATTTACAGGCGTAAATATTATGTAGTTATCCCTTCATTCTTAGTAGTCCGGTTGCTAGTCCGGTTGATCGGACTACTGCAAGTGTATCGTTTGTACAACTAGTTGAACTAGATAGTTGTACTTCAGTACCAGAGGGCAACTTTTCAGTAGCAGTAGTCCGGTTGTCAAACGGAATCGAACTAATAAAATTCTGATTCTGATTCTACGGGGCTCTAAGGATGCTTAAATGAACCTCGCCCGCAAGACGTTACACCATATTAATAGGCTGATAAGTTTCAGACGTAGGCTTCTTTCTCAGGGTTAAAAAATAAAAGTAAAATCCCTAAAAATAATAAGTGAACCCTGGGCTCTAAAATATGACAAAATGTAAAGTATACTCTGATTATTCTATCAAAGATAATTCACTACCGGCACAGTCTAACGAATGTCATACAGTCTCGACGAAGCCGTCTAGACAGAGCCATCGTGCGGGTAAGGGGAATAGTGACGGAGGGGGGAGAGGGGGAGAGGCGTACCGAGTAGCCATACATTTCACTCGGTACTAGCATGTACTCATAATTCAGGGCTGACTCATTTGTTATAATGACCTTTTTTACTTAAAAATAATTGACTCGTTATACTGTGCTACGTACATAAGTACTGTGCATAAGTCGCAGAATGACCTCCGTCCCCCATGAGCGCGGGCCTGGGGGTGACGGGTGGAGCCACCTGTCACCACCACACCCGGGGGCGAGCTGGGGACACTGTGGTCCCCACACCGGAAGAGGGTCAGATCGAGAGATATGGCCTTGGGTCGGCTGGGGTGCGAGGGATATGGCTACGACAATCTCACCTCCGGCAACTGACGGCCCACAGACGGCGTGCGTTTTAGTCGGTTCGAGTCCGACATAACCTCCTCCTCCGGTTCCAGCGGGGAGGTATCCGTGGAGATTTTTCGCACGATAAAAAAAAGTACTGTGCATAAGTACTTATGCCTGTAGTGGATATGTGGATAATCCTTAAAGTTTACGAATATGTACAAACCTAGGTATGTGCATATTCGTAAACTTTTATACTCCTCATATCTTTTAAACTACGAGTACATTTGGGTCTTGACTTTTACAGTGTTACAGTTTTTAGTACTATTTTATAGTGAGTTTATATTAATCTTATCTCTCACCTCTAACTCTCATCACATCTCACTTACAAACAAAAATATGGTAAATTATGATCATCATCCCATTACCAGCCTTTGAGCTCAGTCAGGGGCCCGATGCGCTAATTTTACGTTTTAGTTTTTGTAGTTTTGGTAACTTACTAAGACGTAACGTAACATTTCGATGAGTAAAACTGTAGTTTTCTTTGTGGGTTTTCGGTAAAAAGAAAACGTAAGTATATATTGACATGCTTGTCATATGTCATATATGACATGACAAACATGCCAGACCAAAAAAATAACTACAATTTTTTTTTTTGCAATAATTACATACATTAGTCCGTCGAGAAAGTTGTGACGATTGAGGGTGGCGCTGCTTTACATACGTTAGTCCGTCGTGAAAGTTGTGACGATTGAGGGTGGCGCTGCTACGATTAACCTGGTATCCCTGTAATATCGCGACTTGACCTCTTATTTTTTGTGAATGCCTTAAGGCGAAACCGGTTAGGTGAATAATAAATATCGTAGGCGCGGGCCACGCGGTTTGCGATTCTCCTTCGCTCCTCGCGGGCCGCAAGGTCTGCGATTCTCCTTCGCTACCGCTCCGCCGCCTCCTTCACGAGCATTACTTGCTCGCAGTAGGAGGCGCCGGCAGCCCACGCATCCGCGCAGCGAACCATCGCTGCGAGCAAAGTGGCGAGCGTGAGAACTCTCACTCCCAGGGTCGCCACTAGCTCCCGTCTCGGCGTCTCCCACGCCGGACACTCGGTGAGCGTGTGTAGCGCCGAATCCTCGCTCGCGTCGCAGTGATGGCACTCGGACGTTGGCTCTTTCTTCGCGGTCCGATGCAGATACCGCCCGAAGCATCCATGCTCGGTGATAATCTGCGTCAGCCAGAACGAGAGGCCGCCATGTGGCCTCTCTAGCCACTCCCCCATGATGGGTCTTACCGCCGCTACTAAGGCGCGCCCTGCGCGTGGTTGCCCAAGTTGTAGCTCCCACTCCGCCACCATGTCCCTGTGGAGCCGGGATCTCACGGCCCGAATTTCTTCAGGTGTTATCAATATACTTGTTTGTTTGTTTAGTGTATCATCAACGCATAATGATTTAGATTAGAATGTGGCTGTTAATACACCTCTGCATAAAAACCTTTTTTTCTTTAAACCTTTTTTTCTTTAAAACCGAGGTTTCATAAGGGAAAATGCATACCCCGGATTCCAAGGATACCGAAAAGAAGACTGAGACTAACGCAAGGAGGATGATGATGTTGTTTAACATTTATAAAAATGAAATCAATAGAAGTAATGAAATTATGAAAGAATGAAAGAAAGTATAATATAGGTATGATATAATTTAATAAATGTTACATTATATTCTTTTATAAGAATAATGTATTCACAACAATAAAGTAATGGTCTAAGTCGAGGTACCCGAAATGCTGCTTGAAACTCCTGCTTAATTTATTTGATCCTCTTCGATCTTTTCCGATATACTTAAATGATATGGCATGGTATTTCTGAAAACATCTGAAAGAAATATAAACGTAAGTATTGAAAAATGGATCAAGAATGTTCAAAAACGTTTAATTGTTGTAGGTTTTTTTACAAAATCGTAGGTAAATGACAACCACAAAAATTGAAATAATGCTTTGAAACAAAGAATATTCACTTAACACTAATAGTTTTTAATAGATTACACTTTCCATATTGTGTTTAACATTAAGTATATGTACGTACCGGTTAATTTGACCATAACATCGTCCAACTCGGCAAGCAGCTTGCCGGCCTGAAATTGGGCCATGTATCGCAATAAATCCCTGAAATACTTTTGCTACGACTTGACCCGCACAATTATTATGTACATGTCAATAAATTCTTGAACTCTAGACTATGTAAATATATTAAATGAACGCAAAAGATATACTTGACTCACTACAACAAAGAGAATACACTGTTTCCGATGTATTACTTTACTCTATGATGCACTGCACTACAATTCACTAACCAAGACATTCACCCAAATAAATTCATCTACACATAACGCACACACACGCATGAAAACGCCAATCACCATTCATACACCAGGATCAGGAAACTTGGCATCAGCCCGTCCCTGATTAACGATCCAAGAGGTTGATAAAACAAAAAATCAGTTAGAAAATAATAATAATAAATATCTTTTCACGTAGGTACACACTAATTATACAGCCCAAAGTAAGTTTCATTTAAGAACTTGTGTTATGGATACTGTAAATACATACTTTTTTCTTTAAATGAGCCTTTTCCCTCAGAATAAACGATAAACGTCAAATGGTCTTCTTTTATTGCTAACAATTTTGTACGGAACCCTTTGTGCAGTCCGACTCGCACTTGGCCGGTTTTTATCTTCTATGGTTATTATCAATCAGAGCTATTTTCTTTTTGACATTTGACAGTTAAAAAATCAAAGATCTGAAGACGGCCTCCGTGGCGTAGCGGTAGTGAACGCCGCCGCTACGCAGGAGGCGCGGGTTCGATCCCCGCTCAGTGCAAATATTTGTATGCATATTAATATGAATATTTGCATTGGTCTGGGTGTTTATATGTATAATATGTATGTTTTAAAAAAAAAAATGAATCTAAGTATGTTTATCCGCATTCTAGAACCCATAACACAAGCTAGGTAGTTAAGCTATGCTTACTTTGGGTCTAGATAGCGTTGTGTAGAATGTCCTACAATATTAATAATAATAATAATTATGGATGTATTTAAAAATGCAATTTATATGTGATTTTAATTAATAAAGAGAGAATAATAATTAATTCATCAAAACGTTTTTTTTTTTAAATAAAAATTGATTCGGTAGGAACACATTTGAAAGAAACTTTAGTAGAAAAATTATATGCCTAAATCGACAGAAGATAAGAACATATGCCTGAATCGACTTCCACTCTGATCAACTGGTTGATTCGTTCAATTGATCGGAGTGGAAGACGGGGTAGTACCACAGAATAATAAATAGTTACTGTAGTACTATGGATTATTCATCATTTATTCATTAAACAATAGTACTACGTACAGAAACTAACATAATATGGCGCTTGGCGCAGCCTAGGTAATGGTAACACCAATGACTCTTCCATTTTTTTTTTAAACCACTTAGTTGGCAGACAAGCACACGGCCCACCTGATGGGAAGCGGTCACCGTGGCCTACGGACGTATGCAACACCAGGGGCGTCACACTCGCACGGCCGACCCTGAAGAAACCTTCTAATGCCCTTCTTGTAGAACCCCATAATTGGGGGTTGTGCTTTATTTATTAATAGTTACAAGTACCCGCTTGACGGCAATAGGCTCGGCCCCTAATACGTAAGATGGAAAATCAGTTGGCGAAATGTGGGTAATACACCTCTGCTTACCCCTTCAGGGATTCACAGGCGTGAGTATAGATATGTGTATATGGGGCTGCCCATTAATCACGTAAGGATCAGGGATTGTACGGAAAAAATCACGAAATATCACCAAGGGGAGGAAAAAATTAAAACTACCCCCAGTATATTGAGATATCACTTGTATTTATTTTTTCTTATAATGCGCGATTTTGGTCACGGTGATTAATTTTCTTAAAAATGTCTAGGGGGAAGGAGGGTTGGTCTTAAACCTCACGACGTATCACCATAGTGGGAAGGGGGAGGGGGGTTAAAAATTGTTAAAAAAAATCACGTGATTAATGGACCTATGTATGATTATCTGTTTCCTCTTGAACTACTTATTACAACTGGACAAATGAGGCATCGTTAGAGGTGGAGAAACTTGGGTCTAGACTGGTAAAGCGGACCCCAGACTTCGAGGTGAAAGCTTCGGATGCGACTGGAATATGTTTTAGGCAATCTTAAACCCAAAGCGCTGCTGTTTCAGTCGGTTCAAAGCCGATATGACCACCCTTATCACCCGGCGGGATCATCCGAAGGGATTTAGTAAAGCATAGTATGGTTCGATGCCCACTCTGTACAAAAATTTGCATGCATGATATATTTGCATTGGTCTGGGTTCTTCGGTATATCATAAAGTACAGTCCGCATCGATCGATCTTGACTAGCATAGTACTGAAAATTATCTTAATACCTTGGTATTCAAATTATTTCCTTCCATCGATTTGATGCTGACTGTACAAACACGGTGGTATTGATGTGTAGGAAAAATGTAACTGCTAGTCAAAATGATGCTGACTGTATGTATTTGCAAAAAATTTTTTTTTTTTTTTAACCGCATTCTAGATCCCAAAACACAAGCTTTGCTTGCTTTGGGTCTAGATAGCGCTATGTAGATTGTCGTAGAATATTTATTTCTCTGATTTTATGTCATGACTTTAGCAATCACTTATGCTATAGTCAAAATGAATAGAATTACTAACCAAATGATTTTTCTGTGATTGATACCAATTCAATATTCATAATTTTAGTAATCAAGCAATCAATTAGCCTATTGCAGTCCACTGCTGGACATAGGCCTCTCCCAATTGTTGTAAACCTAAATGCGTTTTACAAATCGTGAAAAAATTATTGGCGATTTGAAAACCATGATTTGAAGCATAAAAACCTAACTTCTGCTTTGACATATCGTACTGACTACCACGTTAATAAGTTATCGAAATGGAAATCACGCTTTGAAGAAACGTGGTGTAAGTAAATTTTGACGTAGAGCCATTTGTATGGGTGACGCAAGTTGTCAAAATGACATATACCAAAGTTCTGCTAAGTTTTACTTTGACAGATCTTACAGACTACCACGTTTTTAAGTTATCGAATCCATTTCGATCACAAGTCACGCGTATACAAAACGTGGCGTTAGCGCATCGGGCCCCGGGTCGACTTTGAGTCTTTAGTAGATAGTTACTTCTCGACACATCAAATATTGGTGAGAATCCTGTCTCTGCAGCCCTAACCATCGGTAGCTTGATCTCTGTTCCCAATGCAGGTGGTGCATTATTTTTTATGATTTGAAGTTTATTTGTTTTTATTACATTTGAAAACGTAATTTATATGTGTTAAATAAATATCATTAAGATGTTTATTTCAGAAACAAAATTCAGTTTCATTTGTTATAAATACAATATTATATAATGAGAGCCTCCGTGGCGTAGCGGTAGTGAACGCGGCCGCTACGCAGGAGGCGCGGGTTCGATCCCCGCTCAGTGCAAATATTTGTGTGAATGAAATATGAGTATTTGCATTGGTCTGGTCGTGCCTCGGAGAGCACGTTAAGCCGTCGGTCCCGGTTGCCATGAGAACATCTATGGCAATCGTTACGGGTAGTTGGAGCCCTCAAAAATCCAAAAACAACGGTCTAACTGCTAAACTTCGATATTGCCTAATGTTAACATTGGGTTGTGGAGGTCAGATGACAATCGCTTCACGGAAAATATCGAGGTCTAGTCAAATCCGTGGTTAAGACTGGTAAAAAGCGGACCCCAGACTCCGAGCTGAAAGCTTCGGATGCGACTGGGAATTAACGCTAAGAGGAAGTAAGTAATATTATATAATTGTTATACCTACATTTCATAAACATTCAAATCCCTACTAATATTATAAATTTGAAAGTAACTCTGTCTGTATGTCTGTCTGTCTGTCTGTCTGTCTGTCTGTCTATATGTCTGTCTGTCTGTCTGTCTGTCTCTCTGTCTGTCTGTCTGTCTGTCTGTCTGTCTGTCTGTCTGTCTGTCTGTCTGTCTGTCACGCCCAAACCACTGTACCGATTTTGATGAAATTTGGTATAGGGGTAGATTAGACCTCGAGAAAGGACATAGGCTATGTTTGGTCGCGATAACCGACATCCACGCGGGCGGAGCCGCGGGCAAAAGCTAGTAGACATATAATTTGTCCAAAGAAATATTTGCACTAAACAGGAACCAAACCGCACTCTGGAGTAGCAATCAAACACCACGCTACATATTGTACGAGTTAAATCACAATGTTACTCAGTTATTATTTTCTCAGTCCCATTGTCAAATTTAACCTACTCCGAAGTAAAATCCAATGAAGAAAGGTTTCCATCCTTTGTGACGTGACAGCGGCGTGATTACGACATAAATTGATAACGTCACAGGCGACGCGGGATGGCCTCTTCACAGACAATCTACGCTGTTGTGGGCGGGCAAATGTTTAGATACTGTTTTGTAACAACCACAGAATATAAATGAAGAGGGACTATCCTTAAATTTCGCTAATACTTATAGAAACGAATTTCCTAAGATTTCCTGAAAGTGTGGACATGATGCCCGCGGCTACATTATTCTATCATCGCACCTCTCGCTACAGACAGGGAATCCATCCCCACACGTTGTGACTGAAAATAGGACGCATAATCAGGTACCTACGAAAAAAACTTCAATCCCGCACGCTTAAACTGTGGATTGAACATGAACCTGCCGTTGGTTTTTCCAAGCGACTAAAGTACCTATGGGGTTCTTCAAGAAGGTTCTTACGGGGTCGGCAGCGAGAGTGTGAGGCCCCGGTATTGCATACGTCCATAAGCCACGGTAACCATTTTCCATCAGGTGGGCCGTGCGCATTACAAATAAATAAAAAATAAATATTGTAGGACATTCTGCACAACGCTATCTAGACCCAAAGTAAGCATAGCTTAACTAGCTTGTGTTATGGGTTCTAGAATGCGGATAAACATACTTAGATACATTTTTTTTTTGTAAATACATACATATTATACATAGAAACACCCAGACAAATGCAAAAATTCATGCACACAAATACATGAACCTGCCGTGGCTTTTCCAAATTCCAAGCGACTAAAGTACCTATGGGGTTCTTCAAGAAGGTTCTTACGGGGTCGGCAGCGAGAGTGTGAGGCCCTGGTATTGCATACATCCATAAGCCACGGTAACCACTTTCCATCAGGTAGGCCGTGCGCATTTCTTGTATGTAGTGTGAATTTCTTTTGTAAATCCACATATTGCACACAAAAATACCCAGAGCAAGTATTTTCACTCGAACTTTCACTCACTCTTGATGTCAAATGCTACTGCCACGTCTAAATGTCATTGAGATATTTCCTATAATAACTAGACACTCTGATACTCTTATGGCGGACTAAAAAAGATTTGTGATTGTACTGTATTGCACTTTAAAAAAAAATACAGTTTTGTCGTTTTCCTTGCTACTTCTACCACGGCACGGAACAAAACTCACACATGTCACAGGCTGGCTATAATAAATCATGCTCTGATTGTTAACCCGGCTAATCTGTCTCGAAAGTTTAAAAAAATATTTGCGATCGTACTGTACTGCACTTAAAAAAAAATACAGTTTTGTCGTTTTCCTTGGTACTTCTACCACGGCACGGAACAAAACTCACACACGTCACAGGCTGGCTATAATAAATCATGCTCTGATTGTTAACCCGGCTAATCTGTTTCAAAAGTTTCTCACGAGGCACTTTTATTTTTGTTGCTTTATTTCTTTGAGTATACAAAACATTGGGTGAAACGATTCTCGAGTAGTTTAAGCAAACTGTTTTACAATTTTCTTTTGAAAAATGATTTGTGGCCCTCCATGTTTTATTTCAGTATCTATGGGTTTTTTTTTTTTCAAGTTTTTCCCCTCTTAGATCAGACTAGACGTTGCAGAAATCTCCAAAGCAATTCCCAGCCTGAAGGAGATCATTTTTATGTTGGTCTAGAAAACATATAATTATGGTGACTGCCCCGTGGCACTACCCAATGGCGCTACTGGTAGTGTGAAGGGTAAAATTCTTGCCCCCATGGCACTACCGGTAGTGTCAAGGGTACAAATTATTCCCAATGACACCACCAATCGTCTTGGGTCTCATCTCAAATCAAATCAGACTCTCTTGCACGTCGGCAGACTAGACCAGAAATAATATTCACAACAAAAGAAAACAAATGAATCAAGAAAATATAAGCGCAAAATAAGACAGCAAGGTACCAGGTTTACATAACAATAGAAGAGTTAGATGCCCACCTGGAGATTTATGCGAAGTCAATCTATTCCGGTCGCGTACTCGGAACGCGGCGCACAAACATAACGGGAATAACTGAAAAATACAGGAAACGTTGCCGACGTGATACGACGCGTTCCAAGGTATCTGCCGCGAGTTTCGTTTGAAACGAAAATATTGATACCAATATTACTTTGTTTTCATAATATTGGTTTTTTGTAAATTCGGTTTCGAAGTTTGAAACTTTTAAATAAGTTTGTTTTAGGTTGGGGGATTCTTTTTGTGTGGTTGTTTCAGTTGTTGAATCGTAGCGAACTGACCTTTTTTAAAAAGGAAGGTACCGCCAACCTATGGAATAGTATTACTAGGTCACCGAGGCGATCAAATAAACGAGCCTCCCCATATCCGGGGGCAAGATGAGGACACCGTGGTTCCCACGCGGGGGTGCGAGCAATATGCTTTCTGCCCTTCTAGACAAGTGGCAATTCGTTGCTCGGCGTATGACGGAATAGAATGCCAAATGTATGGGATTTGACGTATATGACAGGCGTCAACGAATGTCAAAAACGTCAAATCCTATACATTTGTCAATCTATTCCATCATACGCCGAGCAACGAATTGCCACTTTTCTAGGGGGGCTGGCAGCTGAAAACCCAAAGACGTCGTGCGATTTTTGTTTGTTTGAACAACGGCATGCGGCATAACCCCTGCCTTACTAGGCCATAAAGCCGGCTTTTGACAATGGGATGTAATATATATTACATCTTGAGATATATATTACATCCCGCGATTACTTTTTACACTGTAAGATATATATTTGGGATAGTTCAGTAGCTTTACCATGAGTTGACACCAAAATTTGACAACTTCGTTACCCTATCGAACTGCGTACGCGAATCTGATTGGTCTGTGTAGAATGCATGCGCGAATTCCCTGACTTCTGATTGTTCAGTTTAAAATGACAACGTGATTTCGCATGCGCGATCAAACGTCGCCATTCAAACGGGCGAGACAGGGGGAGGCGTGGTGTCCGGGGACGTGAGGTAAAATATACACCTTCAAATATCGCTCGAAAAAATATTTATAGTTTGGGATGTAATAATATATATTATAGCGTAGTGTAAACGGTCTCGTACAAAATGTATGACGAGCGATATGTCAAGATGTAATATATATTACATTACATCCCATAGTCAAAAGCCACCTTAATACCTATGCCTGACCTAATAACCATAATATGCGCGAAATTACCTACGTTCAATGAGTAGTTTTCTAGTAGGTATTTATAGCGTTCCTAAAGACGTGCTAAATGGCGCAGCCGGCACTTTTGGTAAGAAGAGTGAAGTATCACATCTAGTGTTCCCTAATTTATGGAAAAAATGTTCTTCGGTTTAGTAATGATTTACTTTACATAAATATTTTGTCATTTATTCTGATAAAATTATTTTAAATATAATATTATTAAAACAAACCACAGAGTACCTACATTAAAATTACCAAAAGCTATGCTGGCGCCATCTCCTGATGATTTAAAAACCAACTGATTATTATACCTCTACTGGAAAACTGCTCATTGACTCTTCACCACGATGGCACAGAATAGTTAACTAATAGTTATTAGTAATGATGTAATATTTCCTAACATTACAAAACCTAAATAAAAATAACCAACGTAGGTATACACATAAAAGCATCATTTTGAAATGTAACAGTTTCAGTTCGAGTATGATATCGGTGATCACGTCCAAACGTTTACAACCATTATAGTGTGAATACTAGAAAATGGTACAATTTCACACGTTGCTGTAAGAAGTACTATTCGAAACATGCATTTCTATGTAGGTAGTATGTACCGCACCACTTATACCACGTTCGTGCATGTTTTAGTACAACTGGGTCTCGTTATTATTTTATTTATCACATTGAGAAATAGACATCTACTGCAGTTAAACATTTTAAACTAACGTCGTCGGTAGCTTAGTGGTTAAAGAGTCAGCCTTACGACCGAGAGGTCTCGGGTTCGAACCCTGGTCATTACACTACGACTCCTAACACAGGTAATTTAGCTTAGCTGTTTAATAATATTCTTAAAAAAAAAACACATGGTAATAATAACTGGTTTGGCTTTATTTTCTGATTTTATTATTATCTATCTGTGTTTGGTGTCACTCAAATAGTTTAACTAAAAATTACAGATTTAGTTACACTAAATTTTAAAAACACAACTTTTTGGCTCTGTTGTGTATTTCTCAAGTGTTTAGCATAGTCCCCTGCATCTCATAGACAATGACAATTAATTTAATGTCACTTGGCACTACTGCTGGCACTGTAATGTACCAAATTTAGTGATTCATATTTGTTTACTACGTAAGATTTTCTCTAAGAACACAATCCAGATTGTACGCTCGTATTCTCCAATCAGACTCTATCAAAGCGTTTCTCTCTTTCACACTGTTTTGTCTTTCATTCTCCTTTTGTTTCAAGCTATATTTGAACCACTGAATAGATAATAGTACTTAAATAAAGCTTGGAGTAACGTTAATTTATCTGCTACTATCAAAACAACACTCGTTATCAAAACAACAATAGGTACTTAGAAACATTTACAGTGTACTCGATGCTTCGATTGTTTTCAAAAGCAAATAGGTACTATAAGGCCAGTTCGTTGAGCTTACACCATTTAAACACAATGCTCAAATTTTAATTCTGCCTATTATAAGCCGCGTACTTTGTAGAGTAATTTTTGGGCCACCCCATCTCTTCCCATGCGGTGTCGTACCAGGTTATTAAGGGATAGGGCTGTTTAATATCAGACAGATATACCTATACGGTGTAGAACTAGGCTCAGTCAACAATAGTGCGCAGAACACGGCAATAGCACAGTACTGCAATAGGCTCACCCCCTATTACGTGGAATCTAAAACAATCATTGGTGAAATGTGGGTGTTATTTCACCTCTACATGACCCACCGGCGATATAGTGATTATACGTACTATTATGTATTATTATAATATAAATTCTTATAACCTAGCAATTTTTTTGTTACTAATCGAATCGAAATCACACGTTTTGTAAACACTAACTAGACTATTCATACTGTTGATTGATGGCACTTGGTGGAAGTTATTATTATACATTATTGATAACACACTTGTACTTTTCCACAATATTTATTGTTCTCGTAACCGGTTTCACCTCACGGCATTGTCAAAATCATCAATGTAATCCTTTGAGAATGCCGTGAGGTGAAACCGGTTAGGAGAACAATAAATATTGTGGAAAAGTACAAGTGTGTTATCAATAATGTATAAACACTAACTACTTTTGCGCTCGAAGGAGTAAAATAAAATACAAACAAAATATATCCGTATTTTATAGCTTTGGGGCCCACCACCTCACTTGTGCATCTGCTAAACAACAGACTATGATCTGGAATACTTGGACTTTCCTCTTCGTTCGAAGACCAAATGGCATTCACTCTCATAAAAGCCGACACACTAATAAAACAAACGAACGCGCAGCTCCAAAGTGCAAATGTACGTAACTGGAGAACCGCTACAATAAACACATTACTCACCAATACCCTCGTGAATACCCACCTTAAAATACATCCAAAAGAATAACTTTTAATCCATGTAAAGAGCATCATTCCTTGCTACCCCCAAGACAATTTTAACAGCGCAAACTGTCACTGCATCCGTGGTCCCCTGCTAGCTGTTTCAGTTTCATATTGTTGTAAGTAAACGTTCCCCAGATCGCTGTGAGCGTTGTTCTTTAAACTCCTGCTGTATATAGCTACGTGCCCGACGGTCACATTGCAAGAATAGCTCTATTGTTGCAAGGATAAGCAAGGAATAAATATTGCCTGGAACTTGCAGTAAATGTTGCTATATTTCTTTGGTGAAACAACGCTATTTTTGAGATAGTATTGTTTTAGTGTGATGAAATAATATGTATTAAGTGATTCTGAAGAGTGGATGGAATTCAGTTATAACGATACTTTATTAACTTTAATGGTTAGAATAGAGGAAATAATATCTTACAGCTTTTCCCTCTCTCTTCATCTTGTATTGCATGCAATGCTTGTTGTGCTCATTACTTGTATAACCCCCAAATTACCACTTTGTGCCTGTAGCAGAATTACAATGTACCTATACCTGTTTTTGTCGACTATGATTTTCAATCTAATTGTGAGATCCACAAAATGTTCAAGATGATTTCAAATTTTAGACTTCACCTTCAATTAGCTTTCTGATGAAAAGTCTTGGTCTCAGGGATCCGATTAAAAAACATTATATTGTATTATATTTTTAAAACGTGTTATGTCAAAAGTTATGAAAACGTACAAAATTGAAGTTACGAAATCTAATTGAAATGAAATAAAACTATTAGTAATTCTGACGATTTCCTAACCTCACAAAAATGTAGGTAAGTTTTATATTTGACTAATGGGCTTATTACGTTTTTAAATATGACAGACCTCACAGGTCAATAACCGAAGCTGTAAACCGCAACAAAACAGTAACAAGAGCTAACGCTGCGGTCGAAGCAGTGAAATAAAATATAAACAAAATAAAATATATATTATTTGTGCATGATGTGCCTGTGAGGTTATCAAGTAGGGACGTGTGCTGGGACTAAGATTGCAGGTCCGCACGTGACCTGGGAGAGTAAACCTGTAATCTGTGCGTTCTGTGACTTTACATAGAGATGCGCTGCGTGTATGCGATTAGTAATCTCAAATAATTGCTTAAGCCTATTTCAAATGTTGTTTCATTATTATTTTTGTACGCTTCCTTCTACACTATACATACTATATACAGAAACACAACAAACTAAATACAACAAAAAATATATAATAAAAACAGCAAAACTCGAAAACGGCTCGACCGATTCGGCTATTTTTTTTTGTCGTATGTTCCTTTAGGCCGACGGAATTTATTAAAAAACAGTCCTCGGTCGAAACCAGCTAGTTTTTAAATAAAATTCAAAGGGTGAAATAAAAAATAGGTAATGTTTTGTTTCTAGTATTTCCTCTGACTCCTCCATCTAAGTTAAATTGCTGGACAGGTTCATTCAGGGCTTGTCCACGTCGATTGTGTAATAACCATTCGAACCCGGAACCCAACGAAAGCCGACTGAATTATTCTGTATAACATATCGGTAATATTTGATTAGAACGCTTTAACCGTAGTAAGAAAGCTATGTTCTAATTGCAGCTGGACGACGTTTAAAGTGCACACATAAAAGTGTAACTTCTAGTGTATCACTGATGGTTTGTTCCTTACTGTACCGTAGTTTTTTAAAAACACGTCAATTTGACTTCACCTCGCCTGATGGTAAGCTGAAGGCAAAGTCTCAGGAGACACCTAACCTAACCTAACCGTACGTATTGCCGTCTAGTGGGTGCTTTTTCATGGAGGATAGATCCTCGCAGATACAGTCCTATTACTTCACCAACGCAATGTGAATTGTCGAAATTGAGTCGTATCGGAGTTTCATGTTGTCGAAGTAAAATCTTGTCGTAGAAGGATTTGTCGGAATTCAGTTTGGGAGTCCACCATTACAGACATATACCATTTTGCAATGGTGGCACTCAGCTTGACGACTTCATTAGATGCTTTTTCACGTGACGCTCAAAGGACCCGGGACTGTAGTAAGAAGGAAACTCGTCAGCTGGTAAGTAATTCCAGATCGATCGTTAGGGGATGATTCCGCAACCGACCGCATACAACAACTGCCGTCGCATGCAGCACATACAACGTACCCATTACTTGTCAAACTCCGATACGAATAAAGGGGACCATTGAGAAGCCGCAATGAATTACGTGCATGTGCTGCGTGCGTCGGCAGTTGTCGTATGCGGACAGCTACGGAATCATACCTTAATGGTTCGGAAATGGTAGGAATTCCCGAAACTCTTGGTTATTGATTGAATATTCTGCACCGTATGCAGGTGACATAAGTCCTGCACGTGTTGTCCTGTGTAGGAAAGTAAAGGGTAGAACTAACTGGAAGAACTCATCAGAACATTCACCATGGCAGAAGAGACGTTAAATACTGCCAACTACAGATTGACGGACAAGGCAATGATGCACATCCTCCTAACAGGACCCCGCAAATGTGTAAAGGTCAGACATTTGTTAACCACATGAATTGGGAATCGCCGCAAAAACTTATACCCACCCGCTTTTTTCGAGTGGAAATCCCCAAGGATATCCTATCGGTTATTGGGAGTGGTTATGTCAGACTCTGACCGATAAAACCGCACGCCGTTTGGGTCTAAAATGCCGCGGTGTATGGTGCCCCAATAAGGCATTGCCCTCATAACCTGGTTGAAATCTTACTGATAATCAACCATCTCCATCAAAATGCTTTCCTTTTTAACGATTTTTGTCGGTAGGGCTAATTTCTGGACTGGACTTAGTTCTAAATTTTACAAGACTCCTTCTCTTTTTTCTTTCATATGGTTCATCCAAGATATTTTAAAACTCGAATAAACTGGCTATTAGTGAATCTAAATTAGCTATTAGTGAAATCTTAGTGATAATCAATCATCTCCATCAAAAAGTATAAATTGCCTCGATTTATGTAATATTTAGTGCTATAGGAATATCTTGTTGATGTTTTTTTTCTTGTTATACATACTATTTACATAATTGACCATTTATCATTCTGCATAATCAGCATTGTCTTACGGCGATTACTCGTCTTCTATTCTTACAGTAGTCTGTGGAACAAAAGCTTTAGGTTTTTTATAGCTTCACGGTGCATTTATGCATTAAGTAGTAACTATAAATATTCAATGAACATTAAAAGCTCATCTAGGAAGCTAGCTCTCAGAAAAATCTAATCCACAGTCATTAGGGTACCTATCTAACTTTTTTTAAATGAAAATTTTTAGCACTTAGTACCTATGTTCACTTTTCATTTAACGAGGTTTTATTTATATAGGACACGTCGCTATGACTTCACCTCGCCTCATGATAAGTTAAAGGCAGTCTCAAGAAAGAGGTTCACCATTTACAGACATCAACAATGGTACAATGATGGCACTCGGCTTGACGGTCTCATCAGATGCTTTTCACGCCCGCTTAAAGGACCAGGGACTGTAGGACGAAACACGTATGCTGGTAAAGAATTCGTAAAGGTAAATTATCTATATATTATATGAAATAAAGATTATGAAGCTTTTTCATCAAACCTATCTCCAGGCAAAAAAGAGCCGATTGTGCACAAGCTTACATTAATTAATCACCTCACTAAACACAGGAGCCACTAAATTAAAATTTAAAATTAAAGCATTTTACAAATTTTAATTTTGAAGCACCTCATGTCAGAGAGGAATGTCATTAGACTTTGGGGCAAAAATTCCGATGGCATCGTTTGAAACACGACCCGAATTTAAGCCACTTCAATTAATATTCCTATCATTATCCTGTCTAATTCATGAACGACCTAAGAGGTTCTTATTACAGAATTAAGCTGCGGTTGAGATTGTAAAGGATGTCGTTTTGTGCTTTAGTATTTAAATATATACTCAGATTTTGCCTATTATTTGAAGTTCCCAATTTGCTTTCCTTTTTAATGATTTTTTTTTTCAGGTATTTTTGTCGGTACGGCTAATTTCGGCTTCGTCCATTTTCGTAACTGTCATTGTCATAACCAGCTACGAAAGTGGAATTTTTTTCTTGCTTTCATAACCAGTTACGAAAATAGAATTAAATTGTTGTTTTCATAACCAACTGTTCTGGACTGGGCTCAGCTCTAAATTTACAAGCCTCCTGTTACTCTGGTTCATCCAAGCTATTTTAAAATTCGAATAAGCTGACTATCATAATGAATCTATTTATTAGTTCAAACTTCATATTTGACGACCCCTGTGGCATAGCTTTCTACGTAATTTATGAGAAAAAAAATGAGGATGGATGTGGTCAAAATTTGACACAGATATACTCTTTATTACTCTTTAAGCTAGAGTATCACTATAGAACAGAGAATGTATTGCGTTACTTTTCATATTCAGTATTTTACGCGGGTAGTGCCTCCAGCAGCTAGTCTCACAAACAAAAAGTAGTGGATAAATTCCCACGAATTTTGTTATGTACAAGGCATAATTCAACTTTAAGACAGTATAATTATATTTTATCTTACTAGAACGACAGAAACAGAACAATTTTACTTGTCATAATACGAATTAAGTTCCAAATTTCGGTGTCGTGATAAATAAAACTGACAAATCCAGGGCGCAGACTATTTCATTTTAACTTACATACCATGTCTGAGCAGAAAATAGGAGATTTAAACGGTATAATTTTATCAAATCGAAGGCATTCGTTTCACTGCCAGCGAGAATACAACCAACAATCGACTGTTTTCTTGCTCAAGAAGAGTACAGTAGTTGCAGATCGCTTGTGAATGGAAGAAATACAAAAAATCGCAGACAAGCACATGGCCCACCTGATGTAAAGGGTTACCGTAGCATATGACGTGACACTCGTGCTGCCAATCCTTTGAGAACAGAGAGATTCTGTGCCGTCAACAAACCTTTGATCTTCCCACTAACAGCACAAAACCTCTCCAGTGAGCTCTGGCTACCCTACTCAACGCCGGAAACACAACATGAGGTAATTATACCCGCGGTTTTCTGTAGGTTGCTCGATTGGGACGGAAATACTGTCGTGTCCTACATCCTTGATAAGTATTACAAGCTGATACCCGCGACTCCGCCCGTTTGGATGTTGTTTATCGCAACTTTTGGTCATATCTCCGGTTCTTCTCAATTAATTGCAATCAAAGATACGACAATTTCTAAGTCTGACGAGACTTGAAGAGCTTTCTAATAAAAAAAAAAGGTTTCATAATCGGTTCAGTAGCTTCTGCATCCATCGCGAACAAAGACAAGAATAAAAAAAAATACAATTGTTTTTTTAATGTTTTTGTTTTTTTTTATCTCTTGTCTTTATATATTCAGCATCAGAGTGATGATTTTTTAGCCTATTTTATTACGACATTTCTACAATAATAATACAAGCTACTGGTAGTCTCTTATTTAGCTAAATGTACCTTCATTAAAACATAAATGAAGGAAATAAACTCACTGCCTGATTATATCGTTTGACTCGTTTCGATAATAACCTCCTCAAAAGAGTCAGTGAGCCAGTTTATTTTCAATTCAATTTCAAGGAGCTTAAATAAAATTTGTTTTAATCTCCCCTCCATAATTACCGGCTGTGCTGCAAAGTATATTGACACAGACTGGCTAGTCTCTTTAGATTTGATGGAATAAACTTAATTCACCTCTTTACTTTTAAATAAATTATTACATTTATGAGTGAATTAAATGATTCCATCATTGCTTCTTGCTTTTGGAGTTATGCTCTTTTGGTGATTTTTTTTAATCAACTCACGCTACTTAAACTTTTTTTTTGTAATCTCAAAAGCATTATCGATTTATTTATTTTTGTTTTAGTTTGGGCACGTATTTTTAGAGTATCGAACTGTTTTTTTTTAATTAGTTATTAGATGTTGTTCGCGGCTCAGCCCCGTGAATATCACTTATCGCGACCAAAGAAGAATCTATCTATGTACCAAATTTCATTAAAATCTGTTCAGTGGCTAGGCGAGAAAGCGCGACAGACAGACAGACAGAAAGAGAGTTACTGTCGCATTTATAATATTAAGTATGCCAGTATGAATTACATTAATTTTGTTTCAGGTTCCAGTTCGTACTACTTACAAGAGAAAAAAAACGAAAGAATAGCGGAAAACTTAAAACTTGGAATGCCAATTTTTGTTTGTAAACTTAGAATGTAAAAGCGAAGTAGTGACGTCATAATGTCGGAACAGAAACTGTCCTTGACGGTGACCTTACCCTGCTTCGCATGGAACAGAGGGGAGAATATTAATGTCAAGGATAATTACCATTCTGTTGCTATTCTTTGTATTAGTATCATCGCGGTAATGGGACTGATTAAACTAATATAAAGTTAGTTAAGGCGATTCCAAAGTTATGTGCTTTTTTTCAACAGTTTATTCTGGTACAATCTTTTGGTAGATTACAATTTTTTTTTAAATAAAGCATGCTAGTAACCGTAATCACTGTGTTGGGAGTGGGTTCATTGGTTGATGGGACGGTTTTATGGTTTATAATAAATTGGAAAAAGCGAAATCAATTCTCGGGCGGGACTCGAACCCGCGATCTTTCCCTTACAGGGGGAACGCTCTGACCACTGAGCCACCGAGCTTCGCCCGAGAGTGACCCAATTTTTCCAATAAGTACATCCATCTTACGGCGATGGTAGGAGTAATCTACCGATATTCGTACGAACTATCGGAATCATTTTTATGGTCTATCGGAATTATGGTTTGTTGGTTTTTTTTGTTGTTGAAATACTGAAACTTTTCTCAGCGCAGATGGGGTCAACTTTTTAGTTTAACTATAAAACGGTAGAATTTCGATGTTTTCTGTAAAGTGACTGTCATCTGACTTCCACAACCCATTGTCGATATCAAAAGTTTAATAGTTAGACCATTTGTAGGACGGTTAAACGCGCTGTCGGAGGAGTCTCACTGCACCCATCTTAAGACTTGGCTAGTACCTACTGTCACACAGGTAAGACGTAAGTATATCCCTTCCAAAATGATACTTGGGTTTCAAGTGGAACATACCACAGACATTGCACTTTCGGGCACTTAAAGTGGAAGTCAAAACGTAGAGCAGAACTTAAAAGCCAGTGTTTCACATTATACCCACGGCATTTTGATTGTAGCCAAAGGATCTAGTAGCTGGACAAATCCATTTTATCCCTCGATTAAAAAGAGATGTAATATAACTGTGTGTGCATCTATGTATGTACTTCGTAAATATCACATGACCAATATAAATTGAGCTCCTAAATCCATACTAACTATGTAAACAGGTGTAAGTCAAGGTAGGTCAGATTGCACTGGTGTTTGGTTTCATTCGAATCTTGGAATCACCGTGCCTTTTATGCTCGCCTGGTAATATCATGAGGTACCTATAAATACTTCTTCTTTTGTCGAATCGATGGCCCATCTACTATCAGACTCTATTTTCCCAGTATGCTGCTACCTGGATCGCATTCTCGGAGGCACTCATGAGGTCCTCAAGTATACAGGTAGATGGATGCACAGCACACGTTAGCTGGAGGGCCACACTAGTATGTCTTAAATTCCTTTTCTTATTCCTAAGTTACTTCATTATCTCTGCAAGGTATAATTTTCAACATCTGCAAGTTGTAACATATAAAACATTTTATCAAACTAAAAACTTACAGCTGTCGGGACACAGGTGTGTCTGTAAAACTGCGTAATTAGATATAATGCTCTGTCTGGGAGTCTAATCACTTTCAATTTTAAGATACTGAAAATGTAATATTATCTTCAAAGACATTATTCTAATGTTGTTCATTTGAATACTAGTTTTCTATAAATCTGTGTACTTCGGTAGACCGCCAAGAAGGTATTAGAAGGTTCTTATAAGGCCGACAGTATGAGTATGAAGCCCCTGAAGTCGGATATTGTAAACACGCATTCAAAAAATAAATATTTATAAACGTATTCCATGCAGGAGTTTCGAACATACCAAAAAAAAAATCTGCACTGCTCCAATTAGTGAAAAAAACAACGAAGGATACCAAAAAGTTCTGTGAGCCCGTCAGGGGGTTCTCCTCTTCTTTAATATCATGACCCCCCTGCTATAAATAAGGTAGTTGATTAAGAAAACAAATGAAACGCATGAATAAGAATAAGATAAGCGAAGATGAGCCAAGATGAGCGAAGATGGGACAAGTTGGGAAGAAATTAAGCCTGATTAATTATTTAATTGTCAGTCGCGGAAGATGGATAAGGATAAATGAAAGCTGTGTTTTTTTTAAGAACTTTCGTTACCAAAATCCATACTTTCATACTGATATTATAAATACGAAAGTAACTTTGCCTGTCTGCCTTTCTGCCTGTCTGTCTTTTCTGTCTGTGTTTCTGTATGTCTGTCTTTCTGTTTGTAATTTTAATAATTTAATAACAAAATCAGTCTATGAACGATTGAGAATACGCTCCCTTTCTCTTTTTACTGAAGTGCCAAATTAAAATCTGGTTTACTGTGCTTTGTAAATACCACCGCGCATCCCTATTCAGTATTGTCCCATTTTAATGTGCCTCTCAGAGACCAGACGCGGTTTATAGACAGTTAGCTACGCCGGAACAAGATTCTTTATTATGATTGTACGCAAAAACGTAATATTGTTGTCTTTCTAAGATGCCATGATTTGATTGGATGGCTTTATAGATGTGAGGCTTTTGGCCCCCACTTGTGTTTCATTGTAATTGTGAGGCTTCGGCTTTGTAATGAAAAATAACGAGATTAAGCAGATGATGAATGAAAAATATAATGTTAAAATTTTATGTAGGGATTGTAAATAAGTTTAGTGCCAATTTTGAAGGAAATTGTGGCTGTAGAGTTTTGGGAGGAATCTGAATAGAAGTCACTACTTCTATTACCACTGTCACACCACAGAGACTGCAAGAAAATTCCATTTGATTTTAGCCTTTAAAGTAATGTAGATAAAGTTTAAAATTAAATGTCTTTTTGTAGAGTGAATGAAAGAGTGTAATGAAACTCTTATAATTTAATTTTGGACTTTGATTCTATAGCAATAAAGTCTATAATTTTATGCCATTTTTTTGCAGTCCCTATGATGTTACAGTGGTTGTACTTTAGTAGAATCGAGGGCCTGTTGAGCATCTCAAGTTTCTTTGATGACAGCTTGAGCTTGTCTTCCAAATGACTACAGTATTGGACGTCGCTGAAGATATCGACACCAAGGATCCCGATACTTGAGGATATGGTAAGCGGTGTGCCCAGGAATTACGGCGCTACAATAAAAGCGGTGAATACACCTACTTGTGTCGTAGTGAGGTTGAATTGGACTAGGTTTATCGGATACTCCAGAGAGAGTAATCTTGATTTCGTTCACAGGGTGTCCAAGGGCAGCGACTAAGGGATAGGACTGTTCTCCATCCGACAGTAAACATACAGCCTATGACAAACTACCCGCCTGATGGCAATAGGCTTCCCTTATTACATGGGACTGAAAATATTGGTTGGTGAAATGTGGGTGTTAATACAGCTCTGCCTACCCCTTCGGGGACTTATAGGCATAAAATATAGGTTATAGTTATTACATAAATCTCTCTTTCTCTCTTTCTATTCGAATGAAAGAGATTAATGTGCTGTATGTATTGCACAACATTTCGCAATCAACGCGCTTGTAATCGTGTAATTGGATGCAACTCGTAACAGGCTCGTTGGTCTAGGGTATGATGTTCGCAAACAGTGCGGGAGGTCCCGGGTTCAATTCCCGGACGAGCCAAATCAAGTTTTGCAATAAATTTCCTTTTTTATTTTTTTTACTTTAATTAGCTGGGTAAAAGTTCTTAAACATCAACAATTGCAACATCATACAACCAAATACTGATCATTTTACGATCCTCCAGATGTTGACTTTCATGGATCTTGATGATCTTGATCTGAGATCTTGGCTTTCATGTTAGCGACGGCCGTACGACCCCCTAGCCCCGTGTCAAAACTAAAGTGAGATTGGCTTGGGCCCTGAATACCTTGGTGGGCACCAAACAAAGAAATAAACATACTTTTATACACCGCTTTAAATACTTTTGGAGATGTAGGACAGGAATGATTGCATCAAAAATAATTTTTAGCACATTTGTAAGTTAAAAATAATTGAAACAATAAAAATGAACATGATAGCTTAACCAAATTTAAATTAAAAACTAAAGAAAAATTCCAAAAGGTTTGACTCGTGAAGGATTCGAACCTCCGACCTCCGATAGATTGGGTTGGCTAGTTGGTTGAAGGGTTGGAAACAACTTGAGTTCGGCGCTCTGACCACTGAGCTAACGAGTCTTGGTGGATGAACGCGAAAATATCGACTGCGTTCCTCCTGATGACGTCACCGTGTGGAGTGACCATTGTTAATTGTGTGGAGTTATAGCTATTGTTTTAGATATATATGTTGGAAAAAAAATAACCAAATAAGTTCCTAGAACAAATCTGTTATCTGTTTGTAGCTACATTTTTTCCCATTGTACACCTTTCTATATCACGTTTTAAATGGATTAGATGGCAGACAAGCACGGGGTCCACCTGATGAGAAGCGGTTACCGCAGCCTATGGACGTATGCTACACCCTCCTCCTTCTTCTACCGCAACATTAAGACCTGGAATTCCTTACCAGTTCACATGTTTCCCTCACAGTCCCGGGTCCTTTAATCGGGGCGTGAAAAAGCATCTGATGAGGCCGTTAAGCTGAGTGCCACCATTGTAACATGGTACGTGTCTATAACCTTTATTGCCCGTGGACCACCTCGTAGTTCACCCAGGTGAGCCACGGGGATTTTTTTTTACCCGTAGTCCACCAGCATAGCCATATGTTTCTAACAGTAAATAATGGTGACCCTCTTTTCCAAGACTTTGCCTTTAGCTTACCATCAGACGAGGCGAAGTTAAATTCACGTGTTGTTAATTTTTAAAAAACCACTCGCGCTGTAAATCCTGTAATAATTAATATTCTGTGAAATACCTAATTACAACTATTTTCATAGCTATAAATTCCCACAAATAACAATGGTCTCCACACGGCGACGTCATCAGAAGGAACGCAGTCGATATTTTCGCGTTCATCCACCAAGACTCGTTAGCTCAGTGGTCAGAGCGCCGAACTCAAGTTGTTTCCAATCCTTCAACCAACTAGCCAACCCAATCTATCGGAGGTCGGAGGTTCGAATCCTTCACGAGTCAAACCTTTTGGAATTTTCTTTGTTTTTTTTAATTTTAAGTTTGTTTAGCTATCATGTTCATTTTTATTGTTTCAATTATTTTTAACTAACAGATATGCTAGATTTTTTTTGTAAAATAATGCAATCATTCATGTACATCTCTAAAAGTATATAAAGCAGTGTATTAAAGTGTGATTAATTATTGTTTTGTTTGATGCCCACCAAGGTCTTCAGGGCTCAAGCCAATCTCACTTGAGTTTTGACACGAGATTGGGGGGTCGTACGGCCGTCGCTAGCATGAAAGCCAAGATATGCCACATCTGGAGGATCGTAAAATGATCAGTATTTTGGTGTATGATGTTCCAAATTTCATTAAGAACTTTTACCCAGCTAATTAAAGTAAAAAAATTAAAAAAGGAAATTTGTTGCAAAATTTGATTTGGCTCGTCCGGGAATTGAACCCGGGACCTCCCGCACTGTTTGCGAACATCATACCCTAGACCAACGAGCCTGTTACGAGTCGCATCGAATTACACGATTACAAGCGCGTTGATTGCGAAATATTGTGCAAAATTACAGCAAATATTAAAAAAAAATCTTTCACCTTTTATCAAAGTATTTCTACTCTTTCGCAGCAAGAGTGAGAAAGAGAGAGAGAAGGGGCTGTATAAACATCCACATTTCACCATCCAAGATTTTTAGTCCCACGTGAAGGTGTTGCATTGCCAAAATTGATTCCAAATTATTATTCAGAACTTTCAGGCTACGGGCCTTCAGAAGGACACTGTCCTGAGTCTCGATTTTCATTGACAATCTGTACTCAGTACTAGTTATAAATCAGAATTCAAGACTAAGTATCGTTCAATGTGAGTATTGAAAAAAATAACCAAACAAATCTGTTATCAGTAAGAACTTTGATCTCAAAGTTTTACATACACTTACTCAACAAGTTTTTGAATGCTCGAAATGAAAATAACTACTAAATGTCTGTAGCGGCCGTTCCCAATAACTTACTTGCAGTTAAAGGTAGATCTATCTATCTGGCTATACTATCCCATAGAGATTGATGACGTTTTTGTTCTTTAGAATGTCAAAACTGGCAGTAGATAGGTTATAGGGAAAGGCCGTAAGTTTGGGCTGTTCCACTTATCCCTACCAACGAATCCCCCCTGGTAGGTAAGAGTGGAATATAATTCCACATATTTCTACTGGTAGGAATGATTGGAAATCAATATCCACTTGTCCCTGCTAAGTGGTTTTTATTATGAAGTACAATTATCTACATAAGCAGTAGGTTTGTTACTAAAATAGTTTTTGTTAATTTAAGTAAGTTTGCATTAATAATAGACTTTTGTAGTTTAACGTTCGACTGATAAGTCAGAGGTCGCGGATTAGATTTCCATTCAGTGTAATATTTGTTTATGTGTATGTTTGTAGCTACATTTTCTCCCATAGTACACCTTTCTATATCACGTTTTAAGTGGCTTAGATGGCAGACAAGCTCGGGGTTACCGCAGCTTATGGACGTATGCTACACCCTCCTCCTTTATCTGCCGCACCATTAAGACCTGGAAATCCTTACCAGTTCACGTGTTTGCGTCCTCCTACAGTCCCGGGTCCTTTAAGCGGGCTTGAAAATGCATCTGCTAGGGCCGTTAAGCTGAATGCCACCATTGTAACATGGTAAGTACAGTAAGCTTCAGAGAAAAGGGACCCCCCTTGTTAATGATATGAAAGTATTTGAGGGGATCTGTTTTCTCTGACGCTGACTGTACGTGTCTATAATGGTGACCCTCTTTTCCAAGACTTTGCCTTTAGCTTGCCATCAGGCGAGGCGAAGTTAAATTCACGTGTTGTTAATTTAAAAAAACCACTCGCGCTGTAAATCCTTTAATAATTAATATTCTATGAAATACCTAACTACAACTATTTTCATATCTAAAACAATAGCTATAATTCCCACTATTTTCGTATCCAAAACAATAAGCACTTGGTACTCCCCACAAATAACAATGGTCTCCACACGGTGACGTCATCAGGAGGAACGCAGTCGATATTTTCGCGTTCATCCACCAAGACTCGTTAGCTCAGTGGTCAGAGCGCCGAACTCAAGTTGTTTCCAATCCTTCAACCAACTAGCCAACCCAATCTATCGGAGGTCGGAGGTTCGAATCCTTCACGAGTCAAACCTTTTGGAATTTTTCTTTGCTTTTTCTTTTGAATTAGTTTATTTTCATTGTTGTTTTTAATTATTTTAGCCCTACCAACAGATATGATAGAAATTCTCAACACCGAGTTGTTGGGTAGCAACACAATGGATATAAGCAAAATAAATACAAACATGTCTATATAATTATATCTTCAAAGGTGTATACAGAGGTGTGTTATAGTTGGACTACTATTACAGTTTTTTTTTTTTTTTCGTTGTCAGTATGATTTTTTTTATGCCACACAGGTCGCAGACAAGCACACGGCCCACTCGATGCAAAGTGGTTACCGTGGTTATGGACGAGTACAACACCAGGGGAGTCACACTCGTTCTGCTGACCCTTTAAGAATATTCCCATCATCAGGGCCCAACAAACCAATCTCACTTCGCTTTCGACACGGGATTAGGAGGGTCAGACGACCTAGTGGAGCATGCCACTGGCGCTAACATTTGTAAAATAATCTGTATTTTTGATGTGTGAAGTGGCTGATTTCATTATGAGCTTTTACCCAGCTTAATTGCAGTAAAAATGTAAATAAAAAGTAAAAAAGAAAGAAAATTTATTGCAAAATTTTATTTGGCTCGTCCGGGAATTGAACCCGGGACCTCCCGCACTGTTTGCGAACATCATACCCTAGACCAACGAGCCTGTTACGAGTTGCATCCAATTACACGATCACAAGCGCGTTGATTACGAAATGTGCAATACATACAGTACAATATTAAACTTTTCTTTCTCCTTTTGTCAAAGTATTTCTACTCTTTCGCAGCAAGAGAGAGAGAGTGAGAGAAGGGGTAGACAGAGCTGTACTAACACCCACATTTCGTCAACCAAAATTTTCAGTCCCACGTACGGGTGAGGCTATTGCCGTTAGGCAGGCACTTTGTCATGGCCTGTATGTTTACTGTCGGATGAAAAACAGCCCTATCCCTTAGTCGCCTCCTACAATACCCACGGGAAAAGATGTGATGGCCCTAACATTCTACTCCACTGCGAACCACCATAGCTAATTTAATAACACGCGTGGTTCCCGACAGAGTAGAATTTGGGCTATCCCATCTCTTCCTATTCGGTGTCGTACAAGGCGACTAAGGGATAGGGCTGTTTAACATCAGACAGATATATACAGCCCAGACTCAGCCTCAGATGCATGGCTCAAGTCATAGGCCCCCATGCCCCCCATTACGTGGGACCGAATACAATGATTGGTGAAATATGATGTTGATTCTCCTCTGCCTTACCCTCCGGGGATAAAGGCGTGATCATATATTGTACTTATATGAAACTAGTACAAATAACTGATAATCATAAGGTCATAAGTTCACAAAACGATTTGTTACTTATCTCTGGGTAATTCCCCGTAATCTACAGCAAGCTAGTAACCCCACTGGGTGACGTCAACGAGTGTCGAGACCATCAGGGTAGGGACCGCCATTCTAGGGACAGCATCTGTAATGGTGGCTACTATTCTTTGGATCGCACCCCAGCTTACCAACAACCGTGCAGTCAATTTGACGACTTACATACATACATAGCTACAAACAATTATGGTTACTGCTCCGCTCCTTTGAGCAGTAGCGTGTATAAGCTTCCCTGATGAACGGGCTTTCGAATTTTTCAACTTGAATCAGTAGTTTCTGATATTAGTGCGTTCAACCCAACAAACTCTTTAGCTTTATAATGTTATAAGTATGGATAGAAGATATTAAAAAAAATACGTCACAGGGGAAAAACCAATTGCTGTTTACGATAACTGTTATCAAAACTTGTTAGCTCAGACAGTTAAAGTGCCGAATACCTACTGATAAATCTTTCAATATCCTACTTCCTACTAATATTATAAACGCGAAAGTTTACAAGTATGTTGTTACTCTTTCATGTAAAAACTACTGAATGGATTTTAATGAAACTTTACAATAATATAGCTTATACATCAGAATAACACATCCATACTAATATTATAAATGCGAAAGTAACTCTGTCTGTCTGTCTGTCTGTCCATCTGTCTGTCTGTCTGTCTATCTGTCTGTCTGTCTGTCTGTCTGTCTGTCTGTCTGTCTGTCTGTCTGTCTGTCTGCCTGTTACGCTTTCACGCCTAAACCACTGAACCGATTTTGATGAAATTTTGTATGGGGGTAGATTAGACCTTGAGAAAGGACATAGGCTATGTTTGGTCGCGATAACCGACATCCACGCGGGCGGAGCCGCGACCAAAAGCTAGTAGGTTATATATCAGCGATGAACAGGATCAGAATTCTACGCAGGCGGAGCCGCGGGTTAGCAGCTAGTATTAGAATAAAGGTACGAGTTTGTAGCCGACCGCATACAGCAGCAGCAAACGAGCGGGAGCGGTTATATCGGACTTGAACCGACTAAAACGCACGCCGTCTATGGGTCGTAGGTAGCCGGAGCTGAATTTACCCGAGACCTATCTTTCACGGACGGACTGGATGCGGAAAGCAGCAAACGTCGCGCATATTGGGAGAGGCCTATGTCCAGCAGTGGACTGCAGTAGGCTAATTGATTGATTGATATCTCTCACACCCCGGTTGGTCCAGGGGTCATCCCATTGAAGCTGTTCCTGTTGCTCATGGGAGATGGAGGACGTTGTGTGACCTCCGACGCCCGAGTCACCTACTATTTTGCCTGGTGTTGCCGACAATATCGATACTATCGAGAGGCCTATCGTTATTATAGATGACTAGCTGTTGCCCGCGGCTCCGCCCGCGTGGAATTCTGATCCCGTTCATCGCTGATATATAGCCTATATGTTAATCCAGGGTATAACCTATATACATACCAAATTTCAACCAAATCGGTCCAGCCGTTTATGCGTGAAAGAGTAACAAACATCCACACATCCACACATCCATTCTCACAAACTTTCAAATTTATAATATTAGTAGGATAGGAAGTAGGATTTTCGAGGTCAACTATCGATAGTCAAACTATCGATAGTTTGGCAACACTGATTTTGTCTTACCCGGATAACAGACTCGGTAGGTACACAGCCATCTCATCACAACCACTGCTCCAAGAAGTTTATTTTGCTTCGAAGCAAAATAAACTTCAATATAAAAATTTCTCACATAAACAACATAAGACTGCCAAAGAAATTCGCACCGTAATTGAACTGGAGTGTTGCAAAGTTACAATACAATTTTCATAAACATCACGTACATTGCTATATATGTATCGAGACTTTACTTCTATCTGCAAACAATGTAAGCCCTGTTAGGTTCAATGTGAAACTCACAGACGTAGGTGCCATAACAATACAATTTGATAATAATGGCGTAATAAAATGTGATATAGTCAAACAGTAGACGATTGTGGCCAGAAAGGCAGCGATTTGATACTGCTATTTGTACATTTTTGGTGTTGATTATTGAGCTTCAGTGGCCCCAGTCTCCACCTGGATCTTCAAGGAAGCTAACCTCACCTGCGGACGGCAAATTGCTCGCATGACAAAAATATTGAGAAGATAACGGTATTAACGTTGACCAGAAGGGCAATTGTCCAAAAATCCAGTCTCAACCTATCAAAATCAAGAAAGAACATTGACATCGAGATCGATTTTTGTCGATCTATTACGTGGGACCTAATACAATGCTCGGTGACCTCTGCCTAACCCTCCGGGGATAAAGGCGTGATTGTATGTTCATATAGTTCGTACGAATATCGGTAGATTACTCCCACCATCGCCGTAAGATGGATGTATTGGAAAAGTTGGGTCACTCTCGGGTGAAGCTCGGTGGCTCAGTGGTCAGAGCGTTCCCCCTGTAAGGGAAAGATCGCGGGTTCGAGTCCCGCCCGAGAATTGATTTCGCTTTTTCCAATTTATTATAATTTGTATGCATATGTATGTAAGTCGATCCTTATTTTAAAAAAAAATGGTTATTATAAGATTTGACACTCTTTTTATTGAACTCGAGATTCGAACGAAGACTGAATTTCGCACAGACATTTATTACTGGGCCGTTAGCTCTATCCCTTTTTCTCATTCAAATTTTTTGTTTTATAGTTAAGTATTTGCTAGGGAATCTTAAAAAAAAAGCCAAAGAGCATAAAGTGACATAAAACAAGAATGTTTCAGTTAATTTCAATCTTATTTTTTTTATAATCAACTCTAAAGGTCCAACCCCACCAAACAGACGGCATCGGCCCGGATTTTACAATCTTTAAACAAAATTAAATCTTATTAATACAGTGTTTGAAGTTTATATTACCAAGTCACGCACAACAGCTTGACAGCGACGTGCGGCGGCATGACGCACGTCAAGCTGTCAGGCGTGACTTGGTAATATTAAACTTTAAATGCCGTTGTATAAGATTTATTTTGTTTAAAGATTGTAAAATCCGTTCCGATGCCGTCCGTTTGGTGGGGTTGAACCTTAAAAGGTATGATTCCGAAACCGACCGCATACGACAACTGCAGACGCATGCAGTAGATCGAGAGTCAACTTCGGAATCATAATCTATGTATATTTACGAGTACACAGTTTTAATAAGTTTTTCAAGCGTAACTGCACTCTTACTTCATGGCCCCAACGACATCTAAATAAACCGCAACTGAGGGCAACCCGGGTCGATGGTCGCGCCCTCTTCAATCAGTTAACATAGCAAGGACCTCTCATAAAACACGCTTCTTTCACCTCATGCATATTTAAGATGAATTATTATAATAGACTACGAAAAGTTGGGAATAATTTTAGTTTTAAATTATGAAGATGGTTAACTTAATTACAGTTACGTTTGCATTTAAGTTTAACATTATTTATTTAACTACTAAGTTTGCAATGTGACTTGGTATAATAATGTTTTCTAAAATTTTCCATTAGGTAGTTATATGGGAGGGAGTATTTCCATACGTCGCGTCGTCTCCCTGATACCAGTTTGAAAGTCCAACGTGTTGGTGATAAAAAGTGTAGGTACAGATTTTTGATTTTTCAAATACACATGCATCTTTATCCATGCAGATTAAACAGTACAATGGGAACCTTACGACTTTCCGTAACTTATGCTTCCATCCATAATCCTCCTTGTATTATAGAATGTGAAAGTTTCTGAAGATGTGGATGTTTGTTAATAAATCAAAGTCTAACGATTTTTTTTTATACCACTTAGGTGGCAGACAAGCACACGGCCCACCTGATGGAAAGTGGTTACCGTGACCTATGGACGTATGCAACACCACGGGCGTCACACTCGTGCCGCCCACCCTGAAGAAACCTTCTAATGCCCTTCTTGAAGAACCCCATAAAAACGACTGAATAGATCTGACTGAATTAGTACAGGGATACATTGCAGTCCGAAATAACACATAGTCTAGTTTTTATCCTGGGAACACACGTGAAACGCAGCAACAAGCAACAACTATTGTTAATATATTTTTTTATGTTTTTCAGTAGATTAAATAAAAAATAGGATTAACGATGTCCTAGTTAAAATAAAACCCGCAACAGAAGACGCGTAATGAGAACACTTTCCAGTAATCATACCTTATTTATATTGTACATAATAACGTGAAACTTAAAGATAAAAATTACAGGGCTTTTAGCGTTTATTTACGTTGTCATAGCTCTGGGTAGCCCCATTAAAGCAACCGTTGAGAGGGTGTAATGTTTTAAACTCGAAACTCGACTCTCGTTAGCGGTTGCAGACTGGGCAACTATAAGTTGAAAGGGAGAATATTATTAGTCGCCTTATTCATCTTAAATAGGTAGGTAGGTGGGTTAGGCAGAGGTGAATTAACACCCACATTTCACCAATCAATAAATTATGTCGCACGTAATAGGGGGTGAGCCTATTGCCGTTTCCCGGGCACCATTGTCACAGCCATTGTTGACTCGAGTCATGTATCTGAGGCTGTCTTAACATATTAATTATTTTTCTAAACATAATATAATAATTCTACTGTACGTGTGTATGTCACTCAACTCAATTTTTTTTGTATGCGTTTTTTTTTAAATTTTTTAGCACCCTGGATGGTTTAGATTAAAAAAAAATAAAAAAGACATCCTGCATGTTTTTTTTTAATTATTTTTTGTGAATTAAAAAAAATCATTCAAATCGGTCCAACCGTTTAGGAGGAGTTCAGTGACATACACACGAATTCTATTGTACCTACGTAAGTCACTGAACTACTTCTAAACGATGGACCTATTTGAATGAATTTTTTTGTATGCGTTTGGGTGGCACCCTGGATGGTTTAGATACACAAAAAAAAACCAATCAGGACAACGTCTGTCGGGTCCGCTAGTACATTATATAAAAAACATAATTTTAAATAATATTGGGTACAGAAACCCAGCTACCGGTAATTAGGACTCCAGAGAAAGGACTCCTTCCGCGATTTGCATCAAACCCTTGATTAACAAAATAAAACGAGCCACTACATTTTTAATACCATTTATTTGGCAGATAAGTACCTATACGGCCCACCTGATGGGTAGTGGTTACCATCACCTATTTACGTAATATAGGTTTCCAAAATCTCCTTCGCTCTCTGTTACTATTCTATAGCACCTATCAGTTTTATTGTCATCATCTGCATATAGACGTATTCTCCTGATTGCATCCGTGGCCAAGATGACCTCGAAGCTCAGGGTCCGCCTTCCGGCTCTTCCTTCTCCACTTCGCACGATCTTGGGCGTCCATGGTAGTGAGACCATTAGCACGCATATCACCCTCCACGACGTCAAGCCAGGACTTCTTTGGCCTACCCCTTTTACCTGGACCCGGCGGGGGCACCATTGCCAGGCATTTGTTCCCCACGTAGCCTGGCGGTTGCCGCAAGACGTGGCCGCACCAGCGAAGGCGGCTCTCTTTAATGTAACGTAATGAAAAGATTTAAGTTGAAAGGTTAACAAAAAAAAGTATGTTTTAAGTACTTATTAAAATTATTAGTATTCCCTTTAACCCCACCAGTTAAGATAAATTGCTTGTGTTAGAAGTGGGTATATACGTCGGTAGTGTAATGGTCAGGATTGGAACCAGAGGCCTATCGACCGGCAGGACGACCATTAACCGCTAAGCTACTGACGCTTTAGAATATTTATGATATAATATGACTAAAATTATTGATGGAAAACTGTGCATATGGTCAATGATCAGTATGAAGTAGTATCAATACAATACATAGTTCTAAAATGAGCTTAATAGTGGGTATACACGTACAAAAAATATCAAAAATTAAAAAATGAATTTTATTTGCAAAATTTTATTTGGCTCGTCCGGGAATTGAACCCGGGACCTCCCGCACTGTTTGCGAACATCATACCCTAGACCAACGAGCCTGTTACGTGTTGCATCGAATTACACGATTACAAGCGCGTTGATTACGTAATGTTGTGCAATACGAGTATAATATGTGTGTTGATAACTTTGGGTTATTCCAGCGGGAATAGCCCAAGATTCATAATAAATAACACGCTTAAGTTTCAGTTTGGTACGAAAGTGATAAACACCTATAAATTTAAATCAGAGAAGGTCACTAGGACACCTGTAATCCTCTTTCTTTTTTGGGAGAATGCTATCAACTAAGCTACCTGAATAGAAAGAACGAAAGGCATGTATTGTGAAAACTAAATTCCTCCCGGACATTCGAAATACTCCAATATGTCTTAGAGTGACGTTTTAAAAGAAAGTTACTGTGCTATTTGCTTTGAAATTTCGAGTACGGGGTATGTTGGGCCAAATGTCATAATGTCCAATGTATCAAAATGACAAGGAAACAATGTTCAATTGTCAAAATGCCCAGTTGTCTTAATATCCAGGTGTCAAAACGACCAATTGCTAAAACATCTAATTGGAAACAATGCCTAATTGTCAATCATTAATGTACGGTACTTAATACATACCAAATAATATATCATCCTGGTAGATTTTCGAAACGTTTTAAATACAAATCATCATCTTCGTAAGGGAGGTGGAACAAATCCATAAATAATATCCTAGCTCAGAATCCTATTGACCACAAAAGCACTCATCTAGATAATATTTTATGATTTCGTGAGTATAACCTATTAGGTAATCTGTGGTTTAAACTAACCAGCCGGCCGTTACCTGACGGCTTCGTCCGCGTGGAAGTCTATCCTGTTCCCGCAACACTTGGGTATCTTTTCCATATTTTCAGGTAAATATATAGGCTACTAATACACACTAGTAATGCGACTTTCTATTGGTGGAAGAATATTTAAAATCCATAGAGCGATTACCCCCTGTTACCTAGGATTAGATACAGATTAGGGTGATGGGTAGGTAATACTGGTATTATTATACTGTTATGCCGATCTGAAATAAATGTTGAAGCCTGGCACTACTAACGTGAGTTACCTACTCTGAAACCAAAATTATGAAAATAAACAGTATTGCGAAAAAAAATTCAAAAGAAAAAGCAAAGAAAAATTACAAAAAGTTTGACTCGTGAAGGATTTGAACCTCCGACCTCCGATAGTTTGGTTGGCTTGTTAGTTTAAGGGCATTAAAACTTGAGTTCGGCGCTCTGACCACTGAGCTAACGAGTCTTGACGTGTGCGAGCGAAAATATCGACTGCGTTCCTCGTAGTGACGTCACCCGATGATCGCATTTGTTGATTGCAACAGCTGTGCCATTAGTACAGTAAACAGATCGATCTTGACTAGCAAAGTACTCAAAATGTTTATTTTTATACTACTTAGGTCGCAGACAAGCACACGGGCCACACGGCCCTCCTGATGGTAAGTGTTTACTGTCTACCGTGGTGCAACAGCAGGGGAGTCACAGTCGCAAGTAGTAAATGTATGTAAAAAAAGAGGAAAAAAAAAAAAGGATAGTAAGGAAGTATATGATATTATTACCGTGGCCAATGACATTTCATAACATAGACATGTCATATGCTTACAAATCAACGTAGAAAAATGTGCCGAACTCACACACACACATTTTTAATTCATCTACACTTTTGGTGTATTAACTTTAGAGTAATAGTTCGTGCAGTGTCTATAAACATACGATGGCATTTTCGTTATTTTTTTTAAGTCACTGATGCTTCCGCTCAACGTCCGACCGGCGCCGCTCGGCACGCGGTACTAGACCGTTTCAATTGACTCGTTTTCGGATCTTCACGATTTTCGCGCAATAACATATCTACTTCTTTTTATATAATATCTTTGACCGTGGCATTCTCGCCTTCCTATTGACTGATTGTTCTGATATTTGGTACACTTTAATTCGGACAATTTCTATCTATCTTCTATATCTATACTATTATATAATTGTAAAGTGGTCGTGTCTGTACATTGGAGATATTAAAAAAAAATACTTGGGTTGTGTTATGTTAACGATACTGAACACGAAAATATTTTTTTGAATTTCCTGTCTGTTTGTCTGTTTATCCGCGATGGACGCAAAAACTACTGGACTGATTTTGATGCGGTTTTTTTCGTTAGAAAGGGCTTACTCAGACTTAAAATCCTACGTTTGTTTAATCGCAATCGGTTGAGTAGAACCGACGATATGAGCAAAGGTCGCGTTAACTGAGATGCACGCGGGCGGAGCCGCGGGCGGAAGGCTAGTACTATATAAAGAACGTAATATTAGTATAAAGTATAAACCAATATATTTATCAAAACAATCAATAACGATTCACATTCATTTTAATCTAATAACCCGCCGTTAATAAAACAGTTTGGTATTAAGTATTAACACAATAGGAGGGATTAAGATCATTGTGAGTACTTTGCTAGTCAAGATGAATCTGGTGCTGACTGTACAGCAAAACCAACGATTACGTGAATAGGAACTACTGTTCTCACAGTCAAATACATACTGCTATATAGCAAATCTAATACACTCGTAAATTTCACATTTTTAAACACATGCTTTCTTAGAATTTGTCCTTGTAAATTTTATCTTAAAGTGATAAAGTTTAGTCATAAAATTGAGAATAAATAAAACGATAAAGTGCCCGCTTTACGACAACCGGCTCGCCCCCTATTACGTTTTTCCAAGCGACTATAATATGGGGTTCTTCAAGAAGAGCTTTAGAAGGTTTCTGCAGGGTCGGTAACACGAGAGTGACGCCCTTGGTGTTGCTCACGTCCCTATGGATGTGAGCAGTGGTCTTTACCATGGTAACCACTTTCTATTAGGTGGGCCGTGTGATTATCTGCCACTTAGGTGGCATAAAAAAACATGGGACCGAAAATCAAATCATAGTAGGTGAAATGCGGGTGTTAACATGCTTAAGCCTATTCCTGAAGGGATTTACATAGAAAAATATGGTTCATTATCCATTTGCATAAAAAAAATAACCATAACCTATTTTGGCATATGGTAATTTAGACTAATGATCTTTTGGCATACATAATAAAATTATGCCAAGTATAATTATGCAAAAAAATTATGCCAAATTCATTATGCCAAAACATTTTATGTTAACGAAAGGGATCCCGAAAAATATATGTATGTAAGACAATAGTATGGCAACAGTTGCCCAACTTTTTCATCGCCTTGTCTGCCCACTCTAAAATGTTTAGCAACAAATGAGGTTTATTAAGTATAATGAGTGGCGTAGTCGTGCATTAGCGTATTATTTGCGACTCCAGTGAGACTAAACAACATTATTACGTATGGCAACATTCTAATTTCACCTGTCGTCACTCATTTCATTTGGAAAAAAGCATAATTTACGAGAGATACAAATATAATTCAGGTTATTTGATGTGTTTTCTTTGTATATCAGTTGATTATATTATTCAGTCGTTCGAAAGCAGTAATTTGGTAGAACATTTCTACTTTAAAGTATTTTTTTATTATTTTATTGAATACTTTTTAGTCAAAGTTTTTCTTGAAATTGGCTTTTGCGTAATAATTATTTTTTGCGTAGTAATAATTTTTACCAGATTAGCAACAGTCTACTGTTAGTACATATGAATTTATTATTCTCTATTCTGCTATTCTATAATTTTCACACTCTCCACTCGCAGATCAGATATAAGCAAAGCCTCGTCTGTAGTACTTCTGAACTGGTCTACACTACTGTATTTTTATACTTTATCGTATGTGTATGTGTGTACTTAAAACAAAATAAATTAAAATACATTCTAACCATAATAAACAAAGTACATGGAGTATAAGATAACACCACCATAATACTCGATGGTGTCTGTCGTAAAAGTAACTGCAGTAAAGTTAGTTATTGTGTTGTAGGTAGTACTAACAATACAGGGCCACATTTTAAGGCTTGACAAAGGCTTTATTAAGTTATTTATTTAATTAAACTTTTTGCACAAAAGAAATACCTATACGTACAAAAGCGGACTTAATGCCATGGGCATTTTCTACTAGTTAGTTAGGTAGTATTTTAAGTGATAGTATAATTTTAGTGATTTATATAATAATTATAAAATCACTAAAATTATTTAAGTGATTTTAATTAATATTTCAAGTGATTGTATAATTTTAGTGATTCCCTAATTTCAGGGAATCTATAAGTTGAACGTTCTATATTTTTAGTAGTTTAATGATTTTATAATAGCCCTGATTTTATAATTTGTTTGATTCTATAATTTGATGATGACTTTGATTTTACTATAATAACCTAATTTTAACAAAATCACAAAGATTTTTATGAAACAGTCACCGTCAATGTACCAGGGCACCATAAACAAAAGTTAATCTTACGTAAGCGGTCATAAAGTAGCCAAGTTATGGCTATTAAGTCGTATTTCCTCCGAAACTGCGTCTAAGAAGCATCTATATTCGATTTAAACCCAATAATCTTCGCAGATGGAACTTTAAATCGCAGTTTCGCTATTAAGTTTTTGACTAGCAGCCAATTTATTGTTTATTTGGTGAATTCTGTTTGACGCATGATTTTATTTTTGTTGAGTTTGGTTATAATTTCAAAGTTATATTATTTCAATGGGTGTGTTTTAAAATCTTGGCAAGGATTGTTTTAGCATCAGACTAATAAACCTTAATCTATCGTATTCGTGCCTTTTAAGTCCTGTGTCGTATAAGTTGCATGATTTTTAGTTCGTATAGTGTGTCGTAGAATATTTTATTATCATCGTCCTTTTTGGTAATGAAATTTGATGTGGGTAACAAGTACCTACGTAACTAGCTTGCATTTACAACTAACTATTACTAGGCCCTCGCCCAGCCTAAGGGATCGTATTCTCCTATGACGTCTTTATTTTTTTATTATTGCTCAGAGATACTTCCGATACATCCGAACTCGAAATCTGGGGTCATTTACTCCTTTTTTACCTTTTGGTTTCACTTCTATAACTTTTATTGCAGAGACTATTGTTTGACCTTCCAATCCCTATAATCAGCAAGTATACCAGCTTGCAGTTGAACTTAGCTTGTAGCTTTAGCCCTATAGATATTGGTGGGGTCGGAAAAACACCCTACCACGGTCGTTTACCATCAAAGGTGATGTAAATAAGCAACTAAAAGGTCTATGGTTGAACTCTCGACAGCCTGTCCTACACTAAAAGCTAACAGCCACAATTTTTTTGCCGACAGTACAGTGATGTGGTGAATTAATAGTTGGTGGTCATACATAGCCTGCCACTACTGAATTAACATTAAAATAACTTTAAATTGCACCCTAACTACTTAGGGTGACCAAGATATAGGTATATTGTGGAAAGTTTTGGGACATGTGGGTATAATCAATGATATATTATAAACTATAGATATGTTGTCCACACTCTAAAATGGCGACAGAAAAATGATGACTTTTGGTCATCATTTTATGCACCAATCAGAATCGCGACAGTGAGCCACCCAAAAAAAACGTTTTTAATAATAAATACATAATAATAAAATATTATTAATATAAATAATAATGTAATTCATATAAATTAATAACATTGACGTATTTTTAGAAGTAGCTAATATGTTGTGTTTGCGCCATTTTTGAAAGCCGCCATCTTCGTGTATGACGTAAGTATCTATAAAAATAATACATCATTTTGGTGTGACATACGTATCTCAACCAAGATTTCTTAGGACCTGCTAACTTAGTTTTATCACGAATTTAGGAAGATCAGATGGTAGTAAAACCCGTAAAAGTCAAGATAAAAGTCATGGCATGGGTTTTGGTACTTAAAGTCACTCCTAGTGCCTTACCATATCCATTCTTTCCTTATAAGGAGAGCACACAAAGGTATAAATATTAGCCCTATATATAATTATTCTACCCACAAACTGAACCAAATTGGTACTTATTGTATATTTTTCTTTAGACCCAACCACACTAAGCCAAGATACCCGAGATTCTTTTTCTTAATATAAAAGACTAACTCTGTAACACGTAATAACCATAAAAGATTATAGGTAGAATATTTGTAGCCTTTTTTACCCTATACCAACCAGTATAAATTTAATAAAGGAAATCCTGCTGTATCCGAAGTTATGGGCACACTAAGCCACATCGCCAGCGCGAGTTAAAATGTGCTTGTTCTAAAAACAGGATGAAAGCCTGCCAAACGTAGGTACATTATTTAGGTTTTGGAATATACGAGATTATATTGTGACAGGACAGACGAGAAAATTTTAACTAACATATTTTTTACATTGATATAGTTAGGCAACTATATTATGAGATATGATTATTAAATTGACAGATGTTATTTTATGACAAATTAATTGTGAGCTAAGCAAGCTTCACAAAGCAATTCTGACATTTGTGAAGTTATTGTTACAAATGAAATGACGTCATGAATGATACGTAAAAAAAATTGACAGGACATATTTTAGGGGTACGATGGTAGACGTAGGGTGTTGGGACCCCAAGCCAAATCAGGAGGATTATGCGAATCCTGGAAGCCAAGGTGGAAGCATTGTAAGCATGTTGCACAACATTTCGTAATCAACATGCTAGTAATCTTGTAATTGGATGCAAATCGTAACAGGCTCGTTGGTCTAGGGTATGATGTTCGCAAACAGTGCGGGAGGTCCCGGGTTCAATTCCCGGACGAGCCAAACAAAATTTTGGAGCTACATTAGATTTTTAAATTTTTATTTACATTTCTTGTACGGGAATGGTACATACACAGTCTACGCCATAATGTTTAGTCAATGAAAGTTATAAAGGAATTACATAGGCAAACCCGCATGAACCCGCTATACATATAACGACCCAGATTATAAGGAGAGCAAGTACGAGTTGCAGCATCAGCGCCCCGTGCAGCGAGCAGCCTCGTGCATTCGCCTCGTGCCGCACCGTCAGCAGATTTAAGAATCGATTGCATCAATACGCGAACTGATTTTTCATCTTTAATTAAAATAAATATAATTCACTTCTGTTCTAGCATCGAACGTAGTCGTTAGTATAGTTAAGAATGTAGTTCTCATATCGAACTCATTCGCTTAGGTTAGTAAGGTGTAATGTAGTTCTAATATCGAGTACATTCACCTTTAGGCTAGTACGGTGTAATGTATTTCTAACATCGAGTACATTCACCACCTTTAGGTTAGCTAGATTTAATTAAATAAGTATAATAAATCTCGTTTAAGTGATTCTAGTTTCCTTCTTGTACCCTCTGGCTGCGGAAAACGTAATTGGCGCAGTCGGTAGGATATTCGAGGCAGTGCGCGGCGCGGCATAGGTTTCCAAAAATCGTTAACCTGCTGAGTGCTGACTCCGATAGTCGCTGTCGGTATCTTAATACCTCATCGAATATCCAGAATCTACGTGAAACCGCAGGGGAGGTTATCCAGACATTGATAGCACAGGAAGGATCCGGAATATAGTATAAAAAAAAAAAAAAACTAGTTATATAAAACGAATTTAATTTATTACCTACGAGAGCTGCAGCCATCAAAAGAAGGGAGAATAACCAGCTATCGATACGCAAGAAGAATTGTATTTGTAAGTACTTGAAACTTTTCTACAACATATGTCAAAAGCTTTTAAGTACATAGAGGCTGAATGCCCGAAGTTGAACCAGTATCATCTCTGCGAGGAAGAGATGAATTATCCAATGGGAGAACTTCTCGACTGTATCCAGGGAATCATCTCTAATCAGCCCTTAATAACTCATGCGCTCCAGTCAAGATCACTACATACTAGTCAAGATAAAATTATAACCCAGCCTCCGCTGCAACTGGAAAATTCCTCTGGAACAATTTATCACACAACTATACCACTCTATATAATTATAACTGGCACAATCATAAGTATCTCAAGCATCATAGTTCGCCGGTTCTGGAGAAAGAAACAACAAAATTCAACAGAAAAGAATCCCAGCGTCCAACAAAATGAGACACATGAAGAACCTGGAAAACCGAATATACCAGCAATATTTTCACTGAAAGTTGGAAAATAATTGCTTTTCTGAGGGTGGAGGAATTACATAGGCAAACCCGCATGAACCCGCTATACATATAACGACCCAGATTATAAGGAGAGCAAGTACGAGTTGCAGCATCAGCGCCCCGTGCAGCGAGCAGCCTCGTGCATTCGCCTCGTGCCGCACCGTCAGCAGATTTAAGAATCGATTGCATCAATACGCGAACTGATTTTTCATCTTTAATTAAAATAAATATAATTCACTTCTGTTCTAGCATCGAACGTAGTCGTTAGTATAGTTAAGAATGTAGTTCTCATATCGAACTCATTCGCTTAGGTTAGTAAGGTGTAATGTAGTTCTAATATCGAGTACATTCACCTTTAGGCTAGTACGGTGTAATGTATTTCTAACATCGAGTACATTCACCACCTTTAGGTTAGTTAGAGTTAAATAAATCTCGTTTAAGTGATTCTAGTTTCCTTCTTGTACCCTCTGGCTGCGGAAAACGTAATTAAGGTCTAAACATATTTGTATTGATGGTACAATAATATAAACAAAATCGAGTAGTATGTAAATAATCGATAGGAATAATAATGTTCTGCGACAAACTGCACAATGCTATCTAGACACAAAGTAATCACAGCTTAATAGGTTGTATTATAAGTTCTAAAATGCAAATAAACGTAATAATATTGTACATAGAAACACCAGTAGGTACCAATTGCCATATTCCTGAACACAATTTTAATATTTTGCACGGAGCGGGAATCGAATCCTTGGCCTTCGCCGTAACAGTAGAATGCTCTACGCAATGCTATGCTACAGGGGTCATCTCTAATAGTAAAAGCATAGTGAGTGTATGAGGAAATTTTACTTGACCCAATTCATAATGCAACTTCCTTAAGCATTGCACAAGATATCATGTGATTGGTCATGCGAACCTTTCGCTGGCTTGCGGATCATTAGAAGATCCTAGAAGTACTGGCTTGGTGTCGTTGAAGGTGACATGCTTGCGAAGTGGGGAAAAGTTAGAAGATGGATCCCTGGCTCTGAGGTGAACGCCTCATAGGTTTACATTTGGCACACAAAGCTGTGATTATAATAAGGCCATTGTTCTTGATGAAGATGAGTCGATCAACCCAGTGGTCTCGTACAATTTGTCCCCTAGAATAAAAGTTGGACATTCATCCTTTATCCTTTTCCGGAAGAGGAAAGAGAAAAACTTGAAAGTTTTTCCGTTACAGAATTCCATACGATGGATTTACTTTTGAGGCACTTTCAAAGTCTTTCGGGGAAAGTCTACGTTTTATGGGAAAGATCTGGTGCCAGTAGCCGGGTATTGTCCTTAGCCAGTAAGGCTTACCTACCTCATCCATTGTAAAACGATATGTTACTAACTGGCAAAAACTTCATGAAACAATACAAGTTATTCAAGGAGTTTTGAAGGATATCTTTACAATTGAAAAAAAAAAAAACAAAAAAAATACTTGGAGCGTTTCCAAAAACTGGAAATGCACCACAAAATGAATAATGGCTCGTCCGAGAATTGAACCCGGGACCTCCCGCACTGTTTGCGAACATCATACCCTAGACCAACGAGCCTGTTGCAAGTTGCAATGAATTACAGGATTACTTGTCAGCTTGTCACGTGTGATGATGCAATACAATGGATCATGTGTTTGTACTATAATTTTCTTATTCCTCATGACGTCATGTTTGTTACCTATGCATTTGATCTTCATCCACTAATTACTTTCTATCGTGCGGTAATCCCCCCGGAAACCTCCCCGCCGCGCGCCGGAGCCACCGGGGGTGGTAATATCGGGCTCGAACTGACCAAAACCGCACGGCTGTCTCAGGCTATTAGTTGCCGGGGCTGAGCTAGCTTCTGGCATATCCCTCACACCCTCCGGCTGACCCAGGGTCATCGAAGGCCCCCTCGGGTGTGAGACTGCCGTGTCCCAGACCCATCATTGGGTCAAGTGAAATTTCGCTGTTATAGATAGCCCCTGTAGCGTAGCGTTGGGTAGAGCGTTCTAATGCTACGGCGATGGCCAAGGGTTCGATTCCCGCTCCGTGCAAAGAAATTGTGTTCAGGAATATGTCATTTGGTATTAGTCTGGGTGTTTCTATGTATAATATGTTTATTTGTATTTAAGAACTTACCTACCTATAATACAAGCTTACTTTAAGGTCTAGATAGCGTTGTGTCGTAGACCATTATTATTCCTATCAATTTTTTACATAGGTACTTATTATAGTCAAATCAAATCAAATCAAATCATTTATTTTGCTAAACATGGGTACAAATATGGTGTTAGTAAGTAATTGTGATGTCCGAGCCATGTTTTACCATTTTGGTGTGCAAAAAAGTATTAATCAACGGTTACTTATATAAAAAAGAAAAAGAACTTATTAATATTATCATGTGAGAGTCGAGACTAGTCTGTCATTAAACTCTTATTCCGAAACATGCTCATAATTATTTAATCACCATCTAAACTTAGTCAATTTAATAAAATTATGTCAGAATACAAAAAAATAAATTTATCTAATGTCAAATAAATATAGAAAATGGATTCAAATGTCAAAATTTAGTTAATTGTTTAGATGTCAATTATAATAATAAATAAATTACCTATGTCAAGACAAGAATCATGCAATATTATTTTATTTTGAATGATATTAAGGGTTTACTTTTGTATCATCAATATCGTCGCAGTCCTAGAACAACGACGGATTTGACTTTTTGCAAAATTTTTTTTTTTACTCTAATTAACTTAAAATATGGTACTTTATAAAAAAAATAAAACATTTTATCAAATTTCATTACAAATGAACCAAATACAGAGTTGAATACTGACGGTTTTGATTAATTAACTTAAAACAATGACGGATTGATACTTGCACCGTTGTCTGTCGCTGTCCCCTGCCCCCCGCGCCCTTTCCGCTCCCGACGCATTGGCATTACCGTCGATGTTCTAGGATAAGGTCACGTCAGGAGGAACAGTCGTCAACGGATAAGTTTGGTCACAATGTACTATAAATTACATAATTTTTTGTTTATTTTAAGTAAATATAAATTTTGACGTCTTAGAACAGCGGTTGGTCAAATCCGTCGTTGTCCTTGGGATACTAAAATATATTTTTTTATGTCTTTGTTTTTACCTTTTATCTTTTAAAATAACATCATTCAGTTCATCCATGATTAAAAGTGTTTGTTTTTATTATGATTTTTTTTCAGTGACGCATAATAAAATACGTCGATGTTTTACGTACCTATAGTAGGCGTATGCTATAAACCGTCATTTTTCTAGGGATAAGCGGAGGACGAATATACTGAACCGACGTTGTTCGTCGTATAGATTATAATATACGTCTTTATTCTATTTCATATTTAAAAAATGTTATATTAATTTGCCAAAATACTTACATTACCTTAGATTATACAATGATATAATTGTTCCTAGAAACCTTATTCCGCAGTTTTATTTTAATTAAGGTTTTTTTTTCACCTGAACGATGTTCGTCGCACAGCAGTATGGTACTGGTGTGCGACGAACATCGTTCAGCCAATCAACAGACATGCTAATTTGTAATGATCCATTTTGATCCCAACATTAACCAGATGAGTTGAAATGTCTATCAGTGAACACTATTGGTACAGATTCTGTGATGGAGCGTGTGATTAATACACAGCTCCTGAGATACCTTGAGGGAAACGATCTCCTGAGCGACCGACAGTACGATTTTCGTCACAGTCGCTCTACCGGTGACCTCCTGGTGTATCTCACTCAGAGCGCAAGCCATCGAGAGTCGGGGTGAGGCACTAGCGGTCAGCCTAGATGTAGCGAAGGCCCTCGATCGGGTCTCACACAGAGTTCTTCTTGTGAAGTTGCCACGCTATGGACTCCCCGAGGGACTATGCGAATGGATTGCCAGCTTTTTATCTAACAGAAGTATCCAAGTCGTCGTCGATGGCAGCTACTCGGACCGCATGAACATAAACGCTAGTGTTTCACAAGGTTCCTTGTTGTCCCCGACCTGTTTCTGCTGCATATCAATGACATGCTGTCTGATGACTCCGTTCATTGCTATGTGGATGACAGCACCGGGGACACGTATTACATGGACCGTGCAAATATCCCTAAGTCAGAAGTGGAGGAAAGTTGCGAACAACTTGTTTCCCAAATCGAGACTACTCTCTCTGGAGTATCCGATTTGGGACGACTAAACTTGGTCCAATTCAACCCTACTAAGACACAAGTATGTGTATTCACCGCTAAGAAAACTCCATTCATTGTAGCGCCGCAATTCCTGGGCACACCGCTTACCATTTCCTCGAGTATCGGGATCCTTGGTGTCGATATCTCCAGCGACACCGCAGTCATTTGGAAGACAAGGTCAAGCTGGCATCAAAGAAACTTGGGGTGCTCAACAGAGCGAAGCAGTACTTCAGTGCGGGGCAACAACTCCTCCTTTATTCGGTACCACATGAAGTACTGCTGTCACCTTTTTGCCGGAGCGCCTGCGTGAGCTTGACCCTTTCGACTCGGTGCAAAGATGGGCGTTAAGGCTCGTCAGCAATCCCATACTCACAGGCAATGTGGAACCTCTCACTCTCAGAAGAGACTTTGCCTCACTGTGTGTGTTCTACCGCCTATACCTAAAATGGTTTGTGCTCAGATGAACTGTTTGACATGATGCCCACAGCTACATTCTATCATGGCACTTCTCGCCACAGGCAGAGAATTCATCCTCACACATTGCGTCCGGAAACGGAGCGCACTGTGCGGTATGAAAGGAACACATTTTCAACATTTTCATTCCTCGCACACTCAAGCTGTGGAATGAACTTCCCGCGGTGGTTTTCCCAAGCGACGACAATATGGGGTTCTTAGAAGGTTTCTTCGAGGTCGGCAGCATGAGTGACGCCTCTGGTGTTGCATACGTCCATAGGCCACGGTAACCACTTCCCATTAGGTGGGCCGTGTCTGCCACCCAAGTGTAATAAAAAAAATCGTATTAATAATACCAAATAAATACTTTTACGAGTATATAAGTAATTCATTGTTTACTCTATTTACTTTTTTATTTTCTGTCTTTATCTTGAGACTTTTAATTATTATGATTAAGTATAATTATTATTGATTAATAGTTTGGGTTTCTGCTACCTGGTTATGCTTATGTTATCTAGGTTTATTGATTAAAAATGCCAAAAACAGATTTTAGTCAAGATCTGATTGTTTTTTTATAAAGTTCTCATTCTTATTCAAATTCAAATTCAAGTAAATTTATTGCAATTATGAGAGTTAAGTTTATTAATTTTAAATTAAAGGTTTGAAGAATTAATTACTGTTTTAAAGTGATTGATCTTAGTCTGTAGGTTGTCTTCTTATTAAGTAGAATTAGCAGTAATTATTGCAATTTTGATGCATTTTTTTTAGTAATTTTGTACTAATAATTTCGTAAGTAAAACATTTCAAAGTTAGCTTCTTTTTCATTTCTTAGTCCAAATCCGTCACAAAATTTTGAAAGGATTCCCTTAAAAAGTGACGGTATGTACTGTACGCCACTTTTTAAACAAAGATAGTCCGTAAAATAACGACGTATCAGATTATTCGTCACCTTAGTGTCCACAGAACAACGACGCATGTGACTTTTTTACTAATTAACGCAATATTTAAAATATGTTGCGTATGTCATGTTATAACGTATTTAATTCATAGCAACATATCAAAATTTTAGAAAGATTGAATAAGTAGTTTTCAAAATATGACAACATCTATAGATGAAAAACTTTAAAGTGCTCTCCTGTAAAGTTAGCAAAAGTCACATCCGTCTTTGTTCTACGACTGCGACGATATACTCATTAATCGTGTAGTACACTCTATCTATTAAAAATTCTCGAAGCCTGTTTTTAAAAATATTGCTTGATTCTGCGGTTTTAACAGAATCTGGTATTTTATTGTAAATCTTCGCACTCATTCCAAAGATGCTTTTGCGAAATTGTGTTGTTCTACATTTTTCAATACAAAGCGTGTTTTTATGCCTTGCACTTTTAAGTGTAGTATAACTATTTATATTTTTCCTCACTAATATGGCAGCTTCATATATAAATAGTGCAGGCAAGGTAAGTATTTTTAGTCTTTGGAATGATGGTTTGCATGATTCTGTCTTTTTAAGTCCACATATATTTCTGACACATTTCTTTTGGGCTCTAAATGCATCTTCTTTGTTCACAGAGTTGCCCCAAAACAGAATACCATATTTGAGAATGGAACCCACATTAGCATGATAGGCTGTTAACAATGTGTCTTCATTCGCTACCTTCCTGAGCATATAAAGGGCATACGAGAATGAGTTGAGTCTATTGCAGATATGATTGACCTGGGTTTTCCAACTTAGATCAGAGTCAATGTGTATTCCTAAAAATTTTGTAGTATTCACTTCTTTAATTGATTCACCTTTGTATTCCAACCTAACTGAGCCGTGATTTGAGTTTTTATTTTTAAATACTATATAATTAGTTTTTTCCAAGTTCAGTTTTAGGTTATTTTGCATCATCCAATCGATTATGTTGAGTTTTGTTTATATCACCATAAAATCAATAAAAATGTTTAGTCCTATTTAACTTTTCTATTTCAAGGTATTATGGCGTAGACTGTGTACATACTGACCATACCCGTACAAGATGTATAAATAAAAAAAAATACAAAAAATTAGAATTTGTTGCAAAATTTTATTTGGCTCGTCCGGGAATTGAACCCGGGACCTCCCGCACTGTTTGCGAACATCATACCCTAGACCAACGAGCCTGTTATAAGTTGCAGCGAATTACACGATTATGAGCGCGCTGATTGCTAAATGTTGTGAAATACGAGAACAATATATGTTTATAATTTTCCTCATCATTGGGCCAACGTACTGAAATTCAGAGGAAGAGGGAGATAGAGCTATACATAGGGTGTATAGCTCCATCCCTCACCCTCTGGATCGCAGATCAATACACGATCTTTTATAGCACGTCATGAATAGCCCACAGCAATCTCAATAGCAGTATTCTTATTGCCTATTAATATACGATATTATATTTTGTGTTCACTATCGTATCCCCAAAAATATGTCTAGTCAGATTTATTAAGACAATTAATTCTAGCATCCCCTATGAATAAGCCGCTATGGCATAAATTACGCACATACTATTGCTGCCGGCGCATACTTGTCATGGGAGGTCGAGCACAGCCATGAACCTCTAAATAACACCTTCAAAGAAGAATCTTCTTTTCCCGGGGAACCAATGGGTACCAGCACCAGTCCAGTAGATACATTAACATACATAAATACATAGGTACAGCATTTTGAGCATCAGCTGATATATTTTCCACCGCACTATTGGCAGCTGACGTTTTAAGATAAGATAAAGATAAATATTCTTTATTGCACACCAACATAGGATACATACATTAAGATACGTACTTGATAGAGAGTTGTACAATGGGCGGTCTTATCGCAGGTCTGCGATCTCTTCCAGACAACCACCGTTTTGTTTCTTTCAAAACATTGACTTAGCTGTAATTCAGTAAATTTTCAGCTGGGAGGAAATGACTGAATTTTTTTACATGTTTGAACACTCACTAACACTTAAACCACACTCAAAGTCGCAGCTGACGAACATGAAAATTCATAAAGCAACTTTCTTAATGTACGACTACGAAGTATCGCCCGGAAGAAAGTCATTGACCAAATTTAATTGTGGCTCGGGGAGTGTAAAAACAATGGAATTAAATTATATCAATATGTTTGAAAAAATATCTAGTTATAATTTAATTCTTTTAAATATTTGCACACCGAATACGGTGAAACATGCTGTACTATTTGAAACACTGCCTTACATCCTATTGTAAAACCATGTTTCTCGCAAATAAAGATTTATTATTATTATTATTATTATTAGATCACAAAAATAGCTCGATAATTTTTTTAACGTAATCTTTATAAAGCAAACTTATAATATTGCAAACGAGTGGTTAAATTTTTAATACTTTATACCTATAAGTACCGTTAATAATATGCTCTATAAAGAATGAAATACTTTATTTACTCATCTTTCGTTGAAGTATTTAGCCAGTCTTAAATGGATGACTTTTTATTACACTTTCAAACTTACATGTAATAATTGCCACAAAACAAACGTTACACTAAAACTAGTTAAAAGTTTCCCAACTCGAACATACAAGTAATCATTATTAGAGTACTTGGAACTTACTTATTAAATGTCTCGTCTTTCTAACCAACTTCATTGTGTAAGTATGTCGTGGCCAGATCTTAAAATAGATCACTTCATGGGACCAATCAATTTATGAAATGGTTGGATTTCAGAAAATCTCTGGTCCAATCTTCCTTTTATTCTTTTTTAGTAATTTGATTCAAGTGTTGTAAGTAGTGTCGGTTCTTTCAGTTTATGATAGGCAAAGGGGTAACGCATCAAATCTCAATCTTTTCGACAGTAGCAGCAGTCTGGTTATATTTTTAAATAATTTTATTTACTTAAAAATTAAATTTAAATGACAGCCTCCGTGGCGTAGCGGTAGTGAACGCGGCCGCTACGCAGGAGACGTGGGTTCGATCCCCGCTCACTGCAAATATTTGTGTTCATGAAATATGGGTATTTGCATTGGTCTGATCGTGCCTCGGAGAGCACGTTAAGCCGTCGGTCCCGGTTGCTATAAGAACATCTATGGCAGTCGTTACGGGTAGTTGGAGCCCTCAAAAATCCAAAAACAGTCTAGCTGCAAAGCTTCGATATCGCCTAATGTTACCATTGGGATGTGGAGGTCAGATGGCAATCGCTTCACAGAAAATATCAAGGTCTAGCCAAATCCGTAGTTAAGACTGGCAAAAGCGGACCCCAGACTCCGAGCTGAAAGCTTCGGATGCGACTGGGAATTAACGCTAAGAGGAAGATTGACTTAAAAAGTTAAATATTTTTTATTTATTTAAAAGCATCTATTTCCTGGTTACGTTTCGGTGATCTCTTTGGAGAAACCGAAGGTTTTGTCTGTGCAATTACTGATGAAGTTGTAATGACGAACAACTATCGGTGGTGTGAATCGCGGACGTCTCTTTTTGAAGTTCTGATTCGGACCATGTTTTGATCTTGGTGTCAAACAGCTAATTCAAAAGAAGCCATTCCTCGATTCACACCATGGTCCGAATATTTCGTGGTGTGAAAGAGGAACGACCCGGAGATATATCCTGCAGGATGGAACGGTTGACATCTGTCGGGCATGCCACCGTCCCGGAGAATCCCTCAGGCGTATAATTTCTGGTTGTTCTCGTCTAGCCAACGGTGAGTATTTGCATAGACACAACCTAGTAGCCAGGATTATCCATCAGCAACTTGCTCTTAAATATAAGCTTGTAGATTCAGAAGTGCTGTATTACAGGTATGTGCCCGACCCAGTTCTTGACGATGGTCGCGTCACATTGTACTGGGATCGATCTATCATCACTGACAGGACTATTGTAGCTGATAAGCCTAATATGTGGTGATAGATCGATTAGAGCGCCGCGCAATATTGTCTAGCTGGAATACTTCTATATCGCCCAATATCGTTATTGGGTTGTAGAGGTCAGATGGTAGTCGCTTCACGAAAAATATCGAAGTACAGCCATTGTCAACCTATGAAAATGCTGTAAGGCGTAAAAAATAAATAGGTATAGTCTCTCGTAGCTGTTACCCGCGGCTCCGCTGGATGTCGGTTATCGCGACCAAACATAGCGTATGACCTTTCTCAAGGTCTAATCTATCTCTGTACAAAATTTCATCAAATCGGTTTAGTGGTTTGGGCGTGAAAGCGTAACAGACAGACAGATAGACAGATAAACAGATAGTTACTGACGCATTTATAATATTAGTATGGTAATCGGTGGGTCCTACTAGGTATTTACCTAAGCGAATTAAAAAAAATAGTTAAATAAAACACATGTTAGAAAACTTCAGATGGATAAAGTATTCTATTTGCAATTAAATAAGACAGCACCATTTAAAATATCATACATTAATTCTAAAATGATACGATTTAACTTGATACTCTTCTTTGGAACTGAACAGAAGTGCCACCAGCCGCCTTGATGGTGATCAATTGGGGTTTGATCCTGATCGGGTGTGAAGTTTTGACCGTCTTCGCTATTTTGAAGTTTAATATGAGATGGAACATCAGCACTTTTAGCTCCATTATTGCGAACCTCATACCTGGAAATAAATTCTCTTTTAGTTTAGACTATTTAGAAGTTGTTATAGTTATAATAAAAATGATTGTTCTAGACTTTCAACACAACGCTATCTAGACCTTTTTTTTGTTTTTTTTTATCATGCGAAAAATCCCCACGGATACCTCCCCCGCCGGGGCCGGAGGAGGAGGTTATGTCGGACTCGAACCGACTAAAACGCACGCCTTCTGTGGGCCGTCAGTTGCCGGAGGTGAGATTGTCATAGCCATATCCCTCGCACCCCGGCCGACCCAGGGCCATATCTCTCGAACTGGCCCTCTACGCTATCTAGACCTAAAGTGCCATATAAAAAATGAAAAAGAACCTAACAAAAAATGTAAAAAAACCGACTTCTAGAACAAAATGCACCGAAAAGTAAGAAAAATAAATAAATGACAACCTGAAAATTTAAAAATGCATTTCGGGCTTTTGTTGAAGTCATAGTCTAAAATAAATATAAACATTCGCATTGAGAACCTCCTCCTTGTTTAGAAGTCGGTTAAAAACAAATATGTCTTACCAATACAAGTTCGGGGCCCAACTCCGAAGGGCATAAATGTAAAAGGTGTTATTTTATCTTTATTCTCGTCTAGAAACCTCTCAGGCGCATATTTGTGGGGCATAGGCCAGTACTTTGGATCCATTTGTACCTGGTTCACCAAGTTATATACCACATCACCTGGCTTCAACTGTAAAAAATGTATGCGTAAATAAATCGTACGAGTATTGCATAAAAGCATGTAAATGATGGTAATCGGTAAGTAATGGTGTCGTAAAAGGCGACTAAGAGATAGGGCCGTTCTCCACCCAACAGTATATACCTATAGCCCATGACTAAGTAACGGTAACGGTGGGGTTAGTCCGTGACCTAAAAGTCACGCAGCGGGCTATGGAGCGAGCTATGCTTGGAGTTTCTTTGAAGGATAGAATTCGTAACGAGGTTATCCGACAAAGAACCAAAGTTACCGACACAGCTCGCAGAATAAGCAAGCTGAAGTGGCAGTGGGCTGGCTACATCTGCCGAAGGACTGATGGTCGTTGGAGCAAACGAGTCCTAGAGTGGAGACCGCGCGTAGGAAAACGGAGGGTAGGACATCCCCTAGCCAGATGGACCAACGACCTGCGAAAGGTGGCTGGGATGGACTGGATGCGGAAGGCGGAGGATCGGCAAACGTGGCGCACATTGGGGGAGGCCTATGTCCAGCAGTGGACTTACTTCCTCTTAGCGTTAATTCCCAGTCGCATCCGAAGCTTTCAGCTCGGAGTCTGGGGTCCGCTTTTTACCAGTCTTAAACACGGACTTGACTAGACCTCGACATTTTCCGTGAAGCGACTGTCATCTGACCTCCACAACCCAATGTTAACATTAGGCGATATCGAAGTTTAGCAGTTAGACCGTTGTCTCTGGACTTTTGAGGGCTCCAACCACCCGTAACGACTGCCATAGATGCTCTCATGGCAACCGGGACCGACGGCTTAACGTGCTCTCCGAGGCACGACCAGACCAATGCAAATACTCACACTTCATTCACACAAATATTTGCACTGAGCGGGGATCGAACCCGCGCCTCCTGCGTAGCGGCCGCGTTCACTACCGCTACGCCACGGAGGCTGTCATCAGCAGTGGACTGCAGTAGGCTAATTGATTGATTGATTGATTGAAGTGCCCGCTTGCAAAAGGCTCGCCCCCTATTACGTGGGACCGAAAACCATAGTAGGCGAAATGTGGGTGATAATATACCTCTGCATGCCCCTTCGGGGATCTACAGGCGTGCGTATATGTATGTATGAATTAAACTATTGTTGTACTAGACAAAAGCACATAAAGACACCATAGGCCAAGGCCATGGTAACCACTTTCTAAGCGTATTCATGATGTATTTGTTGTACTTGTACCTAAGTGGTTTAAAAAAATGCCATGTTTTGAGGCAACGCGCTAAGGACGAGGAGAAAATACGATGTAATTTGAAATAATGGTGACTAATAAATCAATCTTCAAATGTTATTTTACAAGAAGATTATTTGACAGTACTCACTAAAAATGACTTTCCGCCCTCCCTGGGTGGAGGCAGTTCATAAGTTTTTTGGCACACTCTGTCCAAGACGATAGCTGGACACCATTTTCTTAGAGTTTCTGAAACGAAATTATAACGTGTTAGGTAAAAATCGAATCCAATAATTGACATTGCTAAGAACTTGACTTCTAAACAAAAATGTACTTAGTAAATTAACAAATGCGTATTAAAACACTCACTATTTTTGAAAATACTATATTGTGTATAGAAATATTACAGAAATGCACAGTATGACGCATTTGTACGCATTGGTGATGTGCTAAATCTTATTGCACCATATAATATCGAATGGTTTAAATTATGATAATGTCATCATTATCATCCTAGATCAATATTATCCAAACCGTATTTTATATGGTTTTTTGGAGCTCAGGACTAATGCAGCAATCCAATTACAAGAAATAAATAGAGCAGCAATTTCAATATCTTAGAAACGTAGAATTCAGAAAATATTATCTCATTGTTTTGAGACACAAATGATACATCACCTACCACAAACTACCTATTCCAATCATATCAACAGCTAAAATCAAAAACTACAAACCGTTTAAAACTGCATCTAAATATTTTAATTCAGCTATATTGTCGAACGTTAGTTCCTTTTCCTCTTTGAATTTTCTGCACTCCTGGTATAATTTTTCTTGAACGTGTGTATTGAGTGCTAGTTCGTGAATGGTCATTGTCAGTCCAGATCCCGAAGTTTCGAATCCAGATGTGAAGAAGATGAACACTTGACTTGCTATTTCTTCGGGGGTCCAATCTAGAAATAAGAATATATTAATAGGGATGTAAATAAATAAACAAATTTATAAGTATTTTCAACACACTTGCTTATAAACAGACTTTTATTTCACCGCAATTAAGCACGGAATGACACCTATTATAAAACTGTGACTTTTTCATTATTATTATTCACAAAAGTGAGTTATAGACTTCTTTTTTTTAATTGATTAAGTTGCTTTGTTCTTAAAAAAGTTTCGATACAAAAAGATCGTGTCCAATATTACAAACGAATTACTATAGAAACATTTTAATATGCCCCTTTTGAAGTTTCATCAAAATTTGACAACGTAACCTTGTAACGGAGGAACAAAATATTGTATAGCTCAAAATGCATATTTATTGCATTAGGGACCAAATTAGGCAATTTTACGGTTCAGTCGTGATAATTTCAACAGAGTCAAACATGAAGTAAGTAGACTTCAATAAAAACCCATTTCAATACACGAAAAATATTTTCAAGGAACAGCCTTGAAAATATTTTACGAGTATTGAAATGGGAAAGCTATATTTGACTGAAGCCATACGAAATGGCTAAACGCGCGAGCCCATACGTAGATCCAAACATCTAAAGACGTCTGATCTTCAGATTAATCTTTAAAGTACTCCACCCAACGAAGATGAAATAAACTGTTAAATTAAAAAGAAAACTTCCAAATCTGCCCAGACCCCAACGGCATTTCTTACAAAGTACCTATATAAAAAGTGTCCGACAGTTCGTAAACAATTGAGATAATTTTAAAGCAATAAGTTTGCTAAACTAAACAAATTATAATAAATGGGAAAAAGCGAAATCAATTCTCAGGCGGGACTCGAACCCGCGATCTTTCCCTTACAGGGGGAACGCAAGATCGCGGGTTCGAGTCCCGCCCGAGAATTGATTTCGCTTTTTCCAATTTATTATAGTTCGTAAACAGTAGACTTTGGGCCACCCCATCTCTTCCCATGCGGTGTAGTACAAGGCGACTAAGAGATAGGGCTGTTTAACACCAGACAGCTCAAACTCAGCCTCAGATGGCTCGAGTGTATACGTAGTGCCCAATAGTGCCCAGTATACGGTAATAGGCTCACCCCCTATTACGTGGGACCGAATACAATGACTAGTGGCAATGTGGGTGTTGATTCACCTCTGCCTCCCCGGGGATAAAGCCTTAAGAGGATGGAGAGAGAAAATAGCAGAAGAAAATAGGGAAAGAAAATGAAAATAAAACTACTTTGTAACGGATTCTATCGCGATTTATTTGTTATCAGTTACTTTTAGTCCGACAACTAACAAATAAATCGTGATAGAATCCATTAAAAAGTATAACCCGCGCTACGTATCTTGGACCTAAATCGTAAGACACGAGGCTCTGGCGCCCGCGGGTTGCTTTGTAATAGTCTATGCTTGGTGAATTTGCGGTCATCTACCGCAGTACCATCCCGTGCTATCCTCAAAAGACATCCAAGCAATGTGTACTGCGCGTATAGAGCACATTTTAGGTCCAAGTTACATGGCGCGGGTTATAGTTTTATTTCAATGAGTGACATTCGCGTAAACTATAGAAAATATCGTATATTTATTCCTCATGTCGCACAGTCGTCATTACAAGGTTACGTTAGTGCACCTTTTTTCTTCATTGACACTAGGGATGATACCCAGAATCGGTTTTTTTTATACATAAAAACCTTTCTTCTATAAATCTATGATCAAAACTAAGAATTTATAAAATTTGTATTTAATACAAATTATGCAAATACATTAAAAGATTGATGAACGGTTAATTTAAATTAAATGCTATGATTACTTGCGAAGGAATGTTTAACCTAATTCAGGGATGAAGTTATCCATGATAATCTATACTTAATAAAAATTTAAGGATCATACAATTATCTATAGGGCGGCGGCGTCCTACCCTTCCCATGTTCCAATAATATAGCCATTAATTTTCTGATGTGGTGTTTTTGGCCTTTCCGAGGGCGACTGCCGTCCGACCCCCCTACCCCGAAAGGAAAGCCATCGCCAGAGTCACGTTTGTTGTTCAGCGGGTGCACCGGCTTGCAGGTGAGGTTGGCTTAGTGCCCGAAGATCTTGGTGGACCCCAAAGCACCGCTGGTCACGTGGCAATGTCAATAATTTGACAAAATAAGTATTTATTCTGATGAACACTATCAGTGTCATAATCATTGTCATCACTGCTATCCGCCCTCAAACATATGATTAAATCATTTTCAATAGTATTGCCTATGCTTATATCACATTGAAAGTCGTTCAATATAATGTTTTTCGTTTTCTCGACGAATTTTCTGAAGTCCTATACAATAACATCTGCACACGCAGTTTCTAGCAGTTTCAGCACCTTTCCAGTGCTGAAGGGTGGCTCAGTATTGTTGCGCGCTGCATTTCCTTTTATTTGTGCCCAAATTAGCTTAATAGCGTTATATTGGCAGTGGTAGGGAGGCAAACTTATGACTTTGTGCCCATATTCTAAAGCTAGTTCATGAATTACATAGCGTGGATTGGACGACTTAGTTGCATTTACCAAGTGGAATAAGTCCACTTTCAGTAAGATTGGATTTGACTGGCCACCCCACTATGTCTTGTTTTTTGTTTGTTTGAGTTGGTAGTTTGTCAACTTACAGGGAAAAGAACGTGGCATTATCCTTGAAAAAATCAGTAATTCTCTTCAAAATAATATAGTAGCGTTTCAGTAGGATTTACCGCTTGTCAGATTGTTTGTATCTAAAGCCAATTGGCAGAGATAACTGACAACCAGAAAATAACCTGCTTCATTTAAGGAACCCGATAGCTTTTCCGTGTAGGATATTCTTGTTTAGCCATGGGGTCCATATTTTTCTTTTAGAATTTCGCACACAGTCTTGTCCCCTGTTCTTAATGCTATGGATACTGGCCTGTCACTGGTGTCCTAGGTAATAGTTATTTGTTATACAAGAGTGCAAAGTTGCTTTTTAACCGCGTGCTCATTTTTGATGACCGAGCAAGCGAAAGATTCTAAATTTGAATCACGAGCGTAGCGAGTGATTCACAAATTAGAATCTTGAGCGTTAGCGAGGGAATCAAAAGAGCACAAGGTGAAAAATCTTTGCACTCGAGTGCAACACGTAACTTTTCATCCCACCTCAGCGAGGAAATAATGAAATGCTTCTCCTTCCTAGCGTTAATTCCCAGTCAGCATCCGAAGCTTTCACCTCGGAGTCCGGGGTCCGCTTTACCAGTCTTAACTGCGGATTTAGCTGGACCTCGATATTTGCCGTGAAGCGACTGCCATCTGACCTCCACAACCCAATGATGACATTAGGCGATATCGAAGCATTGCAGCCAGACCGTTGTTGTTGAACTTTTTAGGGCTCCAACTACCCGTAACGACTGCCATAGGTGTTCGTATGGCATCCGTGGCCGACGGCTTAACGTGCTCTCCAAGGCACGACCAGACCAATGCATAAAAAATATTTGCACTGAGCGGGGATCGAACCCGTGCCTCCTGCGTAGCGGCCGCGTTCAATACCACTACGCCATGGAGGCTGTATAATATGTGTATTAATACTAGTAATAAAATACAACAAAATAAAAATTCAACAACAATGTCAACAATATGACGTGAAAAAAATTGATGCGCGCAAAGCAAATTAAAAAAAAAGTACACCAAGGAGGTTACGAGTCTGAGTTTTTCATGAATTAAAAAAAAGTTGTATGATAAATTCGGCACCATAGAGGTAGAAGTAAATAGGTTTAATAATGTTTTGAGTCCACAAACCTAGTACACACGATGTTCTAAATTCAAATTTACTTTACCTCTCTAGAGGATAAAAACGACTTTTCCGCTCAGTTATCGAAGAGCAAAAATAGTCTTTCCGAGATTTCCAGAATTTTTAGTATTATTTTATTCGCAAATGTGTTGAAAATAATCGTATGCCACTCGCGTGTATGGTGATTACCATCCTCGGGTCTCTTAAGACCCTCGCCTTGCGGCTCGGGTCCAATGTCACCTCAGCGGTAATCACCAACTTTACACGCTTGTACCATAATGTACTATTACACTCATCTGTAACTTATTTGGGCAAAATACAATGTATGAGTATATGTTTATTGGGTGAATGACAAGATCTTTGGTGTCCAAGCCAAGTTCACCTTGTGTGCTTGTTTGCCACCTAATTTGTATAAAAAAGCCTGCAAGTCATGGAGTTGGAAGTCAATTGGCGGTCGCTACCACAAAAGCTAAAATATGTAACCCGGACCCAAGCGAACTCAAGCTCGAAAATATGAACTTAGGATGGGTTAAGGTTCGGATAAAGAAGAAGAAAACAATGGTGACGATGGTGACTATATATCATCATTTTGAATAATTATTAATATGAAAATGATGATTAGTCACCATCGGCAAATGCTAATGATAACGATGACGAAGAATTGGCTTACCTCTTTTAGCATCCAGCATCAACTGAATCATATCGGGTCGTTCTATCTTTTCCTTTTTCCTGTACTCTATCGTAGATGCCACCATATTTGAAAAGAAAGTGTAAACACTGTCTGCGAATAGACGTACGCCAAGTTTCTGTAATGAAAAAGAGTTTAACAAATATAATTCATCATTCTCTGAGTATTTTCTCTACTCAGTTGGCTTTCTAGTTTAACGGTGATGCGGCTGAACTTTGATATTTTCCGTGAAGCGACTGCCATATGACCTCCACCACCAATTGGTGATATCGAAGTTCTGTAGTTAGACTAGTTGGACTTTTGAAGGCTCCAACTACCAGTGACGAATACCATAGATGTTCGTATAGCAACCGGGACCAACAGCTCAACGTAAAACACATTCAGTAAATATAAAAATTATTCCCCCATCTAATATATAAAATTCTCGTGTCACAAAATGTGCGTAATCGAACTCCTCCGAAACGGCTTGACCGATTTTGATGAAATTTTTTGTGCTTATCCGGTATCTATGAGAATCGGCCAACATCTATTTTTCATCCCCCTAAATGTTAAGGTTGGTCCACCCCTTAATTTTTTTTTTTTTTTTTCAGACAAATTTTTTTGTTTTTATTTTTTTATGATACATCATACAAAAATACATGCAACCCTAAATTTTCACCCCTCTACGATCAACCCTTATTTTTTATTTGGTAATTAAAAAGTTTTATTTTCTAATTATATAAAATTCTTCTGTCACGGGGTGCGTAATCGAACTCCTCCGAAACGGCTCGACCGATTTTGATGAAATTTTTTGTGCTTATCCGGTGTTTAGGCGGGAATCGAATAGTTCCCGTTTGGGAGAAAACTTTTAAATATTTTATTTAAATAAAATTCAGATCAGCTGATGAGACGTATAATTTCTTCAGTTACAATAGTGAAAGTGATCTGATTTAAATCATAAAAGTTGTCAATTTGACTTGTTATTGTCTTGAAGGATCAAATGACGTTCCTTAATTTAAGACTTCCTTGCGGATTGCTGTTCGAGTTACATCAGGCGTGAACATCCGGTATCTATGAGAATCGGCCAACATCTATTTTTCATCCCCCTAAGTGATAAGGGTGCAGCGGGAACGGGATTTGAATACCACGCGGGCCGAAAATATGGCGGTACGAAGTTCGCCGGGGCAGCCAGTAATATTATAAAAGTAAAATTTTGCGAAGATCATTGGACATATAAATATTTGTTACTCAATCACACTCAAACTGCTGAACAAATCTGGCTGAAATTTGGCACAAATATAGATTAAAATCTGGATTTACACATAGGCTACATTTTATAAGGTTATTGACCATATTTCGCTAATGTTTCTCGCGTGACACGTGTGCGCGTTATCGTCAACCGGTAACTATTCCATGGCCTCGCTGTCTGACATGACCCCTGACGGTAAGCATGAGTTTGATAAGTGGTATTGTTGTGTTTATCAACATGTTCTAATTAAACAATGACTAAACTGAGCATGATGTTTTGACAGCTGATCATCTCGTGATGTTTGTGATAATTTACCTTGCCAAATTCTGGAAACTGTTCCATTAGTTTCATAAAAAGCCTTTGTCTTCCGTTAAAGTCAAATACGCCATCGCCTGCCTTAAAGAACTCGTTGTCTCTGTCTTTTAACGAGTTGACCTGGTAACCAAATCCTGCTGATGCTATGACGTCATTTGTATACCTGCGTATAAGATCTTCTACATTGATATCTTCGCTTTGGTGTTCTGAAGAAAGAAACGTTTGTATTGTCAATTCTTTTAAGTTAAAACGCTGCCGTGGATGTGCGGAGTCACGCGTAAAGATCCGTCGGCAGCAGCTTTCATTTCCGTGTCATCGCAGATAAAATTCAAGAGACGTACCTTCGCTGGGGCGGTCACCTCTTACAAAAATCGCCAGGCTATGTGGTAATGCCTGGCAATGGCCCCCACCAGGTGCCCAAGAAAAGTGTGAAAAGGTATGCCCAAGAAGTCCTGACTTGATATCGTTGAGGGTGACATGCGTGCCAATGGTCTTACCACCATGGACGCGCAAGATCGTGCGAAGTGGAGGAGGAAGAGCCAGAAGACGGACTCTGGGTTCCGAGTTTACTTTGAACTCGGATACAATCACGAAAAAACGTCTCCATGAGGATAATGATCATCATCAATTAAGTGAACCTGAGGCTCCAAAGCGCAAACCTTGCACATAACTTGGAGATCATTATATGAGGATGATAATACATACAGTCATACATACAGTCACGCCTCTTTCCCAGTGGGGTAGGCAGAGACCACAGTTTTCCACTTGCTACGATCCTGGCATATATCTTTCGCTTCTTCTACTTTCATAATTGCTTTCATGCATGCTCGCCGGTTTCGGGTACTCTTGACATGTCCCTTCTTTAATATGTCTTCAATCTGTCTGACATACGTATGTCTAGGTCGACCTCTACCGGGTTGCCCATTCACCCTCGCTTCATAAATCTGTTTCGTCAGTCTTCTTTCGTCCATCCTCTCCACGTGTCCGAACCATCTAAGCATCCCTTTCTCTATCTAATGAGGATGATAATGAGTAGAGTGTTTTACCTACTGGTAAAACATTTGTATCAAACAATATACTAACCGTTTAAATACTCCACTATGTTACCACTAACCTCTGTGATAAAAGGCAACATGTTTTTCATCTTAGAAACAGTGAAGGCTGGACTGAGAGTTGTTCTCATTTGACGCCATTTCTCGCCTGTGAACAAATAACATCACACTTCTAAAAAAACATAATTTAGCAATTATGGATGCTGATTCTGCTTGCTAAAAACTATCTGAGTAACACAATAACCTTGTGAACTCGTACAAGGCGGAATGATGTACTGATTATAAAAAATATCTTGCCTAAATCTTCTTCGCGAAGGGTGTCAGCAAAATCTATGCTGTTATGTACAGTCTATGTCACGTCAGGGGACCTCGGAATTGTTCTGATAACATGTCGGAGTGCTTTTTGGATGTATTTTTGTGTCAGAACCTTTTTAATTTGAATTATTCTAACTTACCTTTCATTAAAAATAGACTGCCGCCGAATAATGGATCAAAGTCTTGGCTCAAGAACTCCTCATGGTCGGTGAAGTGATCAAAATCTTTGATCACGATATTTTTGATCAACTCTGGGTCTCGGATCACAAATATAGGCGCTGTCATTTCTTGAAAGCCGACATATCTAGAAGGAGAAATATTTCAGGATCTTTTAGAAAAATAAAATATGCAAATAGTTCATTTATTCGACGATCATGTTAACAATTTCAACACACATGGTAACCCTGCTATCAATGCTCGATATGGAACATAAAGCATCTTCAGGGAATCCCCAAATAATATGGATGCTCTATACCTACTATACTAGAGACTAATCTCTTCAGAGCGAAAAGTAAGAGTAGTTCCCCTACTCTAGTACTCTAAATAAGCATCAAAAGTACTTTTGGTCTTTGCTTTCGGTCTAAAAGTTTGGTTCAATTAAACTGATTAAAATTAATGAAATTTTTCGGGATTTTTTTTCGGCAAAATATCCCACTAAGTAGCAGGTACGAAACTAGAACCCGTGACCCCTAGTCCCTTACAGGGGAAATGCTCTGACCAATTGAGCTTCTTGTTCTCTCCTATACATTCGTTTTGGGGCGACAATGGAGCCATCTACCGATATCCTCACTTATTATAGACGCATTTGTAAAGTAACACACTAACATAAAACGAACCCCTCTATAACTGCATCACTCCGTGTCTCGACACACGGTATTCTCGTCCTCATTCGGCAAATTATGGAACGCGTAAGCTTAAAAATTAGTAAAACTTACTTTTCGTCAGGGAACTCCTTATAAATTGTATCCAAATCTTCAATATAATGGTTTCTCAGGAAAGAACTTCCAATTACATTACCGAACAACGGCCAACCGGGAATGTACTTCACATCTCTTTCTTTGAAATACCATTGAAGTTTCATGTATGTGAACAAGTAGTAGATAACTATTGTGGTTAGCAACGATATTATAATTTCAAATATCATTATGTTTGTTAGATGATATTATCTTCAATTAAACTATCAGTGTGTCTCTAATTATTGAGAGTTACGTGATAATGTTTTAAAATAGGCGCGGATTTTTTAAGGTAAGGACGTTTACACATTGTAACCAATACAAGTTTACTTGTTAAAATTGATTATTTTACTATTAAAATAAATAATATCTACTGTTTCTGTACTATTGTTGAATTACGCACTGTTCGGTTGGGCACAAGTATTATGATGCTAATTTATAACAAACTTGTTATTTAAAGACAAACCATATCGTTCTACCCTCTTCCTAACTCGTTTCTTACGCGTGTCACCTGTATCGTCTCACTTCACATTCGATCACACTACTAAAGCAGTATACAAGTATATACAAGTATATGGTCCACCCTTAGAGGATGCATAAGGGTCCACCCGATGGTACATAAGGTGGTTACTGAGAGAATATAGGGAAATCTTCAAGATGTAGGCAATAATACTGTTTCACCGAGTTCTCAGTAAATCGGTAAATGCAGTTTTTTTTTTCACTTTTCAGTGACCCTTTTTTGTTTCTGACGTCGTCGGTTCTTGAAGGCGTTTTGACTTTTTATTAATTTTAATTCAGTTTATTATGACCTTTAGGCATTTTTCTTCGTAGGCAACTTGATTTTATGGTAACATCCGGGAAACTGGCTTTACAAAAAGTATTTAATTTACGAAATAAGTGCTAAACGTTTTCACTTCAAAAAGGTGTCACATGTGAATTTCGAACAGAATTTACCTATTAAGTATCTAGATATTATATCGTTGTGTCTACGCCATAAACAAATCCGAGGACTCGTCTATCGGACGTGACGTGACAATGACGCGACTTCCATGATTTAATTTCGCCCAATTTTTTTATGAAAATTGCCCAACTCCCTTAGATAGAAATATTTCATTCAAAATTAACTTGCCAGTAAGAAACACTGCTTATACCGGTCATATATAAACCGCGACATATTGATAAACCCACAGTCTCTGATAAAAGAAGTACTTAGCTAACGTAGATTAGAACAGCTTCTATACTGTAGGTATCTTTTATTATTTGTTACTAGTTGTTGCTCGCGGCTCTGCCCGCGTGGATGTCAGTTATCGCGTAGTGTAGCGGCTCAACAGTTGAACCAACGTCTTTTTCTATAATGACACTTCAATTTAACTTCAACTTGCCTGATGGTAAGCTGAAAGTGAAGTCAGTTTTAAGCTATAAACGCTCAAGCGTACTCGATTATGTACTCGACTCTCTACTCGAACTCGCATTGAATCATTGACTAGTAGCTTTAAAGCCTGAAAATATTGAGAAAACAAGGAACATTACTAGGTTGCCCTAGTAACTATACTAGCAACCAGGACGTGAAAAAATCATCATCATCCTCATAGGAGCCTAGGAGCGTCCAAAACTCGCGGTTATTAATTTTGAATTGTATGTTGCCTTTCAGGAGCGACTGCCATCTTACCTCCAACACCGAGAGGAAAGCCTGCTTCAGAGCTTAGTCCGTTGGTGCACCGACTAGATGTTATTAGGAAGTTGTACACCTATAAACATAAGGACTTTGATCTAACAAATAAATTTCTGAAATGAATATTATTTATAAAGAAAAATAGAAAAAGTATCAAAAATCAAAATTTGTTGCAAAAGTTGATTTGGCTCGTCCGGGAATTGAACCCGGGACCTCCCGCACTGTTTGCGAACATCATACCCTAGACCAACGAGCCTGTTGCAAGCTGCATCGAATTACACGACTACAAGCGCGTAGATTGCGAAATGTTGTGCAATACGAGTACAATGCGTGTTGATACTTTTCCTCTCAAGGTATGAATCCGTAGCCGACCGCATACGACAACTGCCGACGCACGCAGCAGATGCACGTAATTCATTGCGGCTTCTCAATGGTCTCCTTTATCCGTATCGCAGTTTAACAAGTAATGGGTACGCCGTATCTGCTGCATACGTCTGTCGCTGTCGTAAATAGTTGACTTCGGAATCATACATCAATCCTCATTGTAAAGGAACAGTAAAACCTTCAGAATCCAAGCCATAATCTCATCATAATCCACCGGCCGGGCTCCGGCACATCGAAGAATATCGGTAGATGGCTCCGTACGCATGGAGTTCGTTTTACCCCCTTTGGGGTTCGTAAAATTCGTTCTTAGCAGATGTCTACACCCTATACTATAAGGAACCTACCTGCCAAATTTCCAGTTTGTAGGGTATTATATTTTCTGAGATTTCGTGATTGATCAATGAAAGAAAGAAAGAAAGAAAGAAAGAAAGAAAGAAAGAAAGAAAGAAAGAAAGAAAGAAAGAAAGAAAGAAAGAAAGAAAGAAAGAAAGAAAGAAAGAAAGAAAAAAGTTTTATTTGAGTTATCTGCACAATGAGTGGTACTTCGCTTTTATTTAAATAGATTTCGAATTGTAAATACCTGTTTATGTAGCTCAGTTGACCAGAGCATTCACCAGGGTCTGGTTACTGGTTGAAGTCCCGTCTTGAGCATTCACTTTTTCCAATCTAAATGAAAGGTGGAATGAATTGTGTCGATAAATAAGTAGTTTGAATACTGATGAAAATAAAGGACTGTAAATTAAGTACTATCACAGAGTTGTTTCTCTTTTACTCATTTCATCTTCATCCTAGCGCTTCAGAGTCCAGGAAACATATTTTTCCAATCCTAAATGCATCGCATCTGAATTTCGATATTTTCCGTGAAGCGACTGCAAACACTAACCTCCACAACCCATTAGCGATATCGAAGAATTGTAGTCTAAATTACGTAGTAACTATTTATTAATCTGTGGTTTAGACCAGTTGTTAGAATTTTTGAGTCATTCACCATCTTGCGATCGTCAAATTCGCGAGCGCGCGCGAGTTGGCAATATTTGATTTCGAATTATTTTTTCGTTGTCATCTCGCGAGCATGCTAAAGTACAGTCAGATAAAAAAGGATCAAAGAAAACATGAAAAAGAAAACTAATGTATACTCGCGTCTTTGCAGGGCCCCTACCTGTAACGAGTGTATTGACTACAACCCATAATGTGCTTTCCGAAGCACGAAAATACCCAAACCAATGCAAATACACATATTCATGCATACAAATATTTGCACTGAGTGGGCATGGAAAACGCGCCCCCTGCGTAGCGGCCACGTTCACTACCGCTACGCCTGGCGCCTCATGTCGTTCTGGGTGCAACTGTGAGTCTGAGGGAATAATTCTCCACTCGATAATTTGAGCCAACTGTGACGTAGGTATAGTGGTGCACTGTGTAATATGTCCTCGAACTCACATCCCGGTTGTTATACAAACATCTTCTGTGTTATTCGTTATAGACAGAAACCCAAAAAATAGACTGCTTGGTTATCTAACAATAGAACTTTGAAATCTACACGATGTTGAAGTGGTCAGATAGCAGTTGAAATTTGGTCATTTCGTAGTTTAACTGGAAGCTGGCCCAAATTCAGCTGACAAAAGGCTCGGGGGATAATGAATGAAACTTCAATAGGTATTTAAAAAACTGTTCATTTATTCAAAAGATCGAAATATTTAATTTGATACTCTTCTTTTAAACTGAATATGGGTGCCACCATCAGCCTTGATATTGACGGTATCACATCTGATTCTGATCGGATCTAAAGTTTTAGCCGTCTTCACTAGTTCAAAGTTTAATATGAGATGGTACATAAGCACTTTGAGCTCCAATAGCGCGAATCTCAAACCTGTAAATAAAATTTCTTATAGCTTGTTTGTTCATCGTTGTTATGTTAGATATAAACACAAAGGACTGTATATGATTAGGTAACGGAGATGCCCCAGTGAAAATTCTCTTTAGAAAATACGTGTCGCCAAAGACGGGTGAGCAGGAGACACGGGGGGTATGAAGTCATACCTCGTTCAACCGCGCGTCTGTTCCCTAAGTCTTAACCCCTCCCACTTTTCAGAAATCCATCTAGTGCAGCATAGTGAACCGAACAGAAACATGCAATTTTCATTGTATTTTAACAATTCGCCACGCGAGGATACTCTAGGATACTCTCGCTCACTCAGTCGCCACTGTCGCCAGTCAGTCGCCATTTGTCTGCGACGTAGGTAACAAAGAAGTACGGACAAGACGTAAACGAACTGACCATCGATAAACCATGGCCACTCGACTTGGCGACCTTCGGATTCCACAAGTAGCCAGGCCTGCCAGATATGGCCAGAACCAATGGCTGTTGGAGCAAACGCGTTCTAGACTGTAGACCGCGAGAAGTCAAACGGAAGTTGGGTGGGACACCCCCTAGCCAGAGGGACTGACGACCTGAAAAATTTGGCTGGGACAGACTGGAAGCTGAAGGCAAAGGAATGGAAGCGATGATGCACCTTGGGAGAGGTCTATGTCCAGCAGTGGACTGCAATAGGTTAATTGATTGATTGATTGACTTTTACAATAACATTTTAATAATGTCTTACCGATACAGGCTCGGGGCCCAACTCCGAACGGCATAAATGTAAAAGGCGTAATCTTGTCTTTATTCTCATCTAGGAACCTCTCAGGCTCATATTTGTGGGGCATAGGCCAGTACTTTGGATCCATTTGCACCTGGTTCACCAAGTTATATACCACATCACCTGGTTTTAACTGTAAAAAAAAGCACTATTAAAGCCATTAATAAAATAATGACGATGAAGAATAAGAAGAAGAAAGTTTTTTTTTAGCAACGTTTAGCAGCAGGGAAGGTTATATCGAACTCGAACCGATTAAAACCACACGCCTTCTTGGGTGTAAGATTACTTAAAACATTTCCTTGCACCTCAGCTGATCCAAGAACATCTCCAGTTTCAAGCTCTGGTAAACCAGGACGTGTCTCCATCTTCTCCCCGGATAAAAAGGGCGCGCATTGTACCCCCGCTCTGGCCTGCTTCGGCTAGGGTGAAGTCCAGTAGTGGGTAGTAGTTAGTAGGCCTTTGCAAAATGGATGATTCAAACATCATCTGTATGATATACTTTATAATGACTGTAAAGTCCGATACGAGAGCAACAGTGACCCTTTTCACGTTTCAAGGTAAAATTTCGGCACCCGCAGGTGTCGTAGGTTTTACATCCACCAGCCAAAGACTTACTTTACTGGGCTCAAACTTCAACCAGGTTTCTCCATTTTTTAGGGCTGACCTCAAAGGCTATTGTGCACTGTGCAGTCCTAGTAGATATAGTAGGTACCTATACATAAAAGTAAGTTTACAATAGGTACATAATCTTATGGTACTTACTAGAAAAGGTTTACCACCTTCCCTGGGTGGAGGTAGCTCATAGGTTTTTGTACATAGTCTGTCTAGAATTATAGCTGGGGACCATTTCCTTAAAGTTTCTGTAAGCAAAATATTAGCAGGTTAGGGGCAGATCTAAAATGTTAAAGGACTAATAAGTATTTTTTTATTATCTACTAGCTGACCTAGCGAACTACGTACCGCCATATTTTTCCCGTTCCCGCTGCACTTATTTTCTCACCGTTTAAACCTTCTCTGGACATCCACGAACATGTCAAGACCAAGATAAGATAAATCCGTTCGGCCGTTCTCGAGTTTTATATATTCTACTACTATAGATTTATTTATTGGAATTTAGATATATTTAATTAGATAGTAGAACTCTTAATACAAGCTCATTCAGCTACTTTGGGTCTAGGTATAATAGCACTGAGATTTAGAGCATAATATTTATTATCAAATGCCCGTGGCTTCGCCCGTGTGGAATACTGTTCCCGTTTCCGTGACCCATCGAAACTTTTTATTAAACATTCCACGGCGCTTTTGGAATATACCTACGGCAAAATCGACCGTTCTCACTTAGCAACATTCATTTCTATTTTTAACATACATACCGTTAAAAACAGCATCTAAATACTTCAACTCGGCTAAATTATCAAACGTAAGCTCCTTTTCCTCTTTGAATTTTCTGCACTCCTGGTACAATTTATCTTGAATGCGCGCATTAAGTGCCAGCTCGTGAATGGTCATGGCCAGTCCTGAGGCCGATGTTTCAAAGCCAGCCGTAAAGAATATGAACACTTGACTTGCCAATTCTTCGGGTTTCCATTCTAAAAATTTAAATTGCATTTTTGTGATTCATTTATCATCCGTGTTAGTTCCCGTGGCAGTAGAATAGGGTTACCCTATCTCTTTCCATGGGTGAGACACCGATTAAGGAATAAGGATGTTTTTCATTTGACAGTAAACATACGGCTGATGACAACATGCATTTTGTTTGACGATAATAATGCTTACGTGGAACCGAAAATCATGAGTTGACGAAATGTGGGTGTTAATACATCTTTGCCTACCCCTTCGGGGGTTTACAGGCGTAAATAAATTCATTTATGTATTGTTACAAAAGATACACTAACGGAAAAAAGCTTAGCCGACGAAAAAACAACAAGTGGGATTTAGGCTCTTAAGTGCTGGGCGCAATTGGGAAATCGCTATGACGCTATAGGAGACGTCAATATGACTACATCAGCTTGCCCAACTTGACGAAATTCCTTCTTCCTACAGTCCGGGGTCCTAAAAGTATCCGAGGGCCACCATTCTGACATCCCACATATATTACCTTTAGTATACATTAGATATACCTATTTAAATATTCTAAGTATGATTTTTATTATTATTGCTTTTACTATCATCTACAACTCTTAAAAACAAAAGAACTAAATGCTTTGCTACCTTTGCTAAATGACTGTGAACCGAACTAATATTAAATTTTGTCAACCATTATTGTAACAGGCACCCACAGGACAGGCTTAGGCCTAGTGTGGGGCTACCGGCAATGTAATAATATGTAAGTGTTTATGGTAATAAATGAATTATTATTATTATTATTATTCCTCTTTATTATTTTAAAAACTCTTATAAATTATATTTTTAAATACATAATTATATAAAACAAAAACATATATTTAAAAATATAAAAAATAGTGCCCCACCGGTATCGGGTATAGGGACCAAGCTACCGGTGGTTAGGGCTCCAGAGAGAGGAACCTCCTCACAATACGTGCCGTGTCGAGGAGTACCGCCTTCTGCATCAAGCCCTTGATCCAGCTGCCTAACGAGAGCCTCTTAAGGTGTTGGTCGAGGCTCTTAGCAATCAGCCCATGGGCCGATATGACTATCGGGACAATGATTGCTGAATCAACATTCCACATGTCAACAACCTCATGAGCCAGATCCAAATATTTTATTTGTTTGTCTTTTTCGGCTTTCATGAGGTTTTCGTCATGAGGAATGGTGATATCAACAATCATTGCAAGGCGCTCTAATCGATCTATCACCACTATATCAGGCTTATTGGCGACAATAGTCCTGTCGGTGATAATAGATCGATCCCAATATAATGTGACACGACCATTTTCGAGAACTGGGTCGGGCACATACCTGTAGTATGGCACCTCCGAAGTCACAAGGTTGTATTTCAGGGCAAGTTGCTGATGTACAATCTTGGCCACTTGGTTATGCCTGTGCAAATACTCGCCGTTGGCAAGACGAGAACAACCAGAAATAATGTGTCTGAGTGATTCACCGGGGCGGTGGCATGCCCGACAGATGTCCACCGTACCGTCCTTCATTATATACTTCCGGTAATTATTCGTCATGACAACTTCGTCCATAATTGCAAAGACAAAACCCTCGGTTTCTCCGAAAAGATCACCGAACCGTAGCCAAGATACGGACGCTTTTAAGTCTATATCGGGTCCATTTAAGGCCCGATAAAACCGTCCATGTAGCTCTTTGCCCATCCATACCTCCCTGCGATCAGCAGTACTAAGTACTACAGGTTTGCGCCAGTTCTCTTTAGCCAACGCAAGAGGGGTTAAACCATTGTCCACTGCAACCACATCACGGTACATATCCGTGTTTGCTTGCTGTAGACAATATTGTCTGAGGTTGTATATCTCACGGTTATGGAGGTTCTTAATATTAAGAAAGCCACGACCCCCCAGCTTCCGCGGGATATACAACCTCATTACGGAAGATCGTGGGTGATGCATCCGAAATGTGGTTAACAGTGATCGTACTTTTCTATCCAGGGCGTCTAGTTCAGTCTGAGTCCATCTAAGTATGCCAAAGGAGTACATTAGGACTGGCATGACCCAACCATTGTAGGCGCGCACCTTGTTACCGCCCGATAAAAAGCTTTTTAGGACTTTTTTCAGGCGGCCAAAGAAACGCTCCCGCAATGCCTGTTTCACGCCAGCTTCAGGAATTCCTAATGCCTGTGACATACCCAGATATTTGTAGGTTTCGGTTGAGGAAAGAGATTTAAGTTTAATGGAATCCGAAAGTATTAAGCCTTCAGATTCCACTATTCCACCCCTTTCCACATGCATGACCGCACACTTGTCCAAACCAAATTCCATCTTGATAGAGCTACTAAAGCTTTCAGTCATCTTTAGTAGTTCTATCAATTGGGTATTATTTGGAGCAAATAATTTGATGTCATCCATGTAGAGAAGGTGGGATATAACTCGACCCTCTCTCCGCAACCGATAGCCTAGCCCTGAATTCTCCAGTATTGTACTAAGAGGATTCAGTGCTAGACAGAACCACAGGGGACTCAGACTGTCACCCTGGAATATACCCCTCTCGATTCTTATGGGTGCATCGTTTGTCTGACAACATCCTGGATAGCGAAGAACTGTCTTCCATTGCCCCATACATGACCTCAAGAAGGTGGCTAAAGTTGTATCAATCTTATACAACTCTAGCACCCTCAGAAGCCATGTATGTGGTACAGAGTCATAAGCTTTCTTATAATCTATCCAGGATGTTGCCAGATTCCTACGTTTACGACGCACCTGTTGACTAATGGCCATGTCAACTATAAGGAGCTCTTTAGTGCCGCGGGCCCCCTTCCTACATCCATTCTGAAAGATAGAGATGACCGAATTTTTTTCTAAATGAGAATTAATTTTGACTTTCAGAATGGAAGTAAGAAGCTTATAGACCGTCGGTAAGCAAGTAATTGGTCTATAATTTTTGGGATCCGTAGCACTACCGGACTTATTATTATTATTATGGTACGTGTCTGTAATGGTGATCCTTTTTCCTGAGACTTTGCCTTTAGCTTTCCATCAGGCAAGATGAAGTCATATTTGATATTGCCATGTCATACATAAAAGCGACTACAATATGGGGTACTTCAAGAAGGGCATTATAAGGTTTCTTCAGGGTCGGCAGCGCGAGTGTGACGCCTCTAGTGTTGCATACGTCCATAGGCCACGGTAACCACTTCCCATCAAGTGGGCCGTGTGCTTGTCTGCCACCTAGTGGTATAAAAAAAAGCAGTGGAGTTTGTGGCGCCGTTTTTTCTCCATTCGCGCCTAGGAAGCGGTGGTAAACTTAGTTTTAAGTATAATTTGACGTTTGTAACAATGTTGCAATATTTTGAAAATAAAGAATTGGAATTGAAATTGAAACTGAAAAAAAATCGTATTTGATATTATCAGAAATGAAAAACAACCAGCCAGGTGAAAGACAAACCTACCTCTTTTACCTTCCATCATCAGTTGTATCATATCGGGTCGTTCCACCTTCTCCTTTTTCCTGTGCTCTATTGTAGTTGCCACGAGATTTGAAAAGAAATTGTATACCCTGTCCGAAAATAGACGGAAGCCAAGTTTCTGTAAAAAGGCATGGTCTGTTAACTAATATACCCTGGTAATTTTTTTTCATACAGGAGTCAACATCTTTTCACCTCGTCTGATAATAAGCTGAAGGCAAAGTCTCAGGTCACCATTATAAATACCTACAATTGTATAACGGTGGCTTTTTCTCGCCACGCTTAAAGTACCCGGGAAGAAGGAAACATCTAGATATATTTATGTGTATTTTATGTATGAGTATGTAGGCCATAATGGTTGAATAGTATATGTATGTGTATGTATGGGACAGCCTCCGTGGCGTAGCGGTAGTGAACGCGGCCGCTACGCAGGAGGCGCGGGTTCGATCCCCGCTCAGTGCAAATATTTGTGTGAATGAAATATGAGTATTTGCATTGGTCTGGTCGTGCCTCGGAGAGCACGTTAAGCCGTCGGTCCCGGTTGCCATGAGAACATCTATGGCAGTCGTTACGGGTAGTTAAAAATCCAAAAACAACGGTCTAACTGCAAAGCTTCGATATCGCCTAATGTTAACATTGGGTTGTGGAGGTTAGATGACAATCGCTTCACGGAAAATATCGTGGTCTAGCCAAATCCGTGGTTAAGACTGGTAAAAGCGGACCCCAGACTCCGAGCTGAAAGCTTCGGATGCGACTGGGAATTAACGCTAGGAGGAAGAAGTATACCTATGTATGGATATGTAATACCAATTGTCAGGGGTATATCTTAAGTATACCTCCTCACCTTATTATTATATCTAGATATTAATGTACCCAAGACTTTGCCTCTCATTAGATTATAATTCCTCTATGCACTCCCGGGTTTGCTGGAAGAAAACTCATCCTTGACTTAAGCTCGCCTTTGTACATAATTTTCTCTTTCATTTGTATTATCATGTCATGTAAGTGTACAATCCCTACTAATATTATAAATGTGAAAGTAACTCTGTCTGTCTGTCTGTCTGTCTCGCTTTCACGCTCAAACCACTGAACCGATTTTGATGAAATTTGGTATAGGGGTAGATTAGACCTCGAGAAAGGACATAGGCTATGTTTGGTCGCGATAACTGACATCCACGCGGGCGGAGCCGCGGGCAAAAGCTAGTAAAGAATAAATTAAAATTAAAATTAAATCTATGTGCTGATAAAGAATTCCGAAATTTTATGATGCGGTAAAGAATAGTGATATTTTTTCTGAATGCAGTGGACGCAGTGGGACTTTAATAAGATCCTTGGGGTTAAGGCAACCTCGCCTGCTGATTGATGGACGAGGCTTTCCTATCGGGTTTGGGAGGTTATACGGCAGTGTTACTCTTGCTCATAAAAGCCGCATTAGCCAAATTCAAAGGAGGTGGAGTTAGCAGATGCCAGGCTCCAAGCTTTTTTCTTCAATACATAATTTATTTGGTCAGTAATTTACTCGTATCTCTCTGGGTAGTGTATACTGCCTCTGTGGCGTGGTGATGGTGAACGCGGCCGCTACGCAGAAGGCGCGGCTTCAATCCCCGCTCAGTGAAAATATTTTGTATGCATGAATATTATGAATATTTGTCTGGGTGTTTCTATGTCTATTTGTATTATATACTAGCCGACACCGCGAACTTCGTACCGCCTAACAGTCGATTCTTTATTATATTCTCTTCTTTTTTTAATTTTTTCTCTCCGTAAGAACCATCCTCGTACTTCAAGGAATATTCTAAAAAAAGAATTAGTGAAATCTGTTCAGCCGTTCTCGAGATTTGCGCTTAGCAACACATTTAGGGATTCATTTTTATATTATAGACTAGCTGACCCCGCGAACTTCGTACCGCCTAACAGTCGATCCTTTTTTTTTCTCCGTAAAAACCATCCTCGTACTTCAAGGAATATTCTAAAAAAAGAATTAGCGAAATCGGTTCGGCCGTTCTCGAGATTTGCGCTTAGCAACACATTTATGGATTCATTTTTATATTATAGAGATTTGATTATTTATTTATATAAGTAAGCAATATAATTATTTACCTTTCCTAAATTAGGAAACTGTCCCATTACCAACATGAGAATCCTTTGCTTGGTGTTGAAGTCAAATATGCCATTACCGGCCATATAGAACTCATTCTCCCTGTCCTTTAAAGAGTTAACTTTGTACCCAAATCCTGCTGAGGCTATGACGTCATTCGTATATCTGCGCATGAGATCATCTACATTGATATCTTTACCTTGATGGTCTGGAAAAGAAGAATTAGATGTGAAAAATATACCTTTTATATAGGCTCTAGGTCTCTAGCCCAGTGGTTAAGTAGTCTACGATCGAGAGGTCCGGGTTCGAATCCTGGCTTAAACAATACTGACGTGAACCCACTACTCCTAACACAAGCAATTAGCTTAGCTGGAGGGTTTACTAATATTCTTTACTATCTTGAGCCCACGGCTCCACCCACCTAGAATTTTGATCCCGTTCCAACTACCCACTACCAATGGGAACCAATGGGAATGGGAACCAACTCCCATGGGCATAAAAATAGATAAAAACTACTTTTTATTTTATAATATTTATATTTTAGAAGATGCTACCATCTTTAATTGACGTATTCCACTTAGAGCACCCGTCCGAATAGCACCTGCGCGAATAGCACCCAGCCTATTCCTCGAATAGCACCTATCAATATTTTTGGCAGGTGCTATTCCGGGACACAAATTTATTTTTACATTTGTGTCCACGAATAGCACCTACGGCTAAGCAGCCTAGTGCTGTATTATTTTGTTTCGTTTCTAAATGAAAAATATCGATAAAAATCACCAGAACGTTTATTAATATACACATACGTACATAAGAAATCTGTCTAGGCGACATGTAAATATAAAAAAATAATAAAAACCTTAAGACAATAGGTAGGTAACACTTTCTTAATTTTTAATGTAACACAATCAGTCTTCTCATACCACCTTTATTGCAAAATTAGCCTTTAATTCTATAACACAAGCTTTTATAAGCTTACCATGGGTCTAGATAGCGTTGTTGTAGATTGTTGTAGAATTAAAAATTGACTGCTGTTGAAAAAACCGATACAAGTTGGCATTAATTTTTATTTGGTTTATGATTTGCTTATAGATAATGGGTTCTTCTAGCCGTTAGGTCTCTAGAGGGAACAAAAAATATTAAATACATGCATACATACGCCAATACAGGGCGAAGAACACGCCCCTGCACTGCCTATTCTTATACATGCAGAAGGCCTTCGACTGTGTTCCTCGCGCGGTGATCTGGTGGGCGCTGTGGGCCAAGGGAGTTCCAGAGACCTACATTGACACCATCCGAGACATGTACTACGATTCCGGTTCCGTGGTTCGGACTGCTGTCGGATACTCGAAAGCCTTCCGAATCACCGTCGGGGTACACCAAGGATCCGTCCTTAGTCCTTATCTGTTCAGCGTGGTATTAGATGTTTTGTCGGACAGCATTAGAAACTCACATGAGCAGCCTCCGTGGTTGCTCATGTATGCTGATGATAAAATATTCTACAACAAATATAAATATTCTACAACTTAACTTAACAACTTAACTTAACACAGAATACTTAGCGTTAAACTCCACAGATCCCACACCCGTCCGCATAGGCTATGATTTGGTCGAGCGCACGGACCAGCTTAAGTACCTGGGATCTGTACTTCATGTGACCGGTGAGATCGACCACGACGTCAAGGCACGCATTGCTGCCGCGTGGGCTTAGTGGCGAGAAATGACTGGCGTCACCTGTGATTATAAAATGCCAGTCAGGTTGAAGGGGTAGGTCTATAAGACGATCATTAGGCCTGTACGTGTGTACTGTGCTGTGTACGGTTGTGAGGCGTGGCCGCTGCTGGAGCGACACAAGCAAGAGCTGCGTGTCACGGAGATGAAAATGTGCGGTGGATGTGCGGCGTTGCGCGTAAAGATCGCGTATGGAACTCTCGCATCCGCGGCAGCCTCCATGTCCGTGACATCGCGGATAAAATGCAAGAGAGCCGCCTTCGCTGGTGCGGCCACGTCTTGCGGCAACCGCCAGGCTACGTGGCGAACAAATGCCTGGCTTCTGTAACGGCTCCGGCGGTCCCACGCGACCTTATCGTCGCAGATGGATCTGACGATCACTACCGCAGCTTCGGCTTGCTGGCCGGCAGGGCCGGCCAGCCTCAGACGCGGCAGTGCTCGTTAGAACCACCTGCTCCTCAGCTCGCGGGCCGCCTCACCCCTACGCGCCTTCGCGGGCTTAAATTACACTCTAGGGGTAGGGCAGACAAGACTACGTGAAGTCGGTTTTGCAACAACGTAAATTTCTGTCACAAAGTAGTAGTATCAATAAACCGTAGGTGAATCGACTGTTAGGTATTTCATACATAGTTCAATAAACCTTAGCACAATTAATTGTAGTTGAGTAAACCGTAGGTGAATCGTCCATTATTTGTTTCGACCAGTAGTTATTACAAAAATATGTGAAACGATTTTTAGGTGTTTTAAACAGTAGTTCTTTTGACCGTAGTTGTCTTGAAAATAGTTAAAATAGGTAACTGTAGTTATTATAATACGTAACCGTAGTAATAACTGTTTTTGTAATATGCAAAATGACGCCATTTTTTTGTATTTGGGCTTTAATTTTATCCATGCACTAGCTGATCCCGCGAACTTTGTACCGCCTAACAGTTTATTTTTTTATACCACTTAGGTGGCACACAAGTACATGGCCCACCTGATGGAAAGTGGTTACCGTGGCCTATGGACATATGCAAAACCAGGGGCGTCACACTCGTTTTAAATTTCTCACCGGAAGAACCATCCTCGTACTTCAAGGAATATTCTAAAAAAGAATTAGCGAAATCGGTTCAGCTGTTTTCGAGATTTTCGCTTGGCAACACATTAAGCGATTAATTTTTATATTATAGAGATATCAAATCGAACAAAAAACTTCATAACAACAAACCATGCATGAAATATGAGTATTTGCATTGGTCTGGTCGTGCCTCGGAGAGCACGTTAAGCCGTCGGTCCCGGTTGCCATAAGAACATCTATGGCAGTCGTTACGGGTAGTTAGAGCCCTAAAAACTCCAAAAAAAAAAACAACCGTTTAGCTACTAAGCTTCGATATCGCCTAATGTTAACATTGGGTTGTGGAGGTCAGGACAATAGCTTCACGGAAAATATCGAGGTCTAGCCAAATCCGTAGTTAAGACTGGTAAAGCGGACCCCAGACTCCGAGCTGAAAAGCTTCGGATGCGACTGGGAATTAACGCTAAGAGGAAGAAGAGAAGATTGTTTCAAAACCTGTTGATTACTTCTTGAATTATTGAAATCGCTAATCAAAAGATATTAATGAAATTTTAAATGTCAATAAATCCAGTAGATTCCTATACATTATTTGAGAACTATTTATACGTACGGGTATGGGTTAAAGGGGTGCAACGGGGTTTCCAAGTATGTCACGAGTGAAGACGAAGGGGAGTCAGAACAGAAGATGCAACGGGAACGAGACGGCATGAGGTTTAGTCGATCCGAGTCCGACATAACCACTCCTGATGGCCGACGGGGGTGGTTTCCGAGGGAACTTCAGCACGTAAGAAAAGTTGAAACGGAATCCGAATTCCACGCGGGCGGAGCCGTGGGCTATATATCATCATCAGCATGTAGACGTATTCTCCTGATTGCATCCGTGGCCAAGATGACCTCGAAGCTCAGGGTCCGCCTTCCGGCTCTTCCTCCTCCACTTCGCACGATCTTGGGCGTCCATGGTAGTGAGGCCATTAGCACGCATATCACCCTCCACGACGTCAAGCCAGGACTTATCTGGCCTAGCCCTTTTACCTGGACCCAGCGGGGGCATCATCGCCAGGCATTTGTTCGCCACGTAGCCTGGCGGTTGCCGCAAGACGTGGCCGCACCAGCGAAGGCGGCTCTCTTGCATTTTATCCGCGATGTCACGGACATGGAGGCTGCCGCGGATGCGAGAGTTCCATACGCGATCTTTACGCGTAACGCCGCACATCCACCGCACATTTTCATCTCCGTCACACGCAGCTCTTGCTTGTGTCGCTCCAGCAGCGGCCACGCCTCACAACCGTACACAGCACAGTACACACGTATAGGCCTAATGATCGTCTTATAGACCTACCCCTTCAACCTGACTGGCATTTTATAATCACAGGTGACGCCAGTCATTTCTCGCCACTAAGCCCACGCGGCAGCAATGCGTGCCTTGACGTCGTGGTCGATCTCACCGGTCACATGAAGTACAGATCCCAGGTACTTAAGCTGGTCCGTGCGCTCGACCAAATCATAGCCTATGCGGACGGGTGTGGGATCTGTGGAGTTTAACGCTAAGTATTCTGTGTTAAGTTAAGTTGTTAAGTTAAGTTGTAGAATATTTATATTTGTTGTAGAATATTTTATCATCAGCATACATGAGCAACCACGGAGGCTGCTCATGTGAGTTTCTAATGCTGTCCGACAAAACATCTAATACCACGCTGAACAGATAAGGACTAAGGACGGATCCTTGGTGTACCCCGACGGTGATTCGGAAGGCTTTCGAGTATCCGACAGCAGTCCGAACCACGGAACCGGAATCGTAGTACATGTCTCGGATGGTGTCAATGTAGGTCTCTGGAACTCCCTTGGCCCACAGCGCCCACCAGATCACCGCGCGAGGAACACAGTCGAAGGCCTTCTGCATGTATAAGAATAGGCAGTGCAGGGGCGTGTTCTTCGCCCTGTATTGGCGTATGTATGCATGTATTTAATATTTTTTGTTCCCTCTAGAGACCTAACGGCTAGAAGAACCCATTATCTATAAGCAAATCATAAACCAAATAAAAATTAATGCCAACTTGTATCGGTTTTTTCAACAGCAGTCAATTTTTAATTCTACAACAATCTACAACAACGCTATCTAGACCCATGGTAAGCTTATAAAAGCTTGTGTTATAGAATTAAAGGCTAATTTTGCAATAAAGGTGGTATGAGAAGACTGATTGTGTTACATTAAAAATTAAGAAAGTGTTACCTACCTATTGTCTTAAGGTTTTTATTATTTTTTTATATTTACATGTCGCCTAGACAGATTTCTTATGTACGTATGTGTATATTAATAAACGTTCTGGTGATTTTTATCGATATTTTTCATTTAGAAACGAAACAAAATAATACAGCACTAGGCTGCTTAGCCGTAGGTGCTATTCGTGGACACAAATGTAAAAATAAATTTGTGTCCCGGAATAGCACCTGCCAAAAATATTGATAGGTGCTATTCGAGGAATAGGCTGGGTGCTATTCGCGCAGGTGCTATTCGGACGGGTGCTCTAAGTGGAATACGTCCTTTAATTGGGTACTAAATAATTTTGAATACAATTTCACTTAACTTTTTATTGCTTACCATTTAAATATTCCACAATGTTACCACTTATTTCTGTTATAAATGGCAACATGTTCTTCATTTTGGAACCGGTGAAAGCTGGACTGAGAGTCGTTCTCATTTGACGCCATCTCTCTCCTGTCAACAAATATACTCACATCTTCAAAACTTCGAGTTTAGCAGATATTTGCAATTTAAAGAGAAAGGTCGATAAAGGCTTACTTTCAGGTGATCCATACAAACAGACAAGTGACAATTCGTTGAATGCCCTTTATGTCAGTAGTACCATTGATGGTACTACTGACACACTTATACGTTACTAGTAGGCTACCTACCTACCTTTAAAAAAATACAATATATTCCATCCCGTGTTTACTCGCTGAAGTACTATTGATGGTATAGCCCGCGCCACGTATCATGGACCTAAAATGTGCTCAAAACGTGCCCTATACGCGCAGTACATATTTCTTGGGTGTCTTTTGAGGATAGCACAGGATGCTACTGCGGTAGACGAACTCAAATTCACCGAGCATAGACTATTACAAAGCAATCCGCGGGCGCCAGAGCCTCGTATGTCTTACGATTTAGGTCCAAGATACGTGGCGCGGGTTATACTACTGACACACTTATACGTTACTAGTACCATTAAAAAATGGGATTTGATGTATATGAAACGTATTTTGACGTTTATGACATACGTTTACGACTTTCATAAACGTAAAATCCCATACATTTATTATTCTATTCTACAATACGTCTAGGGGGGCCGGTGTTGCACACATCCATAGGCCATGGTATAAAAGGCCAAAGGTTAAAAACAAGGAAATAAATTTTTAACGATTGAAGTCAGTTCATTGGTAGCCTAGTTCACCATTGATATTTTTATTGATAGTAAACAAGTTCATCTACATGACATAAACGATAGGATGCAATACTTTAACCAATTGAACGAGCTATTTGTAATACCACGCCGTGTGTGATGCCCAAATTCAATAAAGTCAGTTACTTTAGTTCTAAAATACAGGTGGCATAGTGTTGTTCAACCATCTGGACACCTGCTAGGACATTTAATAACCTTGATTAATAAGACTCATGTTCCATACCGAAGAGGTTTTAGTGAACAACATTCCTTTTACAATATTTTAGTATGCGTGTCACAAGGTATCGGTGCCCAAGTATTAATTACTTGGAACAGAGCAGATACTTATGGGTACAATGATCCAACTTTAGGTGAAATATTATATATTATTTTAGATATTATATCAATACCTAATATCTTTTAAGATAGTATTGATACACTCAAACACAAATGTGACATTAAAAGGAAAATCTTGGGCTCTTAAAAATGAAAAGTTTATTTTCGTAATTTTTTATATAGGAAACGTCAATTTGACTTCACCTCGCCTGGTAAGCTGAAGGGAAAGTGTCGGAAAAGTACGGACAATAAAAGCAGTGATTTTACATGAATGCCTAAGAATATCTTTTATGCCACTTAATAAGGATCGATTCCATTACCTTTCATTAGAAATAGACTGCCGCCAAACAATGGATCTAAATCTTCACTGAAGAACTCCTTGTGGTCAGTGAAGTGATCAAAGTCTTTGATCACGATGTTTTTGATCAACTCTGGATCCCGGATTAGAAGTATTGGGGTCGTCATCTCTTGAAAGCCTATATATCTGGAAGAAAAAAATAACTAAAAGTAAATAATAACAAATAAATCGCGATAGAATCTGGTCAAAAGTAGTTTTATTTCAAAGAAAAAATAACTTTTACAACACACCTGCTCATAAAAGTGCTATTATTTTACCGCAATTAGGCAGGACTTTTTCATTGCTATTATTCACAAAAGTGAGTTATAGATTCTTTTTTAAATTTTATAGGAAGTGTCTATGTTCTTAAAAAAGTTTTTAATACAAAAAAGAACGTATTTAACAGTACGAATAAATTAATATGCCCATTGTATGGTCATTTGATGCATTTTCGTATTTAAATAAATAATTTCAACTTGTAATAATTGTAATAAACCAAATTATCACTCAAATTTTACATTTTTTTTTTCTCTAAGTACAGAAAAAAAACAGTAAATAAAAGTTAAAGTCAAACCCAATGATATTAAATATAAATAGATGTGTTATTGCTATTTCTTCGTTGATTTGTAAGCATATGACATATCTATGTTATGAAAATATCATTGGTCAAACCTCATTCTTTTAAATATGGCCGATCGCCATTGTCGCATAGGAAAACGAATTCATTTGTAGTATTGTTTATTCAGTATTTGTAGTGTTATTTTATTCGCAAGTGTGTTGTAAAACGTCGTATGCCACGTGTGAGCATGATGATTACCGTCCTCTGCTCTCTTAAGACCCTCGCCTGACGGCTCGGGTCTCAATAGCGCCTCGGCGGTAATCACCAACTTTACTGACTTGTACCATAATGTACTATTATAACTTTGTGAAAGGAGTATTTAATATATATTTTTTTAATCCGTACTTCCTGAAGAAATATCGTAATTAAAACTAAAGTAAAAGTTTGGAATGGATAAAAAACCCTAAATATTGCATGATCTTTATAATATAATATCATTACATATTAAATTCTCTTCCTTGATAACCATACAATTGGCCGTAAGTGGAATCAATTCGAGCAAATTATCACGTAGTTGACCTTTGTATCAAACAATGATGATTTGGTTAGTGTCGATTTCGTTGTCAAAGATCAAATCGAAATCTTCACAAACTTTGGATTCTGTTTCTTCCAATTAATTCCTTCTTATAAATTTGAAATTAGGTTTCTGGATCTTGTCCTATAGACTCTCGAATTGATCAACTATAACTTTTCTTGAAGTGACGGTTGTATGTACTTTCCGAGGCACTAGTCGGTTGTGTATGTCTCCTATTAGATATACTTTTTAATCAAGTAGCAGGGTTACGAATTCTAACAATGCTAAAAGAATCAAATCAAATCAATTTATTGCATGAAACATGGTAAGGCTTAAAGATATTAAATTACAATTATTTATTATACAGCATGTCTTACCGAAATTCTGCATGCATCATTACAAAAGGTATTTGGACTGGTGATGATGATGAGTCAGTAACAAAATGTAGAGGAAGAAACTGAAGAATGGCGAGTGGCTTGGATATCTAAGAAACAGTTCAAAGAATTATGCCAAAATTGTGCCAAATACTGACGTTTTTACTCACTTTTCATCAGGAAACTCGTTGTAAATAATATCCAATTCTTCATTGAAATGTCTCCTCAAGAAAGTGGTCTGAACAATATTACCGAACAACGGCCAGCCGGGCAGGAACTTCACATCTCTTTCTCTGAAGTAAGAGTGGAGTCTCTTGTATGAGTATAAATAGTAGACCACGATCGTGGTTAGCAATAGTATTAAAATCTCAAGTATCATCGTGTTTGGACGCACTCTTCAAATAAATTGTCGCTATGACAGTGTGACCCTCACGCAACTGAGAGCGATGTGATATTATTTTAGGCGCAGGATTGTTTTGCTAAGGACGCTTGCACAATGTTGCTAGCTGATGAATTAGCTCCTTAATTTTTTATAACAATATTTTATGGTATGTAGGTACTATATGGGGTTGTAGGTCAAGAACCTCTACATAGTACACCTCCACAAAAGGGTAGATCTGGTATCAAATGTTTGTACTCAAAACGGTAGATCTACCACTAAATATGATGATAGATCTATCGCCAAATACATAATATATAGATTATTCTCTTCCTAATATTACACGGGACATCGCGCACCCCGACATACCCCGGTACGTGTGATAACACTGATAACGAAATAGTCCCGTCCCTCAAAACTAATAATAGTAAACCTGCCGTCAAATTATTGTAGCAGATTTTGGCGACAGCTTAAAACAAAAATGTATGCAAAAATAATAACACGGTTATGTGCATGCACCCTATGTGATACTGTTCAAATGGAATTAACAGGCCAACCGTGATCTACACACAGGACCTCGTATCGTATACGTAATAGACGTGTCACAAATAATTTGGTAATGACAAGGTCAAGGTTCGTAAAACAGAATTAGATTTCTTCACGTTTTATAATTCATATCCATCCATACTGATATTATAAATGCGAAAGTAACTCTGTCTGTCGGTCTGTCTGTCTGTATGTTACGCTTTCACGCTCAAATCACTGAACCCATTTTGATGAATTTTAGTGAATTTTGGGCAAAAGCTAGTAATTAATAAATCATTCAAACATTATGTACAAAAAAGTGACGCGTTTTTCCCTGCATGGTTGTGGTTGGTATACAATAGACCACCATCTGTCTACTGTCCTTACACACTTCATGTTCTTTCCGTACCTACTGTCATTAAACCTTATATACAAGTCCTTCATTTTCAAATGTACCTGTATCTAACCTGCCAATCAATTTGAAGAATATAATAATTATTCGGCAAGCGCAGCGTAGGACGTCCTGGGTGGACGTGGTGGACAGACGACCTCATTAAGGCCGCGGGAACGCGCTGGATGCGAGCCGCTTCCAACCGGTCCTATTGGAGATCTACAGGGGAGGCCTATGTCCAGCAGTGGACTTCCTATGGCTGAAATGATGACGAATGATGAATAATTATTCTATGAGGTCGAGCCCGCAATAAAATGAATATCGTCGGTAGCCATTACACTATCCACGTGAACCCACTCCTAGCACAAGCAATTTAACGTAGTTGAAGGGGTTAAAGGGAATATTATCTAGTAATTTCGGTTGCTAATATTATTTAAAAAAAAATAAAAATAAAATAAAAAAATAACAAATTAAATATTTATTAAACTTCGCAAAATACATTATCTAATACAAAATAAGTTTAAATTAAAATAAACTTGACTAGCTTTTTTTAACTCAGCACGTCATTGTCATTGGTTGATTTTGACTAAAAATCAACCAATGACAATGCCTTGCATTCCGGATACAAGGCTGTGACAATGACATGCTGAATTAAAATCTAATTTAAAAAAATTGTAGATTGTCATTGGTCAATTCTCAGTTCACTCTGCAGCACAGTATTGATACAGCCTTGAGATTGATTTTCATGACTAAATTCTCAAGGCTGTGCTGTAAGGCGGACTCAGCGCTGACACAGTTGAGATAGAGAATTGCACTGCAGGATTCAGTCAGTAGGTACTTATCTGTAATGTGGACCATCATACAATTAATAAAATGATTATGTTTTTGAGCCGTTTGGGGTTGAAACGTTGGTACATGGGGGTAAAGCGGCTGATCGACATTACGCGCATTACCTTACACTATTTGGCTGGTTATTATCTTGCACAAAGAATTGCTTATTGCCATCCAACGTTGCAATTTATAGGTTCGTTACCGGTCGGCCTCATGCGGCATATCGGTCATGATGCGAAGGAATTTCACGCCGCATTGTGTATGTGAATATTTTATTCATTTATTTCAGTTTAATTTAATTTAGTATATTTTATTTTTTATGGGATATAATAAACCGTGCGACAAAAATAATAAATGGATGACTGATAATAAGTTACTTTAAATACTGAGTGGGCGACTACAGGGGCGACTAAAATACTGAGTGACCCGTGATACAGAAAGTGTGTTGCTAAATTATGAAGTTATGAGGATTCGAGTATAGCGCGCCCCAACTTGGACAGGTTAGGTTAGAAGGTTATTTTTTCTTCTAAGCTTCGTGGTTATTTTTTTATAACCATCCAGAAATAGTAGCTCACTTAGTATTTTTGTACGCGAAATTCAGTAATTTTGACACCCATAAATTGAATAAAATGATTCTTCACTATAGCCAACCTATTATTTTTACTACCTGCTTTTCGGATTAATTTGTCGCCGCGTTAAATACATGCCATTTTTATTAACTTTATTATAATATTATGTTGATTTCATTGGAATTAAAAAGTTAGAATAAACAACAGCGATTAAAAATGTAGTAGGTATGTTTGTGAACGACTCGTAATAATGCTTAGCCTGTCCTTGGAATATTTACCTTAAATCATAAAAAATAAAGTATAATTTTACTTCTTTCTACAATTAATGAGTTTAATCAGTGTGGGTAGTGTACTGTTATCAAAATAATTAAATTTGAATAACTCAGACTTATCATATAACTTGTATTTAATTGTAGTATATCTTGTTACTATTCCGAATCACAAATAATTTTATACCTATACTCCATTCTTAGGTACTTAATTAAACGTAAACAATCTTGATGTATATATTTAATTATGTTTATTTAAAACACACACACACACACACACACACACACACACACACACACACACACACACACACACACACACACACACACACGCACACACATACTAACCATACCACGAATTCTTGTAGCTATATCTCTGTCTTATTGTGCCTTGTATCTGTATTTTTTGGGTAAATAAACATTTTTTTTTTTTTTTTTAAAATCTGTTTGGAAACTTATTTTCAAGCCTAAAAACTGAAATCGAACAATTAGCTGGTCAGTTAGTTAGCCTAGTTTATTTGTATAATATGAGTTTAAATAAAAAGTCGCTAAAAAACTGTTTACCGAATGGAGTATAATTATATAATTCAATTAATATTAAGCTGTGCTTATTCGTCTTGAGATCGAAAGTGCTGATTAAAGTTTTCAAATATTCTGTAGGTACAAGAATCTAGCAGAAATAAAAAAAATATCTCCGAGGCACGACCAGACCAATGTCAAAGCCATATTTATGCATACAAATATTTGCACCGAGCGGGAATCGAACCCGCGCCCCCACCTACGCATTGGCATTCACTACGCTACAGATGCCGTCACATTTCTTTTCCTGTAATATTATCAGTCCAGCCCTAATAGCAAAAAAATATTCTATTTTTATCTAGGTGCTTTCCATATTCAGCCAGTGCGCTTTTTGCCAATCTCGTAAGTACCTTTAAGAAGATTTAAATTCATTAGCATAACGACCAGTCCATCCTGAGAGCGCTGCGTCAGCCTCATCGAGGACGCTCCTCTAGAGCCTTCGAAGGCTTTGATCGAAAATATCACCCCACTTCCGCACTTTGTTCGAAGCTTAATGAGGAACAATTTTCTAACCGATTGTCTAAAAGAAGGATTTTGGTGATACGACGCGTATTTTTTTGATCAACTTCAAGAAGTTTGACACGTACTTATGTATTTAATTGTTGGACCTACACTAAATTCATATTCCAAGGAATAAATTAAATTCTTATGTTTCATGTACTTATGTTCCAATAAGTGACCCTATTCGATTTTAATGGTCTTTGTTTATAAAGAAGTTTAAATCGGTTATATGATTACAAAAATGTATAATCTGCTTGGAAAATATAGTTAGATATTAGTTATAAAGGATAGAAGAAGATAAATATTAGAATTATATCACCAAATTATAGTCTCCAAGGAATAAATTAACTTTTGATGTTTCATGCAGTTATGTCCCAATGAGTAACCTGCTCCTCTAGACAAGTGGCAATTCGTTGCTCGGCGTATGATGGAATAGAATGCCAAATGTATGGGATTTGACGTACATGACAGGCGTCAACGAATGTCAAAAACGTCAAATCCTATACATTTGTCATTCTATTCCATCATACGCCGAGCAACGAATTGCCTTCTAGGGGGGCTGTTCGATTTTATATGACAATCGACTTTGTTTGTGAAGAAGTTTCACTCGGTTAAGTATACGGTTCAATATTTTTGATTTTGTCGAAAGTTTACGCGAATATTACACATTGAAATAAAACTATTCCTAGCGGTTTCTATTCTTACGCCACAAATATAATAATAGGCATACACACTTAAGAATATAAAATGTCTAATATTATAATGACAATTTTGATTTTTTTTTTATAGGACACGTCAGTTTGACTTCGCCTTGCCTGATGGTAAGCTGAGGGCAAAGTCTTGTTTTTTTAATTTTAAATTAGGATTACTTCTTTTTAGACTAACATTAACTGCAACCTAGAATGTCGGTTATCCTGACCAAACATAGTCTATATCCTTTCTCAAGGTGTAATCTACCCCTATACCATATTTTATCAAAATCGAATCGTTCAGTAATAGGCGTGAAAGTATAACAGACAGAGTTACTTTCGCATGTTAGTATCGATGTAGGTTTCCATATAAAACGATTTAATAATTTTCAAGGCAAGGAAGTCGCGTGTACTAGGGCCTCTCCATACCGATGTAGTAACCGTTACAGCAATAACAATTTCCCGTGTTATAACAGTGTAAATAACCTCACTCACCTTGAACTGACCCATCCGCGACTCATCGAGATATCATACAGTCGCCTACAAAACGACGATGTGAGGGTGTGCTAATCGCATCCATACGGCGGCGCGCGGCGCTGATAACAACAAATGTTATGCTGACTATACTTAAATTGTTTGTGAGCATTGTGGTGATGCATTTTAGCAATACTTTCTATGACTGATACCTACGGTACAGGGTGAATTTTATCTTTTTCTTCATATTTCTCTTTTGTTTCTTAATTTCTTCTTTTTTTTTAACCGACTTCAAAAAAGGAGGAGGTTTTCAATTCGTCGGAATATTTTTTTATATGTATAGTTACTGATAACTCAAAGACGCCTGGACCGATTTGCAAAATTATTTTTTGTTTGATAGGGACTTCCCAGGAACAATGTAAATTTTATCAAAATCGGTCAAGCAGTTTATGAAATACTAGCTGTTGCCCGCGGCTCCGCCCGCGTGGAATTCTGATCCCATTCATCGCTGATATATAGCCTATATGTTAATCCAGGGTATAACCTATAGGTATACATACCAAATTTCAACCAAATCGGTCCAGCCGTTTATGCGTGAAAGAGTAAAAAACATCCACACATCCATTCTCACAAACTTTCACTTTTATAATATTAGTAGGATCAACAAAAATCGGCTGAAGTCGGTTTTTATAATTTTTAATTTGGTGATTATAAAACACACACCCCAGAAACCTCTGCCTAGTCTACAGACAAAGCTCAACTAAAATGAAACCTAAGTCACAGCCAACCAAGACATCCAAGTTCATATAGTCGTTAGCTACGATGACGCGCATCGCCGCGATAATATCCACTTACGGACAGATTTCGTGGATCTAGAATGTGTCGTACATAGGAGATGTGGTAGATTTCGGGTAAACACGGAGAATAGTGATCCCATTCTCACAACCCATGGGAACCTATGTGTTATTCCAGACTATAATCTATCCCTGTACCAAATTTCAGCCAGATCCGTTGGCCAAACTGAAAATCCGACTGCTGTACCTATATCTACTTACCGTCAGGCATTACACTGTCTTTAATTTCTTATTTTGTAAGGTCACCATAAAGGTATTTGCAGGTATTATTACGGCAAACACCTTTGCGCGATTGTCCTCTCTTTTTCTATCTTATGATAATATGACATTACCTATGAGTTGGTAGTTTGACATCCGTTCAATTATTGACCTATCACCTTATGCAGTTTGAGAGTGGAAGCGCCATCGATTCGACAAAAGTGCAATCATTTCCAGCGCATCAGCACCTCTTTTCTTTGCGTCACCATAAAGACTTGGATTATTTATCAGCACATGTATTTCCTTCTTTTTATAACGCAGAGTCCTTTAGACGGGCGTAAAAAAATGCCTGATCTCAAACTAAGGGCCACCATTGTAGCATTATTTGCATCTGCAATAGTACCTAACCCTCATTCCTAAGACTTTTAATAGTTTACTATCAGAATTTATCAAAGAAGTGTCACATACCGCCTCCACACGAAATCAGATTCTCACATTATGAAGTTTTTCCTCCGAGAATGACTGTTAGATTTTTGATAAATGCTCTCTCTAACCGCGAGGAGACGAGACATATTTATCAGGTCACATGACAATTTATCCCCATATATATTTTTCCCTCGCAAAACGTCAACCACTACGATATCTTATTTATTGAATAAACAATTCGTTCAAATGAGGAAATATATTTTCTGGTAACGTTGACAGTGATCCTGGACAATCTGATATGTTACCCTCTGAGGAGTTGCACTTGGCGAAAATTGTGGGGAAAATAAGGAGATAGTTTTGTAAGATAATGGGGTGTGTCATGCGACATGATGAAGCGTTTACTTCTCGAGCCTACCACTCATGTGGGTGACAAGGGATTTTAAACGACAATATACTCGTATATACTTTAATTTACTGTGTACTCTTTTCTATTGTTGGATCATCGATAACATTACCATTAGGATTCAGTTACAAGTAATATCAATTAGCCTATCGCAGTCCACTGCTGTTGGTTGGTTGGTTGGTACGTTTGTTTACCGTGGTACCATTAGACAGTACCATTGTTGGTACGATGGCAATTTTGATTTGCTGTGGTACCATTAGGTCGATGGTACCATGCCAAACATCATTTATTGTTAACCGTGGTACCACTGTGTCAATGGTACCAAGGAAAGTATTATTTATGGTTAACCATGGTACCATTATGTCGATGGTACCACGGCAAATATTATTAATTATTAACCGTGGTATATTTACAAAATATATAATTTCTTTCTCCCGCAGTGATATCGTTTGCGTGTTTTTCATTAGTCGCCTCTTACGACACTCTTCGGATGAGATGGGTTAGTGATGCTTCTATTTTTTCTTCGTCACTACACGGAAAATTTACAGTTTTTTTTATTTCGCATACCTATAAATAATGGTAGGTATTTGATTTTAAAATTATTGACAGTAGGTCAACTTTTAGTTACATTTCCTACATAATTTAAGGCGAGGTTGTAGTGAGACGAGTAGGTATTTTACGTCACTTCAAACCCTGCAGCACATGCGCAATCGACGCAACATGTCACGCCAATGTATAGAAAAATCAGTAGATACATTCTTAAAATAAGATTCAAAAACGTATTATAAAAATTAAAACTATGTATTTTTTTTTTCATTTTTCGTTTTCACTCAAAATGACATATCTCATTAAGTCATTATCAAAGTAACGATAAATGCCGATTGAACTACCTAACAAATGACAAGATCTAACCGTGTTGAATTGGATCGGTTCAATTTTGGCATGTGGTGTCTTTCACTCTCGCTCCCATTGAACGCGCAATGAAAGGTCTGAACACTGATTGAACATTAATTCGGGTTCGGTTATTTTGTCTCGTATGCTGCAGGCTGCAGCCCACGAATATAAAAGTATCATGTTCATAACATTGCTTTTGAATCTTGTAAAACTACTGTGTTTAATAAAGAATAATTCGGAACGGACTAAGATTCGGACTAGGCGCCATACTAGTAACTTATATTCAGCTCAAAAATACCTATCCAGCGATGTGACATACATAGCTATTGAAGGTAGGATCAGGTTTCATACAAAAACTGGCATTGTCCAAACATACAAATAAATATTGTTATTCCCATGCATGTGGGAGATTTAAATTAATGAGGAGAACTTCTTTACTAAATTTAAACAAATATATGGGATATACTTTAGACAATAACAATATGTATAATTTAAATAACGGGCCTGTCCAGATCGAATGGCAAGAGGCCGGACGGCTTAACTCTCGTGCCGTGGAGGGGGGTAAATGCTTGGTTTGGGACGCGACCTGCGTCAGTACTGTGGCTGCGAGTCACCTGGGCCGCACGGTTCTTTCCCCTGCGGCTGCGGCCGAAGATGCAGCTAGCAAAAAGCACCAGAAGTATGCAGCCTTAGAACCGCAATATATTGTGGTACCAGTCGCGGTCGAGACCATGGGCAGTTGGGGCATAGAAGCCAAAAAAATTGTTGTAGATAAAGGCCGAAGAATTAGGGAGAAAACTGGTGACTCTCGCTCTGGCTCGTACCTGGTGCAAAGGTATTGCGATCCAGCGTGGAAACGCGGCCGGTGTTCTGGCGCGGCCAGTGTTCTGGGCTCCTTTACACCAGATACGACCCGGGCGGGTTATTAGGCTAACAATGGTTCTGTTAGCTGGTTGACAATTTTAAATTTGTGTAGTTAATATATTAATTAGCCTATTGCAGTCCACTGCTGTACATAGGCCTCTCCCAACATGCGCCACGTCTGCCGATCCTCCGCCTTCCGCATCTAGTCCGTCCCAGCCACCCTTCGCAGATCGTCAGTCCACCTGGCCTGGAGGTGTCCCACCTTTCGCTTTCCTTCTCCACTCCACTCTAGGACCCGTCTGCTCCAGCGGCCATCAGTCCTTCGACAGATGTGGCCAGCCTACTGCCATTTCAGCCTGCTGATTCTGCGAGCTATGTCGGTAACCTTAGTTCTATGTCGGATGATCTCGTTGCGAATTTTATCCTTCAAAGAAACTCCAAGCATAGCTCGCTCCATAGCCCGCTGCGCAACCTTCAGGTCGTGGACTAGCCCCACCTTCAGTGGCTACATTTCGGCACTGTAAGTCATATAATAACAGGTAGGATGCACTGGTCGAAAACCTTTGTTTTGAGGCATTGCGGTAGGGGTGCGGAGAAAACCCGACGTAGTTAATATAATATAATTTCAAATTTTATAAAACGCTAATTAATTGTGCATAAATAGTTTGAAATCTGGAAAAGACAGTGAGTCCTGAAATACTGGCTGTAAATATCTATTATAGGTCCAAAAATAATTTAAATAATACTATTTATTTTTGGTATCTGAATATCCAAGACGCGCAGTGGCGTGCACTTTTAATCAGTTCGAGTATATAAGCGGTAGGTTTATGTCCATTCATGGGTATCCGCGAGGATTCCCGCACGATAAAGAAAGAACAGATTTATACTTTGGATGAAATATAGGCTACATTTTATCCCTGTATAGGTTCCTCTAGCTAGTTTTTATAATGATTATCGCATAGGGATTAAAAAGACCGATGGCAAGCTACTTTCCACCTTAATGGCATTGCTTAATAAATACGTTTTTTAACATCCATAAATGACGCTGATCAACAATATGAAAGAAAAACTGGATTCTAGTTGCCATCAATAAGGTCGAAAAGGGCTTGCACATATTTTTGGAGGCTCTGGGTTATGGTCAATGTAAAAAATAGGCGCAAGCCATTTTCGACCTTATCGATGGCAACTAGTACCCAACTTTTTTTTTCATATTCGTGATCAGCGGCATCTATAGTTGTTAAAAAACATATTTTTTAAGAAATGTCGTTAAGATCGGAAGTAGCTTGCATTCGGTTTTATTAATCTCTTTGCGATAATAATTATAAAAACTAGTAAAAGGACCCTTTTAATTGGTAAACGAGCACATGGTCCATACGATGGGAAGTGGTTACCGAGGCCTATGGATGTATGTAACGCCCTCTTAGTTTGAAATAGTACTTTAGGTATCCCGAAATAGATTCTTGGGGTAGCGGGAACAGGATCTCTATTATTTCATTATAGTGGAGCCATGGCCAATGTCTAGTTATAATATTTATTAGTTATAATATATAATATTTACATAAAAATAGAAATAATAGTAAAATCCGTTACAATTCGTTTGTCTAAGTAATTTAAGTTCAAATTGTAATTTATTTTTTATTCTTATTCACATTATGTGGTATAGCTTCATTTTCTTTTTTACATCTAGGTTTTTATTTTATCAGAAAAAGAATTAATCGTGATAGATTATGTATTTCAGATGTAATTTATTATTCATTATCGTATAGGGGAAATTTTATGTGGTAGGTATGCCACACTGAATTTTTCTCTGAAATATTAATATTATCAAACCATTTATGTCAAACTGGGACATCATTCTTGAAACTCGCGACTAGTGTGAAACTTGTGAAAGGGATAAATATATTATTAAGTTTAAGTTTACGGGATAAATAAATTATTAGTTTAGAATTTTTACGTTCTTTCATGCTTCGTCGTCTACTCGTTGAGTCGTTTCTAAGGTTTCCAGTTTTTTTGTATCAACTATTTATGTTTTTTGATAACATTTCATACATTGTCTAGGCATTGTATAGAATACCGGCCGAAGTTAACCTACTTCTATTTTTTATACTATGATCGATATTGTATGTATACGTAATGACGTGCGGGGTGCGGCGCGAGGGGGGTTCGCCGAGAAAACCAGCACACGTCCAACCTCGAACGCGCCTCAGCGGCGACTGATTGATGGACGCGACAGCTCGAATACAGCAATTTTGATGATTTTTGCGGTTTATAGAAAAAAATAATACCTGCTTGATAAAATATAATTTTATCATTCGCTAGATATTTTTATGCTCTATTTTTTAATACAAACTTCGGCATGATTTGATAATGGTGTCTTAGTGAGAAACGTCTTTGAAATAGAGATTTGGAGCGTTTTAGACCCATGTTTGACGCTAATTTCTATCGAGCCAATTATCATGAATCGTGTTTCTATTTTTGTAATAAACTTGGGGGTTTAGTCTATTTTATGAATATGCTTTTTATTTGACGCAATTTGCTATATTACTTGATATCCACACGTTTAAAAATGTTAAAAACTACTGCAACCCGGCCTTAAGTACGCTTACTACATAGTTGCCCTTTAAATTTTTAGGCAACTCGTACAGCAAAGTAGAAATTTGAGGAAGGGTAATACCTATGGAGAGAAGAGAAGAGAAGGAAGAAGAAGGAAGGGTATGTTTGTTTGTTTTAATAAAAATATTAATAAACTAACAGAAATGAACTTCAGAAACATTTTTATTGAAAAAATTATAACTATACAATTATTCATCTACACTTTTACGGATATATTTATTTTCATATTCAGGTTCTTCTTCACAGTCTTGGTGAAACTCTCCACCGACGTTCGAAGCACTGTTATACCCGTACGAAGACGAAGATGGCAGACTACCAGTAACAGTATCAGGATTTGAAGTCAAGGCTTCCTCTTCAGCTCTTAATACAGACGCAAAAATTTCTCTCTGAACACGCAATTGCAAATACTTCGGTAGTTCTCGAGTCTTTTGGCAGAAACTATCGAAAAGTTTCGATAATCCGTCGTCGTATCGATTGTTATCGAATGTTCTCCTTCTTGTCTCGCGTCTCTCTGCGTATTTATGTTCTCTTGAATCCGTATCTGTGTCCAAAGGATCTGAATATGCATTCGGTAGTACAGTTTCTGGTACTGAAACCTCTGTTGGCAAATTATCTGTTGTATTATCGAAATACTCCTGAGTGTCATTGGGGTCATTGGCACCAGATTCTCCATCTTCTGGCATTACTAGAAGGAATTTCATATTATCTTCCAATTTCCATGGTTTTAAGTACTGTGCTGTCGGTCCAAATGATGGTTTTCGCCGGCGTAAGGCTTCTCTGTGGCTGTCCCTTAATTTTTTCCATTGGCTTTTGGCTTCTCTTCCTAGAATGTAAAGAGTTATGAAATTAATTAATCAGTACATGATATTTTCAAGTAAATCATAGTGATTTTGACTCCTTGTAGGCCATACTCATACTTGCTAAAGATATTTACGTAAAGTTTAAAGTAAGAAAAGCTAGAGAGACGGCGCGGCGAATTCAATAAATTTATCGCATTTTTATTTTATTTTTAATTATTTATTTACAGAATGGTATCTAATACTTGTATTATTACACATTGGCAACAACTAAAAAGTTAGTCTGGTGTGCCATTATGTATATAACATCAAATTCAGTATTCAAGTATGAAACAAACGTAATAATAAAAAATACACAACTTATGATACAGAATAGGAGACGTAAAATAACATAATAATATTATGTTTAAATACCATTTTTTTCAAATTTAAGGTGGCTGTTTGAAAAAAACGGGACAATTTTGCTACCGAAATTCTTTTCAGGGACACCGGGACGGAAAACAGATAAAAGGGACGGTCCCGTTCAAAGCAGGACGCATGGTCACAGTAAATTAGACGCATGAGTTCATGTTTTATGAAGGTTAGTGAATTTTAAATATTCATATTCAGTCTACTAAATTAATCCACAGTATAAATCACAACGGCGTATTCTGTAGAATTCCAGTAAGTATTAATTTTTAAGATTTTTTTATCTATTTCTATTATTTTACTTATGCCCGCTGCTGACCCTACCCGACAGCTGCGTGATGATATTATAACTTATGACACTCACAAATAATGTGGTTTTCCATTAGTAAAAGAAATTTCAAAATAGGTTCAGTAGATGCAGAGATTAGCCCCTACAAACGTCACAAACTCGCAAACTTTGCCTCTTTTTTAAAATAGTAGCTATATATTGAAGCGTGATTTTATTTAAATACTTACTACCTAACATATTTTTGAATTTATGCCTACCTATTTATCTTAATATAAAGATAATTCTTTCTTATTGATGGTAGCATTTCTATCTTATGAAATAATGATAAATTTTACTATAGGACCACGCTGTACTCGTAAATCAATTCTATCATTTTAGTTTTATTTTAATAAATATATAATAAAATAATATATCTACATTAATTTTATTTTCCTCATATTCCGGAAACATAATAAAGTTCATAATTACTCTGAAATAAACAAAAATAAATCCGCTTAAGTGTAACATAAATTTCAAATAGATAGGTATTCGTATAATATCCTACCTATTTTTATGAGATATTCGTATAAAACGCGCGAAACAAATATTTATATAAGTAACTTTGTAATTGCATTTTAAACGTTGAACAAAATGTTACGTCAGACGGCATCGCATGAGTCACTATTAGATAAAGAGAGACAGCATCATAACAAGAGTGTTTGCGTCTCAGTCACACTTATGCGTATCAAGCCGAGCGCGCACGAGGTAAAACGAACTTGGATTATTATCACGCGCCAGCAGTGTTTATAGAACACGTGTTTATTTAGTTTTGAAATTTTAATGTGTAATGATTTTGCAATAGAAAGATATTAAAAAGGTTTTTATAGTCAACCTTATGTCTATTATCAGTATAGATTCTTTTGTTAAAAAGTTGGCAACACTGTCGAGTGTCAGTTGATGAGTGGATTGTTGTGAAGATGGTGACAAAACGACGGAATTGTATTGTAAAATAAGATAAGATTTAGTAAATTAATCAGGTAATAGGTATAGTTATACAAATGAGAGCTAAGGTAAAGTAAGACCATTATATAAATTGATAAGAATTGTAATTATTGTAGTAATAGTAATATAGAGTATAGAAATACACTATTGTTTGATTGAGCACAAAATGTTGTATTATTGAAGATTCATTACATTTCAGAAGTGGGATGTTTATCCAAGAAAGCTTTGCACATTGATAATATAATTAATATATTATGTACTTATTTATTTTGTTACAAAGATGTTAGAACATGAATAGTAGAATCATTTTAGTAGAACATTTCTGATTTATTTTACCTTAAAAGAAAAGATACCGTTTAAGAATTATTCTCATGTGTAAGTACCAAATGTTATAAGATAATAATATGTAGTATATGTATTCAGTAAATAGATCTTTAGTTTGTTTTATGATGAAAAGATTCTTATAGATTAAACCCTGTTCTGAGGTAAGGATATTATCTATTTCTTGATTGATTTTGTGCTTTGACTCCATATTGGTAGATATAATTCCTTTATAGAAAGTAGTTTGGTATATTTACCTATTCCCAAAGGTACACTCTACAAAACAGTTATTACCAGCCCGCACTAATAAAAGATAAACATGTGTGTATCACTCATTGTATAATAATTGAAGTGATAAGCCTACCAGTTGGTATGATAATAGTGAATGAGATGGTAAATTTTACATTATTAGCAAGCACTCCCACGGTTGAGTGCAAAGCACTATGGATGGGAACTCAAAGGTAGTGAGTTCTAAACCTGACTATATTTATCTAAGTATTTGTTTTGGTTACTTAATTTGTTTTGTTTTGCTATTTATTTTATTTGTGGCATAGAAGAAACATGTAATTGACTTGTATAGCTTATATGTTATATAGCCTCAAGGATAATAACTATGGAAAATAAAACAAGATCTTGTTACAATTAACATAAATAAGAGCATCATTATAATATAAATTTTGCATTGGACATCCTTTGGACAGTAAAATAGATCTAATTATTCTTCCACATGTTACAACCAGATAATTATAGACACTTTATTTCTTCCTTTTACTCCCAGTAGGTAAATGTATTATAAGAACAATGAATCAATCTATCAATCAAATCATGATCTAGCTTGTAGGTATTACATATATATGTAAATATAATAATTTCTTATTACATTACCAATAACATCACTTATGGTTTACCCATCAACTTAATATATTTTGAACCGACTGCTAAATGAAGAGTTTCTCAATTCAATTGGTATTTTGTTTCATACATATTATTCATGGATTAGTTAAATAATATACAATACCTATCATATGATCATATGCTATGATGTAAGCAATATAACAATATAATATAGTATTATATACAACCACATTATTTGTTTATATTGTATGATGTACAAAATTGTAAGAAAAAAAAGGCTTTAATTTATATTGACCATCCTTATCTGGTTTAAAACACAACACTGAAGCTGGACTTTACCAATGAAATTAACACCTTTAATTCACCCTAATACACTACACACATACACTAATTCACCAGTAAGACCTCTAATGTTTGAACACAAGATTTGAACCCAGTTTCAAAAATTATAATCATAAAGTAAGTTCTTGTAAAATTCCTGAATACCTATATCACCGTCGTAGAATCCCAGTTAAGCATTATTATAGCTAAAGTTCGTCTTTATTTGACTCAAAAGACATTCTGACACACTAAGGTTTCCGACACTAAATATGTATTTCACCAGTTAAAGTTCAAATATTCTTTTGCAAGATTATTTGTGTAAAAATGACTATAAAAGATGCAATATCAATCAAAATCAATAAGAATGAGGGAAAGCAAAAGAAAATCAATAAAAGTGCAAAAAGCAAAATTTATGCTGGGATTCGAACTCGATACCTTGTATGACATAGTTAAGTTGAGAATAGCGGTTTTATACTGTAATGAGTTTCATGTATGAGAAAGAGAAAGTATAAGTAATAAATAATAAATACGGATGATTTGAAATCGGTTTTAATTTGCAAAGTGTGTGAGTAAAGAAACGAATTATTGAGCTATTGACAGTTCGCTCACAAGTAAATATGTTTGACGTATATCTTACCGTTTGACATACTGTTTATCATGAATATCAGAATACCGCACATATGTGAGGGTGGGATACTGTTCTTTTTGCCGAATGTATCCTACCTACAGAGTCATGTGAGCTTTGCTATTATGGAAAATAGAAGTAGAATTTATTTGCTTTATATTAATTGATGTACAGAGATCTTATGAGTATATAACAGAGAGTACCTACAACACTTTTAGCCTCAGTATATGGCGTGCAAATGTTTGATTTTGTTATTATGTGATAGAATTTATTTGCTTTATATTAATTGATTTACAGAGATCCTATGAGTATATAACAGTGAGTACCTACAGCACTTATAGCCGCAGTATATGGCGTATGAATGTTTGATTTTGATATTATGTGATAGAATTTATTTGCTTTATATTAATTGATATACAGAGATCCTATGAGTATATAACAGTGAGTACCTACAGCACTTATAGCCGCAGTATGTGGCGTATGAATGTTTGATTTTGATATTATGTGATAGAATTTATTTGCTTTATATTAATTGATTTACAGAGATCCTATGAGTATATAACAGTGAGTACCTACAGCACTTATAGCCGCAGTATATGGCGTATAAATGTTTGATTTTGATATTATGTGATAGAATTTATTTGATTTATATTATTTGATTTACAGAGATCCTATGAGTATATAACAGTGGGTACCTACAGCACTTATAGCCGTAGTATATGGCGTGCAAATGTTTGATTGTTACAGTAAATTATTATTAGATAATTGTCAATGAATATGTATAGTGAAATCTATGTATTACTAGATAAAGTGTGCTTAATGTAAGAGGCTAAGTATGCCTATGGAGCTAAGACTGCTTAGTATAGTAGGCTAAGTATGCCTATAGAGCCATGTGTGCTCAATGTAGTAGGCTAAGTATGCCTATAGATAGAGCCAAGTGTGCTGAATGTAGTAGGCTAAGTACGCCCATAGAGCCATGTGTGCTCAATGTAGTAGGCTAAGTATGCCTATAGAGCCATGTGTGCTCAACGTAGTAGGCTAAGTATGCCCATAGAGCCATGTGTGCTCAATGTAGTAGGCTAAGTATGCCCATAGAGCCATGTGTGCTCAATGTAGTAGGCTAAGTATGCCTATAGAGCCATGTGTGCTCAATGTAGTAGGCTAAGTATGCCCATAGAGCCATGTGTGCTCAATGTAGTAGGCTAAGTATGCCTATAGAGCCATGTGTGCTCAATGAAGTAGGCTAAGTATGCCTATAGAGCTAAGTATGCCCAATGTAGTAAGCTAAGTATGCCTATAGAGCTAAGTATGCCCAATGTAGTAAGCTAGGTATGCCTATAAAACCAGTGTGATTTATTTACAAAGGCAGTGCGCAGGTAGCGCGACCGCTTTCGGTTCGAAAGACTCGATAATGTTAATTAAAGACAAAATCATTTCTACAGGTAATGAATTCAGACGACGACGTGATTACTCCCGATAGCTTGCTTCCTGAATTGAACGAATGCCGTAATAAACGAAAGCACACCCTTTCGTAGGCAGTAGCTAGAACGAATAGTAGCGTAAAGTCGCAGCCTGTAATGACTAAGAAGCGAACAAGACAAGATAACCAGAGGAAACGTAAGCATTCTTCATTCAGCTCCTTCTCATCTAGTACATCCAACAAAAGGGTAGTTGGTCTACCAAAGACGTACCTACTGAAAATATTTATTAATTCTTTGTAACAGCGTATAAATAAGACATTACTAATCATTTGCTTAAGGTGATTACATACACGAATGACTTTGACCATACAAGTGGTCATGCGCCCAAATTTGAACCGTAAAAATCAGTAAAACTAATTTTAATAGATAACTTTATAGGCGACGGTTACTAACTAAGAAGATCACGACGTGTGAAAGTTTAGATTATTTGTATACATATTGTAGAAAATATTTGGTTTTATAAGAAAGATTAGAGTGATGTTCAGAGACTCTTTTCAACTATTTCCTTTTTTATTTAATTTATGAAAAGAAGAAGTTACTCTGTATAACCTATAGTATGCAAGCATGTAAATTCTAGATCTGTAGGTTTTATAGTTAAAAAAAAAAAAAAACGGTTTCGAAAATACCGGTTTTTCGATGCTGATCTGATTCGGGGCCAAGCAATGTTATACCAGAATTCGAACCATCAAGTACGTTTTAAAATATTGAATGTTGGGTTAGTAAAGACAACGAATGTGTTGTAATTTATGAATGGGACGAGAATCGGACCATACAATTTGCTCTTCAGAATTTTCCTGGTCTAGCGAAGAGGGGAAGGTTTGACGAGGTGGTTTGAGCTTCGAACTATCTCTTCAAACTTGGAGGCTCTTATATCTGGCAGATGCAGATTGGCAAATTAAACTCAAAGGAGCATTCCCAAATGAACAGAGTTATGGCCGGCTTCTCGAAAATATATTATATCAGCTCCTAGGTGTAACGATTATTTACGCGAATATTATAACGATAACTGACGTTATGAAATAAATGTGAAATATGAGGGATTACCTAGAATGGAATAGAATGGAAATATCTACCTCGTGTTAATTTGAATTAGGAAAAATATTACCATATTATATCAAAAAAAAAAAAGAAAAAAAAAATTGTGACGGGCATAATATTTATACCAGAGGCAAGGGCAATCCTGCAGGCTTTGATAGCAGACAAGGGAAAAATGAAGTTAGGGATTTACTTATCTATGGATAAGCGTACGTCAGACTAAAGGTAGTAATAACGAGTACCTAGATCGCGATGTAGTCCGTTAGGAAGTGATTTTGTTTCAGTGAGTGATATTCGCGTAAGCTTTAGAAAATATCATTAAGAATTTACTTATTCTGTTTACATTTTAAAAATAATGACGGATTGCAGCGCCTTGCGAACTAAGTTGACTAAACGCGACTTATTTCTATACCTAGCCAGGTGGTGGCTGTTAATAGGCGAATTCAATTTTAGTATAGAGAATCATCCTGGGGTTCGTATGGTTCATGTGGATGCATTAAGCTGTACTACAGTGGCTCCTGAAGTGATTGACCAGTTCGAGATCTGATTACAGTTTGTAATATTGAAACCGATAATATTGGCTTCTAACATTACAAATGACAGATCCAGGCATCTACCGAATGCCTATTGATGATTCTAAAACCTGACTCAGCTAAGGATATTAGATCATTAAACTTTGTTAAAATATTCGTGGCTTGAATCTAAACTTTTTAAACTATTATGTACCAAATCATAATATTCTGTAAATGAGTGCCAAAGCGATCAATTTTGATTCTTAATACATATTATACATATACAATGGATTTTGATTAATAGGTGGAATTTATAATGATGTTTAACAGTTGACCTGATAGATGCCAGATCTGATGCCATAGATGCCTAATATTTGACATGTATAATATTTTGAAATTTTCTGTTTGACATGATTATTCTGACATTTGTTTCTTTTGCTATAACGTTCTGACCTAATTAACTTGTTTGGATTTTGCACGAACATATTTGTCTTTATTTATTGACATAAATAATAACAGTCTCGTGAATTGTGATCTCAGTACCTAAATATTTTGTATGCTTTTAGTTTGTGTGATTGTTTGTTTTTTTTTTTACCACATCTGATTTTATCTAACATATGTAAAAAAAAAAAATATAAATATAAATATTAAACATTGAATTTGAATAAAAAAAAAAAATATGTGTTGAAATAGTAGATAATATAGACGGATTGGTAATAGGTAATATCTGTTTCGTAATTCCTCGCGATGATCGCTGGCAAATATGTGATCTAATCATGACGACTCCTGGTCATGTAGATGTATCTAAAATGATTGAGAAAATTTAGTAGGTACTTAATAATGCAACCAACCACTCAGAAAACTGCAACTGAAACATTATTTGTAACCAGATGGAGAGACAGCCTAACTAATATGTTAGACATAAGTAGTGAATCCAATACCAATGTAACAGAAGTATCTAAATCTTGTGTTGCTTTATCTAAATTTATAAGTCAAAATAGCTGAAATAGGTGCAAAATTATTGAAATATCGGAGTTTTGTCAAGGAAAGTATAATTTTGAAAGTGTAGCCTCAGACGATAAGATTCATGACATGGATTAATGAAAATGCATCTGATAATAAAAATAGCATCGGAAAACGATAGCAGTTCATCTGATAATGATAAAAGTAACAAAAGTAAAGATGACTAAACTCAACCAAAATTGAACGCGATCTCATTTCTCTCATATCAGCCGAATGTAATGATTACTTATGTATGTACATGTAGACTATTCATACTGTTGATTGATGGCACTTGGTGGAACTTGTTGTTACACATTGTACTTGTTATTACATATTGATTTAATTTCAATTAAGCACTTGCTTCTCAAAGTAATCGATTATTCAAATATTTTATATTAAAGTGTAGTAGACTTTAATTTTCGTTTATTTTTGTGAATTGATACGATAACTAAAATATTTTATATCAATTTAGACATAAGGAATTTTAAGTAATTATTAGTTTTGCGTTTATTTTTGTGAATTTTCTTAATTTACCGTGCGCTAGGAGAATGATTGCACACTCACTTGAGAAAATAATTATGTACCTAATTGATTACTGAGATATGTAATATTAATTTGGACATTTTAAGTACATTAATTTTGTGAATTATTGTGTATTTTTACCGTGCGTCAGGAGATCGCACGCGGTCGGACGGCCGAATGTAATGATTTTGCAATAGAAAGATATTAAAAAGGTTTTTATAGTCAACCTTATGTCTATTATCAGTATAGATTCTTTTGTTAAAAAGTTGGCAACACTGTCGAGTGTCAGTTGATGAGTGGATTGTTGTGAAGATGGTGACAAAACGACGGAATTGTATTGTAAAATAAGATAAGATTTAGTAAATTAATCAGGTAATAGGTATAGTTATACAAATGAGAGCTAAGGTAAAGTAAGACCATTATATAAATTGATAAGAATTGTAATTATTGTAGTAATAGTAATATAGAGTATAGAAATACACTATTGTTTGATTGAGCACAAAATGTTGTATTATTGAAGATTCATTACAAATGCAATAATATTATTAATAGTATTTATATAATAGGTATCATACCTATATCAGATAGAACAGATATTTTACGTTTTAGGTACTAAATACCTACCTATTAAAATAAATAGGTAAGTAAATAAATACTAAAATGGTCAGGTATAAAATGTTGTAGGTAGGTAGCTTTTATGAAAGTTTTCGCTCACCATTGCACATGCCGCACTCTTTAGCAATGCGTTCCCATATTGCTTCCTTCTTTGCCGTATCCCTGTATGCCACATGGTTCCTATTCCACAAACACGGACTATTCTGAACTTTCTCGATAAAAAATTCTACAGTATCCATTGTAATTACAACAAACTAATAAATATCACTACTAAGATATAGAAACTATCTTTAGAATATTCGCGAAATTTATTAAAATGTAGTTAAAAGTAATCGTCTGTCCGCAACGAAGGTCGGCCACGCTATGCACGCGTGTACGGAGTTTCATTCATTCGAACACAACAGAGCGCCTTTATCATGGCGAATATGGACTTTAAGTCTTTATGAATAAAGTTCATATTGCAGTAAATCATTTGAAACAAAGATATCGACCGATGTGACGCTACGCCCACAGACACGCGGTGCACGAATGTATGGTATAATTATGACGTCATTGAGCCAACGGCGTGTATAGAATTTTTTTTGACCGCACGCAGGTAAGGTTTCGTTTTACCTGTGGTTTTACCACCGATCCTGATGTGATCTATTTTGTCAATTTCTATGTAAACCTTTAAGAATGCCGTTAGGCGATACCGGTCAGGTTCAATAATAAATATCGTGGAAAAGTACTTACAAGTGTGTTATCAATATGAGTAACAATAAGTTCCACCAAGTGCCATCAAGCAACCGTACCTATAGTCTGATCTATTTTATTTATGTTCCACTAGCTGACCCGGCGAACTTCGTACCGCCATATTTTCCGCCCGCGTGGTATTCTGATCCCGATTTATCAGTGTTTCTCTACAATATTATGTCTGTATTATACATATAAACCTTCCTCTTGAATCACTCTATCTATTAAAAAAAACCGCTTCAAAATCCGTTGCGTAGTTTTGAAGATTTAAGCATACATAGGGACGGACAGACAGCGACAGCGACTTTGTTTTATAATTTATGTAGTGATGATAGTAGTGATAGTGATGATGACTAACACGGACTAAGTAGGAATATAGTTTATATTGTGATGCAATGTGTTTCTTAAAAACATAACATAACATAAACTCACGCCTATATCCCCGAAGGGGTAGGCAGAGGTGCTAGCACCCACATTTCGCCGTTTATGTTTAGGTCCCAATGTAATAGGTGGCGAGCCTATTGCCATTAACCGGGCACTTATAAACCTGCGATGTGTTTCTTAATAGACAAAAAATAAAACAATTAATACCTACATAGTGCAATTTTCGTACAAATTATGTATGTTATAAGTCAGCATCAGATCGATTGACTAGCACCTCCACCGTTAGTAGTGCCCCAACCTACCTATCCAAATTTGGTAGGATCCTATCAATGCCGCTTTGGATATTCGATTTAATAAAGAGATTACTGAAGCTCTTTGCAATCCGAGGTCTTTAAGCAAGTTGTACTTGTATCTATCTATCTATACTATCATATATTATGTAATTGTAAAGTGGTCGTGTCTGTACATTGGTTATAATTTAAAAAAATACTTGGGTTATGTTATGTTAACGATACTGAACACGAAAATATTTTTTTTGAATTTCCTATCTGTTTGCTGTTTGTCTGTTTGTCTGTTTATCCGCGATGGACGCAAAAACTACTGGACGGATTTTGATGCGGTTTTTTTTTGCTAGAAAGGGCTTACTCAGACTTAAAATCTTACGTTTGTTTGATCGCAATCGGTTGAGTAGAACCGAAGATATAAGCAAAGGTCGTGATAAACCGAGAAGCACGCGGGCGGAGTCGCGGGCGGAAGGCTAGTGTAAAATATAGATATTTAAGCAGTAAAAACCTATCTAGATAATCTGCATAATGCAGTGCGGGATATCAATTCAAGTGTCAAAGTGTCAGTCCGATCGTTAAATATTCAATGACGGTTAGTTCCATTTTATGCTTAATTCGAGCATTTGTAATGTGCAATGCATTATAGGAAATATTCTGTTAATCATAATAATTATGGACCTACCTAGTATTTAGTATCATACATACGCCTTTATCCCCGGAGGGTTAGGCAGAGGTTAATAAACACCCATATTTCACCAATCATTGTATTCGGTCCCACCACGTAATAGGTGGTGAGCTTATTACCGTATTCCGGGCACTATTATTGACTCGAGTCATGTATCTGAGGCTAAGTCTAGGCTGTGTATATCTGTCTGATGTTAAACAGCCCTATCCCTTAGTCGCCTTGTACGACACCGCATGGGAGGAGATGGAATGACCCAAAATCGACTCTGCCGGGAACCACGCGATTTTAAAAATAGAAGAAGAAATATCCTACAATACTACCAACATTTAGAAAAGTTGTTCGAACAACTGTGTTCAGCCTTCGTGCACACTGTCAAAACGGTATAAATTGTATAATTCAACAGTCGGGTAAGAGAAATCAGTATTGGGCAGCGGCTCGACGCACGTTAACTCCCCACTGTGCTCGAGCGTGACCTGACTTCTCATTTTGGTGAGCAAGTCATGAGGGACAGCGTTTTTGAATACCTATCTATAGGCATTCATCAAAATAGGAGCTGGATATGACGGTGTCGAAATTAATCAACTTAATCTTCATTAAAAGTAAAATATAATCTCATGGTTTAATGAGCCACCTTACCAGTGGGAAAGTGTGAAAATTTTCAAAAGGGAAGCCGGTGAACAAATACCTAACTTATAATCGGCGGCATTTAACTTGGCAACAAACACGTCACAAAATGTACTCTTAATGCGCAGAAGCCGCGTATTGAGTGTCTTTTGAGGATAGCTTGAGGTGCTGCGGCGGCGGAGGACCTCAAATCCACCAATCATAGATTATATTAAACCAATCCGCGTGCACCAGAGGCTTGTCTCGCGACTTGTTGCCAAGTTAAATGCCGAGAACTATACCTCGATCTAGTTTGTCATGCGCCATGGGATCTATTACGAAACCTGCAGGAAACGAGTTCTAAGGACCCCTTGCCATTACACCTCTCATCCCGGTATTCGAAGACCCCAGACGGCGGCATGCGGTTTTCGACATATTGTACCCGAGGGGATTTCTACGCAATAAACAAAAATGACATAACGGATATGCCTTTCTGGTATTATTTTTATTATGACGATGAAGCTTGAAGGGGTCAATTTCCAGCTTAGTTATGCTGCTCACTGAACATTGTCACAAGAGAGAGATAATTCTGCCACACCAGTGTACTGTACCTACATACTTCTTTAAACCAAAGAGGAGCAAAGCAAAATACCCTGTTGTGGATGTGGTTAATATCCGTTAAAGGTCAAAGATTTTCTGTCTTACATTACTAAGTATTTCTTTTTGACACCCATTTCCCCGTAGTAATCGGTACGATGCTATCTTATTGAGGACAAAAAGGAAATGGGCTTGTGAGGATATCCGAACATCAAAGAATACAAAAATGTCCACGCGTCGAAAGTATAAAACTTGTGATACATTCACTGCTCGCTACATCTAGTCGCTTGGACCACAAATACGGATACAGTCACGAGTCGGATACGAAATCAAACAAAATATTGTTTTGTTCACTTTCCAGATTCCGTAAGTTTTTTCGCTTTTCTTACCATCAAACTGTCTTTTCCAAATTCGGGAAAGATATCTTCCTTATATACCTACACAGTACCTAGTAAGCTTCACTGATATTTTTTTAATAATTCATCATAGCTGTGTTTCTAGATGTAATCTTCTTTTTCTCTTTGCATTTACTCTCTTTGCTTTATGTCTTGGAACTCTTTACCAGCGCAGCTGCAGCAGATCCCCTAGACAAGTGGCAAATCGTTGGCCGGCCGGCGTATTGTAGGATAGAATGATGAATGTAGGCAAGGGGGCAGTGGTGTTTCCTTCTTGCTACAGTCTAGCCCCCCTAGACAAGTGGCAATTGCCACTTGTCTAGAGGGGCAGCTGTGCAATTCTCTAAAGCGTTCAGCGTCAAGCACAAAGTTGCGACAACCTTCATCGAGATTGTCATTGGTCAATCACCAGTGACGTCACCTTGTCTGACCAATTACAATCTCGATAAAGGTTGTCGGAACGTTGTGCTCGACGCTGAGCGCTTAGAGAATTACACAGCTGAGTGTCACCTGTCACCAACGTAACATTGTTGGTGTCTGTAATGGTGACCCTCTTTCCTGAAACTTGGCCTTCGGCTTACCGTGAGGTGAGGTGGAGTCATATTACCGTGGCCTATTTAAAAAACCAACAGTTTTGTGTTTCTAATCTCAAACTCAATAAGAAGGTACCTATTTTATTATTTGGTTTTCGATTGAAGCGTGTTTCTAATTTATTTTTTGAACGTATCTTTTAATTATTTAATTTTCAATCTTAACTCAGATTAAACCGAGTGTTTAAAAAACAATTTTAAACATTCCATTATATGCAAACATATACTGTGGAACTCTTTCATGCGGTGGTTTTTCCAAGCGACTACAATATAGGGTTCTTTTAAGAAGGGCATTATAAAGTTCCTTCAGGGTCTTCAACACGAGTGTGACGCGCCTGATATTGTAAATGCACACGTCCATAGGTAACCAATTTCAATCAGATTCACATTTTTTGTTAATCGTTTTTGCATTTATTTTCATATTTATGTCTATATACCTATATCACACGGCTTTGTCCGAGATCTGTTGACTTATTTGCCTAATTCTTTATTAATGTATGTGGAACCCTTTCAAAAAGGTGCCACATCAATTTCGTCACCCTTTTTTGTCATACTGAAAATTATTCATCATCATCATATCACCGAGATTTATTATTTGGCTAGGGATAGCCCCTAGGGTAGGGATATCTGGACACGCAAAATAATAGGAGAGAATAGATTACGCTTTATTGTACTTTAGTAAGAATATAACATCGTCTACTTTTTTTTTAAAGAATATTAGCAACCGAAATTACTAATATTCCCGTTAAGCCCTCCAGTTAAGCTAAATTGCTTGTGCTAGGAGTGGGTTCATGTCGGTAGTGTAATGGTCAGGATTCGAACCCGGGACCTCTCGATCATAAGGCCGACTCCTTAACCACTAAGCTACCGACGCTTGAAACAAGTAATATTCGAAAAAAATAGCAGTATTTAAGATATTAACTTAATTCGAATTCCTTTTGGTAAGGTGTGGAATGGATGAAGTTGTGGACAATTGGCACCATAAAAAGACGTACCTATCGTTTCATTATTATTTCTTGTTCTTAGTTTACGAAGTTAAAACTGCACATGTCGCGGAGGAGGTGGCAGATAGCCTAAGGAGAAACCGCAAATGCCTTTTCATTTATATTACTTGCCGCGTGGTTCCCGGCATAGTAGAATTTGGGTCACCCCATCTCTTTCCATGCGGTGTTGTACAAGATACTAAGGGATAGGGCTGATTAACATCAACAGATATATCAGCCTCAGATGCATGGCTTGAGACAACAATAGTACCCGGAATAGAGCAATTAGGCTCATGCCTTATTACGTGGGACCGAATACAATAATAGGTGAAATGGGGGTGTTACATTCACCTTCACATTCATGATGATGATAATTGCAAGTACTCAGACAGCCATGGTAATAAAGGGGGGAAGCTGTCTGGGGAGTTGTGTGTGCAGTCTGTCAATGAAAAACGAATTACTTGTTAATGATGAGTAAACATACGGTCCATGTTTCCGACTGGGTGATATTTAATTGTATCGTTAAATTTTCGCACATGAAGTACTTAAAACAATGCGGTGGTGATAATGTTTAGTATTTCTAAATAATTATACTTACTTGAAAAAACAAAATACATTTGAAAATATAAAAAATAGTGCCCCACCGGTATCGAGTAGGTACATATCGGAACCGGTACCGGTCCCTCTCCCTGGAGCTCTAACCACCGGTAGCTTGGTCACAATCTGACTGCATTTCCTGCATACGGTTTTCTAAGCCCTTCAATTTACTACGTATGAGTCCCTTGTTCATACACCCTAAAAAAAATCAAAGATTACTCCAAAAAGTGTACATTTTCCGACAAGATTTTCTTTTACCACTCAAGCAGGTGATAACTTTCTTATTTACATGTTACTCCAATTTAATAAAGGTGGCTTCCCACGGTGACGGGTTAACCCTTTGAACGCCGCGACGTAAGTGTGTAAAATAAATCAGAATAAGAAGGTTGACTTCATACAACGAGTAATAACAAACCCCTATATGTAACCTCAGCGTCAGTCGTAAGGGCCCGTGCCTCGATGACACACCTAGATAGTTTAATAATTTTCTTTTTTGTGACCCCCGACGTAAAAACGACGAGGTGTTATAAGTTTGACATGTCTGTGTTTGTGTATTTCTGTCTGTCTGTGGCGTAGTAGCTCCCGAACGGATGAACCCATTTTGATGTAGGATTGTGATGCGGATTGGTTTACCAGTTAGGGGTCCCCGACTCATCAAAACGTTTGAATCAAAACATTACTAGGCAGGTATACCAGAGTTAAAGGGTTAAGTAATAGGATTTATTTTTTAACTTTTTGAAAGTATTTATTGAAAGATTTAGCTTTTAATTTTTTTATAACAATAACACATTTTATCTTGTTTAATAATTACACATTACATATACGCAACTCATACCGCTTAGTTTCAATATATTCGTAAATAAAATATTTACATGTTCTAGTACTTGTGTTCTAATTTTCAACCGATACAGATTCTTAGCATTGATCAATGGCCATCAAATATTGGTTAAACAAACCTGGTCGTGTCCTAACAGTTTGATTTGACCAATGAAATGGTTCGAAATGAAATTGTTGAAACGCCGCGACACACCTGCCGATTAAAATGATAAAGCGATGTGCCCGAGATTTTATACCAAAGAACTTGTCTTACTGGATATGTCTGCAGATTGATCGAAAAATTTCTCTCCCTTCAATCGAGAATTTCTACAGTCCCGGGTCCTTTAAGCGGGATGAATAGTAGCGTACCTAATCATTTATTTTATACTAGCTGTTGCCCGCGGCTCCGCCCGCGTGGAATTCTGATCCCGTTCATAAGTAGCCTATATGTTAATCCAGGGTATAACCTATATACATACCAAATTTCAACCAAATCGGTTCAGCCGTTTATGCGTTAAAGAGTAACAAACATCCACACATCCATTCTCACAAACTCTCACATTTATAATATTAGTAGGATACATATTCAAAAAGTGACTTATTTTCTTTCACCTTTTTTGAGTTTCTGTACATCAATCGCGTAAACCATAAATCAAGATCAATGCTGATTTTAAAACCCGTTACCAGAGTCATCAGTTCTCACAAATTTTAACAATATTATTACCGTATCACATCAATTATTATGCCTTGACTCAGCAACTTAGCAACATATTTCAATATTACCCCCTCACTTCCTCAAGGGCTGAACTGTTTACAAAATAAATAAAATTGAATGGAATTTCCTTTTATGATTCCTTGAATGATTCTTTGTTTAGCCAGATATGTTTATGAATTCAATGGTACGTTGCCTAGCAGGTATGTTGACAGAGTTATGTAGAATTTGATAGGGGGTTGATAAAGATACATTACTATGTATAATATATAAAAATCAATATATTTTGTTTGCCCATGGCGTGCGGTTTGTTGATGGCCATAAAACTGAATCAGTTTATGGCTCCTTTGCGTGGAGGCGGCTTTTTAATTGGGATTTTAAAACAATAATAAACAACAAAAACAGTTATTTCGTCTGGTAGATACGTTAGCAACAAAATCTTCTAGATCCTTATTCTGGTGACTCACCTCCCTTTTCCTCGTTTTCACTTCTGTTGGTGGCAACGAGAAAGTGATGATACTTGTGGTATTGCCAGAAATTTGTTAATTTTGCACTCATTTTTTACTGCCCCTACAGGACAAATTTATAGGTACATTCAATATTCTTTTATTCTTTAATTTTTGTGCTTGTTTGTGTATGTGTGATAGATTTTGAAATAATAGTCGAAGGGGAGTTTGCCTGTGGCCAATTATCAACCGACAATATCTTGAGAATATTATCGTGATAATATTAGCTATTGACTCAATGAAAAAGAAAAAGAAGATAGGCTGAAAATACTCAAAAGACAATCAGCACAGAATAGATAATAGTATTAACGACAAAAGCCTGTTCAGTTTGAACAACAACGTACAGTTAACTAAGTAACCCCATTCCCAATCCAATATTAAGTATGGACCTACAAAGATGGCGGACCAGTTATTTTTAATGCATCCATTTAAAAGGGTTCGCTGAAAAATAAAAGACATTTTTATTCATAATTCATTTATATTTTCGTTTTGTTTGGTGCACCCTTTTCCTTAAAATGGTAATTTACGGCAAAATATTGGGAATGGAATTAAGAATGAGAATTAATCAGGAAACACATTTATTTTTTCAAAAACCTCGTAAATGATGACATCGATGCCATTATTCTCATTGTCAGGGATGACGATGACCGCATGTCAGGTAGAAGCAAAAACCGGCAACTTTTCTTTAACCGCAATTAATTTGTAATTAGTTGCCAATCAAGATATTTTATTCCATTTTCTCAACCAATTGCGTACTATGAGAATCTTTCCTTAACTGCAATTAGGCATCTCGAACCTGTCCTTGCGCCAATTATTTAGGGTCAGGGCAATACTCGTATTCAAAAATGTTCTTCTTCGGCGTTAATCCCAGTCGCATCCGAAGCTTTCACCTCGGAGTCTGGGGTTAGCTTTACTAGTCTAACTGCGGATTTGGCTGGACTTCAATATTTTACGTGAAGCGATATTGGGCGATATCGAAGTATTTCAGCTAGACCAGTTGTTGCACTTTTTAGGGCTCCAACTACCTGTAACGACTGCCATAGATGTTCATATGGCAACCGGGACCGACGGCTTAACGTGCTCTCCGAGGCACAACCAGACCAATGCAAATAACCATATTCATGCATACAAATATTTGCAATGAGCAATTTTAATAGTGTCACTTCTAGTCCGAGTATGTCTGTCGGCTTTCCGATTTAATCTCCCATCCGTGCCGTATTGCCTCAGTTGAAATTTTTCAAGCGTCCTCGTTTGACAAATGTTTTGGGTGCGTGTGTGCCGTGCCTGCTGTCCCACACCACGATATAATTGGCGTGATGTTTGCCGTTAGAATCACAATGCGTGAGTTATGGACGGTTTTTGCAATTTTTTTACTATTGTTCGCTGAAATATTGTTGTAGAAATGACTGCAGTATCTAACGTTCGTATGTTGTGGTCCTGACAATAGCAAATATGATTAGATTTTTCTATCTTGTTGTTGTTGTTTTCTGATTGGATAGGCAGAGATTTATGGTACTTACCCATATTTTGTCGGTACTATTTTTAGTCCTAGAATAGAGGCTTGTTGGTCTACTGACCAATCCCACGGATCGAATATCTTTGTCTTTACATCATAGCCGAAAACCCAATATGAGTAGTGTATAATGTTACTGTAAAAGCTGGTGCTGTGATTTGAGCTAAAATCGACAAAATAGAAAGTTATTGTGGAGGTGCTGGGATTTGAACCCAGGACTTTCAGCATGCGAAGCAGACACTCTACCACTGAGTTACACCCCCGGTTGCACTGAATGTCGAAATAGCTAACTATGCTTCTACGAGTAAAAAACTATTAAGTTCTGTTTTCAAACGCGTGACCAAAGGACTGGCTCTTTTTTTTTGCCCAAAGTATTAGCATTGCCTTCCAACGGGGCTATGCTATGCAGCTTTTTGGGTAGGTAAGTTACCAGTGACTGTGGACATCGATAGACAGGAGTTTTTCGACACCTGAACTTTTGAGTACGGGGTATGTTGGGCCAATTATTATTATTTTTAAAAGATGAATTTGATAATGGCTTCAACTTCAACTTCTTTTTAATGGCTTTTGCAGCAAATCGCCGCAATTTCGCCAATGTTAAGTAAATTGTAAATGTTTATAAAATTAATAATGGCGAAACGCCAATGTCAAGTTTTTAGGTATTGAATTCAAATGTCATAATGTCCAATGTATCAAAATGACAAGGAAACAATGTTCAATTGTCAAAATGCCCAGTTGTCTTAATATCCAGGTGTCAAAACGACCAATTGCTAAAACGTCTAATTGAAAACAATGCCTAATTGTCAAAATACCCAATTGTCATAATATCCAGGTGTCAAAACAACAAATTGCCAAAACGTCTTATGTCAAGTTATGTATTCTTGTAAATATTTTCGTGATCACATTTAGATACTTGGCTCTTTATTAATTTTAGTATTAATTGAGTACGTTTATGTATAATAATTAGTGTATTATCTATAGGTACTATTATTGTCTATGTAAATTATTTAGATGAACCGAAAATGTTAGTCGATATAATGTTATTTTACTCTTGTATCATACACAGCCTTAGGCAAAATATAATAACAGCAGTTTATCATCTTGTTTGTTCAAAACATTACACAGTAATAATTACAATATTCATAGTGTTTTGTTTATATTATGAGTATTAAGGTTGCAAAGGAGAACCGGGGCCAGCAGGGATTAAGGAGACGGAAATTTTCGGTTAATAATTCCAGGTTTTCAAGGATTTTCAAACCACATAGGTGACAGATAAGCACACAGACCATCAGATGGAAAGTGGTTACCGTAGCCTATGGATGTGTACAGCTCCAAAGGTGTTACACTCGTGCTGTCGACCCTTTAGGAACCTTCTAATACCCTTCTTGAATAAACATAATGTTTATTCCACCGCTTATCGCGCGCGGGATGAAGTTCCATTGATGTTCACACTTATTTTTATTGATCAAAGAACAAAATACCTACGACTTAGATAAATTAATTGAAAACAAAACCTAATTATAAATATCTATTCTACGAACACATTTACTCTAAAGAATTTTTATTAGAATCTACCGAACCTGACACATATTGGTGCTATAAAATCCCTTACAATTTCACTGTCATTCCGCGAATACGAAAGCACTCTTGATTTCAAGTGAAGCTTTAATCATTTGATTTGAAACGACCTACCAGGGTAGCAGCGAGCTACGAGAGATGGCAATATAACTCGGAGTAAGGTGGCAATCGAGGTCCGTATCGTAAAAAAGACTGAACGATCGACGTCCGGGGCTCGTCGTTAACTACTCACGGTCTGTGGTTGGCGTAAAGGCTGGGCATGAGCGGAAGGGTCCACATTAACCATCTGGTACTATTGTCGCCCTGTTATCTATTTCGGCCTTTTATACTTATATATGGCGGATTTATTATAGTTACATAATGAGCTTTTAGAATTTTCTCTCAACGAATTCATGGGCGAATTCTATACTTGGGTTTCGCACTAAGTACGACTTAAGAATAATACAAGTAATTGGTTCATCTGATAGTATATGGTTACTGTAACCACTTACTATAAAAATGCATACAGCAACTATAGATTTGGAAAGAAAGTAGTTGCTAATGGAAATATTTATCTTATTTCCATTAGCAAATAAAAGGATAGAGTCTTCCCAGAGTGTCTTTCCAGAATTTTAGTTGCTAATGGAAATGGAAAGAGAAAAGGAAGGAGAAAAGGCTATACGAAACATATTACTGCCTTCAGTGTATGTGGATAAACATACTTGCATTGACCTGTAATCGAACCCCATTCTTCTTACTTGACAGTCAAACACTGTACTGCTACGCCACAAAAATGTCGTCACAATTTAAGCACATCAGAAAGGTGATTTAAAAATGGCAATGTACTGGCAAGAAATGACAATGCACTACCAGTTTTAGGATATGGCGACATAAAACTGAACGATCTTTCAAAGCACTTTATTGTGAAACTATCCACTATTTTGATTGGAGTAAGCCAGCAACTGAAGCGTGAACTAGACTTCACTATAGACGTAAAAACTGTGATTTTCTATCTTACCTCCTATTAATGTCAAGGTTTGTAAAGATATTCTAAATTTGATCGAAGAAAGATCTGACTGAAATTTGAACCAGGTGTAGGTATATTATAGCCTGAAATGTAGGTTACCATGAGTTACGGAAACGGAATCAATAATCTACGGGGGTGAAACTCCACAGCTTATAAAGCGTGATGGTAACCTGAAGACAAATTCTTGGAAAAGATGGTCGCCATTGTAGACACGTACAATGTTACAATGCTGACACTCAGCTTGACGGCCTCATCAGATGCTTTTTCACGCCCCGCTTAGGACCCTTTAATTTTTTTTTTTTTTTGTAATACTCTGAAACATCATTTTCTGCTCGAATCCGGGGCTGTAGTCTGGGTTGAAGTTTCCGATCACTAAAATAATATTGAAGTATGAAGAATTTATGTATTTGAAAAATGCCACCGCCTTATTCTTTCAACTTGAATACCAATCGTTAGCAGAATCCCATGGACTTAAACTATGGAAACGATTCTTGAAGTAACGCTCTCGAAATGCCTTCGCGTCACTTCCGAAGGATTATTTTGTGAAAAAAAATAACAGGAAAATACTTTCCGTGAAGTGAAAGGGAAACTGATTTTAGATTCTATTGCGTGTTTTAAAATAATATACGCTTTGTTGTTACTTTTAAGATACTCTTTTCATTGTTTGCGATTTCATTTTTGTCTTCTCAGAATTATTCATCTGAATTTCGTTTAATTTACTCATGCCTGTACAACCGTGATAAGCAGAGGTTTATTAAATTCATTTTTCTTTCATCAGCCACGTAGCCGATGCCGTAGATTATATCATTAAATAGGATCGGTATTTCACCCACTGGCAATATCAAATCACGCTTTAGAAGTTTAATTCTTTAACGAAATTGCCCTTGATCACATTAAAAGCCGATATCTTTGTTGAATGGCGACCCTGCAACTATTTTTATGGTTGCTATTTCAGTCAACTTTTGTTTTTGGTTAATCTCATTTGATCACTATTTCACCAGTTACAAATTGATTTGATTCTTCTTTATCCTAGCGTTAATCCTAGTCGCATCCGAAGCTTTCACCTCGATATCTGGGCTCCGCTTTACCAGTCTAACTGCGTTTTGGCTGGACTTCTATATTTTACGATTTGATTGACCTATTCAAAAGCCTGTCGGTAAGAACAACCTTTTCACTCAAGACGTTTACGTTACTCCCTATCAGTATCCTCAATGAAAGTATCACCAAGACGTACGAGACTTTGTGTAAATGTAATGCAACGATTACTCTCAAGGTAATAACGCTCTTGCGCTGATAAGAGCAACGTAAGCCGAACCTCTCACTTTGTCTTAATTTATTGCCGCAGATTCCATTGTCGTGTGTTGCAATTTATGTACAATCACAGCGTGCTTAGAATTATTAGCTATACTTCAAGTGATGTGTGGCTGTGATTGGATACCATTGTGATGACACTGATGACGTATAATGCTTCCTGAAATGGAAATTTGGATGGATGGACATTTCATAGTTTCAAAACACTTTTTGTCAGTAAATATGTATTAATAGTGTGCCTTGTTGTGGACACTGAATTCCCCAAATAAGTTTAAAACATTCTTACGCTCTGTAAAATTCTTAACCGACTTCAAAAAGGAAGAGGTTCTCAATTCGATTGGTATTTTTTTATGTTGCAAAAATGTTGATTTAGATATCAGAAGATACTGTGGAGAACAATGTGGAGAACAGCTCAACAGATTGGGTCAATTTTTTATTATACTAGGTACTTAGCTAGTAGACAAGGATGCCCACCTGATGGAAAGTGGTTACCGTCGCCTATGGACGTCTGCAATACCAGAAGCGTCACACTCGTGCTTCCGACCCTGTATGACCTTCTAATGTCCTTTATGAAGAACCCTTTATTGTATTCTCTACGAAAACCACAGTAGACAATTCAAGCTCCAGCTTAAACGTGGGTGGGATGAAGTAGCATGGACATACATTGCTTATAAATATCCTGGATTACCATAATGAATATATTTTTCCCAAAAACAAATCAACATGATTTCGTATTTTCCAAAAATAAATATCTCAATTTTTTAGCAATTCTAGCCTTTACGTATAACACGATAATAGAAACTACTTAAATTTGTCTAAATTATCTCCAGATATTGAAAATTCTTGAAAATTCAAATGAACTCCATTTTCTTGTTACAATCAAGCCAGCCCTTCCAAATAGAACATTTTCAGAGCTCAATGTCGATAGTACGCTGTAAAAAGGGTAAATGGTCCTAATTTGGAACACTTAAAAGTGATTTACTTTATTAAAGACTTTTACTCCTAAAGTGGAAAGTCACTTAGCAATTTGATTAATTCCCTTAGCGTCTTGACAACATTTGTGTTAGTGAAAAAGTACTTATTAGGAGTACAATATTTAGTGTCTGTTAGCCAATTGTGCCCGAAATAGAAGGCATTTTTATTTTAGGATTATTTTACAATTCTTTTCCTCCTTTTGAAGCATATCAATAACCGAAATTGAAAATATTCTTCCTAACCTCTTTAGCTAATCCAAATTGCCTGCACGTCGGCAGTGTAATCGTGACCGCGATGCAAACATGGAACCTCAAGGTCGTAAGGCCGATTCGCCACGGTATCCCCGTCTTGCCCTGCTAAGGGTGGAGGCGCAAATCACGTTGCCGACCCGGCCTGCCTCTGCTGATGGCCTCACCTATCACCACCAGACCAGCTATCATTACCCTAAACAATCATCTAATTGACAAAACAAAATATAGTAAGTAATCATAACCTAAACCATCTCAGTATGTAAGGACTTATATAATTAGCCAAGTCTCACAGCATCAAAAGCTCAAACTGTAGTGCAACTCGGATCTCCGACTAATTAAAACTTTCGACCAATCGACGAACGCTAATTCCAAGTCTGCAAGTTACTTATCCATTTGGACTTGGGACGCCAATTGTGCAGTGCGCCCCATCTCCCCCGGGAGTGCATTTCTTGCAAAGTAGAAACAAATGTTCCTTCGGGATAATAGTTGAGTTAACAGTACTTTTATCTTTGTTTTGTACATTTGGTTTTTTATAAAGAGACAAGATAAATTAAATTGCTGTCTTCTAGCAAAGTAATAGTGTGTATTCATGGGCGTCCATATGCCCCATGTGGGGCGATGGCCCCACCCTGCTCTGCTCTGCCCCAAGTTAAGAATATTTAAACACACAACAACACCAAAGATCCGATTTGACTTTTGCCCCATCCCTTCAAACTCCAGGCTCCAAAATGCAAGTTTTGATGCAACTGGGTTCTAATCAGGTAATAATAAAATGAAACATTTATGAATCTCTGTCGATGTTAAATCAGGAATCACCATAGAGCCCATAAAAAAACTTCAATAACTTTGAAGACGGTTCCCAATTTTATTGTTCCCGTTCAAAATCTTTATTTATTACAACAATGAACGGATACTTACTGATATCTACTGGCCCTCTAGTAATCAAAGATGGTTTACGATTACTTTATTACCAGGGAGACATGATAGTAAAGGAGTATACAACAAAATCAAGAAGTTATTAACAGAGTAGTCTGTTTATTTATTTTTTCATTTTCATTTGTTTCATTCAGCTTAGCATGATGGCAACAAGCTTTTTTCCCTATTTCGTGGGACCGACAATTAAATGATAATTGCCGATAATGTGTTTAAGATTACCTCTAGCTACCCCTTCAGCAATTTATAGGCGTGAGCATATAAGTTTTTTGCAGTGTAGTTTAATAATAACCATCTCCATCCTAGTTTTGTCACTAGTTACAACTAAAGGCTTTCACTTCAAATGGTTTGGGTTTCGTCTTTTAACGGAGCGACTATCACCTTACCTTCCAACCCTGAGAGGAAAACTGCGCCAGAGCCTTGCCCATCAATTAGCAAACATACCCTTGCAGGCGATGTTGGGCTCCGACGATCTCGTTCAGACCCCAAAAACACCCTTTATTTTAATATACCCTTATAGGCCAAGTTATTTGAATAATAAATAAGGGAATAACTTTATTATTATCAACGTTCCCTGAAGAGTAATCAAGTATTGTTATGAAACCGCAGGTACCAGGAGAACATGAGCTTTTAACAAGCAATGTATAACAACGTCCCTAGAGTTCGAACTAAAATATTTAAATGACTGTACTTAGTCGGAGTCTAGGTTCGCCCACCTGAGACCAGGTAATTGAGATATATTTATTTCGCCACTTCTGGTTCAAAACTAAGTTTAATATTTAGTAATCATGTTTGTGTGAAGCCGCCTTTCCACGGCTCACGGACTACGCACCGTGGAATGGGGTTCGGGGCATCTCGCACCGCGGAAATCTGCCCCCCCCCTAGTCAAGTGGTCAACGTAACGTTAACTGCAGTCGTCAACGTTTGTCAATCCCCAAACATTGATCAATCTATTCTATTCTACATACCTACGTATTGTCACTTGTCTAGAGGAGCTGCCCCTGGTACACCCGGGTACACCCATAACTCAAACTTATTTGATGGCACGTCTAGGGCTTCTTTTAACTTTTTTTTAGAATGCTGGCACGTTGATGCTTACAGGTTCGCCACCCCTGCCCTAGGCCATCTACGAGTACGACTCTGATTTATTTATATTATACTTATCAATGATATAATTTCTTTGATGAAACTGATTTCCGTTACATATTATTTAATGAAAATTCTTACCATTATTTCATCTGTTCGCCATTTTCTATCACAGCCGGAAGTATTTAATACTTCAAAATTCACTTAGCCGCCATCTTAATCCGCTTTCTCGCTTCGGTGGACTCAGGTTGCTATGAAAGAGCATGCGGTTTCCACATTTCTGTGAACGAATGATATTTCCCACGTATTTGGATTTTCAGAATTATCTCCTCGATTTTTTTAACTGTATCGTTGTAACATCATTCATTGTTTTCGTTAGTTTTGTTCTTCCGAATTTGTGGGGGGCGTTGTGGAGGACGGCTGCAGATATATCTAGACAAAAAGCTGACTATAAATTCATAAGTGTGTGTGTATGTGTGTATGTCTGTATGTTTCATGTGTCTTGGCTCTCTATGGTATATGTTAGGGGCCTCTACCCGTAGTCAGATTCATCTGCAGATTTCATGACGATGACGATATCGGACGCGTCCGCCGATGACATCTGCAGATGGAAATGGAAATGGAAAGGGGACTCTTTTGTCCGCACTTAGCCTCCTTTTTTGGGCCATTGTGCGTGTATCTGTCTGATGTTAAACAGCCCTATCCCTTAGTCGCCTTGTACGACACCGCATGGGAGGAGATGGGGTGGCCCAAATTCTACTCTGCCGGGAACCTCGCGGCGGGACATCTACAGATGTCCGCCGATCTCATCTGCAGATGTCTGCCGTCGTGTAGATGGGGCGAGTTGCTCGTAACACCTACCTTACACGAAAAGCACCCCGTCCACATGTCGGCGGACGCATCCGCTGCTAACATCCGTAGATGAATCTGTCTACGTGTAGAGCCCTTTACATGAGCCATCTATCGCACATATTTTTGTAAAGCTGCAAAGAATTTATACTAATATCATAAGTACGAAGTAACTCTATCCGTCTATCTGTTACGCTTTTACGCCAAAACCACTGAACCGATAATAATGAAATTTAGTACAGAGATAGATTTGACCTTGAAAAAGGACAAAGCTTATGTTTGGTAGCGATTAACGTAAGATTCTTTTAAAAAAAACTCAGATAACCCTTGCTCAACAGTCGCATCAAACCCAGAACACCTCAATCATAAACCTAAAACCCTTGAACCAGTAAAACCTAAATTAAAAGTTACCGCGGGCCTTGAAATAGAATAACATGTAATAAATCCCGTTCCCCGTGATGAAATGACAAAGTCGGGAATAAACGAGGCGTGTGTATGAGGACATTTAATCAAAATTCACTTAAATCACACTTGATAGAACTTAGTTCCTGAGATGTGCGGTACATGTTACAGTATAAACTGTTCGTTGTTACTTATCGCAATCGCGTTGCGGTTACAGAGTTGAACCCTTTTCACTGGCAGAAATTGATCTCACTGCTGTGGTTTTCTAAGCGACTACAATATAGGGTTCTTCAAGAAGAGCAGCATGTAGCGGCAGCATGAGTGTGACTCCCCTGGTGTTGCATACGTTCATAAACTCTACCTATCAGTTGGGCCGTGTGCTTGTCTGCCACCCAACAAAAAAAAACTTAACGCTTTAGCCACGCTCACTCTATGTACTTGCGCGCTATAATCACCTACTCGCCGCGGGTCGCCGACGGTCCTCAGTCGTCAGTCGGGCTGTCGCTAGCCGCGCGTGTGCACCGTGCACACGCGCGTAATAAAGTTACGTTACGTTTGATTATTACGTTTCAATGGAGTATTTTTGTTTGTTATTAATATAAATAATACTCAATCTATGATGCTATTATGAAAGCATAACGGAGAAGGTTCAAAAATCAAATAAAAATCTTTCTTCTGCTTGCCTGTTAATGAAGAACGGCAAATAGGTACCTACTTAATAAGTGCAATTACATTCGTTAAGCTACTTTACCTACCTATAACAATATTCAATATACATATCTTGTACAAAGTAATATAGGTACCTACCCACTTCTCTGACTTAAAAAAATGTTGGATTCAGTACCTGTACTTAGTAATAATAGGTTGGTTGGTACATGATGTAGCTATCTGACCTAGTACCTACTTATATGTAACGGCCCGGCCCCTTAAATGTAAGTACTTGTGTAGGTAATCTGTCGGTGCGTTACCTCTACTGCATTGTTTTCATTCAGACCTATAAAGTAGGAATAATCGCCACTGTGCACTGAGAATAGTAGTTTATCAAAGGCCGCTCGGTGAGCTATTAGCTTACCTACTCTTGAGTTGCTAGTAGGATTGAGATGAAATACATATAATGTCCAATAATATTCGGATATTATTCGATATTCGATGAATAGATGAGAAAAATGTCAAACTATTGTAAAAGTATTCCTTTATTAAGCGAGGCAACCCTAGCGTCATAAAGTTTGCTAGTACGTAATACGAGGACGAGGCCGAGCGGCTGCAAAGTAATAATAACCGTATGTCTGTCTGTTAAGATACATATTCGTATGGAGTGGTTGATCACGTGGACTTGTAGGCACTTAACTGAGTTGGATCGTTGATTTTCCAGGCAGTGAGTTATCTGTTCCAACTATTAGGTAATCTGTGGCTTTAGTTCATCGAACAGATTTTTACTGATACAATGCAGCTTTATACTGCCAACTCCTATAAGTATTCTTGCCGACTTTCGGATGTAGTTGGTTTGGTCCCAAATCTTTTGGTGGGGCTCAAACACCCTAGCTCTATCGTTATTCGATTACGTACTTACCTCATCCCTTTTCACCCTATCCAAAGCCTTTCACCCTTTTCAAAACATAATACTTATGTACTTAATAATCATATTTTCTCCGTTCGACCTCATTTTAACGTCAATTATTCATTTCAAAATGCATCCAACCATTCTACATTACCGCGATAAAGAACCAACTCATGCTTAATCTGAATTTATGGCTTGCCTGACGCCTTCGCGGTCGTATCAGACGAAATGAATACAAAGTTGCTATTATGAATGGGACGTGTCCTTACGTGTACAAAACGCGTATAAAATATCCGCCGTGTATAAAAATATCACAGTGGGGGAAATGTCTGATGATGGTGTGTAGGAAATGGCCAGGATGTGTCAATTTGTAAGGGGTTTTTTGCAGGAAAACTGCGTGGTTGAGTGCCAAATGTCTGTTATTACGGTACTTTGTATAGAATAAGGAGTTGTTTTTGTAACTATGGTTTTAGTTGTATTTTTATACTTATACCTGTAACCTGGTAGGTGTAGGTAGAATTAGTAGGTATATTGGACTCATACTTTCATAAAATGGGAAGAGTTTTATTTCAATGAGATTTTTGGATGTTTGTATGATTTTTACTCAATCACGCGCTAACGGCTGAACGGATCTGGCTGAAATTTGGTACAAGCATAGATTAAAGTCTAGAATAACACATACACAGACTTTTTTTATCACGGGAATAGGTTCCCATGGGTAGCGAGAACGGGATCAAAATAGCAAGCGGGCGAATCAAAATAACAGGCGACCATGTGCTTCGAATCCTCAGCTTAAGAGTCCTCCCGCTAGGAGTGACGGAGACAAATGGCTCACTCCCCCTAATTTGCCTTGAATTCCCAGTAACATTGAGGTTGGTGAATCGAAGACAGTTTAAATTTTCTGTAGTATGTGCAGTACACTTGGCGAATAACAAATAATAATAGGTTTGGCGAATCATGTTAATATTTAACAAATTGCTACTACCAACAGATTTGATGAATTGATCAAAAATGTACCCGTTTGAGAAGTCGAAACCATTTTCCGACTTGACCAATCATACTCTTAATTGAAAAACAGTTAGTGGTGTGGAACTTTTTGCGTACGATCCATAGTTCAATTCGCTGATTGGACAATATAACATTTGTGTAACCAATCCCGAATTTTTCAAGGAGTTTCTGACAGACAGATGGAGAACAAAGTGTTAATTGTTTCGTTTTTCTTTCAGTTGAGCCAGTCTAGCCAGTTTACAATGTCACAGACCTAAACTTTTTAGAGGACCGTACCCTAGAAAGGGTTAAAGAGTTGAAGTAAAGGACGCTAGGGATAGACAGGCTGTGGAAGGTAGAGAATCGTGAGCCATCCCACAAATTGAGAGAGGCCTATGTCGAGCAGTGGACTGAGATAGTCTAATTGATTGATTGATGATTGATGCTATGAACATAAATACCTAGTTCTTGTTGAGAGAAAATACATGGCTATGGCACAAATTGCAAAATGGAGTCACTCCAAAGGAAACTGCTTGTATTTTTTTAGTAGTACTAGTGATACAATAATGTATCATTTGTACTACCAGCTGTACTAATCAGTAGTACTACTGATCCACAGCGCTAATAAATGAGTTATAGACAAAGTATTATAGAAAAAAGGAAAAATTCAACATGAAACATGAACACAAACTAAAGATAAACTGTTTCAATATTACCCACCGTATGCAGACGGGTTTTAATTTAAAATTCAACTGACCGCTAGCGCCATTGACTAACCATATCGTCGAGTTACTTCGCTTTACTAAAGTACACTAGTCAAATTTATCACTTAATTTATTACTCGATACTATAAAGGATAAACCACTTTATTATTTAGGCTATAAGGTAGTAATCGACTTGACTGAAGTTGGGTGTTCGTTTTGATTTGTTGGGGCCATAAAAAAGAGGTGGATAATATTGTTTGCAGTTCATGAAACGTTTGAAGGAAATCAAGTTTTTATGAATATTGTGATTGAGATTTTTATACTAGCGGCGTGGCCTGGCTTTGTATGTAAAAAAAAATTATAAAAATCCTATAGCCTGGGTCCTATTGTGAATACTAACCAAAGAAATTTTCAGTAAGAGTAACATAGATTATACGTATTCTCTTCAGCTAAGCTAATTTTAACTAGGTATTCCATATCCCAAGCGATTTAGCTGCTTTAGTGTTAATGTCACTCTGCTTAAGTGTGAAGCGGCGTATCCACAGGCAGACCCGATAGTGGTGGTACACGGGTATGGGCTAGGGTACGGGTATGGCTGGAAAGAGTACCTAATTCAGTCGGCAGGAGAGGTTACCATTTCACCACGACTATGGCATGCCCTCAGTGCCCTGCTCTTGATTGTCCAAATCTTTCTTACCTCTTCATGGCATCTGGCACAGCTTGAGTCGCTGTCCCTCTATTTCTTGTAGGGGCAGGTCTCAAATCTCACTCTAGCACCTCGTTGCGCCACTGATAAAGTGCTTGCAAAGTCCTGCACTTTCAGATCTCATGGAGGTATACTGGTTAAGAGACTAACCACCTCAAAGATAGTGGCATATCCTATAAAAAAATAGCCTAAGATAGTGCTATATCGCTAGTTCCCTGCCCCCAAATACGAACGCTAAACGCCGCGTCAGCGCGAAGCCAATTAAAAGTTTTACCAATTAACTAGAGTTGATGACGTTTGCACGCAGTCGCACTCTGCTCATCTATCATAACCCATGTTTTACATGTAAACAAATATGCATTTGAACCACTCAAATAAAAAACAGATTTTTTCCTGATGAAAAGTGGTCACCGTGGCCTATGGACGTATGCAACACCGGGGATCACATTCGTGCTGCCAACCCTGTAGAAATCTTTTAATACCCTCTTAAGTACCTCACATTATAGTCGCTTATCACAGAAGGGAGTTCATTCCACAGCTTGAGCGTGCGCGGGATGAAGTTCTTTTCACACCTATGTGTACGATACGAACGACATCTATGGCAGTCGTTACGGGTAATTGGAGCCCTAAAAATCCAACAGCTGGTCTAGCTGCAATACTTCGATATCGCCCAATATCCTTATAGAATTGTGGAGGTCAGGTGACAGTCGCTTCATGGAAAATAACGAAGTACAGCCAAATTCTCCGTTAGACTGGTAAAGCGGACCACAGACTCCGAGGTGAAAGCTTAGGATGCGTCTGGGATTAACGCTAGAATGAAAAAGATAGCTTAGTCCGACAACAATGTCTCTATATAAACAAAAAAGCCAACGCTGCTATTATCAAGCTCCTTGAAACAACATACAACATACACACAATCACGTCTTTATCTCCGTAGGGTTAGGCAGAGGTGAATTAACACCCACATTTCACCAATCATTATAGGTCCCACGTAATAGGGGGTGAGCCTATTGCCGTATTCCAGGCACTATTGTTGACTCGAGCCATGTATCTGAGGCTAAGCCTATAAAATACGAGCATAAAAAATACTACAAAAGCACAGCCATATTTTTATCTCACACAAAATACGCACAAATTCGTTACAGTTGACTCACTATCCTTTCATCGTTATATCTGGCTCGTTCAAATTCAGCACTACCGCCGACCAAGGCGGCGGATTTACCGGGATTACGCGACATCCCGTGACGTCATCGCCCCGTGGCTTATACCCGGTCGACTTATCCCGGCACGATTTTTTCCCCTCTCTAAAAATATCGTCTCTAGTCTCTTAGCCGTTACTTGAGTGACGCCTCTGAATTCTAATTAACTGATACTACGTTCAAATATTTTTGTTTGCTTTTTATTTTCCATTTCGTGAGGGAATAATTCGTTTTAGTTAGAGTATTGGGTACTTTATTATTCAATTATCGATATTCTATTTTATGAGATAGACTCGATTGAGCTACTAATACCTACTATCCCTACTAATATTATAAATGTGAAAGTAACTCTGTCTGTCTGTCTGTCTGTCTGTCTGTCTGTCTGTCTGTCTGTCTGTCTGTCTGTCTGTCTATCTGTCTGTCTGTCTGTCTGTCTGTCTGTCTGTCTGTCTGTCTGTCTGTCTGTCTGTCTGTCTGTCTGTCTGTCACGCCCAAACCACTGTACCGATTTTGATGAAATTTGGTATAGGGGTAGATTAGACCTCGAGAAAGGACATAGGCTATGTTTGGTCGCGATAACCGACATCCACGCGGGCGGAGCCGCGGGCAAAAGCTAGTAATATTATAAAGCTGAAGATTTTTGTTTGTTTCTTTGTTTAAACGAGCTAACCTCAGGAACTAGATTCGAATTGCAATGTGTTGAATAGTCCGACTATCGAGGAAAGTTGTAAACTATAATATAACTAGATTTTGCCCGCGGCTCCGCCCGCGTGGATGTCGGTTATCGCGACCAAACATAGCCTATGTCCTTTCTCGAGGTCTAATCTACCCCTATACCAAATTTCATCAAAATCGGTTCAGTGGTTTGGGCGTGAAAGCGAGACAGACAGACAGACAGAGTTACTTTCACATTTATAATATTAGTAGGGATATCATCACGCTACTACTCAAGGGATGGGTCGGCTAGTGCTACATAAGATTCCAGTTTTACAATTATTTTTCTTTTTTAAACGAATACTTTACCTATATAAGTATACTAGACCGTAGAGTCCAATCGTATCTCACCTGCAAGCTGGAACACCTACAGTGACTGACAGACGGACGAGGCTCTGGTGTAGCCTTTCCTCCCAGGGTTAAGCGGTCAGACGACAGTCGTTTCTTCCATAGAAGCCGCATAAGCCAAATCTAAAGGAGGTCAAGAAATCGAGGAACTCGTGAAGCAGAAGCGAAAGGCTCGTATGCTGCCGGAACGTATAGTGTGATAATAATATATACATTCATGCTTATATATGTCCCCGAAGGGCTAGGCAGAGGTGTTTTTCGCCGACTATGATTTTCGGTCCCACATGAAAGTGGGTGCCTATTGCCGCCAAGCGGGCAGTATCACAAGAAACGGTGATCGATATAATAAACAAAAAGTATTTTGTACCGTTCTTTGTACGTATTGGTCGTTCGTTATGCGTATTGTTCGACATGCGTTTTTGGTCATTATGCGTTAAAAGGGTCCTATGTCCAAAAAATATCTTGTTTGGTAACGTCTCATACAAAACTTAACAAAACCGCCACTATCTGCTAGTTTCCTAGTATCTGTCATACATATATCGTACTAGGATCACAGCGGGTTGCAGAAATAATAAATGGCGAAGAGTAGTCGAGGTGAGCCCATCGCGGCCAGCAGAAGCTATGGTTATTTAAACCAACTATGTTTTATAGGGGGTACCTTATAGTACAAGTTACTCTTTTATATATTTCAGAGGTATGGTAACTATGATTCATGAAGGGCTTGGGGAATATTTTCTTTTTATATTTTATCTTTAGAATTCAATGTGGTTTATATGATTTATTTATATAATTTAATTAGCTCACCCCCTATTAAGTGGGACCTTATATATTATAATGATTAGTGAAATATGGGTGTTTATTCATCTCTGCCTTTTTTTTATCGTGCGAGAAATCCCAACGGATACCTCCCCTGCCGGAGCAGGAGGAGGAGGATATGTCGGACTAAAACGCACGCCGTCTGTGGGCCGTCAGTTGCCGGAGGTGAGATTGTCGTAGCCATATCGCTCGCACCTCGGCCGACCAAGGGTCATATCTCTCGATCTGGCCCACAGAGTCCCCAACTCGCCCCGGGTATGGGACGTATTGTAGAATTGAATGATAAGTGTATGGGATTTAATTCTATTCCAAATCCGTCCAGCTGTTCTAACGTTCACCCAAACAGTTACATTTTTAGATAGATAGATCGATAGATAATTCTTTATTGTACACCAATAGATTTAAAGTAGTACAAGTAGGTAGCATGTTACAGTTCAATGTACAATTGGCGGCCTTATCGCTAGAAGCGATTTCTTCCAGGCAACCTTGGGATTTTTATTAATGGTAATACTTGTTTGCAATGAGCAAGAACCAATCGAGCGTTTTGCAATCGAGAATCTTCTTCGTCTTGATTATATCAGTTTTTTTCCAGAAAAGATATTAAACTGAAGTCTAATTGCGACTAAATTCTAGTTAATATTCTCGTAATGCGATAGGTACAGAAAAAAATAAGCCTAAACTTTTATATTTCACAAGCCATTTATCAGTATAACACAATGCCTTTTACGATTTTGATAGAACAAGAAGTACAAAATTATGTTTTAAAACTGAAAATCTCTGAATCCTTGTTACGTATTTTCCAACTGACGTACGTATTGTCCTAATATAAGCAGCTTCTCCCAGCCCCTTTACATAGGATAGATTGTCTGTAAGCAACAATAGACGTGGACAGGCAAATCCCTCAAAGGGTTTGCCCGAGGCGTAAAGTACCAGGTGGCGAGCATATGTGAGGAGGTAAAAATAAAGGATTGAATTTTAAAGGTTGTTAATTTTTATAGTATCTTCTATTTAGATTGTATTTATTAGTACATTTTATAATATTAGTGTAGATGAAATTCTTTACTAGTTACATAAATTACTAAATTAAACTAAAAACTATTAAAACTAAAAAAAAGGAACTAAATTAATTAAGACTAATTAAAATAATATAACTTAATAAAATATTTACATACATAATGCGTCGTGAAATTCCTCCACATCGTCACCGACCGGCAACGTTCCCAGAAGGCTGGCAGCATTGCCACGTTGAATGGCAATGCTTATTCTCTGTGCAAGATAATAACCAGCCTTTTCTGGTCACGCGTAGTGTCGATCAGCCGCTTTGCCAAATCTTTAAATACAAAGCGGGCACTTGGACCCCATGTCCCCAACGTTTCAACCCCAAACGGCTCAAAAATATAATCACCTGTTAGGTTACAGTATTTGCGCCGTTTGAGGTTTTCCGCAGATGCAGCAGCAGCGCCGGCACAGCCTGCTGTGCCTGGAACATGTGAAAGCGCCAGGGTGTCGACGCATGTTGCGTCCCACACCAAAGGCCTACCCATCTTCCAAGGCAGCAACAAGGTCGTTAATACAATTTTTATCATACAATTTTTTGAAGTGAACGGGTGAAAGCTTTCGTAGATTTTTTTGGGTGAACTGAGAATATGAAACTTGCGTCATTGTTCGCTGATATTGCTCGGGTCATATACATTAAGTATACAAACGAGGTAATAATCTATGCTTGGTGAATTTGAGCTCGTCCACCGCAGTAGCACCCCGTGCTATCCTCAAAAGACATCCAAGAAACGTTTACTGCGCGTATAGAGCATGTTTTGAGCACATTTTAGGTCTAAGATACTCGTATTATGTCCCCAGCATAAAGTAGCAGTGACGAAAGGTGTAAATGTCCAAAAGGGAAGCCGGTGGTAAAATCTTACCTCGATTATCTTATTTTATCAACCATTGCAATTTTGTATGAAATTATTTCAATTTTCAATAACGAATTTCATATAGGTACATCCATACTATGTTATTTATTAGAGCATAAACTTAAACATCTCTACCACGGCTTCCCTTTGCGGAGCAAGCCGGCAGGAATCGTGTTATAGGGACCCCCCCCCCCCGCTATAACCCGCCACTGTAAAGTAGTTTTATTTCAGCAACGTGAAGTTATATATCGCTCTACAACAGTTCATAAAAAAATCAAAGATAAATTGCATTACAAGTGGGTGCAAAATAAAAGTGGGACAAATAAAATATTTTCCATAATTAAATTTGAATATTCAAAATAGTATTTGAATATTATTTGCTATTATTTACCACAAATCAGACTAGATTCTCGGTAAATTACATTTATTCGTAATAGCAATCAAATCAGCCCTATTGGCTGTCTAACTCAATCGAAAACCTACCATTCGCTAGAGCTGTCAGGACTACGTAATAGATTTATCTGTCGTTACCTAAGAAAACTTAATAAAAAATCTAACCTAGGCACGTCAAAAAAAAACCCGTTTCAAAATCCTTAAAGTACTTTATAAGAGCAAACTAACAGACGATTAGATGAGAATTTTACATACCTATCCCAAATTGTACAGACACAACTAATTTACAATATCATAATGTGCTTGTAGATAAAACTATAATATAATCATAGGCACCGCTGTTAACAGGTGATCTACGCTCTTTTTATTAAGTAAAAATTTAAAATAAAATAAAAAATGGAGACTCTTCCTAAGCGATTCAATTCTTATTACCTGAAACTTTCACGACACCGTTTACTTGCTAGTAAATTCAACTTCTAACATCTCTACAGACAGCATTTTACCCCATCATTTGTCAGATGCCATGAGGGCCGTAGAATAGTTATTTGTTATACAAGAGTGCAAAGTTGCTTTTTAACCGCGTGCTCAGTTTTGATGACCGAGCAAGTGAAAGATTCTAAATTTGAATCACGAGCATAGCGAGTGATTCATAAATTAGAATCTTGAGCGTTAGCGAGGGAATCAAAAGAGCACAAGGTGTAAAATCTTTGCACTCGAGTGCAACACGTAACTTTTCATCCCACCTCAGCGAGGAAATAATGAAATGCTTCTTCTTCCTAGCGTTAATTCCCAGTCGCATCCGAAGCTCTCACCTCGGAGTTCGGGGTCCGCTTTACCAGTCTTAACTGCGGATTTGGCTGGACCTCGATATTTTTCGTAAAGCGACTGCCATGTGACCTCCACAACCCAATGGTGACATTAGGCGATATCGAAGCATTGCAGCTAGACCGTTGTTGTTGAACTTTTTATGCATACAATATAAATATTTGCACTGAGCGGGGATCGGACCCGCGCCTCCTGCGTTGCGGCCACGTTCACTACCACTACGCCACGGAGGCTGTATAATAAATTATGTGTAATAATACTAATAATAAAATATCAACAAATAAAATTCAACAACAATGTTCAACCATAGGACGTGAAAAAAAAAATTATGCGCGCAAAGCAAATTTAAAAAAAAAAGTAGGTACACCAAGGAGGTTCCGAGTTGAGTTTTTCATAAATTAAAAAAAAGTTGTATGATAAATCGGCACCATAGAGGTAGAAGTAAATAGGTTTAAGGGTGAATTTCCCAAATGGCTTTTTTTTTTGTCTTCGGTGAAATTAGTATTTGAAAAAAGGAATATTGTTCTGAATTATTTTTTTTAGTATTCAATAGGTTGTTAATGAGTTGTGGCAAAAATATATTTAGGATAGGACTATATATAAAGGTAGAAATAAATACATAAACCTCTATTTTCTTCAAATCGGTGCTGTCCCTCTACTTTTTTTACAAACAAAAAAGCTTATACACTAATAAAAATAAGTAAATTAAGTATAATAAATTATTCTATTTCATAGAATATTAGTTTTATTATTAATTTAAGTCATATTTTATTATATAATTACCGATTATTATTACTGAGAGGCACAAACGTACTTGTCCTGCGAAATGTTCTCAAATCGGTGACCAAAAGTAATTTACACATAACTTTATATCGACGAGTCCGACAGTGTCCCCACCTCAATTTTATTTCTCTCGTTAGTGCCTGCTAGTGCGCAGTCAGGACGGACGTATGTTAAAACACTGCATATTCCCGCCAATAATATAAGTACGCCATTTTAGTTGCTCCCGGACAATTATTTTATACTATCGGTGGTGGCATCTTTCTAGTGTAGTAAGCAGTTTTATTATTGTTTTTTGGTTCTAATAGAGGTAGAAAGTGAATTAGCTTCATTGATTGTTATTGAATTTAACCTAGATATTATGCATTTTTTCTAATATTCTAAAAAGTGTGAAATTTCTCACGTCGGTGTTCGCATATCGGTGTAATCGGTGGTCTTTATTACCACGGATATGATAATTTACACCGAAAATGATAAGAAAAGACGAATCGGTGTCTTACACCTAATATCGGTGTTTTGATTCATGATCAATGCACAGTTTTGTCACATCGGTGGATTGCTTTATCATATAGGTAGATATTTTTTCATCTCGGTGAGTCGTTTTATCATATCGGTTGATCCCGTGCGATTTCGTTAAGTATACAAAGGAAAAATGGAACATACAAGAACATACTTATAAACACATACATACATAGGGGGGACTTCAATGCCAAAGTGGGAATACAAGAACGCGACGAGAAGAAAATCGGATCATAAGGAGTGGTATGCAGAAATCGCAGGGGGCAAATGCTAGTCAGCTTCCTCGAGTCACAGGCATCTCTTCTTAATGAATAGTTTCTTTAAGAAAATACCCCACAAGCAGTGGACTATAATAAGGAACGATATAGACTTTTTTCATAATGGTACCTAAGCACATATTCAGAGATCAACAAGTGTGATCAACAAGTTTAATACTGGAAGCGATTACCAACTTATCTGAGGCTCTCTAAATATCAAGATTCCGAATGATAAGGTCAGCCCTCCCACCTACGCCGCTCCAAGTAGCTCTAGGGTCGCAATACTGGAAACCTCTAGGGAGGCATTGACGGGAAGGCCGAAAAACCATTGCATTGTGGGGCTCCAATCCTGAAAGAGCTAGCAAGCCTCTTTAATTCCGTCATCCCGCAAGGGCTAACACCTAGGGCATGGAGCGGGAGTGCGGTGGTACTGTTCTTCAAAAAAGGTGACAAGACCTTGCTGAAGAACGCAGGCCATCTCACTCCTGAGTCATGTCTACAAGTTGTTCTTGAGAGTCGTCACAAATCGCCTCGCAGGTAAGCTCGACGAGTTCCAGCCACCTGAGCAAGTCAGGTTTTGAAAAGACCATAGTACCGTGGACCACATCCATATACTGTTTGGCAGATTGTAGAAAAGACTCAGGAGTACAACCAGCCGCTGTGTATAGCGTTTGTGGACTACGGAAAAGCCTTCGACTCTATCGAAATCTGGGTAGTGCTGGATGCGCTGCAGCGGTGCCGCCTCGATTGCACATCGAGGTGCTGAGATGCTTGTATTACACTGTCGAAGAAGAAGACAAAACCCATTAGCCTCCAACGTGGAGTGAGACTGGGAGATGTTATATCTCCCAAACTATTTACCAACGCATTGGAGGACGTCTTTAAGACTCTAGGCTGGACTGGGCGGGGTATCAACATCAACGGTGAGTACATCTCGCACCCTTGGTTCGCCAACGACATCATAATAGTTGCGGAGTCGCTGGAACAACTGGGCAAAATGATGCACAGCTTGAATGGAGCTTCTCGACAAGTCGGCCTCAGTGTAAACTTGGATAAAACCAAGATACATAATCTTGGTTTTGTCCAAAACGAACATGTTGTACCGAGAGCAATTGCCATCGAAGAAACGACACTCGAAGTTGTTCAAAAATAGGTAGGTATATCTATCTGGGGCAGGTTATTCAGCTCGGTAAAAACAACTTCGAGAAAGAAGAAGCCAGAACAATCCAACTGGGGTGGGCAGCATTAGGCAAATTACGTCGGGTCTTCTCCTCCCCCTTGCCGCAATGCCTTAAAACAAAGGTTTTCCGACCAGTGCGTTCTGCCTGTTATGACTTACGGTGCCGAAACGTGGCCACTGAAGGTGGGGTTAGTCCGTGACCTAAAAATCGCACAGCGGGCTATGGGAGCAAGCTATGCTTGGAGTTTCTTTGATGGATAGAATTAGAAACGAGGTCATCCGACATTACAACCAAAGTTACCGACATAGCTCGCAGAATAAGCAAGCTGAAGTGGCAGTGGGCTGGCCACATCTGCCGATGGACTGATTGCCGTTGGAAGAGACGAGTCCTAGAGTGGAGACTGCGAGGAGTAAAACGGAAGGTGGGACACCCCCTGGCCAGGTGGACTGACGGGGTGTGCGTTGTTTTATAGCTAATTGTTTTATAGAATTTCGTTTCACATAAAATTTTTCTCATATTTTCGTTTCATAGAATAATCAATACACAGAATACTTACTTTGAAAATTTTTAAATCATTGATTTTTGTTTCACATAAAGTTTAATGTTAGAATAATCATATCATAGAATAACAAATGAAATATTCTTTATTATCATAACATACATTAAATATAAAATCGTTTGACATACCACTCAAAAGATATAAAACTTATTTGCGCTAAGATAATTCGACGGAGCCACGCTCCGTGGGGCTCCTATTTCTGGGTAGTTTTAAAAAAAATAACCACGAAGGCCTAAGGCGGGAGCTCCGCTCCGCTTCGCTCCCGCCTTAGCCTTCTAACCTAACCTATCCAAGTCGGGGTACTCTGAGTCGAGGTGTAAACTATAATGACGTGTTCTAATTTATTAAACATTAGACCAAATTATTTTCGATTATGGTGGTGGTTTAATATACCTTAAAAAATAATTCTACTTTTTGATAAGTTTATTAAGCAAAAAATTGTAAATAAAAATTCATTAAATTGTTTTTCTGTGAAATATGTTTCTTTCTGGTAAATTGTTTTTGAAACAATAATATTCGAAAAAAAAAATATAAGTACCAAATATTATGTGAAACATTTTCTGTGAAACGAAATTCTATGAAATTTCTGTCTGCGAAACAAGGGTCTCCCGGACTGACGACCTACGAAAGGTGGATGGGAAGGACTGGATGCGGAAGGCGGAGGATCAGCAAACGTGGCGCATATTGGGAGAGGCCTATGACCAGCAGTGGACTGCAATAGGCTAATTGATTGATTTGTGTTACCAGCTTATAAACGTTCTTTTTTAAATTAATTATATATTATAAAAAAAGAATAGAAGAAAGTAAATATAATAAAATAGGTACCTATATAATTTCAAAAAATATAATATTTTCATTGGATCTTCAAGAACTCTATTCTCGTCGGATATGATCTTCTTCAGGTCAGGCATTCAGTTTTAAGTCACTCTTGTAAAAATAAGGCACCTACTATTTCCTTTTTGATGTTCAAAGGTGGATAGATTATCATTTCGGTGAATATTTTATCATAATGGTGGACATGTATATAATTTCGGTGGATAAACTTATCAAATCGGTGTACAGAAAAAATAATCGGTGCGGGTTTGTCATGTCGGTGGAAACCAAAATTAAAACTGAATTTTCTCCATAATCTTAAATGATACGTTGATGATATTAAATTTGGGGATACATGATTATCACAAAGATTACATAAAACCTTAAAAATATACAAAAAACATATAAATGAAAAAGTTCACCGATATGATAAAAAAAATGGCATTTGTTGAAATTCACCCTTAATGATGTTTTGAGTTCACAAACCTAGTACACACGATGTTCTAAATTCAAATTTACTTTCCACTCTAGAGGATAAAAGCGACTTTTACACTCAGATATCGAAGAAAAAAAGTACTCTTTCCGAGATGGTGGGATGAAAAGAAATTTAAGCAATCCGACTTATACTGGCACAAATCCTCGGCCTGAAGTGTACGCGATACGTACATACACGAGTACACACACACTCACAGCACTCACACGCACACACAAACATCTCAAGGCGTTATCCCTCGTACGTGTGTCGTTCGTTTTGATTACACACCCCTAATGTTTTTTTATTATTTATATTAGTACCTGTGCCGGTAAAGTCTCGCTAACCGGTATGTAATGTTAGGTTATGTTTTAGAAATGGCGTCGTATGATGTGTTGTGACTTTGTCGTGAGATAAAGGTGCTTACTTATTATGGTGACGATGGTGAGAGGTGTTTTGGTGAATACAGCGGTTAGGATATAACATTTTTAGATTCGGATGTATGTAGTCTTCTGTGCATGTGATACCTACTTGTGATGTTTTAAAGTAGTAGTTGTTTCGCGAGGCTCCGCCTGTGTGAATGTCGGTTATCGCGACCGAACATATCGTATATGCTTTCTCAAGTCTTATCTATCACGGTACCAAATTCAGTTCAGTGGTTTAGGCGTGAAGGCAGACAGAGTTACTTTCATATCTAAAATATTAGTATGATGGATATGGATATTTTAACTGTGATTCCTAAGGTTTCAGAAACCTTAGGAGATGGAAGATAACAGTTTTCGAACCATTAGGTCTTTTTTGTGACCGTCAACCTATTTTGACATACTACATATATTTTTGTCAAGCATAAGCTCTCTATAAAAATAATTGGTTTTAGTAATCAGTAATTTAATGCGGTTCAATTCAGTTTAGTAACGTAGCGGTAGTGCGTTCAACTGCTCGGCCAGGTATCATTGGTTCGACTCCCGTTCAGTTCAAATATGCCTTTATACTTGCATTGATCTGAGTTTTTTTATGTATAGGTACTACGATCTATTACAAAAAAAATACCTATACTATTGTTTTCTTCCTTCAGCTTACCATTAGGCGAGGTGAAGTCAAATTGACTTGTCGATAAAAATATCCATCTTCTAGAACCCATATGACAAGTATCGTTGTGTTTGGGTCTAAATGTGTAATATCTGCTAGAATCAAGTCGAGGCTCGAGTCAACAATAGTGTCCGGAATACGGCAATAGGCTCACCCCCTATTACGTGGTTGGGACCTAACCTAATACAATGATTGGTGAAATGTGGGTGTTAATCCACCACTTTCTAATCCTTCGTGGATAAAGTCGTGATTGTATGTATGTATGTATGTATGTATGTATGTATGTATGTATGTATGTATGTATGTATGTATGTATGTATGTATGTATGTATGTATGTATGTATGTATGTATGTATGTATGTATGTATGTATGTATGTATGTATGTATGTATGTATGTATGTATGTATGTATGTATGTATGTATGTATGTATGTATGTATGTATGTATGTATGTATGTATGTATGTATGTATGTATGTATGTATGTATGTATGTATGTATGTATGTATGTATGTATGTATGTATGTATGTATGTATGTATGTATGTATGTATGTATGTATGTATGTATGTATGTATGTATGTATGTATGTATGTATGTATGTATGTATGTATGTATGTATGTATGTATGTATGTATGTATGTATGTATGTATGTATGTATGTATGTATGTATGTATGTATGTATGTATGTATGTATGTATGTATGTATGTATGTATGTATGTATGTATGTATGTATGTATGTATGTATGTATGTATGTATGTATGTATGTATGTATGTATGTATGTATGTATGTATGTATGTATGTATGTATGTATGTATGTATGTATGTATGTATGTATGTATGTATGTATGTATGTATGTATGTATGTATGTATGTATGTATGTATGTATGTATGTATGTATGTATGTATGTATGTATGTATGTATGTATGTATGTATGTATGTATGTATGTATGTATGTATGTATGTATGTATGTATGTATGTATGTATGTATGTATGTATGTATGTATGTATGTATGTATGTATGTATGTATGTATGTATGTATGTATGTATGTATGTATGTATGTATGTATGTATGTATGTATGTATGTATGTATGTATGTATGTATGTATGTATGTATGTATGTATGTATGTATGTATGTATGTATGTATGTATGTATGTATGTATGTATGTATGTATGTATGTATGTATGTATGTATGTATGTATGTATGTATGTATGTATGTATGTATGTATGTATGTATGTATGTATGTATGTATGTATGTATGTATGTATGTATGTATGTATGTATGTATGTATGTATGTATGTATGTATGTATGTATGTATGTATGTATGTATGTGTGTATGTATGTATGTATGTATGTATGTATGTATGTATGTATGTATGTATGTATGTATGTATGTATGTATGTATGTATGTATGTATGTATGTATGTATGTATGTATGTATGTATGTATGTATGTATGTATGTATGTATGTATGTATGTATGTATGTATGTATGTATGTATGTATGTATGTATGTATGTATGTATGTATGTATGTATGTATGTATGTATGTATGTATGTATGTATGTATGTATGTATGTATGTATGTATGTATGTATGTATGTATGTATGTATGTATGTATGTATGTATGTATGTATGTATGTATGTATGTATGTATGTATGTATGTATGTATGTATGTATGTATGTATGTATGTATGTATGTATGTATGTATGTATGTATGTATGTATGTATGTATGTATGTATGTATGTATGTATGTATGTATGTATGTATGTATGTATGTATGTATGTATGTATGTATGTATGTATGTATGTATGTATGTATGTATGTATGTATGTATGTATGTATGTATGTATGTATGTATGTATGTATGTATGTATGTATGTATGTATGTATGTATGTATGTATGTATGTATGTATGTATGTATGTATGTATGTATGTATGTATGTATGTATGTATGTATGTATGTATGTATGTATGTATGTATGTATGTATGTATGTATGTATGTATGTATGTATGTATGTATGTATGTATGTATGTATGTATGTATGTATGTATGTATGTATGTATGTATGTATGTATGTATGTATGTATGTATGTATGTATGTATGTATGTATGTATGTATGTATGTATGTATGTATGTATGTATGTATGTATGTATGTATGTATGTATGTATGTATGTATGTATGTATGTATGTATGTATGTATGTATGTATGTATGTATGTATGTATGTATGTATGTATGTATGTATGTATGTATGTATGTATGTATGTATGTATGTATGTATGTATGTATGTATGTATGTATGTATGTATGTATGTATGTATGTATGTATGTATGTATGTATGTATGTATGTATGTATGTATGTATGTATGTATGTATGTATGTATGTATGTATGTATGTATGTATGTATGTATGTATGTATGTATGTATGTATGTATGTATGTATGTATGTATGTATGTATGTATGTATGTATGTATGTATGTATGTATGTATGTATGTATGTATGTATGTATGTATGTATGTATGTATGTATGTATGTATGTATGTATGTATGTATGTATGTATGTATGTATGTATGTATGTATGTATGTATGTATGTATGTATGTATGTATGTATGTATGTATGTATGTATGTATGTATGTATGTATGTATGTATGTATGTATGTATGTATGTATGTATGTATGTATGTATGTATGTATGTATGTATGTATGTATGTATGTATGTATGTATGTATGTATGTATGTATGTATGTATGTATGTATGTATGTATGTATGTATGTATGTATGTATGTATGTATGTATGTATGTATGTATGTATGTATGTATGTATGTATGTATGTATGTATGTATGTATGTATGTATGTATGTATGTATGTATGTATGTATGTATGTATGTATGTATGTATGTATGTATGTATGTATGTATGTATGTATGTATGTATGTATGTATGTATGTATGTATGTATGTATGTATGTATGTATGTATGTATGTATGTATGTATGTATGTATGTATGTATGTATGTATGTATGTATGTATGTATGTATGTATGTATGTATGTATGTATGTATGTATGTATGTATGTATGTATGTATGTATGTATGTATGTATGTATGTATGTATGTATGTATGTATGTATGTATGTATGTATGTATGTATGTATGTATGTATGTATGTATGTATGTATGTATGTATGTATGTATGTATGTATGTATGTATGTATGTATGTATGTATGTATGTATGTATGTATGTATGTATGTATGTATGTATGTATGTATGTATGTATGTATGTATGTATGTATGTATGTATGTATGTATGTATGTATGTATGTATGTATGTATGTATGTATGTATGTATGTATGTATGTATGTATGTATGTATGTATGTATGTATGTATGTATGTATGTATGTATGTATGTATGTATGTATGTATGTATGTATGTATGTATGTATGTATGTATGTATGTATGTATGTATGTATGTATGTATGTATGTATGTATGTATGTATGTATGTATGTATGTATGTATGTATGTATGTATGTATATGTATATGTATCCCTTTTGAGCGAAGTACCTAAATTTCACGATACCTATGAAGCAAATTGCCTAAAACGCGAATGTATTTCCTAGAATAAGTGTTTATTTATTTAATACAAATTTATTTCTATGGCGGACTTTACACGATTCTAAACCACACATTATTGCAATGTATCGTTTATGGCGCTGAGCCAAGTGTTATCTGGTATTGCCATTGTTATAATTCGCTGGTCCCTATTAAAATCGTGGGAACTACAAAAATGCAATTTTTATTTTATTTCATAAAACGTGTCTATATACCTAGGTCTATCGTCAGTTAAAAAGAAAAAAATCTAGTCTGCCTAGTTTTTGAAATAGCCAAATTAAAAACGTTGGATATTACCTAGATAGCCCGTTAACATAGTCGGTTATTAACTACCTACGATCTTAACGGGACGCGGGGTTAGGTGAGCGCGTGCGATCTCCCAGTTCCGACCATGTTAGCGGGATTAACGGACTTCGCGCTGTCACCTGTCTTTTTACGATAGTTAATTGAAATAATCCCTTACCTTATAACACTGTTCACGATGTCTACGAGATCAAAACGCTTGATTAAGCTGTTTACTGGGCATGGTGAAAAAAACAACAATAATAGAAATAGAAATGCGGTCGAAAATATTGTGAAAGCAAAACATAGTACAGAAACAGGTATGTATTATTAAAATATTACTTTTACAATTATTTACAGTATAGTTTATGTTTTAATGTTATTGCGAATTTAATACCAAATTAAAGTATCATTTAATCATTCAAAATGCGTAACGTAATTTAAAATTGTAGGATGTACCACATCCGACTTTGTTAATTGGTTTTCAAAAGGTGTTCCATGTCGGTAGTAGCACATCCGACGTTTTTTGTCGAGTTTTTAAATAGATCAAATGTCGGTAGTACCACATTCGACAATGTTAATCGGTTTATCAAATGGGTAAAATGTTGGTAGTACCACATCCAACGCTCTTAACCGGTTTTACAAATGGGTTATATGTCGGTAGTACCACATCCTACGTATTTTACCGTTTTTTTTAAGGAATTAAATGTTGGTACCATCACATCCGACCATAATGTTATAGTGGGATGTGGTAGAACCAACTACACTGACACCCAAATACATAAATAACGTGCTTTGTTTTTAAAATCTAAAATGATTAATTTATTTTATGACATATTTATGTGAAAATTGAGTTTTTTTTTTCAGCTTTTCGAGAGTCTCCCATACCTGCAAGCTTTGAAGCTGAATTAATTCAAATGCAGGATTCACTCGATGATGTATTAAATGACAATGACGACATAATATTAGCCAATAAAGCGAATGTTACTGAAGCCGTTACAACACCACTGTCAACACCTGCTGTGTTCCAAGATGAAATAGAATTAGCTGACAAAGGTTGTGAACATAATTTAGTAAGTACTAAATCTCATTCCCAAATTGTAGTTGACAAGAATACTGGCGATACTAAATCTCCGACGCCATCACCAACTAACGAGGGTAATGAAGATATAGTACAGAATACATCTCATTGATAGTATGCCCTGCAGCGGTGCCGCGTTGATTGGCGATACATCGAGGTGCTAAGATGCCTGTATGACACTGCCACAATGTCCGTCCAGCTCCAAGACCAGAAGACGAAACCCATTAGCCTCCAACGTGTTATATCTCCCAAACTATTCACCAACGCATTGGAGGACGTCTTCAAGACTCTGGATTGAACTGGGCGGGGCATCAACATCAACGGTGAGTACATCTCGCACCTTCGGTTCGCCGACGACATCGTCATAGTAGCGGAGTCGCTGGAACAACTGGACGAAATGCTGCACAGCCTGAATGGAGCTTCTCGACAAGTCGGCCTCGGTGTAAACTTGGATAAAACCAAGATTATGTTCAACGAACGTGTTGTACCGAGACCGATTGCCATCGAAGGTGCGACACTCGAAGTTGTTCAAAAATATATCTACCGGGAGCAAGTGGATAACTTGCGCCCGGTAGCTCAGTAAAAACAACTTCGAGAAAGAAATAACCAGAAGAATCCAACTGGGGTGGGCAGCTTTTGGCAAATTGCGTCGGGTCTTCTCCTCCTCCTTGCTGCAATGCCTCAAAACAAAGGTTTTCGACCAGTGCGCCCTACCGAAACGTGGCCACTGACGGTGGGGTTAGTCCGTGACCTACAAGTCGCGCAGCGGGCTATGAAGCGAGCTGTGCTTGGAGTCTCTTTGAAAGATAGAATTCGCAACGAGGTTATCCGACATAGAGCCAAAGTTACCGACATAGCTCGCAGAATAAGCAAGCTGAAGTGGCAGTGGGCTGGCCACATCTGCCGAAGGACTGATGGCCGTAGGAGTAAACGAGTCCTAGAGTGGAGACCGCGTGAAGGAAAACGGAAGGTGGGACATCCCCGGCCTAGCCAGATGGACTGACGACCTGCAAAAGGTGGCTGGGACAGACTGTATACGGAAAGCGGAGGATCGGCAAACGTGCACATTGGGAGAGGCCTATGTCCAGCAGTAGACTGCAGTAGGTTAATTGGTTGATTGATTTTCACTTAGAAGACTGATTTTAACAATTAGTTAATCCTAATTTAATTGATGTAAGTTTTCCATAAAGCTAAGACCTTTGATTCAGTATTACCTAAGTGACTTAATTATAAGCAAGAAGATTTTGTATTTTGATTAGTTGTTTTTAGTTAAGGCAGCATGTTTTATAATAATTATTATTTATAATAATATTTGTAAATAAGAAGTCTGATTTTAACAATAGTTAGTTATAATTGAATGGGTGGAAGTTTTCCATGAAACTAAAGACCTTTGATTAAGTTATTTCCAAAGTGCCTTAATTATAAAAAAGAAGATTTTGTATTTTGTTTAGTTGTTTTTATGAAACCATTTTTTAATAGGCATTAACTATTTATAATATCTAATATTTATCAATAAGAAGACAGATTTTACTAAAATTGCACAGTTAATCTTGATTTAATTAATGTTAGTACTATAAACCTGTGATTATACCCTACTTGTGATTATTACTTACCATAATTAGATTTTGTATGCCACTTTTAGGTTTTTTTATTAGTTGGATTTCTTTTTTTAATAATAAAGAGGTTTTACTTGAGTAACTACAAAATTTTTATTCTTTTAACTTTATAAGTCATAAAGTTAGATTTTTATATGATTTTCTCAATTGACCAAATTTTCTTTATTCATAGTCAATAAATATATATGCATTGACTTACATTTTTGGTGTTTTTTTATAGTAATTTGTACATACGACATGCATATTAATAGATAATAATCATTTAACAATGTAGTAAATGGCAGTTCCGACAAATAATTATAAATTTCGCCCAGCAACAATGTCGGTTCTGGTACTTCCGACAAACAATTATCAATTTTTCCCAGCAACAATGTCGGTTCTGGTACTTCCGACAAATCAACATTAGTTTTAAACCGTTAAAAAGGTCACAAGTGACTTTTCCCACATTTACACTTAATATACCGGCTACTTATTATATTGTCCTGAACAGGCATAACTTGTACAGCATTATTCTAAACTTTCAGGACTCTGCTTAAAATAAGTAAAAAGTTACACGGAATTTAAACTTTGAAACGCTCTCCTGTAAAGTTGCAGTTTTTCACATCCGACGATTTTAATAGGGACCGTCGAATTGCAATTCTAATTAATTGCAACAACTGTCATGCGTTTGGGCCTGCATTATCGGCAAATATCACAGATATTTTACTATATACAGCCCATGATATAGTGCCCGTATCATGGTAATAGGCTAGCCCCCTACTACGTGGGACGGAAATTCATATTTGGAGAAATAAATAAATATTCCACAACATTCTACACAACGACCCATGGTAAGCTTAAATATGGGATTAGTACACCTCTGCCTACCTCTTCTATATCCAATATAAATTAGATACCTACGTAATTAACGCCCAGTTTCCGAAAGGCTGATCAATGTCAAATTAAGTACCTAATCAGCTGTTAATTTTTTTTTTCAAGTAACAATTGGGTTGCTAATAGCATGGTTAAATAGTATAATTTGATCATCGTGTTGGTTAATCTATTTTAACCGACACGATGATCGAATTAAACTATTTAATCATGATTTTCGCAACCCAATTGCTACTTGACAAGAGATTTGACAGACGATTAGTTAATTTGACGCTAATCAGCCTTTCGTAAACTGGGCGTTAATCACTCCCTCATGTATATTCCACGACTAAAACACCTTTGCTTAAATAAAAAAAAAACTCAATATAAATGCCACAGCGAAAAAAAGCGTACAAATTAAAAAATAAACGTTCCATTTTGAAATTCCGACGCGTCTTATAACGCTTCAATCTCACGGATGGTATTGAGCGGCGCTCGGCGCGATATTCGCGTCAGTCCTACCGCTCAACAATACTAAGCTCGCGGATTTGACGAGATAATCACACCTTTATTTGGCTATATACCGTTCTATTTTTAAACGGAATACGTGATGATGGGTTTAAAATTCCTTTTATCAATATGTACAATACGTACTTTTGTATCGTTCTATATTCGATTCGAACACGCGCACAGAGAAAGCCCGCCATTTGCTTCTATTATGCACAATAACGATTGCGTAACACTATTGAATAAGGATTGAATCTTTCTTTTTAGAGCTTAAGTCCCTTTTATTCGGGCGGAAATCGCACGGAAGCACCCCTCTGACCGGCGGGGGCAGTTATGTTGAACTCGAACTTACTAAAACCGAACGCCGTCTTCGGGTTTGATATTGCTTAAGACATGTCCCTCGCGCCCCCCCCCCCCCCCCCCGGACCCCGGTTGACTCAGGGCCATTACGAAATGGTCTCTTAGGGTGTCCGAAACGAAAGAGGGAGAATCGCGCCGCCCCCGAACTTCGGAGGACGGTAATCGTTGAGCCACCTCCGACGTCTGAAATGTCTCCACTACACCGCGCAGCCGGATTCCCCAATAATACAAGCAAATGTAAAGATATGTCTAGCGTGCGATTTTAGTCGTTCCGCACCGTAACAGGGGACGAGACTATTCCAGACGCGGAACCGACCACGTTTTTACTGGTTGTTAGTTTTCCACCATCATGAAGAACAACCCTAAAACACCTCATACGACACCCACAGGATGCGCAACTCTTGTATTCAATTTCGCCTGAAACCATTGCGGCTCAACGCAAATATAAACCTAAACTGTGTGTTATCATAGGTTAAAGCCATGTAACTATGTTAAAACATTGTTTGAAACAACGCAACGAAATAAGCGTACATCATTCACATAGAACTCGGGACGCGTAAATCCAAAACGGTATGTACATCGATACGTCACGATATTTTATGTAAAATGAATGACGGAAAAGCTGGTAACTTTTTTTACATATCTGCGTGTGAACTATCGTATTTCATGGAATTTACGTTGGCTTAAATATGAGAAATATATTGTTGGGTAAACCTATGAATTTTGTGTCGACAAAAAGTTTTTTATCACACAGTATACATGAATCTGTCTATCATAACCAATGACATTTCATAACATAGACATGTCATATGCTTACAAATCAACGTAGAAAAATGTGCCGAACTCACACACACACATTTTTAATTCATCTACACTTTTGGTGTATAACTTTAGAGTAATAGTTCGTGCAGTGTCTATAAACATACGATGGCATTTTCGTTATTTTTTTAAGTCACTGATGCTTCCGCTTAACGTCCGACCGGGCGTCGCTCGGCACGCGGTACTAGAGGTAAACGTTCCAATTGACTCGTTTTCGGATCTTCACGATTTTCGCGCAATAACATATTATCTACTTCTTTTTATATAATATCTTTGATCATAACTAATGTAAATTGAAAAGTTAATTTTTTTTTTATTTATAGTCCGTCAATTGACTGCACCCCGTTAGCTGATAAATAGCTGAGGATACGGACCACCATTTCCGATGGTATTGGGCTTAAAATGGTGGTCCCTAACTTGACGGCCTTGATAGAGGCTTTTCGTTTGAAGGACGCGGGACTGTAGGAAGAGGGATCTCATTCATTAGCTTAATTACCTATGCTGACTACCTGTTAAATGTTCGCTTCGGCCGTCTAGGAAACCGGAGTTTCGTAACCGGTTTCCTTGAAGGCTTTTTTAATACGTCTACGTAACTGGTTTCCATGAAGTATATTTTCATACTTCTACGTAACTGGTTCCCATGAAGGATTTATTTATACGTCTATATAACTGGCCACTTATAATTGAGAAAGACGTCATATTATACCTATCAGATTAGGACAACCAATAACTTGGAAGGTTGGCATAGCCGAATTAATAGGTTCATCGGAAAGAAAAATACATCAGTAGCCAATCTACTGGAGCTATTAATTAAGGAAACCAAAGTCAGCAATATTTTTAAAACTAACTGTAAAAAAAGTAAACGCTAGAGATTGATACTGAAATTGATAAAGCTATAAAGGATTTGCAAAACGGTCAAATTACTGTGGGCCCCTGCATTGAAGTTATTTCACCGTATGCAATTTTATTTTGATATTTTTTAGTTTTTAGTTTATATTTGAAATGTTTTATTTAAAACTAGCTGACCCCGCGAACTTCGTACCGACTAACAGTCGATTCTTTAATTATTGTTTTTTTTTAATTTTTCTCTCTTTTCTCTTTTAAGGAATATTCTAAAAAAAGAATTAGCAAAATCGGTTCAGCTGTTCTCGAGATTTGCGCTTAGCAACACATTCAGCAATTCATTTTTATATTATAGATATACTTATAAAATTGTACAACTAATTTTTTTACAATTTTTTACAATTATTTTTTATTGAGATAATTTTAAAGCAATTAGTTTGCTAGACTAAACAAATTATAATAAATTGGAAAAAGCGTAAGATGGATGTATTAGAAAAATTGGGTCACTCTCGGGCGAAGCTCGGTGGCTCAGTGGTCAGAGCGTTCCCCCTGTAAGGGAAAGATCGCGGGTTCGAGTCCCGCCCGAGAATTGATTTCGCTTTTTCCAATTTATTATAATTATTTTTTAATTCAATTTAATATTCACTACTTCTCTCAGGCAGTATAGAATGACGACAAAAAGTACCTACTCATTTTTTTACGCTTTCTTCTTTCTTAGTTATATAGGCGGCTTATGAGACATTGGATAATTACTTCTTCGAAACCAGTTACGTAGAAGTATGGAAAAATACTTCATGGAAACCAGTTACGTAAACGTATTAAAAAAGCCTTCAAGGAAACCGGTTACGAAACTCCGGTTTCCTAGACGGCCGAAGCGTAAATGTTTATCTACGACGTAGGTGCCATCTATCAAATCAAACCAATTTATTTCATAAACGTTGTACAGTATTTTACACGGGTTCTTAATCAATTGTGCGTTGTTGCATTGTGCATGAGTAGGTATCTTATGTATAATATAACATAATATTTGTGTAGGTAAGTGTCTTACATAGGTCTTGACTTAGGGTTATTATCTAAGTCGTGCCTGAACTAGGTAATTCTGTGTTTCAAGCGAAGTCTTAATACTACGCAACAATTTTTGCTTTTAGAAATATTCATATTTCCAATAGGTAACACTATTGTTTAGATATTGCATAGTTATGAGCAAACAACGGCCTGCACAAAAGTGCTATACCTACATTAAAATACGTCGTTAGTGAAAACGTCGGCTTTTATGAATTTCACTTCATATTATTTTAAAGCGCATCAGGCGTAGTGATGTCGAGTTTCTCTGGGTGGGTAAGTTCCGTAGGTGTTTCTGTGAGTTAAGAGGTGAAATATGTGCTTCAACATTTAACATGGCTTGGCATCCATTGTTTATGCAAGTATATGAATTGGAGAATACAAAGGTTCCCCTCTCTTCCAGTGGATTTTGTACAGGGCGACTAAACATACGGTCCGAGATTAAAATACCTGGTTATCGGCATTGGATCAACCATCAATTAATTTGTTGGTACCAATATAAAAATTCCCCCTGCTGTGGTTTTTCCAAGCGACTTATAACTATATATCAGGTTCTTTAAGAAGGACATTAGGAAGTTTATAAAGGGACGGTAGCACGAGTGTGACGCCCCTGGCGTTGCACACGTCTATAGGCCATGGTAAGCACTTTCTATCAGGTAGACCGTGTTTGTCTGCCACCTAAATGAGATAAAAAAAATGAAAAAGTTTATATGAATAATATTAATAGCGAATTTCCAAAACAATACCAAATTGAACGAAATAAAATGCACACAACATACCTACGTAAACTAGAGCCATCTGTAAACTGTTGACGTAGGATGCGCTGTAGCTGTCTACATTTGGGGACATATTTTATAATAAAGTCTCATTTAACTCAGCGCATGCCACGAACTATAAAAGCCCCTCCATTAGTTGGTGTAGGGTAATTTGACAATACGCAAGATATATGTATATTTTTAAATTTAGTTGTTGTGTTAGATTTTTGGTAGTACAGACTATTTTTTTTCAGTGTAATAGTATTTTTGAGGATTTTTTTATATTCTATTACCCAAATGTTCAAGGGTATAACCCGCGCCACGTATCTTGGACCTAAAATGTGCTCAAAACGTGCCCTATACGCGCAGTACACATTTCTTGGGTGTCTTTTGAGGATAGCGCGTGATGCTACTGCGGTAGACGAACTCAAATTCACCAAGCATAGACTATTACGAAGCAATCCGCGGGCGCCAGAGCCTCGTATGTCTTACGATTTAGGTCCAAGATACGTGGCGCGAGTTATACCTATTAACATAAAACTAGAGGTCGCTCTATTCGTTGGAATTCGACGTGAAAATTTTGAGAAAAGCGTGAAATTCGAAAGTGTGCACAAACTCGCACTTGAATAGTGCGAGTGCTGTGATGATGGATCGATTAAGACAGAAAAAAAGCGAATACAGATGAGGCGGGATTCGAACCCGCGATCTTTCCCTTACAGGGGGAAATCACTATGCCACCGAGCCTCGTGCGAATCTAATCCAATTTTTTCTATACATCCGCGACGTGATGTGTTGATACTTGAGTGCTTCTATTTTTTTTTTAATATTCAGTCTTTCTAATGACTGCACCCCGCTAAGTAAGAATGTTGTTTTAAGACCTCAAAGTCTGCCAGTTTATTCTAGCTGCGGCGAGGGGTCCCTATAACACAATTCCGGCCGGCTTGTCTTTGCAGAAATGGTAGATACCAATGAATGGTATGGTCCAAAACAAACTAGATCGCGGTAAAAAAATAATTTCCAACGACTTCCCTTTTGCAATTTTCACCCTTCACTACTAGCTAGTTTATACAATATCAAGTCCGTCTTTTCAAAAACTAAACAAAAACAGTTCCGCGACCAATTTGTCGTCGCTCCATATTTTTCTTTTGCTTTCAAAATCAGCAGTTGTGCGACTGGAACTGCAATAATTTATTGCACTCGGCTTGCAAAACAAAGACTTTTAATGTAAACGGTTGCGAATGACGCACGGCAAAATGGTCGTAAATAAAAATGTAGTCTAGTACCGCGGCCTGCCAAATGACGAGTGCAAAAGAGACATTTTGTTCGCCAATAATTGACAACGGGCTTACCACTGCAAAGAACTTGCCAGTTTTTGATGTTTCCTGACGATGCTTTACTTGATTCATAGAGTGCATACGCTACAATTATATTAACTGGGACAGTGTGGGGTGATTCGATTCTTTGTGTCTGCAATGGTTTCGTCGAAACTGTCCTAATAACCATTAACTTTTTCTTTTACAAACCTTTTCGCATAATTATTCCTTAACTCTTACTTACTCTTAGGCCCACTTGCGCGTACCTGGGTTAGCTATGCCACTGACATTTTTTGTCAATGACAAATTATTTATTTAACCCTGGGTTAGCAGTTAACCCAGGTACGCGCAAGTGGGCCTTACTCAAATATTTTTTAATGCTGATCAACTTAGATTTATGTAAAAACTAGCTTTTGCCCGCGGCTCCGCCCGCGTGGATGTCGGTTATCGCGACCAAACATAGCCTATGTCCTTTCTCAAGGTCTAACCTACCTCTATACCAAATTTCATCAAAATCGGTTCAGCGGTTTAGTCGTAAAAGTGAGACAGACAGACAGACAGACAGACAGAGTTACTTTCGCATTTATAATATTAGTAGGGATTTCGTTCAAAAAATCAGAACAGTATAATATATTCAGTCCCCGCTTGACGGCAATAGGCACGCCCTCTATAACGTGGGACCGAAAATCACAGTTGGCGAAATGTGGGTGTTGTTACACATCTGCCTACCCCTTCGGGGATTTATAAGTATTTGTATATTCATTAATGTTAACAAAAATGCTGCAAAAGTAAGTAGTTGTGTTCATTTACTGTTTAACCGTTCAACCGTTACGACGCAGCACACGCCATTTTGGATTAACGCGAAAACAAAATGGCCTTTCATTGAACGTTCGCGAAGCTTTTACGGTGCGTTTTAATGTAATTTTAAGCATCCGTTTTGGGTTTAATTAAAAATGCATCGTTCAAAGCATTTTCACATCAAAATATAATATTTTTCGATGGAAAAAGTAATGAATGTTTCATTATGACATATTTTTCCCAAAATATTTCGTTCAATAAATATTTTTTAATATAAAATAGGTTTTAATTTTTAATATTTTTCGATGGAAAACGTAATTAATGTTTCATAGTGACATTTTTGTCCCAATATATTTCGTTCAATAAATATTTTTTAACATAAAATAGGTTTTAATTTTTACACGACATAAATGTAAATTTTGGTTTCGCGATAGTCCTATTTAAAAGATTCTACAGTGGAAATAATTTAAGAAGTTCACCATGATTATGACAGATGCCCTAAGTCATAGAAGGTAACTTGGCACTTATTTACAAATGTACCATTCCAATAACACACCTTATGAAATAAAATTGCCATATCCTCGATTTGTCATCTGTTTACCTCACAAAACCGGTAGTAACATAAAATATACGAACGGGGAGAAGTCAAATATGTAACATTACAACCCCAGTTATTAGTATGTTACGTCGACTTCATTTATTTATTTGTCTTACTTCATTTTTATTGCGTACTTTATATATATGCCGCATTGTTTTCATGCTTCCCTGGTACGCAATAGATATTTACATAGATACGCGCATTTATTGGTGTATGTTGTTGTATTGTTTATTTTTGTCTGTTTTGTCTCTTTCAGCACTATCATGCGGTATGAAAGGAACTTCATCCCTCGCACACTCAAGCTGTGGAATGAACTCCCCGCGATGGTTTTCCCAAGCGACTACAATATGGGGTTCTTCAAGAAGGGCATTAGAAGGTTTCTTCAGGGTCGGCAGCACGAGTGTGACGCCCCTGGTGTTGCATACGTCCATAGGCCACGGTAACCACTTTCCATCAGGTGGGCCGTGTGCTTGTCTGCCACCTAAGTGGTATAAAAAAAAAAAGATCACAATTTTTCTTTCAAAAAATATTCTGGCTTTATTTCTTTATTTCAGATGTGTTTCGACCAATATGAAAACAGTGCTGGCAAGAACAGTGAGAAGACACTAGAAGAATTAAGTTTCGACAGAGAAAATGATCTAGAAAATTAAAGCTACCCAATCTCTCATTCTCATCTCTAGTTTTACCGGTGCCACGAAGGTATCGGATGCGCAAGTTGCCCGTAGTGGCCGTAAAATAGTAGATACCTACCTACTATCGATAGGGCTATCAATAATTGGGATTGCTCATGGTCTGATATATTAAGATCACGAATAATTTAATTTACCCGTGGACCGATTGATAACACTAAGATTTGTTTTATCCGTGATCCTATTGATACAATCATGACCAAAAAAATGCCCGTAGATTGACCATTAGGACTCAGCGCTTGGACCACGGGCAACAAACGGTTTCAATCGTATCATCTGCATGAGCAATTACATATTGTTGTAAAAAACAACCATAGTGGAACAAATCGTAAGATTATAGCAAGAGAACAGTGGTAGGTTTGACGGAACGCCGTGTTTACCTGACGTCTCACAGCCTCCCCAAGGGGGAACAGAGGAATTGGGTGTTAGGGACCCCTCAGAAGAGCAGATCACCCATCCAGTCAACGGCGTCCTCTAGCAGTTAGTAAGCAACCTTTTACTTAAGAAATCTATAATATAAAAATAAATCCCTAAATGTGTTGCTAAGCGCAAATCTCGAGAACGGCTGAACCGATTTCGCTAATTATTTTTTTAGAATATTCCTTGAAGTACGAGGATGGTTCTTACGGAGAGAAAAATTTAAAAAAAATTATAAAGAATCGACTGTTAGGCGGTACGAAGTTCGCAGGGTCAGCTAGTGTTTAAATAAAATTCATGTATAGTCGGCAAAAGATATACGTTTGCACCTTTACATACATCTTTACCTACTTACCATCTTTACCCATCTTTACCATCAGGGGAGACACGAGTCCGCGATCATGAAAAAGTACAACCGTAAGTACATTATCTCATTTGTGTACTGTACGTTTTTATTCCATTTGCAAGATTATTACTTGACTTTTATTGTCTAAATTTTAAATGACCCTTATTTTACGAGAGTCATAAAACTAAATGGAATAAATTGTATAAGACTAAACAAAATAAATTGATGTGTGTACTCGTATAATAAATAAGATGTAAACTTTAAAGGTGCCTTTAAAATAAATATTATCATAAGAGTAATAAAGTCTAAGCACAAAGCCAATTTAGTTGGCTTCAGTTCAAATATAAAATTTATTTAGTTTATAAGGTCTATGCTACATTTGATGGATATTCCGCCGCAGATCTTCCGCTTTAAAACGAAAATACATTGCATGTAAATGACTAATAAGGGGCACACTAGGTATACCGATGCGGAAGATTTTTCGCTCCGTTCCGGAATGAATTATGTATGTAAATATTTGATTTTGAATTATATAGTTTCTTTTTTATTGTACTTGATTGAATAAAGGGAAATTGGTATGCAATAATATTATATTGGCGTTTTGAGGAGAAAGATCTTCGAAAGAAGATCAAGAAAAGCGTAGGCCTTAGACTACCAATCTTCGGAAACACTGTCGTAGACCTTCCGGGTCAAGACATCAATACCTATAAATGATTAACAAAGGGTACACTGCGTAGATGATCGGTCGCTTCGTCGCTTCGTCATTTATATGCGATTATTATAAACATTTCGTGGCGAAAAATCCGCAACTAACTTTCTGCTAAGTACAGTGGGCTTTATAAATAAAATAATTTACCTTGTTATTTGATATGAAGTAGTAATAATATAAGCTTTAGAATTTGAATCAGACCATTTAGTGCCTTTGATGTAGTTTATTTCTATTGCAAAAAGCAATTTTGAAATTTTAATTTTAAGAAGTTGAAAGTGGTATAAAAAAAATAAATTCGTACGATCTCGGGTTCTTTAAAGGAATGTGAAAAAGCATCTGTCGATGACGTCAAAATAGGGTTAGCCTCTGGAATGAAAGCTACCACTTTTTGAACTTCACCTCAGTTAACCATTAAGTGGGGAGCAGCAACTTGACGGCTCAAACATTAAAAATATAAAGTAATCAAGAAGCAATCTAGTAGGTAACAATATAAATTTAAATCTATTGAGCTGTTATGAACAACGTGGTGTTCAACAATGTAGAAAAAATATCGTTACTGTATCTAAAAACCGGCAAAAAAATCCACTTACACAATTTTTGCTAAGCACACACTCGGTACCTACGCGCCAGACAATGTGAAAAAAAAAAGAAAACCCAAGCAACTGCAATTAACAACCAGTTTTTAAAACAAAAAAGCAATTTCCGTCTCATTCTATCAATGAAAAACCACATACATGAGAGTAGGACGGCTGAAACATTGTCGGTTCGCATCTGCGTCCCCACTTACAGTTTTTTCCTGCATTTTTCCCACCTACAGCGTTTTTATGATAGTATGTAGCTTTTGAAATCAGCTTATTAAGGCTGTGACATTAGATACTACTTGATCTTGTAATATTAATGAATTGGCATTATAATTATCTTTCATTTTGTTATGTCCGTAATACTCGTAGACATAGACATAAGACAGATCAAATGCAAGAGACGGATAAAATGCAAGAGAGCCGCCTTCGCTGGTGCGGCCACGTCTTGCGGCAACCGCCAGGCTACGTGGGGAACAAATGCCTGGCAATGGCACCCCCGCCGGGTCTATGTAAAAGAGGTAGGCCAAAGAAGTCCTGGCTTGACGTCGTGGAGGGTGACATGCGTGCAAATGGTCTCACTACCATGGACGCCCAAGAGCTTTGAGGTCATCTTGGCCACGGATGCAATCAGGAGAATACGTCTATAATATGCGGATGATGATGATAAACATAAGACAGAAGTGTATTGGTTTTTTGTTCTAAAGAATATTAGCAACCGAAACTACTAATATTCTCACACGTCCAGCTAAGCTAAATTGCTAGTGTTAGGAGTGGGTTCATGTCGGTACTGTAATGGCCAGGATTCGAACCCGGGGCTCTCGATCGTAAGGTCAACTCCTTAACCACTTAGCTACGGACGTTTTACCGTATTCACTAGCTTATTTTAGGTGAACCTGTGGCCGTCAGCGGGTTAGATTTTTTCAAAAGATACGTCGAGGAGTAGGTACTGCCTTTGCTTAACCCAACTGCCTAACGTGAGTCTTTTGAGATGTTAGTTAGGCTCTTGACAATCAGTCCGTGAACCAATTCGACTGTAGGAACCATAATCGCCGAATCCACAATCCACATGTCGATAAACTCGTGAGCCAAATCCTATTATAATTTTATATTACGAGTATATAAATACTGTTAAAAATACCTAACGACCGCAAAAAAAAACAGTACAATATTATTTTAACAGCGATATTCTAAAGGTAAAAGGGAAATATCCTCACTGGGTGGTTACGCTTGACTGATAAATTCGAAATACCTACAAGCTACTTAAATATAAAATAAAACAACATAATATAGGTATCTAAAGGGCCAAACGGCCATTGACATTTAAATTTTAAACTCTAGAGAATTTAACTCTATTAAAATAGACATTTGATATTCTGAAAGGCCAAAAGTAATTGAACTAACCGTAAATATTCACTTCAAATTACATATTTTATAATTATTAATAATATTTTTTGGTTCTACGAAAATGATAAAAAGTGAATAGTTTAGAAAATAAAATAGCATTTCATAATGTAATTCGAATCCCTATCGCAAAACTGAAGTTCATGAAATTCTGTTGTCAATGACCTCTGACTTCACAAAATGCAAACGGTCTTGAAGACCAGACAGTTTGGTATAAGGATAGGATACGAGGTACTAAATTACAACAAATTAAACTGACAGACGATTTTAAAGTCCCTTAAACTTGATTGGTGTCGGCATCAATGAACTCAAGGATGACTAAGAGAATATATATAAACCATATTACTTACTCCTCTAATAGAAGTTTTGTCTAACAGATATTTAACACATTATTGGATAAAAAGTGCAAAGAGACTGGAACAATTGGAATCAAATACGGAAACTGAACTTTTGTGGGACAACCAATACCGTATCATTAAATGGAAGTTCTCAAGCTGGTTAACATTTTTAAACAACATAATTATGCGTAATTACCTAAGCTAGTCAAAGGATCCCCCTTGAACACGCACAGGATGTGTATTCTTCCAATAAAAAGGTGGGATCCTTTCCCATACATGTTGTTTTGTTATCCATATTATTGCCGAAGTTTCAGTTGCTTTCCAACAGCTATAGTCACGGGTAGACTGCCTGAATTATTGTTACTTCTAAAAGCACCACTACTACATAAATTCTAAGAGTAGTTGATAGGCATCTACCAAATCCCAAATCGAAAATTATGTCTGTTAGAGATCTCAATCGAACAGATTTAACGTGATGTTATCTCAAGAGATAAGTGCGAAATAATGGATTTTTCCGGTTGTCTCTCCTCAATTTATTTTATGTTCTTTTAGTCTGGCTTGTTTATATATGTGCTCAGATTAAATGGTAATTCGACGCTTAAATTTAAATTGACTTCATGCCCGAAAATCTGGATTCAAAGAGAGGATTATTAAATTACAGTTATCTGATTGAATTTATCGTCAAATGAAATACATATCTGTTGAAGTATGGAATTAGCAAAAATTATATTATCAAGAGGAAATTAAGCAAAGCGTGATTATATTATAATTCTCAAAAAGAACAACCCTCAAATGTCAGTTACGTCACATGACACTAACGCAAAAAGGGTACCTATCTAGCAGCATATTATGTATTTATCAAAATTGGTGCAACCTTTTAGTACACAGAGGAAACTTTATTAATATGGATGAACAGCAGAGTTACCAGGTATAACGCACCAGCCCCCTAGACAAGTAGTAACTCGTTGACCGGCGTATTGTAAAATAGAATGATGAATATGTATATGGAATTTAATGTTTATGACAGTCGTCAACATAATATGTCATATACGTCAAAATACTTGTCATATACGTCAAATCCCATACATTCAATATTCTATTCTACAATTAGACCTGAGCATGAGGTACTAAGATCAAAGTCTGAAATAGTACTTAGACTACTTTTATTCCTGAAATAAGTTCTTGTGGATTGCAGGAAAGAGACGTATATCGTAAAAAAAATCTTAGCTCAGTATTCTACTCAAAAGGGCTCATTCTCATATTAAAACTTAAAGGTTGAATGCGACGTCATCAATGTGAAAGTGTCTGTGTTCCACTTTTCCCTACGTTACCCTTCCATTACTCTATTATGATGAGCGAATGTTTTGTCGTTTGCAAGCCTCTCTGCCTGCATTATACTGCTTTGTTATATTTTTTATTGAAAAAATATATTCTTCTCCACATTACACGGAAATAGCTTCACTACGGTTGGACAGCGGCCATTTTTATTAGCCGTAAAGGAAATTTCCGTTAGAATATGCAACTAAATTCCGTTAGAATATGCAATTATTTTTTGATGAGGTGGGCATTATAAAAACTCACTTTTTATCAATATTTCGAAACAAATACTTTAGTAGGTACTAAGATACGGTAGTATGAGGTGTATCTATGGGTTCCTACCAGCCACCAGCCACAATTGCAAGCCAGACCACGACAATTAGCCGTCGCTCCAACAAAAGTTAAATCAACTGAAGATCCAAAGAGCAGTCCAAGGACTACAAAGCAAAAGGCTTTAGCCATAACCGAGGCTAACATCGTCATAATGAAAAAAATCCCTGAAGAGAGAAAATATCCTATATAAAAAAAAAAAAAAAAAAAAAAAAAAGTGACTATAATACTAATATCTATAAGTGCCGGAATGGTCCCAAAAGACTAAAAAGTGCGACAAAGTGTATGTATCAATGGAGTCTAAAAATCTTGATCCCAACAGGATTGATTGCTCTTAACTTCGAAATGAAAGAAAGTGAATTCTCGAAGGATATCGAAAAATAAAAATCAATTTACAATGGCTCTAGTTTCTATAAAACTTTGCTCTCGTTGTGAAGTTTGCTTGAGACGTAGATAAATGTTGGGCTAACTAGAGAATTGTCTGCCAATCTATTTATTGAGGTCAATTTGTCCTCATTTTGAGTATGTATCATCATCATACATTAATGATACTTTACATGACAGTAGCCGCGTGGTTCCCGGCAGAGTAGAATTCGGGCCATCCCATCTCCTCCCATGTGGTGTCGTACAAGGCGACCAAGGGATAGGGCTGTTTAACATCAGACAGATATATACAGCCACGACTCAGCCTATACATGGTTCGAGCCAACAATAGTGCCTGGAAAACGGCAATAGGCTCACCCCCTATTACGACCTAATACAATGATTGGTGAAATGTGGGTGTTAATTCACCTCTGCCTAACCCTCCGAGGATAAAGGCGTGATTGTATATGTATGTATGTATGTATGTATGCACAGGGCACATATCAATTTTTTTACTAGTGTATTCCCGAGCAATGTCGGTACCCAGGTCGCTAAAAAAAAGTAAGAAATTTAACACTTCATGCAGGATAGGCTTAATTTCCCCAGTAAATGAGTTTAATGTCTCAAAATATTCCCCTGTCATTGTAGGTCGGCGGGCAAAGTTGCCAAAGTTTTATCGCCGTATTTATTGCTCTTGTTCATTAAATGTATGTTTCAAAAGCTCAAAAAGTTCTGCATCGATTGAGCACACATTTTGATACGACCTACAACCCGATTTACAAATGGTTCTTAGCTATTTTAATTGCGTCGGTAGATAACAGTGCTATCGGGTTAAAGTAACGAAGGAAATGGTTTAAAAACAGTAATATATTCTCGGGCAAAGTCGGGAGCCGTCTGCTAGTTGACCATAATTTCGTCTCAAAAATAAACACAAAGTAAGAAACTTAACACTTCATAGAAGACGTCCTTAATTTCCCCAGTAAGTGATTTTAATGTTTCAAAATATTCCCCTGCCACTGTAGGTCGGCGGGTAAAGTTGGCAAAGTTTTATCGCCGTATTTATTGCTGTTGTTCATTAAATGTATGTGTCAAAAGCTCAAAAAGTTCTACATCTATTGAACTCACATTTTGATATTATATACAATCCGATATACAAAATAATGGTTCTTAGCTATTTTAATTGCGTCTGTAGGTAACAGTGCAATCGAGTAGGTAACAGTGGTTTAAAAACAGTAATATATTCTCGGGCAAAGTCAAGAGCCGTCAGCTAGTTGACCATAATTTCGTCTCAAAAATAAACACAAAGTAAGAAACTTAACACTTCATAGAAGACGGCCTTAATTTCCCCAGTAAGTGAGTTTAATGTTTCAAAATATTCCCCTGTCACTGTAGGTCGGCGGGTAAAGTTGGCAAAGTTTTATCGCCGTATTTATTGCTGTTGTTCATTCATTGTTAGCATGTTTTAATGTCGCAAAATCTCTTCGAATACGCAAGTTTGTTCCTTATTTTATTTGACTTAGATATGCATTCGGTATTTATGGTAATACAGGGGGATAAATAAACATTGTAGACGTTTAACATTGTTCTGGAGGATTTTGTTGTTAAAATCTGGCTAATAGTATTAAACGAGTAATTCTTGTAGGTATATGTATTGATATATTAGTAGCTTAGAAACCGCTTTATCGTTTTGGTGAAAATGTAGGATCGATGTGAGAGTTGTGAGAGTGAATGATATCTTTGTAGATGCAGGGGTTCTCATAATATGGGCAAGTTACATTAAAGTTCCGTTAGTCCGTCCAGTCCGACAGCCTCCGTGGCGTAGCGGTAGTGAACGCGGCCTCTACGCAGGAGGCGCGGGTTCGATCCCCGCTCAGTGCAAATATTTGTGTGCATTAAATATGGGTATTTGCATTGGTCTGGTCGTGCCTCGGAGAGCACGTTAAGCCGTCGGTCCCGGTTGCCATAAGAACATCTATGGCAGTCGTTACGGGTAGTTGGTGCCCTAAAAAGTCCAAAAACAACAGTTTAGCTGCAAAGCTTCGATATCGCCTAATGTTAACATTGGGTCGTGGAGGTCAGATGGCAATCGCTTCACGGAAAATATCGAGGTCTAGCCAAATATGCAGCTATGACTGGTAAAGCGGACCCCAGACTCTGAGCTGAAAGCTTCGGATGCGACTGGGAATTAACGCTAGGAGGAAGAAGTCCGTCCATGTGGTGACGGAAAGAGAACACGAGTATCACCAACCCATCTCATCCAAAGAGTATCGTTAAAGGTGACTAACGGAAAAATACGCAGACGATAGCACTGCGAGAGAAGGAAATCTCGAACTAAAACCCTGTACCAACCCGTCTGTCCAGCGTGGAAACAGTAGGTCAAAGCCTTCCAACATTAGGAACTATGTCCAGCAGTGGACTGCGATAGGCTAATTGATTGATTGAATGTTTGTAAACAATGTAACTACTTGGACTAAAAATGTCCAACTAATTATATTAACGTATAACTACACTGTAACTATGGAACAATGTTTAGGACAAAAACAGGTTCCGGCTGTTAACGGTGCTTAGCCCGGTGGTAGAAAGTGGGTGTTGTTAGGGTCAGCCCTAGTTGTAATATATTGTAGACAATATAATATGTATAATACTCCCTCAATATTGTGTATTTAAGTTCTCGATTATTTATTATTAAGTCTATTTACTACTAGCTGACCCCGCGAAATTCGTACCGCCTAATTGTCAATTCTTTTTTTTTTTTAATTTTTCTACTTCAAGGAATATTCTAAAAAAAGAATTAGTAAAATCGATTCAGCCGTTCTCGAGATTTGCGCTTAGCAACACATTTAGGGATTCATTTTTATATAATAGAGAAGATGTATGATTTCATTGTCAAATGCTGGCTAAAGCGTCACTCATGTACAAGTCTTTGTCGTGAATAAATGGTGTACAGCTAGACGTGTTGTGGTCTGATTTTCCAAGAATATCCTAATACGTTTCTATATTAAGAAATATATTGTTACGTAGAATTCTGACAAAGTTCTGAATTTGTATTTGATTTTAATACGATGTCTACTACTAGGTCTCGCACGAGTGCCTAAATGTCAAAAATAATTAAATCTTACTTTTATATAAAAAGTAATTTCAGAACGCGGTGAGCATTGTCAACCGAATAATTAGTTTTTTTATATCTAAATTACTAGAACAACTTACAGACAATAAATTTAATAGAACAATCTACCTCTAACTCTAAAATTCGTACCCCGCGCCCACTCGTCCCCAAAAATATTTGAAGTCCCTACTCGTCGTCTCTACAAAATCTGACTAAACATTTATGAATACAAACTTGAAACGCCAGTAAGTCACTAAGATATCGGACTTACGATCTGAGAATACAGGATCGAACCTTGGCTATTACTTTCTGAATGGGCCTAAAGTTTCCACTTGTCCAAGGGTCCGACTTTCCTACTCCTACATAATATTTTTATTTGACGAATTGACTAGGTATTACTGAAGCGACTGCCGTCTGACCCCTAACCTTGAAGGGCAAGCTGACCGACTGCCGTTGTACATGCTGGCAGGTGAAGTTGGAAAGGGCCCCAAAGACTTTGGTAGGGTCCCATACACTCTGATTTAATACATACATAGGGACATAGGGTTCTTCAAGAAGAGCATTAAAAGGTTCTTATGGGGTTGACAGCACGAGTATAACGCCCCTGGTGTTGCATACGTCCTTTCTTAGGCCACGGTAACCACTTTCCATCAGGTGGGCCGTGTACTTGTCTGTCGTCTGTGGTATAAAAAAATCATAGCACTTTAAAAACTTAAGAATACCTTTTGACAGCTCCTGTCATGGTTATAAAAGGACAACCAACAACGATGTCCGAGGTGAATTAAATTTCTAAGAACTCATAATAGTATCAAGAAGTTGAACTCCAACAACGTTCAAAGTAAATTAAATTTATTAGTGACCAAGATTGCTTAAGCGATGTTTACAATCTGAATTAATATAACTGTCAAGCTAATATAATTTGACAGTTGTTGACGATTTGACAGTTAAACTGACGTTTTACGTCATGGGCTTAGTGTAAACAATAAAGTGAACTCAGCAACATCATCCGAATCGTCGGTAGTTCAGTGGTTAAAGAGTCAGCCTTACGATCCAGAGGTCACGGGTTCAAATCTTGGCAATTATACTAGCGACATGAAATGAAATCCTAATACATGAAATTTAGCTTCACTGAAAGGAGTGAACAGGAATAATAGCAGTACCTACTCTTTTAAAACATAAATTCCAGTTGTTTAGACAGCCCAGACTCAGCCTATACATGGCTCGAGCCAACAATAGTGCCCGGAAAACGGCAATAGGCTCACCCTCTATTACGTGAGACCTAATACAATGATTGGTGAAATGTGGGTGTTAATTCACCTCTGCCTAACCCTCCGGGGATAAAGGCGTGATTGTATGTATGTATGTATGTATTCAAAGCATGTATTCAGGAGCTTAAGGTCAGTCTCTCAGTCCTATTTGACTTATTTTGGGTTTTATAGGTATGAGCGACTGTCGTTTGACCTCTCAACTTCGAGAGGAAAGCATGCACCAGATGCCCAGAGTCAACAGGTCCCGAGTTTAAGTACTGGCTATTACACTACCGACTTGAACCCACTCCGACTTAACACTTTTGCTTAGCTGAAGGCGTTGGAGGGTTATAATACGAGTTATTTCGAGGGAATATTATTAATTTCGATTATAAATACACTTTAAAAAAAAATACTTTAACTTAGTACAATTTAAATTACGTAAAATAATCAACATTTTAAAACTCATTTAACACAGTTACGTACAATTTCATACTGAGTTGAACTTCAAGAAAATAATATTCAGTGTTCTGTTTTAATTAAGTCTCTTAATTACATACGAGGCGGCACACGCAGGGTTAAAATTCGCCAAGTTGCCACTTTATAATAATGTAGAATGTTGAATAAATATAAGTTGCGTAACGGATCGCCCGGGAGTTGCGAGCTCCCCGACTACTGTTCTACAACTATTTTTACTTATTAACCTTTAGTTTGAGTGAGTGGATTTATGCGACTTTCTTCTGAGTTATACTACCCTGGTATTTTAGGTGAAGTTAGTTCCGTGTTATAAATTAAAGTAATAGGTTTGGTTCAGGTTTTAGGCAGTGTTAGTTGGGTAGTAGCAGCACGAAGTTTAGAAAAGTGCCCGATAGACGACAAAAGGGGAGAGCCCCTATTTATTTTCTTAATACAGGTTTCCTTGTCATTTTGATACATTGGACATTATGACATTTGGCCCAACATACCCCGTACTCATTGATTAACTTTATTTCCTGATTGCCTTACTTTAAATCGATTAAGAAAGAAATAGCGAATCCACCTCAGGCGGGACTCGAACCTGCGATTGCCGGTGGCTCAGTGGTCAGAGCTTTCCCCTGTAGATAGATCGCGGATTCGAGTCCCGCCTGAGGTGAATTCGCTGTTTTCTATCTTAATCGATTTAAATTGTTAGTATATTAGGTAAATGCTTTAGAATTTCATTCACTTGCCTTACTTTAATCAACCACTAGTGTGACGCCCCTGGTGTTGCATACGTCCATAGGCCACGGTAACCACTTCCCATCAGGAGAGCCCTGTACTTATCTGCCACCTAAGCGGTATAAAAGAAAGTAATATTTACACTAACTAATGGGGAACCAAACCCGCAACTTCCGACTTCCCAGTCAAGCATTTCCCACCCACAAAGTTCGTCCTGCTATTAAAATTGTTTAAGTATCCAATTTATTAGTTACTTTAATAGTCAACAGGGTGCGAGGTCAAGGGCAAGGCAGTCGTCGACTCTTCTCCAAAAAGGGAAGCGAAGCGATAAAATTAAATATCGTAATATGGCACTTAGGACAAGTGCGTCAAGTTGCCACACCGTCTTACACTTTCAACACATTTAAAGTGTGACTGTGACTGTACTCACTTTCAACACAATACATAAAGTGCGTACAGTCACAGACAGAGATGGTTTAACGCTAAATTGTTTCCAACTGTGGATTGTACTAGGTGGAAAACTGAAAGAAGTAATATGGCGTCACACGCATATCGCGTGCACTCACTTTTTTTTAAATAAATGGTATTAGCAGCTTTGAAATTGGAAACTCTTGAAAACTAATTGATATTTCAAAATAATTATTTTACATGTATTTTTTATTTTTATTTTTTTGAAAAAAACTTCACGATTTATTTTGTGTTATTTTATTATTCTTACTATTTTCATCGTTTTGATTGATTTTAGTGGGATCAATACGGAACAACCCATTATTTCAATGTACAATGCTGTTATGGTATAGATAGATATATTTTGAATGGTCTGACTTAGCTGTAATTCTTCGATATCACCCAATATCGTCATTGGGTTGTGGAGTTCAGATGGCAGTCGCTTCACGGAAAATATTGAAGTTCAGTCAAATTCGCAGTTAGACTAGTAAACTCCGAAATGAAAGCTTCGGATGCGACTGTAATAAACGCTAGGATAAAGGAGATGAAGAAGGTCTGACCAGACCAAACCGACAAGGTTACACTGGTCGAGATCTCATAGTTCTCATACTAACTGGCTCGGTGTTGTAACCTAACCTAACATAGCTCACTAAAGAAATTGAGCAGGTAATTCCAAGAAAACAAATCAACAAAATAATCTAATAGCTTTTGTTTCCAATTTCACATACAAAAGTCAAGAATACCGAAAATAACTCAAAATACAACGAAATGTAATCAATTACTCGCTAAACATAATACCGGTATAAAGCTTAACCTTCGCATACCTGCGACAAATACTTTAGTATACATACGGACGTACGGTCTGTGAGACCGTTCTTTAGAGTTCAAGAGATATGAGGCTCAGATACAAACTTTCGTCTCGAGGTTGGTAGAAAACTGAAAGGAACTCTCATAAAATCCAAGATGCACTATATCAGGAGTAAAAACGAAGTAGAGCCGCCGGAGCAGGTTTTACGCCTAGATGATAACAGATAAATAGATGATCGCATTATTTATCTGTTATCATCTAGGCGTAAAACCTGCTTCGGCGGCCCTACTTCGTTTTTTCTCGTTAACATTATTGTATATATCATGGAACGCGAGAGTTTAAAAGTTAGTAGTGAGACCATAAGTACTTATGATAGTGATAAACTCCATTCTACTCGTAATTCTAATAGTCGCTCATCACCAATTTTATTCGATATTAGCCATTAACTTTTTAAGAACCACAAAACGCCACAAACGTTATCTATTGGAAACCAAATAAAAATACTGTGAGTCTCACAGACCTATACGTGTATTCGCAGGTTAACGTCGAACAGCCCAACTCAGGAATCCCTTGAACTCAATTAATTCCCGCTGAAGTGGCACCTTCCTCAAGGTCTGTCCGGATTTGTGAATATTAATATTCGCGTAACAAATGTCAAAAGTCGAAACTTTTGTAATTAAGAACGAGATTTCCGTATTTCTACTTAATGAGGGTTGGTGACATAAGACCTTATTCTCATGCGATAGGATGTAGTTACATATGTTAATTTTTGAAGTTGAATTTTTTTCATAAAATAGCCTATAGCCTTCGATACATTGCTTCGATATCACCAATGACTTGTGGAGGTCAGATGGCTGTCGTTTCACGTAAAATATAATCGAAGTTCAGCCAAAGTCGCGGTTAGAATGAAAAAAAGCTGACCCAGACTTCTGCCAGAATGCTTCGGATGCGACTCGGATAAATACCAGGACGAATAGGAGTGAAATAGGAGAAGTAAAGAAGATAACAGCCCTAATTGATTAGTCGCTTTTTACGACCACCTTTTTGCCACCCACGGCTTTTTGCCACCGAAGTTCTTACTAGGATCCCATACATAGTAACGGTACGTGAGAGGTGTAACTACAATTTAGGGTCAAGTCTGAAAATTATTTCGACTCATCAAACTTTTTAGCAGTGACGTTTCACCAAGACCCAGTCCCTCCTTCCCCTCCGCTTTCCGAGTTCAATGGGGAAACCGTGCTTCCCACACCAGAGGGCATCTTGAAACCATGCAGAGGCAGAGGAATATTATGCTCTGGGCAATCTTAAGCCCCGATATCTGAAGACTCGGCAACGGGGTGGTTTCGAAGAAATTACAGCACGAAAAAGAAGGTTCACACAAAGAAACTCCAATCCATCTTTCGTCATTCGAAAATACACCAAAGTCAATATTTAGTATCAAAATAGCAACAACATTATAAATCAGCTTAAACTGGAGGGAACATCGAAGGATTAAATATTTACAAGCTTGCTACAATATAATACTCACATCGCCATATTGAAATGAACTTGTGGCGCCGCGCGCCGTGGGACGTGAGAAATTTGTCCATATTGTACCAGGAGTCAAGAAGACTGAGTTGGTGTAACTTACATGACATGTTTGAAGTTAGTTCCGTTTTAAATTATTAAGCTCCAATTTTGTCTGTTATCTGGAGATTTAAACTGGGAAATATGTACAGGCATCTTATGTTGGTCCCATGAATTTCTAAATTGAATGTTTTTCATCTGTACTGGACAGATCCCTGTCTAAAGATTAGAAAGAAAATTGGTGAAATATAATAATAATAATAATAAGTGTCACCGTCCCGGGGAATCCCTTAGACATATAATCTCTGGTTGTTCTCGTCTTGCCAACGGCGAGTATTTGCACAGGCATAACCAAGTAGCCAGGATAATCCATCAGCAACTTGCCCTGAAGTATAACCTTGTGGAGTCAGAGGTACCATACTATAGGTATGTGCCCGACCCAGTTCTCGAAAATGGGCATATCACGTTGTACTGGGATCGATCTATTATCACTGACAGGACTATTGTTGCCAATAAGCCTGATATAGTGATAATAGATCGATTAGAGCGCCGTGCAATAATAGTTGATATCACTATCCCTCATGACGAGAATCTCATGAAGGCAGAAAAAGAAAAACAAATTAAGTATTTGGACTTGGCCCATGAGATTGTCGACATGTGGGATGTTGACTCGGCTATTATTGTACCGATAGTCGTTTCCGTTCACGGACTTATCGCCAAGAGCCTCGATCAACATCTTAAGAGGCTCTCGTTAGACGGTTGGCTCAAGGGCTTGATGCAGAAGGCAGTTTTGCTAGGCACTGCACGCATAGTGAGGAAGTTCCTCTCCCTGGAGCCCTAACCACCGGCAGCTTGGTCCCTGTACCCGATGCCGGTGGGACACTATTTTTTATATTTTTAAATGTATTTTTTTTTTTAAGTATATTTAGAAATATAATTAATATGTATATAAAATGAATAAAGGAGAATAATAATAATAATAACGTTTATTTCTCACCATACATGTTACATAACAAATCTGAAATAAGATACAGTAGAATGTAGTTTTAACATTAGTGCTAGGGTCAATCAGAATTATGGCGGGTTGGTACCTGAACTAGGAGAATCCTGTGTCTCAGGTTACCAACCCTCCACCCCTGGCCAGTATCTAATATATTTTATAAATCGGGATGTGTGCAAATACGTGTTTGTGTGTGTGTGTGTGTGTAGTATAGATAGATATTGCGTAGCAGTAGAGCGTTCGTTCGTTCGATCGCGGGTTCGGTGCATGCACAGTGTAGATTTGGTATACTCGTATATAAATACCAATGTCTGATTGCATTGATCTGGGTGTTTTTGTGAATAATATATTTCAAGCCGTTTTTTTATGTCAAAGGGACAATGTTGTTATAGTACGCGCCAGTTAGTGCGGCAATACAGGTCATTCACCCCTCTCTACCACTGACATGTTACTTGCAAAAACGACAGTTTCATTGTTCCCTTAACGACAGAAAGTACTGTCGCTAGTGAATCGTGGTAAAAGTCATCTAGACAGCTCAGCGCTATAGAGATAGAGACATCAGTTAAATTTCCGATACTAGTGACATCTATGGCCTAGTTTTGTTACTACAAAACCCTACGTATAATATATAATCATAAATATCTTAATTTTGAGAATTGAGACTGAAAATTGTTAATTTTTATACCGGTGGAGTTCAAACATATAAATTCACAATTTTCACAAGTACAAAAACGGATTAAAGGACTAGAAACACAAATAAAAATAAAGTCGGTAGATAGTTATTTAGCGCCATCTATTTGGCGTGCAAAGTAATATCGAGGACAAAACGTTGTTCGAACCCGTCAGCGCTATGTAGAGTTAGGTAGAGTTAGAAAAATACTAGAGCGCCGCGTTTGTTTAATATTATCGAGAATATTAATTTCAATGATACACATTTAATAGAAATTATAATGTTTCAGGTTTCTTATTTGAATGTAAGAAGTATGCTTTAATATAATATGTGACATTTGTCGAGGTTTTAACATTAAAACAAAGTATTTTATTCGTACTTATTATCCAAAATATCAAACTCTTATTCAATTTTCACTCATAATAACATTAATAATTAGTTCTGATGCGGTACATTTTTTGCAATTACCAGAGATCCGATTCTCAGCACTCCATGGATTCACCGTGCGGTCACCGGGTCCATAGCGTGATACAGAGAGGAACACCGTGACGGCGACTGGGACTTGCGACCCAGCTGTAGGTTTGGGTGGCCACCTTGTGATGCATCAGCGCTCACCTCCACCGTCAGTAGTGTCCCCCCCCCCCCTACCTATCCAAATTTGGTAAGATCCTATCGATGCCGCTTTTGATATTCGATTTAGCTTACTGAAGCTCTTGGCAATCCGAGGTCTTTAAGTAAGTTGTACTGGGATTTAGCTGGAATTCCCCTTGCTCCTACTTCTACGGCGTAGAGTTTAACCACGTAGCCGTTTTTGGTTAACTCGTTAGTCAAGTCAAAGTATTTGTTTTGTCTTTATAACGTGGTCTTTAGGTATATTAGTTTCCCACGGTACTGTGAGTTCTACAAGCACTGCACGCCTATGCGATCGTGAAAAAAGGAATATATCGGGTCTGGATGATGAGGCACAGATATCCTCCGGTATTTTATAGTGCTTCTCATACGTGTCTACGAGTATTGTCCAGTCAACGGCAGTTATTAAAATTGAATATGGCTTTTGAGATGATTTCTTTGAGCAGCCTTCCTTTACAAACACAATGTCGTTTCTTTGGTTTGTAGTTAATCCTTTTTTCGCTCTAGCTACCGCCAAATTTACAGCCTCACGTATGATTTCTAATACCTTATCATGTCGGCGCGAGTAATGACCCCGGTCTAGTAAAATGATAATGTAATAATCTTTAATTCTTTATTTTTATTGGCATCTCTGGTAGCTTCGTAAGACGTGGTCCCCGTGTATTATGATAAGCGAGCGATATTCATTAGCGACAGTTTTTGTAATGGAAGCGATACGTCAAGTAACCTATTGTTTTTTTTTTCAAGATGAAGGTGGGTGAATGACCCGTATTGCCAGGCTAACTGGCAAATAGTATAGGTACAATTTATGCATTTGAGTTCCATCTGGTTGGTGGGTTGATTTATGTATGGTGAAGTACTAAATAAGTTCTTCTATCAGGAAATTCTTCAGTATAAGAACGGCAAAAGCGCCTGAGTAGAGTCACCTGAGTCACCACCGATCTCGTGAAGTCAAAGTTATTAATAACGTGTGTCTCAAGTCTCAATACATCTTTGCCTAACCCATCGCGGATAACTGGTGTGAATTTTTATGTAAGGAAAATGTCATCAACCGCTTTCGTAATCAAATCGATTGAATTCTGCAGCGAATAACCTCGAGAAGCTTCGATATAGTCGATATAAAATTTATATCGCAATCAGGCATAAAATCGTGAAAATGAAACCAGGAAATACGATCAAGCTACCGCACCGCTAAAAGCGTGGCCGATGAGCAGAAAAGGCATCACAGCTCGCTCGGGGTTTCTTCTATTTAGCTCTTAAAAATTCTTCAGTCCTGGTACTTATTAGACGTATTTTTTTATAAATGAATAAAAATATTATTTAAAAAAAGCAAAAAATAAATAGGTCAATAGGCAATACACCCCTTTTACGTGCGTCTAACACGTTACTGGCGAAAACTGGCCGTTAATTCACTTCTGCTTACCCCTTGGGGGAAATTGGCATAAGTTTATGTGTGCACCATGTTTGTTATTTCTGTAGAACTTGGTCCGCGTGGAATTCTGATACCGTTCCCTCAACCCATGGGAACCAATGAATAAAAATAATTTCAGGGATAAAAAGTAGACCGTACGTTAATCCAGAGTATAATCTATACCTATATAACAACTTTCAGCCAGAGCTGTTCAGCCATTATGCATGATTGAGTCATAAAATTCATCTAGATTATCCCAGATGGCTTATAGTTGGTTAAATTCGACTTCCAACCCCTCTAGACAAGTGACAATTCGTCGGTCGGTGTATGATGGAATAGAATGCCAAATGTATGGGATTTGACGTACCTATATGACAGGCGTCAACGAATGTCAAAAACGTCAAATCCTATACATTCGTCATTCTGTTCCATCATACGCCGAGCAACGAATTGCCACTTGTCTAGAGGGGCAGATCTACATTGATAGCTAGAGGACTTATAACAGAGGTTGTAGATACCTCCCCCAGTACTGACGTGAATCTACTCTTAACAAGCAATTGAGTTCAGTTAGAGAAGTTAAAGCAAAGAATAGGTAAGACATACATACATACAATCACGCCTTTATCCCCGGACGGTTAGGCATTGGTGAATTAACACCCATAATTGCACCAATCATTGTATTAAGTCCCACGTAATAGGAGGTGAGCTTATGACCGTATTCCGGGCACTTCTGTAGACTCGAGCCATGTATCTGAGCCTGAGTCTAGGCTGTATATACCTGTTTGATGTTGAACAGCCCTATCCATTAATCGCCTTGTACGCCACCACAAGGGAGGAAATGGGGTAGCCCAAATTCCAGGAATTCTCTGCCAGGAACCACGCGAGATAAAAGTACTTGGTTAAAGGGAACATTAGTAGTATGTGGGTTACAAGAAGTCCTTTAAAAAACTAATAAACGCGTTTTAGCAGCGTATAGATATATACCTAGAACTACTCTCACCAGTTTGTCACTACGACGCCTTGACAAAGAGATTTCAATTTAAGTAAAGTAATCCAATTTCACACGGCCGTGGATACAAATGGGTGTAATTTTATACGGCGGATGTAGGCGCCGCTTAAAATTAACGGCTGTTAGTTATGACGACCTGGTACATGCTGGCTTTTTTATTGGTTTTTATTGAACGTTCACGATAGGCCAGATTGGGCGTTATTATTGCTTAGGCTATTTACGGCCAATTATATAGGAATTGCTCAAAATGTGCTCGACATGCACATTACTTGTTTCTTGGCTGTCTTTTGAGGATAGCACGGGATACTACTGCACTGCGGTGGGCGAGCTCAAACTCACCAAACATATATCATTATTACGTAAACAATCAATTGATTCAATTAATGTAAAAAAATTGTCAATTTCTTTGATCAAAATGTTCATTGGAAATAGTAGATTACCCAACAAGTGAAAAAAAGGTGAATTCTTTTCGAGGCACCAAGTTGTATCCCGAGAGGAGTGAAGGTTTCTCCGGTAGAATCCCGAGCGTAGCGAGGGGTTCTAGAGAGAAACCTGAGTGGATCGAGGGATACAAGAGCCGAGATGAATTCTTTTTTCACGTGTTAGGTACTCAACTTTTCACCATTGACTACGAGAAAACGATTACTCTGTGATTATGAATTACATTTTGTTATGGATAGTACACAAAAGAAGCAGCAAATTATCAGTAATAGCTACCGCTTTAGCGCGAAAAGACTCAGGAGTCTTTTCGCGTTCGAGAATATGACTTTCATTTTCATCACTAGATGAAGTTTAGTCATTTTATGATTATGAGACAAACATAAACTTTTACAAGGAAAATTACACAGAAAATGGCGGCATTTTTTTTTCTTAATTTAAACTGAGCCACATTCCATCCAGCCAGTGATTACATTTAGGTGGCTTTTAGTACGTTTTTATAGTAAGAGTGTGCAACCTCTTTGTATGTTTCACTAGAATCCGTACATTCGCGCATGTTCCAAATTCAAATTTTTTTATTCACTCGGTGAAACAAAGAGCGTTTTATTCACTGTTTTTGATGAATCACGGGCCCTTTTTCGAGTGTCAATGGTGAAATAGTACATTATGGTACAAGTGAGCAACGTTGGTGATTACCGCCGAGGCGCCATTGAGACCCGAGCCGCCAGGCGAGGGTCTTAAGACAGCCGAGGACGGTAATCATCATGCTCACACGTGCCATACGACGTTTTACAACACACTTGCGAATAAAATAATACTACAAATACTAAATAAACAATACTACAAATTAATTCGTTTTCCTATGCGCGCGCATTTAACAATGGCGGTCGACCATATTTAAAAAAAAATGAGGTTTGAACTTAACTTTTTATTACTGTTTTTTTTTTCTGTACTTAGAGAAAAAAAAAGTTAAATTTGAGCGAAAATTTTGTTTATTACACAAGTATTACAAGTTTAAATTATTTATTTAAATACGAAAATGCATCAAATGACCATACAATAGGCGTATTAATTTATTCGTACTATTAAACACGTTATTTTTTGTATCAAAACTTTTTTAAGAACATAGACAATTATAGACACTTCCTATAAAATTTAAAAAATAATCTATAACTCACTTTTGTGAATAATAGTAATGAAAAAGTCACAGTTTTATAATAGGTGTCATTCCGTGCTTAATTGCGGTAAAATAATATCACTGTTATGAGCAGGTGTGTTGTAAAAGATATTATTTGATAAGTGTAATACCACCCTGACCGTCGTAGTCCAACTTTGTGTTGTATCTAAAGTAATTGCACAGAAGCGGGACACGGGATATCAAACTCAGAACTTTTAGACCAATCGAATTAGGACTGATAGTATTGACACCCTTCGGGCACTAGTGAACCTGTTGGATGCCTACAGGGTGACCGCAGCGTACAGGCACAGAACAGATAATAGTACTACCGTAGTACAGGTGTGTTTACTATAAGGATTATTATTTATTACTTATTGATGTAGTATTTCTTTTATTTATTTTTTAACAGTAGGAGTTGTTATAAATCACTAAAATCACTATTGATTATTCAGGGCTGTCCAAACCATGGCCCGCGGGCCGCGTGCGGCCCGCGGCTTGAATTATTGCGGCCCGCAGAATCTTTTTTATAATCTTTGTATATAATATACATTAATGAGCAAATTATTTTTCTCGCGACGTAATTCAAATGTTTTGGGTATGTATTCGATCACACCGCACACATCAATATTTACTCGAGAACGCGGGAATTCCCCGAACACAAAATAGGTACGTCGCGCGTCGTTCATTGGGCATTGTTAGTCACTTGTCAATCTTGTCATTCGACGCGACGAAAGTTTTTATTACGCAAGAATACTCTCAAGTTATTAAAGACTTTTCCATTATTTTTAACTTACTTATTGTGTTGTTCGCTTTGTGTTTAACTATATTAAACTTAATCTCATCATGTCTGCAAAGAAGAGGAAGTTAAGTGAAGAAAACCGTACATTCAATGAGAAATGGGAGTTTGACAGAAAATTCAACAGAAAATTTAGGGACTTTTTAAGTGAAATCGATGCACCATAGCCAACTTGTACGGACACGTGAATAGATTTATGAGCAAACTGAAATTGTTCAAAACGTCTTTACAACAAAATGATTTTTCTTTTTTTCCAAGTTGTAAAGAACATTATTTAGAGATGAAAAATTTTGAAGAATTTAATTTTTTGGACCACCTCAATTACATGGACGAAATAATCGTCGAATTTGAGCAACGTATCGCAGATTTAAAAAAAATTGAGTGTGATATAACTAGCACTCTTTACTCATCCATTAACGATTGCAGTTGAGAGTGTGAAGATTGATTATCAACTGGAACTGTGTGATCTGCAATCAGACCCCTTTTACAAGGGCAGAACAGAAACAGGAATTGAGTTTTTTAAGCTCCTTATTGAACGTTTCCCGAAACTGACGAATTTCGGGCTAAAAATGGGATGATGGGCAGCACCTACCTTTGTAAAAGTGCATATTCAACAATGAAGTTTATTAAATCCGAAATACAGGTCTTCATTGACAGACACTTCACTTAATCAAGCACTGCGTCTAGCTGCTACTAATATTGAGGTTGATGTTGACAGAATTGTAAAAGACAAATTAATGAAAAAGTGAATAATAAAATGATGATACCTATTATACTTATATTTTACTTTTTAGATATTTTGCGGGCTGCGGCCCCCCAATGTATTAAGTTATTTTTGTTGGCCCTGGGTCCCATCTAGTTTGGACAGCCCTGGATTATATTATTGCCATTCATTTCAAATACCATGAAACGTACACCGAATTTCTTTTGATAAAGTTGTGGCACTTGAGTCCAAATGAAGTGTCACGTCACGAACCTGGGCCAAATTACATAATAGGTACCCGAAAGTTCGGTCCGCAACTTCGGATGTCTGTTTAATGGTTGGCATACCTATGCACTACATCGTCTACATCAACAACCCATCTACCAAAAGATGGAATTATTATAATTTTCCGCAACATACTAACCAAAGGACATCATTCAGATTGGGCTAATTTTTATTTTGCCGGCCAAAGAAAAAAAATACAATATTCGGTTAGAGCTTGTTCTTACTAACATTTTTTATTAGTGCGTCGAAGTTGAGGGACCACTTCCAATGGTTTTATTAGAGTTTAAAAATCTTAAAAATATACACTTTTTATGATACGAACTATTCAAAATAAATGAAAAATATTGTTATACATTGGAAGAATAGTTAATAAAAGCAATAAAAAATAAACCCCATACTGCATATTGTTGTTTTTCGTCCATTTATTTACGGCTAAAATTAAAAGTGTCGATTAAAGAAAATAAAATCCGCTAGAATTTTTCCTTATTAGCATTTTTTATTATGGCGTCAAAGCTGAGGGACCACTTCCCTCAGTTTTATTTATATTCGAAAATCTTGAAAACATACATTTTTTATGATACGAACTATTGAAAATGAATTAAAAATATTGTTCTATATTGGAAGAGTAGTTCATATAAGTAATAAAAAATAAACCGCATATTACATATCGTTGTTTTTCATCCATTTATCTAGGTTAAAAATTGAAAGTGCCAGTCAAAGAAAACAAATGTGATATTCCGCTAGAGCTTGTACGCGTTTGCATTTTTATTATGGTGTCAAAGCTGAAGGACAACTTCCCTTGGTTTTTTTTTTTGAGTTCAAAAATCTTGGATATAATACATTTTTTTAAACGTATTATTGAAAATGAATGAGAAATATTGATTTATATTGGTTAAAGGTGCATTTCCAATTATTGAACTTAGTAAATGTGTTGATCATATTCCACAGTTACAAGGCACTAATGGCAATGCCATAAGGTAGATTCGTGGACGATAGCAATCACGTCATGTCCAGGTTCGTCAACATTATATATACATTATCATAGATAAAACAAACAGGGTTGAGTGCAATGAAACAGTGTTATTGCTCGTGTATTTTATTTTTAATTGCTTATTTTTATTGCTTTATTGCTTTTATCAACTATTCTTCCAATATAATACAACATAATTTATTATTCCTTTTCAATTATTTATTTTATTTAAAATATACGTTTCCGAGATTTTTGAACTCAAATAAAACCGAGAGCAGTATTCCCTCAGCTATGATGCTATAGTAAAAATGTCAATGAAAACAAGCTCTAACGGAATATCATATTATTTTTCTTTGGCTTCACTTTCAATTTTTGGACCTAACTAACGAAAAACAGCGATATGCAGTATGGGATTTATTTTTTATTGCGTTAAACAACTATTCTTCCAATATAGAACAATATTTTTCATTCATTTTCAATATATAATATCATAAAAATTATATGTTTCTAAGATTTTTGAACACCAATAAAACTGAGGGCAGTGGTCTCTCAGCTTTGACATAGTAATAAAAAGTGCTAATAAGGACAAGCTCTAGCGGAATATCATATTTGTTTTCTCTGACCGGCACTTTCAACTTTGGATCTCAATAAATGGACGAAAAACAACAATATAAAGTACAGGGTTTATTTTTATTGCTTTTATTAACTATTCTTCCAATGTATAGCAATATTTTTCATTTATTTTCAATAGTTCGTATCATAAAAAGTGTATATTTTAAGATTTTTAAACTCTAATAAAACCGTTGGAAGTGGTCTCTCAACTTTGACGCTATAATAAAAAATGTTAGTAAGAACGAGTTCTAACGGAATATCGTATTTTTTTCCTTTGGCCGGCACTTTCAAAACTAGCCCAGATTTGTATGGAGAGTGAATGTTGTCCTTTGCCCCATTTAGGTTCATCTCACACATTTTGTTATGAATAAAAAATGACATTACAAAAAGTACTATTTGAATTCAGACTTCCCATCTACATCGTGACGGATGTATCACATTTCCGTATATACACGTAAATGGCTTTTTGCGCATACCATCATTCATCATACATCAGAGACTTGACAAATAAATGTACAAAAATGTTAAATGTGAGCTGGTTTTGTTGTATTTTTAAAAGCCTTTATCGAAACTGTAATAAATCCGGTAGCTCAAATTGAATACAATGGTGCGGCGAAAACTAATTGCTGACTGGCTAAATTGAAATTTGAAATCAGGACAAATAATGTAGATCGTCGATGCAAGTAGCTAATAATCCCTTGTATAGTATGAGCATATTTATACCATAGTGGTATAAAAATATTTGGTTTTAATTTTTCGAGAATTTGGCGCCACTGAATTCCCAAGGACTAGAAAGTGGATATAATTTCGCGATCCTGTAATTTATTTATTGAACTATGTATTGCTCGGAACATATATCTTGGACCTAAAATGTGGTCAAAACACACGTTTCTTGGGTGTCTTTTGAGAAGAGCACGTTGTGCTACGGCGGTGGACGAGTTCAAATTCACTAAACATTTTGTTTGTCTCGCGACTTACGTCTAAGATATGTGACCCGAGGTATACAATATTGTGGCCTATTGTGGCATACAAACAACACAGCACATTCTCTTTATTTTACTTTAATTGTTGTCCTGCTAAACTTGGTTCAACGAAACCGCCATTATTAACCAACAAAGTTTACACAATAGTACCAGGCAACTATAAAGACGAGAAAGTATTACATTACGTGTAACAAAGTCGCTTCAGGCAGTTGAATTTAGAACAAGAAACATGATTACAACAAGTAGCCTCGTACTGGCCGCCAACAAAATGTGTAAATAGCGTACCGAGTTAAACTTCTGCGTTCCTAGTTTAAACTAGTTGTAAATGCTAGGGCACCGTTGCTAAAGGAAAGTTTGCTAGAAAAATTATCGCTGTTACATACTGCTGTTGTTCTTTTAGTTCATGGCTGTGAAAATTGAGGAAAATATACATTTAATATGAGAAGTTTTGCTTCTAAATACTCCCCCTATCTCTCTCTCTCTCTATGTAGTTGGGAATATATTTGATTTATTTCCTACGTTTAGTTCTGTGGGCGTCACAGAAAAAATATTATGCGAAAATTTCATTCTCCTTTCTTAATAAGAACTACTATTGTAAATATACCGATTTACTTTCGATAATGACGATGAGCATTCTTCACCGGGAAACGTCATAAGAACTCATTAATATTAATTAAGCATTTTCCTTCAAAGTACACTAAAAACCTAATAATAACAATCAAATAAATGTACAAAACTAATCATAATATAAAATGACGTCACATTCCCAGTTTTAAAAAGCGTCAAAAAGAAATATACGGAATATACCGCAAAATATATTTCAACGGGATCTTCTCAGCGGGCACGTAAATGGCCGCGTAGAGCGTTCGTAGCCATTTCGTAGCGGTTCATAATTCTGTCACGAAACAAGTGACACGTAGACACACTCGACACAATTATGACTTGCTACGTGACGCCTACGTAGCGGGCCTACTGCCTAACTACATTATATACATGACTAATAACCTACATTATTACAGAAAAGTTGCTGGGAAATTTTATTGCATTTAGCTACGAATGTTATTAGCTGGTTGCTTAACATTTTAACCGACTTCAAAAAGGGGGTTCTCAATTCGACCTGTAAGTTTTTTTTTTACCAGATCAGTAAATCTGTAATTACAGTTATTTTTTACTTTCCAGTTTCTCTTTTTTGTTTCAAGAAGTTGGATTAACATTTTTGTTAAAAAAAAAATATGTAGAATAATTATTATATTAATTATTTATTATTGGTTTATAAATAGTCTATGCAGACTACACTAAAAATTACTTACCTGCTACGTTTTTTTATATCACTTAGGTTGCAGACAAGCACACAGCCCACCTGATTGGTTACCGTGGCCTATGGACGAGTGCTACCTTTTTACTGTTTTGTTTTTTTATTTTCTCGCTTTTTTGCACTTTTTACAGTCTTGGTTTTGCTAAACTCTTACGTTCGTAAAAAATGCGTGAGTCATTGGGACTGCTGATAGAAGTGAAAACTACTAGATACTTACCTAAGTAACTTGTGAAAAATTAAAAAATAAAATCGGCCAAGTGCGAGTCGAAATCGCCCAAGAAGGGTTCCGTAGCAGCAAAGGCGAAAATTGCAGTTTATGACGTATTAAAAAAAACTACTCACTGGATGTCATTCAAACTAATTTTCAGGGGAAGTTTTCATGGCAATGTACATATATTTTTTTTTTTTTGGTTTATCATTCTCTTATTTTAGAAGTTAGAGGAGTTTTTCTACTTTGCAACTGTCTCTCGCGCAAACTATTTAGTTTAGAAAAAAAATATTTTAGAAACCTCAATAGCATTTTTAAAGACCTATCTATAGATACCCCACACGTATGGGTTTGATGAAAAAAAATTTTTGACTTTCAGTTCTAAGTATTTATATTTTTGTGTGAAATTCTTAATGCGGTTCACAGAATACATCTACTTACCAAGTTTCAACAGCATAGGCCTTATAGTTTCGAAGAAAAGTGGCTGTGACATACGGACGGACAGGCAGACAGACGGACAGACGCGCTTAAAGAGCTCCACCCATTCTTACGTCACAGCGTGACGGACCTCACTGCCGCGAGTTCCATGTATTTTGTTCACAAAAAAAGTTTTCTATAAAATCGCTTATACCTGTAATCCGCTATCGCTTATGCCCATAACAACAGCCTAAAGCGACGTGGTGCCTGGCATCCGACTGAGCTGTCCGCGTTATTAAAGTCCACAATATGTGATAATGACACCATCGAGGCACTTGCCGTCTTATCGTGTGGACAGAATGGGAGGAGCGCCGCGGTATATGTACTAACTTGTGCGAGTTCAATGGACTAACGTACGGAGTTAGGTTTATTGTATTTATGTATGTATGTGACTGGAGTGTTTTGAACGGTTGAATTGATTTTGATGGAATTTTGTGTATCTAATATCTGTCTAATAATAGGCACTGTGTGTAAGATGTGTATGTACACGTAAATATAATATGAACAGTAAAAAAACAATACTTAATAACAAAGAATTCCTCCCCATCGACGTCAACTGGGATGGTGGCCAGAAGACTGGCGGCATTGCCACGTTGAATGGCAATGCCAATCCTTTGTGCAAGGAATAAACCAGCCATCTGGTCACGGGTAGCGTCTATTAAGCGTTTTGATATGTCTTTATATAATAGACGGGCACTTGGACCCCATGATCCCAGCGTTTCGTCTCGTCTCTATGTTTTTTTATGTAATTATGTAAATATTTGGAATAATAATTATATCCTATTTAAATTATATGAACAGTCGACAAAGGAGATATGGTCGCACTTTTTATAAAAAGTTGTATGGAAAAGTGTATCCATATCTTCTTTGTCGTATGTATTCCATTTCGTAAGGAAACCCTCTTTTATTTTAATTATAGCGCCGATTTGAGTTACACTTTAAGAAATGCATGAATAGGAAAACCCTGAAAAGCACTAACTAATACATTGAATAATAATACCCGAAAAAAATCAATAACAATTTTCTCCAATAGACATGACTTTGAACAGAAACAGAATATTATTTTTATACTCGTATATATTTCATCAAACGCTAAAAGCTACACGTTCGGCCGTATACATTATAATTCAAATGATATGATTAAAAGGCAAAGGAACGTGTGTTTGTTTGTTAAACTTTGATCATAAAGCGGAACTTCAATTTCCCACAGGAAATCAGCAGAAAATCTCTTGACGAAAAAAACACAAGAAAAATCTTTTCATAAGCGTCTGTAATACGTCTCACCTTAAAGTAAGCACTCAATTATATAAAAACTAGCCTATGCTCGCGGTACCGCCCGCGTGGATATTGGTTTTCACAACTTTTAGTCATACCTCTGGTTTTGCTCAACCAATTAAGCATTGGCTACAAACCACATAGGTTTTCTTAAATGCTTATGTATCTTTTTGTTGTATATAACTGTTTAAAATGATAAATAAATTAAAAAAAAAAAAAAAAATTGCGATCAAAATATATGAAAGATTTTAAATCTGACATTCAGTAGTTTGTGCATCCATCGGCTAGCAGACGGACTAGAATTTCAATAAAATATTTTGTTTTTAGTATCGTTAATATGCCTCGAATTCTCGACTCCGTCAAGTCCTCACCATATTGCCCCGGTTAGGAGGAGCCCTAACCGGGGCAATATGAGGACACAGTAGTTCCACATCTGAAGGTGCCATGGTGGCCCTGAGTCAGCCGAGGCATGCGGTTTTAGTCGGTTGATTCCGTCATAACCTCCCACATCGCTTCATCTGAGGGGATTTCTGCACTAAAAAAAAACCGTTAATATAACAAAAACCAAGTACTTTGTTTATATAAATCTTCAATGTACAGACACGACCACTTTACAATTAATAGTATAGAAGGTTAATACCCTCAACCAAAAACACAAAAAAACTTGTTATATCACTCTGTAGTCCCACCATATTATCTCTCCGTTCTTTCCCTCTTCCCCTCTTGGCCCTCACAGAATCCTCTCACAATACCCGACTATAGGGAGCGTTCCAGATATCGCCAGTCCTGAATGGCGCATCCGCCATGTTCCAATAACTTATATTTATTTTGTATAGACGGTATAGAAAATGATTCCGACATGATTTCTGGGTGCGGAAATAAGCTTGGAGAAATGATATCGCCTTAAATAAGATAACTGTGTGTGTTTATTTTTACTACTCGCATTTCGAAGGTCTACTTATTCATTTATTTTTTCGAAAATGTTAAATGTATTTGTTTGACGGAGAGGATGGACGAAAGAAGACTGACGAAACAGATTTATGAAGCGAGGGTGAATGGGCAACCCGGTAGGGGTCGACCTAGATTTACGTACGTCAGTCAGATCGAAGACATTTTAAAGAAAGGACATGTCAAGAGTACCCGAAACCTGCGAGCATGCATGAAAGCAATTATGAACGTAGAAGAAGCGAAAGATGTATGCCAGGATCGTAGCAAGTGGAAAGTTGTGGTCTCTGCCTACACCACTGGGAAAGAGGCGTGACTGTATGTATGTATGTATATATTTTTTTGAATGATTTTTTGAAGAGATCCGATTCTCAGCACTCCATGGATTCACCGTGCGGTCGCCGGGTCCATAGCGTGATACAGAGAGGAACACCGTGACGGCGACTGGGACTTGCGACCCAGATGTAGGTTTAGGGTGGCCACCTTGTGATGAATCAGCGCTCACCTCCACCGTCAGTAGTGTTCCCCCCCCCTAACTATCCAAATTTGGTAAGATCCTATCAATGCCGCTTTTGATATTCGATTTAGTAAAGAGCTTACTGAAGCTCTTGGCAATCCGAGGTCTTTAAGTAAGTTGTACAGGGGTTTAGCTGGAATTCCCCTTGCTCCTACTTCTACGGCGTAGAGTTTAACCACGTAGCCGTTTTTGGTTAACTCGTTAGTCAAGTCAAAGTATTTCTTTGTCTTTATAGCGTGGTAATTTTTTGTAAACTTTGTTTTTTTTTTTGTAGAATAATAGCATGAAAATGTATCGTAATCGAAAGTATCTTCTTTCACCATCGCGTTAATCCCAGTCGCATCCGAAGCTCTCACCTCCGAGTCTGGGGTCCACTTTACCAGTCTAACTGCGAATTTGGCTGAACTTTGATATTTTCCGTGTAGCGACTGCCATCTGACCTCCACAACCCAATGGCAATATTAGGCGATATCGAAGCATTGACGAATTGCGACTAGATCAGTTTTTGAACTCATACCCGTATGGACTGCCATAGGTGTTCGTATGACAACCGAGACCGACGGCTTAACGTGCTCTCCGAGGCACGACCAGACCAATGCAATGCAAATACCCATATTCATGCATACAAATATTTGCACTAAGCGGGGATCGAACCCGCATCTTCTGCGTAGAGGCCGAGTTCACCACAGCTACGCCATAGAGGCTGTCATTCGATACCTATAAGTCTTTAAGGTGATTACATACACGAATGACTTTGACCATACAAATGCTTAAGGTCATTCGTTCATATTTGAACCGTAAAAATCAGTAAAACTAATTTTAATAGATAACTTTAGGTATAGGCGACGGTTACTAACTAAGAAGATCACGTCATTCTAATACACTTATTTAACATACATGTGAAATTTTAGATTATTTGGATACATATTGTAGAAAATATATGGTTTCATAAGAAAGAGTAGAGTGATGTTCAGAGCCTCTTATCAACTATTTCCTCCTTTTTTATTTAATTTATGAAAAGATGAAGTTACTCTGCATATCTTGTAGTATGCAGGCATGTGAATTCCAGATCTGTAGGTTTTATAGTTAAAAAGAAAAACGGTTTCAAAAATACCGATTTTTCTACTGATCTGATTCGGGGCCTTAAAAGCGAAAAATAGGTTAGTTCACAGCAGTTATAAGTAGGTAAGACTAGACTGGTAAACTTTTGGCTTTCAGACGAATGAGCCCGTATATCCACTGAATTTATTTGAGATACGTCTCCGAATCGTGAAAGGTATTTCTATTTCTAAGAAACCGTAATAATCTAACGTTCTATCGCAATCTTAATGGAATTTCTAATGGAAATGTTAGTTTCGTTAGTTTGTATTCATCTTCTAATATATAAAAATCAATGCCACTTTTCGTTGTTAGTTTATAACTCAACAACGGCTGAACCGATTTAGCTAATTTTAGTCTTGAAATATTCGTGGGTGTCTAGGGAAAGTTTAAACGTTGAGAAAATAGGTGCAGCGGGAACGGGAAAAATATGGCGGTACGAAGTTCGGCGGGACAGCTAGTATAATATAGTTCTTTTTATATAAGTACCCAGATTTGTTATAATATAATACAAGGACAAGGGGGAAGGCTGAGAAGTATTAACATAATATACATACATTATACTCATACCTGTAATTCCAAAGGGGTAGGCAGAGGTGTATTAACACCCACATTTCGTCAATTGTGATTGTCGGTCCCATGTGATAGGGGGCGAATCTATTGCCCTCATTGCCGTAAGCGGGCACATAGTCATGGGCTGTATGTTTACTGTCCCTTAGTCGCCTTTTACGATACCCACAGGAATAGCTGAGGTGGTTTTATTCTACTCCACCGGGAACTGATAACAACAGCTGTAATCCTAATAAACATTAACATCGCATTTTACCAACTATTTTTTTAAAATCCCGTATTTGGGTGAATTGTTTGACATGATGCCCACAGCTACATTCTATCATCGCACTTCTCGTCATAGGCGGGGAGTTCATCCTCACACATTGCGACCGGAAACGGTGCGCACTGTGCGGTATGAAAGGAACTTCATCCCTCGCACACTCAAGCTGTGGAATGAACTCCCCGCGATGGTTTTCCCAAGCGACTACAATATGGGGTTCTTCAAGAAGGGCATTAGAAGGTTTCTTCAGGGTCGGCAGCGCGAGTGTGACGCCCCTGGTGTTGCATACGTCCATAGGCCACGGTAACCACTTTCGATCAGGTGGGCCGTGTGCTTGTCTGCCACCTAAGTGGTATAAAAAAAAAAAAAAAAAAAAACCTATTATGTCACTATTTATATTATTTATTGAAACACTTAAACAGATAAAACTGCGTCAAAATTGATTCATTAGTTTAGGAGCTACGACAACACATAGTACAGAACATAGATGCCCAGATTATTGCATCAGTACTTATCAACGAAATCTGAATCAATTGACATGAATAAAAAGACGTGTGGCACTCGGGGACTCCCGCGGTAAAGCTATTGCATGGCATTTTTTATGAACTTATTCAATTATAATAAATAATAATTTGAATTTGATTTTGAGTTCCGAGTTCCGAGTTCCGAGTTCCGAGTTTTGGGTTCCGAGTCTGAGTCTGAGTCCGAGTCCGAGTCCGAGTCCGAGTCCGAGTCCGAGTCCGAGTCCGAGTCCGAGTCTGAGTCTGAATTTGAATTTGAATTTGAATTTGAAAACTAACAACTTATGCAATTATAATTACTTACGTTAAGCGAAGCTACTTCGGAGCAACTCGGATCGATTCGTGCGAGCTCGGAGTTGGGGGTGTTACCATTTTTCGTTACGGAATTTCTGGATTCGGTCTACACGCTCAAGGCCCGCGATAGAAGCTATGCAATAGCTGAAAAAATTAATAGACATACATCTAAAAGCAATAAATCATATACCTACCATCAGGTTATTACCAGCACAGCCTCACAATAAAACCAGAAGTTTTTTTCTCTAAACAGTACCTACCTACTATCGCGCCCTCATAAAACGTATCATATATGAAATTCTCAAACAAAATAAAACCCGCGACGAACGCCATCTTTATCCCCTTTATGACAGAGCGGGCACAAAAAAAATACAATATTTCTTTCATGGAACGAATGCGCCCCGCAAATCGCTGAAGAGGAAAAATACAAGACTATATGAAAAAAATGAATACATTGTAAGTAAAGACGGCCTCGATATTATAGTTTAGCACCGCTATATTAAAACGTTGGGGAGAAGTCACACCTCTATTTTTATGGGTGCCTAGTACCAAGCAGAATATATTATGCTTTTTTCAAGGTTAGATACTTCTTTTTTACCCGATTGCCAAGGAAGGGTTATGTTTTTGTGTGCTTAGTGAGAAAGTTATGATACTCGTAGCAATTTTAATTTACTTTTATTTGAAAAAGATTTGATACATAAATCATTTATTTATGTATCAAATCTTTTTCAAATAAAAGTTACAAATTTGTTAAATTACAAATCAAAATAAAATCGGCCAAGTGCGAGTCGGACTCGCCCATGAAGGTTTCCGTAGTAGCAAAGGCGAAAATTGCGGTTTATGACGTATTAAAGAAAAACTACTGACTGGATCTCGTTCGAACCAATTTTTAGTGGTAGTTTGCATGGCAATTTACATCATATATTTTTTTTAGATTTATCATTCTCTTATTTTAGAAGTTAGAGGGGGGGGGAGGGGGAACACATTTTTCCACTTTGGAAGTGTCTCACGCGCAAACTATTCAGTTTAGAAAAAAATTATGTTAGAAACCTCAATAGCATTTTTAAAGACCTATCTGTAGATACCCTACACATATGGGTTTGATGAAAAAAAAAATTTGAGTTTCAGTTCTAAGTATGGGGACCCCCAAAATTTCATGCATTTTTTTTTATTTTTGTGTGAAATTCTTAATGCGGTTCACAGAATACATCTTCTTACCAAGTTTCAACAGCATAGGCCTTATAGTTTCGGAGAGAAGTGGCTGTGACATACGGACGGACAGACAGACAGACAGACAGACAGACGGACGGACAGACATGACGAATCCGTTTTTTTGCCATTTAGCTACGGAACCCTAAAAAAACAAGAACACAGTCGTTTTACCTACTCAAATTATCTAACAAGAGTTATTTTAGAAGTTAGAGGGGGGGGACACACATTTTTCCACTTTGGAAGTGTCTCTCGCGCAAACGTTATGAGTTTTGGAAGAAATTAACTTTCATAATAAAACTGACCGATCACCTCTCAATGGGAAGACCGACTCTTTAACCATAAAACTACCGACGCTTCTAGCATCTATAGCTCTCTTAAAATTATTGTAGGTGTACCACGAACAACAACACAAGCATGTGCTATTCGATACTAGGGCGGTAGAAACTAAAAGAAATATCAGCTGCGACCAGTGCACTTGGTTTGACGCGAACGGCGATAGTTTTGAGCACGGTACGTTTGCGACCGGCCAATAAACATGCCACTGGAGGCGAGCGGATATAATATCGACTCGATTTTTGTCATTTTATTTCACTCTTTTAATAATCCGATCGAGAGAAAATTTTGTTATGTAAACGATAAGCTTAGTTATTAGGTTATTACGTAATGGGAAAAGTATCACTGTGCAGATAGAATTATAATATCAAGAAGTGATACCCCCGAAATTTTATTGCGGCTGTTTTCCTAATAAATCTCGCAAGGAATATTAAAGAAAGTGAAGTAATAAAAGCTAAAAAAAGAAATTTGAGCTTACTAAAAAAAAAATTCTGTTCATTATGCGATTATGTATATAAAATTTCTGAGAATTTCGAAAAAGCCCAATCACTTAAACGCTTAGTACAGTGTAGGGATCCCTACCTTCAAGAACTCTATGCTTGGTGAATTTGAGCTCGTCCACCGACGTAGGCCGTAGCACCTCGTGCTATCCTCAAAAGACACCCAAGAAACGTGTAGGTACTGCGCGTATAAAGCACGTTTTGAGCACATTTTAGGTTCACGACCGCATATTCGCTTTTCTCGACATAATTTTTCAATTAAAACTTGTTCAAACCCCGCTATCTCTCAACCCTTCGGCCGTTCGGTCCACATTCGCGAGAACACTCAATCACAAGTTGAACTCGAACCCGGTCCAGAACGTGCACAATTATCTACTAACTAACCAACTAACGAGAAAGTTAACTAGCACTTAAGCAGTCACTTCGCCTCGGGCTTTTTGTTTACGATAGTACTCTACTTCTATAACTCCGGTACAATTTGATTTGTTTATGCATCTGCGCTCTTCTGCGAGCCTGGTACTAAGTTTGGACTATTCTGAGTACACGAATTTCGCCCCAGGGTAGTCATGTCGATGGGAATAACCGGAATATTGTAGTAATATTGCATATTATTGGAGTGGAATTCTATTTGTAATATCAGAAAATCAACATCCAAGAGGACTTCAATACGTGACAATTTAGGGGAAAACCAAGTGACCTGGATCTATCCTAGTTCGCTGAAGTTTCATCTACCTATATATTACTAGCTGTCCCGGCGAACTTCGTACCGCCATATTTTTCCCGTTCCCGCTGCACCTATTTTCTCATCCTTTAAACCTTCCCTGGACAACCACGAATATTTCAAGACTAAAATTAGCCAAATCGGTTCAGCCCTTCTTGAGTTATAAAATAAAAACGAAAAGTGGCATTGATTTTTATATATTAGATTATTCGTTTTAGAATCATCCAATGAAAACTCACACGAACAGTTCGGCAAAGCAGTTCTGTTGAACCAACAAGCTAAGAAATTAACTATTAAAGCTGCTTAAATCAAACATTGTAAGGTCAGGAGACCTTCCATCACTTATTATAGCGTCAATGTTCTGGTCAAGAAAGAGAGATGAAGCTATACATCCGACATATTCGTAGCTAGCTGCCCTTTAAACAAGTAGTGGTAATTTCTTTATAGATAAATAAATATTCTTAACAAGAAAGTACACAAAGGATTCCACAAGGATATAAAAATAAATATTTTATTTGTGACAACTGTCCTAGCCTTTCAATATTTAGCAACTGTCATATAAACAGAGGATATAGTTCTCTATGTGACACCGTTCCAGAAAGTTCGACACAAGAGGGAACTTGGGAGTTACTTCGGCCATTCGAAGTGCCTTAAAAGCTTTTGACTTACCTTGCCAACTAACATTAGGCACCTTATGATAGTTGGGAAATATAGTTTCTAGTAATAATGTTTTGCGAAATTCAGGCCAATATTGCTATACAGCATAGCAATATTAGCCTGAATTTTGCCAAACATTATTACTACTACTAATACTATTTCTGTGGGATTATTATAAATACATACATATCGACTACACCCACGCATAAGGTCGGAACTAACTAACTAACTTATACTGAAGTTATTGGCAATACTATTTTAGAGTATATACTAAAATTGAGTCTAAACAGTCCATCTACAGTATACTTCGAGACACGACCTAAATCTCGAGTAAAACGAAGCCCTTGCATGCGCGGATTGTTTTTTAATAATATAATGCTTGGTGAATTTGAGCTCATCCAACGCAGTAGCACCCCGTGCTATCCTCAAAAGACACCCAAGAAATTTACATTGCGCGTATAGAGCACATTTGAGCATATTTTACGTCCAAGATATTATGTCCCGAACAATACTAAAATAGAGTGTAAATAGCACATCTACAGTAATTAAACTGCATAGACACACTACTTAATGCATTCAAGGCTTATTATCGCCACTCTCATAGCAATATCGGAAAATGCCCAATATCGGCAACACAATATTGAATTCAATAATAACGCGGTTTTATGAACAACAGCTACCAGGAAAACAGCAAACCGAGGAGGTTGTGTAATCAAAGAGGTTTGTATCGATACAGAGAGCCATCCAATTATTATTTTTTAAATTATTGCTAGGGCTTCGCTGTCTGCCAGTTTCAGTTTGTTCTAATTCACTTTACCCACTTTTTTTAGTTTTTACTATCAACGTTTCTATAAATAAAATAAAACCGGCCAAGTGCGAGTCGAACTCGCCCATTAAGGGTTCCGTAGCAGCAAAGGCGAAAATTGTGGTTTATGACGTATTAAAAAAAACTACTTACTGGATCTCGTTCAAACCAATTTTCGGTGGAAGATTGTATGGCAAATGGCAATGTACAATTTGTACATCATATATTTTTTTTAGATTTGTGGGGACATAGCCTTATGTGCGGTGAAGACACAGCTCTATATTAGAGTAAGCAAAATTGTATTCCATACGAGAACACCAGTCACGGGTTTGTCGGGCTGTGTGTCGGTCATACACACTAGTCAAATAAATAATTCATTTGATTCCTAACTTATTATTAGAAGTTAAAGGGGGGGGGGTGACACACGATTTTTCACTTTGGAAGTGTCTCTCGCGCAAACTATTCAGTTTAGGAAAAAATTATGTTAGAAACCTCAATAGCATTTTTAAAGACTTATCTATAGATACACCCCACACATATGGGTTTGATGAAAAAAAAAATTGAGTTTCAGTTCTAAGTATGGAGACCCCCAAAATTTTTTTTTTTTTTTCTATTTCTGTATGAAATTCTTAATGCGGTTCACAGAATACATCTACCTACCAAGTTTCAACAGCATAGGCCTTATAGTTTCGGAGAAAAGTGGCTGTGACATACGGACGCGACGGACACACAGACAGACGGACAGACATGACGAATCTATAAGGGTTCCGTTTTTTGCCTTATGGCTACGGAACCCTAAAAACAACAAGAGTTTGGTCACCCGATACTTATATCGTGTAACCAAACTCTTCTTGTTCTTTTATTATTTTTAATGATATTTTTTCTCGTTCAACGAACACTAAAAAGTTAAAAACAATCATTACATTTAAATCCCTACTAATATTATAAATGCGAAAGTAACTCTGTCTGTCTGTCTGTCTCACTTTTACGACTAAACCACTGAACCGATTTTGATGAAATTTGGTATAGAGGTAGGTTAGACCTTGAGAAAGGACATAGGCTATGTTTGGTCGCTATAACCGACATCCACGCGGGCGGAGCCGCGGGCAAAAGCTAGTAAATAAATAATTGATCTTTTATGTATATTTTTTTATAATCTTCATCAGGGGATAAATGTAACATTTTTCGACATTTGGCGACTGTATTTCTTTTTATTGGATCCATTTTCTTTGCTGTTAGCATGGCAACAACTACCAGGCCCTCGATTCTGCTAAAGAACAACCACTGTCATACCATAGAGACTGCAATTAAATATTAATAAAATTAAAATTAAATAAATTTCATTTAATTTTAGCCTTTAAAATAATGCAGTTAAAGTTCTTCTTACAGTGACAGTGGCACGACTGTGGTTTTGCTTAAGCAGAATCGAGGCTCTGGCTTCCATGTTTCTAAGGACTTTTAATGCGATTGTTTAAAGGTCCTCTACTCCCCTATACCCTACTAAAAGACTTAAAAAAAGGAAGTCCCAGTTAATACAAACGTATAAAAATACGTTTAATACAATTTAAACATAAGTAAACCTTCAATTACGAAGCTCATAAATCGATACCTGCCACTTATTGGCAATGGCAACACCAGCGTCGTGTCCTTGCATACTAATATAAATTATACTGCCAAAGGTTTAAAAGATCCTTTCACGAGCATTCCTCCGTGAAATTTACTTTTTTTTACAACACTAATTGGTTTATACTACGTCCATTTTATTCGATCGTATTTCTTTCACGTAAACAAGCGTACCATTAACGATTTATGGCTTGTGTTGGTACTATTGATTTGGGTAGCTTTAGTGTTTAGTGCTTCGATACTGCTGTTTTCCTGGTAGCTATAAATGAAGAAAGATTACAGTACTATTCAATTTATATACATACACTGTTTATAAAAATGATACACTCTATACATATTATTTACTATTAAATATGCTACCCTTATTTATTGCCCATAGAATCTTTTTGCCCGGGTATTCAGGTTGTCAATATTACCATAAAGACAGTATTTTTTTGACAAAGTATTTTTGGCAGTAGGTCCTTCAAAGGTCAAAATTAACGTAATTAAAACTCGAAAAACAAACCCCAAGCTCTAAAATGACATCTTCGTTTATGAAAATAATAATTTGTAACTAAATATTTTCTAGAATTATTGACAAAATGTAAGTAAAGCTCCATTATAATAAGTTGTACACACACAATAATATGTACAAATCGTCTAGACTTTATTTTACCAAGAAAATACCTAAGCACTCGTAGAAAAAGTTAATGTCTGACGAATAAAGACATTCATGATAGACGCAAATTGAATTCGACTAAGAAGTTTGAACAATTACGTAAATATATGAACGCTGTATTGGGTACGTTTATTTTGGTACAATACTAAAGAAAAGTTAAAATCGAATTGTTGGAACAATCAATAAAACAATTGTAGCACTCCGATAGTGCCGACAGAGTGTTCAGTCTGTATAAAAAGTAAAAATTATTTAGTTCAGAAAAAGAGCACAACGCGATTAAAAAAATTCACTAATTTCTCAGATAGGTACTACTGTCTGTATAGAATTTAAAAAATATATCGTTGTATCGTTACGACGAGATCAGGTTATTGGAAGTGATGTACGGGACGTGACGATGATGCGAATTTCATGATTTCAGTTCACATAAAAAAAATATCTATGAAATCTAACCAACGCGTTTAAACAAGTTTTCAATTGTAAATAAAATCAGTATTACATGCGCGGCGCTGAGAGCAAAAACTATATCTACCAAGACCTTCATCATCATTATCTTAGTGATTTTTCAGTTGCGTCCAAAGTGTGCACAAGCCCGGAGTCAACTTATGTAACCCTGTGTAATGCAGGCTTTCCCGGGAGCGACTACCGTCTGACCTGCCAACCCTGAGAGGAGAGACTACGCCAAAAGCCTCTTCCGTTATATCTAGCATGATTCAGCAGGTGATATTGGCTTGGGTAAAACCCCTACTTATTACTAGGATAGCAACAATAAGTGATACATAAACTAAAATCCACTGTATTTGCCAAAACTGATGAGTTTTTCACATAATAAACCACAAGCATTCTGCCCGCTGGGTACCAGAAAATATTGTGAAAGAGTAAATAATACCCCGTAATGAATTTCCAACTTTCTACGATTCTAAAAACTTCCGTATATTTGGGTGAATAGAAGTTATATATCCGATTTCAGTTATCTGAGTCCCGTAATGAGTAGAAGAGGAAACGTTTTGTTACAAAAAATAACAAAGGCCGAATGGAAGGAGGAAAATCAAACCGAGTGCTGAAATGCAGCTAACACTTACTGGGAATTTATGATAGCCTGGTATTTTAACTTTTGTGGAGAAAATTCTGTTAAGAACTAAATCCATGTTTAAATTAACTCTTTATTTAATTTCAATATTGTAACGTATTCATTAAATGTAAAAATATCTTAATAAATAAAAAATAAATCAATAGCATTATTATAATCTAAGCCTGAAAAGTTTGTTTGTTTGGTTGAAGTGCTTACCTCGGGAACTCGTCCTGTGCTTGCCCTAATTATTTCGGGTCGGTGCAACATGTCATTCACCTCCATACATTCATAACAAATGCCATTTCAGGATTTCTTCAGTTACTCCCTTCTTTGCCATATTCGCGTTCACCGAATCCATCCATCTTCTCTTGGGCCTATCTCTGCTCCTGAAGCCTTGCGCTAATCTCAGGAACTACAGGTTTGAAATGAAAAATTATTGTGTTGAGTAGCCCTTATAGGAAGTTTGGCTGTATGTCATCACGCTACTACTGAGGAGAGTGGAGTAGTAATCATGGCAGATTCCCATTTAATAAGTTGCCGGCCTATATGGCTTAAAAGGGATGAAACGGGGTTTCGAAATATGCCGCAAGTACCTATATCATATAGCTATACAACGTGTTACAGAAAGGTGTGGTCATATTTAAGGGTCGTTACACATGTCTGATAAGGAACTCCTGTGCACCGACTAAAGTACAAATAGTAATAAAGTGATGGCATCGTTATTCATCGTACAAAATTTTAAAATTCCTTAAATTAATCGATACATTAGTAAACGGGGTAGGTGACATCACTATTGTATTTTGTCCTTTTGCGATAAGTTCACTCAGCTGTTCGCCTGGTAGCCGAACAGTAGTTTGGCTATCAGGCGAACAGCTGCGTAGAGGTGTAGTGTACGTACCTACAATGGAGCTTGAGCTTACGAATACATCGGAGATATTTTGATTATCACATACCGGGGCTACTTTCAGCGAAGCGGTGATATACCTAATCAGGTAAGTGTACAAGCACAGGAATGCACTAATTTATCACTTCACGAGCACGAATCAAGGAGTTTTAACTATCACTCACAAACACAAGTACTGAAGAGTTCATGACGCCACAGCATGCTTAAAACTCCACGGCATGCGGCATACGTTTTTAAAATGACATACTATGTTTGCTATTTATTCAGATAGAATAGCTATGTTTACCCTTTTTTTCGTAATATTTTTATAAACTTTAGATACACTGACTAAACAACGTGGTTGCTAAGAAACCACGTCCAAAAAGGTAAATCTTACCAGGATTGCAGAAAAAGTTTTTATTATCAATTATTTTAGGGTACCGTAGCATTTGTTATTTCAAAAACTTTGACGAAACCGCTCTTACATGTTATGTTATCCTGGTATTTGAATATGCTTTTTGTTCTATTTTTGCGTAACATTTTGCAAAAAAATTGGTTCTGTACCCAATTTTAAATAGTATAATATTAATGGGCGTGGCTGGAAATTCGGTGGTCCACGGCTCCTGGTATTGCATGTAGGTTAACCATAAGGTAGCGTTTGAGACAGTCTCACATTCAGCATGAATGATTTCAGAAACATAAAAATATTTTCTTATTATTTAAGTGAATTTTATCATCATTTTGAGACTATTTAATAAGTTAGAAGCTGCTCCAGAATTTTTTTGCCCGATAACATCATAAAATTAACTTACCTGGAAATCGAGTAGGACGATATTGAGATTGTCTCACCAATTCAGATCGTTTGGTAAACCTACTCGGGTTCAAATCGTAGTTCATTTTGTAAACAGCTGGTAACAGCGTACTGCAGCCCCGGTTATTTTGTAGTGTGGTACGTTTATCGGCAATTTTCACCAGTTTACAAATGGTCGATAAAAAAGAAAAGCATTTTTCTACGTCATAGCAAATAAATCGCATTTGTGTCTCACGCCAATATGTTATTTATATGACACTTAATGCGTCCCCCGAATATGACCACACCTTTCTGTAACACGTTGTATATCATCAAAATAAATAAAAAAGTTGTCAAATATTATAATTGGTTCACAAGAAAGAAAAATAATACATTTTAAAAATGAATAGAACGCTTTGCCTTTTCATAGCTGTCGCTTAAGAAAGTGCTAAAGGAACTTGGCATCGGCTCAGATGTCCACTCTTGGCCACCAACGCCGTCGCACGTCGATTCCTGACGGCTATTGAACCGGAATAGACACTTTTTGTCAGGTTACTTCAATGTTTGTTTGGGATTGTGAATTCGAAATAACTGGTAAATATGTAATCGAATATTCATATATAAATGCATGAATATAACTATTCTTAATTCTTTATTGCACACATATAAGTACAGAAGTCATACATAAAGAAAATTACAAGAAATATGTATAAAGGCGAGCTATTAATAATATGTACCTAAGTTGGTAGATATGTAAGTAGGTAGATCCATATTATGTTTTATTCTTGGATATACCTATATCCAAATCTTGTATAAGTATCCTAAATACCTATCTAGGATACTTATTCAAGAATCTTTATATATTTATGCAGAAATAAATCGCCGAAATGCTAACTTTCTAACGACTGTACCAAAATGGGTATTTCTTCGTTTTTGTGCTCGTTATTTTCAGGGTGTACTCGAGGGGCTTATAATTTCAGGACTTACTTTTTTGCTCACAAACAATCCTTTGTACTTATATAAGATTTTTTAGAATATCCACAAGTGAGGTTAGAAGCTGGCTAGCTAGCTAGCTACAAGTTGTATTCATCATTCTCTGGGCCTTTTCGTGACTCAGTAGTGGTCGGTTATCCAGTCTAACTGTGAAGCGGTTGAACTTCGATATTTTCCGTGAAAGGACTGCCGTCTGACCTCCTCAACCAATTGGTGATATCGAAGTTCTGTAATTAGATCAGATGGACTTTTGAGGGCTCCAACTACCCGTAACGACTGCTATAGATGTTCGTATGGCAACCGGGTCCGACGGCTTAACGTGTTCTCCAAGGCACGGCCACACCAAGAACAATGCAAAAACTACATATTCGTTGATACAAATATTTGTCAGCCTCCGTGGCGTAGCGGTAGTGAACGCGGCCGCTACGCAGGAGGCGCGGGTTCAATCCCCGCTCAGTGCAAATATTTGTGTTCATGAAATATGGGTATTTGCATTGGTCTGGCCGTGCCTCGGAGAGCACGTTAAGCCGTCGGTCCCGGTTGCCATAAAAACATCTATGGCAGTCGTTACGGGTAGTTGGAGCCATAAAAAATTCCAAAACAACGGTGTAGCTGCAAAGCTTCGATATACCTAATGTTACCATTGGGTTGTGGAGGTCAGATGGCAATCGCTTCACGGAAAATATTGAGGTCTAGCCAAATCTGTAGTTAACACTGGTAAAAGCGGACCCCAGACTCCGAGCTGCAAAAAGCTTCGGATGCGACTAGGAATTAACGCTAGGAGGAAGAAGAAGACAAATATTTGCACTGAGCGGGAATCGAACCCGCACGTATTATGCACATTAAAAATATTTTATAGATTGAACTCTGTATAAATATAAAAAAATAAGACATTATTACGACAAATGAATATTTTGATGCAATCCTTTATCGTTCTGTGTTTAGACGCTAGATGAGAAAAAGATCCAGGACTGTACATTTATAAGACTCGTAACTTTTTCTAATGAGACATATAAAATCTTGGTCTCGTGTCTCGACAAAAGACACCGCCAAGTTAGTTATTTATTTAACAACTAGCTTGGACATCTTTATAATAAGGTTATATGCTTTCAAAACACAGACTTCATAGAAATGATAGCTTTAAACAAACGTACGTGACGTTTTTGTGGCTGGTATTTATTTATTTTTGAGAAATGAAAATAATTTTTGCATGCATTAAGGAATAAATTGCTACCAGTCAGGGTATAGAATGCTTCAGAAATATTAAAATACCCGAGGTTCGCCAAGGAGGTTCTCAATTCGGATGCATACATATATACATACAATTTTTTTCTTCATCAAAAGTATTTGTACGACTGAAAGGTGGTTAACGAAGTTGCTTGCTAACCAATACTAAACACACAATGACTAAAACAATGTCCTCTTGACGGCAATAGGCTAAACATACCTCTACCTGACCTTTATGGAATCTCCAGGCATATATAGGCATGTTTTACAAGCATTAATTGCTTTCCATATACTTGTTTGCCACAGTTATAGTTCCAGAAATACGTTTTCCCCTTTTGTAACAATATTTCTCTTAGTTTTGTGACCACACACCACTAATGTTCCAGCGGAAACATTTAAACTTGGTTTAGAAAGTTTCACTGACCGCGTTCAAATAAAGAAAGGGTTACAACGACCACGGTCTGCGAAATAACAATAGCGTAGTTAATAAAAGATAAAGGAAGGATAGAAGAAAAGCGAGTTGAGTGTTTGAATTAGTCTAGGACGTTCTACATAGCGCTATCTAGACCTAAAGTACGTACAGATTGCAATATGAGTTCTAGGAATACTTATATTTTCTGTTGTTCAGATGACATTCATTTATTTATGCATGTAGTATTAAGATAAGATAATTCTTTATTGTACACAAACAAACAACAGTTAACATTAGGGAAAATAGTATTGTCACTGAGCGAGAATTAAAACCTTTACCTTTGTGTTAGCAGGCAGAAGCTCTACCACTGCGCTACAGGGGTCACTTTAGGTATAGGAATATGCAGTTTAAACTTATTTTTTATGCGATGTCGACACTACAAAGCTTCAACGATTGCATATACGGTTACGTGGGCTATCAATCCTTCTTCATCCGAGGAACAATCACAGTTATGTCCAAAGCTTGCATTTGGATGCCGGCGGATGTCGGACAAAACCGCATACTGTCTCGTGTCTTAAATACCGGGTAATAAAGCTGCCCAATAAGGCATTTCCCTCGCATCCCGGCTGACCTAGAGCCATCTGACGGCTCCCTTGGAACCACAGTGTTCTTATCTTGCCCTGGAAATGGGGGGGCATCGCGTCGTAGCCCCAGCTTGCTTCTACTAGGGTGACAGCATGTGACAGGTGGTTCCACCATCTATATCTTCCATTCTCACTAAAAACTTCACATAATATATTCTTCTTTTTCATCATGCTAGCGTCGACATCCAGCCAGCCAGCATTGCAGTTGGACCAGCGACTACTTGTAACGACTGCCATAGATTTTTGAATGCTAACCGGGACCGACGGATTAACGTGCTCTCCGAGGCACGACCAGACCAATGCAAACACCCATATTCATGCATACGGCTATTTGCACTGATTGGGGATCGAATCCACGCCTCCTGCGTAACAGTCGTATTCACTGCTACGCCACAGAAGCTGTCAAACTTTATTATATTGCCTAAATCTTTTTCAGCCTTAAAAAATACTGCGAGCTAATCCTTTTCCCCATTTTTTACTGTTGGCAACAAGACGATCCACACGGCTATAATTAACGACGTCGACATCCATCAATCTTTACGCTCGATTTAGCAACTTAATCAGATGACTAAGCAAATATGGCATCCTTGTAACGACTCCTCTATCCGGTTACGTAGAAATATGATGCGTAATAGAGACACGAAGTTTCGTCGGTAATATACGCGAATATCGTGAGAATAAAGAAATATTCGATGGGAGAGATACTTTTTGTACGCGGTTGTTCTTTTTAAAGAACTTATTCTTATGCTAGGATGCAGTATTACGCTAGTATTTTAACTTTGAATGAAAATCGATGGTCTAGAAAACATTTGGTGCTTAGCATTTTTGTCTTCTGTAATGTCAATATAGTGTTCATAGGTATTTGAACGTGCAAAATTATACGCTTAGCATGTTTATCTTCTAGTCTAGCTAGAAGATATAAAAACCAGTAAAAGGAAATAATACGCCATAACTTACCGTTTACTATAAATTTACCCCAACACTGTTATTTACTATGAAACACCAGGCTAACATATCAGAGACCAGATATTTTAAGCAATAAAACTTAAGAGCGAAACGGCAAATTGCAAGCGCTGCAGGCTGCAGCAAAGTAACGTATTTGCATCCGCCACCGACCGCTACAAACAATAGTAGGGAGTTAAATGCTCCTTGAATTATTGCTGTCCTGGTACTTGCAGCAAATTAGTACTATGTTTTACTTACAACTTGAGATTATGAGACCACTATTTAATGTTCATATAAGTTATGGATTATGGATTATGAACGGAATTCTGCGTTAGTTCCGTTCCCATCCGTGGCTCTGTACCTTGGAGTCCAGGGTCCGCTTTCCGGATTTTAATTCTCCCTTTTCTTCTTGGGCACCCATGATAGTGAGACATTTCATCTTCAATGACGTCAAGGCTGCGCTTCTTGGCTCTACTCGTCCTACTGGAGCCCGGCGGAGGTGCCGTGGCAGGACCTTGGACCTAAAATATACTCAAAATGTGCTCTCTAAGTGAACTACGTTTCTTGGGTGTCTTTTGAGGATAGCACGGGGTGTAGGCGGTGGACAAGCTCAAATTCGTCCACCGCTTAAGTACCCCGTGTTGTTTGTAATAATCTATGCTTGATAGATTATTACAAAACAATCCGCGACTCAGGTTCGAAATACGTGTAAACCGAGGTATACTTACCTACCCATGTAGTCAGGTCGCAAGCAGTGACAGTTCAAATTAGGTACGTATACATTTATTTTTTCAGTAGTAAAATTACGAACTTTTCAAAAATTTTGCTAATAACATGAATTTAATTTAAAAGTTTAAACATTATACAATCTACACAATTGCAACTAGCTTGGAGAAGTAGATAAAATACATTCTTGTAATTTTATTGCGACCCTGTTCTCATAACCAGACCGCAAAGTGGTGTGTGTTTGAGTGATACGTGTTCAAGTCCCAAACTACACGACAATGTAAAGTTATGTGTTTGATTAAAGAGTCGTGATGTAAATTAAATAACCAAGTTCACCTTACCGATGCCGAGTGTGCCGGAAGCCTAAAATGGCGTCAGAATTTTTAATTATAAAGGTATGATTCCGTAGCCGACCGCATAAGACAACTGCCGACGCACGCAGCTGTGTATATTTTTGTTTATGTAAGCTGGGTTGAATAAAAATATTTTCTTTCTTTCTTTCTTTCTTTCTTTCTTTCTTTCTTTCTTTCTTTCTTTCTTTCTTTCTTTCTTTCTTTCTTTCTTTCTTTCTTTCTTTCTTTCTTTCTTTCTTTCTTTCTTTCTTTCTTTCTTTCTTTCTTTCTTTATTTCTTTCTTTCTTTCTTTCTTTCTTTCTTTCTTTCTTTCTTTCTTTGTACGTCATCCAATGCGGTTTTTCAGCATGCGTCTGTCGTTGTCATCATACCCTTATCCATAAAAAGATAGTTAAAGTAAGAGATGATAAAAATGACAAAGCCTTGTCTGTTGAGGTTGCTTTAGGCCCCAAAGACCTCAAAATCTAATACATACTTACATTGCCCTGTATCAAAATTCGTATTATCCCTTATTTATCCATACTTAATATTATAAATGCGAAAGTAACTCTGTCTGTCTGTCTGTTTCGCTTTCACGCCTAAACCACTGAACCGATTTTGATGAAATTTGGTATAGGGGTAGATTAGACCTTGAGAAAGGACATAGGCTATGTTTGGTCGCCATAACCGACATCCACGCGTTCGGAGCCGCGGGCAAAAGCTAGTTATTATTATAACTAAATTCAAGCTGACCATCATCTACAGAAATAAACTCTGCATACTTTAACAACACGAAATAAATCGGACACTTGGGAAATATTGTGAGCTGAGCTAAGGTCAGCCAATATATTAAGAGGATAGGTAGGTATCTCGGCAATTTAGTGAATTTTCTAATCTACATAATTATTTATGTTATAAGGTTTAACTTAGGCTAGTTTTATTCTAGAAAAGTATAGGCAAGACTCTTTAAGCGCGCTGGTTTCGAGTGCCTTTGACCAACCCGTTTTTTCCTAAACTTATTCTACTATTTTATTAGTAGGCACTTATTTATTTTTTTTGCAGTCTTTGCAGTGTTTTTTTTGCAGGTATTAGTAGGTATTAGTTGGAGGGGTTAACGGGAATATTAGTAATTTCGGTTGCTAATATTCTTTAACAAAAAAAAAAAAAATTGCCTGACTGCCAAAATTCCGAATTAACATACATACTTACATACATACATATTAATATACTCACGCCTGTAAGTCCCCGAAGGGGTAAGCAGAGGTGTATTATCATCACCCAAAACATAAATTAACATATCTACCTTTTTTTATCGTGCGCAAAATCCCCACGGAATCCCCTCCCGCCGCCGGAGCCGGTGGGGAAGGTTATGTCGGACTAGAACCGACTAAAACGCACGCCGTCAACCCACAGTTGGTTGCCGGAGGTAAGATTGTCTGAGATATATCTCTCGCACACAGGCCGACCCAGTGTGTCCTTTTCAGGTGTGGGGACCACGGAGTCTCTTCTAGCCCCAAGGTATAGGGAGGCTTGCGAGGTTTAAGATAACTTCAACTCCAGCAACCGACGCACGGCCCACGGACGGCGTGCGTTTTAGTCGGTTCGAGTCCGACATAACCTACTCCACTGGTTCCGGCGGGGGACTGCGGGGATTTTTCGTTTTACGTCGCGTCGCGAGCTACGTGGTGAATTAATATACTAAAACCTTTACATCGAGCAAGTCAAGTTTGTTGACAATAAATCTTGTTGAATATATAAAATCTCTTGAAAACTGTAAAGTAATAAACAAAAAGTTTGTCTCCACCGTTCCGTCAGCCGAGCGCGACTCGAAATAGTCATAAATTCAGATTAAGTGAACACAGTGCCGGGGCAAACGCCATAATGATATATTTCATTGGTGTAATTCTCATACAAAGTTGATAGTGCAAGTATAAAATATTTGAACTTGGGCCTTTTATCAAATATTATGTTTTATTAGTACCGTATTAAATTCTCGAGTTTTAGACAAAAAATAAGTGCAGATTTTTTTTTGTTGTATTTTTTTTGCCACGTAGGCGACAGACATGCACACGGTCCAACAGCGAAAGAGATGACCGTGGCCTATGGACTTGTGCAACGCCACGGGTGTAACATTCCCTGCCGACCATGTAGAAACCCCATATTGTAGTCTCTTGGAAAAATCACAGCACGGCGTTCGTTCCACAGCTTGACGAGTATGTGGTAAAGTGCGTTGAGTTTGTGTTTAATATATTTCCTTCCTTTTTTACCGGGTAAAAAACCTATAATGCGTGGAGGATACACGTGTTTCCGTCTTTATAGAATCTCGGGTTATTTAAGTGAGGCGTGAAAAAGCATTCGTCAAGGTAGACCGCCATTGTTTTAAGATCGATCACATTTCACCAATCATTCTATTAGTTTGTAATAGGGGGTGAGCCGTGAGCCTATTGCCGTATTTCGGGCACTATTGTTGACTCTGACCAAGCATCTAAGGCTGAGTCTGGGCTGTATATATCTGTCAGATGTTAAACAGCCCTAACCCTTTGTCGCCTGCCGCATGGAAAGAGATGGGGAGACCCAAATTCTACTATGCCGGGAATCTGAAAAGATCATCTGGCTACTTCTGATGCTTGTGATATGTACTTACGTTGACGTACACACTTTAAAATTATCAATAAAAGAATAATGAAATTTGTTCTCACCTCCAAATGTTAAGTAGTCGATATAGCCGGGAGCAGAATATTTGAATACCGCGCATCAGGACGTTTACAATGCTATGTGTACTACATACTGAATGTAGCAATTTATTCGTTCCTTTTACATCGACAAATTCCACACAACTTGTACCAGGAAAACATGGTTCATGTGTTGGTAGATAATTGGATTTAATTTTAATTAAATAAATTTCTTCTTTTCTATTCTCCGAATCATGGTTCCCAGGAGTGTGTTCCTTATTTTCATTTATTATAATTACGAGCTGATGCCCGCAGCTTCAACCTTCGTGGAATTCTACATTCCCGTATGCCCGTTCGCGTGACCCGTGGAACCTTATTTAAAAACCTTTCGTAAATATTATGGAACGTACATAACTAAGTATTGCCCGCAGCTCCACCGTTGAGGTATTCTGACCCCATTCCCACAACCCTTGTGAACCTATTCCAGGATTGGAAGTAGCAAGTATACTATGTATTATTCTATTATAACCTATCCCCGTACCTAGCCAGATCATCAGTTTAGCCGTTTGTGCGTGATTGGGAAACCCCGTATGAACCCTATGAGCCCGTAATTTTGTAGTCTTCAGAAACGTATGGAAATCTACCGGATTTGTTGGCATTTAGGGTCACTGCTGCTCCGCTCCCTTCCTTCGTCCTTCCAAAGGTTGCCTGTAAGATATTGCTTTTAGCGATAAGGCCGCCATTTGTACATTACCTAATTATGTTTGCCATTTATTTTATGTATACTTTTCTTTTTGTTTGGTGTACAATAAAGTTTATTTCTATTCTATTCTATTCTATTCTTCGTCCTTCGTCAATGAACTGACTATTCAACACAAAAACAATTTTTCACTAATTGGAACCAGTAGTTCCTGAGATTAGCGCGTTCAACAAAACAAACAAAAAGAAGGATAAGGAAGTCGGATAATGATTATCATGCTTGTGCAAACATGTGTATAGATACATAGATGTAATTCTTTGTTCTTTACCAAGGCATTAGCGCAGCGCAGAGATTGTGTACATTGTGTGCGCTAACGCTGCGAGTAATCTGATAGATTGATTGATTGATGACGCGCTGCTCTGCTCAACATTTTCATTATCCACCTATGTAAATATTTTCTATCTCTTCATATTTTATGATCGCCTAGTAGTTATAATTTATTTCACCTTGTTTATTACTGTTCTATGACAGATATACATGACAAAAAGCCTTGCTTGACGGCAATATGTTCGCTAGACAATAGTTGACGAAATGTGAATGTTAATACACCGCTGCCTACCTCTTCAGTGATTTACAGGTATAAGTACCTATGCATATAATATATAGCTTGCTGATGTAGTTCAGGTGAACAAAGAAGCAAATAACACATCGATTCATCCCAGTTAAGGCTTCAATAAGGATATTTTTCTATTAGGGTCAGCCCTTCTACGCTGTTTTTCGTGGTACCGTATTTTCTGTCGGATTTTAAACAGCTCAATCCTTGTCGACACCCACGGGAAGCGATAGGGTAGGGTAGCCCATGTATTCTTATAATATATTCTATGCGCATAACAAAAAATACGTATCTTCTTAACTATAAATCTAATAAGTATTAAAATTGGCTTAGAGAAATACGTTCCAAGTATTTTGTTTTGCAACCTACAATAATTCCTCAACAGCACTTTCTTCTTAAACGAACTTAAGCTAACTTTAATAAAGTCCAATCACTTAACTAACTCGCAAAACTTATTAAACTGTCCCCAAAGAGTTTGTAATAGGTCTCGTTAACAATATTTAGTGTGGGGAGACAAGAGACAGCGCTTGTGGTTGGAGCTGTCTTGTAATACGAAAACTTTCAACAATTTTGGTGTAGCCAATGTTCATGACAACTCCTTACGACGCCGACACGCGTGGAAATAACAATAACATTCCCGGAAATGTATATAGTGTGTGTGTAAGGAACTATTTAATACTATTAGAGTGGTAAACAAACATACTTACAACCTACTTGAGATGTAAGCGGTAAACGACAAGAAAAAGACATGGTGAATAACGTAAGTCAAAATTATGCAGCATTGAACGCAATACCGACGCAGTTTGTCAATAAAATGAGATTAAAATACCATTTTATGCTCAAATTCTGCGTGACATTATTTGCATACATTTCCTAAATTCTTCTCGATCAACCTCACGCATGCGAAGGTGGATTTAAACCAAACGACCATTGAGCTAGAACTAAAACAATAGCTATTAGACTAAGAGCATTCTTTCTTAATATTGTAATGTAAATGAACCTTATTTTCAGCGTTTATATAAGAAAGGATAACGAACGAATGTTGTCACTGATTACGTATTCGCTCGTTTGATGTAAATCAACCTATATACAAGGACTAGCTGTCCCGGCGAACTTCGTACCGCCATATTTTTCCCGTTCCCGCAGCACCTATTTGCTCACCCTTTAAACCTTCTCTGGACATCCACGAATATTTCAAGACTAAAATTAGCGAAATCGGTTCAGCCGTTCTTGAGTTATAAAATAACAACGAAAAGTGGCATTGATTTTTATATATTAGAATTAGATTAGATTAGATTAGATACTAAGACCTAATTGGCAGTCGTACGCCTAAATCAATGCTTAGGTACCAAGTTTCACAGTCACCTTCACCTCATAAATCTGTTTCATCAATCCTCTCCATGTGTCCGATCTATAACTCTTTCTCTTGATCACTTATCTTCTGCAACACAAACGTTCAAAAACCCTGCTATTCTTCGCTTAGTTCATCAAAATTACTCCAGCTATACGTTTCAGACTTCTCATTTCTAAAGCGTTAACTTTACCCTCATGAAAAACGTGAGAATTAAATACATTTTCTTTCTTTCTTTTTATGCTAGCATCTCTTCAAAAAAGGCTCATATCTTGAGAAGTACGTATTATCTTAAGCGCCCTACACACATATACAGAGATGTTCCCAAACTTTTCTCTTTATGTTTTGCGATGCGCGCGGCGGACCCGTAAATTACCCTTGTACGTGATCTGACTTATATATCTCCATACTCTGACTTACGACTACATTCAGGATTATTTTACTTAGTAATTCTTGTAGTTATTCCCTTCTTGCGCTGTAAGCAGGGGAAGTAAATTGATGACAATGATTATTTTTGTAAGATTGCCTAACAGTCTGCAGAGAATCATAGACTTTGTGTTTTCTACCGGGAATGTACTAGATTTAGAAGTTTTAGGTAGTATCTACCACTCTCTTTCTAAGTTACTTTCGACTTTAAGTAGCGGTGTCAAATGTGATATTTTCTCAATAACCTACATACACGAGTTTATCCCCAAAGAGGTGGGAAAAATTCTATTGACACGCGTCACATTTTCAGTCCCACATAATAGGCGCATACTGCCATCAACCCTTTTTCATGAGCTGTTCACTATCTACTACACTATGAGTCCTATCCACGGGAAACCCTTGTTTTCAACTTCACAGGATATCGAGTAGCAAAATAATGCGAAAGTTTGGATGAATGATTAGATGTTTGCGAGTCAATAATGCCAGAACTGCTGTAGTGATCTGGTTGAAATTTAACACACAGATAGAGTATACTTTCCTTTAGTTATTGGAAGGGCAGACGGCAGTCGCTCACGTAATACCGTATATAAAACATAACATAGTTACTGGGACCCAGGGCTCTAAAATGCAAACTTTGAATACAAACGAACTCGGCTTAAAAGGAAGTCATTTAAATGAGATTAGCGATGTAATAAATATTTTCTGTTCGCTGTAAAATACCGAAAATATAATATTTATCATTCAGCTGGAACATTTTGGAAGTGTATTCTCATTACAACAAGACAAGGGAGGTTTGCCAAAACTTTAATCAGGAACTCCATTTTTATTTACTGCGCAATAAAAATAAAATATACAGTAAGAGCTGTAGTTAATCTTATACCCGGTATTAAGTATTAATGAGTTTAAGATCGTATGCTGCTTCAGAGGAACAGGAAAATGAACTCTTGTCTACAAAGTGTAGGTTAGGTTTGGATACAGCCTCCGTGGCGTAGCGGTAGTGAACGCGGCCGCTACGCAGGAGGCGCGGGTTCGATCCCCGCTCAGTGCAAATATTTGTGTGCATGAAATATGAGTATTTGCATTGGTCTGGTCGTGCCTCGGAGAGCACGTTAAGCCGTCGGTCCGGTTGCCATAAGAACATCTATGGCAGTCGTTACGGGTAGTTGGAGCCATAAAAAATCCAAAAACAACGGTCGGATCCAACCGGAATAACTCTCGATATCGCCTAATGTTAACATTGGGTTGTGGAGGTCAGATGACAATCGCTTCACGGAAAATATCGAGGTCTAGCCAAATCCGTAGTTAAGACTGGTAAAGCAGACCCCAGACTCCGAGTTGAAAGCTTTGGAAGCGACTGGGAATTTAACGTTACAGAGGAAGAAGAAGGTTTGGATACAACAGTAATTGAAGCTCGGATGATGATGATGATTACAGATTATCCATATCCATACTAATATTATAAATGTGAAAGTAACTCTGTCTGTCTTTTATCTGTATGTCTGCTACGCTTTCACGCCTAAAGCACTGAACCTATTTTAATGAAAATTAGTACAGAGATAAATTAGACATTTGGAAAAGACATACGCAATGTTTGGTCGCGATAACCGACATCTACGCAGGTGGAGCCGCGGGCTACAGCTAGTACAGAATATAGGTATGTATTTTTTTTTTGTTGAAACGACTCAGTTTACAAAAATAGAATACAATGAAATAACAAATAATGGTAGAAACCGTAGAAGCTACACAAAAAATGTTTCTTTCACGCGTTACCACGTTGCGGAATATCTTTCAAAATATAACCTACTTAGATATTAATAGAATTCGAAGCCGTGTTGGGTCCCGGTGAAGTAGAATAGGGCCACCCATCTCTTCCTCTGGGTGTCGCAGAAGGCGTCTAAGGGATAGGGCAGTTCTCCATCCGAAGGTAAACATCCAGGTCATGACTAAGTGCCCGCTTGATGGCAATCGGCAGGCTTATTAGCTAACTCGCGATAGCAAAGCGATAGCAAAATTTGCGCGGTAATCGCACAAAAACGACAAATTGATATTACGTATCACATTTGACAGACAGCGATCAGCGAAAAAGGCGCGATAAGAAATGTCATCGCGATCACTCAAAAGGTTCTTTTTTAATGGCCGCCATTGTGAAAATAATAAATACAGAAATTTTCATTGTAAAAAACCAGTGGTAAATCAAGAAACACATATAAATTAGTCTTGGAAACAAAACTATCGCTATTTCTCAGTTCCGCAGGATATAAATGTTAAGGCGATCTGATCGCAAATCCTTACGTAATACCAATTTTTTTGACGTATCGCGATCCATCGCGCAGTGATCTCGTTCTTACTGCTCATCGCTCGCTCGCTGGTCGCGAAAAGTTAGCTAATAAGCCTGTGGCTCGCCTCTTATTACGTGGAACCGAAGATCATAGTAAGTTGGCGAAAAGTGGATGTTAATACACCTCTGCCTATTGCCTCGGGGATTAACTGGAAATCTCCGAAAGTGTACGTATACTACGTATGTAGATATTATTAACTGAACGCGTGTAACAAAAACACCTGAATAATTAATTTGAAACAAAAACAACCTATATTTCACTCAAAATATTAAATTCCAATTACCGTTTCCATTTTGCAATTACAAAGGAAATCAAACAGAATCTTTTAATCGCGCAAATTTTGAGCGATGTCGGTAATTACAGGGCTTCGAGGCTCAACGGCAAGTTACGCGTAACAAATGCTCGCGTATTTATCGGTATATTTGCCAAAATTATGGACGTCGCGAGCAATCGCTCGCCATTACTCAGTTGGGTTTAACTCGCTGAATTTTAACAGGGATTTAGTATGAGGTTCGTTTGAACGCGTGAAGTTTACTTGAGCTAGTGACTTGACGATGGGCGGTTGTAGGATTACTAATTGGAAAATAGGGCGAATAGCGTACACAAAATACTATTTATGTATAAGTAATATTTGTGTTATGGGTTGCTGCGGTTTCTGTTACAATGATTACTGGTTATTTTCTAAAAATGTTGTCCAGGGACATAGAGGCGATGGGAGCTTAGTTTAATAGGATTCATTAACATACGAAAGCCTTTTACAATATACATGGGGCATAAGAAACCTCAAAAATGCGGATCAGGCAGGCAGAGGACTATTAATTGTACTTAATACTTCCCCAAAGGTAAAGAGCGATCCTATTATTGGATGTTAGCCACGTTGCTACTGAGTTCCCTAACATAGCAGAAAAATTTAATAAGAATAATATTGTGCCCGATCTGTAATTGAACCTAAAAATCCATGCACAGCTGTCGCCCTTACCACTTCTACGTAAAGCAATCTGATGAACATCATTTAAATTAAGGCAAGTAACTCGACTCGTTTAAACGAAGCATAGAATGAAGCACCAAGACGAAATCCTTGCTTCGGTATTTACGATTTAAAACAAATGGAATGGCTTGGCGACTAAGGCCTCGTACACCGACGACGCCTGGCTTCTGCTCAAGTCATGAGATAGTGGCGAATATTACCTACCACAGAATTTAGCTACTTTAGTTAAGACTGGTAAAGCGGACCTCAGACTCCGAGCTTCGGATGCGACTGGGAATTAACGCTAGGATGATGAAGAAGAAGAATTTCGCTACTTTCAGTAATAACTTCATAATATGTGTATTAGTACATATTCTAGAGAGCCTAACATCCTTGAGGGTCCGTGGCTTAATAACCTCGTGTTGTGTTTCCGATGAGTAGGGTAGCCAGAGCTCACTGAAAAGATTTTGTGCTGTCAGTTTGAAAACCAAAGGCTTTGTCCTACTTATCTTTTACACTGACGGCACAGAATCTCTCTGTTCTTACAGGGTCGGCAGCACGAGTGTGACTCCCCTGGTGTTGCGCTCGGTCATAGGCCACGGTAACCTCTTACCATCAGAAGGGTCATGTGCTTTTCTGCGACCTAAGTAGTATAAAAAAACGTCAAGTCAACCTCACCTCCTAGGTTGCTAGTCGGTGCAACTGCTAACGCAATGGGCCAGGCACGCAGCCTCTCAAGGTTAGGAGGTTCGGCCTAAAGTTCACGCTACGAAGTCCAAGATAAGATTACTGTTTTTGATTAATATGTCGACTTTTCTCGGAGCAAATACCGTCACCTATCGACCCCTGGAAAGCCCGCACTAGAGCTTCGTTCGTTGTTTCGTAGGTGCACTGAGTTTCTTGGTTCTCAAAGATATCGACAATACTCAGTGCACCCTGTACAGATGGGTGTAAAACTAAGAAACATGGTAATGCGTAGATGTTTGTCCATCTCTTAGATATAAACCAGACCTTTGAGAGAAAACAGATAAACAGTAGATAATGTATGATGGATGTACTACATAGTATATTTTTATATACTACCTCATGGTCATTTTTCTGCTTGACAATGAGTTTAAATCACAGTCGTAACGTATCTACACGGTGGATTTCAATTGGTTAACGTAGAGAGAGAACTACGGGTCTAAAATGGCCACATTGAGCGACTCCGCTAAGAACGAGTAACTTTATGAATTTCCAGTAAATCTTAAAGATTCCTGTAAAATTCGTAAATTACCTAATTCATTTTCTAAGCAGATTCTAATTTCATGTTAATAACACTGCATGACAAAATATTATCCTAATACAATGCCAATAAAGAGAGCTTTTTAGACCTGCTGGTGTGAAAATAAACCAACGAAAATGTGTCGGCTAGCAGTAACACGCGTAGTTACCTACGTTCCCAACTACATTAACACTTAATCTATGGTTATGTTACAGTTGTTCAACGCCAATAAGGGCCCACTATTGTAAAAAATAGGGTACTTAAATAAAACCAATAAACAAAAATGTTTACACGGTCGCCATTCGCTCATTCCTTGTTCAAATACCAAAGGGTTCCCGGACGATAGAAAGGACTCTTGTGTAAAGTTGTTTGCCCAAGACGCCCTCAATGAACCCAGATAGATTTCTGAACACAAACTAACAACGTCCTCTGTAGATACTCTATTTGCAGAATGTCCTAAAAGTTCCCAACCCTATATAGGTAGTCAAACTTCAAAGATACCTATTAAGATAGGCTTGTTAATACCACAGAACAAAGCTGTATCTACTAACAATGTAGGTAACAACTAGAGAAGTTGTTTAGAAGAAAGATTTGATACAATCTAGTTTGGGTCGGCCGGAGTGCGACGGATATGTCTAAGACAATCTCACGTCCGGCAACCAACGTGCGTTTTAGTCGGTTCAAGTCCGACATAACCTCCCCCACCGGCTCCGGCGGGGGGAAGGTCTATCCGTGGGGATTTTGCACACAATAAAAATTAAGTTTAAAACTAAAACCCGACTACTTAAAAATCACGCTTTAAAAAGTATTAAACAAGAAAATATCTAGGATAGCCGTGGTCGTATGCCACTTTTTCCTAGAATAGAATGCATTGTTTTGTTAGAGTAAGTTGCATACGACCACGGCTATCCTAGATATTTTCTTGTTTAATACTTTTTAAAGCGTGATTTTTAAGTAGTCGGGTTTTAGTTTTAAACTTAATTTTTTATTTATTTTATTTTGAGGCACCCAGCAGCTATAATTTATACATATTTGAAATGTGCTAATTGAGCTCTTTAATTTGATACCATACACGGCATATTTATCTCAATTTTTTTTTTTAACGCAGTACTTTTTGACCGCTAGAGGGCGCCACATTAGATTTAGTGACACTTCATATAGCCTATAACCAGCGGACGATCAAGACGATTCTAACGATATGTTATATGTCCAGTTCTAATAAGTAGTTGAGCAGCTATGAGGGAACATACATACATACATACATACATACATACATACATACATACATAGCCTGTCAAAATAATAACCCTCCTTTGGCTTTGCCGTAGTTGGGTAAAAAGAGATACAATCTAGTTAGCATACTAATTGAAATTGCAATCGCAATTTCATTAAAAATACTTAGGTAACTAAACACTGAAGTTGCTAAATCGATATCCAATTGAGAACCTATCCTCGTGACTTCATTAAAAAGTACAAATTAAGCATGTCAATGAACTGCATCAATTAGAGAATCCAGACATGTTCAACAAAGAAAGACAAATAAAAGATATTCATTTTTTAAAAGACACCGCGAGAGGTCGCCATGTTCGGTTCAATGCGCCGCCAAACCACACTGGATACCTATTCTTCAAGAGACATGACTCTTGTCTAAATAAATATTTGAACGCGAAGTTTTACGGTGACCAATGTTTTATTGAGAGAATAAAAACGCGACTGATCCTGAAAACTGTGCTGAAAAGGTCGAAACAATTTTGATACTTGGCGGTAGGTACCTACCCATTTATTTTCACCCGATCTCTTATTTGCAAATGGATACCGCCTGCTATTAAACTTGTTTATAGTACAAGAAGATCAATATTTTTCCCACCTCCAAAAGGCCAATAGGTTAAAATTTACCTTAAAAGTTAATAAGAGGAAACGTCGCGTAAATCTCGCCGATGCACAACGTGACGTCGTTGGAGCCCAGTTGCCGTGATATTGAAAGCAGACGGTATCAGCAGGGCATTATACGATCCTTGATATATCTTGTAGGTATAATATTATATGCACTACGATGCTAATACTCTAGAATAGAATAGAAATAAACTTACTTACACCAATCAAAAAGAAATAAATGGCAAACATAATTAGGTAATGTACAAATGGCGGCCTTATCGCTAAAAGCAATATCTTACAGGCAACCTCTATTGCGGTCCATTGCAGCTGTTCATAGGCCTCTCCCAATATGAATGCTAAATTCCACAGTAATTAATTTGGAAAGTACATTTTTTTTTTTATTATTATTTATATAAACAACACTAGCAGCTCATAAAGCTGATGCGTGTGTATCTTTGGATCTGAAGATACTGTCAAGTCGGTTTTTGAACGCATTCACAGTGGGTGCCTCTATGACATGTTCAGGCAAACTGTTCCACTCAGCAACCACTCGGTTCGGCAGAAAATATTTTAAGGGGTTTCCTTTACACTGCATTCTACACAGCTTTAATGAGTGACCACGTTAAGTTAAGGAGAATTTATTAATTTCTTTTTTTTTTTCATGTTCATACCTACATATACCTACTCACGCCTTTAAAACCCCGAAGGGGTAGGCAGAGGTGTATTATCTTATCACCAATATTTTGCCTACTATGATTTTCGCTACCACGTAATAGGGGATGCCTATTGCCATCAAGCGGACACTTATTCATCGGCTGTATGTTTACTGTCAGATTGATAACAGCCCTATCGCTTTTTTTTTTCAATACTGTCATAATTCAGTCTCGAGCTGTCAAAATTAAATTAAATTTCCGAAACGGTATTCTCGAATTTTCAAGAAAACATTGACACCGTAATCGTTTAAATTAATGAATACGAGAATTGGTCCTGAAATCGTGATCAGTTTTGACATTTGGGAGATTGAAAGTAAATCGAGACAGAATTGTGAACACTTTTTTTTTTAGGTAGATACTAGTAAAATTGACCTGCTTATGCCCACGCGGATAATATAATACTGTTAATACAATAATAGTGCCTGTATCAGGAACTCTCAAACTAATGTAGGTAAATATGTAGACACATTCATGCCCTCAAATATTTACACTGCGCGGAAATCGAATCCACGACCCCTTTAGCATGTTGTTTTAGTGTAACGTGCGCCAAATTGACACAATTTTGTATGTCATGGGGTATACGAATATTGTAGCTATAGTCGGAGATCCCATTAAGAAATATATACCTTCATTACTATTAGAACTATCGGGATATTTACCATGTATTGTTTGGAGTTTCCGATATTTCGGCGCTGTTGCAAGCACCATGATCACGGAGGAACTGTAGTACTGGCGGTAAACGGTGAAAAAGTTTTTAGGAGAACATTATATCGATCTACCCTCTTTCGAGTTCTTTTGTTACGCGTATGGACACTACCACTGGTTTCACTCTCACTACAAACTCGAACTCGATCTCGATCACGTTCACGACACACTATGCTTACTGTATCCACTCGCGATTTTGTTTTGGCTTGCTTCCGAAAACAACCGGGAGCAAGCCAAAACAAAATCCCGATAGTTCTAATAGTAATGTGAACGACCATGAAAGTTTAAATACCAATATATACCTTCATCTGTTATTTGACTATAACAATGACCATGTAAAGATATAATTCCGTAGCCGACCGCACGCGACAACGACAGACGCATGCAGCAGATATAGCGTACCCATTACATGTTAAACTCCGATACGGATAAAGGGGACCATTGAGAAGCCGCAATGAATTACGCGCATCTGCTGCGTGCGTCTGCAGTTTGTTGTATGCGGTCGGCTACGGAATCATACCTTTAGATGATAAATATTTTGATAAATCGCACATAAGCATTATATTCTTAATAGGATCTCCTAGTATCAATAACCAAGAAATCTTTGGTCAAGGGAAGGGTCTATTGGGCCACCTTACACCCATACCCGGGGACTCTGTGGTCCCCACACCGAAAGAGGGCCAGATCGAGAGATATGGCCCTGGGTCGGCCGGGGTGCGAGGGATATGGCTACGACTACCTCACCTCCGGTTACCGACGGCCCACAGATGGCGTGTGTTTTAGTCGGATCAAGTCCGATATAACCTCCTCCACCTCCTCCGGGCGAGGGGTATCCGTGGGGATTTTTCGCGCGATAAAGAAAGGCATGTGAAAACCGGAGACAGCGTGCGGTTTTAGTCGGTCCGAATCTGACATAACCACCCTACCAGGTGGCGGAGGTATCCGAGCGGATTTCCACTCGAAATAATAAAGAAAGGCAATTTCATCCTGTAGTGTAGGTAGTCATAAAATGAAAAGACCAAACGTTATAATAAATATTTAATCTTAAAATAACAATAAAACAAATTTTGTTTTCCAAATACGAATCAACAAACAGCACAATAATTTATTGTACTACATGATAACATGATAAAAACAGACTGATTCGATATAACAAGGCATACTTTGAAAGAAGTTTCTAGATCTTAGCTGGAGAAAAGCTATGCTATAAACGCTTCGCTAGAATTTCGGAATTCCATAAGAGGGATGGAGAAAATCGCTAGAATTTCGGAATTCTAAAAGAAGGGCGGAGAAAATCTCTAAAATTCCGGAATTCTAAAAGAGCGGAGAAAATAGCTAGAATTCTAAAAGAAGAAGCTTAAAGATTGATTTTTAAAGTTGTTAGAAATTAGAAGTATTCTTCTTTAATAAACAGTTATCATTGTTTTATTTTGTACAGTCGCTGAAAAAATGTTATAAGATTTAAAATATTTTTAATATTCCTGACTAAATTATTTCTTTTTTTCGAATACTATTTTAAAACTTCCTTCAAAGTATGCGCGTTTATATTTAAAACCATCCTTTAAAATAAATCAGATACCATCATCATTACACCATCTAATAAAATGTTATATTTTATCACAATTTATCATCACTTATTTATAGTTACAGTTAGTTACGTACAAATACATTTGGAATGTAATTGATACTTAAAACATTAATAAAAAAAAGTATATTCAAGAATGTTAAGGTATAATTCCGAAGCCGACCACGACAGACGCATGCAGCACATACAGTGTACCCATTACTTGTTAAACTCCGAAACGGATAAAACGGACCATTGAAAAGCCGCAATGAATTATGCGGCTACGGAATTGTACCTTTACAGTTATATACAGCATTGACCCATAGGAGACTTGTCAGCACCACCTAGACGAGTGCCACAATCGTTAGTATAATATAATAGAATAATTATAATCAATGTATGAGAGTGATACGTATTTTGAGCTTTATGACAGTCCCATACATTGACTAGTCTATTCTATTCAATTAACGAATTACCCCTTGTCTAGGAGGCAGTAGAGTTTTATCCATTACTTCCTAAATCTTACTAAACTTAAGAAACCTCTTTTACATTTTTGGACTGCAAACATCAATCACCTTTATACTAAAATCTATTACAAACATGATGTGTCCTCGAAAGATTAGAAAAAATATTTATATTATTATTATCAATTATTTATTCATAATTATTTATTGTGCACAGAAAAGACATGTTATACAAAAATGTATACACAGGGTAAAAAATTGAGTTATTATTCAGCAAGTTTTGTCGCTGACTGCACATCAAAATACCAAAAGTATATATTTTTTTAATTTATTTACTAAAACTTCATGCACATATGTACACAGGCGGACTTAATGCCATAGGCATTCTCTACCAGTAAACTAATAGGTGGTGCAGAGAATAAAATAGCCAACAGAGAATAAAAGTATATATATCCATTTCTGATTCTTTTCTCTCACATAATATAATTTGAGACTGGCTTATTCGAGTTTGTTTTCATTTTGTTATTAATTTGTCAAAAAACATATAAAAATATATTTTACAGTCAAACATTGAAGACAGACGAGTCAGGTAACGCTTTAGTCGCCTATAAGTATATTACAAAATAAGTTATATTGAAGTAAGTACAATATATTTGGGTACAAAAATAAACTTAAACGTAGATAATAAAGTTCTTTAAAACTAATTTTAACATCTGGGTTTTTAAGGAAGTAGAGCTGCTAATAATATGGAATGATTTGGCATATGCGGGAATAGCCAAAATTCCGAAATATTTAAGTCCGAATTTAGATATTTCGATTTTCAAAATTAATACTTACTACAAAAAAACCAAAGGAATTTTGAATCATTCGGAAGTTTAAATCGAAATTTTGAAATTGGTGATTGTGACTTCGGAATAAAGTTTTTCGTAGTTATGTAGTGTAAACTGGGGTTATTTTAGACAGCGGGATAACTTTTTAAAAATGTATTATACACTTTCTTCTTCATCATCCTAGAGTTTATGACTGGAGTCTGAGATCCGCTTTACCAGTCCATTTATTATATACTTTATAGTCACGGAATAAGGCAGGCAAACGTAAAAAACACATGACTGATAGGTAAAACATTTCCATATCTGAAGAAAGTGACGGTAATTGTTGACGATTTCTATTCTAATCAAATCTTAGATTCAACTCGATTAAGATTGAAAAAAGCTAATCCTTTCAATCTTTATCGATTTGAATAGTTAGCATCTACTAAATGCTTAAAAAAGTTCATGAAATTGTTTGTAACATAATTCACTGGATCCAATAGTTCGTTCGAGTATCGCTAGATGGCTCCCACCGCTAACTCAAGACGGATGTATAGAAGAATTTGAATCAGCTTCGTGCGGGCCTCGGTGACCCAGTGATCAGAGCATTCCCCCTGTAAGGGAAAGATCGCGGGTTCGAGTCTCGCCCGAGGTCGATTCGCTTTTTTTAATCTTAATCGATTTGAATAATTAGCACAACCATTCAAATCGATTATTTTTAAAAGTGCTTTCTTCTTCTTTTTTATAAATTTCGTTCGATTTCTATTATTATTTTAAACCAGGTGTCCAAAGTAACTCCAGTTTACGGTACCTGTTTTAAGAGAACACCTCTAGTAGAGAAAGCACTAAACTCTTGCTATTTAAGAAAAATCCTAATAATAAAAAGTACTAAAATATTAAGTAGATATTGTCTAACTCGTTTCAGTCAAAATATTAATATATTACAAATTCATTTGAGCGTCTTTGTTAGTCTAGAACTATCGCGTCAACTCCAAACCTGCAAAAATATACATACATAAATACATATTCATACAATTCATATACATATTTCTAAAAACATAACTCGTATTTACAAATGTATGAAACTACATAAAGCCGATTTAGTTATTTATAGCACTGAGAAATTAATAAGTAGTTACTAATATCAGAAAGACCTAGTTTCAATTTAGTAATAAGTAAAGTTAACGATTGTTTCCGTTGTTACAAAAATTTAAATAAATTAGTTCAGTTTCAGTTTTCAGTTCAGTTCAGAACTAAAATTTATTATTGAAATAAAACGAGATGTTTGTAAAACGCCACCAATTTCTGATTCTATAATTAAAAAATAGCACAGCCCCAGCATAATATTATAATGATTAATGTATGTGATTTGACGTATATGACAGGCGTCAACCGAACGTATGTCATAAACGTCAAAATATGTGTCATATACGTCAAATCCCATACATTCGTCATTCTATTCTACAATACGCCAGCCAACGTATTACCACTGGTCTAGAGAGGAGGTGTATAAACATAGCTGTTTTTGTTCGTTAAAATAAAAGGAAAGTACGGGGAGCAAGCTCTATACTCTTAGTTAGGTATTTAACTAAAGGTAACCAATCTTGATGTGACTTTTTACACAAACACAAGTTACATCTCTGCGTACCTCTTCGGGGATTTACAACTTTATATGAAAAAGTGCAACCATATCTTCTTTGTCGACTGTACATATTAAGCAAATAGCAAATAAAGCAAATAAAGTAGTGGTTCGATTTCGGTTTTATGTTTAAATAAAATTTTTAAACAAAGGAGAACGGGCACTTTTGTATGAGCTGCGTCCCAACCCTTGTAACAAGTTGCGACTAGTGTAAACATGTTCATTTAGTCTATTTAAATGTAAAAATGAAAGATTTTTATCAGAAATTCGTGCAGGTCCAAAGTTATAAGGGTGTAAGTAAAAATATTTTTTGTGCAAATAGGCTTTGCAGTATAGTTCTACGGTTTTGTATCATTTCACCGACGGTCATTACAACTACGGTTGACTCAACTAGGGTTAATTCACCTACTGGTTGACATGGTTCATGGTTGTACTTGTACCGATCACATATTTTTAACAAAAAAAGAGGGGTGTTATAAGTATGACGTGTGAGTGTGTGTGTGTGTGTATGTATGTGCGTGTGTGTCAGTCTGTCTGTGGCATCGTAGCTCCCAAACGGCTGAACCGAATTCAATTCTGTTTCTTTTGATCGAAAGATGGTTTAGTCGAGAGTATTCTTAGCTATGTTTCATAAAAATCGGTTCAACCATTTGAAATATATTATGAGGAATGAAAATCAATCCAAAATCTAATCTATTTTCAAATATACCCATATTGGGTATCAAATGAAAGGTCATAATTTATACATCACGATACAGCAGGTTTTATGGAAATTCCATAAAACCTGCTATTATTATAGGTATATAAAAAGCATGAAACAAAAAAAATTAAAAGCAGAAACCAATATTTTAATTTTCTCTTTCTAAATCGATTTGAATAGTTAGCATAATAAATGCTTCAAAAGAACATTATTCACGCTGCATACATTTTTGGTCCAAAATTGAAAGTGCTGGCCAAATACGATATTTCGTTAGAACTTGTTCTTATTGGGGCGTCAAAGTTGAGGGACCACTTCCTTCGGTTTTATTTGAGTTCGAAAATCTTGAAAACATACATTTTTTATGACACAAACTATTGAAAATGGATAAAAAATGTCGTGCTACATTGGAAGAATAGTTAATAAAACTAATAAAAAATAAACCCCATACTGCACACCGTTGTTTTTCGTCTATTTATTTAGGTGCTTAATTGAAAATAAGTAGCGGCCAAAGAATACAAATATGACATTCCGTTAGTCGGGCAGTGGACCCTCAGCTTTGACGCCATAATAAAAAATACCAATGAGGACAAGCTCTAACAGAATATCATACTCGTATTCTTTGGCCGGCACTTTCAATTTTGGACCTAAATAAATGGGTGAAAAACAACGGTGTGCAGAATGAGGTTTATTTATTATTGATTTTATTGACTATTCTTCCAATATAGAACAATGATTTTTATTCGTTTTTAATCATTCATATCATAAAAATGTATGGTTCCAAGATATTTGAACTCAAATAAAACTGAGAGCAGTGGTCTCTCAGCTTTGACGCCATAGTAAAAAATGCTAACGAGGATAAGCTCTAACGGAATTTCATATTTGTATAGGTACTTTGGCCAGCACTTTCCATTATGGACCTAAATAAATGGACTAAATACAACGATATGCAATATGGGGTTATTTTTTATTGCTTTTATTAACTATTGTTCCAATATAGAATAAAGTTTTTCATTTATTTTTAATTATTCGTATCATAAAAAATGTATGTTTCCAAGATTTTTAAATTCAAATAAAACCAAGCGCAGTGGTCCCTCAACTTTGACGTGCTAATAGACAATGCTAGCGAGGACAAGTTCTAACGGAATATCGTATTTATTTTCTTTGGCCGGCACTTTCAATTTTGGACTAAAATGGGTGATGTCCTTTCATTCAAAAATCCCCAAAATTTATACATATTTGAAATGTACTAATTAAGGCCTTTAATTTGATATCAAACACGGTATATTTACCTCAATTTTATTTTTTAACGCAGTACTTTATGACCGCTAGAGGGCGCCTCATTAAATTCAGTGACACATTATATAGCCTATAATAAGTGGACGATCAAGACACTTCTAACAATACCTTACTTATCCAGTTCTAATTAGTAGTTGAAGAGCTATGAGGGAATTAGTGAATATACATACATAGTTCATACATACATACATAGCCTGTCAAAATCATAATCCTCCTTTGGCTTTAACATAGTCGGGTAAAAATAGCATAAATAAATAAGTATTTTGTCATAAAAACACTAATTATTTAAAATAAATTAAATACTTTCTTAGTAACTGAAACCCCCACAACTTTTACCCTGCACGAAATACAGATTTATGTCCATACAAAAAAATAATACACTCATTGAGACCTTTCATTTGATATAGGTCAAAAAGTGTTACACCATATGGGACGAAACGCCCATTCGCCTTTAGATTAACCTACTAAGTTTTTAAATAAATAAAACTAAAATTGCAAAAGCACGCTCCAAAAAGTATTAAACAAGAAAATATCAAGAATAGCCGTGGTCGTATGCCACTTTTCCCTAGAATACCTATATTATTTTGTTAGAGTAAGTGGCATACGACCACGGCTATTCTTCATATTTTCTTGTTTAATACTTTTTGGAGCGTGCTTTTGCAGTAGTCGGGTTTTAGTTTTAAACTTAATTTTTTATTTATACTATTTTGGGGCAACCAATACCCAAAATTTTTACATATTTGAAATGAGCTAATTGAGCCCTTGAATTTGATACCAAACACGGTATATTTACCTCAAGTTTATTTTTTAACGCAGTACTTTATGGCCGCTAGAGGGCGCCATATTGGATTCAGTGACATGTCATATAGCCTATAACCAGCGGACGATCAAGACGCTTCTATCGATACCTCATTTGTCCAGTTCTAATAAGTGGTTAAAGAGCAATGAGGGAACAAACGAACATACATACATACATACATACATACATATCCTGTTAAAATCATAACCCTCCTTTGGCTTTGCCGTAGTCGGGTAAAAAAAATTAAAAGACACACCGAGATGGTTTATCTTTAGTTAAATACATATAAACCGGGTATAGTTAGCGGCATTAATCTCGCCCATTGATTGTACAATGCACGTGACAAGGTGAACGCTCCGAACATAGGGACTGTCCATAATCACGAGAGGCTCAATAAGTTCGGAAAACATCACGAAATATCACAAGGGGGGAGGAAGGGGTATATTGAGATATCACGTGTATTTATTTTTTCTTATAACTCGCGATTTTTGTCACGATTCTTAGTTTTCTAGCATTATTAAATAAAAAAATGATGGAGGAGGGGGGGTTAGAAAATTGCTAAAAAAAAAACATCACGTGATTAATGGACAACCCATAGTCCCATACTCGTAACAATGTTGTAGAATGAGTGTATACAGTAAACGTAGATCAATCTCGACGTCCGTATGTCCGTGGTCTAAAGTAATCTTCATTATAAATGCGCCACTTGATTCTTATCGACTGTTGAGTGAATAGATGATTTTAGTGAGTACATGCATCGCTTATATGTAGATTTCGAATATTTACAATTGCAAAAATTACCTTTGACACTACTAGTGGTGTCATGCAGAATAATTTGTACCCTTGACACTACCGGTAGTGCCACGGGGAAAGAATTTTACCCTTGACACTACCAGTAGTGCCATGGGGCAATCGCCTTATATTTTACCCTTGACACTACCAGTAGTGCCATTGGGTAGTGCCATGGGGCAATCGCCTTATATTTTTGGTCATAAAACTATGTCTATGAATGTTTTGTGCGTGCATGCAACCAAAATATGTATAGACATTTCATCTTAGAAACCTATATGAAAAATTTATATATTTACGAAAGCAAGGCCAAATGCCTTCGACAAAAGTAGATGAACAAATCCGAATTCATATATTATATCAAAGCTTCAATGTTTCATAAAATTAAATTTGACAATTACAAAAATTTGTTTTATTTTTTGATCTATCTCAATTTAAAGATCGTTTCAAAATTAATTATTGTTCAGCCACTTTTGCCCCTGATTGAATATTAAATTATACCAAGTTTAAAATTAAAAACAGTGGCGAAGGATGAAAATATTCAAAACGGAAGCCGGTGGAGAAAACAGTTTCTGTAGTTTGTCATGCACCATGCTACGCATTGGGAAGCCAGCAGGAATCGGGTTCTTCGCCACTGATACAAAAGCAACATGCTCAAGGCAACTTACATAGAATATGTTGATCAATACTGGGTCCGTCCACAAAGCGACTCTCAAAACTGTTGTTCAAGTCTTCAAATAGCTTCTTGAGGCTTTCTTTGAAGTTCCACAACAGGAACCTATACCCATCTTTCTCTAGATCTAGTATCACAGCTATCAGATTCTGAAAAGATTACAATACACATGTTACAACGGAAAATGCACATGGTTTATGGGAGAACCAAAATCTATGAGGCCCAAGTATTCATAGTATTCATTATCGTGGTTACTGAACAGGTTAACGCATTGAAAGGTTAAGTAACACTAGTCAGGTCAGTCAGGTCAGCATTCATTGGTTCCGATAGTTCGTACGAGTATCGGTAGATGGCTCCACCGCGCCAGGGGTCCCGTACGTAGTTTCGAATGACGTTGCAGCGATAGGTCGTCGTTGTGGCGAAAAACTTTCAGCGTGGTACGCTGGAGCGAAAAGTCATTGAAGCGAATTCCACCAGGGCGAATTACACTGCAGCGACAAACATTGTGGCGAAAAATGTTTGAAATTACATATATAGGTATGCAACTTTCAACCCATTTTTTTATGAATTATGTTTTATTAAATATCAACAATGTATACTACATATACAGGGCGTCCCACGGCGATGCCACATGGAGGGAAAGTACCTTAAATCCTTAAGTTAGCTCATTTTGTTTAAAGGAGACTTCATTTTATTTTTAAAAAGAAACAAAACTGCATTCAAAGATTTTTAAAAATTCGCTTGCCACACCCGGTAATCGAACCGACTAAAAGCCGAAAAAGTAACATCCTGTATTTTTATGGCATCAATCGATAGTGTCAATCATAAGGATCAAATCTCTCTAAGAAACATGGTAAATTAAACGAAAGGAAGTCCTTGAAATCTAAAATTATAAATTCAATTTGGCAAAATAAAACACTTTAACTCAAAGTTCATCCGTCCATCTGATACCATATTAACAATAAAATTCCATATTTAAACTACTTTTCTTTTTTTATCGTGCTGACACCGCTGCTGGTCAGCATTAGTATTTAGGTATGACGAACTCAAACCGACTAAAACCGCACGCCATCTAAATTAACAGGTTATAAGTTGATCCATAGGGCAATTCTCTTGCCATTTTCGTTGCACAGGGTACACCGCGTGCAGGTTTCTAATCTTTGTTAAGTACCTGTTTAGAATGTAACTTTATTGGGTAACTGCATGAGGTATGTGTAGGTAGGGTAGGTAGTTATTTTTGGGTGCTTGATTAGAAACCTGCACGCGGTGTACCCTGTGCAACGAAAATGGCAAGAGAATTGCCCTATGGATCAACTTATAACCTGTTAATTTAGACGGCGTGCGGTTTTAGTCGGTTTGAGTTCGACATACCTAAATACTACTGCTGACCAGCAGCGGTGTCAGCACGATAAAAAAAGAAAAGTAGTTTAAATATGGCATTTTATTGTTAATATGGTATCAGATGGATGGATGAACTTTGAGTTAAAGTGATTTATTTTGCCAAATTGAATTTATAATTTTAGATTTCAAGGACTTCCTTTCATTTAATTTACCATGTTTCTTAGAGAGATTTGATCCTTATGATTGACACTATCGATTGATGCCATAAAAATACAGGGTGTTACTTTTTCGGATTTTAGTCGGTTCGATTACCGGATGTGGCAAGCGAATTTTTAAAAATCTTTAAATGCAGTTTCGTTTCTTTTTAAAAATAAAATGATGTCTCCTTTAAGTAAAATGAGCTAACTTAAGGATTTAAGGTACTTTCCCTCCATGTGGCATCGCCGTGGGACGCCCTGTATAACAGTGTAATATATACTGTTATTACACTGTAGTATACATTCATATATCATACGCCTCCGAAGCGTATGGTTATCTTTCATAGACATCAAAATAAGGTGATCTTTCTAGGGTTAATAACAATTTAATTTAGTTAAAAACTGACAATCAAATAAATATTCATCAGTAAATAACTGTTGTTTTTTGTTGATTAAACTAAAACTATTACTTTCTGTCTTTTATTTCGCCTTTATAGTTTTAAAGTTGCATACAATTATGTAATTTCAAACATTTTTCGCCACAATGTTTGTCGCTGCAGTGTCATTCGCCCTGGTGGAATTCGCTTCAATGACTTTTCGCTCCAGCGTACCACGCTGAAAGTTTTTCGCCACAACGACCTATCGCTGCAACGTCATTCGAAACTACGTACGGGACCCCTTCCCAAGAAGGATGTATAAAAAAAATTGAATCAGCTTCGGGCGGGCTTCGGTGGCCAACGGCCGTTCCCAATAACCTATCTATCGCCAGTTTTGACATTAGAAAGGATAAAAACGTCATCAATCTCTATGGTAAAGCAATTCATAGTAGCACAATAACAATAGGATTTGACAAAGGAACTATCTCTACCTTTACCTTTATCTGTAGATATGTTATTGGGAACGACCGTTAGTGGTCAGAGCATACCCCCAAGGGAAAGATCGCGGGTTCCAGTCTCGCCTCTTCTTCCGATTTTAAACCGATTGAAAAGTCTTCTGAAAAGACCCTTCCCATCCCCCCTCACATTTCAGACATACCTACAGACGTACACACAGACAAAAGCAATATCACAAGTACCAGGAGAGCAGCAACCTCATAGAGCTTGTCTCACCTCGGCGACTCCCAGGTCCACCGCGTTGAGCAGCCGCCCGTCGAGTACGACGACGGCGCCGTCCGCGCTCGCGTGCCGTCTCACTCGCTCCTGCACGTGCTGCGAGCTAGAGTAGGACAGCGTGCCCGTCAGCGTCACTGACACGCAGTCTTGGTTGCCAACCTGCCGAGGAAAAATCCACCGAACAATATTGAAGGAAGCCATCATGTAATAAAGTTTTTATGGGGGTTGGGTAATGTTGGCGTTGTGTCGGAATTGAGCGGCCATCAATGAAATTGGTATAATATGAAAGTACAGTATAAAGTGATCAAAAGTTACTATGGACAAACTTCTCTAAACTATATCGGGACTTAGCTATACAGGGTGGTATTTTTCAACTTTACTTAGATGGAAGTACTCTAAATACTGAAGATAGCGAATTCCACTGAAAAGAAACATTCCCTTATTTTTAAAAAGAATCAAAACTGCATTCATAGTTTTCTGAAAATGCCACACCCGGTAGTCGAACCGACTAAAATCTTCCTATAACCTTCTATTTCATAGATTTCCTTTTACTTAATTTTCCAAGTTTGTTAGAGAGATTTGAACCTTATAATTGACCCTATCGATTGATGCAATAAAAATACAGGGTGTTATTTTTTCAAATTGTAGTCGGTTCGATTATGAGGCGTGGCAAATGATTTTTCAGCATTCCTTTAATGCAGGGCTGTTTCTTTTTCAAAAACACACTAAACTGTATTCAAAGTTTTCTGAAAATGCCACACCTAGTAGTCGAACCGAATAAAATCTTTCTAAATCTTCTATTTCATGGATTTCCTTTCATTTAATTTACCAAGTTTGTTAAAGAGATTAGATCCTTATGATCAACCCTATCGATTGATGCAATAAAAATATAGGGTGTTATTTTTTAGAATTTTAGTCGGTTCGATTACAGGACGTGGCAAGCGATCTTTCGAAATTCCTTAAATGCAGCTTTGTATTCTTTTTTAAATAAGAGAGTGTTTCCTTTGAATGAAATTAACTATCTCCGGTAGTAAGAGTAGGTACTCGTACCCGGTTCGACTACCGTGTGTGGCATTTTCAGAAAACTTTGAATACAGTCTAGTGTGTTTTTAAAAAAGAAACAGCACTGCATTTAAGGAATGCTGAAAAATCGTTTGCCACGCCTTATAATCGAACCGACTACAATTCGAAAAATAACACCCTGTATTTTTATTACATCAATCGATAGGGTCGATCATAGGGATCAAATCTCTCTAACAAACTTGGTAAATTAAATAAAAGGAAGTCCATGAAAAAGAAGGTTTTGTAAAATATTAGTCGGTTCGACTACCGGGTGTGGCATTTTCAAAAGTCTTTGAATGCAGTTTTGTTTCTTTTAAAAAATAAGGTAAAGTTTCCTTTAAGTAAAATTCGCTATCTTTAGTATGAGGGTACTTTCCTTCAAGGTAAAGTCGAAATGTTCCACCCTGTATATCGCAGCTCCGATATTACTTACAATGAAAATAATGACATTTGTACGTGTGTTTAACACAGTACAATGAAGTGGTATCAAAATTAATTATGGCCGCTGAAAAAATTAAGAACGCCACTGTCCATACTAGATTACCCAATCCCCTTTATTAAATTAGTAGAAAACTTTCTTATAATGATTTCAATATCCTACCTACCTGTTTTTTTTAATCATAAACATTAAACTACAATATTATAAAAATTGTATATTGCCTAAAAGGTGTTTTTTGGTTTTTTTTTTTTATTTTTAAAAATTCAGGGGTTGATTTAGCCCTCGTACCCACCAGTCAGGCATGGAGCTTTGTGTTGGGATATAACAGGAGAGTTAGTTTTCAACTTGCCTCAAGCATGTGCTCAAAAATTGTACCAGCTCTCGGACTATTAAATGGGTACATTATAATAATTGATGACGCGTCCCGGTTCTGATGCCAAGCTCGCCCCGTTTAACGATTTCTTTCCTGGGTTCTATCAGCTTTAGTTTAGCTGGACTTCGATGTCAAGAGGATAGATAGCAAGGCAGTGTTACCTTGAAGGCTACAGTCTGTAACGGCGGGCGGGCGGCGCTGGCCAGTGCTCGGGCCGCATCCGCAGCGGCGCCGCAAACGATGCCGTACTCCAGGCCTGCGCACGCGCCGGTCACTAAGGTCAGCAAAAGCACTAGCAATTCCATACCTAGTGGGAAATACAACTCATATACACACAGGATCTCTCCTCCTATCTGTTACATACCTAAGGCACTTGTCCCACCGCCGGCGAGAAAACGAGTAACTATCGACTACTTTCTCGCTCAAGAAACGGACAATAGATATACATTCCGTGTAAACAAAAGAGAAGCATATACAAATAGTTGATCGCTGATTTGCACACCGGCGAGTACTCGCTTTACTAGTTTGTCGCTGAGCGACAAGAGCTATGAAAAATAATACTCGCTCAGCGATACTCGCTAAGCGATTAAAACACGCCGAGAGAGCAACCTTCTCTACAGTGCGAGCGAGTGTTGCGAGTAATCGCTCACCTCACTCGCACACTCGCTTATAGCCGAGCTACAGAACTATCGGAACTACACACTCGCTCCTCGCTGCTCGCCAACTCGTTTTGCATGAAAATGCATGGTCAACCTAATCACTTTCTTGCCCGCACATTGTAAATTGTATAAAAACCGTATTAAAAAATAGAGAGATATTTGTGCTTACACGCTCGGGAAACAGTTAATGAATTCCCATTTGCATGGATGACCACTTAAGGATATTTTGCCGGCCGCTATGACTGAGGCTACAGTAGCAAAGGGTGAAAATTTTCAAAAGGAAAGCCTGCGAATTTTTTTTTGAGGCGATCTAGTTTTTCTAAACCTTCTGCGGACACTTTTTTTATACCACTTAGGTTGCAAACAAGCACACGGCCCACCTGATGGAAAGTGCTTACCGTGGTCTATGGACGTATGCAACACCAGAGGCATCACACTCATACTACCGACCCTGAAGAAACCTTCTAATAACCTTCTTGAAGAACCACATATTGGTTCGCAACCATTGGATTCTACCAGCACCATAGACGCCCCTGGTTTTGCACACTTCCATAGGCCACCACTTCCCATCAAATACGTTTTATGCCCGCCACCTAAATGGTAAAAAAGTATGTTTCAAAACATAAAGAGTGACACTCACGGCTATTCCTCCAAAGCGTTCCAATGATCCTCAGCTCCATGAGCGAGAACATGGCCAGTACGATGATAGCAGCCAACGTAGCTCGCGGGATGTAGTAGAACGCGTCGGCCAGGAACGTCACTGCCAGCAGCACTAGCATCGCTGGGGGAGCACGAGCATTCGGGTTTAATAAGTATGTAATTGTGGGTGGATATATCCTAAATATGCTTTGGATATAACTTTAGTACCTTGCATGTAACTTGTGTATACCACTTCACGCACATTTCGAAGTCCTATCACACCTTTTAGTCATCTTATAGGCCCGCAAAGTAAGGAAATCTGCCGGATTTGTTCACATAAATGATTACTGTTCCGCTCCCTTAAGTCGTAGCGAGAAGATGGTTCCTTACGCCGAGAAAAAATCGGCGTAAGAATCATCCTCATACTTCAAGCAATATTCTAAAAAAAGAATTAGGGAAATCGGGTCTGCGTTTCTTAGGGTTAGCGCTTAGTGACTAACACATTCAGCAATTCATTTTTGTGTTCTGTTACAAATAATAATTTTCTAATGGCAAAATTTGATAAAGTGTTAGGGATACTCTCCCTAAAACGAAAACAGGCGATACTATAAAAAATAACCATTTTTTTTAATCATGTATACTTGGAGCCCTAACAACTTGTATGAATATGATACACTGTACGTACCTTTAAAGAAACACCCAGCGGGAGTGAGCACTCCGCTGGCGTGGTTGATGGCGGTCCTGGTGAAGGAGCCGGTGGCGGGCATGGCCTGGCAGAACGACGACACCACGTTGCACAAGCCGATGGCCAGCATCTCCTGAGTGCCGTCCACTAGCGCACTGCCCGCTGAAATCACACGTGGTGTCATCATTAACACGACAAAGTCATAGCTCTTGTCACGTGGTCAAGCGAGCGGATGTCGCGTGGTCAACGAGTCAACGTCACGTGGTAAAACGAGCGGACGTCACTTGGTCAACGAGCGGACGTCATATGGCCAAACGAGCAAACGTCACTTGGTCAACGAGCGAATGTCACAGGGTCAACGAGCGGACGTCAAGTGGTCAAACGAGCGGCAATGCCGTGGTCAACGAGCGTACATCGCATGCTCAACGAGCGAACGTCTCGTGGTCAAAAGGCGGACATCAAGTGGTCAAACACCGCCCCGTGGTCAACGATAGGATGTATCGGCAGTTACGTTGCGGGTTTTATTTCACGACAAATTCCCGTGCGAAGATAATTTCGAAATATTACTTACCAAATGCTTTTGCAATGGCAATGCTTTCCAGTATAGCGACGAGAGGCATCACGAATCCCTCCACACCGAACACTGACAGCATATCGTCAAACTCCAGGGTCTTGTTGTCCACCACTGTGTGAAAGGGAGGCACGCCGAAGTCGGGGAGACCGCCTTGGATTGTGCCTGGAATATTTATTTTAAAATAGTTTAGAACTTTATGACTGTGAAAAATGATCGCAAATTAAAAACAACATATTTAAAAATTCATAGCGATAACACATATTCAGCGCCATCTAGTAGTAACAAGCTAAACTACTCCAATACTAATCCTGCATCGCGCAGTTAAAGTTCTTGCACTGGCTAACAGGTGTATCCAGACAATTAGTTAATAAATTTTGAAGATAATTGCAGAGCCTTATGAGTACAAATAATATATAATCCGGTTACAAATCAAATTACAATCAAACTTACGGCAGGTAAAGTCTGACCAAGAAAATAACCCCAGTGTTATTATTATGCCCATTACAGGCAAATACACCAAAGCCAGCAGCTGGGCAGAGTGGCCCGCCAGGCGTAATCACCACGCCTAGTTTTTTTTTTATACTGCTTGTCTGCCAGCACACGGCCCACCTGATGAAAAGTGGTTACCGTGGCCTATGGACGTGTGCAACACCAGGAAGATGCTTCCTTCGGAGGAACCTATCACCCCCTTCCCCCACAAAAACATCATCCGCTTCATACAATATAAAGTACCAGGGCAGCAGCATAGTACAGGAGGTATACGCACCAGTGAGAGCGAACGGTGTGACGTCATGTAGCTTGAGTGCGAGTGCGAGCAGAGCGGCCGCGAACACCACGAGCGCGTTACGAGCGCGCACTACGTACAACCACACGCCCGCCCAACGCGCTCTAGTGGGGCTTGTCGTAGGGGTTACTGGGATTGTAGCGCGCTGGGGAGGTGAACACCGTTTAAAAATTAATACTATAGGACGCGCCAGTTAGTGTGGCAATACGAGTCATTTACATTCCTCCATACAGTGGTATAGGTATACTAAATTTGCAAAAACGACAGTTTCAATGTTAAAAGATAATGTAATAATTCTTATTTCTTAATATTTTTGATTTACCTTTCTTGTTACTTCGTATTCGTAAGACTTTGTTCCACTCGTATTGCCACACTAACTGGCGCGTACTATAGCAAATAGTAGTTCTACTTCTACGGCCATCAATCATAGCAATTCATAAATACATCATTCAAAATTAACTTACCTTGAGTAATAATAACGCTGCAATCGAACACAAGCCTAGTATAGTATCCCATAGCTGCACAGTCTTGATGTTCGTGAAGAAATTTATCACGGCCGTTATAAAAGTGTTACCCGAAGACCCTGAAAAAATAAAATAATAAGGCCAAAGGTCTACGAAGCACACTTCTTACTAAGGGACTCTTTGAAACGAACCAAATGAGCCCAAACTCAAGGGGTGTAGCAATTACCGCTGAAGAGTTCCATCACCCACCTCAACAGCTTCCAGTGCATAGGCATGCAGCAATATTCTTAGACAAACCGCCTTATATCGAAATATGTTTCGGAAAGTACGTTTCGACGTGCTTCTGAAAGCACGTCGAAACGTACTTTCCGTACAGTATAGCCACTACAATACACATTAAAGTTCAACAAGTCTTCCACAAGTCATCCATATCATCGGATTCTGGCTCTTTCGTGAGTCATACATACTAGTCTTCTAGAGGATGTATGGAGTAAAGATCTTCGATACTAATCTTACCTAGTTTAATGGACGAGGCTCTGATGCAATCTTTCCTCTCATGGTTGTGAGGTCTGATGGCAGACGCAAAAGCCAAAGTAAGCCAAATCAAGGGACAGAATAAGAGAGTGGATCTGGGCTCCAAAGTACAAGCTTTCGATGCAAACAGGACGAGCCCCTGGTGTTGCATACGTCCATAGGCCACAGTAACTACTTTCCATCAGGTCAGTAGCGGCCGCAGCATGAAATGTTGGGGAGGGTCATCATCATCTGCATATAGACGCATTTTTTTGATTGCATCCGTGGCCAAGATGACCTCGGAGCTCAGGGTCCGCTCTTTCTTCTCCATTTCGCACGATCTTGGGCGTCCATTGTAGTGAGACCATTTGCACGCATGTCACCCTCCACGACGTCAAGCCAGGTTTTTCCATTTTGGGGAGGGTCACGTGCAGGAATTCCTTCAAAAAATGCCTATTTACAAGACTTCAATAAGATGTGCACGATTTTGGGGGGGTCGTGTCCCCTATAACTTCCCCCCCCCCCCCCCCCGCGCACCACACCTGCATCAGGTGGACCGTGTACTTGTCTGACACCTAAGTGGAATAAAAAAGCGAACTACCCAGACTAAGGTGATGATGATGACGATCATACTAGTATATCAGACCTTAATCATATAACTGTTCATTCTATATGCTGTGTACCTTTTATCCTGAAGAGTGGCTTCAGTTGTGAGGCACTGATCTGCATGGCGGCTGCTGTGGTGAAGCCACTGATAACTGGTTTTGATATAAAGTCCAACAGAAACCCTGGAACGTATAAAAGAACTTTTTTAAGACACAGAATATTTTTTTGTCTCATATAGAATTAGTGTGTTATAGTGTCACACTCGTGTTTTAAGACCAAATAATGTGCAGTTTCATACACTACTTTATCTTATCTCATGAAAAAGTTAAAATAATTTGCATAATAGTACATTATGGTACAGTCAGCGTCAGAGAAAACAGACCCCCTCATGCTTTCATATCATTCACAAGGGGGGTCCCTTTTCTCTGAAGCTTACTGTACAAGTGAGCAACATTGGTGATTACCGCCGAGGCGCCATTGAGACCCGAGCCGCCAGGCGAGGGTCTTAAGACAGCCGAGGACGGTAATCATCATGCTCACACGTGCCATACGACGTTTTACAACACACTTGCGAATAAAATAATACTACAAATACTAAATAAACAATAATACAAATTAATTCGTTTTCCTATGCGCGCGCATTTAACAATGGCGGTCGACCATATTTAAAAAAAAAATGAGGTTTGAACTTAACTTTTTTTTACTCTGTTTTTTTTTCTGTACTTAGAGAAAAAAAAAAGTTAAATTTGAGCGAAAATTTTGTTTATTACACAAGTATTACAAGTTGAAATTATTTATTTAAATACGAAAATGCATCAAATGACCATACAATAGGCGTATTAATTTATTCGTACTATTAAACACGTTATTTTTTGTATCAAAACTTTTTTAAGAACATAGACAATTATAGACACTTCGTATAAAATTTAAAAAAGAATCTATAACTCACTTTTGTGAATAATTGTAATGAAAAAGTCACAGTTTTATAATAGGTGTCATTCCGTGCTTAATTGCGGTAAAATAATATCACTGTTATGAGCAGGTGTGTTGTAAATTATATTATTATTATTTGTGAAAAGTTTAGCGCCAAAATCCATTTGTTATTTGTTGCTTTGCGCCGCAACCAGATTCTACACACAGATCTAGAGACAAACTGCATAAACACCTTTATAATCTAGCTGCAACTGTATCGTAAATATCGTAATGGAAGAAAATGATTTTGTGTGTGTTTTTGTCGATAATGTAATTTTCTAAATTGATTTTGATACTCTGTGCGTAAAGAGTATCATTAAAGTATCATTTTTAATTTTTTAATGTTCACATTTCAGTATGAGAGTAGATAAAATACATATAGGTATCTATGTTGCTCGGCGATCTAAGGATAGCTATTAAAGGATACATCCACTTTCCATTATTCAACTTACTATGTAAACAAGTAAAGTTTCTCAAGAGCAAGCATTGACCGCCAAGGGGCCACCACTCGCGTACATTTACATATTACATCCAGTCGATACTTTCTCCTCTGACGTCACTAGCGAAGCCGGTTCACATTTATCGATAAGTCTTGTACCTTGCACTTTAATGTCCGTGCACTTGCGTGAAGCGTCGATTGCTTAGTGGTTAAGGAGTCGGCCTTACAATCGAGAGGTCATGGATTCGAATCCTGGTCATTATGCTACCGACGCGACGACGTGAAATTAGTATTTTCGGATACCAATATTCTTTACAATAAAAAAAGCAATAAATAGGAAAGATTGGATCTTGTATAGACGAATGAGACGAGGTTTGGGCATTAAACGGGAGTAGCTCCCATAAAATGATAATGATGATGATCACGATGATGATGGTGGTGGTGATGGTAATAATGATGACGATGATGATGGTGATAATGACGGTGATGGTGATGATAATATGATGACTATGCGGTAGTGATGTACAAGTCTCGAGGCGTCCGAGTCCCTTTGCCTAGAGCTCGGTGTCATTTACAAGGCTCGCCTCGTTTGTATGGCGCCCGACGACTCGGGAGTCTTTTTCAGAGCTCGAGCTTTTTTGAAGTCACGAGTCCTTTTTGAAGGCTCGAGCTCTTTTTGAAGGCTCGAGCTCTTTTGAAGGTTCGAGTTCTTTTGAAGACTCGAGCCTTTTTTAAAGGCACGAGCTCTTTTGAGCGCTCGGTCGATCTCGAAGCATTTCTCTTAAGCGCACTAGTCCTTTTCTGCCCAGATGTTCACTGTTGTGAATCCTGTCTCCTAAACCAGGCGGGAAGGCCTGTCTCAGGAAACAGTGAGTAGATAAAAATTATAATATTTCAGGTTATTGTTACGAAATGAACTAATGTATTATGTATATTATATTATGTAAGGCCCCGGCTACATCTCTACGGCACGGCACCGTCCGCCGTTGCCGTCGACGGCGACGGCGCCGCGCCGTAGAAATTCACGGCGCCGTGCTACGGCGCCGTGGAAAGTGTGACATAAGGGAGGGCAATTCCCCAATTAGAGTAGTCGACTTCATAGTTCGACGTCAAAAAAACTGTAACCTGAAAACGAAACTTTACGAACCTTTACGAAGCTTTACGAACGTAAAAATTCTGAAGTAAACATTTATATTTTATCCCTTTCACACTAGTCGCGAGCTTGACGGATGACGTCTCGGTTTGATTGATATGGCGATATTAATTCAGAGAAAAATTCAGTGTGGCGTAGCATATGAAAATTTTCCCTAAATAATTATTAAATTAAGTACATCTGAAATGTCTTTCACGATTAATTCTTTTTCGGATAAAATAACGCAAATGTGAGAAGAAAGTGAAGCTATACCAAAAAATAAGGATAAGAATAAAAACCAAATTGCAATTTGAACTTAAATTAGAATAAAAAACGAATTGTAACGGATTCTATTATTGTTTCTATTTTATGTAAATATTATAACAAGACGTTGACCATGGCTCCGCTTGCATGAAATAAAAGAGATCCTATTTCCGCAATCCCCAAGAATCTAATTTCGGGATACCTAAATTGTATTATTTCAAATTAAGAGGGTGTTACATACCTCCAAAGGCCACCTAAATCGTATAGAAAAAAGATCTATCTCCCTGCCTAGCGATTATGTCCTTTTTTATGGGTATCTGAGAGGATTTTCGCTCAACAAAAAGGACAGATTTATAGTTTGGATGACAATATAGGCTACATTTTATCCCTGTATAGGTTCCTCTAGATAGTTTTTATAATGACTATCGCATTGAGATTAAAAAACCCGACCGCAAGCTACTTTCGACCTTAATGACATTTCTTAAAAAAATATGTTTTTTGACATCTATAGATGACGCTGATCTCGAATATGAAAAAAAAAACTGGGTATTAGTTGCTGTCGATAAGGTCGAAAATGGCTTGCGCCTATTTTTTACATTGACTATAACCCAGAGACTCCAAAAATACGTGCAAGCCATTTTCAACCTTATCGACGGCAACTAATACCCAGTTTTTTTTTCATATTCGTGATCAACGTCATCTATACATGTCAAAAAACGTATTTTTTAAGAAATGTCATTAAGGTCGAAAGTAGCTTGCAGTCGGGTTTTTTAATCTTAATGCGATAGTCATTATAAAAACTATCTAGAGGAACCTATACAGGGATAAAAAATGTAGCCTATAATGTCATCCAAACTATAAGTCTGTTATTTCTTTATCGCCGTGAATTTCGACGGCGCGGCGCCGTGCCGTGGAGTTGTGGCCGGGGCCTAAACTGTTAAAATAAGAAGAATAAGAATAAGAAGAATATATAAATAAGTTTCAAGAGCAAGATAAGATAAATATAGATAGATAGATATTTTAAGACTCGAGCTTGTTTTACGACTCTTTTGAGGACTCGAGTTGTTTGAAGGCTCGAGCTCTTTTGAAAGGCTCGAGCTCTTTTGAAGTATCGAGCTCTTTTGATAGGTTCAAGCTATTTTGAAGGCTCGAACTCTTTTGAAGCCTCGAGCCATGGCTCATAAAACTCGCGGCTTGGCTAGGCTCGGGACTCCGAGCTTACCGAGCTCACTGAGTCTTGCCATTCCGCCTCGAGGCTTCAGAAATAGGACTCGACGCCTCGAGGCTTGTACATCACTACTATGCGGGTGATGATGATGATGAAGATGAGGATGATGGTGATGATGATGATGATGATGGTGACGATGATGATGATGGTGATGATAACGGTGATGATGATGATGATAACTTACCTAATTGTAACACTCCAAGCAGTAAAATAAAACAGCCGGATAGAAAAGACGCCAGGTACGCGAAGTCCGCCGACTTAGCCACGTACTTAGCCAGCAGGGCCGCTAGGATGGCAGTAGGGCCCACTGTCACGTCCTTGCAGCTGCCGAACAGCATGTACACCAGGCCAGGGAATATGCTGGAGTACAGCCCCACCTGGGAAGTAAATATTTCCTTTGAAACCCACGCTTAAGCTGTGTAATGATATCCCTGCTGTGGTTTTAAAAGCGACTACAATATGGGGTTATTCTAGAAGGAAACAGAACGTTCTTACAGAGTCGCAAGTGTGACTCCCCTAGTGTTTCACACGACCATAGGCCACGGTAACTACTTTCCAGCAGATGGACCGTGTGTTTGTAACACCTACATTTCAAAAAATATGATTTTCGGTCCCACGTAATAGGGGGCGAGCCTGTTGCCGTCAAGCAGGCACTTAGTAATGGGCTGTGTGTTTACTGTCGGATGGAGAACAGCCCTATCCCTTAGTCGCCTTCTACAACACCTACAGGAAGAGATGGGGTGGACTATTCTACTCCACCGAGAATCAACACGGCAATTCGACCTTTTATTAGTTTTAAAACCCACATCAAATAAGAAGAATCCGCTAGTACGAGCAGATAGTCATATTTGCTTTTTCATAATCATAATCATAATCATTTATTTGCCTTAAGTGTGTATAATGTTGATCTTAAATATTAATAATTATGTTCTAACACTTAGTCAGTAATTTGACATGTAAATATTTTACAGTAGTTAGGTACTAGTTACATAAATTAAATCATGCAGAAAAAATAATGTCATTAATCATAATATCATATTAAGTTTGTTATTGTAGTCTATAATGTCAATATCGTAATGTCAAAACCTACAGTCTATTATTATTGTTTTATCTAACCCTTATCATTTATAAAGTCGTCGATTGAATAAAATGCCTTATTGAGTAACCAGATTCTCAAACGTCTAAAATTTTCTAAATCAAATTCAAACGTCTAAAGTTTTGTTATCCGTAGGCCTACATCATTTTTTAACGTATAATTTACATAAATAGCGCTATGCTGTTGTGCTCATAGCAATTAATAATACGCCACGTGTGGTTATTTTAAATTCTTAGTGTCAATCTAGCATTCATCATCATCAGCTGTATGTGTACACGTGATAATGTCTATGGGATGAGGTCATCACATACCTACATAGACTAATAATAATGGCTCCTCTACACGTAGATAGATTCATTCGCAGATGTCATCGGCGGACGCGTCCGCCGACGTGCAGATGGGGCGACTTGCTCGTCTTATGACTCGATCGATATTTAAATACCTCCCATAGAAGAACAAATCACCTCGTCCATACGTTGGCGGACGCATCCGCCGCTAATATCCACAGATGAGTCTGTCTACATGTTGTCCCTTAAGAAAGCCTATGTTAATGCAGGTAGGTATAGAATCGCTCGTTGGGGCATTGTTAGTGATTGCTACTGTGTGAAAGGTCCGGGGCTCTTGAAAAGAAAAAAAAGCGAGTCAGAAAAAGGGTTCACAATAAAGGTATGATTTCGTAGCCGACCGCATACTACTCGATCGGAATTTAACGAGTAATGAGTACGCTGAATGTGCTGCATGCGTCTGTCGTTGTCGTATGCGGTCGGCTTCGGAATCATACCTGAAGGGGACAACCTTTGGCAATTGGCCAAATGAGAGAGCACAAAAAGACTTTACCTGAGGCGGTAGACCAGCGACCATAGCGTACGCGATGCCTTGCGGTATGGAAGTCAACCCCACAGTTATACCTGTAAATTAAAAGCATCATTTAAATCATTTAACACTGTATCATCGAGACAAAGAAAAATAAATAAATGGTTTAGCACAGCATAGTAAAAATATCACAATCAAATATACATTAGAGTTCAAAAGATTAATTTGTGCAAATAAATTATATCTTCAGCTTTCTTACTGCCTCCGCAGTCTCATGCGTATGACGCATGTGGGCTAAAGCAAAGTGTGCAAATCGTTTGCTTTTTTTACACGATTCTATGCAATTCGCATGGATTGTTTTGTTTGGTTTTGTGCTAATCGACTTTGTTTGTACGGTATTGGGCTAATCGTATGATTTTTGGATGATTCTGTGTAAATTATCTGCACGAAATTAGGTCAGTATTTTTGCACGAGACAGACACCGCATGCATCCATGACGCAGCGCAGTCCCATATTGATAACTCAGACTGATTGCTTTAGTGAAATAGTCCTCTCCCACATTATTTTCTAACGAGCCCAACAGGGCTCTGGGCGATTTAGGGTAATAACCCTCAATCGCCCAGAGCGCCTAATAATCAGCTGATACGATTTTTGAGTACATTCATGAGGCAAGTAGAAAACTTGTCACCCAATCTCCTGTTATATCCCAAAACGAAGCTGCAGACCTGGCTGGTGGGTACGGCTATAGGTTAGCAACGGCCCTGTTTACCCAATGTCTAGGTTAAACAGCTCAACGGAAACAATATAGCAACATTGCATGTCAATAACATGTAGGTAATATTAGCCTCATTTAAGGTTATTAACCGCAATGCAATAAGTTACATTTATCAATATACTATCATAATAACATGGCAATTTACAAAATGACAAAAATATCATCACTACTTGTAGATGATGGTTTGATGACGATTTATTAGCATTTTAAAGCGGTAGTGATCAGTAGTGGTCCCTGGGATATCCTCTCTGGGGGTGACCTTTGGGAGCGGCCTTTCACCCTAGCAGAAGCAGGCCGCGCATTGCGTGCCTCCCCATACCCGAGGGCGAGTTGGGGACTCTTCGGTCCCCACACCGGAAGAGGGCCAGATCGAGAGATATGGCCCTGGGTCGGCCGGGGTGTGAGGGATATGGCTATGACAATCTCACCTCCGGCATCCGAAGGCCCACAGACGGCGTGCGTTTTCACCAAAAATCATAGATGGTGAAATGTGGGTGTCAATACGCCTCTACTTACCCCTTCGGGGCTTTACAGGCGTGAGTATAATATGTATGTATATACCTTACAAGTAGCCTATGGATAAGATACTGACATACTTTGTCAGTACTATTATCTAACTCATGAATAATTAACTCAAAACTAGTTCTAAGTTGTTTAAAGGTACTGGTTCTAATTGAAGGTTATGAAGGCTACTGTTAATGGTTATAATAGAGCTACATACCTATATGCACCTAGTTTGCATTAATGAGTATGGTAATCTCCTGAATCATACCAATTATTTTCATTATTATTCATACCAAATGAAGTGATAACTGATAACCGAGGATTGTTTAGACGAAAACTGTCAAAACGAGGACTTTTTAGATCTCTACTACCAGGATCACTTAAATACCAAAAAAATATCTTACCTGCTATAGCATCCCTCACTAAATATTCTAAGTTGTACTTCGGCAGCCATATTGTTATCGGCAATCGTCTCTTCCAAGATTCTACGCTGCAGAGTTTCGATGCAGCGCGTCGTAATCTGCTGTTTTGAACAGTGTTACCTGATAAAGGAAAGAAAGAATTTGAGGTGAGAATACTATTTTATGAATGAAGATCGTTCCGTTTACCATCACGGTAGGTATGTATAAAAGTTGGTGGCCAAAGATTGGATGTCAATCTCATAGCGATTTCTCAGTTGGATCCAAAGTTTGCGATCTCGAGTCCAAGGTTCTTCTATAGTTATTTATTGGTATGTCGGCTTTATTGGCAGCTACTGCCGTCTAATCACCCAACCCTAAGAGTAAAGCCTGCGCCAGAGCCTCTTTCATCGTTTAGCAGTAGGCACATGCTGTAAGAACATTTCGAACGATCGAACGAAATCGAAAGCTGAATCTGCAGTGATATGTCGAACACGTAAACATACATCACCCTCATGCTCAAGAACGTGATGACACAAAATTTACAGCAAGCAGAATGGAAATATCGCCGCAGATTGAGCTGTCGAGTTCGTTCGATCGTTCGAAATGTTCTTACAGCATGTGCCTACAGGTACACCGACTTGCAGGTGAGGTTGGCTTGGGCCTCAAGGATGTTGGTACGACTCTATTCACCCTCAACTTTCAAAAATCTCATGGGCAACGCCTCACTCTCTTCTTGAAGGAAGAGAAGCTATTTCAGGCTAAGGTTTTGCTCAGGTAGGAGTGGTCCCTGTTTTTCGTTACTCCGATTCTCTACGTGTCTCTCTGATTGAGGCCACTTTTGAAAGCGAGGAACGCACGGGTTCGCCGTATGGCTAACGACGAAATTGCGGGTTCCCCCTATCTGTATAGTCAAGCTGACTACACGTGCAGGCTGACTGATGATCAATGAGTCTATGGGAACCCACCAAGATTCTCGAGTCCTAAGTCTGCTGATGACGGACGAGGCTCTAACGCAGCTCTCGACTATCATAGTCGTAAACGTCCAGTAAATCAAATTATGACGAGGGTAAGCAGACCATGTGCTCGAAAGTGCTAGCTTCGGATACAACCAGGATTGAAGCTCGGTTGAGATGCTGAATAAAATATCAACAGTCCATTGAAGCGTTCTGTACCTATACATACTCGTATAAATTAACATTTAAAAAAAAATTATAGGTATGTACTTGGTTGACTTATTTAAATATTGACGCAGTAAACCGGTTTATCTGAAGACGCAAATGTTTATTTAGTAGGAGATTGAACTCGTGCTCTAGCACAAATCAGATGGTACGTCAATGCAGGACATGTTATGGATGGTAGAGAACTACCTTTCGCGGCACTGTGTAAGGTGATATGATATGCAATAAGGCATGACTCCGAACCCGACCGCATAGGACAACTGCCGACGCATGCAGCACATAGAGCGGCGTACCCATTACTTGTCAAACTCCGATACGGATAAAGGGGACCATTGACAAGCCGCAATGAACTACGCGTATGCGTAGCTGCATGCGTTTGCAGTTGTTGTATGCGGTCGGCTACGGAATCATACCTTTAGGTGAAATAAAACATATTTGAAGTAGACAGAATATAAATCTGCCAAGAGAACACGATAGAGCAATGTAGTACAATACAATGGTATTAAAGATCTATGATGGTACAGGTACTATACCTAAGCCATGGGCCTACTATCATCTAGCCTATCGTAGTCCACTGCTGGAAATAGGCCTCTCCCAATGTTGGAAGGCTTTGGCTTACTATTTCCACGCTGGCCAGACGGGTCGGTACAGGGTTTTATTTCGAGTTTTCCTTCTTTCGCAGTGATATCGTCTGCGTATTATTCCATTAGTCTCCTCTAACGACACCCTTCGGATGAGGTGGGATGGTGATACTTATATTCTTTCTCCGACACCAATCGGACTAAATAATATTGTAACAAGGCTTTACAATGTCAAGTTAAGCTAAAAATGGTTGACTAGTGAAAATTGTTTCTATGACAATAAAATGCATCTGATTATAATAAATTCGGTCAAGTGCGAGTCGGACTCGCCCATGAAGGGTTCCGTAGCAGCAAAGGCGAAAATTGCGATTTATGACGTATTAAAAAAAACTACTTAATGGATCTCGTTCAAACCAATTTTTAGTTGTAGTTTGCATGGCAATTTACATCATATATTTTTTTTAGATTTATCATTCTCTTATTTTAGAAGTTAGAGGGGGGGGGGGGGGGAGACACATTTTTCCACTTTGGAAGTGTCTCTCGCGCAAACTATTCAGTTTAGAAAAAAAAATATTAGAAACCTCAATAGCATTTTTAAAGACCTATCTATAGATACCACACACGTATGCGATTGATGAAAAAAAAAAATTTGAGTTTCAGTTCTTAGTATGGGGACCCCCAAAATTTAATGCTTTTTTTTATTTTAGTGTGAAATTCTTAATGCGGTTCACAGAATACATCTTCTTACCAAGTTTCAACAGCATAGGCCTTATAGTTTCGGAGAAAAGTGGCTGTGACATACGGACGGACAGACAGACAGACAGACAGACGGACGGACAGACATGACGAACGGAACCCTAAAAAGCATCAAGGAATGATTACGAAACCGACCGCATACGACTACCTGTGACTACACTGCCGAAGCACGCGGCACATACAGCGTACACATTACTCGAGAAGCCGCAATGAATTTGTCGTATGCGGTCGGGCGGTCGGCTATGGAATCATACCAGTCCAGTCACGTGTGCCAGGTTCATTGCACGTTTTCGTAACCAGTTACCAACACATACAGTTACATAATTCATTTGCACTTTTGATCGACCTTATTTTTACGATCACGTGGCCGTGGTACACAGGTTCTTCCCCGCGTGCATAACTAACTTGTATATAAAAAGTTTCAACCTTTCAATCCCAAATAAGTATTTATCTTTTTGAATGTTAAGATTTCTCAAAACTGTCAAATAAATTCTTGTCTTGCAAAATATTTATATGCGGTGTGTTAATCTGGCTTTTTAAGGAAGTATCTCTGCAATATTTTTGTGCTACCCGTTTAAGGAAAATATCCAGCAGATTACCACAACCTTACTTGTTCCAGCCGATTACCACAACTTTACTTGTTCTTTTTAAACTCAAATTGAATTAACAGTATTTCATGAGTCAATTTACTATGACAAAGGAAAATTGAGAGATACCAAATGCATCATCAAATGCATCAGCTCAGTCTGTCACGCCTAAACTACTGAACCGATTTTGATGAAAATCGGTATAGAGGTAGATTAGACATAAGGAAGGGACATAAACTATGTTTGGTTGCATTAACCGACATCGAAGCGAGTGGAGCCGCGGACAACAGCTAGTTTACTGCAATATCTTGAACATAGTTTTTCACTGCTTATTTAACAATATGCAAATTATAAATTACAAATTCATAATCTAGCCTGTAGCGTAATATTACCTGATATTATCTGTAAACCTGTTCTAAGACTTTGTCTGTAGTAATTATGTGGCTTGTTTTTGAAGTGCATGAAAAAAACCGGTCAAGTGTGAGTCGGAACTCGCGCACTGAGAGTTTTGTACAAAACTAAATTAAGAGACGAACTTATGTTACATAATCGGCAATATCTATTTATTACGTTCACCTAGAATTTTGATTTTTGTACAGCTGTAAGAGGGTTCAGATTTGAGTATTTTGTATAAATTTCAATTTGATCCATCCACACATTCCTGAGAAAAAGGTCTTGACAGACATACGGACAACGAAGTGATCATACAAGTATAATGGTCCTATCTTTTTCCTTTTGAGTTACGGAACCCTAAAAAACAGATGAAAAGTCAGAGACGACGCGAACATAACATTAAATAAATGTACAGAAGAACAGACTTCAGAAACACAAGAAGAAACACTATCAGATCGTACAGGAACAATATGAACGGCTAACTGCACAAATGCATTCCTGATAAATAATAACTCTACATTCAAAAATCCTTTTATGAAATCCCTTCAGATCTATACGGAATACCTACTTAAGATTCATGTCCCTGGACTGACTGACTACCTTCCAAGATTAATAATCAACGACACTTAAACCTTTTGCTAAATATACAGGATAAATTTTAATAAAAAATACTAAAAAAAGACACGACTCGACCCATAGTGGCCTGCGCCTCAGGGTCCACTTTTCTGTAATTTATTGCGCGATTCTTGGAAAAAGGTATAAGACAGGGCTAGGATGAGAGTCAAGCAGGTTGGTACTCAGCAGTCAGCACTCTCACCAATGGTACGTGCAATACACCGCTGTCAGCTACCTGAAGGCGAAAAGTTTGTACCATCACCTTTTAGGATACTTTTAATAAGATTAAGATTTTAAGAAAAATGCCATCAACAGTGTAAATAAAAAAAATAGTTTAAGAAACATTACCTTGAAAACACATTAGCAAAACACTTGATGCTGAGAATCGAGTCTTGAATAAGACGAATAATGACATCATATTATAGATCCTCAATACGGAGACCTACACCATTCATCTTAGTACATTTATCATAGTAGAAAATATTCATCTTAGATTAAATTTCACTATGAAATTCGTTGATCGACCTATGCATACAAGAAAATTATATGTGAATCAAGCACGCGGCCCATCTGATCGCAAGTGGTTATCGTGGCCTATGGACGTGTGCAACACCAGGCGCGTCACACTCGTACTGTCGACCCTCCTGATGCCCATTCTTGAAGAACACCACCTTGGGAAAACCACCGCAGAGAATTGGATGGGCAGCTTAAGCGTGCGCGGAATGGAGTACCATTCATACCTTACTGTGCGCCGCGCCGGGTGAAGTTTGGGGGGTGTATGCATACAAAATAGAAATGACAGGATATTTCAACGCAATCTGTTCAGCCGTCCAAGAGTTTTTTTCTTGACTACGTCGCGTCGTCCGTTTTCAATGACTCTACGCTAGACTGACTTTAATTAGGTATGCTATAGTTTGCAAACCGCTTGCTTCTTTGATGAGTTTACTAAAAAAACTTGTTTTGTGTTCCGCTTCATCGGGGATGGTACAACAATGAGAACATTCCTCGGATATCTTGTGACAATCGTAATACGTTTTTGTTCATATTGTTTCTTTTCATTCCCGTAAACATGCGTCATGCGTCAACCACTCGCGGCGGCGACGCGCATTGCGTGCCTACCCATACCCGGGTACGAGTTACCACACCGGAAGAGGGCCAAAACGTGAGAAATGCCCTGGATTGGCCGAGGTGTGAGGGATATGTCTACCTCCCTCCTCCTGAGTGATAATCTCACCTCCGGCAACCGACGGCCCGCAGACGGCGTGCGTTTTAGTCGGTTCGAGTCCGACATAAGGAAAGGTAAGAACCACTACAGAAAGATGACTGGAATTCTGAGCAATTATAATGGTGGTCCGTATTAGTGGCGAGGGGTCCCTATAACCCGATTCCTGCCGGCTTGCTCTGCAAAGGGAAGATTTGGTAGACATGTTTACATTTATATTCCAACATTTGCAGCAGTTTCCCCTTTGAAATTTTTCACCCTTCGCCACTGGTATTTCTTTTTAACATACAGGGTGTGTAATCAACTGACAAGCATAAAAGTTGCAAAGGGGGATTCTTTTGTCCGCACTTAGCCTTCTTGTTGGGCCATTGTGCGTGAAAAGTATAAAAGTTAATTAGTCATGCATGGATAATATAGTAAGTAGGTACCTACATAAATATTGTGGTCTAAATTTAACCATAACGTAAACATTATTGAGGTTCTTTTATCAAAGAATAATAGTCATTGCATTTTTTTTTAATTTAGTTCAATTACGTCAACTGCAACAGGCTGCAACTGTAGGTCATGTTATTATGTATTTGACATTGGCAATACAAAATGTAAACAATGGTTTTTCCATGTTTTTATGTATGTATTTGTAACACATACTATTTATATATATCTTTGTAAATTACATGTATATCTTCACCATACGAAACCTGAACTATGCCAAATTTAACACACTTTTGTACGTGCAAAAGGAATGCAGTTAACGTGCGTTTTAACTGCATTTTCTATCGTAAAATGCAGTTAAAGAGTTACCAAAACGTACCTATCAGATGCATTAATTAGACCCGTCACGGTTTTTTTAAATAATAGAACAGACGAGTATTTTTTTTTGCCTGACGCGTTTGCTTCAATAATAAATCAATAATTTTCAGCAACGATTAGAATTCAGTTATTTTTTGTACAATTCAATAAAAACCACATTACCGATAACTTCAATCATTGTCGTCCATAAAACACTGATCACGTAACTATTATGTATTCACTCGTCACACATAACGAAATAACTTGAAACTTCGACGACAGTGCACAAACACGATAATCGTACGGACAACCGACTCGGGCGACACACCGGCACTAACTGAGAACCGATAATATAATAACGCATATTTTATTTTACAGTGTCACGCGTGTCTACCATTAAATCTTCGGCCCTTCATACACGGTCAATTTATCAAACAAACATCTTTGTCTTGTCAAACTAGAGGTGTCAAGTTGTCACTAATGCTCCGACTACACTACCATGATATGCCAATAATTACCGCCACAATTTGAACAATAGTGCAGCCACGATTTACCGCCTAATTTATTGACATAATGTCGTCACACCAGTTCACGCATTTATTGCCATAATTATTGCGGTAACAGCCCTGTAGACGGTAAGGTAATGTAGCCGTAAAATAACGCATTACCTCCAGCAGAGTGTAGCGTATAGGGAAAATTGGACAATAGGAAAAGGTTGATGATGAGGAAAAAGGAAAAGGCGAACACATTAATTTCGTCAATTTGTCTGCACGATAACCTTGAATGAAGTGTTTCTGTTCCGAAACAACCTCGCCTGTTGACCCATTTGAAAAACCGAGGTTTGTGGGAAGGAACAAACAAGGCAATGCATAAAACAGTCCGGTTCTTTATAGCGCAAAAAAGTGAGTGAAAAGTGAGTGGAAAGGCAGGAAAGTGCAGAAAACTGTGTTACTTAAAGCGTATATTATGAAGCGCTTCCTCAGTGAAGTGGAACTGCCATGTGCTTCAAAAAAATTGGAGACAAAGGAGGAGGAATTTGGCAGAATTACGGCGATTCTGCTGCAGGGGATTTTAATTCACAGTCAACCGTCTAAATCTGCGGCAAAATATAGGCTCGTCTGCATCAGACCTAAGTGCTTTATGAATATATTATTCGATTCTATATTATGCAAAGGCTGCCAATTCTGCAATGGTAGAGCATTGGCAATGAAAGACTAATTTGTCGTTAAGGACAACAAATTGTTCACTTCCTGGAATACAATTAATGCTGTATGATGAATAGAAAGTAAGATTATGGTTGAAATAAAAGAAAAACCGGTCAACGTTTACTATTTTTACCCGACTGCGCCAGCGCGCGTATGTACCTTTGTTCCCCTCTAGAAGCGTAACGGCTGGACAGTTTTTGACGGGTGGGGTCTCAAATGAAAGGTATTTATCTCTTGAAGGTTATAGGGTACATAAAATGTCAACAAAAACTACGGTAGATTTTTAGAGTTAAAATACGTGTTCTTAAAAAAAAATCTGTAGAATTTGCCGTAATGAATTAAATGGGATCATGCTTTTTGACGTTTGCAAATTCAAGACTGACTATATTTTCATGGATACGAATGGATCAAATATATAGGACCACCGCTGCCATATTAACAAAGAAGCCATTGAATTCGAACAATGGTATAGAGAATGGTCACGTAACAAATATGTAATAAGGAATGCTCTGAGAATCGCAGAACTCTATCCCTATAAAATAAAGTGATCGAGTCGATAAATAAGATAAACTGCGGTCGGAGAACTTTCGGTCAACCAGAATGGACGTTCCAGCGTTTCAAACCAAACTGTTTGGTCCACAATCCGAAATACGAAATTAGCATTCAGCCTAGAATAAGGCAGAACCATTTTTGTTTTATTTTCCTTGTACAACGGCCGGCCAATTCAAATAGAATATTTTATATAAAAAATCTACAACTCACACAATATCTCAAATAGACCACAATGACCAGTTTTAAAATCAGCATCTAATCAAAACCATGTATCTTCTGATTTTCCTTATAGCCGAATCGCACAAGGAGGATGAACGATTCAAACAACTCTATAATAATTACTCAAAGTTGATTTAGAACATGATTCAAATCGAATAACGAATTCCACAGCTATATTGTCAAAAGAGGTGTAATCTTTAGACAATATACCTGTGGTATTCATTATTCAATTTACATGATGTATATTCTTAAAATACAGAGCATAACGTTCCGCCACTTTCAGTAGTCTATGACAATTTTCATCGGACTTGTCTAAAAACAATTCTCTTATCCACCAATTTTTCGGTATTGTTTTCTTGTAAATGCTTCAGAATTCATTCGCAGAAATGTAATCGCATATAAATGTGTATTGCTTATTAAAACAATGCGAATAGATTACAGATTTATGTTTGTTAAGTTTACGGATTAAGATAGACACACAAATCTTTATTTTGCGCTCAAATAGGTATATTACTTGTGTGCGTGCGCAATTACGACTAATGTTCGTACTTGTTTGCTGTGTCACTAAGTCATATTACACGTGTAAACTACCAGACAGACCAGACTAGATGAGTCACTATCTTGTTGGAGAAAGAAAAAGAGAAGTGAAAATAGGATGAGGAGAAGAGGTACTCACGGAATCATGAGAAATGCGTTTTACTACTATCGGCATTAAGTTTGAGGACGGTACTTCGACGGTACATCCATCGATACATCTGTATGCTCGAGGAAATGATGGTTTTAACAAGGCCGGCCAACGTTAGCGCGCCTTCGCTAAGATATTATGGAGTGGTGTCCGAACTTTCCTTGAATATGAGCGTAACTGCGTAAATTATTTTTATTAAACGAAATTACTTTAAAAAATTGTATGAATTGGCTTAGATAACGTAACATCTACTCGTCCCTGTATATTCCTGAAGAGGTAGGTACGCATGACGAAATTTGGTATGAAATTTGGTACAGGGGTAGATTGGAACTTGGGAAAGGACATAAGCTATGTTTGGTCGCAATAACCGACATCCACGCGGGCGGAGACGCAGGCAACAGCTAGTTTATTATATAATAATATCTATTTTAACTTTCTCATAATTGTTTTCACTGGGTTTAATAATTGAAGAGCAGTTTTGAAAGATTTTCTGATAACAAAAGGATGCTTTGATTTTTTTCTAGAAGACATTCCCACGCTCGTTTTGTCGTGATTGATCGAAATATCACAAGCCTTCGACCAAATGGAGATGATAAATTTTGTTGTAAATATTTAAAATAACTTCTGAATCTATGCCAGCCGTCCAATTTCAATATTTAGAATCACAGTAAACTGAAGTATTAGGCCCATCAGTCGGTGATAAAAAATATCGAAATAACATAATAGGGGTCCCTCAAGGTAGTGTTTTGTACCCAACAATTTATTGAATACGCTTGTGAATAATTTGTGACCTGCTGTTTACTAGAGTCTTGAAATTAATTTAATAGTTACAACTACTATCAATGCTTTTGGAAAATTTTTGGATTAACATTTCATCATCAGTCATCATTATTCTCATGTCATCACAGAATTTTCATAACATTAATAACTGAACGGTCTATGACTTTTTCTAGAGAAGGTTGAGGTATTTCACCTTTATGTGTGTATTCAATGGTGTGCAGAAGTCTAAATAAGACAAAACAAATATGTATATTTTTCTTAAAGGGCTATAAAGTAGATTGTGAATGTGGATGACAAAGTAGTTCCAATGTATTTGTTAATCACGAGTTTTTTTATATCCACTAACTTATCATAGTAACCTGCGCAAATGACGTACCTACTTATAATAGTTGTTAAATCAAATGGTAAATAATAATTTCTTGCAGTACCGATTAATCAGACGTTCCTGTACTTTTTTTCGTACCCCATCCCCACGGAAACCACCCTCGTCGGCTATAAGTACTATTAAAAGCACTAGACGTGCCGGGTCCCACTTATCGGAGTGTAAGATTACTCAATAAGGCATTTCCCTCGCAACCCGGCTGACCGTCGGCCATTTTCAGATTTAAGATGGGCATTCTAATGTGGGAAGCACTGGAGCCATCGCGTCCCGCACAACCACCAAAGAAACCAAAAGACTCTTTTTGCAAAGCTAGAGTGCGTTGTCAAGATGTTTGCTGGTCACTATACCTCTTAGCCATAAGCTGCTCAGTCATATTGGTAGCCCAAATTATAAAAAGAAAACTATTCTAATGCTAAACACATCATCATCATCATGATGGAGACGTATTTTTCTGATTGCATCCGAGCCTAAAGTGAATTCGAAGCTCAGTCCGCCTGCCAATTTATCCTCCTCTACTTTGCGTGATCTTGGGCGTCCATGGTAGACAGACTATTTGCATGCATGGCACCCTCCACGACGTCAAGGACTTCTTGAGTCTGCCACTCCTATCGGGACCCGGCGGGGGCGCCATTGCCATCCATTTGTAACCCACGTAGCGGGTTCCAGCGGGTTGAAAGCCTCCGTGGCGTAGCGGTAGTGAACGCGGCCGCTACGCAGGAGGCGCGGGTTCGATCCCCGCTCAGTGCAAATATTTGTGTGCATTAAATATGGGTATTTGCATTGGTCTGGTCGTGCCTCGGAGAGCACGTTAAGCCGTCGGTCCCGGTTGCCATAAGAACATCTATGGCAGTCGTTACGGGTAGTTGGTGCCCTAAAAAGTTCAAAAACAACGGTCTAGCTGCAAAGCTTCGATATCGCCTAATGTTAACATTGGGTCGTGGAGGTCAGATGGCAATCGCTTCACGGAAAATATCGAGGTCTAGCCAAATCTGTAGCTATGACTGGTAAAGCGGACCTCAGACTCCGAGCTGAAAGCTTCGGATGCGACTGGGAATTAACGCTAGGAGGAAGAAGAAGTAGCGGGTTTCCAAAAGAAATTCATTCGAATTTCTTTTGGCAAACATAATTTAACACTAAAGAGCGGCCTTGCTATAATTTTTTGTGTAGGCACTTTTTATATAAATGAAATTAAGGATCAAGTATATCATCCAGTCCCTAATTATGAGTAATAGCAAAGCTGCTGTGAAAAGTTTCTTAATTTGATTTAAGGTATGATTCCGAAGTCGACCACATACGATAACGACAGACGCATGCAGCTCATACAGCGTACCCATTACTTGTTACACTCCGATACAGATAAAAGGGACCATTGAGAAGCTGCAATCAATAACGCGCATGTGCTGCATGCGTCAGCAGTTGTCGTATGCAGTCAGCTTCGGATTCATACCTGCTACCGGCAGGCCGTTGTCTCTGCCTTCCCCGGAGGGAAATAGGTGTGAGCGTATGTATGTATATTTAAAATATCTTATAGTAGCCTTCCGCCAGCGGCTCCGCCCGCGTGCATCATGGTTAACGCTACTCAACCGATTACGATGAAACAAACGTAAGATTTTAAGTCTGAGCAAGCCCTTTCTAACAAAAATAAAACCGCATCTAAATCGGTCCAGTAGTTTTTGCGTCCATGGCGGACAAACAGACAAACAGACAGGAAATTAAAAAAAAATATTTTCGTGTTCAGTATCGTTAACATAACATAACCCAAGTATTTTTTTATAAATATCTCCAATGTACAGACACGTCCACTTTACAATTATATAATAGTATAGATAGATAGGGTTAGGCTATGCTGGTGCACATGATCGCCAGTAGATAATGCAGATGCATTAAATATGCTACTGTACTTTGTGCATCCTACTTCCAACTAGTTTGTGAGAATGGATGTGTGGATGTGTGGATGTTTGTTATTCTTTCACACATAAACGGCTGGACCGATTTGGTTGAAATTTGGTATGTATATAGGTTATACCCTGGATTAACATATAGGCTGCTTTTATCAACACACCACGCGGGTGAAGCCGCGGGCGGAAGCTAGTAAAATATGAATTAAAAAAATGTTAGGAATTTAATGTGACAGCATTATTGTGCAATTGTGCATCATATATAACAATATCTCACTAACAAAGCCTTTCTTAAGAATATTATCTTTAACAGGGTATAAAAAAAAAAAACAAATAAATAAACAAAGGCATTCTCTACCAGTCAGCTATGGAAAGATATAGAGCTATAGACTGATAGAACTGAATACAACGAATGTGAACCAAAATAATAGAACTAGTAGACTGGACCATTAAGATTTGCTGTGCCCCTGCCAATGAAACCTGCAAGTCGGTACATTCACAAAAAAAAATCATGGTGCTCCCTAGAGTACATGGTCTAACTTTGAATTCAACCGGGGTTGGCACTTGGATGAATAACTTTTAAATATCATACAAAAAGCTGCGTGGTTTCCGAAAGAGTAGAATTTGGGCCACCACATCTCCTCCCATGAGATGTCATACAAGGTGACTAAGGGATAGGGCTGTTTAACGTCAGACAGATATATAAGGCCCAGACTCAGCCTATACTTGGCTCGAGCCAACAATAGTGCCTGAAAAACGGCAATAGGCACCCCCTATTACGTGGGACCTGATACAATGATTGGTGAAATGTGGGTGTTAATTCGGCTCTGCCTAACCCTCCGGGGATAAAGGTGACACAGAACAGATAATAATACTAGCATATACCTCAGGACACCTTTTATCTCTTCACCTATCTTAGACCTAATTCACAAGACAAACGAGGTCCTGGCATACTCAGATTGTTTTAGAATTATTTATGATTGATGAATTTGACCTCGTCCACCATAGTAGACACTTCAAAAGACACCTAAGAAACATGTACTGTGCGTACAGAGCATATTTTGAGCACTTTAGGTCCAAGATATGTGTCCCAAGCAATAGTAAAATGGGGTGAATAGGGATAAAATGGTCGTTAGATTTTTTTAATAATTTCTCTCCCGAATTCCAAGTGTCTAACTAGATATTATTGATAACTCTGCTCATTATTACATTGACCTAATCCATAATTTCACTTGAAAGAAAATAACTACAGAATTCAGCTGACCATTCCCTATTCACCCCATAGTACCGGTATACCTATAATAGTGCCTACAAGTCATGCTTAGTTAAGGGCTAGTAAGAGCTGTTTTATGACACCGGAATTTAAAAGAAGCGTTTAAAAAACATATTATTATAGAGTATAGTAAGAATATTCACCTTTATATGCTAGACTACATGCGACTCTATCTAATATTTTTTAAATTAATTACAGAAACGTAACTTTCTTTCGTCAATTTTATTATCTTTACAACATAAAACTGTTTAAACACGCTGCCTAATTGGTTATCTAGGATGTACAGCAAAAGAGAAATCGTTTTACAGTATGTTACACGTATTCATATTAGAAGAAACACGTAAATAAGTGCAATTACAGTAATTAACTTACCCAGCAAAGGTCTTCGTGGATCGTCTCTATCCATTTTTCAATGTATTATACCATCGCAATTAATTATGTAGCACAAACACATTGCTGTCATGTGAATTATCTAATCATTGTAGTAATTATAAATTATGACATTCATTTGTTATTGTTTACTATGAATATAGGAATGTCTTTGTTTTGTTAGGATTTTTTTTATAGCTCACAGTCTGTCATTTTTGACATTTCGCGCCGCTGAAATAATTTGACTTTGACATAATAATAGCAGCTGGTTAGTTCGGATTTCCTTGCAAAAATATGTTTAAACTAATAATCAAAATTGTTCAAGTGAATCTAACTAATTAAGTCTTCTGAAATATTGGCGAATGAATTTTTGAAGTCAGTTAAGTAATTTTTTTAGTTTATTCGTTATTAATCAACAAATCTTTTTAAAATAATCTACGACGACTAGGATGTAGTGTAGAGCGTAAACACCGGACAAAGTATAGGGAAGTGCGTTGCTATATTTAAACGAGCAGGCGTTACTAGCAAATCCAATGTCAGTGACGGCAAACCATTCTGTTTATGTTTATATAGTTTAGATGACAGGGCTAAGTAGCACAGTCTGCTTTTCTTAAAAAAATGCCTTTTATTTGTGTCATTATTAGCTCCGAACAATAAAAAGTATTTTTCATTGAGGGTCATATCGTAACATAGAGAGACCTTACACGCATGTTTCGGGCGTTGCCTGCATCGGATCCGGAAGGAGTCAACTCCTGAATATCATCACTGTGACCCAAGCATAGAACATATTAGGGCTGCACACACTGCACGAATGCCTGGGCGAGTGACATGTAGACTATGTAGAGCCACCTGTCACCCTAGCAGAAGCAGGCCGGGGCGGTGGCGCGATGAGGGCCTCGGGGAAAGATGAGGAGACCAGTCCCACACCCGAGGGGGCCTTTGATGGCCCTGGGTGGGCCGGGGAGTGAGGGATATGCTAGAGGCTACCTCACCCTCGGCAACTGATAACCCGAGACGTAGTGCGATTTTAGTCGGTTCGAGTCCGACATAACCACCCCCGCTGGCTCTTACAGGGGGGTATCCAAGCACTTAAAAAAAGGATCAAAACACCAAACTATCTCTACCGAAAAATAAAGCGGGTGATCCGAGGAATTTAAGCTAAACTGTTTTTTTTTTTTTTTTGGCTCTAAGTCGGCAACCGGCAATAACTTACATCTAATTACCTGACGTTCCCAGTGCGCCTGGTGCAAAGGTTTTATAAGTTACATCAGACTAGACGCTAGCGTTGGCGTTTTATGTGGGTCGCCTTCGCGTTCGCGCAGCGCGCTACGGTTATCTAAGCGCGGGACAATATTGATAGCGTCTCGTCTCACCACCGATAGCGTCTAGTGCCGATTTTTTAATTTAAAAAAAATTGTATTTTTAAAATCGTTCAGCGTGTTGTTTTATAAATAAATGCACAAAGCGTTCCCAAGCGGTGGCTTTATTTGGGCCCAATAGGTACCTAGTATTTATCCAAACAGTGTGTAGAAACCCCAAATTTAAAATGTGAATATGTAGAGTATAATACTTACAATCTGTACAGTAAATAAATTCAATTACCGTCCTAATAGTACCTAATTTTAGTAATGTCGGTTACCAAATACTTTGTAGGTAAAGTAAAAAAAATGTTTGTGATATTACTACTATCTGAGATTGATGAAACACTTTTCTAAACGCTTCCAATAGGAATGCACCCATAGAGAGATCTATCGAACCTTTCTAACCCTTACTAGTGATAGTTGACTCGCTTTATCATCACGACCGCAACCACGAGTATCGTAAAAGTAATTCATGAACATATTCAATTATTACCACATAATATGTATCTACTTACAGATCATTTTATCACAGAGACTATGTGCGTCATAATATTCATAATATAGTACGAGTTCGGCGGCAATAATTTACGAACCTATTACATTAGGTAAACATGTTCCTGTTTACTACCTTAGTACCTACCTACCTACCTTCAAAGAGTCGGCCTCCCGATCGAAATGTTCCGAGTTCGAATCCTGGCCATCACTCAACCGACGTGAACCCACTCCTAACACAAGCAATTAGCTTAGCTGGAGGGGTTAGAGAGAATATTAGTAATTTCGGTCGCTAATATTGTTTATAAAAGGGGGGGGGGGGATATTCTAAACGATTATCTTTAGCGATACCTACATCATGCATACTGCTAAGGAGTAGAACGCCCTGCCTGAATGTATTTCTGGAATTTCTGGTATCCATTTGCATAAAAAAAAAACCATAACCTATTTTGGCATATGGTAATTTAAACTAATGATCTTTTGGCTAGTAAAATTATGCCAAGTATAATTATACCAAAAAAAAAGATGCCAAAACATTTTAAGTTAACGAAAGGGCTGTCCTGGGCATCTAAGTCTATCATAATCATAATCCTAATCATATTTATTCTGTGGATCACGTTACTTCTAGTCTTGGTCAGTAACAGTATACTCCACCGTCGTTCATATCATCAGTTAACAACAGGTGAGATAGTTTAGTTTTGTCAAACGCGAACCAATCAACAATAAAAAATTCCGACCCAGTTTAGATGCGTCTGATAAATTTATTTCTCTTTTAGATAATGCAAAGCCGTCGCAGGTTGCGTCAGTCGACATTTTTCCTAATCAACAAAATTTCGATAGCGCAGTTGAATTATGCATGCGCGTACGCATATTTATGTTTCTAAACGGTAAAACGTAAACTGTTTGTATATTTCATCAGATTGTTAGATTTTTCTATTAGTTAAATTGAAATATTACCTGAAAAAAAAAAACAGAACTACATATTTCTGCTTTTTTTCAGGCAACATTTCAATTCACTAGTACCTATTTTCTTGCGTTTTTTTAGGCAAAAGGCTAAGCAGAGATTATGCAAAACGCTTACATTATCGACAGTTGCATTCCCCCTGTAAGGGAAAGATCGCGGGTTCGAGTCCCGGCCGAAGTCGATTCTCTTTTCTCTTTCTAAATCTATTTCAATAGTTAGCATAATAAATTCTTCAAAATTTCATTCAAAAGTTGTTTTCTATGCCAATCACCTCGTAATTAGGAGCAACCTTATTGGTGGCCAACAGGAACAGCAAATAGTCTAATTCTGTTAGATAAAATAGTAAAGAGACATTTTTTTTTTAAATAATCTTGAAATTATATATCCAAACAGTGCTTATACATTTTATACTTGTTTAGAAAAATATTTACAAAATTGTATTACGTAAGCAAGTATGAAAGGAACTTTATCCCACCCACGCTTAACTTAAGCCACACTTAAGCTGTGGAATGATCTCCCTGCTATGGTTTGGACTGCAATATAGGGTTCTTCAAGAAGGGCATTAGAAGGTTCCTACGCTGTTGCTAGCGTAAGTGTGATGTCCCTGGTGGTATAGGCCACGGAAATACTTTCCATCAGGTGGATGGTGTGCTTGTCTGCTACCTAATATTAAAAAAAGTATGAATATTATTATATAATTATGTGTATAACAGGTAATATTTATGCGTGGGAAAATAGCGACGACTGCACTTCGCTCGTAAATAAAATGCCTCGTCTAGTAAACACAGGAGGGCACCTAATGCAAGGCGCTTTTCAAATTTCGTCATCATAAGCAGCCACTAGGCGCCGCACTCCGGCTACCTGCGCCTGCGCTCTCGTCCGCGTAGCCCCGAGCCGCGCAGTTTTTGTAGCTCAAGTTACGGTGGCTACCAGGCTATCAGAGATATGTAAGAGGTGTTCTAGGACAGCCAGACAAGAATTTGATTGAAGGGCCGGCCTTTTGCGAAATTCTGTAGGTAGGTATTATGATTTTTTATTGGGCTATTTCCATCCGACATACAGTCCATGACAAAACTGCCCGCTTGACGGCAATAGGGTAGTCCCCTATTATGTGGGACCGAAAATCTTAGTTGGTATAATGTGGGTGTTAATACACTTCTGTCTTCCCCTTTGGGGACTTATAGCCGTGAATATAATTATGTAAGTGGAAAGACCAAAGGCTTGTCCTGCTTGTCTTCTGCCCTGACGGCACAGAATCTCTCTGTTCTTACAGGGTCGGCAGCACGAGTGTGACTCGCCCATAGGCCACGGTAACCACTATGCATCTGGTGGGCCGTGTGCTTGTCTGCTGCCTAAGTGGTATAAAACAGTATGTGTGTTTCATGCGCCATGCATGGGGTCCGCTTTTCTCCTCCTCTTGGTTTAACTCAGACAGCTTTTATGAGAGCGACTGCCTTGAAACCTCCCAACCCGTGAGGAAAGCCTGTGCCTCATCTGTCAATCAGCAGGTGTTCTGACTTGCAGGTAAGATTGGCTTGCATCCCAATCATCTTGGTAGGGCTTCATTAGGCTAAATACTAAAATAATTATTAAAAAAAAGCTCGCGTTGGGAAATTGCATGAAAGACCTGATGCAGAAAGCAGTTCGATATAATAAATCACTCAACGATACAAATGACATGTTTTCATCTTGTTTACCGCCAAAATGACACAGAGCTATCTCGCCTAGGAGAGTGCGTGCGCGCAACGCATGTAAATATAACCGCATCGCGCATGCGTCAACCGCATTTGCTTACTCACCGTGGTAAAGTGCAGTCGTGCGGTACCCGTGTCCCGAATTAAGTTATTGTGATATTAGTGTGTTTTTTTTTGGAGATTTTATTAAAATATTTTAAAGGTACGTGTAATTTTTAAAAATAAAATGAGGTGAAAAGTTCAAGGGGTGCATAGAACAGGAGGCAATTATTTTAAATAATTTCTTAGATATTATTTTTTGATATTTATACAGATATTTATTTGTGGGAGTCATTACCTACATTTAAATAGTCCATAGTTTCACATAAAATAAAATAAGTGCAAAATTTATTATTTAACACATTTTAATGCATATCCTCCCCTTGGTCCCCATTCACCCTTTCACCAATTTTAGTTTTTTGGATAGGTACATCTATTTTTATTTGTATCATTTTCTGATATCATAAAAGTAGGTAAATAAAATAAATAATTAAAAATGCAAATAAAAACACAACTACTGTTGAAAAGACCGAAACAAGTAGGTATTACTACTCATAAACTGAATGAAAATTATTGGGCGAGAGCCGATAACATTAACTCTATGCACTCTGATCAGATTCCCGGATGATATGTATCATAATGTATATCATTAGACGCGTCTCTGGAGAATACGAAATGGCTATGCTGCAAAGCCAAAAACCTGATGATGATACTAAAAACCAATTTTGAAAAAGCTAGCTATAAGTACAAAAGTATAAGAAATCTGTGAGAATATCTTTCAGTCAAATAAATGAACTAGCTTAGCTTTTGCTCGCGGCTCCGCCCGCTCACTAATATTGTACCTACCTACCTATATAAAGGCGAAAGATTTTTTGAAATCGGTCCAGTAGTTTTTGAGTTTATCGTTACATACAAAAATACAAATCTTTCCTCTTTAAAATAGGTATTTGTATACAAGCAAGTCTACACAGACTGATAGTAACAATAGTTACGTGTTCCCAAGTTAGATGAACTTAATGAGATATGAGCCTATAGTAAGATCCTTTTATGAATATGCAATACTGATAAAACGGGACCATCCGACCTCTGCCATTCCCTACGTACAGTATGAAGAGCGTTCCTTTACATCATAGATAGGTGTAGCAAACAATACTGTTGTTTATAGTCTACTAGCTTTTGCCCGCGGCTCCGCCCGCGTGGATGTCGGTTATCGCGACCAAACATAGCCTATGTCCTTTCTCAAGGTCTAATCTACCCCTATACCAAATTTCATCAAAATCGGTTCAGTGGTTTAGGCGTGAAAGCGAGACAGACAGACAGACAGACAGACAGACATACAGAGTTACTTTCACATTTATAATATTAGTAGGGATATTATGTTATGTACATAACTTTGACCCCCGGCTGCGGCTTATAGGTGCCAACATTTATTTATTAGGTGATAATTACTGTAGGAATCAAAATCATACGTATATGACCTGGGTCACCGAATCCACCATTAGGTACCTAAGGATTCGAACCCGGGAAAGGTAATCCTTTACCGGCCATTGCCTATTACCTACGCTCATGTAGTGAACCCATTCTTAACACTAGCAATTTAGCTTTGGGAGAAATTACGGGGAATACGTAACCCCGATGTTTATATGACCGATGGACGAAAGACCAAAGTTCAAAATCCCGAATTTTCATTTGACGATAATTGAAAAGCCTGAAACTAGATTCTCGGATGGTTTTCTTTGGATATTTTTTTTCGATGGTTATGAAAAAAATAACCACAAAGGCTAATGCGGGAACTCCGCTTCCTTAGCCTTCTAACCTAATCTATCTGATATTTTTATCTTATTTTGTAACCGAATTCATAAAAGGATAATGTTATCAATTCGACTGTATTTTTATGTGTTCCGTTGGGTGGACACTGTGCGCCTCCACACGGATAGATATGTATGGGTTAGAAGGGTATAGGGCTAGGGCTAGGGGATATCTCTAAACCATAAATATCATAAACCACAGGATCAGTAATAAAACTAATTTTCGGAACTTTCGGAATTTTGGACTTCCAAATTTTGGTACGTAACCATATTGTATCATCGTATCTGATGCAATACAGACTAAGTAATCGCTTCCTCGACCGCTACAATGTCTGCACTATTTGAACCTAAGTCCATTCAATGAATCAATGTTATCTAAACTATTTCTAGTCTGAACCAGTCCGAGATTCACTTGTTATCTAGTTGTGAACTAGAACTAACAAACTTGACACCACACAACATCTCTACAAAAGATAACTTTAGTGATTCTACTACACGCGGTGTATAGGACCCTTGTTCTTATTTATTTATATATACCACTTAGGTGGCAGACAAGCACACTACCCACCTGATGGAAAGTGGCCTATGGACGTGTGCAACACCAGGGGAGTCACACTCGTGCTGCCGACCCTGTAAGAACAGAGAGTTTCTATGCCGTCAGTGCAGAAGACACAGCAGAACAAGACTTTGGTCTACCCACTGACAGTCTCCAGTGGGTTGAAAATCAACCCAGTAGTGCTTATTTAGCTGAGTGTTGGGTTCACCGACCTCCGTCGATGAGATGTTAGATATTGTATATCGAAGCTACTAGTGATGATAAACTATAAATTTTCAGTGGAATGTCAAATGTCATGCGCGTGAGCAACTCTGACCTTCTATTGCGGGAAGTCTTCCTTTCACTTTAAGGGTCATAACTTCGATTTCCACACTAATAATATGTTATTAAGGAAAATGAACGGCAACACATTATATTAATAATGTCTTGACATTTAATGATATCTAGTACCTAATTGTTGCTAGCCGCACCAAAATCAGTTTAGTAGTTTTGCGTCCATCGTGGATAAATAAACCAGAATCCAATTTTTTTTACAGTTCAGTATCTTTACTATAATATAACCCAAGTATTTTTTCTAAATATCCGCAATTTGCAGAACATTTTCATTAAACTTATAAAACAGTATACTCGTAGATACGAAAGTAACTCTTGTCTCTCTTTTACTGTATAGAGAGCCAGAAAAACGGTTTTGGCACGTAGGTAGCACTAGATTCTATCTGAATAAATTATTTTAGAGTACATGATACCTTTGCAAATTGACAAGTTTCATGATGGTCTCAGAGATCTTATTTCGTCATTCCAGAACGAATTGAGAATTCCCTCTTTTCTCTGAAGTCGTTTATAGTAACTAAAATATCTACTAGGTATACTTCAAAATGTATAGGTACTATCTTATAGATGATTCTGAGAAAGTTAATTGAAAGTGTTGTAGACAAGGGAATCAATGAGAGCTGTCGCTCGTGTTAGACGGTGATAAGGGCCGAATTGAACCGGTTACGAGCGGAGGCACACGCTCGTATGCGCCACCGCGTCACTGTATGTCTGCTGAGACAATGTTGCAAGACACATTAATCAATCACTACATTTAAAGATAAATTTGTTTCATATAAATTTTATACAGAATAGTACTTAATAATAATTATAAACGAATTATAAACTATCTTCTTCTTCATCCTAGCGTTAATTCCCAGTCGCATCCGAAGCTTTCAGCTCAGAGTCTGGGGTCCGCTTTACCAGTCATAGCTACATATTTGGCTAGACCTCGATATTTTCCGTGAAGCGATTGCCATCTGACCTCCACGACCCAATGTTAACATTAGGCGATATCGGAGCTTTGCAGCTAGACTGTTTTTTTTTGGACTTTTTAGGGCACCAACTACCCGTAACGACTGCCAACAATATTGATATTATACGGAATATGAGCGGAAATATAGATGGCGCTTTTTTATTCTTATGGATGAAATTTTATATCTTATTACATCCGAGCAAGTATGTAAATAAATAGACTTTAATTTAAATTTACAGTTGTGTAAACAAATGCGATTTTAATCATGAGATTATTATTTTTTTGTCAATGAATTTATTTCCACCTGCGTAACTAGATGGCGTTAACGCGGTTTTGAACTTACTATGGTTTCGTTCCAACTGGACGTATATAAGCATTTTTAATCATTTTATTTTTCAATTTTCTAATTTTGTCAGGTATGAAATAGATGTCAGTACTGTCTTAAGATCAGTTTCAAAATCGTTTTCCACACAGACAGATTACTTAGATTAGAGCTGAGCTTGGTGAACAGGTGAAGGATATAGTGGAGTAGACAAGAGATACAACGGGGAAGCGAAGGAGTAGGGGAGAGGGTGGGGGAAGGGAAGGGCAAAGGTATTGGGAGTAGAGAGTCGAGTAGATAATATATTATGCAGGTAGAACATTTTTTTTATACCACTTAGGTGGCAGACAAGCACACGGCCCACCTGATGGAAAGTGGTTACTGTGCCCTATGAACGTATGCAATACCAGGGGCGTCACACTCGCCCTTCTTGAAGTACCCCATACTATAATAGTCGGGAGTCGTACTGTAGTCATGAGGTCGCAAACAAGCACGCGGCCCTCCTGATGGTAAGTGGGTACCTTGGCCTATGGGTGAGTGCAACACCAAGGGAGTCACACTTGTGCTGCCTACCCTGTAAGAACTAAGAGCAGGGATGGCGAACCTTTTTTGTGGCTATCGTATAACACGGGCGCATCTAAATACCTAGGTACTTTGTGGTGGCACTGCTGGCGTGCCCAAAAAATTGTGCTGCGTGCCACCTTTGGCACGCGTGCCATTGGTTCGCCATTCCTGGATTAGAGCGTGGTGAGGGATATAGTGGAGTAGACAAGAGATACAACGGGGAAGGGGAAGGAGTAGGGGAGAGGGTGGGGGAAGGGCAAAGGTATGGGGAGTAGAGACTCGAGTAAATAATGCAGGTAGACATTTTTTTATACCACTTAGGTGGTAGACAAGCACAGGGCTCACTTGATGGTAAGTGGTTACCGTGGCCTATGGGTGGGTGCAACACCAGGGGAGTCGCACTCGTGCTGCCTACCCTGTAAGAACTTAGAGAATCTGTGCCGTCAGCGCAAAAGATAAATCGGACAAAGCCTTTGGTTTTCCCACTGATAGCACAAAGCACAAGCTACTCTCCAGTGTGCTTTGGCTACCCTACTCACCGTCGGAAACATAACACGAGGTTATTAAGCCGCGGCCTTCTGTAGGGCGGAGATACTTCCCCAGTCGGACTGCTCCATTAGGACGAATATACCGTGGTGTACCTACCTCCTCGAGTCGAATAGAGAGGCGAGTACAATTTCTAATCAGCGTTCAACGCTCAACTTTCAGCACTATTTACAACACCACGCGATAAACGACATCCACGCGGGCGGAGCCGCGGGCAACAGCTAGTTAAATAATAAATAAATAAATACTCTAAAATATTCTACACAGCACTGTCCAGATTGTGACTGTTATGGGATCTAGACTTATAAAAATGTATATTGCCTCAAACAGGTTTTTTGTGTTTTATTTTTATTTTTAAATATTCAGGGGTGGATTTAGCCCCTCTACTCACCAGCCAGGTCTGCAGCTTCGTGTTAGGGCATAACAAGAGAGTTGTGTAACAAGTTTTCAGCTTGCCTCAAGTATGTACTCAAAAATGGTACCCGGATTATCTACACAATACACAATGTAAAGACACGGTAATACTATCCATGTATATTTATTCTGTGGTAAAGATTTTGTGTACAGATTCATTAATCAATATTGATAACTTTACGTAATGCTGGTTAAGATGTTATTATAGTCACCAGTTTGGCAGATAGGAGTTGTGTTGTGTATTTATTTTGTAGAAGAATAATTACTCGGTTTTGGCATGACTGACCAGTGAGATAGCCAGTACTCCAAACATAACAAGTGATTTACAAGTAATGTAATATGATACATTAATTCAGTGAATATATTTTTCATCCCACCATCTCGGAAAGACTATTTTTGCTCTTCGATAACTGAGCGTAAAAGTCGTTTTTATCCTCTAGAGAGGTAAAGTAAATTTGAATTTAGAACATCGTGTGTACTAGGTTTGTGGACTCAAAACATCATTATAGTTATTTGTTATACAAGAGTGCAAAGTTGCTTTTTAACCGCGTGCTCAGTTTTGATGACCGAGCAAGTGAAAGATTCTAAATTTGAATCACGAGCGTAGCGAGTGATTCACAAATTAGAATCTTGAGCGTTAGCGAGGGAATCAAAAGAGCACAAGGTGAAAAATCTTTGCACTCGAGTGCAACACGTAACTTTTCATCCCACCTCAGCGAGGAAATAATGAAATGCTTCTTCTTTCTAGCGTTAATTCCCAGTCGCATTCGAAGCTTTCGCCTCGGAGTCCGGGGTCCGCTAATTGCGGATTTGGCTGGACCTCGATATTTTCCGTGACGCGACTGCCATCTGACCTCCACAACCCAATGGTGACATTAGGCGATATTAAAGCATTGCAGCTAGACCGTTGTTGTTGAACTTTTTAGGGCTCCAACTACCCGTAACGACTGCCATAGATGTTCGTATGGCAACCGGGACCGACGGCTTAACGTACTCTCCAAGGCACGACCAGACCAATGCAAATACCCATTTTCATGCATAAAAAATATTTGCACTGAGCGGGGATGGAACCCGTGCCTCCTGCGTAGCGGCCGCGTTCACTACCACTACTCCACGGAGGCTGTATAATATGTGTATTAATACTAATAATAAATAAAAAAATAAAAATTCAACAACAATGTTTAAAAATATGACGTGAAAAAATTGATGCGCGCAAAGCAAATTTAAAAAAAAAGTACACCAAGGAGGTTCCGAGTCTGAGTTTTTCATAAATTAAAAAAAAAGTTGTATGATAAATTCGGCACCATAGAGGTAGAAGTAAATAGGTTTAATGATGTTTTGAGTTCACAAACCTAGTACACACGATGTTCTAAATTCAAATTTACTTTATCCTCTAGAGGATAAAAACGACTTTTACGCTCAGTTATCGAAGAGCAAAAATACTCTTTCCGAGATGGTGGGATGAAAAACCTATTTACTTCTACCTCTATGGTGCCGAATTTATCATACAACTTTTTTTTAATTCATGAAAAACTCAGACTCGTAACCTCCTTGGTGTACTTTTTTTTTAATTTGCTTTGCGCGCATCAATTTTTTTCACGTCATATTGTTGACATTGTTGTTGAATTTTTATTTTGTTGTATTTTATTATTAGTATTAATACACATATTATACAGCCTCCATGGCGTAGTGGTATTGAACGCGGCCGCTACGCAGGAGGCACGGGTTCGATCCCCGCTCAGTGCAAATATTTTTTATGCATGAAAATGGGTATTTGCATTGGTCTGGTCGTGCCTTGGAGAGCACGTTAAGCCGTCAGTCACGGATGCCATACGAACATCTATGGCAGTCGTTACGGGTAGTTGGAGCCCTAAAAAGTTCAACAACAACGGTCTGGCTGCAATGCTTCGATATCGCCTAAAATGTCATCATTGGGTTGTGGAGGTCAGATGGCAGTCGCTTCACGGCAAATATCGAGGTCCAGCCAAATCCGCAGTTAAGACTGGTAAAGCGGACCCCGGACTCCGAGGTGAAAGCTTCGGATGCTGACTGGGAATTAACGCTAGGAAGGAGAAGCATTTCATTATTTCCTCGCTGAGGTGGGATGAAAAGTTACGTGTTGCACTCGAGTGCAAAGATTTTTCACCTTGTGCTCTTTTGATTCCCTCGCTAACGCTCAAGATTCTAATTTGTGAATCACTCGCTACGCTCGTGATTCAAATTTAGAATCTTTCGCTTGCTCGGTCATCAAAATGAGCACGCGGTTAAAAAGCAACTTTGCACTCTTGTATAACAAATAACTATTTTTGTGTAATGTGTAGTGTTGTGTAGTGTAATATTATGTGTGCATGGAGGAAAACCTTCAAAACAAGGGCTAGTGTACTTGCTAATTGATAGATATGGCTCTAGTGTAGGCTTTCCTCTCGCAGTAGGGAGGTTAGACGAAAGTCGCTACCATAAAAAACAGTATGAGCCAAATCAAAAGGAGGCGAAGGAGTTAATGGCTTCGGGCTCGCCTTTAACCCTTTACATCCCACAAGTGTCTCACGGACACACTTTTACGTGTATAAATAATACATGCTACAAATATTTTCATTGCACATTTAGATTCGTACAACATTGGTGATAAATTAGATAAAAGGTTGCCTGGAAGAGATCGCTTGCAGCGATAAGGCCGCCATTTGTACATATAATATCTTATATTGTCCCTAATGTACTGTAGTTTGTTTGTGTACAATAAAGAATTATCTTATCTTATCTTATCTCATCTTAAAAGGCCCATTCATAAAAATAAATGCTTAAGTTTTTATGACAACCTAAGCACGAATATTATACCTTAGATTTATAAAATGGGCAGTTACGTTACAAAAGCATACTGGGATGATAAGGGTTAAGGCAACTGGTGACAACGCTAAGTGTGAACTGTGACGTCATTGATTACAAGCTGTTGGCCCCACCTCCACCCGGTCCATTATCGCGACCAAACATAGCCATGTCCTCTCGAACACTCTAGGCCATCTCTGCACCAAATTTCATTAAAATCGCTTCAGTAGTTTACACGTGAAAGCTTGACAGACAAACAGAGTTATTTCTGGATTTACAATACTACCTAGTATGGATATTCCTGCCTTCGGTGGTTTTCCCAAGCGACTACAATATGAGGTTCTTCAAAAAGGGCATTAGAAGGTTTCTTCAGGGTCGACAGTGCGAGTGTAACGCCCCTGGTGTTGCATAGGTCCATAGGCCACAGTAACCACTTCCCATCAGATGGGCCGAGTACCTACCGACTTTTATTTCATTAAATTACTTCACAACTACGAAAGGAAAAAAGTTATTCCCCGTGAAACTACCAGTAGTGTCAAGTGTGTTTGACGCTACTGGTAGTGTCATGGGGAATATTTTTTCCCCTTAACACTAGCAGTAGTGCCATGAGGAAAGAATTTTACCCTTGACACTACCAGTAGCACCATTAGGTAGTACCACGGGGCAGTCACCCCACTTAAGTGTATAAAAAGAAATCATTTTCAACAATACTAATTTTTTCAACAAGTTCAATAAGAAAAACTGAATTAATCAAGCGAATGTCATTTCGTTTCAGCAATGGCTCGTGTATGCGTGGTCGGTGCGGGCGCCGCTGGTCTCTGCGCAGCCAGGCACCTTCTTGCAGAGCCTTGCGTCGGCAGCGTCGACGTGTTGGAGCAGGCTGCCCAGCTCGGCGGCACCTGGGTTTATACGGAGAACGTGGGTTATGATGACTTCGGGCTACCCATACATACTAGCATGTATAAGAGTTTAAGGTGAGTTTCCCGACCTGTCTATACATTTGATTCATTCTATTTCGTGGGTCATCATCTTCCTGCCCTTATCCCAAGTTTATTTGGTGTCGCTTTTTCCATTCGTCTCTAAGTATTTGCAGTCATTCAGCATTCACTCCATTCCTAACCACATTATCGTTCACACAGTCCATCCACCTTCTTTTAGGTCTTCGTCTCCCCTGTAGCCAACCACTTCCATAGTTAATGCCTTCCTTAAGACATTACATTCATCCCTTCGCATTACATGTCCGAACCAAGACAATCGATTTCCTCGTAGCTTCTCTGTGATTGGTGCTACTTTCAAACTTCCTATAATAAATTCATTCCTAATCTTATCCATTCTTGTCACACCACACATCCATCTCAACATTCGCATCTCGGCTATGCAATCGTCTTTCATCCGCAACCTTTACGGGCCAGCTCTCCGATCCATACAGAGACAGGAACCCAAGCTTTTTGACTGATGGGGTCCTGGTGTAAGCTTTCCTTTTGAGGTAGGAGGGTCAGAGGGCAGTTGCTCCCATAAAAGCAAAGAGAAGCCAAACTCAAAAGGTAGAGAAAGAAGTAGGTGAGCGAACCCTGGGACATCAAGTGCAAGCTTTGGATCCAACCGGAATTTGCACTCTGACAATGATGGTGCTTTGATATACGAGTAGGAATGCTATGTGCATTTGATCGGCATATCGTTTGTTCCCACTTGTTCTACTGAACAGTTCTACGGTAGAACTAATGGGATATTTTTTTCTCACTAGTTCTACGATATTAGATGTAACAAAAGAGTAGAACTAGTGGGAGTCTTTATTCCCACTTGTTCTACATGTTCCATTGGGTAGAACTAATGGGAGATTTTAACTGTAGTACAGATAACCTAATTAATCGAATGTTGCCAACAATTGCGACATGACAGACCGTTGTTTATTTTCTTTCGTGTCCAAAGCGTGGCAACATCAAGTGTGAGTACGTAGGTACTCGATACTCGGGTCGGAGGCTATCTACTGGGGCAGCATAGGTTGATGAGATATTACTTAATGTACATTTCGTACATTATAGAAATGTGTACTTAGAAATATGATAGGTTGATAGATATATCGATAGTATTGTTGTGAACTTAGATATCCCTTTAAGTTACCCTTTTGCGAGTGGTGAGCACTGACTAACGATATTTATTAAAGAGAATCGTTTTTCGAGGTTCTGTCGATATAAATTACTTGTACTTACATTATAATTATTACTTTTTATGTAATTTTACAATGATAAGAGACGATTATTAAAAAAAACGATGAACACAAAATACAAGACGTCACGAAATTATGTAAGGTAGAATGGAATGTAGCTCAGAAAGGCCATCCTAATTCCCAGCACGATAAAGCTGGCTTGACCGGGGCTATTGACTAACGGTGTTCCAAATATCTTCTCTTCATCCATGCTTTACTTGGTATCACTTTCCCATCTAAAACAAGACCGCGTGACGGCAAGAGGCTTGACACCAGGTCATACTCATTGGAGTATTTGACATTAGTATCAATTGACTAAACAGTTAGTTTCATCTTCCAGGACGAATCTGCCGAAAGAAATCATGGGATTTCCGGATTACCCAATCCCAGAGAGCGAGAAGTCCTACTTGCCAGCGAAGGACATGCTGGCTTTCCTTCAGTCGTACGCAGACAAACATGGAGTCACTGAACTTATTAAGGTAAGAACTCCACGAGTTGTCCTAGACCTACCCGATAGCCGACAAAGCGCTGAGTTTGTAAGGTCATTGATCTTCTTCTTCCTAGTAATCCCAGTCGCATCCGAAGCTGTGGACTTGGCTGGACTTCAATATTTTATGTGAAGCAACTGCCAGATGACCTCCAATAGTGATATTGAGTAATATCGAAGTATTGCAGCTAGAGTAAGTAAGGTCATTGATAAGGTTTAATATTATTGTTTATGGTTGACGACGGCCAGGTAAGGTTTCCTCTCAAGTTGTGAGGTCAGTTAATAGTCGCTTAGAAATCTCAAGAAGGTTCACATCGGCAATATAACCTGGGGATCGAACCCGCGACTGGTCAGGTTCCAAGCCCGACTCTTTAATCACCAAGCTTTATAATGACCAGATACTCGTACTTCAAGTACTCTAGTGCTATTATCTGTTCTGTGCTTCAAAGCTGGCCCCAAAAAAGGTTAATACCTACTTGTTCCTACTTCTCCATTCAACCGTAAACATACGGACCATGGCAACTCGCACCCCGGCCGACCCAGGACCATATCTCTCGATCTGGCCCTCTTCCGGTGAGGGGACCACAGAGTCCCCAACCCGCCCCCGGGTATGGGGAGGCACGCAATGCGTGCCACCGCCGCGGCCTGCTTCTGCTAGGGTGACAGGCGGCTCTACCCGTCACCCCCAGGCCCGCGCTCATGGGGGACGGAGGTCATTCTGCGACCTCCGACGCCCGAGTTGCCGCTGCTCGTTGCGGGCCGCGCGGTTTGCGATTCTCCTTCGCTCCTCGCGCTCCCGCTCCGCCGCCTCCTTCACGAGCATTACTTGCTCGCAGAAGGAGTCGCCGGCGGCCCACGAATCTGCGCAGCGAACCATCGCTGCGAGCAAAGTGGCGAGCGTGAGAACTCTCACTCCTAGGGTCGCCACCAGCTCCTGTCTCGGCGTCTCCCACGCCGGACACTCGGTGAGCATGCAGCGCCGAGTCCTCGCTCGCGTCGCAGTGATGGCACTCGGACGTTGGCTCTTTCTTCGCGATCCGATGCAGATACTGCCCAAAACACCCATGATTGGTGATGATCTGCGTCAGCCAGAACGAGAGGCCGCCGTGTGGCCTCTCTAGCCACTCCCCCATGATGGGTCTTACCATTATAATTATACCCAGAATGAAAAAAGAAAGCGATAGACACAATTAGTACCAAGGCATCATAAACCAACATGAATTTCTCTTTCAGTTCCACAACCACGTGCAGCTAATAATACCGAAGCAGGGGCCTTCAGGAGAACTGTGGGACGTCACTTCCAAGGACCTGACGAACGGAGCCACAGAGACCAAGGAGTACGACTACGTGTTCGTCTGTAATGGACATTATAACACACCGTTCATACCCAGTATACCAGGGCTGAAGGAATTTAATGGTATGTATATCACGTTGGTCAATGGTCTAGTCATCATCATGCCAGCGTTAGTCCCGGTTGCATCCGAAGCTCGTACTTTGAAGCCCAGGGTCTGCTTTCCTACTTTTGAACAACAACCGTTCGAACTCCTTACCCAGGGGTTTGGTGCAGGCACCAAAAACTTATCAATCAATCAACAGGTGAGGTTATTTTGCACCGCGAAGATCTGGATATATTCCCTCTATTAACCAATTTCTCCACTCCAAACGATGCTTCCGGTTGCTTCCGAGGCTTTCCCGTTGGAGCCCTGGATCCACTTACTCCTTTTGGTTTAGCTTCTAAGCAATTGCCATCTGACCAATCCCCGAGAGGAGAGCTTACGCCAGAGCCTTGTCCTTCACGTCAATCAACAGGTATAATGGCTAGCAGGTGAGGTTGGGTGAACCTCGAGAACTTGTTGAGTAAATTTCCCCATTCGTTATCCTCCTGCCTCCATCCCACATTTATTTGGGAGTTTCCCCATTTATCTCTGGTCGCAGTTATCTCAACATTAATGTTCCCTTTCTAGCCGTATCATCTTTCATACAGTCTATTCATCTCCTCTTAGGTCTTCCTCTCTCTTTGTAAGTAGTCATTCTTTTTTACAGTTAATACATTTCTTACAACTTTATTAAAATTATTTTTAGGGGACGTCATGCATAGCCACGATTACCGAGTCCCAGAAATCTTCACCGGCCAGAGGGTTCTAGTCATTGGCGCAGGTCCATCAGGAATGGACATCGCTCTCGAGATCACCAGCGTGACGGAGAAGGTGGTCCTCAGCCACCACCACAACCCGCAGCCGAGGACGAAGTTCCCGGACAACCTGGTGCAGAGGCCTGACGTCGTGAGGCTGAGTGGCAACCAGGTGTACTTCCAAGATGGTAGTGAAGAAGAGGTCGATGTGGTCTTCTTATGTACTGGTGAGTTATTTGGGTTAGACTCATATTGACTTGGTTGTAAAAGACCTACTTTGCAAAATGTCTAGTTTGCAGAATGACTATATAACACCAGAAACCTTTTTTTTTGTAAAACTATTTTGTTGACATTTATGATTCTTGTTTCAGAGTTTTTTAGAGTAGTAGCGTGACGATAAATATAGCCTACTAGCTGTTGCCCGCGGCTCCGCCCGCGTGGAATTCTGATTCCGTTCATCGCTGATATATAGCCTATATGTTAATCCAGGGTATAACCTATATACATACCAAATTTCAACCATATCGGTCCAGCCGTTTATGCGTGAAAGAGTAACAAACATCCACACATCCACACATCCATTCTCACAAACTTTCACATTTATAATGCATTTATAATATTAGTAGGATAGCTTTCTGCCTTCCTTGTTAAACAGACTATTCAACACAACAAGTAATTCGTCAATTTCAATTCGAAATTTGTTCCAAAGATTAGCACGTTCAACCAAACGAACTAATATATATACTCTTCAGCTTTCTAATTTAAGTACATAGATAAGACTAGTGCTGCTTGCACTGTAAAAAAGATATCAGATCTTAAGGTAAATTGCAGACGCATGCAGCAGATACAGTGTATCCATTACTTGTTAAATTCCTATACAGATAAAGAGGACCATTGAGAAGCCACAATGCACTACGCGTATCTGCACTAATCTGCAGTTACGTATACGGTCACCTACGGAACCTTCATACCTTTAGTCAAGATTATTAGATTAAAATATTTGGCGAGGCCGCTTCATAAGACTGACGTAGACACTCCCATAAATATGAATACAAAGTAACTACATATAGGAGTCATTACTACTATTTGGTGAGGAGGAGGATTTTCTGGCTTCTTCCTTAACATTTTATGTTTTCACCCACCAGGCTACCAGTACAACTTCCCGTTCCTCCACCCGTCCTGTGGCATTGTGGTCGAGGACAACTGCGTGGAGCCGCTGTACAAGCATCTCGTGAACATCCAGCAGCCTACGATGTGCTTCATCGGCGTGCCTTACTACGTGTGCGCCTTCTCCATGTTTGATCTACAGGTAATGAGATATTTGGACTATGCCTACGACGGTTGGACGGTGTTGTTTCACCAAAGGAGTACAGAAAAATAGGTTATACGCAAGTTATACGTCAATTCCAACGATTCGTTCTTGCCAAGTTATGAGCATAGCTTATGTAGATCTTTATCTAATCTGTGGTATTATAGTCCCAAATATTTCCCTACTTCTAAGAAGGGGTTCCAGGTCCTATTTTCGTACCGCACCTCACCTCCGGCAACCGATGACGTACTCATCGGTTGCTGGAGGTGAGGTTGTCTTAGACATATCCCTTGCACCACGGCCGGCCCCAGACCATCTCTATCAATCTGGCCCTCTTACGGTGTGGGGACCACGGAGTCCCCAACTCGCCCCCAGGTGATTTATTGATTGTTTCATTGGTGGATTGTGGCGATGGTTGAACTGAGTGATATTTGCACTGAGAGGTAATCGAATGCTACATCTGACATATACTCGAGCAAGGGCGGTACTCCACATGAAAAGATAACCTTGTATAGTTACCGTCCTACATCTTAACCCCAAATATCCTATATCTTGTAACAAAAATTACTCTTTATGCGCAGTAGACACGTTTATTTGGGTAATTTTTGAGGAAAGCACAGGGTGCTACAGCGGTGAACGCCCAAATCAACCAATCATAGATTATATCCAAACCATTCCGTGCCAGAATCCCGAGATCAAGAATTATGCCGTAAGGCGTAAACTAAGTACATATTATTATTATTTTAAATTAAAGGACGTGTTTACACACCAACCTCCAACTCGTGTATACATTCGCCTTCCGACTTCCTTTCCGCAATAAATTGTTGATCGTCGTAACGTTACCCGAGTATATCTTATTGTTTACTAGACGATAGTGTCCACAAATTGGTTACCTTCCTGTCATATTTCCGCTGTGAATACCGACATGTTTCCGCCGCAACCCAATTAAAAAGGAAATACCAAATATCTGGACCTGTTGCATGAGGTTACCGATATGTACCCAAAGGTTGAGGTCCATAGAAATATTCCCGGTTGTGTGTGATATCGCCAATGGATTGATCCCAAGGAAGCTCTTAGTCCATCTCGAGAGGCTCAGGATTAGTGGTAGGCTGACAATTGCCGTATAGTCCAGCGGTTCCTCTGGCAATCGCCTTAAATGCTCCGACCGACTGTTGGTTACCTCTTGCCATCGTGCTGCCTCTCCAAAACTTGAGATAAGGCGTGATACAGCAGAATCCGCAGTTTGCTTTCATTATTCCTTACGCCCTCCTAAACCTCTTGCAGCTGTGCAATTTACTAAGCAAGCACAACGATGCGAGTCGCAACGTTGTGCTCGATAGAGATTGTCATTGGTCGATCTCCAATGACGTGATACAATCCGACCAATGACAATCTCTGCTGGACTGCTGTTCGTCAGTGCTGGACTGACTGATTATGCATGTGTATCCCCAGGTCCGCTACTACGTGCGCTCAATGAATGGCACCTTCGCACTTCCGGATCGAGACCAAATGGCGGCTCACTGGGAGGGCGAGAAGAGGGAGCGAGCCGCCCGCGGGTACTCCAAGCGGCAGGCGCACATGATGGGGCCGGACCAGGTAACTACTACTGTTTATAGTATACTTCGGGATGTATATCTTGGACCATATAATCAAAATGTACTTCATACGCGCAGTACATGTTTCTTGAGTGTTTTTTGGGATATTGAGAGGGAACTCTTTTGTCCGCACTAAGCCTCTTTTTTTGGCTATTGTGCGTGAGTGTCTTTTGAAGATAGCACGGGGTGCTACAGTGCTACTGCAGTAGACGAGCTCAAATTCACCAAGCATAGATTGTTACAAAACAGTTCGCACGAGTCAGGGACTTGTTTGTCTCGTGACCTAGATCCAAGATATGTGTGCTGAGGTATATTACTTACATGTAAATAAATGTGTGTAAATGTCACAGGAAAAAGACAACTAGATAGGCTCTTGTCACTGATAGACATTCAGGCGGGATCTTATTTCATAACTTCTTATATGGACAAGTTTTTTGAGTGTTGATTGTGGAGATTTCAACTCCAATGAAATAATTTTGATGTTTAAAAACACACTTTGATGTGTCTAATCAGAATCCAGTTTGTTGCTTAATGAAATCATTAAGCCATTATTGCTTCGAAGTATGCTCTAATTAAATCCTCAAGGTAGCATTAGAACATGTTGTGAACACGCATCGTGACTTGAACCAGTTGGAAACAACTGGTGTATAGGCACTGTTTTCTTCTGCTTTTTTCTTTGATAAAAAACACCACACAACCTGATCGCTTCAAAAGTCGATGGCCCAGATTAGATACAGCACACAACACTTTTTTTGTTCATGCCCCTTATAGAAAAGTATCGCAAAAAGAGGTGATAAGTAGCAGTAGCGAAGGGTGAAAAGTTTCAGAAGGGAAGTCGGTGGAACAAAGAACTTACCTCGACCCAGTTTTTCATGCACCTTGCTACCTATTGGGGAAGCTGGCAGGGTTCAGGTTATAGGGACCCCTCGCCACTGTTAGGTAGTATCCAAAAGCAAAGCACACGCGGTGGTTCATACCGAATGGACTTATAGTCATTAGGTTACTGTCAGGGATGCAATTTGCTCATAGGTTTCAAGATGCCTGGTTGCAAAAGCAAACCCTAAATATATTGTAGAAGAGGTAATGGTTTTCCTTACTTTCACTGGAAACGATCTGCTGCTCAAAAGGCGAGGCCGTTCCTGTGGTATCCTCCATACATCTAAAAATGTGGCACGCTCTCATGGTATGAACAGTTATGTCAAAATCCTCGAACTGGAAGGCCAAATGTCCTTGCTATGGTAGCAAAATAAACCATTAGTTGATGTAAGTTGTGGATTTAATAAACGGAGAAATAAAAATAGATGGTAAGAATTCCTAATATTTAATTCATGTCATCATGCATTGCGAACGTCATAATAAAGAACTAACACTTAAGTTGTGACTGCACATTCAGGGCAACTACTACATAACGCTGTCCCAGGAATCTGGCGAGGAATCCCTACCGCCAGTGTTCACCAAGGTCCACAACGACTGCGGGGAGAAGTTCAAGGACAACCTCACGCATTACAGGACCGAGAGATACCGCATTATCGACGAAGATAACTTCATCTGTTACTGAGTTATAGGAGCCTGGTAATTCGGTCGAGATTCGAGAACAAGTGCTGCAGAATATTATAGCTGAAATAAAATTATGTAACTTTATATGAACAAGTCATCATCATCATCATCATTTCAGCCATAGGAAGTCCACTGCTGGACATAGGCCTCCCCTATAGATCTCCAATAGGACCGGTTGGAAGCGGCTCGCAGTGAACAAGTGCCTAACTTAAATTATAATTAAAAAAGATTTTAACAAACAATTTTTATTGCAAAAAGACTAAACTGTGAAGTTAATGGCATAAATGGTAACTTATAATTATGGGGTGGGGAAACCATGCATGCGACAGATATTATGAGAAAAATTTACGTTAAATTAAACTGCTACAATTGCTGTAGGTGCCGTGCAGCACACACCGAATCTAGAGGGGAGACACCTCCACTATTATTTATTGCAGTAGGTGTACCTACCACACATCAATAACTACCTAGAGTAGAGGTGTTTTTATTGGATTTCGTTATGAAATAACGCCGCAGGCAGCCTGCCCTTTGTGTTTAATCTGTTGTAGGTAGTATAGCATATAATATAATATATATAAGCATCAGAGTCAGGCGCGGTCCGAGGGGGGGGGTCACAGGGGACATGACCCCCCCTAAAACCATGCACGTCATATTGAAAAGTCCCAGTACGAGGGGGGAGGGGGGGGGGGGGTAAATTTCTTAAGGAATTTCCGAAGTGACCCCCCCCAAAACTTCAAGCTGCGACCGTACCTGATCAGAGTAGGGACAGGCAAAAGTCAAAGATTTTTTGTAATAAATAATCTAAAGTTTACTTTATTCAAGAGCATTTTATTTTTTAGCAGCATTTCTTTACTACTTACACCAGTAAAATTTGTACATGTAAAATTTTAAGATAATTCATGGTACAATGGGCGGTCTTATCGCTACGATCTCTACTAGACAACTTTTGATGGACTGATCCCTTTTTTTATTTCACCTATTTGCATTTTGTATTTATTCTACTTCTTATTATTTATGCGAGGTACCTACACTTAAGTCTTACCTACAAGCAGTCGTGATCTTGAAAGTCGTGTGTGAGTGCAGACCGTGCAGCTAACCTCCATTCGTAGATATTTCTGATGTCGCGAAGCGTCGGTTGCCTCTGCAGACTTATCCTGAATAGGTGTACCTCTGATATTGCCGATTATACTTACGTGCCCATAGCATTTATCTGGCTATCAAAATTCAGCTGCACAGCAAATAACCGCATTTTTCTGGCTCTATTCGATGGGCCGCGCACTAGACTGGGCTAGAGGCAACTTTCAACCTAAGTTGCTTCAAACTCCTTTTCCGAATTCGTCATCGCTGCCTTTTCATACCACTTAGGTTACCGTGGCCTATGGACGTATGCAACACCAGGGGCGTTACACTCGTGCTTGAAGAACCCCATATTGTAGTCGCTTGGCTAGATGTAAATCGATAACAAATGTTTTTATCTTTTTCTAATTCTAATGACCTCTGTTTAATTTGTACAGCATAGTTATAAGAAAATAATGAGATATTGCTATTGCAGTAATATTTAAAGTTAAAGTGTTAAGGTTTTCGTCAAAGTCAAATGTTTCCTTAAGATTTTCGGTACCCAATGCAACTCCGCAAGCAAGCCGCCTTGCTAATTGAAGAACGAGGCTCAGGCGCAGATTTGGCTCTCGCGACTGGGGTGATAAGACGGCAGTCGCCTCAAATTGGAGTTGTAGAAGAGCAGACACCAGGCTCGATGGAGAAGATTGGATGAAGAAAAGACAGTGGTACCAAACAGTGCTAGATGTACTAACGGTGGAGTGAACTCCCCGAAGCAGCTGTGCCTAGGAACTGCTAGCGTCAAATGTAGAGAAAAGGTTCATGCTGCCACTCGGCGCACTCGATTATGACCGGCTGGAGTACCATGTTAAATTCAGAATGTGTTCATTGGCATCTTACGAGAAGGCTCCTTGTGTATCTTCCCTCACGTTCACCAGCTTACCGCCTTCTTGGGTTTAGTGTGCGTTTGAATATATTACTTACCTTCAAACGTAGGCTGCAACTGAATATCTTCTCGCATTAACATTTATATTTTCAACACTGTTTAGTATTCAATGGAATACCTAATTTGTTTTGTCTCATACACTGCTTTATTTGAATTCAGTTGCAAGTCAAGGAGAGATTGTGCGTACCTATCTACATATTTGGGGTTAAAGAAACATGTTTTGACAAAAACTTTATCAAAACAAAGTTCTTATCTACATATTCGACATATTGTTTTGAAGAGTGATTTGTGAATACCTAATATACTTAAGTACTTATTTTTATTATATAAAATTGGTACCTAAATAATATTTGATCTATTTGTAATATAGACAATATATTTTGCATTCAGTTTAACAGTCCCAAATAGCCTGCAGTGCTGTATTTTTCTACGTTCTTGCAAAATATAGATAAAAAAATACTTACCGATAAACTTAAGTCTAAGCAATAAAAAACAAAAGAAAACATTATTTATTTGTCGTACATAACAAAGGTGAAATTTCAAAACACTAGGCGCACAGAACTTACGAAGAGTAGTCACAACCGCACTTGTAATATATGCAATAAAGTCCGCTCGCCACGTCTTGATACTGTCATCGCTGGTTTAACACTGAGGCGCGTTCAACTTGAGGCATTTAATAATCTACTAACACAGAGCTCACTTCAGCAACCGAGGTTATCGAAATACTGGCCTTGGTCGAACGAATGTTTGCGTGCCTTCTTTATTTGAACCAAAACAAGGATATTGTAGTTAACTACGCAGAAAGAATTTCCTCTACAGTTCTAGTGTTATTGTTACGTGCCAGCGCTAGCCATTGGGGTAATATGTCGCCGCCAACTAGCTAACTAACTTCGTGTCATAATTCGGGCTGATGCCCTATCGTGCGAATGGCAATGCATTAGTTAGCCAGTTTGTTAAATGTTGTAATAAACGTAACGGCTGAATATCATTCAGGCTGTTTATTGAACGGCGCCGTTTAGTTAACGGCCTAGTTAATTGAACGGCTAAGCTAGTTGCGACATATACATAACATATAGTCACGTCTGCTAACTTGGAATGGTTAGACAGAGGTATTCGGTCCCACGTAATAGGGGATGAGCTCATGGCTTTACCAAAAACTTTTTTGGAGCAACTTTTTTCGTCGTCCACAAAACCGATCTTTCTACTTTTTCTTTTCAGTCAAATAGCAGATTTATCTTTTACTGCTATAGTACTAAGATTGCGAACAAGCGTCTAACACCCCAAGCAATGTTTTATAGCGTTTGCAGTGGTGATATTTTTTGTTGGCAGACAAGCACACGGCCCACCTGCCCACGGCATATTCTAAGTGGTTATCGTAGTAGACGGATGCAACACCAGGGGCGTTACACTCGTACTGCCGACCCTGAAGAAACCTTCTAATGCCCTTCTTGAAGAACCTCTTCACACTTACACCATAAAAAGCTTGTAATATCACGCATTGCCACTTGTTGATATACTTACTTTACTTAATTTTGTTACAGGAACGATACTACGCCTCGCTAGCCACTGAAGCGAAAACGAAAACCTTACCTTCTGTGCTGACGAAGATAAGGGAAGAGAGCTCAGACAGGTTCCTTCACAACTTGAAACATTACAGGCAAGACGTCTACAAGATCATAGATGATGATACTTACGAAATCATCAGTAATGGCAAAAGGGAAGTTCTTTGTTGACCCTAAAATGAAAATCTAAGGATAGGATAAGCTAGATATAAGTGTAGTAGTATGTAAATTTGATACTTTTAGAACATTATGTTGGCCTGGTATTAATTTTAGGAGTAAATTATTTTGCCTGAATTATTTATGTTATTTTTTTACATTTTTGTTTGTCTTAACAGTATCCGTCCACATAAGTCTTCCACAATCTACATTCATATATGGCCCCAATTCTTTAGTTTATATTTTTTTTTAATAATTTCCATAGTAAGGAAGGGCGGGGCTATTCCATCACAAAAATGAAAGTCAAAATTTCACACGTCTGTAATTTTGTGTAGAATTAAGCTACAGTAAATTTAAGAAAGCTATCTAATGAAATAATTATCTGATATTCTATCTGTAATATCTGTATAGCAGAAAACGCGTGTCATAATTGAAAAAATAACTAACATGTTGAGAAAACTGAATACTGATGTAATAACCCCGCGGCGGGTTATTACGTCAAAGTATAATAAAAACGCCATCTATGTATAATTTGTGATAAGACTTAGAGCTGGACACTACTGACGACTGAGAGCATTAGAATCTGCACTTTATACTGCAGTAATAAGGTCCAGTTCCGAGAAAATATAGTTTTAAATTTTCGTGGGGTTATTCCGCCAAGTTTCTATCATTTTAGGGATGTGCTGATAATTATCGATATGGGCTGATCGATCACGTCACTCCTACTGAGATAAATAAGATCAAAGAAGTACATAAAGGGTATAATTAATTATTGATTTATGAAATAAAAAATCTATTTTCGTACGTAAACAAGTTTATTAAAAAATCAAAAAATCAAAAAGTAGTTAAACTAAAAAAATATTATTGCAAATCGCTGGGCCAGTTGGCGCATTACAATTCTAATATCTCAATTTTGCATGGAAATATATAATCTTTGCCCCTAATTTGAGGATGTGGAAGAAATTCAACAATATCTTCAAATTCTATTATATAAAAGTAAGAGACGATAATTATATCGTCATCTGTATATCGACGCTATGGACATCACTACTGTTTTGCAACTTCATACAAAAACGACGGGGTTATTACGTCTTTCAATCTGACTGAATTTCCCCGCCATTTCAAATTCAAGGGGCTATTACGTTAGAGTTAATAGCACAGTGAAATCAAAGCGTACAATAAAAGTAATTGTTTATAAATACTCTATAATATGTAGCAAACGTTCTTACCTTGCTCAAACTTCGCTAAATTCACAAACACTACTTTAGACAAAAAAAAACTTGCGGAGCGTCTACCCACTTGTATGCAGCCAAAATGGCGTCTATGCAATTATGCATGTCGATCGACCAGCATACACGCTAACAACACTATCTAGTTATTAAATTAAACATCTCTTTTTTTCCTACAAGTACATAGATGTCACTTTTGAGTAAGAGTTAAATTGCAGGTTAAAAACCATTTTGACGTAATATCCCCGTGATGTAATTGCCCCGCTCTTCCTTATATTTAATGATCAGGCATGTATTAACAAATTATCATAATTATATTTTTAAATAAAAATTTAGTAAAGTTTAATGAGTTGTTTAAATAAAACACAATAATCAGCCAAAAATATTTTATTTAAGCGTATTTATAATCTTTATATTATCAATGCTGATATATTATTAATCTTTAAACTAATATTTTTATGGCTTCCCATTCTATTACACGCTAAGATTGATTGGTGTAAATTATAAATATTACGACAGTCTTACGTTGTTGTATCGAAGCGTCCACAGTTCGAATCCAAGACTGTTTTAATGTTTATTGTATTACACCGATGTATTAGTATACGTACACAGGGCCGAGCCAAATATCTTTCAACAAGTTTGTACTTATTGTTATAATAACTTCGCTTCACATATTTATTTATTTTTGAAAATAAAAAAGAAATGTTACATTTACGTTTAATATAAAAATACAACATTTTCTCAATATTGTTACCGAAATTCGCACTTTTGTTTCTCTAAATATTTGTCTTAATTTTGTCACCAATATAGTATTTTCGAAAGTATGTAAAGTTATATTAAAACAAAATTCTAACATTAAAACTTATAACTAAAAATTAGAACTTACACTTAAACTATTTCAATAACAAAAAGTACGACGCACGCCAAAATGTGATAACGTGATCTATAAACTAAACTGGAGACTGGATCACTTAGAAAACAGTATAAAACTAATTAACTGCCAACTCGCACAATCGTTTGGCCACTCCTCCTGCCACAATATCATCATCACCTATCGCAAACGACTCTCTAGCTCGGTGCAATACGAACGACGTTAAGGCTGAATCGTTTGCAACACTTTCTCATAAACTCCATCGTCCAGTCCGTACAAAACCTACCCTACGTCCCTACCCTTGGTCGACCTACCTACATCCCTGTCTTTCAGTCCTTTAAACTTCAAGATATGAATAAGGATCAAAGGAAGGGTTCGATCATACCCTGTCCAAATTATATAGTTATGAACTAATTAAAATATATAAAATAGTAGACTTTACAGTTAAATGGCAACGTTTTAAGAGTATAAGCAGATGAAATGAAAGTTTCCGAGGAAATCATGAGTTACAAACTAGTTTTCTCAACTTATTTATATACAATCTTAAGTTACTACGGCGAACGTAAACGAGCTGTATTAAGCGTCTAGCACCATTTCGATATAAAAGTATATTTCAATTAACATAATATTATCAACCAAGAAAATATAAAGAAACATCGATAAAAACAATAATATAACAAAGAAATCTATGAGCCAAGCAAGATATATTTTTCTGACTTTATTTTCCCAAAATTATCCAAAATAAGTATGACTTATGTTAAGCGCAGATAAATTTAGAATATAGTGTGGACTAGTTGAAACTATATTGCATTTTAAGATAATAGACATTTATACCAAGGAAAACTACGTATACATAAAATCTTATCAAATATTATACATGAAAAATACATCTATACACTGAGATTACAGCGTTACACGTATCAAAAATTAAATCACAAATCATCACCTTTGGTCGCACAACCGTCGACCACAAACCGACCACCGACCACCACTCGGCCCACGAACCACACGAACCACAAACAATCCAACACTCCAACTGGATACCACTAAATATAACGTAACGGGTAACTTTAACAAAATTGGGTCGTATTACGTCAATATAAGTCGTCTCCTAAGGACGTTGAATATGATACAAATTCCACAGTTGATACTCAAATCTACATTGTACTTTAAGACCTGTATAGATGAATCTCCAAATCTATGTAATTTAATTTAAAAAAAAACATTTATATTGCAAAAATCTATCAACACGCTAACACCGATATAGAAAAATTGTGTACTTTGAATTAACTGTCACTGGGACTGTACTAAACAGTTCAACGGTCAAGATTGTTCGATCGCACTCGACAAGCAATAAATAAATATTCTATAATACGATGACCGACTTGCATCAATAAATTGAGTTCTGAATTAATTTGAATCTCGATTCAAATTTTGGAATTACTTAACCTATGTCCGACTACAGAGGACAGAATACGTTTGAAAGGAAGATATAAGTAGACGCGAGCATTCACGTCTGAAAGAAAGAAACAAAAAATTTCACTGGATCTCTGTCACTGACATGATAACTATACAGTTTAGTTCAGTGAAGTTTTTGTACTAGAATAGTGATCGGCAAACTTTATGAGAATATTCTCAGACTGCGCAAATCGCGTCATTAGGTCTCCTAGAAATAGGTCTTTATTCATTTAAACTTCATGTACACATTTACACTGGCGGACTTAATACTATAGGCATTCTTTATTCGGTTGTAAGCGCGGTACCCGATGGTAAAGGCGCGCCAGTCAACCATCATCATCATCATCAATTAGCCTATTGCAGTCCACTGCTGAACAATTAACCAATCATAGTTTATATTAAACTAATCACAGGTTCAAAGGACTCAACGCTATTCGTTGATCAGTCTATTTATCCGTTTTTTGGTTAGTTATTGCGTATGCGCGAAATTTTTGACATTTGTTCACGAAGTTTGCCGACAACTATACTATTCACGCCATAAAAAAGGAAAAATGTCACTGGATCTCTGTCACTGACACGATAATTAAACAGTTTAATGCAGTGAAATCGTCACCCTAGTACCAGGCTACCAGCGCCGCTTAGGAGGTGGGTTGGTTGGCGAACGGTATATCGGGCTCCATCTTTAGCGTCTGCTGCGTCGGGTCGTAGTGCCCGGCGAGGTAGTACACGTCGTTGTTGTCGTACACCGTACTGTAGCGCGCCGGGTCATCACCCATGCGCTCCTTGTACTGCGCTAGTGCTAACACCTCGCATTTGTGAGATATTGTCTGTACGTCATTCTCGTCAGTATGGGGAGATTCGAACAGCCCTCCCTGAAATCGAAACAAAATAATAGAATTAGTTTCTCTGAAAATTAATGTTTGTGAAATTAAATTGCTTGAGTAGGTATTTCATTACAAGGCACCGGGACGGGACCCAGCCAGACTGATACAGACCATCCTCCAAATATAGTCCGAGAGCTGATACGATTTTTAGAGTACGTTCTTGAGGCAAGCTGGAAACTTGTCAGACAACACTCCTGTCATACCTCAACACAAAGGTGCAGACCTGGCTGGTGGGAACTTAAAACAGATATTTTTGGATTTTTTTAATATGTTAAAAAAATTGGGGGTTGATTTAGTCCAGCTGCAGTTCAGACTAAAAGAATAATATAGACGGAATATCATACATAAAATCAGTACCATTTCGCCCGCACTCTTTGTTTGCACTTTGAAATGGTACTACTTTGGGCGGCTACACAAACTAGTTCTATGCGTTCCGTCTATGTTATTCTTTTAGTCTGAAGTCTTCAAATTCTGCTTTCTGTACACAGTTGTGTTCATCCAAATTAACTGGCTTCAACAATACATTAGGTTCCTAAAGGACACCCAACGGCCATTGCCTATTAATATTACTCTGCCACAGGGAGGTCCGTCACAGGAGGCTCCTATGACGGAATTCTTGTAGCTTGAGGGGGAGCTCCTGGGATGTCCCACAAGTAATGAAAATTAAATATGGAGGAAGATACATCAAAGAAGTTCTTTTTCAAGGGAAGCACTACCACTGTATTTGTTAAATCTTCTTCTTTCGTGTCAATGATCCTCTTTTTCACTGCTCTAAATTATTCGAGAGTAATATTCTGCCATCTCGACTGCGCTATCAGTGGCTTTGTTTAGGTATTCTTTAGTGCAGGAGGTAGGACATAGGGGACACGAAACCAAGTGCGCCATGGACTGCACGGGGACTCCGCAGTCACATGCGATTAAACCCGGCTCTCGCTTGTTAAATGACAGGAGATAAAACGCTTACCGGATAATGCAGCTGTCCAGTACACCCGACGGTCTCCTCGGGGTGGTAGAACCACTTGACGCGCACTGCCATGGCCCCGCGCGCCTCCCACAGCGCCACGATACGGCCGATGTACGGCCGGTCGGGCCTGCCTGTCGACAGGAACACTGCCGCGTCTCCCACCTGGAATATTTGTGGTACAACGTTAAAGGGTTGCTTTTACATCCTATTCTACTAATATTATAAACGCGAAAGTTTGTAAGTCTGGATGGGTGTTTGTAACTCTTTCACGTAAAAACTACTGAATGGATTTTAATGAAACTTTACAATAATATAGCTTATACATCAGAATAACGCATAGGCTACGTTTGGTCGCGATAACCGACATCCACGCGGGCGGAGCCGCGGACAACAGTTAGTATTGATATAATATTAGACTTAAATGTCAATCAATTAGTCTATCGCAGTCCACTGCTGGACATAGGTCTCTCCTAACATTGAAGGGCTTGAAAAAAAAACCCACAGCAAGAGATGGGGTGGCCCCATTCTACTCCACCGGGAACCAACACGGCAAAAACCAACGCGGCACCAAGTATGATGAGAACTGGAAAATCGCAGACGGTGGAAAGCTGCCTTAGGACTAGAAGAACTCACCGACAGTGTCTCCTCGCCGCGCTGAATGGCGCGATAGAACAGCTTCTTATGGCGCGGTCGAGCAGTGCGGCGATATGGCGCGGCAGACCAGCGCCATAACGCGCCACCAGGCAAGAACGCCGCCATCTTACTGACTCCGCAGCCTCCTTCTGACGACGTCGATGACACGGTGCGGCGTTTTGCCTTCTGGAACAATGCATTGGTATTAAGATTGATGTCTTAAGAGAGTACGTACCAATCAAGATATTCGAAGTCAAGTCAACTTATTTGGAATCGGGTAATATGTGTTGATGAACAGACGAGGCTGTGACGCAGGCTTTACTCTTGAGGTTCCAAAGTTAGTCAAGTGAAGTCAGTCACACATCAGAGGGAGAAAAGGTAACAGAGCGAACAGCAGCTTCCAAAGTTCCAGCTTTGCATGCATATGGGATATGGTGGATTATGATGGATTAAAATCTAAAGAGTATGTAGTTTATTTATGAAATTAATATCCTCCGCGTCCTCCACCTTTCTAGTATTTTTCATAGCTTCCAGAATTACCCTACTGTTGTAACGACTACACTTCTATGGTGTACTTTTAGTCACTACCCCGAAAATTTCAGTTCAAAAAGCAAAATATCATCCAACTGTATCATAATTACCTTCTTAGCAGCATCGCTCGTAGAGGCAGCTGGCTCTTCCTCCATCCCAATACCGCTATCCTTCAAATTGTCCTTAGATTCCTCATCTTTCTTCAGCGTGATCTTGCCTAGATTGCTGAAGTCCAAAACTGCGTTCTTGACCAAACTCTTTTTGGACAGAACCGCTTTCTTTATCACAGTCTTCATTTTATCATCTGGAGACTTCTCCATAGCTATTAGAGTAGAAAGTCTGTCATTGGAATCCACGGAATCTTCATTAGATTTATTAGAGTCTATGTAATCGGAGGACATCTTCTGCTTTTGGTGGTCATCTCCGGATGAACTAGAATGTTCTTTACAACTAGAATGATGTCTCTTCCTGTGTTTACGGTGGTGTTTCTTATGATGTCTTCTGTGTTTGCAATGTTCCTCGCAACATTTGTGTTTCTTCTTTTTCTTCTTGACGTATTCTACCGAATTGGGATCATCCTCACTAGATTGACGTTTTATTTTGTCTTTTCGGTGCTTCTTCAACTTTTTCCTGTCTTTTCTCTCTTCATCGTCTTTTGATTTCGTCACAGTTATGTCTGATGTAGACGGTTTGGGATCTGCCGTATTTGTTTCAACCGGCGGATTCTTTTTCTCTTCTGTGCTCACACTGGTATTTCTTCTTCTTTTACCAAGAGTGAATAATGGATTCTCATATTCTGAAACCAAAAACAAATTGAACATAAAATATAATGCTGACAAATAGAGTAATATTCTAAAATTTTCTTGGATTGATATACTGACCAACGACAGGATAATTCGGTTCCAGAAACCTAATATCCTCGATGGCTATTCTACCTGAGTCGCCATCATCAAACTCCACAGCTACGAACTTGTCGTCGTGAGGATCTGGAGAGGAGACCGCCACAGTGCCAGGGTACAGACACCTGTACTGCTGCGACCAATACGCACATACCCTCGATCCAGAAGGTAATTCTGTTACTGATGAGGGGCTTACTTCCAAAATCTGTAAAAATAAAAAGCAAACATTACAATTTTGTCCTTTTAAAAAAAACTTCGAACATTGTTTAAAAATCAAGTGAACTTACAGCATCCCTCAAGGTTTCTTCTCTGGATAGTATGTGAGGTTTATTGCCCCTCTCTCCATCAAGCGTGATGGCATATACATCGGGTGCCTGCACCGCGCTCAGTTTCCCAGCATAGAATAGCCCTCCCATGGCTGTAAGTACTCTCGGTGAGGAATCCAGCTTATCCTCTGTTAACGTACAGTTAGATATCGGTTGTGGAATCACCTCAGCTGGTTTAACCTTAACATCTTCATCAGCTTTCTCCTTAGATTTCTGACTCTTTCGCCTCTTTTTTGCTCGCCGCCTTTCTTTTTCACTATCACTGGAAGCACTGCCGCGTCTCAAAGCGAATTCTAGCTCGGGAATGTCGTCACGTGAATGTTTTCGAGCTAATCGGTCGACTTTTTCTCTATTCTTTTGCCTAACCTCGTTGAGACTCTCCATCGAAGAGCTCGCTGATCGATTAAGAGTCCATTCTCCATGTTCGTCTTCTTCCGAACAAATTTTCATAATGGGTTCCGCTTTCAACTTCGGACGTACTTTACTTGTCCGGTTAGGTTCTTCTCTCGAAGGCTCACCTCTTGTGCATAGAATGCCTCCACTTTTATTGAGTTTTTGTTTCGCTAAAAGGTAACCTACCAAGCTACTCTTAGATTTTGGCTTCTTCGCTACTATTGTCTCAGTAGAATCTGGACTAGATACTTTGCGAGGTCTGCCGACCTTCCGTTTTTTGGATGATCCTCTATCGGAATCTGGTGACAAAGCTGGCGTGGATGGTGCAGTAGACGTTGATAGCGTCTGTAACGGCGGATTTAAAGCTTTCAATTGAGCCTTCTTCTCATCGAATTGTCTCTCCAATGCCAACAGTCTCTCACGCATATCTTTTTCTATTGCACTGGCGAGTGCGTGAGCTGACCGGACTGTAGGAGTGTGTGTGCACGATACAGAATTACACGAACAAGTTGTTACACGCCGTAAGCTGGTCTCTAATTCACCTTCACTACTTCTACTCTCATCTCTTTCCCTCTCGCGTTTATGCCGCCTCATCTTGTCCATTTTATGTCTTAACCTTTCTTCTCTATCCCGACTGCGTTTACGTCTCCTCTCACCAGATGAGTCGCCATCTCTGCTTCTATGTCTGTCTTTTTTACTTAGAGGCGATTCCACTGATCGACTTCTCTCTGCGGGACTAAGTAGGGGTTCGGATTTAATAAAAGGACGGGATGAAACGGACATAGTGGCCGGAGGACTCTCAACTACTTCTTCCATAAACCTTTGTTCAGCTAAAGCACATAATAAGCCTAGACCATCAAGTGAAGGTTTGGCTTGTTCACTAGTGGTGGGATCTGTCGGTGGAAATTCAAATCTTCTATGAGGTTCCGCCTCAGTTCTAGGAGGAGACTTTGGTGACATCTTAATCAAAATATTCAGTTTTGTTGGAGTCCTCGTGTCAATAGTCAAAGGTGTGGGATCTATCGTTGGCATACTTGTTCCTGGTGTGGTACGCTCAAACTGCTCGATACTGTTTGACAGTAGCTCTAAACCACTGACATCTACCGGTAGCCTGGGCTGGGGCGTTGAAGTCTGCGGTATAGGCGTAGTACGCATGTCTATCATCAAATCATTAGAGCTAACGCTGCTAGAAGTATCCACCAATGAATCATCCCTTTCAATCGCATCTATTGCTTTTTCCACTGCTCCAACCACTGAAGTACCGAGACACTCGGACGAAGAATCTTCAGCTGAATCAATGGAAGGAGGTTGTGATAACTGTGTCTGAGTTTGCATAGACATCATGTTTTCCTCAGGATAATGTGCCACTCCAACACAGGCTACGTCCCTTTCATCTTCATCAGCATTATTTGGCGAGTCATCCTCATCATCTATGTGATCAGTTTGATTGGAAGCATCTTTATGCGCCGGAGCTTCTGGTGCTTCGGGAGGTGGTGTGGGAGGAGCAGCAGGCGACGTCGCTTGACTCCTGCACACTTGCTGCTCTGCGTAATCAGGCTGGTAGTATAAATGCGTCGTGAGCATCGGCTGTGGAACGGGTTCAGGTGCGTAAGTCGGCTGCGGTTTTTCTTGAGGTGGCTCGGGTTCAATTTTGATTAGATGTGGGGTTATTAGAGGTTGCATGATTGGTTTTCTTTTATCCGTGTGTGCAGGATGTGGCTGTGGTTGAGGCGCTGGCGCAAGAGTTACTAGGCGTGTAGAATGAGTGTGGGTGTGTTGTAACGTCGCTGTTGAAGCGAGTAGGTCCCCGGGCAGTAGTTGGAGATGATGCGAGTGATGTGGTGCAGGGGGCAGTAGTAAAGGAGCGGATGAGTATGGAACTCCGCCCCAGACGACGGCTGGCTGCAGGTCGGGCGGCGTTGGTAGCAGAAGCAGCGCTCCTGAGGTGGGTTCTCTGACCAGCTGGTACCCGCCAACGGAAGATACACCTCCTCCTACCGTGCTAACTCCTCCGACGCCTACCCCACCGACCATCATACTCTCCATTGATACTGGAGCTGGAAATAGGAGAAAAGTATAATTATAACATGTGTTTAAGTTACAAAAAACAAAAGTAGACAGGTAGTTGGTACTAAACTGGTAATAATGGTTGGTACAGTCAGCGTCAGAGAAAACAGACTCCCTCATGCTTTCATATCATTAACAAGGGGGGTCCCTTTTCTCTGAAGCTTACTGTACAAAAACAAATCAGCACCCTAAAGAAACACTTCATTGACACTACAGTATAAATGCATGCTTTTTTATGCTTCTAAATAAGTAGGTATTACTCGGGACACATATCTTTGACCTAAAATGTGCTCAAAATGTGCTTTATACGCGCAGTATACATTTTTTTGGTGTCTTTTGAAGATAGAGCGGGGTTCTACTGCGGTGGACGACCTCAAATTCACCAAGCATAAATTATTACAAAACAATCCCTCATTTGTCTCGTGATTTAGATCCAAGATACGTTTCCCGAGTTATACCTAGATAAGGATCGACAGTGATAAACATTAAAAAGAAAGCAGATATAGACCGGCAGGGTATAAAAAACTATAGATGCGCACAATCCATCTAATTATATCACCAATAATATTACTCTTATAAAATTAATTAGCATACAAAGGCAAGGTTAGTACCGAGGTCTCATAAAATAGAAATAGTCGGCACATGGTGATATGCCTATAACTCTTATAAGGCCTCACGCCATATACATTTTTTAACGTAGGTATGATTTCGCTCAGTTCCGAATCTGAAGCGAATTAATGTGTGATTCTGATGCCTAGGCCGCATGCATCGCAATAACCAGAAGATTTGCGTTATCGCGATGTGTGTAGTCAAGTTTTATTTATTTTAAACAATATTTATATATATTATATATATATATATATATATATATATATATATATATATATTATTATTATTACTTAATTATATATAAATATTATTATTTTATTTTATTTTTATTTTCGTTTTGTTTATGTCTGATTACGATGAATGTTTTATTTCATGTTCTTCTTCTGATACATCTGACGGAGACTACGCCAGTGCTGGTAGTGATAACGAAGGAGATGCAGTCCGCTTGCATAAAGACCTGCGTAATATATTTGGACCCTTAGATAAACTCTTAAATGTTGTACATATCAATGCTCAAAGCGTTCACGCCCACTACCCTGATTTACTTACATCTTTCGAATCTCATAGTATTCATGCTGTGCTTATTTCCGAAACATTTCTTAAACCTACACTCCCATCAAAACAGTATGCTCTACCCGGATACAGGCTCATAAGAAATGATAGAGTGGGTGTGGGATATGGCGGAGTCGGGATTTACCTCCGTGATGATATCGCCTTCAAAGTGATAGATCAGTCTCCTAATGTTTACTCCGGTTTTACTGAACACATTTTTCTTGAGGTTGACTTTCATCATGTTAAATTCCTTCTGGGTGTTTATTACAGTCCTTCTCTTAGAATTGACTATTTCTCTTCTTTCGAATCTAAATTAGAAAACCTATCAGCCATATATCAGCACTCCATAATCTTGGGTGACTTCAACACATGTTTACTCAGGGACAATGCGCGCAGTCGGAGACTCCAGTCCCTGGTCTCCTCCGTGAACATGCATATTCTCCCATTAAATGCGACACATCACGCTCCTCACTGCACCCCTTCTCTCCTAGACCTTATTATTGTGTCCGATCGTAGCAAAGTCGTCAATCATGGTCAACTACCTGCTCCTTTCTCATACCACGACCTAATATACCTGTCCTACAAAATACGCGCCCCGAAATCGAAACCTAAATTTCTCTCTCTCCGGAGTTTCAAAAGCATTAATTTGAATGTTTTGAGGGCTGATGCGAGGGATTCTGACTTTTCTCTAGTTTACAACTCCGATGACATCGACATAAAAGTGGATAGCTTTAATAAAATAGTCTTAGGTATTTATGATAAACATGCGCCATTGAAAAGGATTAGGGTGAAGTACTTACCTGCGCCCTGGCTTTCCGAGGACATCAAAGGGGCCATGTCTAAACGTGACAAGGCCAAAAGACATTACAATCGTAATCCCTCTGATGAGAACTGGTCTATCTATAAAGTCATCCGGAATCGCTGCAGTCGTCTGTGTAGGGATGCGAAAAGGCGCCACATTCACGATTCCATTAATAACTCTAACACATCCCAGGTATGGCAATTTTTGCGGTCTCTCGGCATCGGTAAAGCCTCCAGTGACTTCACACATAATATCGATCTCAATACACTGAATACACATTTCTCCGCGCCTCCAACTTTGGTAGGTGATATAGATAAAGCTTCCACTCTTCGTTACATTTCCAGTCTTCCCCTGCCTGAATGTGTCTCCTTTATTTTCAACCCGGTTGCGGGGGACGATATAAGGAAAGACATCGTATCAATATCTACGAAAGCGATGGGTAACGATGGCATTCAACAACAGATGCTGCTACCTATTCTCAGTGAACTCCTCCCAGTCATCACACATATCATCAATTTTTCGCTTACGAATAGCTCTTTTCCATCGGCTTGGAAAAAAGCGCTAGTTATTCCCTTGCCCAAAACCACCAATCCCACCTCAGCATCCCAGTTTCGTCCTATATCAATCCTGCCAGTTCTTTCCAAAGTCCTCGAGAACACGGTGCGAAATCAACTAGCTTCTTACCTTTCCTCTCAGGGTCTACTGAGTCCATACCAATCTGGCTTTCGTTCAGGCCATAGCACAGTCACGGCACTAATTAAAATTTCAGACGATATAAGACTGGCCATGGAGAAAAAACTCCTGACAGTAATGGTTTTGCTGGATTTCAGTAGCGCCTTCAACTCTGTTGATTTCGACATCCTCATGGGCATCTTATCATCTTTCAATATATCGTCCTCGGTAATCGCTTGGTTTAACTCCTATCTTCGTGGTCGTTCGCAGCGGGTTCGTTCTGACGAGGCATCCTCTGACTGGTGTGACCTTGCTGCGGGCGTCCCTCGGGGTGCCGTCCTCTCTCCTCTTCTTTTCTCGATATTTATCAATTCTATCAACAAAGTTATTTCTTCCAATTTTCATCTCTACGCAGATGATTTGCAGCTATATCGCCATTTTGGGACCGACGACAGAGTTGGGGCCATTACTGCCATCAATAATGACCTTAAAAGCATTAGTGCTTGGGCAAAATCGTTTGGACTGCTTGTCAATCCTGCTAAATCCCAGGCACTCATCGTAGGTGCTAGATACTTCTACAGTAACCTTGACCATGCCTCGCTGCCTCCGGTCTATTATAATAACACTGTGATACCGTATACCACGGTCGTCAAAAATCTAGGGGTTTATGTTGATTGCAATCTGTCGTGGACTAGGCATGTTAACGAGGTCAGCAAAAGAGTTTTCGGTACGCACCACTCTCTTAAACGTCTTCAGAATTTTCTTCCTCTTAAGACCAGAATCTGTCTTGCTCAATCTCTTCTACTTCCTCTTTTGGACTATGCTGATGTCACCTTTCTCGACGCAACCGAAGAACTCTGGAATAAGCTAGAGCGGTTGCAAAACTTATGCATCCGGTTTATATTTGGTCTACGAAAGTACGATCACGTTTCGGAGTTCCGAAAGCAACTGAAATGGTTGCCAATTCGGCGGCGTCGAGATGTTCACATTCTTTCCCTACTCTTTTCTGTTCTTCATAATCCTCACTCTCCTATATATCTTCGTGAGCGCTTTGAATTTCTTGTCCCCAGGGGTAAACTCTGTCGCACTTCATCCTCTCTATTGCTTCGTACTCCCTCCCACAGTTCTTCATACTATGACAATTCCTTTACAGTTTCTGCAGTGCGGCTGTGGAATTCTCTTCCTCATTCCATACGCGACAGTCCTACTTTACACATCTTTAAAAAAAGAACGAGACTACTTTCTCTCTCAACAATAACAGACATAGTATGTATTTATATGTATGTAGATGTATGTATTTATATTTATCTATCTATATTTGTGTGTATTTTATGTATGAGTATGTAGGCCATAATGGTTGAATAGTATATGTATGGATATGTAATACCATTTGTCAGGGATATACCTTAAGTATACCTCCTCACCTTATTATTATATCTAGATATTAATGTACACAAGACTTTGCCTCTCATTAGATTGCAATTCCTCTATGCACTCCCGGGTTTGCTGGAAGAAAACTCATCCTTGAGTTAAGCTCGCCTTTGTACATAATTTTCTCTTTCATTTGTATTATTATGCCATGTAAGTGTACAATAAAGAATAAATATAAATATAAGTATTCGCGTATACTTACTTCGGTGCTAAGTGCGTAGTCCAATGGACTTCGCTTCGCGTGCGTAACTTAAACTCTCGCAGATTTATAAAAAAATTATCGAGATAAACTTCGCGCGATAAAACACGGTTACACTTCAGTTCTGCAGCCATCGTGCCCCAACGTTAACCGAAACTACAGCAACAAAGTCGGTGCATAATATAGATGGAGCGTAACATGGATTGCTTTTAAGTTGTTTTTAGATGACATAAATATAAAAAATAGTTATACTTGCTACTATATATAATACAAAGCAACAGCGTCCATTTTATTTATTGCATTTGTAATACGCTCGTACATCTCTAAACTTTACTTCGCGTATTTTGTGCCCACGTAGATTCGCCGTAGACCGAAGACGTAGTTTATTGCCCGAATATTATCGCGATGCGTGCGAACGTTTCGAACGATTGAACGAAGTCGTAAGTGATGTTGTGATGTTTGTTGTGCTCTACAATATAATGTCGCCAAATTTACAGCATGCGAAAATGTTTCAATCGAACCATAAGGACATAAAATTCCTCATAGTTCGATTAATCGAACTGTGCGATCGAACCTGGCGGCCGGAGCGGCGGATTTAGCCGTCGAGTCCGTTCGTTCATTCGAAACGTTCTCACAGCATGTGCCTGCTGCATTCTGATTGGTCGCAGTTTGTTCCGAGCCACACATTAAAACACTCATATCGTCACTTTTTACAATAAGTACCTACCTACGTGAAGGCACACAGCTGAATATTTTATACATATACCTACTTCGTTTTAAATTCAATACATGCGCTTCCGGAGACGAGCAAGAATGTTAATGCTTTTGGTGGGAAATGAGTGTTTAAGGGAAACAGTGAGATATCTTATGCCGATTACACATCAAGTGAACGTGCAAGAATGAATTACTGACGAGCTAGTTGCCATCATTAACATACGATCGACAGCGTGCGGTAATAGCCGCGTACTGATGAATGCGCGCAGCCTCGCGAAGCAGCCGCGCGAGGCAAATGTTCGGTCGGTCAAGACGAGGCTAGCCCGAGGCAAACCCACGCGCTGCCTCGCCCGAGCCAAATTTTGTCGGTTTTTGTCATGGTCAAAAGCGCCCTCAGTAGGTTTGCCGCGCGCAATCAAGACGGTTGTGTTTTGCCTCGCTTGTTCGAAGAACACGGAACTGTATCAAATTGAATTGCGAATATACCTAGACTACTTTGGGACGCGCAATGTCCTGATTATACCCGGTTTATGTTTCTCGACGCGAGGACTGCCATTCCAATAACTGCATTCGAGTCTCGACTTTGGCTCAGCCTCGCTCCGGCTCGGCTTTGCCGCGCGCGGCAAACGTTGCGAAGCAAACGCCTGAGGCTGCTCGCTCAGTCCGTACGCGGCTAATGATTGACGAATCTCAGTCATTTAGGTTTGTTCGGCTTTCTTTGGTTAGTGTTTACCCAGCATTAAGAGCAACGATCTCGAAATTATTTTTATAGATTTTATTCTTTATAATTACATCGATAGACGTCTATGTCTCTTTAAAAAAAAACACACTGCAGCAAGTCTTCAAACGCCAATTAGGTGATTGGAATACGAAAAGGAAGCAATTATAGATAATATCAATTTTACGTAGCGATATACATTGAGAATGTTAAGGGCACAATGTTACATACGTAACATGCAACTAGGAGTACATAAGTAATGCATAACTGCAGCTATTTACATAAAACGTGTTAATTATACCGGCTCGTTACCTGCTAGTCGTTTCTGGGGTCCTGGTAATTACGGCTAAGTACAGGTGTAAAATGACCCTTAATAAATATATTATTATTTAATTGAAAATATGTCGATTTGCAGGCAGGTAATGCTTCCTTTATGGTAGTGTTTCCCAATTAGTGATACGCGTAGCCCCAAGGGGTAAGTACGCAAAGTTGCAATAAGGGGCGCTCTCGGCAATCTCCTGATAAATTTAATTAGGTACCTAGAAGGTATCAATAAAATTACGCGAATATCAGTTTTCGAAATAAAAGTTTAAATTTTTAATTGGTCAGTGTGAGCATACCTAGCTATAAATAGATATAACTGCGTACACTGTACGTAAACTATAATTGAAATTGTATTTCGACAACACACACGCACACACATGTCGACAATAAAATTATTGATATAGAATTCATAGTTTTAAAATCACGCTGATTTAACGAAACAATGACAACGCGACGTCATTGTTTCGTTAAATCAGATAAAAGTGTTGCAACACTTATCGATAGAATCGCAAAATATATCGATATAAAATTTGAAAGCAGCTCGCCTACTTTATTGATTCAATTGCAGCAATTCCCATCAATAAAATAAAAAAACAAACAGGCTTCGGATTTTAAAATTCACTTCGTTAACCCTACTCATGTTCCGAAACACACGTTAATGACTTGCATTTCACCGTTCCAATTAATTCATTATTCTTTTCACATAAAGGACAACAGATACCGTTCCTACGTTAGTTAGAAAGAGAGGGCGACACGCCATTAGCGTCGCTTCAATTTTAAACGTTCGTGAAAAGCGAGCAGGTTTTTTAAACAGTTTGATTCAGTTTAATTGAGTGATGTGTTGAATTTGAAACGGTGTTTTATGTGAGATGTGTTCTTGTCAGGCGCCATGGGTTATAGATATCTATAGTTGGTTTAAGGGAGTGAATTGAGTTTTGATCCCGTTCCCGTAACGTAACCCATGAGAACCTACTTCCGGGGTAAAATCTTTATCCGTGGGAAATTTTCGCACGATTAAAAAAGAGGTAGGATAGGATCAGTAGGAGTAATAGATATCTAAGCTAAGCTTTTTAATGCGAGAAGAAAGTTCATAGGCATCTATATAATGCGGGAATGGTGCTAACAATTTGGGATGGTTGATAGATTAAACGTGGACATCAATGGGGAGGAATTCTTGTACACAGAATCACCAATCTATTCTCTTACAAGGTAGATCGAAACAATCACATAACTCTTTGATGTCAAGCCTTAATTTGAGTATTGCTCGGGACATATATCTTGGACATAAAATGTTGTTGTTGCTCTATACGCGCAGTACACATTTCATAGACGTTTTTAGAGGATAGATAGCACGAGGTGCTACTGCGGTGGACGAGCTCAAATTCACCAAGCATAGATTATTACCTACAAAGCAATCACTGTGCGCATGGGGCGTGTTTGACTCGCAACCTGTCTCGTAAGTCGTGACCTGAGGTATACTTATTTAACACGGGAGATGACATCCCTGCCCGCGGCGCGAAGTACCTATTTTTTCTGCTGTTTTTGACGGGGGATAAGGTACACTTGTACCTATAGCACAAAACTTTGTAAGTATTACGAAGTTATTACACACACATATTAACAGGAATTTCGTATCTAGGTTATCGTTACCTGATCGGTCTATATCTAGTTCTAGATGTTTACCAACATGACCAAAATGTATCAAAATTTTGGCGTGGGAACGCGCGCGCACTTACGTATGATGTTTAGAAACTCTGTCAATACCTAGGTATTTAATAGTGGATTAGGCAGGTAAGTACCCTAAAAATAGCTAACATTAGATTTTTGATGTGATGAGTTTTCTTTTGGTACCTACCTAGGTACTCTTATCTAGGTAGGTACCTATAAACATACGCATCACACCTGATTTCCTAACTAGAAAGAGAATTAGGTCGGAAAACCAAGAACAGTTTCTTGAAAAATCCTGATGATATTCTATTACTTATGCTTTGAGATGGCCCCCCGCGTGTGGGAACCACGGTATCCTCATATCTATTAAAGAAAATCAACAAAAAGATCGCAAAAATAGAATTAGAAGAATCGTGGGATAAGCGACATTTATTTATACAAAAATATCTACTACAATCATCATTTTAAGTGCTTGCCTCGTAATAAAATTTATATAAACAAGTAATTAAAAAAAATAAAGAACTTAACCGCTCACCTAGGTACTTATCTATTACCATCTGAGTCATTATACGCTATGTATTAAGTTTCTACAAGCAACAATTACGCGATCAATCATTACAACAAACGTTATATTTTCAACGTGGCGTGAGGTGTCAGGCCCGAGACGCGGCAAAATCGCCATTACGACACAACTTGTTATTACAAGAAAAACATAAATGCAAAAAAGTCATTCACAACACTAAAAAGATTAAGGGGCCAAAGATGAAGGCCGGCCTTACAAACAATACCGGCTTCTCATTGGTGGAGACGTTTACGGGGCGGGGCTTAGTGGGCGGCGCGCTAAAGATTAGGGCTGTGCCTAAGTCGACTCCGTTTTATCGATAAATGAGTTTTTATGTTTTTATGGTGTTATAATTTATGGCGTGGAAGTGACAGAGTTCCGTTCGCGAGAACGATTTAGCAGCTGGATGCTTGTGAGTGATGGATGCTGATGTTTTTTTTTGTTGTTTTTTAAGATGACGTCATAGTACAACAGTTACACGTGATTAGCGGAAACGCAATCGTTTCTCTGGAATTATTTAAAAAGTAGTTAGTAGGTTCTAACACGATTCTTCTTGAAACAGGGATATAGGTAGGTATGCTTGGAAAAGAAAAGGCAGAATAGTTGGCACCGCGATGGGTATATTGACGTAGTTCCTTAATTCAATACTTAACCAAATTAGTAAATAGATATTACTAAATACAATTAGGTTGGTAAGTAGAGACAGTCAAGCATAAGCGCCTGTGGGTACAATGCACGAGAAATAAAATCAAGAGAAAGCGTCCGCCAGTTATCACTTATTTGCCATATATTGTGAAGATATTCAACATGGCTAATTTGCAACGCGATTGTCTACTCTAATCACGTCACTGTTTTGTTTGTTTTGATTGGTCATCGTTATAGTTTGGCGGCATCAGTCTTTATACTAATGACGTTTAATAGGACTTCTACATCCTAAATACTTAGAACATTCTTACTTATATACTTACCTAAAAGAAAAACACCCGAAAATAATGTCCAACTCAATCCTCATGCACAGCCAGGCGCAGTGCTACCGAGTCGGCCAAAATACTTAAGAATAGGCAGGTAGGGGCATATCGTGACTTTTTGAGAACTCTCTACATAGAGGCATACATAGGCGATCTGAACAACTCTGCCAGTGACAACACAACAGAACTCAGGTTGAAAGATTAGGCTGCAGTAGCTGCCAATGTGGCATTTTTAAGCGGACCCCGAAATTCGATGTTAAGGACTCGAATGCGATCGAAACTAACGCAAGAATGATGATAATAATATCTCCCGCACTAGGGGATATCATTAGTATGTGGCTTATCAAATCATAAACGAATATGGATACGAAGTTTTGTCAGACTAGAGACTTCTTATTTGTAAATCATACAAATAAAATCATTTCATCAGGGATATCGATCCCACAACACTCGATACAGAGGCAGTTGGCGAAGTAACCTGATACGTGCTGATCACTGACGCCTAATTTATTAACGGAAAGATTGGTAGGAGTAACTTATTAATGGAAGGAATAATCTACAGCATAAACAACTGCACATGATGTTTTAATATAATAGTTTCGTATTTCAATGTGAAGATCGATTGTTGATGAATTTGTTAATACCTACCTATTGCTTCAGCAACTATTGTCACTGACGAATTTTTTTTTTTGATCAGCAGCAATAGAGGATAGTTTTATATAGGTCCTACTCATATTTTTTTATGCGTTTAGGCGTATGGGGTTCCTATCAAGATTTTTGAGGCACGAGTCAACCTCACCACGTGCCGTTATTGACTCTACACCTGCTGATTGTTAAAAGAAGCTTTGGCTCAGGCTTCGGAGGCAGTTCGGCGAAAAGATGCTGCCATTTTCGTTCCCATAAAAGGATTAAAAGAGCGAACCAAGAGGGTTTACAAATCTCGACAACTGAATACGGCGTACGTGAGATATCATATGCGCCCTCTATTCGCCATAGGAAATATATTGTATAGGTATAAGTATTTCACGAATTCAGCTTTAGAGATACATGAACGTTCTTACAGAAGCTATTCTGTAATCGCGATAGAAGTTAAAAGTTAAAAAGTAGTTTTTAGCGGAGTAGTTTTTAGGAATTCGCGTAAACTTGCAATTATTAGCATACAAGCTATTAGCATAGCTGCACCAAAATTCTCTCGTAAAGTTTACACGAATATCACTCATTGTAATAAAACTACTTTTTAGCAGAGTCTATCGCGATTTATTTGGTATATGTATTTACATTTAGCCCAACAATTTGGCTAATTTTTTCGCAGTCGTGGTTCGGGTACTTTAAGATAGCTTACCTACACTTCAGACTATGGGACAACTATCATCTTTAGTCATCCCGCGATCATGGCCGCTGAACAGTAGCCGAAACGTCGGGCTAAATGTAAATAATACCATATAAATCACGATAAAATCCGTTAAAAGTGGTTTTATTTCAAATACAAAGTCATCATCGTTGAATTAAATTAAATGTTTGCACGCACGTACCCAATGAAAGGGGAGTAGGCAGTTAATTGTACAGACTTACGTCCAACCACATGTAAGTATAATTTAATGATGGTATTAATAAATGCATAAGCAAGTTTTAATATGCTGAGTTGCAATTAATTGCAAGGTTTGCAATTTAAAGACGATTGATACTTATTCAATAGTCTTTATTTGACTTTATAATTTGTGCAAAAACATAATAACTGACATTATTCACGGCTGACATCGGTGGAATCTTCGTTGCGTCATAAAAAGTGAATTGACTTTTTTAAAGTTTTAACTTTTAGTCGGAGGAGACTTATTCAAACTGTTTGCTTCCTTTGTTGTTGTTTTGTTAAGCTTATCGTGCTTAAGAGCTTGATTTGGCCTTATTAAAGCGTTCATCTAGCGCATAACGCATGTCTACAGCTTGTTATCCTTTTAGAGTAAGTTCTTAATTCAAACCGTAATATAGCATAATTTAATAATTTATAAGGGGGGATATTTTTATGGGCGCGAAGGTTCTCTTCTTACTATCTTAATCTCCTATCTAGATATTTGGATGTTTATAATTGAATCAAGTTCTAACGGCTGAATCTGGCTAAAATTTGATACAGGGATAGATGGATAGTCTGGGATAACACATAGGTTTTTATCCCGGGAATAAGTTCCCATGGGAACTTATTCGGTATAAAATTTGCCTATATACCTACTCGTATGTGCAAAAGAGGGAAAGCTCTACATTTACAAAAGAGAAGCTGAAGAATGTTCCCGACAGCTGTGCAATTCACTAACAAGCACAACGATGCGACAACGATGCGAGTCGCAACGATGTGCGCGATAGACACTGTCATTGGTCGATTTCCAATGACGTGATACAATCTGACCAATGACAATCTACGTTGCGCCTCGCATCGTTGTCGCATCGTTGTGCTCGCTTAGTGAATTGCAGTGCAGGACGGGGCGTTTCAAATCAAAAAGCGCGGGCACTGTGAGTTAGGTTCTACCTATAGCTTAAAACCTTAAGCTCAAAAACCAGAATGTCGTAACAGAACGGCGAAACAGAACATCAGATATTGGAGCCAAAATAAACTTCTGTGCTACAAGTAGTACAAGTAGGTGTACCTAGTTAGCACAAAAGGTCTTTGAAGAACAAAAATTGATATTGAAAAGAAAATTCTCTTTTTTTTATAATGACAGAATCGCGTTTAAACCATTTTTTAGTTGATGAGTAAGTGATGATAATGATGATGATGGTATACAAACAAAGCACAAAATAGTTAGCCATAGGACAAGATTCAGTTAACTTAGGTGTCTAAAGATTTACCTAAACGCAAAACAAAAATCGTGGATTTTTTAGCTTTATGCCCCTGCCCCTTTACGTAAGATTGTAAAGTAACAGTGAGTAGCAGTCCTTACTTTAATTGGACTCACACATTCACATCCTTAAGTCATGAAAGTTGAAAAGACGCAAAATTCTAAAGGCAGACATCAAAAGACGCGAGACTTACCAACATCTAATTTCCAAAGGCTGTTTCATACAGCATTTATTTCGCAATACACATAGGTATCTATTTTTCTGCCCCTGTATCTTCAATGAATTAAATTGATCACGAGCATACCTAACGCGTCCTTTCAAACGTACAATGGAGTGCGTAACTCAACGCCGCAGTCACCGCATAAAGCATTCCATTAATTTATACCTAATGATGTGAGAAATGAAAAAAAAAAACATCGATGAAAAGGCCCGAGCCCAATATAAGAAACGCGATCGGATTACGAGGACAAAAAGCTCTTGAGTTTTCTGGACACCGGGTACGTGGTTCCGCATAAATTAAATGTCGATGATGGAATTAATTTACAGTCAGCGCCGTCAGAGGCAGCGGGCGCAACAGTAGATGCCTATAATATGCGTGTTACATAATTTTGCTGATGTTAACTTCTAGTAATAAAATTATGTAGTTAGCTATTGATGTTTAAGATTTTTTTAATTGTGTGTGTGTAATAACTACGTACTTACTTCAATCGACAATAGGTAGGTAGACCTATTGTCGATTGAAACATTGTAGAGGTTAGGCAAACCATTCAAGCAAGTCACAGAATAAAAATAATGGCACTACGCTTAAGTGCTGCATCTTTTTTACTTATGCACCTACTTACTTTTATATTAATTCACAGACATACCTAAAGTAAGGACTGAGTATTTTAAGTGTGTACTATAGTTGAAAACGCATGAATCTACCGAAATAGGTATATAATATATTATGGAATTTAATATAGTAAGAAGTAACAGAATAAACTACCTGACAAAATATTAAATCTAACGAGATTTAATAATTTACTTAGATATATCGATATACTTATCGTTAACTTTGTCACAACCCTAAACATTACATAGTGAGAAATAAGCGACAAAATAGTTACCTACCTAGTAAAAATATTGAAATTACGAAACAAATAAAACTGAAACAAATTGAAGAACAAAAAAAAGTACCTATCAAACAATACATTACAGATAAAAACGCCAAGTAGCCACGCGCAATCGCGTGTCGTCATTTAAATACCCGAACATTTTAAATAGATGGTCTTTATAACGACTTCCACTCTATCTTCGGCTACCATCCAAAATGGCCGTTTCGCCGAAACCGGTCAACGACGACTATTGACCGGACAAGTACAGTTGCAATGCCGCTACCAAAGCAGCATGAGTTAAGAGGTGGTATATCTAAACGGGCGGGATAGCTCACCCAGAATTAGGCGCCGTTTTTACTTAAACAGTATATTTATCTCTTTTTTTCATATAGTGTTAAAACGAGATAGGTATACTGGCTTTAGAGTTGTGACGTGTTGTTAAAATTTTCATTTCGGGCCGAGTCCGAAGTCGCTGAAACGGCGGTCTCGCAATGCAGTTGGCGCGTAGCTACCAGGGCATCAGTAGTGTATAGGAGGTGACTCACCGGGGTAGGGCCAGAGCGGAGCGGGAGGCGGGGCTGCGGGCGGCGCGGGCCACGCCATCGGGGCGGGCCGCTCGTCGCAGAGCACGTTCGCCACGCCGACCGTCATGGCCGCCTGCGCCGCGTCTGCACAACAACGTACAATGACGTGGCGCTGCAGCGAGACGGCACGTGCCGGGTAAACTACACGCATTCATACAATCACTTTATTATCTCACACACAAAAAAAAAACATTTATTATGACACACTTAATTGCTATGCGGGATTGGCTAGTAAAAATAAAAACAACAAACAGTGCGACAGAGTTTGGTTGGGGAAAATTGATCACATTAGATAAATAGAAATATGTATTAGGGATTGTCCTACCTATTATTTATACGCTTAAAATTATTTGAACATAATGTAAGTAGTTAATTTAGTAGGCGGCAGTATTATTTTTGAGTAACAGGTTGCTCCATAACTTTCTCTCAGGACTCGGGATAAACAGATTGTGCCTAAATTCTTCTTCTTCATCCTAGCGTTAATCCCAGTCGCATACGAAGCTTTTACCTCGGAGTCTGGGGTCCGCTTTTACCAATCTAACTGCGAATTTGGCTGAACTTCGATAATATAATTGGGCGATATCGAAGCATTGTAGCTAGACCAGATAAGGCTCCAACTGGGTAGTCCCGATTGCCATACGAACATCTATGGTAGTCGTTATGCCCATTATAACTACTACCATAGATGTTCGTATGGCCATCGGGATCCGTAGGTCCCGATTGGCGAGCAAGTTAAGCCGTTGCTCAACGTGCTCGCCGAAACACGACCAGACCAATACAAATACCCATATTCATGTATAAAAATATTTGCACTGGGCCCAGATCGAACCCGCACCTCCTGCGTAGGAGCAGAGGCTGTCAAAGAGCTGTGCTTAAATTAAGCGGATGTAAAGATTTTAACTTGTGATAGGTAAATGTGTCGGTGTATGCAGGCAAAACTACGATCCCTACCTAGATATTAGCACCTACCTAGATATTAAAATATAAAAGTCAGTGATTAATCTATGCGATGGAAAATGCTATCTAGTACCCAAATAATCAATCAAAACAGCTTTATCGCAGATCGTTAATTTTATTAATACCTGGGTATCTATCTGTAGATGGCTAATAAATTGTAGGATTATCGCGAAAGATATTCAATTACCTAGATAAGATAACCAGTTATGCTAAAGATAATAATAAACCACCTTGATACTTTGGTATTTTTAACGGGAAATATATTTTTGGTACTCAAAACGGTAGATCTGTCGCCAAATATTTAGATTGTTGTCCTCAGAATACGATAGCGTGCGCCCCGACATGGCTAGATAATAGATTAAAATAAAAGAAAAGAAGCGTCTCGCAGATACCTCCGCCAAACTCTTCGTATTATTTGTAAGTATGTATCGGGTTACTTGTGAAAATACATGAAAATAGGTGTCTCGCCAAGCGCGGTCCGGTCAACGTTGCTCAAAACTACATACCTAGGTCTTGTCAGCAAAATAGTGAATTTGCCCTTACTATTTTGCTGACAAACCCCATTATAATTTTGGCGTAAGCTTAAATTACGTCCCTTTTTTTCTTCCTTCTAAATCAAGGAACGGTCAGTTTAATTCGACTGCCTCTGTGGCGTAGCGGCAGTGAACGCGGCTGCTACGCAGGAGGCGCGGGTTCGATCCCCGCTCAGTGCCAATATTTGTATGCATGAATATAAATATTTGCATTGGTCTGGGTGTTTCTATGTATAATATGTATGTATTTACAAAAAAAAAAGTATCTAAGTATGTATATCCGCATTCTAGATCCCATAACACAAGCTAATTAAGCTTACCATGGGTCTAGATAGCGTTGTGTAGAATGTTGTAGAATATTTAGAATATTTAATTGTAAAGAGTAACGCCACCGCACCGTTACTGATACACGATACCTTACAAAATAACGGTTGCGTTTCTAGAGGCACATCACTTTGTAACATTCATTTCACCCACCCCCTCTCTGGTAACTCTGGTGAATCTACTCTCTACCAGGAGCACAATCAAGAGTAGTAGTGTAGTTCGACCAAAGTTGTCTAGGACCACAGAACAGTGAGACAGAACAGAGGTTTTATTAGGTACCTAAGGGTTAGGTAAATAATTTTGTATTATGTTAACCATTGGTGTTAAGTAAATAGTATTAGACTATCGGGTACCTTTCCAAACTCCATGATGCTACCGAAAATTTCTAACTTCAAAAAATCTAATAAAATTTTGTCGTGTCTTGCATTCGAATTCAGGAGCACGATCGCATGCAAATAGGTGTAGCGTAAACTTATGGCAAGCAACCAAGGACGCAGTCACTTAAAATATTTTGTAAGAATGTACCCTTGCCAACACGTTCCATCCCTTTTTCCAATTTCTTATTTGCCATCGTCTCATGCAATTACTTGTGTGACAAAGCATTTTTATTTGTTGCGAGTATCAGATAGGCAATATGCTCATGAGCACTGACATGAATGATAGGCAAGTCTTAAGGTTATTCTATTTCGTTATTCATAATCCATAACCCATTATTGAAAATATCCATAGATCGTTTAAAGAGATAAGTCTCTATGGATATGAATAAAAAAGCCCTAAGAATGCGAGATCGACCGCCCAGCTGATCGTCAAACCGGTCCAGGCTCGGAACAGGTTACCAACCAGTTTATAAGTAATCATTCATTCGAACAACTTAATAAGACTCAATAACCTTTGCCCTAATTTACTTGTGTTACCATTATGGTTGCAATTATAATAGCAATACGTGGGGCAGATTCAAGGAGGATTTAACTACTCTAGCGAAGTTTACTGTGATAGCAAAAGGCGATAACCTAGCACATATAATTATGCCAATATTATAGAGTTCTCGATCTCGGCCTCGAGGTATTCTACATAGACGATGTTACATGATGATTACATTCATGAAAAGGCAGGTCATCCACACTTTACGGGATTAAATTCAAGATTTTGGAAGTAGATTTAAAAAAATCTACGTATGAACGGAGAAGAAAAAATTATTACGTACTACTTCCTAGCCTATTCCTACTAATATTAAAAATATGAAACTTTGTGAAGATGTTTGCAAGTTTGGATGTCTGTTGCTCGCTCAACGGATCTGGCTGAAATTTGGTAGGGATATAAAAAATTATAGCCTGGAATAAAGTCCCGTTCCCAAGGGTTGTGGGAACGGGATTAAAATTTTATGCAGGCGAAGCCGCAGGCTTCAGATAATATGAAATAAAACTAAAATCATGGTGCGCTAATGCTGAACTACTCATGCTTCAGGTTGGTAGTTATCTATTAGGTGCACGCAACTCGCCTAGTGTCTATTCTTTTGAAATCGCAATTATTTAATACTTTCAGTCTGTAATTAACATGTAATCGTTTACAGCTCTTTTTCAGTGCGCTAATCGCATTTTAATTGACTTGAGATTCATAAGAACATAGGTATACCTAGGTATTTATTATAAAACGTTTAATAAATTTTCGTTAAACATGGAAGAGACATGATCGAGCCGTGTTCAAAAAGGAATTCAACCTTAAGCTTTTAATTTTATCTAAATAAGCTCGTGTAATTAATCGTCGTACATTACATTAAATACTTGCACTAGCGCTATTTAATGTTCAGGATAAAAAGTAAGTACAATATAATTTATAAGCCGCCATGAACCAATTTTCTAGGTATTCCCCCAACCCCCAAAAGAAAAGCCTGCGTCAGAGCCTCGTCCTTTCAGTCATCAAGTAAACCAGCTTCCAAGTGAGGTTGACCTAAAATCTCAATAGGAATTTGATTAAAAGGTATTTCGATTTAATAATCTTATTTGGCTATAACAACATTTATATATTAAGCGGTTGCCTGCGACTTCGTACGCGTGGAGTTCGTTTTACCCCTTTACAAAACTCTACCCAGTTTTGTAAAATTCGTTCTTAGCAGATTTCTACACCCTATAAGAAACCTACCAGCCTAACTTCAAGTCTGTAGGTGTAGTTTCTGAGATTTCGTGATTAATCAGTGAGTGGTATTTCGCTAGGTGTTTATGGATAAATATCACTTACGAAAATATAGTCCTCAAGAAGAGACGAAAATATAGTCCTCAAGAAGAGCATTTGAAAATCCTTCCACACTTCGTATATCTCAGCGCTATCCTTCTTTATGATCTACTTCGTATAGTATGTCTCACTTTGTGCAAGCATGTATGTGTAACTCATTTTAGAATTCCATCTTAACTTTAGTTTCTGATGACGGATGAGGAGAGAAAGATTGGGCAATGAAAAATTTTTACCAACCCAATCTTTTCTTTTACTCGTCAGTCATTTTAGGTAATAAAGATATCTCAACGTGGGTGAGCGGCTGAATACTGTGAGCTTGGCGATTTTCATTAAGTGTCGGTACATAAACATGTAAAAGTTTCTTTTCTTTTTTGTTCTAAAAAAAAAATTGTTCTAGTATCTAATAAACTGTAAATATCGTACCTACACTAGTTTAAAAATATTTAAAATCAATCAGTTCATCAAGTAACTTATTTCAATAAAAAACACAATCACTGTGGAATCATCTTAACTAGATTTGAATAACAAAAATAAACACAAAATGCAAAAAACGCTACTTTCACACAAAAAACTAATTCCCACAATGAGATGAAATATCCGAGTGGCAGCGGGGCGAGGAGCCAAAAAGACTATGAAAGGAAGCACGTGCTGGTATGTCCATCTCACTCTAACGTATATCTTCATCACTCTCTTACCAGTTTCACGTACTACAGAGTAGTACAAAATAAGCATCGATTCTAAATGAATAATATAAGGAGCAGAAAATAGCTACATTTACTACAGAACAGCCAACTAGTTTAACGCCAAGTAAAGTTTTCCTCGTAAAAATTAATACTAGGATCAACAATAATATTTGTAATTAGCTAGGTACGTATTTCCCGCCCACTTATTAATACAATAATTATTGTACAATACGACATATTGAAAACATACCTATTACTCGTACATATTTATTAAACGAAACACCCGACTAGGTACTTACTATCAAGTCTAATAATCTTGATACGAATGTTTTATCTATTCTTGCATTACACTATGTATCGTATCAGTTGACCTTCACCGTAGCGTCTCTTTCCAACGTTAGCATTCCAACCGCAAGAGTGTCTCGCTCGCACCAACCGCTATACTTGATGCCGCGTTCTATACAACTCCTCGATGTTGCTGTGAGCCTAGTATCACGCGCGCTGAAGAAAAGGGTTTATCCGACGCTGAGTGACCCGGATGCAACTAGGATTTTCCGACCAAAGAAACTATATTTCGTTTTCCTCGATACTGTTCATTTTCCAATGAAACTAAAAATATGTTTTATTTTTCTGTACTTTGTATTCTATTTTTATTTACAAATCGAAAATCAAATAGTTAAGTACAAAACTCAACAAGCTGATATTTTTTTACAGTCAAAAATTGTATCTACCGCATATTAGAATATTTTTCATGATAGAAAATCTAGGCCACAGTTAATAGCGTCCCTATCTAGAATTAAAATAGCTGCACGTCGCGTTGCGTGGTCAGCGTAGTGAAGCGTAGCGTAAATAGACTGAGGCGACGTCGAACGAACTGGCTAGAGTTGCACCGGTTGCACGGGTTGCAACGGTAGCGATAAATTATAATTTATATTTAATAGATACTTTAAATAAGAACGTAGTGTAAATATTTAAATACAAAATCATAATAAATTGAATAGATATTTTCATTGAAAAGGAAATAGAATAACTGTGAATGTGATGTGAAATAATTTGCGGTCGGCTACGAACTTGTCTTGTAAAACCCAAGTGTAGGTTCAGTAGTACCTACCATAAGTGTCTATTTTAATTCTTCCAGGGTAGCCGCCATGAAGGCAAAAAAATATACACAATTTTTATTTGTAAAAAGTGAAGTGATAAATTCACTATTTCAATGCGTTGTAGTTTCGAGCTAAATCTCTCAATAGTTAATATCAAGCATTATTAATTAGCTACATATTATTTTATTATATTTGAAAACAACAAAACAGAACTGTCGTCATCACAGTCAGTACAGTAGAATTCGAACAGTTTTATCAAATTGTTTCGATCGCATTCAAGAAATTATTCAGGTTCGAAAGCGAAATTCGAACGAACTCCTACAAAAATGTACCAGGGTAACATAGAAGCAAGAAGGTGGCGCGTATAGTAGGCGTACCCGATTTTGTTGCTGTTGGTAAATTTGATAATAGTCTTTATTGCAAGGAGTTAAAAGCGAAGAATATAAAATAATGAAGCAGAAAATAAAATGGTTAAGTTCAATTGATGTAATAAACTGGTGTGCTTTTTTAAACAATGGTTAGTTCTGTCTGATACCAATCGAAAATAGGGATGTGTAATTGTGTAATTTTAACAATAACTCCATATTATATTAATTGAGTGATATTAAGTTATCTATGTAATTTAAGGTTGATAATACAATTTATGTATTTAGAAGCAATATCTAATACTATAATAATTTAAAGAACTCCATTAGCGAATCGCTCAGTTCGTGGAGTGCAAATTGTTTAACTTTACTGTAAACGCCATCCATATGACATTGTATTGATGACAATATCGTCTGATACAGGTTCAAGGTTCTTAATAATTAATGTATACTAGACTAGCTGACCCGGCGAACTTCGTACCGCCATATTTTCCGCCCGCGTGGTATTCTGATCCCGATTTATCAATGTTTCTCTACAATATTATGCATGTATTATACATATAAACCTTCCTCATGAATCACTCTATCTATTAAAATAAACCGCTTCAAAATCCGTTGCGTAGTTTTGAAGATTTAAGCATACATAGGGACGTACAGACATTATAGTGTGTCTGGCAGACTTACCAAACCTCACCGAAATTTACTGTAAACTATTTGGCATAGTATTACGTCCGTTGTGCCAAAGACTACACGCCCAGAGGACATGATGGACAGACTGTTCGCAGTTGGAACCAGGTGTTAAAACATTGAAACATTATTAAGTCCATTTTGTGTGAATTGGTAAAAATCAACCAGGATAGGATTTGAATCCGTGACTAGTTCCTTTTTAAGGGGGAACGCAACTGAGCTACCTAGACTTTTTCTGGGAACCGAAATTGTCGTCCATATACCACTTAGAAATTTTGGAAGTGTTAAGTCAATAGTACCTTTTTGTGATTGTTGGACTCGAACTGACTAAAAACGCACGTCTTGGGTCGTCAGTTACCGTAGGTGAGATAGCCAGTAACATATCTCCCGTAACCCGAGAGTCGATAGTAACTAGATAAACCTTTAATTCTACGATTAACTGCATGTCCATCTACCTGTACTCCGGAGGACCTAATGAGTGCCTCCGAGAATGCGATTCAGGTAGCAGCATACTGGGAAAATAGAATTTGAGAGTAGAAGCACCATCGATTCGACTGAATGAATGACTACCTCCTTACCTAACTTTTAAGTTAAAATGTCGTCTACCTATTATTAAACTATTATCATCATAATTAAAACTTAGTTGCACTTAACACTTACGGGGGACATATATAAAATTAGTATTGTAACACAAATAAATGTCAACATGCACATTTAAAAGCAAAGTCAACATTTTTTGTCCAAACAACGTCGACTGGAGGGTGAGTTATGGCACCCTTTCTACACTACCCCTTGGGAACAAGTACTTCACAGAATATTCACTCTTATTTTAAAAATACTACGGTCGAATTTCATATGCTATCAATTTATAGGGGTTTGCTTAGTTTATTTGAAAATTTTAGCCATGCATTTACGGAATTGAAATCTTTATGGTAGTGCAAATTTCCTCCAGGCAAATTTCACTACTTCACAGATGGTTAATACTGTAATTCATTTTCTTTTGAAGTGTAATATGAAAAACTAACTAATAGGTTCGGTTTAACAAGTACTTAACTAAATAAAGTGCTTCAAGCCATGTCTAATTGCCTCTAAATCAAGTTAATCTACTTCCCAATAAAACAAATATCGTAATCCTATAAGCTTTGATTTATTGATGTATTTATTAACGAGTAACAACAGCAAAAAAGTTAGGGCCTATTAACATTTGAATTATAGTAACTTGCCTTGTTAATTTTACCGATATTATTGGCGATTTTTAACGAACTCCGCAAAACGAGCTCCGGAAATATGTCCGAAAAACGGTAAGTGGGCAAGAGTCCCAAACGTCGTATGTGAGGAGGGAGGGAGTAAACAATGAATCTGCCAACAAAACCTCAAAATTTGAAAACGCAACAATAATATTATAATCTAAATCGCTGGATAGTTTTTAATTTAGGAAATTGTGAAATTTTGTTTTTTTTTTCACTCCCTCATCATTCTTTTAATTTGACTCAACCATCAATTATTTATCTATTTCATTTCAGGTCTGGACACTCTGGATCGTGTTTATCAATTCCGTTGCCTATAACGACTGTAGGTAGGTAACCCAAGTTTATTGTCCTAATTCTCTATTACAATAACCTCGACAAGAGTGTGATAGAGAACAATTTAGAATTCACCTTGTGTGTATAACGTTTCACTACAAATTGATTAGAATAACATAATTAGTAAGGAGCTCATTGGCCAAGTAGTATTTCAATTATGATTGATGCAAAGCATTGCAAGTTAAATTAGTGTTAACCGGCGGGCGTACGCCTGCTTATTGTCATGACAATCGTGACTTTAAATCATTCGGCCACGGTGAATTATTTCTTTATTGGCCTAAATATCACCGACTGCACAGATTCAATGTTGTCATAGTCAGTATTTACTTCTGAAATTACAACTGACACTGTCAGGAATAAAAAAAAATAACTAGTTAATCTCTTTAGAATAAAAATGTCCCTTTATTGTTTCTAACAAGCAAATAAATTTTTTCATTTATTATTATTATCGGACAGATAAATAAATAGTTTTCTAGCTAAGAATCTGTGAAACCATAAGGTAAGGCACAAAAAATAACTGCGAAGTATTTGAAAACGGTTTGTCTAGTATCTATCACGTCGAATAAGTTGCTATCCATCCCTATTCGACAACTGTTCTGTATCGTCTCGACATGGACGTTCGGATAGAAACGTCACGGAATGTACTAGGGTTGCAGTAGCCGGCAGGCGGTATGTGGCGGCGCGGTGGACTGTTCTACGACAGTCGCGGCTATGCTAGGGTCGAGTTGGGGTCGCTGTGCGGGGGAGACGTCTTGTAGATTACAATAAGGGATGTCAATGTAAACTTTCGTGATCATAATAATTTAAGTATTATTATGCCACCACACTTACTATACATTAATTACAATTTGGGTACTATTTTAAGTACTTGCCAATAACGCTTTGCTTTATCTAAATAAAAATAATGACTACCTTGCTAAGTTGTAGATCCTTCTGATATAGCCTTTACCGATTTTAATGTAGTCTTGAAAATTATGTATAAATATAATAATCGTATTATTGAGATTTTATGATAAGCAGGTCGGTACTTATTCGAATCCTGACGGTTTTGAAAGCCGCTTATATGTTTACAACGAATATCGTGTACTCACAAGCTCTTTTCTAATTAATTTTGGGCCTATGTATATTATAATGGACTCGAGAGCTAACTCAGTGCAACAAAGGGATAAAAATCTCAATGAGTAATTCTATGATATCATCATCATATTTCAAAGGCATCTGTATTTAATTGAATTTTAACCAATATGGCTAATATAATATCGTTTATTGTTATAATGGGCCATCAGTCATCAATGTCATTATCATCCAAGCGCATTCAAAGCTAGCACTACGAAGCCCTGTTTTCGTTCTAGTATTTAACCATATTTTAATTTACTTGGCCTCTCCAAGAGCGATTGCCGTTGGACGAGGAAATTTTTATTGAAATAACTATTATTTTTCTTGTCTTGGTAGACCATAATAGCATCAATAAACATAATTATCCTATAGCATCTATGCAGTCTTAGTAAAAAGTGGTTTAAATTGGCGAAAGTGCCAGCCCTAGCAGAACCCCATTGGCGGGAAGCGCGCCAAATGTTTGTGACGGACCGGGCGGCGGCTGGGGGCTGAATTGCCGCTACGTGATTAGAAATACTCCTCTCAGGATGAACGCCGCTGGCGCAGAACAACACTCGTATTATGCTTTGAGTTTCTCATTCTACTAGATCAGTACGTTTGACGCTGATTGTTTCTTCCTCGTAGGGGAGCTTACACGCGATAGGTGAGTAGACAATTATGAACAAAAACAAATAACAAAAAATAAATCAATGCATAATAGTATACAGAAAAATCAAATATTAGTGTGTACAATACCTACTTCAAAGATTACGTGAACTTTCGTAATGGTTGTAATTTTGTAATATTTAGATTTAGTCTCAGAATACAGAACAATTTGTTCTGTATTCTGAGGATTTAGTCGGATTGCATCAGCGAAAATAATTGTGACCTTGTTTCACTAATCAAGGTTTAAAGTTACTAACGGCTAGTTAAATAATAGCCTAGTGCCCTAGGGTATACCACGTCTTCACTCTTCACGCTCCAAACACTTTAATCTTTAAAGTACAATTTATACTTATTAAACTGTCCTTCTTGTTCCCTAGTTAATTCGATATAGGTAGGTAAGTAAGCCTTCCAGGTAAAAACCTTGAGTAAATAACAAGGCCAAAACAATTTAAGATCTCGTAAATAAATATAATTGCTGAGCACTTGCCTACTTCTTAGAACTGAAATTTGTGATATACTGCCATAAAAGTGACGCAATTTAAAAACTGGCAGCACGCTCTTATCGCGAGATGATTCACTTAGGTATAACTAGTAAAATAAATAAACATAGTAGATACCTAAGTAATATACGTCGTAATCGTAATACTCGTAATACATAATGTGCTATGGCTTTCTCACTCTTAAAAAGTGTGTCACAACACTAACCATTCCATTTCCAGATGAAATGTATCAAAATACAAGGAATTCATAACTTAGGTCACAGCTTATGTCCTATTCCAGTAGTCGGCGGTCAGAGTTATCCTACACAATCGACCACTCGCTGTCACATTCATCTTATCTTACCGAGTAGTGCAATATGAACCTTTAATACAATAGCGTTAAAGACAAGTTTACAACAACCAACTTTGCATTAATCAACTAGTTACAAAACAAATGAATGCTTCTCATATTTGTGTTAGCCTGGTACATGAAAATCAACTGTGTCATTGCGACATAAAACTTCGTTTCGCGCTTCGCTTGGAACAGAAATTAATTTCATCGAAAATATAAAGTGGTGAGGGTGCGTGAAGTTTATGATGTCTTATTAATGGTGACTGGTATTCATCAAAGATCTATAGGCCTACGATTCCACAATTTCGAATCGAAGCTTCATGCAATCTGTTCCATGGAAATTATTTATATCGAAATCGGATTCGAAGACGGTACGGTTGGCTTAAATCCGGGAGAAAACAGAAGTTACTTCATTAACCCTATTGTTGAGCAGACAAGTTCAAGAATGGAGAACGCGAGAAGGCAAACGAAAGGCGACTGGATCGGGAGAAATGACGTACATTGAGAGAGAACTATGTCTAGCTCAGTAGACTGCAATAGGCTAATTGATTATACGGTCCACTCTACAAAACAACAATTGAGGCTACACCGAAGCTTCGCCAGACTCTCGCTGCAGTTGCTGGCGGTTCTACATGCCAATGCCAACTGCCAAATCTAAAGCGTACTTACTGTCATTATGTACAAAAACATTTACATATAAGTATTTACTACACATACGGAACTGTGTAAAATAATATTAGAAAGCTACAGGATTAACTCTTACAAAAGTTTTCACGAGTATGTTTCGTTTTCCATCAATAATGAACTCATAAAAGCAAATGCGCGTAGTGTAATCGTAAAACAGTGATTAGCACGTAATTGTGGAGGCAGTGCGTTTCACCGTGTAAATAATTTCGAACGTGATAATAATTTCCGCCGGCTTTCGCGATGTTATCTGAGTAGAACGGCCGAACGGGAGCGGGGCCGGGCGCTTGCCTCATAGCTATCATTTCGTTATTAAGTTATTTATTTTTTTACCAACGTTTTTAATTGAAGACCAAACTGGGAGGCTATTGATCAAGACGTTTATTTGGACAGTTATCACTTAATAAATCAGTAAAGTGCTAATTGGCTGCAGGGAAGGGTTTCCGTTGAAGGTTTGATTTGAAATACATATTATGTGGCACTAAAGTTCCGCTAGGATAGTGGTGTTCACAAGTTGTAATATTATGTACAATGCTAAAAAAAAGTCGCCTTTTGTTTTTGTATTATTTTTTAATTTACATATTACACAATCGACTAAATCTAAATATTCCACATTTGCGTTTTGAGCCTGGATAGTAAAAATAAACTCGCAAATACTCAAAAAACGGACAGTCTGGAGATTGTGAAGCTTTTAAAAATCTAAGTGTCCGGACTTTTATCGAAATGTCAGGCTTTTTGTCAGGACTTTTCAGATTCCTAAATGGTAACCCTAACCACAACCAAAGTTCGCGTTTCAAGACTGTTCCTATTGAAAATTTCTAACAAAAAAAAGCAACCCACTAATTAAAACTTCGCATGACCCAAGAATTGAACCCATGACACATCACACGCAAACAACTTGTATTTGCGTGATCTGACTAACGAGACAGACGTATTTACACGATTACATACGCCACGAAAGACGCAGCGGGCGATAATTGTTATATTATACAAAAATTTAAGATAATAGTAAAAGATAATACGATATAATAATTAAATTCGTTTTCGTAGGTCATTTGACGTAGATTACGCCCTAAATGTAGGTAGCGACGCAAAACATAAAAGTTTACGAGCTGTGTTTGCGTTTCAGAATGCCGTGCACGATGTAGCGACGATGTACAGAATGGCCCTCTAGCCATCGTTATTAGGAACGTATTTGAAGTTAATAGCTGAAGTCACCTGCTTTCAATCTTGCTTGCTTTCAAATTTGTCCCATGAATAAAGCTGGAATTTCACAAGGAAACCTGAAGGTAAATTATTGAATTGAACTTAATTGATTGATGATTACATCAATCAACCAATAGCCTATCGCAGACCACTGCTGGATATTAACCTCTGCCAATCCCAATGTTGGGGGGCTTTGGCCTCCTATTTCCACGCTTTTTTTTAACGTGCGAAAAATCCCCACGGATTCCTCCCCCGCCGGAGCCGGAGGAGGATGTTATGTCGGGCTCGAACCGACTAAAACGCACGCCGTTTGTGGGCCGTCGGTTGCCGGAGGTGAGGTTGTCGTAGCCATATCTCTCGCACCCCGGCCGACCCAGAGCCAAATCTCTCGATCTGGCCCTCATCCGGTGTGGGGACCACGGAGTCCCCAACTCGCCCACGGGCATGGGGAGGCACCCAACCTATTTCCACGCTGGGCAGACGGTTTTGTACAGGGTTTTAGTTCGAGTTTTCCTTCGATCGCAGTGATATCGTCGCCGTATTTCTCCGCCTCTTACAACACCCTTCGGATAAGATGGAATGGTGATACTTGTATTATTTCTGCGTCATCACATGGGTCAATTCACCTAATACAAATCTATTAAAAAATCCAGTCTCGAGGAATCGTTAGTTTCGACGAGTTTTGTAGCAATAACAGACAAGAGAAATAAAGTCCGATCGAAAACATAGTTCGTTTCTTTTGGAAGCGCTGTATATCCATCCTCTTTTCCCCACTAAATTAATTCTGGTGGGGAAAATTATACCCGTTTAAATTACTGGTGCAATCACAAAAGTACTAGTACGATCCTCATTTTGAGACCCATTAATTATAAATGGGGTACAAACTTTGACGTAGTACAGGTACGAAGACAATCAATTAACTTATTAACGAGTCTGATTCCACCAAGAAACGACTAAAATGCACTACTTCAGTCTTGGTTTAACTAACATCGTTTACATCGGCGTACAATTACTGGCCGTGTTCACATCGCCGGCAGGTGCCAGAGCCAAGTCGTATATTATTAATTACTACAGAGCCATTATCATCAGTGCAGAGTGCAGTTGCGCTTCTGGCTTCATTTATTCATTTATGCTTTCTGACCCCGGTTAACAAATGGATAATTAAAAAATAATTACAGTATTCTATGCAGCGACTGCATAGAATACTGTAATTGTTTGGCATGGTTGTTGCGTAGCAGTAGGAAGGTTCTTTTCCTGGGTATACCATGGTGCATCATACCGTCTCTTCACCTCTTCTATCTGATTTTAAGCGCCTTATACTCGTACGTCTCTTGTCATCGCTGTAAGTCGGCTCAGCCCCCCTAGACAAGTGACAATTCGTTGCTCGGCGTATGATGGAATAGAATGCCAAATGTATGGGATTTGACGTATATGACAGGCGTCAACGAATGTCAAAAACGTCAATTCCGTGGCATTTTTCAATCATGGTTTTCCGATGAAAAAATTTAATGGAGTTCTTTTAGAACACATCAGTATTCTAGATATTCTAAAATAACTCCATTAAATTTTTTCATCGGAAAACCTATGATTGAAAAATGCCACCGAAATTGGCAAAAAATTAGGCATCGTGAAATTACCCATCCTATACATTTGTCATTCTATTCCATCATACGCCGAGCAACGAACAAGGAGTTGCCACTTGTCTAGGGGGGCTGTATAATTCACGCTTTCGGCAACTATTTTTCATGCGAAAGTCCCCTCGGATATCACCCTGTTTAGAGCATATCCCTCGCACGGCTGACCCTGTTCTATCTACGGCTTTAAGGTGGCCCCCTCAGGTGTGCACGGTATCGATAGGGGCACCGTGCTTCCCAATCAGACTAAATATATCTACTTTTAAATTCAAACAAACAAATACCTATATAGGGGATACCTCTTTTTTGGTGGCTATCATGTTTACAATATATTTTTTAAAGTTCCTATTTTATTATGTTCTCATATTGATTTTGATTTTGTGTCTTTTTGAGAAAAAATTCTTTAAACTTTATTATTTATAAGTTTATGGGAATGATAAAGGGAATAATTGTTATTCTGATTCGTATTAATGGACGTCAAAATATTGAACGGAAATACAATAAATACGAACGCAAGAAGATAAATCGCGTAAAACTTTAAAACTGAATTACAGACCTTGCATTAGATTGTAATAAAACTTATCAAATATGTAATATAGCTGTGCTTCGCGGTTTCACCCACCCTTCCCCAAGAACTGTGCTATCAAATTTAAAAATATTTTTTCAAATCGAACAGCTGAAATAAATTCTTACTTAAAACTCTGGCAAAATTCTTCATAGTATGGTCTCCTTATGTTGTCTCTCCCTTCAAGTCCAATGGGGACAAACCAGCCTAACGTGATTTCATTTCTGTGAGTTAGTAAAATCTATAAATGTTTTCATCTGTTTCAATACATACTCATTTTTTATTCTATCAATCAGTAAATACATTAGATATGTATTTATCGTCATTCCTAGAAGATTTTTTAATACCTATGTATTTTCTATTGATAGACCTGGAGATAATCCATCGTCAGTCGTAGAAGAAACCATAGTAGGAGCTTGAAAGGAACCCTCAAAGGAATGAACTTGGTACTCCAAGTCTACTGGAGTTGACAATATAATTCTCTTTGCTGAGAAAACTTTTCCGACTCGCATATACCTAGATCTCTTTTAGAGTTTTGTAGATCGTATGGGATGAGAAATAGGCACATTCAAACAAACAAACAAACTCTTCAGTTTTATTATTAGTTCCTATAGCTTCATTCCGAAATGAACGTGTCTGCGCGTAAAATATTGTAAGTTATTCTGCGCACGAGTGTCGATACCATCTACGTTGACCGTTTACAATAATAAGGTCGTACGATATTCAATATTCAGATAATTATCACGAGTTACGGCTGAAACATTATTGCTATTATATTATCGGCAAACGTGGCGCATATTGGGAGAGGCCTATGTCCAGCAGTGGACTGCAATAGGCTAATTGATTGATTATTAATAATTAAAACGACACTTTGCTTGGTAAACTGATCTTTGAAAAGTAAACTAAATATAACTTATTATTTAATTTAAAATCAATTTAAAATTTACATTTATGATAATATATTAATAGTCAGAACTTATTATTAACCAAATAGTAAATTCATTAATATGTATTGTAGAACATAGTTATTACAGAGCCCTATCTATTTAGACCTCAATTAACATAACTTGACCTAGATTGTTTTGCTTTTGTTTTAAGATGTCGAGAAGAAGACTGAGAAACTCAACAACCTTCGATTTTGTAGTTTTTTTTTTTGAAAGAATACTAGTAACCGAAACGAAATTACTAGTATTCCTGTTAACGCATCCAACAAAGCAAAATTGATTGTGTTGGGAGTGGGTTCACGTCGGTAGTGTAACGGCCAGGATTCGAACCCGGGACCTCTCGACTACTAAGCTACCTACGCTTTAACTATTCAATGCTGTAGCTGTGACTATAGTAGTAGTCCACCTATCCCTCTCTCACTCTAGAGCTGGTTACCTCCTTTATCTTATTCCATGAATAATTAATTTTATACTGCTTTAATAAATAACAATATTCAGAGTAATAAATCATGAGCTTACTACATAGCACAAACAAATTCAAACACCTTGTTACAACTTACAAGTCGCTAGTAGGTACGTTGCATACGCTGCGTCTGCACTAGGTACGTATCTGATTAGCATATAATTGTCGGATACAACGCGCTTTATGCCATAAATCTTTTGTACAAAGGCCGCCTGCGCATATGCATATAATTAAAATTATATATCTACTATGATAAAATTGTAAATTATTCGTGTCTGTACGTTGGAGATGTTTAAATAAAAATTCCTGGGTTATGTTTTAGTAACGATTTTGAAGACTGGAATTCTTGTATGTTTTTTCGTGATGGACGCATAAAATAATAGATGAATTTTAAATTTGATACTTTAATTAATAGCAAATAGGTAGCATCATAGTTACTGCGAGTAATTTGAGAGATAACTTACACTTCAAGTTATGTGATAACTTTAAGCGGGGCGTGAAAAAGCATCTGATGAGACCGTCAAGCTGAGTGCCACCATTGTAACATGATACGTGTCTGTAATGGTGACCCTCTTTTCAGAGACTTTGCCTTCAGCTTACCATCAGGCGAGGCGAAGTCAAATTGACGTGTCTATATAAAAAAAAAAACACCCCGCGACCGCGCCTGCCAAACGTGCGTCGGCCTAAATACTAAACCGGGTAAATTATACAAATACATCGCGATAGAGTCCGTTAAAGTAGTTCTATTCTATTTCAAATAGCAGATTATTATTAGGTATTCTACAATTTTAAATAAATAACGGACTGATACTATCTGAACCTTACGCGGATCTCACTTATTGAAATAAAACTACTTTTTAACGGATTCTATCGCGATATATTTGTTAATTACGTTTCATCCGACACGGGGATGGTCGCGGGGTGACTAAAGATGGTAGTTGTATCATAGTTTGAAGTAGGTATAAGTTAACTCAAAGTCTCTAACTCCCATGGCAGCTGAAAAGTAGCCGAAACGTGTAATCATCAATCATTACATATTATAAAACAAAGTCGCTGTCGCTGTCTGTCCGTCCCTATGTATGCTTAAATCTTCAAAACTACGCAACGGATTTTGAAGCGGTTTTTTTAATAGATAGAGTGATTCAAGAGAAAGGTTTATATGTTAAATACATGCATAATATTGTAGAGAAAATGAAAAACTGATAAATCTAGAGATAATACCACGCGGGCGGATAATATTATGGTGGTACGAAGTTCGCCGGGTCAGCTAGTTAAAAGTATAATAAGAAATATATCGCCATGGAATTCGTTAAAAAGTAGTTTTATTTCAATAACGGACTTTGTTTTCCCCTTTCAGCATTCTACTTAGAAATAAACCTAAAAAACAGTATGTTGGGCTAGTTTTTAGGTCCATTACTTAGTAAAAGTTAAATAGCATAACGAACTAGCTCAATTAAAGAAATATTTGAATTAATTACTCAACGTTTTAATTGCTTACTTGAGCTTACTTTGTATAGGTATACATTGCAGCTGTTTAATAATTATGATATTATAATTTTGCAAGGCAAAACCTATCTAATAAGAATTAATTGAATAATATCGGTTTTAAATAACAGAAAAGTAAGAAACCTAAATTAAGTAGCATTATTTTTAACTGACTTTAAAGGGGAAGATGGTTCCCAATTCGTCCGAATTTTCTTTCATTTTTTTTCCATTAACAACTTTTTTGTGAATTACCTATATTATTTATTTCAATGTAATGTTTTTGTTATTTACGCTGTTTGTCTTTGTATACTCATTTAATTTCACGAGCGAACATTAGTTATCAAGTTTTAAGTAAGTACTCAATATTTGAACGCAGTTTAGTTCGTTATAACAATAACTGCTTCGTAAAATATCAACAGTCAAATAAATTAAACCAGTTTCCATAAACGCTATCCTACTTTTATGGGCTCACAAATTCATATTGGTAATTTGGTAGTTTGGTACACACATCGTTGGGCACGCGATGCGCAGCCGTACATGGTACAATAAAACAGAAGCTAATTTGAAATGTCGATTCTGATGCCAAATATCTCGTGGTTTTCGTCGATCGATCGATTACGGTACCATATAATGGACGATATTTGTACCACCTAATGGCAGAGAAGCAGAGCCTAAAGGCGATATTCTAAACAGTAGCTAAAGATCGATGTAAATGGTCTGCGAAACGTTCCAACTTTGAAAAGTTTTAGTTTTTACTGTTTCTGAGAAATAATACCGTATACTTTTTTGGAATTGGCTAAAAACGTTATTTATCGGTTTCAAATTATTAAGTTACTGGTCACGTGGCTGATTGATCTGAAGAATAATAGATTTTGTTTGAAAATATTTCGAGTCATTCACCATCTCGCGATCGTCAAATTCGCGAGCGCGCGCGAGTTGGCACTTGTCACTCACAATTTCGTATTGTTAATGTATCTAATACCCTACTATAAATATCGTAAACTGTAATAACGTTTTTGAAGCAGGTATAGTTAGTATCATAAGTGTAATTTATTAGCAATACCTAAGTGAAGTTTCAATGCTCGCTCGTGCGAATTCATTCTCTAAGCTAAGCGCATAAAATAAGCGTATACCAGTAACTGACAACAAAATGCTGTTATTTATTCATGAAATAGCGCCATAATTCACGGTGGCATCAAAATCTGATCGCGTGATCGTAGCGATTCCGCGCGATGCAACGATAACAGCGATTTCATTTCAAACGCGCAATCAATTAAACTAGACGTTTGACTTACGAGTTCAACGTTCGATTCTTGCTTTTATTGGTTTCAGGCGAACTAAATCTTTACTATTTTTTAACTAAAACCAGCAAATAGTAACGGAACACGGCAACTTGTAATAAAGTAGCTACAAAAAGTGGAGCAACCTGATTTTGTCAATAAGTTATAGTCCCGAACCAAACTCCGCCTTACTGCTAAAGCATTAAGCTCGCTTATCAATTGACTACATATGCGACCTTCAATAAAGTTTAATTTACTTTTTTTTCATTACCAAGCGCATCATAGTAAATACATAGTAGTACCAGGCAAGCATAGGTAGCAAAGAGATTGCTTTGAACGGCGACGGCGCACTATCGGCGCTATCGATATCGTGTCTGCCAATGACAGCGAAGATAAAAACCACTTCTAAAACTACGCACACAGATATTATACGTATTCACGTATACTATGTGTACTTGTGATAGGTTGTGATATGGAAATAGCAATAAATAATCTAATTGTTTACGTTTAAAATGACTTACCCAAGTCATGCATTCGTTGTTGATTGTCTTTTTGAGAGAGCGCTGCGAGTAGGCCCGCATCCCCTACTCGCTGTCGGGCCACCGCAATACCGACGGGAATCGAACCTGGAATAATAAATCTTATTATAACCAAATATAATTCTTCAAGAAATTAATATAATCATATTTAGCGATTGCTTATTTACTTAAAATATAAATATTTCGTAAGTAAATTCGTCATAAGTATACCAACATATTGTGGCAGGAAAATGACAGAGAAGGAGGAAATTACATAGTCATTCGGTCGTCGCGTCGCGTCGTCGTCGAATACATTTTCATCGCCGTCTCGCATAAATACAGTACGAATGTACCAGGTGAACATAAGATTGTAAGATATCGGCTTACCGTTGTTTAGCGAGGCCGGTATCGCCGGAGGCGGGTGGTCCGGCTTGTTACCAGGCGACGCCTGCTCCAGCTTGACCGCCACGAGCTCCGAAACCTGAACGTGCTGAGGTTCACGCTTGACCTGGACTTGCACATTTGGTCCAGCGACTCCCAACCACGTCACTGGATTCGTTCGACTGCAGCCTCCGTCCGTGTGCATTACCTGTTTGAGACAATACGTTCATTAATTATCACAAATTTTAATTAGTTATTTAACTTTTGGCGTATTAATTAATCATATAAATTACTGTTGGTAATTCATTTTCTACTCTTTGGTAGTGAATACTTGCGGAAGCTTACGCGAATATTGCACATTCCAATACAATTTTGAACATGTTATACCTCCTGGCCAATCTTGGACCCAAAATGTGCTTAAAACGTGCTCTATACGCGCAGTATGCGCGTTTCTGTGTGTGTATTTGAGGATAGCACGGGGTATTAGGTAATCTGTGACGGGGTAGCTACGGCGGTGGATGAGCTCAAATTCACCAAGCATCAAAACAATACGGGCCCATCTCATGACTAGAGTTCAAGATATGTATGTTCATGTTGATTTTCACACTTTTCAGCGGCCATGGATGCAAGAAGAGCTGTTATAAGGCCACAAAATCATAAAATTAGATGTCTATCATGGTCGTAGGCACAGCGTTGACAGATCGATGGCGCAAAGTAAAAGTGTGAGTACAAAATAATGTGTGTACTGTGCCTACAAGTACATATTTAACTTTACCTATACAGTCAAATATTTGTTCTCTTTGAACGAAAAGTTTTTTGAAGAGACGTCGGCACACATTTTAAGAATTGTACGACAAAACAATTTATATTAATCACACAGAATTACACAACTATTTTTACTCTACTAAGGCCCACTTACGCGTACCTGGGTTATAGCTATGCTAACTCGCTAACCCAGGCACATAATACTAAAGTAAATAGATAATTTGGTCAAAAGTTAGAAGCAAACCCGGGTAATTTTTTTAAATATTTAACCCAGCCATGTCGAAGAGTAAATATTTAAAAAAATAACTATTCTATATTCTAACTTCTGACGGCGCAAGACAAATTATTTATTTAACCCTGGGTTAGCAGTTAACTCGAGTTAGCATAGCTAGCCCAGGTACGCGCAAGTGGGCCTTACATAGCAAAACACACACGGAAAACATGAAAATAGGAGTTACCGTGAACGCTTAGCAGCTAGATAGATAAGGGGCATAGAGTCGACGTTAGATGTTTAGGGGGAGAGGAGATAGGTAGGCTAGGCTATGACTACCACAAACTGTAGGAGATGTTGTATACCGTCACCTAACGTAGATCTTAGTGAAAAGAGGCTGGTTCCATGTTCCTAGGTTAGTTATATTTGAGCCTACCGTGCCTACCTGCTCAAACGTGGCAATATCACCAACAAAAAAGAATAGCCGGGTTCGACCGAACTAAAACATAGAGCTTAAGCGATAGTATACTGATCCGATAGAGTTTGTAGTTTGTAGGGTGCCTCTAGCTTTATCCTCATTATTTATTTTTTATTTTTTAACTCTCCTTCCTGACACGGAGGTATCAAAAAGAATAGCCGGGTTCGACCGAACTAAAACATAGAGCTTAAGCGATAGTAAGTATACTGATCCGATAGAGTTTGTAGGGTGCCTCTAGCTTTATCCTCATTATTTATTTTTTATTTTTTAGCTCTCCTTCCTGACACGGAGGTATCAAAAAGAATAGCCGGGTTCGACCGAACTAAAACATAGAGCTTAAGCGATAGTAAGTATACTGATCCGATAGAGTTTGTAGGGTGCCTCTAGCTTTATCCTCATTATTTATTTTTTATTTTTTAGCTCTCCTTCCTGACACGGACGGAGGTATCAAAAAGAATAGCCGGGTTCGACCGAACTAAAACATAGAGCTTAAGCGATAGTAAGTATACTGATCCGATAGAGTTTGTAGGGTGCCTCTAGCTTTATCCTCATTATTTATGTTTTATTTTTTAGCTCTCCTTCCTGACACGGACGGAGGTATCAAAAAGAATAGCCGGGTTCGACCGAACTAAAACATAGAGCTTAAGCGATAGTAAGTATACTGATCCGATAGAGTTTGTAGGGTGCCTCTAGCTTTATCCTCATTATTTTCTTTTTAATTTTTTAGTTCTCTTTCCTGACACGGTGGTATCAAAGCGCAAGTGATACCTCTATTGTTTCAAGGAATATTAGACAGAATACCAGTGAGATGGGTGGCATTCGAAGAAGCATACCTTGTCATACGAGATAATCGGTGTTCAAAAAAATAAACAATCCTTTGACTTAACGATAATGGGTGAGCCCACCTTGTAGTTAAATTATAGCCAATGTGGCATAGTTATGTCAATGGGTAATTGCGCTTATTCGACCAGCGAAAATGAGGATTGGTACTTTGTTCAGCTTTTCGTCAATTACTAACTGTTGCGGCTCCAACTTCCGTGAATCTGAACAAATGCTCTAGGATTTTAACGCTAAGATGATGATAAGTATACCTCACCCATATAAGTACACCCGTGGATTGTTTTGTAATAATCTATGCTTGGTGAGTTTGAGCTCTGCTATCCTCAAAAGACGTTCCAGCAGGTCCAAGATTTAAGTAGAACTAGAACTATCCTCTAGAAAATGTTTGTTTTGTGGCCATTGTTAATCTAATGTGTGAGGTTAATTCACATGGTTTTTGGATCGAGTGGTGGCGCTGTTGAAGAGACTTTTTTTAGTTTATTTAAAAAGTGCGTGTGGCTGGATAACACCGGGTCCACTTTGAAAATAGTCAATGCGGAACTTTATAACTAGAATGACCAAGGCTAGCATACAACATAGGCTATGGAGGTCTGATCAGATAGGTGTCCAAAAAACTCGCCAATAATATTAGGTTTCACAAGTATGACTTGGAAACGATGGTAAATTATAGAAATGCGGGATGGGACATGCGGGGCGCATTTGCCGTGTTACCGGACCGTTTTATTACTCATTGTAGGGCAGGATTACGACTGGAGTTTCAAGATGGTTGATCGTCTTACCTACTATTTCTGGGTAAGCCCAGAGGACGACCAATTGTTTATAAAAGTTTGTAAGTCTATAATAACTGCCAATTTCTGAAGTAGGAACGTACCTGTTACTTTGGTTATTCTGTTAGCCTTATTTGGAATAGTTATGTGTCCAATTTAAATGTTCTTGATATAAGTTATATGATCTCTATTTACTCGTTAAAATACGTTTCCCTCTCGATTTTTATTTCGCCCGCCATGTCAATTTTTTACTTTTTTCGGTATTGTATGCAAAAAGGTATTTAGCTCACTACCATAGAGGTTAGGTATGTTATATTTCAATTTTTGGCGTTACCATTGAAATGTTGTACAAAGAATCGTCAGGTAGGCGACATGCGTATCGATTTTTAGTTCAATTTAAGATATAAGTTCATATGATTATTATACGATACAATGCTGAGTGTTATTGAGTTTTTCGTCTGTTTCGTCTGGTGGAGAATAGGTACAGATACCAATCGATCTTTTCCCGTGTGTCGTTGGTCGTACAAGACTATAACCTCGGGACATTTATCATGGACGTAAATCGCGACACAAACGAGGCCCTACGGCCTTACCATAAACTCTTAAAACAGGTCAATATTGAACTACTGTCATTCCACCAACTGCAAATGTCACTTTGTAATGTCATATAAATACATAGAATTGCAAAGTGACATTTGCAGTTGGTAGAATGACAGCAGTTCAATATTGACCTGCTTTAAGAGTTCATGGTATGGGCCCTGGTGTCTATGCTTGGTGAATTTGAGCTCGTCCATCGCCGTAGCAGCCTGTGGTATCCTCAAAAGACACCCAAACGTACTGCGCGTATAGAGCCATTTTAGGTCCAAGATATTTATGTCCCAAGCAATACATGGGACAGGACTGTTCTATATGCTTAGGTAAGGGGTGTAGAAAATGGTAACAGGCTTCGGCGAATGGTAACCGCAGACCAGCAACTAGTTAAGTTTTTACAACAACAAAAGAATCGACAGTATTCTTACCTTTTTTGGCGAATTCGTAAGGCAGGTGTTGCACGATCGCTTCGCCTGCTCAGTCTTGATTGTGAGGGGCTGCATGACGCTGAGGCTGTCTAGCATTTGCCGCTGGTCACCAGGACAACATAAAGTATCTTGAAGGCATCCCTTGCCATGTTTAGCCTCTTCCATTTTATTGTGGTCCCTGGACATAAAAGAGAAGTATGATACAGTGATTCATGAAATATAGAAGCTCGTGAATTGCCTTATCAAGCTTATCTTGAAGGACTTTTCTTTCAAGATCAATCTTTGAAATGCCTATTAATTGCTTTGAATGCTTTATATTGGATTGTGTTATAATAATAAAATTATAAATCAATTTCTAGTGTCGACATATTATAGCGAACTATATTCTTAACAAAAGTTTGGATTGGAAGAATGTGATCGTAATAAAATAAAATTTCGTCAATGAAAAGTTTCAGTTACATCTCTGTACGTTAATACAGGTAGCTTTCCTATATCTTGTGAACTATGTTAGCATAGTATAAGTATATGATTTGAGGATCTAAGATTTGCATTATCGGGGGTACGAATTACCTAAATTCCTTTAGAGAGCTCATGGGGCTCGCCGGCCGGCTCACGCAATCTGTCCCCAATCAACACATCAACTAGGAAGCATTCCAAACCAAAAGTACCAGGAGGTCATAACAGTGTGAAAGACTTACTTGTCGGTAACAAGAACCCGCTGCGAGCAGTTGAGCAACTCCAGCTGCAACGGCGAGTACGGCGAGTTGGGTGGCGGAGTGGGCACGCCGAACGTCGACAGCGACGTTGAGAATAAACTCTCCGTCACTAGAACAATTTCATCCAATTAGCCTGTGGAATGTATGCTGCCTTGGTGTTACAGAATAGAATTTTGAGCACAGATTATACAACACTGTTATCACTTATCATATCACACGTTTTGTCAACTGGACTGAATTTCATGAGTAAAAATTAGTTTAACTAATCTGAGTTCATTACTTCATAAGTGCAGTACGCAGTACGGCCCACCTGATGGAAAGTGGTTACCGTGGCCTATGAACATGTGCAACACCAGGGGCGTTATACTCGTGCTGCCGACCCAGTAGAAATCTTCCAAGGCCCTTAAAGAACCCAATATTGTATCCTACTAATATTATAAACGCGAAACTTTGTAAGTATGGATGTATGTATGTATGTAGGTATGTGAGGATGTTTGTTACTCTTTCACGTAAAAACTACGGAATGGATTTTAATGAAATTTTACAATAATATAGCTTATAGTTACATCAGAATAACACTTAAGCAATATATCAGAGATGAACGGGATCAGAATTCCACGCGGCCGGAGCCGCGGGCAACAGCTAGTACATAGTCACATAAATATTCAGTGTAATGAAATGAGTGATGGTTCCTAACATTTTATAGGTTTGTATGCTAAGTAAGTATTCAATCAGCCTATCTATCATAAATTCACTGTTTCAAAATCTTATTATTGCTAGGCATATCAAAGTAAGTACTAAGTAAGTATGTAGGTACTGCAAATTGTATACATTCCAATTATGAAATTCTTCCTTACGATCCAAAAAAAAAACTTATTAGTAAGTACCTATCATAACAAGTTAAAAGTTCTTTCTGCTTTCTATAATTACACGACTTTTCTATAATGTACATCGAAACCGTACTACAATCTACAAGTATTAGATTATCTATCTACTGTTAAAGTACAATAAATCATGTAACTGTAAGTATGTCTGTAAAACTTCAACAAACAAACACGTCAAATACAGTTTTTAAAAATACAAACTAAAACGGGTGGAACGACTAACAAAATAAACCATGGCGAACTCTTTGCGCGCTGCCGAACAAACAGTCTATTTCTGTCGAGGCCCATGGGATCCAAGACCTTAATTACGGAGTGTCACTCGACGGGCGCGACTCCCGCGCAACACGTGCGCCGGCGCATATTTATGTCGCACTACTCGTGATGTACGATCATACTTTATCTACCACATTGCTCATTACGCTTGGCAAAAACAACGCTACTGTTACAAAAACAGGCTGCGGTTTGAAATTTCAGTTGATAAGCGTTAACTGTAGGTAGGTAGGAGTTAGGTGGAACACGGTGAAATAATAAACTTTATATGGCAAAAGTAAGGAACCAATAGGCGTGAATATTAATTAAAAAACTAATAGAACTTTAGTATAAATATCCGAAATAAATATCTATCACTTGTTGTTAAGATTAATTAAAGAACCCGGGACTGTAGGAAGAGGGAAACACGTCAGCTGGTAAGGAATTCCAGGTCTTAATGGTGCGGCAAAGTAAGGAGTCGCCGAACCGCTTGGTTCTTGATGGAATACTATATTCTGCACCGTAATAAGGGGTGGGGAAGAAGTGTCTAACCATAATAGTAGCTGGCAACATCAGGTATACCGCTGCCTGGGACCAGAATACGGTTTGCAAGATTGGCAAACTCAATACCCTTTAGCGCCTTACAAGTAAACGTATCTAACCTTTGCAATATGCTGAACGGTGATGAAATGCTGCCAAGTGAACATGTGCACTTTATGCAAGAAATGGACAATAAACATAATCTTGTTCACCTTGAATAAGACCGGTGCAATTTTATTGAAATGTCGGTAAAGAAGAAGTAACGCTATAATAACAACGGCGTTATCAAAAAGAAAATGTAAATTACGAGGAAAACGTATTATCTTTTAATAGAGAAACGAAACATAGTTTCGGTTTTATGAGAAAATTGCATTCCTAATCTAGGGGACTCATACAAGGAAGCGTTCACTCAGCATCACTTTGTTGGAACCCGGCGTACGTTCTACTACTTTTGGTCTAGATATGAATGTCCGTTGACAGCCTCCGTGACGTAGCGGTAGTGAACGCGGCCGCTACGCAGGAGGCGCGGGTTCGATCCCCGCTCAGTGTAAATATTTGTATGCATGAAATATAGGTATTTGCGTTGGTCTGGTCGTGCCTCGGAGAGCACGTTAAGCCGTCGGTCCCGGTTACCATAAGAACATCTATGGCAGTCGTTACGGGTAGTTGGAGCCCAAAAAAGTCCAAAAACAACGGTCTAGCTGCAAAGCTTCGATATCGCCTAATGTTACCATTGGGTTGTGGAGGTCAGATGGCAATCGCTTCACGGAAAAATATCGAGGGCTAGCCAAATCCGTAGTTAAGACTGGTAAAGCGAACCCCAGACACCGAGCTGTTAGCTTCGGATGCGACTGGGAATTAACGCTAGGATGAAGAAGGGAAGAAGATGAATGTCCGTGGCTTTTGTGGGAGCGACTGCCGTCTGAACTGAACTGAATTGTAATTAGCTTCTGAACTGATTGTAGTGTTGACTATCGCGACCAAACAGAGCCTATCCTTTCCCAAGCTCTCTCTAACTGTGGCGCTATTACATCTGTGTACCAAATTTCATCAAACCTAACCCAAACCTGAACACTCCCTGCTGTGGTTTTGCCAAGCGACTATAATATGAGGTTCTTCAAGAAGGGTATTAGAAGGTTTCCTGTACGAGTGTAACGCCCCTGGTGTTGCATACCTCCATAGGCCACGATAACCACTTTTACTGAACTGAGTTACCGTATGGGACAGACAAAGAGCTACTTTCGCGAAAGCTAGAATGCCTAAAGAACCTGCGCATTCTAGCGAGAATATCTTCATAATTTACGTTCTCAGTACATTCACGTCACAGATAATAATGAGGTAGTATGAAAAAGTAGCGGTCCTGTCTGGTGCATTTCACGGGTGTCACTCCCACTCAGACCTCGTGCCCCGTGGAACCAATCGTTTTAATTCTGTAGCCCTGATCCAACGCCGGAATTATACACGCATGTCTTGAATTCAAAAGGTAACAAAAATGAAGGTTATGCTTATTACGAATCTGTAAAAAATTCAAGTGATATTATCGCAAAATTATGGGTTAGTTTTTAATAATAATAATTGATATGCTGCGTGGGTTCCGTGGTTGGGTTGACTTTGCGTGTTTTGTTGTGTCATCTTGACATCCTGGATTCGATTTCCAGGGCAAAGTGTTATAAGAATCAATTCTAAGATTTCATATTATGATGTTATAATCACCAAACTAAAAAATTAAAAAACCGACTTCAAACGATTTTTGTTGATATTTCATAAACTGCCAGACCGATTTTGATAAAATTTACATGGCTGTACCTGGGAAGTATAACCTATCAAACAAAAAAATAATAATGCAAATCGGTCCAGGCGTCTTTGAGTAATCGGTGAACATACATACAAAAAATATTACGACGAATTGAGAACCTCCTCTTTTTTTGAAGTCGGTTAAAAATTGTATTTGCAACAAATTGCTGCTTTTAAAATATCTATATTTCGAAATATATGCTACATGTTTGACTAGGGCAGCATATCATTCGTGTGGTAAATAAGAGTTGCATGCTATGGATTTGATAGTTCAATGCCAGTCCTAATTTGATCGAACCCCAGCATTTACTACAAACAATATAAGGCCATCTGAGGTTGGGTGAACCGCTTGTCAGAAACGTCATATCAGATATCCTCACGGTTGTCGCTCGGGGCGTACGTATATGCAACTGACACGCGATGTGTAACCCAGTTAATAAGAATAACGAACATTCTTTGTTCGAAGTTTTTTTATTACATTGTATTAGCTGTAGGCGCTGTAGCTAACTACCTTCTTGATGTTTATGTTTACCTGGTAATCTAAGCTCAAATGTATGTTGTAACATTTATGAATGGTACAAATAAGATCATGTGAGACTGCTTTTTCTAGACCAAAACGCAGTACTTACTTACTATGAGTACTGTATGTGTGCCCCAGTTCGATTCCGAGTTGGGGAAAGTGACATAGATGTTTCTGCATCAGTATCATCATATACCTAGTATGGAAAGTTCTCGAAAACATAACGAAATAGAACAAGCAATATCATGATATAATGTATGTAATATGATGTGTATCTATGGAACCTACTGTATTGGACGGGCAAACAATCTCTATACATTTTCCTGTCCATACATGGTGATGCGAAACTGTTATTTTCTGCGATATACCTATAACAGGAAACTAATACGAAGCTGTTGGCCAACATTTAATATTGGAGAGGCAATGGAAAAAAATATGGAAGTCCGTAGGTGGCTTAATTATGTTGATTTTTCCAAGAATAAGTGGTAGGCATAATTTAGTTACAAATGCTAATTTAATTATGCAATTATCTAGTATTTCGGTTGGTTGGTGCCGATGTAATCGCATTCAAATGTTGTAACACAATATTTTAATGGGTTTTATTTATATTCACATTATTTTTAATGCCGCAAGTGTGCCTGCCTGCGTAAAAGCAGAAAATCGCGTGTATAAGCAAGACAGAAACGCGTATGAACACACATTATTAAAATAACATTGAAGCGGTAATAGCTTAATGTTGAAGTATCGGACTTGCAAAAACGAGTTAATCGAGTAAAGTCATAACTTCTTAGGATCCATAAGTTCCATAAGCCATTACGCAACCTGAAAATGTGAACTCGCTTAATGCTTAGCTGTGGAGAAGATAGCAGAAACATTCGCTTATTAATATGAAGTACATACTAGAGACCTTTAAACGAAATAATAGGTAGGTAATATCTTCTGATGAAACAAGCATTCCGAAATTCCGGAAATTATAGTGAAGTACTAATAATACTTTACTTTCCGGAAATTATAGTGAAGTATCCAATTAACTTTATTTATTTATTTTATTTATTTATTATATACTTTATTGTACGCCAATTACAATATTCATGATACAGAAATTAAGAAGACAAGAGCAGTAAAATTATAGTTTGAAAGGGTCACGGCTCAAGGAAGTATCAAGTATAAGTAAGCTCCTGTTCTTAACTTTTGAGAGAGTGCTGGGAACCTTATAAGTTCCTACCTTTTCTTCAATAATTTATGAAGAATCTTTTACCAAGCCAGAAATCTCATTTAGGCAGAGTAGACCATTGTCTACTCTGCCTATTGCATTGCATATTGGATGAGGCGAAATTTCAATACCGCCATTGCCGTTTAAAAACGTCTGCGTGTTGCCAATTCATAACACTAGGAGTATATAGGCAAGTCTGTTCACATTGTTTTGACTGCGTCTGAATCAGTAATTTATACTCCGAGACATAACAAAACGAAGTCAAATCTCCGATAACCGAACCTAAACCTACTCGCGAATGACGTCATCTGGTTTTTGAGACTGGAACAATGAAAGATTTAGACAGACTATAAAATTCTAAAAATATTCTCGCGTCTAGTCGCTCATTGTTCGGAGCTAATAGGTAGGTAGGTACAAGAACGCGTAGCCGCTTCGCCTTGTAGGTCTCGTCCATTCCCGTAGTGGCGAAGGGTGAAACTTTAAAAAGGGAAGCCGGTGGAGAAAATCTCACTTATTATCGAACGACTATACCTACATACTACATAGTACATATACAGGGCGTCCCACGGCGATGCCACATGGAGGGAAAGTACTTTAAATCCTTAAGTTAGCTCATTTTACTTAAAGGAGACATCATTTTATTTTTTTAAAGAAACAAAACTGAATTCAATGATTTTTAAAAATTCGCTTGCCACACCCGGAAATCGAACCGACTAAAATCCGAAAAAGTAACATCCTGTATTTTTATAGCATCAATCGATAGTGTCAATCATAAGGATCAAATCTCTTTAAGAAACATGGTAAATTAAATGTAAGGAAATCCTTGAAACCTAAAATTATAAATTCAATTTGGTAAAATAAAACACTTTCATAGGGTAATGTCGTTCAACCCTACCTATCAACACTAGAGATATCTTTGATGAAATTTATTTAGTAAAATGAGTACTAAATGAATGAACTTTGTTACCTGTTTAGAATGTAACTTTATTGGGCAACTGCATGAGGTATGTAGGTAGGGTAGGTAGAGTAGGTAGTTATTTTTGGGTGCTTGATTAGAAACCTGCACGCAGTGTACCCTGGGCAACGAAAATGGCGAGAGAATTGCCCTATTGGATCAACTTATAACCTGTTTATTGAGACGGCGTGCGGTTTTAGTCGGTTTGAGTTCGACATACCTAAATACTACTGCTGACCAGCAGCGGTCTCAGCACGATAAAAAAAGAAAAGTAATTTAAATATGGAATTTTATTGTTAATATGGTATCAGAAGGATGGGATGAACTTTGAGTTAGTGTTTTATTTTGCCAAATTGAATTTATAATTTTAGGTTTCAAGGACTTCTTTTCGTTTAATTTACCATGTTCCTTAGAGAGATTTGATCCTTATGATTGACACTATCGATTGATGCCATAAAAATACAGGATGTTACTTTTTCGGATTTTAGTCAGTTCGATAACCGGGTGTGGCAAGCGAATTTAAAAAAATCTTTGAATGCAGTTCTGTTTCTTTTTAAAAATAAAATGATGTCTCCTTTAAACAAAATGAGCTAACTTAAGGATTTAAGGTACTTTCCCTCCATGTGGCATCGCCGTGGGACGCCCTGTATACGAGTATAAGTTCATAACTTTCCTAAACAGAGCAAGCCGGCAGGAATCGGTTTATGGGTCCCCTCGCCACTGTGCTCTACCAAGATAGCGGTTATCGCGACACTAAGATCTAATTTACCCCTGTACGAAATTTCATCAAAATCGGTGCAGTGGTTTAGGCGTGAAGCTAACAGACAGATAGACAGAGATAAAGATTACCTACTTACGCATTTTTAATATTAGTAAGTATAGATTCATTTATAATACAACATCTAATATATAAAATTCTCGTGTCACAGTTTTCGTTACCATACTCCTCCGAAACGGCTTGACCGATTTTGATGAAATTTTTGTGCTTATCCGGTATCTATGAGAATCGGCCAACATCTATTTTTCATACCCCTAAGTGATAAGGGTGCAGCGGGAACGGGATTTGAATACCACGCGGGCCGAAAATATGGCGGTACGAAGTTCGCCGGGGCAGCTAGTAATATATGGTATGGTAACACCTAATGAGATATAATAATATGACATAGGTTAAGTTAACATTTGATCATAATAATGCAGTTGTTTATGTTAAAATAGTATTCATAACTAAGGTCTACCTGACGGCTTTGTGCCCCCTATTACGTGGGATCGAAAATCATGGTTGGCGATGTTTTGTTAATACCCTCTGCCTACCCCTTCGGGGATTTACAGACAAATTTACAGTGGTAGGTATATGTATGTACTAACTAGCTTGAAGCCTGTAGGAGCCATCAGCAGCCCACAGATGTGGGTTTATTTTCGTAACTGCTTATGAAAGTAAGAAAAATATTCCTCGTTCGTAGCTGGATATGAAAATGACAGTTACGAAAATGGACGAACCCGGGTTTATGATCAATGATCAGATCAGTAATAGGACGAGGCGTGAATGTCGCTGCGCAACGGAGAGGTAACTTAATATTATACATTTGTGTTGTGTCAGCTTAACGTAATTTAATATTATAGATATTTATAATTGATGTACATTTAGCAGACATATGGTGTTTCTACCAATGTATTGTGTGTATGTGTGTAGGAGGAAAAATATATTTATGTCAGCTTAAGGTAATTTAATATTACCTTAATTATTACGTATTTCTAATTGATATAATCATTCAACTAGCATGTGGTGTGTGCCTAAAGAAGTACCTAGGTATATTATGTGTATATGTTTTATATAAATACTAGCGATTGCCCGAGGCTCCACCCGCGTTAATGTCGGTTATACTTTCCCAAGCACTCATCTATCTCTGTACCAAATTTCATCAAAATCGGTTCAGTGGTAAAAGCGTAACAGACAGACTTAAGGCTATAGAAATTTCTTATTTGATATACAGTCGGCAAAGAAGATAACTCAAATAGTTAAATACTTAAACACCTTTCCATACAACTTTATATGAAAAGAAAAGTGGGCAAAGAAAATTAAGTATATACCTACACCTTAGGTATATACTTAATTTTCTTTGCCCCCTGCAGATACATAATTATATAATCAACTAGCCTTCCGCCCGCGGCTCCGCCCGCGTGCATCTCGTTTAACGCGACCTTTGCTCATATCTTCGGTTCTACTCAACCGATTGCGATCAAACAGGCAGCGCGAGTGTGACGCCCCTGGTGTTGCATACGTCCATAGGCCACGGTAACCACTTTCCATCAGGTGGGCCGTGTGCTTGTCTGCCACCTAAGTGGTATAAAAAAAAAAAAAAAAAAAAAACAAACGTAAGATTTTAAGTCTGAGTAAGCCCTTTCTAACAAAAAAAACCGCATCAAAATCCGTCCAGTAGTTTTTGCGTCCATCGCGGACAAACAGACAAACAGATAAACAGACAAACAGACGGGAAATTCAAAAAAAATATTTTCGTCAGTATCGTTAACATAACATAACCCAAGTATTTTTTTTTAAATATCTCCAATGTACAGACACGACCACTTTACAATTCTATAATAGTATAGATATCCAAGACAAGTTGTAATAAGTTTGACAGACATAAAATAGGGATGTATTTTATGTGAATAAATGTTATTAAATTTCGTTTCAAACCCTTTATTCCTTAAAAAATGGTAGTAAATAAGAGCTTACCTTTGTGTATGGTCGGCCTGTTGCCAGTCTGTGTCGGGAATAAGGAGTACAGCGGGAATCGAGCCACACCTGTGAACAATAGTACATTATGGTACAAGTGAGCAACGTTGGTGATTACCGCCGAGGCGCCATTGAGACCCGAGCCGCCAGGCGAGGGTCTTAAGACAGCCGAGGACGGTAATCATCATGCTCACACGTGCCATACGACGTTTTACAACACACTTGCGAATAAAATAATACTACAAATACTAAATAAACAATACTACAAATTAATTCGTTTTCCTATGCGCGCGAATTTAACAATGGCGGTCGACCATATTTAAAAAAAAATTAGGTTTGAACTTAACTTTTTTTACTCTGTTTTTTTTTTCTGTACTTAGAGAAAAAAAAAAGTTAAATTTGAGTGAAAATTTTGTTTATTACACAAGTATTACAAGTTGAAATTATTTATTTAAATACGAAAATGCATCAAATGACCATACAATAGGCGTATTAATTTATTCGTACTATTAAACACGTTATTTTTTGTATCAAAACTTTTTTAAGAACATAGACAATTATAGACACTTCCTATAAAATTTAAAAAAGAATCTTTAACTCACTTTTGTGAATAATAGCAATGAAAAAGTCACAGTTTTATAATAGGTGTCATTCCGTGCTTAATTGCGGTAAAATAATATCACTTTTATGAGCAGGTGTGTTGTAAATTATATTATTTTACTAGGAATACATGACAACACATAAAACATTCTAGGAACAGGAACAGACGCACCGATGTGAAATCCGACTATCGGAAAATCTATTCAATTCAATTTATTAGTGTGGCAAGCTATGTCGAAGTTGTCGGCAAATTTCGCCATATACAGACGTGCGAAGGAGTTTTTGAATTTGGCAATTTTAAAAATAAATCAATAAATTAATTTTAATTAATTTTCGGAAAGTCTATGTTGAATAACGTTATCCGATGCCGAAATCCAGCTGTTAATCGGACGGACACCTTTAGGTCGGAACCATAGATATTTATTTTAATAGAGTATAGTTACATAATGTAACAGTTTGTCATTTTTTGTATCCAGTAACTTTACATTATATACTTCGGAACACGTATCTAGGCCCTTGGACCTAAATCGCGAGACAAACGAGGCACTGGTGCCAGCGGATTGTTTTGTAAAAACAATCCGCTGTGCAGTCTGGCAAATAATTTGCCAGACTGCACTGCATTTGCCGCAAATCCGGCACTTATCGGACAGATATTTTTGAGATTCATTTGTTTGAATAGGTACCTATAAATTCTTTGAACTTTTACACAATCCATATTCAAACATGCCCAATTTTTAATAATAACGAAGACAAGACAACTGAATTTTCTTCTTTATTTCGTTTAAAGTTGCCGGTCGTAAAAACAGAGTTAATTACTCCAAAACAAAAAAAAGTACTGATTAAGTAAAATGATGTTACCAGGACCACATACCTTGCTGCAGATCAGAGGGCGGGCGGGAGCGGGCGCCCCCCGCCGCCCCGCCCAGCATCGCCTCTCGTGTTGGACCACCTCACCAACTGCGGACAAACAAAGGATAACGTTAGACGCTTCTAATATTTCATTAAAAACCAAGTCTTCAAGATATTGAAAATAATACATTCATGTCGACAAAAACCGTGGTAAAATACTGCGTGAGATGCGAACCCATAAACACCATATTGCCAATCCAAACGCCCTACCCATTCCCATTACGCTACTAAAAAAGTGACCGCTCAACGAAATATTCAACAAAATCGTGTAAAATAAAATCTTTCTTAATAAATTAAGTAGTCATTTTGTAAATACAAAACTGTATCGACTCATACATTATTCATTACGGCATTTGACGTAACTGTAACTTGATAAATTGTAAACAAACTCAACAGCCGCTTCAATGTATGCGCGGTATGCGTCACACATGATGACACACCGCGCCAACAAAGTATACGAAACGTCATTCTACCTCCTCGGAATTCTGTTGCCCTGGTACGCTGATTCGTCGTACACTTTCAAATTTGAGTTTACAATCCTTCTTGTATGCGGGGTGACCGACTGTCCACCGTAAAGACGTAAACGTATTCAGTTAGATTATTTTGTACTTAGTATTATTGTAAACTAGCTGACCCGGCGAACTTCGTATCGCCATATTTTCTGATCCGGTTCCTGCTGCATATCTCTAAATTTATCAATGTTTCTCTGCAATATTATGCATGTATTATACGTATAAACCTTCCTCTTGAATCACTCTATCTATTAAAAAAATCGGCTTCAAAATCCAAAAAAAAGTTTTGAAGATTTAAGCATAAATAGGGAGCGACTTTGTTTTATAATAAATGTAGTGATAGTGATAGTGATGATAAACTAACTTGTATTATGCTTACTGATTTATAGATTTTAAATAGTAACACAAAATTGTAATGTTAAATGATTGATAGCAGAAATGTATTACTTTGGTCTAATTACGGTCTAGTGAAGTCACTTTACTATTTATTTACTTATTTATTATAATAAAATTGTATATTTATATTAGCTTAATAGAATCAACTATTGTATTCATGAAACTTTTGTAAAAATCCTTCATATCTTTTCTCCCGTAGTCCTTGTAGATAGCGGCCACCCCACGCTAAAAACATCCTAAATGCTTTTCCATCAATTACTCAGAACAATGTAAAAATAGATGAAGTTATTTATAAATTAGCAAATCCTTACAGGGTCACGTTTCGGAGTGAAAACGTAAGAAACGTGCGATATCTTGTTCCAGGAATATGCTGATTGCCGACATCGCACCTCAGGTTGGCTGTCGAACGAATTACAACGATCGTAGAGTGAGCTAACAGATTAACTTGTACTCGTATCAGCGACTATAATGTCTGCGCACAGTGAGGTATGAAAAGAACTTCATTCCGTACACGCTTATTAAGCTGAGAAATGATATCCCTGCTGCTGTGGTTTTCCCAACCGACTACAATATGGGGTTCTTCAAGAAGGTCATTAAAAGGTTCTTACAGGGACATCCGTAGGCGACGGTGACCGCTTCATTCATTTCTGTACCCAATTGAAGTTATACTCTATTTCTTCGTCTATACATTTCTTATGAGTTCATAGCTTTGTCTCTATATCTCCGGTTCTAGTTTGAGGTTCATTTCGGTTTCTAAGAACATTCGCTGGAATAAGCTCTTTCATTTGGTGGAGTCAGTGAGAGTTAGAGGAATGGTAGATGTAGATTGTTGTGAAGTAAGCCTCTGCATACTTTATCCCCGGGAGGGTTAGGCAGTGGTGAAATAACACCCACATTTCACCAATCATTGTATTCGGTCCCACGTAATAGGGGGTGAGCCTACTGCGTATTCTGGGCACCATTGTTGACTTGAGTCATGCATCTGAGGCTGAGTCTGGGCTGTATATGGCTGATGTTAAACAGCCCTATTCCTAAGTCGCCTTGTACGACACCGCATGGGAGGAAATGGTGTGGCCTAAATTCTACTCTGCCGGGAACCACGCATAGTTGTCTACAAATAATTATAACTACTTATGATTATAAAATGTATGGTATGTTAGGTATAGCAGTAGAAATGCCTGAGTCACTGTAACACAATATCAGTTGATATCTGATACGGTGGCGTCGCGTCCATTCACAATTCGATGTCGGTAAAATAACTTGCTATCTACGATTTCATCGTAATTTATAATGTATAGATTACTTAATACCTATTTGGCGGTTGGTGATGTTACATAGAAATTACATTATGAATGGAAATGGCTTTTTAAATTATGTTCATTTATACAACTTTAATAAGGCGGTGAATTTTCCCGCAAGACGAATCTTGCGTGGACAAATCGTGGGACTATTGAAGTATTCACTGCCCTATTAAAATCCGAAGCGTGTATTACTTGTGCTTCAGTTGCTCCTGTTTTCATAGCTTACTCTCTATCGTTGCCTCTTTTCCTTTTTAATAATTAATTAATTTCCTTGCTTTCCTTGTTTGCAATCTTTTTTTTTTTAATTAAGTATCGTCGGATCAACAGGTGCTCTGCTCTCCCATGTTAACCACTAATATTAAAAGATTTTGAAATAATTAATTAGAAATTTCTGAAGTATAAGAAATTTTTATATGAACCTGCATCTCCTTTTATTGGAATTAAGAGTGTGAATGAACAAAAACGATCAGATGTATCAATATCGAAAGCACTGTATCTAACAAAATACATATCATATTATAATGTATATAGATACATTTTGTGACTCGAACATATAATAATATACAACGGGACACGTATCTTGGACCTAAATCGCAAGACAAACGAGGCCCTGGCGCGCGGTTTGTTTTGTAATAATCAATACTTGGTGAATTTGAGCTCGTCCACCGCAGTAGCACCCCGTGCTATCCACACAAGATACCCAAGAAACGTGTACTGCGCGTATAGAGCACATTTTAGGTCTAAGATATTATGTCCAGAGCAATACCTATTACCCTCACATGTTACAAAATATAACCAAGTAATGGCACATTTTAAGTTAATATCTGGCAACCCTACGAGGTCACTAAAACAGATTCCATAAAGAAGTTCAAAATAGCACCCTAATAGCGTTTGGAGAATTGCGTCGGTATTCCGGGAAGGTCTCCAATATCGGCCCTTTACGCGATGCCCTTTACCTTTGAAATGAGTTAGTATAATTTATTCCCTGCGTCTTTAACTGTTTAATAGAACAAGAGTTTTTTTCATCTCGTTCTGTCCGTCCGTCTGTACGGATTGAAGGACGACGGCTTTTTATTTTTTCTTTATACACTCACCTTATTTTCCATTGGAGTTAACAAGCGTTTTTTATTGACTTCCCATGAGATAGATATGAAAAGGAATTTTTGAGAACATGAATATTGGTAATGTAATATTTAATTTATATTGATGAATTGTGAGTGAGGTAGCTAGAGCTCACTGGAGAGTTTTGTGCTGTCAGTGGGAAGACGAAAGGTCTCTTGCCCCTCTAGACAAGTGACAAATGTATAGGATTTGACGTTTTTGACATTCGTTGACGCCTGTCATAGACGTCAAATCCCATACATTTGGCATTCTATTCCAACATACGCCGAGCAACGAATTGCCACTTGTCTAGGGGGGCTGCTCTGTCTTCTGCACTGACGGTACAGAAACTTTATTTTCTTACTGGGTCGGTAGCACGAGTGTATCTCCCCCAGCATTGGGGCTTTAGATGGCATTCGATTCCATAAAAGTCAAAACAAGTCATTGAAAGGAGGAGCATGAAAGCGGATCCGTGGCTCCAAAGTGTTCTAAATGCTCGGAAGAAGAATACGTTAACCTCTCGCAAGTCTGCTCGAAGAGATTTCTAATTCAAATAAGTAGAGCCTCTCTACTCCTAAGTTTGTATTTCATTTGTATCTCTGTTTGTTCTTGTGTGTACTTAAACAATTAAATTTTAAAAGAATTGACACCAGCGAGGTGATCTGATGATGGAGTCAAGACGTGGCTAGTGCAATTCTTTAGTAGTTTATTATTCAGTGCGTTTATTGGTTTACTTCATGGAATTCACTTTAATGAGTGCCTCACATTTACATTTTGTAACTTGATTTTTTTTTATATTTTCATCTCTGCATAATAATATTCTACATGTACACAAAATAATCTTATTACAATCCGTCAAAGTTCTTGTGCGTACAAATGATTGTGCTCATTTATGATAATTCCTAATGCATAAATGAATTAATTACATTTTTAGTAAATTAGTTAAGTGTAAAAATACAATTAAAGATATTTATTCATATATTCATAAATGTATTTAATTAGCATTTAAGTACAGTAAGCCAAACAACTACTGCTCAAGCCTACCAAGGTTGTTTTTAATACGTTTTTTGTTATATAGGACACGTCAATATTACTTAAACTCGCCTGATGGTAAGCTGAAGGCAAAGTCTCAGGAAACCCCACCTCAACTCGGTTAGTGAAGTGGATATGTCGAAATCGATCCGACTAAACCACTCGGTGTACCGTCAGGAGAGCCTACTGCCTATTGCAGAAGGCCTAAAATAACCATACCCTAGGAAGGAATGCTCTGACCACTGAGCCACAAAACCCTTGAAGGTTAGAAAGAAAGAAAGAAAGACTTGACTTTTTCTTTTTTTCTTTCTTTCTTTCTTTCTTTCTTTCTTTCTTTCTTTCTTGAAGGTTATCCGAATTTTCCTATAGGTACATCCGTCTTGGAGCGATTTTCCTATCCTATCTAAATAGATTTGAATAGTTAGCATACTAAATGCTTTAATATTTCATTCAAGTGAAGTCAAATTGACGTGTCATTGAGTTTATTTGGGGTCGGCGTAACATGTGTGCTTTTCCATTCATCTCTATTCGCAGTCACCTCAGCATTCACTCCTTTCTTAACCATTATAATCATTCACACAGTCCATCCACCTCCTTTTAGGTTTTCCTCTCCCCTTGTAGTCATCCACTTCCATTTAATGCCTTCCTTACGACATTACTTTCATCCCTACGCATTACATGTCCGAACCAGGACAAACGATTTCCTTGTAGCTTCTCCTTGATTGGTGCTACTTTCAAACTTCCTCTAATATATTCATTCCTAATCTTATCCATTCTTGTCACACACACCACACATCCATCTCAACATTCGCATCTCGGCTACATGCAATCGTCTTTCATCTGTCACCTTTACGGGCCAGCTCTCCGATCCATACAGGACGACAGGCCGGATCATACTCTTATAGATTTGTCAATACATATTATGAAAAAAATAAAAAGGATATAACCAAGATTAAGTATAGTTTAGTCAGATGATGATGAGTCTACAGTAATATTCCGTGCTTTACCTTTTTGTATAGCAATACACTAACCTCTTATTAGTCGAAATTAAAACACCGATTAACATAATGCGTGTTAATTCACATTCTACTAATATTATAAATGCAAAAATTTGTTTTGTTACTCCTTCACGGTACGCACACAACACTAGTTGGAACAGCTGGACGGATTTTAATGGAATTTGTAATGGAGATACCATAAATAGATAAGAATATCATGGATTGCCAGATTTGTATAGGAGTCGATGAAGACACGAAAGTTTAATAAAATGTTATTCTTATAAGAGTTATAATAAGTAATCCTTTGTACCTACTTTCGCGTTCAATAAATGCTTAATAATATGAATCAGAATTAAAAATATGGTTGTATTTCTAGGTTTTCAAGGTACTCGTACTAAGCCTTCCGCCTGCATGGATCTCTTATCTCCGGTGCTACTCAACCGATTGCAATCAAACAAACGTAATAAGTAAGATTTGAAGTCTGACCAAAAAAAATGTCACATCAAAATTCGTTCGCGATGTACGAAAAACTACTTTTTTGCGTACATTGCGAACAAACATTTCTCCTCTATTTATTCTTGTTAAATATTTTCGTTCATTATGATAATTTACTTTTAGTTCATTTTTAATTTAATTACAAAGTAAAGACTCTTGATTTGTCTAACAATTAAGTCTCCTTGCCATAGCCGTGGTCAAAGACTGGCTACCTATTTCTGCCGTACCCTTTACGAAGACACAGATTATATGCACATTAACCATAGTCGTTAGCCGTTAGCATAAAAGGTATCGTATCGAAACACATTACAAAAATCCAATTAACAAGTATGGTAATTATTTAAAAACGTAATTGTAATATTTCACAAGCCCGCTGTTCCCATAGCCGCTTAGTTCCGCTAGCTGGCCTATTGATGATAATTTAATTGCTCCTAAACTGTACGACGTGTTGCTGTGTTCGAACGCCCAAATATGTTCAAACACCTACTATTATCGCCTAATAAAAGAGCACGGAACCGTTATTGTTGTTTAAACATTAGCGACCCTTTTTCGGCAGTCGGGTAAAAATGTGAACACTTGCTAAAGTATGTTAAGTAGGCTGGAGTGATATTTTGCTTATTATTGGGTAGGTAATATTTATTTATTTAGTTATTTATTTAATTAACCAACTTGTATTTACAGTTAGCTAGTCATATAAGTTAGTCTAGTCGACCCGCCCGTTTTAAAACCCCGTATCACACGCACACATACAATCACGCCTCTATCCCCGGAGGGTTAGGCAGAGGTGAATTAACACCCACATTTCGCCAAGGTCCCACGGTATTCCAGGTCCCATGTAATAGGGGGTGAGCCTATTGCCGTTTTTCGAGCACTATTGTTGACTCGAGCCATGGGCTGAGTCTGGACTGTATAGTATATATCTGTCTGATGTTAAACAGCTCCCCCGTTACAGGATGTTAAACCCCGTATCACTCAAATAATATATGGAAATTTGCCGGATTTGTTGACATTTATGATTACTGCTCCGCTACCTTAGGTAGTAGCGTAATGATATAGCTTATATTACATTCCTCGATAATAGGACTACTTATTTAAAAGGTTTTTTTTTCAGTTTGAATCAATAGTGCCTGAGATTAGAGTGTTCAAACCAAACAAACAAACTCTTCAGCTTCATAATATTAGTAAATTTTTGACTTTATTTATGTATATACCTAGTTGGTCAAACATAGGTATGTATCAAATAATACTATTACGTTAAACTAAAACCTATGTTATCAAACATAGGTTTTAGTTTCACATATTAGTTATTTTTTGTTCGAATAAGTGACGCACGCAGATAGCTTGAACTCCCTTTCATTTTTTCCTAACCTCCTGTTCGCGAGGGATAACACAGGGGTGAAGAACCTATGGTGAAGCGCGCGTCTCATAATCTCTCACCATCAAAAAGCGCTTTCGTCATTACAATTTTCGCTTGAATAAAAAAATCATATTCAATCGTACTCTCTGTACGCAGAGTACGACCCTTCGAAATAAGCTCCCTCTTTAGACTCAGTAGTATTCGTGAAAGGTATTTCCTCATTTCCTGTTCATTATGCGTTTATCGCCAATACGAAGCCCTTGAGGGTCTTAATTTCGATTCATTACTTTTAATGAAAAGAATTCTTCGCACATCATTAAAATTTTCATAATTATTTCTTAAAGCGGGCTTTTTTTGTCTACTCTAGAAGGAAAAATGTCAGTATACCAGACATTTAATTCTTATAATATTATGACTGGTGAGTCAAAGTAACGTGTGTACCGTACCTAAATATCATGTTTTTTTTGTTTTTTTTTTTTGGTAATTTCTGTGTGTATTAAATTGTCTATATCCTATGAGAAGCTGATTGACATTATTAGGTAAAGGACAAAGGTTGAAAATCTGTGCTAGGCCTAGTGCCTGACACATGCCAAGCCACCTAAGGAGAATTTCTCGCCTGCATGATTATGAAAAGGACAGAAAAAAGATTCGCAGAAACAATTGCCGCTCACTTGTCGATGCCTGGCGAGAATTACCTAGCAATTGAATATTGGTAGTGCCATCTAAACAATTTTCAAGCAATAATCGTACTTTGACATGGGCGATAATATGTCACTTGCGAATCTCGTGTGATATAATCGTGAGCGAGATTATAGTGTTTGCCTGGTGTATGATGTATGATGCACTGTTCTGACTGTTCATGCGTGTCCACTGTGTTTATAGAGAGTTAATTAAAACCACAATATGGAAATTAGAAAAGGTATTAGACACAATTCACTTAAGTACTAAGCGACCGACCCACGCGCCTCGCCTAGTCTGGCGTTTTCCTAATGAAAATGCTTACATTGCAATTCCTGTTGTCCCTACAATGGTATGGCGATTATTGCTAGTAATAGTCGCGTACAATTCTCGAACCGAAACGGGCGAGAAACTCTCCCCGTCTAAATGAGCCCTACATTGACGAAGCTTCTCCTTCAAGACGTGAAGGAGAGAATAGAAGGACCATAAATCCTTAGATACTGATAGTCTCACAAGACGTAATGTTACTAAGGCTTCATGTAAGAGAATAGTACCTACTCCATTCAACCGGGAAATGCAAACTCACTCACTGTCTTGAAGCCTGGACCATTCTGCTAATTTATCCACCACTGTCCACATAGACACCGCAACTGTTTCATTTAAATTTGGATTTAAGCCTATGGAAACAAAGTCTAAAATATAATGGCATTATTGGAGTGTCAGTGGTTTGAGAATGACAGTGGAGTTGTATGTAAAGACCATTGACGTTGCTATAACTTGCTATACGATACGTGAATTAAAAATGCTCCGTAACGTTTCGTAACCAATTGCTGTCAAAATAATTTTCTGTGCCTTGAAACGATTTTCGTTGGCGACAATAGACATCGTTAACAGAGCTTTGCTGTAGCGAGAAATATCGCTTTACCTTTGTGGGATTATTTATTAGCGAGAAATATTGAGAAATATTTTTCGATCCTTTTTATACTGATCCCCGGTTACCGTAGAAACCGCATCTCCTAGCAGGGATGGCGAACCATTGGCACAATTTTTTGGGCAAGCCACCATGCCACCAGTACCACCTGGGTTAGTAGGTGGGCATTCGGTAATCTGTGCCTATACCTGTTTCTTTTTTTCTTTCTTCCACAAAGTAAGATACTTACCATATGCGCTAGAAAAGGAACGAACAGACGGACATTTTTTCAGAAAGCATGATACTCGTATAAAGAGGCGGACTATGCCATATTATAAGAAATTAATATTCTCCTAGCCCCAAATAATCTTGGGATGCACTTATTTGGGGTCGGCCAAATGAAATGTGAAATAAACGAAATTTAGGCGTGAAACCGTAGCAAACAGACAGAGCAACTTCAGAAACCCCCCCAGGCACGTCTAGGACCTCATTGAGCTTTTATTTAGAAACTAGCTGCCCCGGCGAACTTCGTACCGCCATATTTTCGGCCCGCGTGGTATTCAAATCCCGTTCCCGCTGCACCCTTATCACTTAGGGGGATGAAAAATAGATGTTGGCCGATTCTCATAGATACCGGATAAGCACAAAAAATTTCATCAAAATCGGTCAAGCCGTTTCGGAGGAGTTCGATTACGCACATTTGTGACACGAGAATTTTATATACTTATTAGATATGGCACGTTGATGCATAAAGGTTCGCCACTTGCGAGTTGGTGCCACAGTTAAATCCCTACTAATATTATAAATGCGAAAGTAACTCTGTCTGTCTGTCTGTCTGTCTGTCTGTCTGTCTCACTTTTACGACTAAACCGCTGAACCGATTTTGATGAAATTTGGTATAGAGGTAGGTTAGACCTTGAGAAAGGACATAGGCTATGTTTGGTCGCGATAACCGACATCCACGCGGGCGGAACCGCTGGCAAAAGCTAGTTAAAGAAATAAAAATATAATAAGGTTTTGCACTTGTAGCCGTGTTGCCCGTGTTGGTTCTCGGTGAAGTAGAATAGGGCCACCCCATCCCCATCTACTCCTGTGGGTGTCGTAAAAGGCAACTAAGGGATAGGGCTGTTCTCCATCCGGCAGCAAACATACAGCCCATGACTAAGTACCCGCAAGACGGCAATAGGCTCGCCACGTGAGAGCGAAAATCATAGTTTGCGAAATGTGGGTGTTAATACACCTCTGCCTACCCCTTCGGGGATTTACCGGCGTGAGTATAATGTATGTATGTATGTATGTAAAAATCGTATGAAATGCAATACAGAAGAAAAGTAAAAGACATTCTTTCTTTCTTTGCATTCAGTTATTCAAGCAAGATAGTTTTTCTTTTTTAAATCTAGCATCTTACTAACTGTAGTATCAATTACCTATCTGTGGTTTTACATGCTCAGGAAGCTATGATTCATGACAAAGTAACAAGATCTTCTACGGTTAACATAAAATATGTTGATAGAAATTTAGTTTATGATTGCTTGTATGGCGATAAGATTAATTGATAGTATACTCATAAAGATTGTGTTTATGGGTTACTTACAAGTTTATAGTATTGACAAAATGCAAATAGAAGTGAGCAAATATATAAAATCCACAAAAAAAACACTTAAAAATGATTTTTTAAATGTTTTTAAGTAGGTAATTTTAAAACATCTTTACGGGACTTCAGTGTGTCGGTTTTCAATCAATTAAGAATCACTTTGGACTGGTTTTCTTTGCCTCTAGCAGTTCTTAGCTATATATAAATAGTACCTATCCATCCTCGGTCATAGATTTCCGGCAATTAAGATTATGTCGGGTTCACAGCAACGGAAAGATGGCCAACGACCGATGTGGTACACAGCGTGTGTATGTTTTTATACCACTTAGGTGGCAGATAAGCACTCGGTCCACCTGATGGAATATGGTTACCGTGGCCTATGGAAGTGTGCAATACCAGGGGCGTCAAACTCGCGCTGACGTGACGTCCCTGTAGGAACTTACTTATGGGTCTTGTTGAAGATATGTTGTAGTCGCTTGGGAAAATCACAGCTGGGAGTTCATTCCACTTGTTTTCGCTTCACTTTGTTGGTGTGTACACATAATAATTATTTACTTCTTGTAAGCAATAATATTGGAAACAAAAGGATAATAGGTACTTCATACCGAAATGAAACAAAACAGAAGTATATGGCTATAGATTCGCTAGAAATCCATTGTAACTAAGATCTTATTCCACGTATGAAATTGCGATCGCTTTGAACCAAACCGGGTAGGCTTAGTACAAATCGATCGCGGTTGCTATGATTTGTGAAATCGGCTCTAAGCATTCAATTATACTGAACTAATGAGTAGATTTGTATGCATATCTATTGAATCTGAAGCCCGTCGCTTAGCCTGATTTATGTGTTAATGATTACTCTAAAAGGTCAAACAAATGTCTGCCAGACCTCTTAATCCTTATTTAACCTCAATAATTGATGAATTCGTTTAATAGTAGCATATTACAAAATGTATAATCAGGTGGACATACTGATGGTCAAGTTGATATTATACTGTTTATTCAGTTTATTCAAATTCCGCGCCCGCGTGGTTTGGAAAACTTTTGGTCATATTTCCGTTTCTACTCAGCCAGTTCTGTTGTGATGAAATATACGAACCAAGAACTACCAAACAAGAAAACCACTTCAAAATCCGATCAGTAGTGCCTAGGTATATCGTGAACAGACACAATTAGAAATATAGAATTTAAAAGCATTACCTACACTTTACTCGACCATGGCTGCTGACTAAAAGTAAATAATAACAAATAAATCGCGATAAAATTCGTTAAAAAGTGGTTATATTTTAATAAAAATATTAATATGTTAACAACAACTCAGAATCGTTAATGTAACATTTTTAATATCTCCAATACGACACGACTACTTTACAATTTTATAGTATAGAAGTTTAGGATAAAGAAAAAAGTTAAGATACTAATTGCTTCAAAATTGTATTAATCTTACTAGCATTCAGTCAGCAGCGAAATGTAGGAAAAGTAGAACTTATTTCCAGATTTAATGTACGAAGTCGCACGTTCCCGGGGTGGTCCCATTCACACCAGCTAACATCTTCTAAGCACACCATATTATGAACGTTACGACCAATAACGAGTTTCCCGGCGTCCTTTGTCTGTCGCACAGTAAATTGTCAATATGGAGATGAGAGTGTGAATGGTACCTGTGTGGGCTATGACGTGAGGTCTGACTTGTGTCGTGTCGTAAAGTCGTAAAACAGTCTCAACTGTCTATTCTTTAGACACAACAATGACACATCGACGTTCATAGTAAAAAAAGTGCGCTGGGCAAGTATTTGAGTGATCTTTTGCAATGCAACTGTGATGGTTTGTGCAGGTATAGATAGATAATATGACGTTTATTTATGTAGTGCATAGGCGATTTAAATAAATAAATTGAATATTAAGTTCAAGAACTAGGCACGTCAGAAGTCTATAGTTCCTGAGACTCAACCTTCACAGTTCTCAGCCTATCTGATAGCCTAGTTTAATGATGGATTGACCAATGCAACTTTAGCATTGCGTTAATAAACCTATTAAGTGCAAGTGGCGTTGTACCAGGAGGTCAAAGGAATGGTGGAGGAGAGAAGAGTGGTGCTTACTCCTTCGACAAGAGCGCACCTCTGAAGTTAAGGGAGAGAGAAAATGTTTGCGTTGTTAATGGTCATCGAGCGCTCGATTTTCTTTTAGAATATTACCATTATTATCCTATAGTTTGATCAATAAATCAGTTAAAGAGGTAAACAGCGATATATTTGACTCGCGCCCACCTGATGAAAATTGGTTACCGTGCCCTATGGACGTGTTGCCGCGGTATTCTGTAGGGCGGAGTTCTCCTGACGGGTCCTAGATTGGGACAGAAATACGGTGGTTTCCTACCTCCGCCGAAAACAGAGAGGTACAAGTTGGCTTTCAAAATATGTAACGTTAGAATATTTGGCTCAAATGTGGCTTCATCACGCAGGTATGAAATCGCTTAACCTATTTTAATTAGAACACAGTAGTAATGTGTACAAGAATGTTGGTCTTTATTAAAGGCACCGCACTGAGAGCACATAAAATTTATATGGGATTCGTAAACAGAGGCGTGTGATGAGATGAAATTCGTCTGCATATGTCCGTAGGGGCGACTGACGCACTCGAAATAACCAGAGTGATCGATCGAGATGAGTCAGTGCGGGGTAGCCAGCCATTGTCAAAGATATAAAAACTTGTTTCAAGGAATAAGGTCGGTTGTCTGGATGTGAATGTGTGCAGTCGACTCATTTTCGGTTAAAATATTCTAGATTATTTTTATTACATAGCTTTGACTAAACTCAATATTGATCATGATCAATATGATACTGTTTGAAGTTTACGCGTAATACGCCAAATGTACGTCGTAACGGTCCTCCCAAAGCATTCCGGCCAGTTTAAATTTAGTACTCTTGATATCTATATTCTAGACACAAACTCATTAACTATCAGAGTTCAGAATTATATAACCACAAAGCAAACATAAGACTACGAATGCATGAATTTAGTCACGTCCGACCTAAATAACGGCGACAAATTGGGGCATTGTTGAATTCATCTGCATACGTTACTAATGCACAGCAGGCCACCAATGTCCCATTTAAAGTTAAACTGGCCATGTTTGATACAGTAATTTGCTTTTGTCTCGTGAAGGAGTAGAGAATACCTAGGTGTCTCATGCTCAAAGCTACAGGTACTAAAGAGTTTTCGATCATATCGCTTAGATATCATTTATGACTTTTTAGAATTGCTTGTCATTTCTGTGAAAACAAACATCAGCGGGTCTAAAATGGCCACAATTCCGCTAAAAATGAGTAACTATGAATTTCCAGTAGATTTCATAGATCCCTATAAAATTCTTATATTGGTCACTCATGTGAGCAGAATCACAAAAATTCATTAACGAAGCGGATTCTAATTTCGCGTGCCGCATGACAGAATATTATCCTAATACGATTCCAATAAATTGGTCTTTTTAGACCAGCTGATTGAATGAACTGCTGTGAAAGTATAAAATTATTTTATCCTAATGGTCTGCAGTGCCTACTATAAAAACAAGGTTCATTATTTGGCACAATACCTTCGTTAGATGGGACATGTTATTTTAGTGCACCAATTCTGAATCGCTCCAAAATTGTTCCATACAGGTTATCTGCTCGATTTTTAGATACGATTTGAAAATAAAATTGCTCTTATTTATGGTAGAAGGGAAATTTTATCTTAGAAATAATTATTATTCCAGTAGCGTTTAAATTAGTAAGCCCTTGAACGATTCTCTAAATGTGTTACCGAGAAAGACCACCTTATAAGTCCTTATGAGAAGCTCTTTCTCGGGAACACATTCTTGGATGACGTTGCTCTTTTAGTAATAGCGTTTAAAATACAAATCAACATTACATTAGGTGGGAATCCATTACAGAGAAAATAAAAATGCCTTTTGTGATGGCAAACTTTTAACGACAAGTTTTTCAGAACGTCGAGAAAATTCAAAGGAATATTGATTCTTTAGAATTCATTAGAATGTCTGCTAACGAAATGTATAACCAAAAGTTTCTGTAAATTATTAGTAGTTAGTAGTCGTTTTAACAGTTAAAAAAGTAGTCTACCTTAGTGATCATTACTTCGCCTGAAGCAAATTGTTTAATTATATTAAATTGTTTAATGATTTAACATAACATTCATAAACTCCTGAAGACATTCATTACAAACTTTAAAACAGGTTTGTTCTCCGTAATATTATGTTAAGTCGCAGTGTTTTAGATCGTGTCGATTGTATCAAATGACATTTGTACCTCGTTCATTATTCGAATTGTTATACGTATAAAGATGGAAGTCTATCGTGGACCAAACGCCTACTGTCGATGAATAGATAAGCGAGAGAAGCACAACATGCCTAACGAACATATCTAGATTAGAAATTTAATTAACTGATGGTCTTCAAGCGTTGAACAATCTTCATAAATTATAGCTAAAAACTATCTTGATCAGCTTTCAAACAGTGAACATCGAAATCGGTTCATTTATTTGGGAATATCGATGACACAAACTTACAAAAGATACGCAAGTTGAAATTTATTTAGTAGCTACCTTCTTTTTGTGTCGAGTAAAACATAAGTCCGTTTGTTTGTGAAAATTTTCCTGGACATGTATTAAGTATATAAGTTTTACATTTTTGATTGTGTCAATTCGAACCGTTTTCTGGGTGAAAAATCTACAAAGGAATTAATAAATCCAAGCAGATATAAAGAGCCCTAGTTAAGCTTGTTTAAATATTTTAGCGCCGTACACAAACTGAGAGCACCAGGCGCCCATAAAAGCGGGGGGCCCTTATCTAACAGATTATAAAAGTTGTTAAAACAAAATATGTGGCAGTGTTAATACACAAACTTTCAAGTATGCTCTTGGAACTTTAGAAGTAGTTAGGAGTTTTTAGGAGGATATTTTTTCATTCAGTTAAGCTGGTAAACATTTTTATTTATTACTTTGGTAACACACTGATGGCAAGCGGTAACCGTAGTTTGTGAATGCTGTCTGGAAAGATGAAAGTGAAGGAAGAGAATCCTCAGAGAGCCTAACATCCAGATCTCGTCGAGTATGCTTTTCGGTTCCACATACTGGGTGACGATTGACGAGCTTTATTGACGTCCACTGGCGGTTTGTCATGAGCTTCAATCATCTTGTATGACGAAGTGCCCCTTGTATTCTACACCACCTTTGTCGTATAAAGTATATTTAAATGAGTTAAAAGCAACATCCAGGACTTGAACCGCGACAGTCTCTTTACGGGGCCAGGGAGAATAGAGACTCATATTCTCGTCTGTAGCTGTGCCTTGTTAGAAGCTTCGTCTGTAGTTCATGTTCATTTTAGAAGTATTGCCTTGAGTATATGGCATGTGGTACGGGCAACGTGAGTACAATTAGATAAGATATAGATACCAATGGTACAATTAGTTGCAAAACGGTTACCTACCTTTATGAATCGATGGAATAACTTCATAAAATATTACACGTACGATGGTAATAGTACAAGTACTGTACGTGTTATAGTTTTTAAGTTTTTTATCCGACTGCGCGATGCAAAGGAGTGGTAATGTGTTTATTCATATGAGTTGTTTCATGGTAGGTATTCGTATTATACTGAACTAAGACTAAACCACGACAACGTGACGAATGTAAAGTCGGTAGTTTTTCATTGCTATACTATGACTGAACTGGTAAAAAACCTATCGATTCGTCCACAGCCGGTGCCATCATAAGGGGTAATTTTGCTGCACCTTTTTTTTGTTTGGATATCAACCGTTTACTACATGCGTGCAACTATAGCGGTAAATGACGAGCCACCCTGCCTGTAATCAAGTAATTATATTTAATTGGCGCTCTAAGCTAAGTGTGAATTAACCAATTGAGGTTAAACACCAGGCACAATTGAGTGCTGGACCGTCTGGTGCCGAAAGCGCTCCATTTATCTACTATTAGGGTTTCATAGTGCAATAGAAGGCTTCTTATAAAAGGAGTCATACCTATCTGTGTTCTAGAGCGAAGTTCGCCAAAGATCCTCAGGAACTACTACTTTTAGAATCGGTGACCAGCAATTCAGTTCAGTTGTATTTCAGGTTCATATACAAACGCCGGCACTGGCCACGGCGTTCAACTCACTTTTCAGTCAAATCAACTGACGAAAGAAAGAAAGAAAGAAAGAAAGAAAGAAAGAAAAGTCTTTTTTCTGCACAGACATGCACGATAACCTTAGAAAAACATGAGCTTAAAAAAATAGTGCTGCACACAGTCATGCAGAACAGCGTTCGTCTTCAGCGTGATGCTGTTCTCCTGTTGACGCATAATTGTGCAGATAGTCGGATGCCAGTCGCAGTTAGGTCCACTCCACATACTGATTCATCATCAATGCAGTCCTTAAAAAGCACAGCGGTCACCGGAACCCGATACAGTATCGATAATTCTTAGGTCATGCCATTTTAAATATAGCCCCCGATCGTATGGTGCCAATATAAGACGCAGTTGCAAAATTGCCATATGCCAGTGCTAAATGTTAGATCGAAGTCTGATTGACATCTATGGTTCGCAAGGGGCCTTGTTGAAAATTAGCGCTAGACTAGAGATCACTCTAGCATATGTGGAACCAGACTCGATTCGGCATGAGATAATAAACGCTATGGTAAATAGTTCTATAACTTTTTGATGTCTTTACTCGGCCGAATACATTCTTTCTTTCTTTCAACGCAAAATGACTTGGCCGTAGTAGAATACAGTTTATACTAATGAGTGATTAAAAAAAACCCACATTTGAAGCTCCACAAGAGCCACCAATAATTTCAACCCACCTAACGTATAATTTGCAATGTGACACTCGAGAACGATCGGCATGCGGGCGGCCCCTACGTAATTATTTCTTTTATTAAATATCATAATGCTGCAATCGATTACGTCCGCAATATAAATAGCAGAGTTCGTCTCTGCGGGGTTGCTACGCAATCCCCTTACGTCCATATTACCCTTAGTAGTCAACCCCTGTAGGTACACCCGCTGCCGTCGGCCAGACGAAGATTATTTATTTGTTTATTTATTCACTTTCTTCCGAAGTTTGCAATATCATTTACGTTGATGTTATTGCTTTAGGATTAAGAAAGAATGCCAGAACAAAGAATAATTATGTCTCGTATTTTCTAAATGGTAGGCATTTCTCGTAGGTGATATACCATAAGTATGATTTTATTGATTGCTGCAGAAATAGAAAAACAATTCTCACAAATTCAAGCCAATATTCCAGTTCCGATCACATAAAAATGTAATTTCAGTCTTACAGCATATAATTTATTGTACTCTACTAAACAAAAAATAGCTGGATGGTGTAGCGGTTTGAGCATACCGCACTGACTGCCTCTGCGGCCAGGGATGTGGTTAGAATACATTATTTGTAGGGTATAAATTCTAAAGTATTGTATGACCATTTCTATGATAGTGCGATACAGCAGAATTCCAAAGTATCTAAATATATGTAAGTGGAAATACGATATAGAAGTGACCTTTGAGTTTAATGTAACCCGGGTCGCACTGATGGTAAGTAGGTAACTTATTATATTACACATGAATGTATTTAACGAGATATCAATTGACATAAAACTAGTTTTGATGCATTCTATCACCAATTTATTGTGAGTTATTTGATAGCTGCTCAATGCTCATGTCTCGAAGTGTAAAGTTATTTCAAAGTATCCTCATTCATTCACTCATCATCATTTCTTTATTTTTTTCTAACGAATCGACGGCACTTCTACTCAAAATTTATATTTTCCTAGTGTGCTGCTACCTGCATTGCGTGAACTGTTAATAAAAGTTTATTATTTAATTGATAGGTGCTGATTTCGTTCCAGGCGTCTTCAATCTTGCAATGTTTTGCCTGTTCATAAGGTTTAGTAATAGTATATAGAATCTCAAGCTGGTAGCACGGTTCATGTTTCAACCATCTTCTCTATTGATATTTAGGGTGTATGTTACTGTATTGTAAATTTCATACAATACCTACCACGAGATGTATATTATTTACGAATTTCTTAACCAGATAAAGAGTATTAAGTCCATATCATGCTTTGAAGCTTAAATGTATACACATGTACATTTATATCGAAATACTGAGAATCTTTTTAAATAGAGTTATCGGGTGTCGCAGACAGAGGTAGCAAAAGCAATATCTAAGGTTTTACGGACCCCTTTCTTTATGCTCCGGCCTAATCTTGAGATTAAAGTTCGCAAACGTTTCACAGGAAAGGTGCCAGTAAAATATATGTTTTATAAAAGTACGTAGACTGTAAGGTGCCATTTTCATGAGTAGGTACTTTCAGGAGTAAAAAAACTTAATTTTATGAAATATTCCCATTTGTCTTCTTAATGTACGGTCTTCCAAAAGTTTTTCTAAAACTAAGGAAAGGTTTTTTCTGGATTAAAAATAATGTCCTTTTCTGTACCTCTAAAAAGTTAATGTATATCATGATGAACTGAAATCATGAATAGTAAACTAATAATTAGTTCGTAAAATGTCAGCGTAATTACGTTTCTCCTCTTGAACCGGCCAAACTGCTAGATAACTCTTGACTCATCCATCTTCAAGTAGGTGTATGGCTTAAGTCATTTCTCTCGAATTCTCATAAAAGCATTCACAGATAAGACGGTATTAAAATTTTATTGAACATTTCACGACTGTAATATGCGCGTACTATATTACAATAACAATATACTCGTATTTATCGCTTCCCCGGAACCGCGCTGATAGCCGGTATCACGCGCAGGGCTGTGCGCCGTCATTATAGTGCGCATAAAATAATTCGTTATGGATACCAACTAAATTATTTATTACTACCAGTTTGAAGAGTGAATGCAGGGCTCCAAACTGCGAGCTTCGGAAGAGAACTGCCTTTCCACGAGAGATACTATGGAGTATGGAGCTATGCTACGAAGATGTAAAACTAAGCTATGAAACTATGTCACCGTCTACTATGCTATGCTATGTAGCGAGTAAAATCCGCTATGAAACTGCCTACAAATCTTCAAAATTGGAAAGTTTTCTCCATCCACAGCACACATTCATAATACCTATCTCTCTATATAAAAAACATAGCTTTAGAACCCATTTTCACCAGTATAATGGTATGTGGACCAATGAATATGATTGGTGGACATCAAACACATCCATGGTAACGTAGCAAAGGTAGCCTAAAGCCTAGAACAGTAAGGCATCTTCGTACAACTGTACCTACCGATTCTGTGCGCGCCTTTACGCGACATCAGCTGAATGTGATAAATTCGGCTCGGGCGAGGCTGTGCTGCATCGCGATAGCAATGTAATCCGCACGCTGACGCTCACCGTTCCGACACATGATTGTCATTGTTTTTCGTTAAATTATAATTAGGTGCAAAGACATAATAATACGATGTGAGAGAGAACGGAAGGTGGGTCGTACAGCTAGATAAACAGTGTGTGCATATTGGGCTATGTTCACTGAACAGTTATAGATGAATATTTGATGATTTTTGATGTCAAAACAGTTGAATGGATCTGGATGAAAATTGGCGCAGAGATATATATACTTAATCCGGAATAGCAATGTGATAAAATGTTTACAAGAATACTCTTTTGGTGTAGGGTGCTACATAACCATAAAATTTAACGAAATTTACGGACACTATAATTTACAGAGCTTTCTTTGCTCGGTTTACACTAATAAAACTTTCTAAATGCCGAGTAATTCCGTGTTTATTTCATTAAGTGGGTATTTTCAGTTAACTGTTATTACAGCTGAGAAATATTTATGTTACTATAGATCTGTTAAGAACTACCTATTTAAGTCGCCGATTCTGCATTATCTCTCTCTTCAGCCGAACGCCAATCTCAGTTGCACTTTGGAGCCTTTGACTACCCTAGGTCCACCTTCTCCTACTCTATCTCTCCGTTATTGGTTTAACTTTTAAGTAAATGATCTCTACAAATCTCTCAGATCATCATCATCGTCTATATGCAGATGATGATGATCTCTACTAATCTCTCTCTAATTTAGAAATTTAAAAAGGTAACCATTCGGAAAACGCAAAGGAAACGACCGAATAAATGCCCATTTAAATGTTCCCAACTTAATTCATTGACTCAATTAGAATTTTACACTAAGTGATTTCCAAAATGTGTTCGAGTTTTTCTACTGTTCTAAATCACGCTGATAAAGTACCTTCACATATTCAGTCCCAAATCACAGCCCTACATCCTACATCCGACAGGTCGTAAAGCGTCCTTTGTGAATGGACAGTGTGTGACGGAGATAGCATCGACATACCTACATATATTTTGAACTCCAGTGATTATGCCTCGGAATCCACTGTATAATTTACTTACTATTTCACGGGTACAAATGTGTTTAAACACTTTTATTAACTCCACAAAGAGCAAGTGAATATATTTGTGGCAGTAACTTTACACCTAAAGACTTCTTCTTCTTCTTCGAGTTAATGGCTGGATCTGATAACTAATTAGTGGTTTATATAAATTTTGTCGGCCCAAAACTCGGTCAACGCAACAGCGCCTTCCGTTGCTCTACAAAGGTCGTCGGTAGTATAGGTGAAGGGGCACAGCGAACAGGAAAGCAAATGACTGGAATTGGGCCCCGCAATTGCAGGACTCTTGCGACCGACCGATACAGCCCCATTTTAACATGTTTTCCCTACAGCGGCCAATCTGGGTCCGCAGGCGGTTTAAAGACTTCCTTGTTGGCCACTGTAGATGGTGTCCAGCACTGCAATTCACTAAGCGAGCACAACGATGCGATAACGATGCGAGGCGCAACGTAGATTGTCATTGGTCAGATTGTATCACGTCATTGGAAATCGACCAATGACAGTGTGTATCGCGCACATCGTTGCGACTCGCATCGTTGTCGCATCGTTGTGCTTTCTTAGTGAATTGCACAGCAGGAGGCAGGTCTTCGCTTGGTCTAATGAAACCTTCTGGAACTGGATGCTTATCCGTCCACCTAAAGGCTTGAATTATACAGAAGACGTTAAACGCATATTCAAAGCCATAGTATGCATCGATGCGATTTTCCTTTGCGATCGCGTCGATGCCTTATGCCTTATTTCTGTATAATTTATGCCTTTGACCGTATGCCTAACCGCTTACCTAAAGTGGTTAAGCGGTCTATGGATGCCTAGAACACCATCTATGTAGTGTAGATCATGTGATGCTATCTGGTGTTAAGTCAAAGTCAAAAGTCAAAGTCTTTATTTCTCAAAATAGTGCAACATTGTTACAGCTTTTTGACGTCAAAAACTCCTTAAAACTAAGTTTACCACCGCTTCCTAAGCGCTAATGGAGAAGAAACGGCGCAACAAACTCCACTGCGGCAGACTACGACTACAGGAACTCTAAGATGACGGAGAACCAGGAAGGACAAAAGGAAAGAAAACGCACGAATGCGAGAATATAGTAGATGATATCCTTTTAACAATTTGAAATTGGTTATCTATTCTTCTTAGTATTTTCCTGGTGGGCCAACTATCCATATAAGTGCATTTTCAGGCATCTATCCTCAAAAAAGGGGTCTACAGAAATCAAAATTTTGTTGAATCTACAATTAACAATTCAGTAAAATTGATTAAACTAGTAGAATTAATAGAAATTATTTATCAAAGTTAAATAGTTTTAGAATTAAGAGGTTATTTAAAAAAAGTGGAGCATCTATCCTCGTTTTACCCTAATTAAATTCGTGAACTTAGCTTCAATAATATCTAGGCACGTATTTTAATGTCATATTACACATAATCTCGCTGCTCCCTAAATACAGCACTAATGCAGTAAAAGACAAAGTTGTAGGTTTACCTTTGCGCCTATAGCCCTATCCTAAATAGCTACACGTAGGTCGTAGAGGGATACGGACGATACACAAGCGAAAGTCCCCCGGTACGCTATAATTCGCATGCCTGTCTGCCACCGGTACGGTTGGCAAAACAAGATAATTGTTTTATGTAGCAAAAAAATATATTTTCACTGTATAATACGACATTAAGGGCTAAATGGGAACTTATACGCGTATAATACTGGTCATGTATAATGAAAATATAGATACAGATGCCTTAAACGAAAATGTGGATTAATATAATAATATCATTCGTATTAGCTATGGGTGACGGTGAATACAGTTACTAATAAAGATTTTGAATGAAATTTTGAAGCATTTATTCTGCTAACTTTTCAAATCGATTTAGCTTTCTTGGCTTAGCGGTCAGAGCATTGCCCCTGTAAGGGAAAGATCGCGAGTTCGAGTCCCGCCCGCAGTCGATTCTTTTTCCTTTCTAAATCGGGTTGTAAAGCTTTTTTAGTAATACATAGGTATGAAATGTTTTGATAATGAAAGCACCAACAGTGTTATATTATCAACCTAAACAAGATAGCTTCAGTTCGAGACTAAAAATGGGTCACGGGAGACCGAGAGGCCTACGGAGACTCGAGTAAAGGCGATATTCTAGATTCCATTTATCAAATGTATTTGCTATTATTTTAATTCTGAGAGAGATATTATTGTCAAAAATAATTTGGTTAAAAGACCATTACGTTTCTCATTGGCATCGTAAACACTAAGCACATATAAAAAAGACAAGTCTAAAACTCTAGATCGTTTTGACATTTTTATAGTTCCTGACCCGTTTCAAAGACCTGATATTTTCGCGGTTTGTGTATAGATATTGATGGCGAGATTTTCACGACTTAAGTACTATGGTTCCTGGAGTTGCAGTTTATGTGTCATCACTTTAGTAAATAGCTTCATAAAAACTTTTATTAACGCGATGATTACCTAAATCCTGGCTTTGAAATAATGAGAAACTCTAAAACTTTGGCGGTGATAAAAATTTTATCTTTGACATTTCACAAAATAAAATAACAAGGTGAATTTGCATGCGAACGGTACCTACTTGCTGCGTAGTTTTTCAGCGATGTGTAGTGAGAGTGGAGTAGGATTATACATAATTGTGTGTTTATTTAGGGTTTCCTGCCTACTATTGCGCGGCTATGTCGCCCTAGTACTCGCTCACGTAATTATATCAGGTGGGGTACTGCGCTCCCTCGTGTATTTACTGTACTTATTATTTATCAAGCCTTACTCACTAATTTCAAGTATATAAGTTTATATACAAGGTGAGGCAGGGCGTCTACATAAAAAATCTAGTTCCAAACCCAGTTGCCCTGTGTGAAAGTTTCGCATTTCCAACTCATGCAAATATTTTGCATGTTTATTTTAGACAATTTTTAGTGAATAGGGAAGATTATGACACAATTATCATTTGTTCGAATCATTCATATCAACATGATGGAAACTGAAGACTAACTTAGGTGGATAATAACCCGCTCTCGGGTACATAGTGTACCATTATTTTGACGCACAGAGACGAACACAACAGAACGAACTACTTTCCTTCTACTAATATTTTAAATGTGGAGGTTTTTCAGTTTGTTTGTTTGATTTCCACTTATTAACAAAACCGACTAGGTTGAAGTTTGGTACATAGCCAGGAAGTAATGATATTGTTAGAATGTCTGCACTTGAAGTATCAGTGCTCAAGAATCTCAAATTATGGTAGAACTATGCAGATAATTATATCATTTTCGTTTATAAATTAAATTAATATAATTAAATTATAATTACGCAGGACTAACAATCATTTGCCTGCATCTGACCAGCCATCAGATCAACTTTGCTATTGTTTAACGTGGGTGCAAACGCCTAACAATGGCAGACTTTATCTTTGCATCAAATTGCATATTAATACATATTTATGTATTTTCGGGTATTCAGGTAGTACGTAAACTTAATTGAATTCATGCAAAAAAAAAAAACGAAATAACTTTGGAAATAGTACAACTCCAGTACATATAAAAAGGATATTGTGTACTATTGTACAACTTTGCTTAAACAATATACAGGAAAATGGTACAACGAAATTATGAGTCAAAGGTCTCAAAATCGTTCCCTGTGAAACTCCATTGGCTGGCTCCGAGCGCTCACGGCTCAAGCAATTAACGCAGTTGTTTTGAACTTCCAACGAGAAACTATTGGAAATAATCTCAACTGTGTAATTCCGCTATGAATTCCACAGTGAAATGAGCATGGTGGTGTGGCACACTCAGTCAAATGACTTTGTTAGCTCCTTTACGACACACCTTTTCAAAAACAAACACTTACGTTGGCTATTACTCAAAAATAATTACGGAGAATGGGTATATTTTGCGTTACGAGCAAACATGAAATTGCTTTTCGTTTCTCTGGCACTTTATGGCGTTTATTAAAGCTGTCCTTAATGGTTATTATTAATTATTAATATCCATCTAAAACAGAGAGCTGCTATTGCAAGAATAAAATAAATACGTGAGTCTTCTGTGCGTTGACGCTTTGGATCCTATGAAGTTTGTGAAATACCTACTTAATTTCGTTCATTTCATACATATACATATACATAACATACTTATACTGACGCCTGTATATCCCTGAAGGGATAGGCAGAGGTGTATTAACACCCACGTTTCGACAACTATGATTTTCGGTCCCATGTAGGTAATAGGGGGCGAGCCTATAGCCGTCAAGCGGGCACTTAGTCAAGGGCATGTCGGATTGAGAACAGCCATATCCCTTACCTTCTATGACACCCACAGGTTAATTTCAATAAAATATTATATTCTAGTGATGGCGGAAGAAAGCTAAACCAAGCGCATTATGTACTACATAAGTATAAAGCATAGTCTCCTCTAAAGCTAGTATCTTTGAAGCAAATTCTGAAGCAGCCTCGCTTCTCGTACCTATCTAAGATTTTGAAACCATATCTATAATAATAATCTCCAATTAATTTCATAATTAGAAACAGCTATTAATTCCGTGTCGTATATGGCACGGTTCCCGCCACGTAGCATGTTATAAACGGTACGTCGCGGCGCGTTTATCGTTATCAAGTGACGACGGTTCCACGAAACGCCTACCTACGAGCTTCGGGCGGCCAGGTAGCGCCGCAGTCGCACAAAAAATTATAGGGATGTGCGTGGCGCGTCACATGTCGATTCCACCACCTGCCGAATAATGCTGTCCTTGTAGCGACGAATGTAGGACATGTATTTTTACGTTGATGAATATCATACATAATTGCATTATACATATACATGGAGATATAGGTTACATCGACCATCGGAAATTAATAATTATTTAATTTTTTTTAATAAGTTAGTTCAGTTATACGTTTACTTTTTTATCAATAAATTACTGTCTTCTGTCTGTCTATCTGTCTAGTAAATATTCAGTAATTTTAATGAAGAAAAAATGAATGAAGGAATAATAAAAAGTGGCTGTGACATACGGACGGACAGACATGACGAATCTATAAGGGTTCTGTTTTTTGCCATTTGGCTACGGAACCCTAAAAATTAATAAACAAATGACGTCGCGTCTAAATACTTAGATATTTTTAAGGTCTTCCATCAATATAACTTGAACTCTATCGTCGAATTTGACTTCTGTCGTTAGCTTTATCTATTATGAAAGTGTTATTTGTTTTTATTTTGAATAATCTGACATCATAATAACTTTAATAAGTTTACTGTCTTTAAGAATTTGCGAACGTACCTAAGTGCTGGCTATAAAGTTTATTCTACACATAGTAATGTTACGGCTCACACTTGAACAATTACTGTCACTTTTATACATGATACATCATATTCATTGAAAACTATAAATGTCAGTTCAATTAATTTATTATGTTTCTTTATTATTCATATACTTATGGGTAAAAAATATGCAGTTATTGTATGTGAAAAAATATAAAATGGTCATTAACTTTAAGTTCAGATAGCCGCAGATCAGTGAACGCATATTTTTGAAAACCAGTTTTAATTCACATGATCAGTGATAAAATTTATTTACAAAAAATATTGAATGTGCCGAGCAGTTTGAGTTTTGCATAAGTAGTCCTCATAAATTAGAACACTTTATAATAAGCTGGGATATGTATAGTGAAATCGATATCTTTAATTATAATCGTCTAAATATTAAGTAGGGATTTAGCTATGTATGTAATTGTGAGAGTATATTTTTATAAGCGCTTGTAATTACTTATTTCTGCCAATATCTCATAGGTGAGTCTGGGAGGGCTTTTATAAGGCACATCTGCTAAGTAAAAATGAGCATATTGTTAGCATATTTTACATTTTTACTCAATTCTAAATTATTACACAAGTATGCAAAATAATTTATTATACCGATTTATATCGAGTAAATTAGAAATATGCTAACACAAAACCTTAGTCCGTAGTAAATGTCGATATTATCGAGACGCAATATTTTCCCATCACTAGACCGCTATTCCCACTTCCCATCGCACGACTTTTTTCTATCCACAAGAATAATAAGCATTGAATATTTTTTTAGTAAGGACTTAGGCAAGCCTTATCGCCAGTCCTATCCTAACGTGGACACATTTGAATTTAAATGAAGTTTTTTAAGTTCGATTTTGATTTTTTAAGACATGAGAACTGATATGCTGTAAAAGTAACATTATGGACATTCATATTGTTGTTGATTTTTTTTTTGCAGTGAGCGTCAAGTTGTTTTTTTTTTTCATTTATTTACCAAAATATATATAAACGGATATAATTACATTATAGTTGTTATTACTCTAGAACGAATGAGGTTGCTTTTTCTACAAAGTTTGTAAAAATAGAGTTCTATGAAGATTTTTCTAGAGCTTGTTTTACTGCAGAAACTGAAAACTTCACTGATATAAATTGATATAAATTGCTCCAAGGTTCAAGGATTAAGGAGAACAAATACTCTTTAATGTCTATGAAGGAACTTACTAACCCACCTTCGGCCATTTGCAATCGTGATGAAAAACTACGTAAGTAATTATTAATTAGTGCAATAATGAGCAGTTTTCCAGTAGGTATAATAATCAGTTGGTTTTTAATTCATCAAGAGATGGCGCTAGCATAACTTTTGGTAATTTTAATATAATCTGTGGTTTGTTGTTGTCCTTTTCGCGTCGGTCTGTAATTTAAAATAATAATATTATAATTTAAAATAATTTCATCAGAAAACATGTCAAAACATCTATGTAAAGTAAATCAATACAAAACCGAAGATCATTTTTTTCCCATAAATTAGTTACCAAAAGTGCCGGCTGCGCCATCTAGCTTGTCTTTAGGAACCCTATAAATACCTACTGGAAAACTGCTCATTGTGATTCTGATTTGCCTATCTATCCCCAGTCAGCATAACAACGCTGATCCATCACAAATAAAGAACCCCAACTCTTCATAAAAAGTAAAACTAAATCCGCCCAAACTTCTACCAACAAGTTAATTAGTTTCCGCCATCGTCTCTCGCAGGCGATCGGTACATCGGAACAGGCCCTCGATTCTGTGGAAACAATACCAGTGTCGTACCATAGTTATTGCAAAAATTGACACAAAATTTTAAACTTTATTGCTATAGACTTAAAATCGAAAAGAATTTCATTACACTATTTTATTCACTATACAAAAACTCATTTAATTTTGGACTTTAAATCTATACAGATAAAGTCTAAAATTAAATGCCAATTTTGCAATGACTGTGGTACGACAATGGTTTTACATTAGCAGAATCGAGGGCCAGACCCGGGCCTCGATGACTAGATAGACTCTGCTAGAGTAAAACCACTGTCATGACACTGACACTACAAGAAAAATTCATTTAATTTTTACCTTTAACATAATACAGTTAAAGTTTAAAATTAAATGGTTTTTTGTAGAGTGAATAAAAGAGCGTAATGAAACTCTTTTTATTTCATTTTTTACTGTAATTCTATAGAAATAAGGTCTAAAATGTAATACCATTTTTTGCAGTCTCTGTGGTATAAAAGTGGTGCTTGAACAGAATTGAGGGCCCGGTCCAACACCATGTAATAATAACGACAGGGAGACCGCTTCATTAGTACCAACTCCGAAATAGTCTGAATTAATAATGGGAGCCGGTGTGAACCTGATGGATCGGTGCACCGGCGACAAACGATGACGTGGAACACGGCTATTCAATGCAGTATTTTATTGGAACAGTTTGAAGACGAGTTTTCGATTAAAATTTTGAATAGATCGTGTGGGGTGGCTGTTATTTTTAACCGACTTCAAAAAAGAAGGAGTTTCTCAATTCGTCCGAATATTTTTTTATGTATGTTCATCGATTACTCAAAGACGCCTGGAACGATTTGTAAAATTATTTTTTTGTTTGATATATTATACTTCCCAGGTGGTCCCAAGTAAATTTTATCAAAATCGGTCAAGCAGCTTATTAAATATCAACAAAAATCGGTTGAAGTCGGTTTTTTAAATGTTAAATTTGGTGATTATAAAAAATGTAAGATGCTCTTCCGTAGGAATTCCCGTTTATATAGGTACGTCTCAAGAGTGATTTAGGAGTAATCTACGAATATTTTTAGAATTACCGACCAATTAATGATATTACAATCTGTATCATGTGGGGACGGCGAAAGAATGCAAGTATCACCACCCCATCTCATCCGAAGAGTATCGTGAGACGCCTCTTAAAAAATACGCAGACAATATCACTGCGAGAGAAGGAAAACTCGAAATAAAACCCTTTGCCAACCCGTCTGGCCAGAGTGGAAACAGTAGGCCAAAGTATCCCAACATTAGGAGAGGCCTATGTCCAGCAGTGGACTGCTATAGGCTAAATGATTGATGGTAATCATTGTCAAACATTGCCTCTGATGTCATTTGTATTGCGAGGTTGAAACAGTTTATCCTCTGACATGAAAAATACATAATTGCAGCCTGTTTGCAATGCTGGATGACGTAGCAATTAAACAAAAAATATCGACTTAATTTTATACATCACTAGCTGACCCGGCGAACTTCGTACCGCCTTATTTTCCGCCCGCGTGTATTCTGATCCCGATTTATCAGTGTTTCTCTACAATATTATGCATGTATTATACATATAAACCTTCCTCTTGAATCACTCTATCTATTAAAAAAAAACCGCTTCAAAATCCGTTGCGTAGTTTTGAAGATTTAAGCATACATAGGGACGGACAGACAGCGACAGCGACTTTGTTTTATAATATGTAGTGATTATGCTTCGGTTTTGATAAAGTATTTGAAACGTCTTTAAGAATATTTTTTCTGCTTAATAAAAAGTCCTAAGGTTTCTTACAAGACTGACTGATTGACATGTCATGTACTGAAGACTGACATCAAGACAAAATAAATATTGCGTGACTTCGCTAATAAACGGGATGTGCACAAGTCACACGATCACATACACCTTCACAAGTAAAGGTTAAGAAGAATTCAGTTGTTAAGAAGTGTATTGTCATCTGCAACCTAATTAATTTTTTTTTAGTACAGTTAGTAGTAGTTACAGCTGGAAATAATGGCAGGGATTAGACAGTCAAACTGCACCCTTCACGACCCTGTCAATATTATTGATGGATGTGCAAAAGCGATTCGTACTTACCTATATTGATGCCGATATTATTGAATCGCGATAACTATTACGCATGCCAAGAAAACCTGATAAACAATAAACATTTTGTTTTTCTTTTCTTGAAGAGTCAGTTTGCGAGCAGTAGAAAATTAATACATATCTCTGATCGTCGGTATACCAGAACATGTCCAGTCCATGCCCTCGTAAGAAATAATTGTGAGCTTCGAAATAACTGGTGATGTGCTTAGTTAAAGATAAAAGGTGCCGCGCCGCTCGCATTTAACCGTAAACCGATTGATATTGACACGCGAGTACCAGGACCTCATCTGTCGTAGAGACGTTGACGACCAATATTGACACTCCACATGGTTCAACGGAGTGGTTGGTGACGTCACTAAAGGTCTAGATGCCAGTTTAGTGCAATCATTTGGTGAAATTACCTGGAAAATATTGCGGGAGTTGGGAAATTGGTGATGCGCTCTTTCAAAATTGATATTTTGCTACATCATATTTTTGCTTCACGTACCGCCGCTTTGGCTCGTTATAATATAAAAAATGTTTGTTTCCAAGTAGTATTCCCAGTGGCATACACAGGTGCCTATCATTACAGTACGCAGGTGCCGTCAAATAGCTTCTAATACTACCTTAACCCTGTAATACTCGATATAGAGACTCTATCGGCAGTGTCTGAGCAATTTAATGTTAAATGCTAATTAGCGTCCGGAAATCGCGTCCGGATAGGGGGCGGATTTAATCAGACAGCGCCTGCGGGTTTATGCTCAGGTTGGCACTTTGGGGTCACTGACTTTGATGGAGCTTCAAAGTAGATCGGGTATTGCCAAGGGCAAAAGTTTCGTAGTTTACGACTACGATTTTTAGTAGGCTAGATACGGCATGTGCATAAAATAAAATAATGTGGAAACTGGGCGTGTAATTTTTTCACTGTGTATTTAGTGAAAATCCTCACTGTTAACAGATCGTTTACTAATTGGTACATTTCGGCGTCTAATATGTAGATTATTATCCATTGACAAATTCAACTTTGAATAAAGTAGGGATGCGTAAAAGCGCGGATAGCTTCCGCACCGCATCATTTTCATGACACTTGAGTTTTGGTGGTTTTTAACCAACTGTAGCTCATCTGATGGTAGATCGTAGTCATATAACATAGCCCATGAAGGCTTGTGACATCTAGTATCACGCGTTGTTACCTACAGGGGAGGAAAAATATAATACCTAAGTGTTAAAAAACTTATTTTCTGAAGTAATTGAAAAAGAAAATTGCCTTCTGAACATCGAACTTTTCATTACAGCTACTCTATTCACTCATAAGATGCAAGGAAAGCTGCGTACAATAGACATTAGCAGGTACTTTTTCTCATAATTTCCAGCATTTCAGCTTTCAATAAACTAGTATGGAGCTATCGAGACGTGAAGTACTTATTACTGCAATAGTACAAAGGGTGTGTTGTGAGCGTGAACGGAACCTTAGGGCTCAGGGAGTCTTGGCTAACCGTAATCCATGATATATTACTAAGAGAAGTTATGGTCAGTTCATATTCATAATATTCTTTATTGTATAAATACATTTTAGAGATACAATATAAAACGGTATTTTATGTATAAAGGCGAGCTGCAATCTTCCCGAAAACCTTAGAGTTATTTATAGGAACAGTTTTCTACAGGGAAGATTTGCAATAGCAGCTCAGAGTTCAAAAAAGGTCGATGTCGATCCGAATTGTGTTAAAAATCTGTCGACTTACGGTGTGCTAGGTTGCTTTGCAATTGAATTGCATATATTAGTTATATAAATCTTATTTTCTTTTACAAATCCAAAGGTTAACAAAAAGAAAAACTATTCTAACGTAATGAAAGCCTCATTAAAAATGTGAAAAATATATTCAGATTTTTCACAAAATCAGTATCACTATTATGTATATTAAATGTATGAGATTTGACGTTTATGACATAATATGTCCACGACTGTCATATACGTCAAATCCCATACATATGTCATTCTATTCGACAATACGCCGCCGGCCAACGAATTACCACTTGTCTAGGGGAGCTGTGACTATAGCAAACTATCTGCCTAGTGAGGCTCCTGCCCTTAGCCACACAACTTGCACACAAGTGCCGGGGCGGCGCGGCGCCCGAGGCAGCCCGGTCACCAGTCCACTACCCCGCTCATTTGCATCAGAGCCAGCGGAAACCGCGCTAGTTCGTAGCTAGCTATAAAAATATCCTCGCCGCGTATTAATTACAATAATACCGGTTATACTGAGGATGTTGCGATATCACATGCAAGCGCAATCACAATAAACTTAACGTCTAATAATAGTTGTGCACCGTGGTTTCACCAGCTTATGTTGCTCTTAAGGGCTACAAGCTTTTCCCAGAACTGGGAAAGACACTCAGTCCTAGATCTCGATTTATCTGAGGACTGGTTGACAGGTTTGACAGATTGTCTATTCATTCTATCCTCAGATAAATAGAGATTCAGAATTGAGTACCATTGTAGAATACGGGCCTTAGTATTCTTGTAAACCCCTCCAATAAAGCTGAATTATGAGAAAGTTCGTATCGGTAAGGTTCGAACTGACAAACTCTTGAATGGCTCGTCGTCGTCGCAAAATATAAATCATATTTTTAAAATATTTCGAAAAGTGAGGAATCGATTTAGAAGATATTGGAATTTCATGTCTGAGAAAATAAAATGAGAAATGTGCCGACAACGTTGAAATTCCTTCTATCGGATTCTGAGATTCCTTGAGTGTCGCGTCACGCTCAAGATCTAGTTTCAAATATAGTCACGGGAAAGTGTTATTTGTTTGTGACGTAGCCAACAATGTTTTCTCTGCATGAATATGTTGGCTGGTTTAGGAAAGTATAATCTTATTACCAGTAATACAATGTCAAGTAGAAGTATGCTATGGAACTGTCCCCTGTCCTTTAAATAAATATGTATTCGTTTTTTCAATAGTGTGAAAAGTAGGCTGATAAGACAAGGCTCATTACAATGGGGGTCTCTGCTCAAAACTCTACTCACTGTCAGATACCTAGATACTCTCTTGCTCTCGGTTACTCAAACACAGAAGGAATTATTTTCGATTCGAGCCGCTTCCAACCGGTCTTATTGGAGATCTATAGGGGAGGCCTATGTCCAGCAGTGGACTTCCTATGGCTGAAATGATGATGATGATGATGAAGATTGGAAAAAGTGAAACGACTCAGACGGGACTTAAACCCGCGACCCTTTACAGGGGGAATGCTCTGACCACTAACCTACCAAGACACGTCTTAAGTGTTCCAAATTCTCCTATACAGCCATCTTAAGTAACATCTTAGATAAGCTAGTAGGGATAGATGTAATAGGCCCATAGGGGATAGAAAAAGTCCTTAATATAGGTATTTAAACTATGATATTCGTTCACATTACTATTAGTGTTACCTGGATATTTACCATGTATTTGTTTCGAGTGTATGATATTTTGGCGCCGTTGCAAGCACCATGATCACGGAGGAACTTGAGGATACTCAAAACAATACATGGTAAATATCCTCATAGCTCTAATAGTAAAATAAAAAGGCATTCAGTTTTAAATTCGAACAGAAAGTCGCGCCCGGTTACAGTAGAACCTCATAAACACCATATAAAAACTTCGTAGACAGTTTTGTTTAGCGATGTTGTCATCGTGATTCAGTAAACTGCACCGAGACGTGCTATTTCCGTTAGTGGGCCTCGCACTTTTTGTGACTAATCGCACTGCTCGCTGAGTTGACGCTAGAATTATATGGTGAACAATAGACTCGTCTATCTGCATGTAGACGTGACGACAGGATTCATACAAGTACCTTTAAAGAACTATTTCTTTGTGTATTATGTTTATACAGGTCGTGAAAATAGTGTCAGTTTAACCATAATCACGCCGTGACTGACGAAAAACCTATCATATAATAGCCGTAATTGTGGTTAAACTGACAGCAAAACCTACCGTGTAATGTGCACCTTAGTTGTCTTAGTCGTAGGCAGACCTATAGGCAGAAAATATGACATAGCGTCATAATAAGACCGTCCGTCATGCTATTTGCAATCGCAGCGGAGTATTGTGTTACCAAGCCGCGGGAATTGTTCAAATCAAAGGCCTTAAATTAATTGAATTAAATAAATTTCGTGTTATCTTTAAGCATTCTACGACAGCGTTCACAAAACAGTTACAAGATGCATGCTGATAGATTCAAAGGTTCACGTTTGAGAAATGGTCTTGAATAATAAATTGTGGTTGGAACGTCGACATGGGAAGGGCCATAGGTGGTCGGTTACGACTCGGGCGCCATAAACTGATGGAGGGCTTCGTGTGCCATCCATTCTAAGGCGTAACTACATAGATTTGTAATAAGCGGTGTTTGTAATGGTGGAAACGAAGGCAGAATAATGGATGTAAGATAGAAGAATGTTTTCTTTTTGATGGGAAACATGTTTTAGAGCTCCTTGGCAGTAAAACCGACTGTTAAATGGTATAACGACAAACAGCGTGACCGTCACCGCCTCAGACTTTGCTGGATATTTATTTAAATTAGAATTTAAAGCATCAGTTATAAATTAAGTGTTTACATTAAAAATACTTTAGATTTTTCTATATACATATTCATCAATTACTTCTTTAGTGGTTATATTTTTGATATCGCATCTGCCTGTGATGAACAACTTTTTTTAAAGTAAGAAGTAAAGTGCCTAAATTAGAAATTAAGTGGATAATAACAATAACCTGATTATCATAACATATAGATATCATACACATACAATAGCTTTCAATGTATCCAACATTCAAAGTTATTGTATGTCGAAATGATATTTGCAAGATTTTCAAAAAAATATATTAAGACTGGTAAAGCGGACCCCAGACTTCCTATAAAAGTATGAACTTCGTATCGAAACAAAGTATGAACTTAAATAGCACTCAGAAGGCTAATCAATGAACGTCTACCTATCTACACGGTAAAGAATAATTAATTTCGTTACGTTTGTTTCGCCCATCGAGAGACACACCGAGCGAATATTGTGTTAATAGTGTTGCTGAACGATGAACGAAGTTTCGACTTACAAACTAAGTTAGGACAACTTACTGCGTGAGCACTCGGTCACTTTGTATACCTGGAACCAAACATTCATGTCGTTAGTACATTATGGTACACAGAATTTCACAGAGGGTATAATTATCTATGCGATTTTTTAAGAATACCAAAGTTTTAAGATGCATAGACCGAGGTGATGGCATATGAACAATAGCGCAACAGATTTATGATGCCAGGAACATGTCTAGATCGATTCTAGGATTACCCTACCTAGACGTGCGTATGTTGATTCAATAGAGAATACGTTAAGGAAGGGTTAGAATATAGAGGTTTCACAACTGGCGAGCAAGTATTAAAACAATATGGTAGTAGAAGTAAGCGAAAAGCGAGGATCGTAGCAAGTCTCGAGTAGGTTGTAGAGCAATGTTTTTTTCTACATCATGCGGAGAAGTGCCTAATCGTGTGATTTCAAATACCATACTACATTTTCTCAATTTCTGAGAGTATCATTCTCCCTCTACCTTCCCCTCGCGTATTTCGGAATAGTTTTAATGGTTTAATACCCAAGGTGTAGGCAGAGTCATTTCCCACGTGCGAGGTAAGCCCATTGCATTTTCTAAAGGCCAATTTTTTCTGACCGCAGATAGATAGCTAAATATAAATAACTAACACCGTAACCGTTTACCGTAACTGTTACTTTACATAATTATGTGAGTAGTTCCCCGACATACGATTCCCATCGTTATTCAAAAGAAACAAAACGAGTACATACTAGAGAGGACTGGGTGCACATGTGGCGAATCGAATTACCCACACATTAGAACTGTTAGATGTTTATTTGTTTTTTGTTTAGTGCGCGCGGCGCCTGCGCGTCCGAGCTACTTTATGACCATTGCTGTGTACATTCTGTAGGCTTATGAGCTCCTGGTAGGACGGATGAGATGCTTTATTGAGAATTGTTCTGGAGTGCGTAATAACGTATAATTTCAGGGAGATATCTTGATCCCAAGTCCCGAGAGAACGAGGCTTTGGGGTGCGCGGATGGGTTTGATAGACTATCATTGGTGAATTTTAGTTCCTCCGCCGCTGTAACATCCCGTGCCATCCTCAAAGGACACAAAAAAACGCGTACTGCTCATAAAGAGTACATGTTTTAACGTTACTGGGGTCTAATATATGTCGGTAACTATTATACATGTAAAGTTGCATTATGATCTTTTTTGACGCTCTGGAGTACGATCTAGACTTTCTATCTTTGGACAAAAGTCGAATAAAAAGTGTTTTAATAATGTTAAAATACCTTGGCTTTAATATCACATTTCAATTATTGCGCAGCACCTTTGATGAATATGTTAATTAGGTATTTGCTTGCTATAATTATGTATTCTAACATTCATAAAATAAATATTATTTTAACATTTTCCACAATAACATTTTCATTATATACACTACGTAACCTAATGAGTAATGACATTTACATGGTAATTGTAAATTTTGAATACTAATTTTCGATTTTTCTAAGAAATAAAATAAAGTAAAATGCAACCTGACAAACCACAAAAACAAATAAAGAAAAAGAACCTTCATAAAAAGTTCATTTAATGATATGAATGAATGGAAAATGAATGAATTTCGGAAACGCACGATCACGTCATTTAACGTCAGTTCAAAACGCAAGAACTTGCATTGCATATGAAGCTAAGTTAAGGAAAGTATGTATGTAAGTAATGTAAGTACTTTTAGCTTTACCGGGGCAATTTTACGCCCTCAGTTAATATTGACCATAAGCGAAGAAGCTTCAGTAGCTTAGTAGTTACGGGGTCGGCTTTACGATAAAGAGGTCCCGGGTTCGAATCCTGGCCATTACACTATCGACGTGAACCCACTCCTAACACAAGCAATTTAGCTTAGCTGGAGTGGTTAAGAGGAATATTAGTAATTTCGGTTGCTCATATTCTTTAAAAAAAGGAACAGTATGCTAAACATGCAACCTGTAAAAGTGACCGAAACTTTAAATACTTCGTTGTCTCCCAGAAAGAAAAGACGAAGGGAGAAGACGTTTTCATCTCCTATTCCATCTTGTTATTGACAATGCGTAAGTGACAGTTGTTTGCCATCTTGCGTTTTTCTTCCACCGCCACCAAATTCTGTTTGCAAGGTGTTTTATAGTCCCATAGCGGTACGTTACGATGAGTGCGCGACAATTACGGTGGCGATACGTCACCGCGACGCGTCTTAAGCACCACAATCATTTCAACAGTTTTCCTCGCCACCGGGAGACCGACACAAGTTATAAGCGAGAGGATGATTCTTTTATTTGCTTATTATCTTGGCGTTTTTCTCGGGTGGTCCAAGTTTTTTACTTCATGAGTCTGGAATCCGCTTACTCCTTCTCCTTTTAATTTGGTTTGTAGGGATTTTATGGGGGTGATAGCCGTCTTATGTCCCATCCACAAGACGGAAGCCACCGCCAGAGCCTTAATCAGCAGGTGTACCGGTAGGTCTTGATGAGGCCTTATACACCTCGTTTATATTTTCTAGTCTTATCTGTTTAATTTGCTATTTAGTTAAATTTTTGCGTCTAAAATTTAACATTGCTACATTATATTTACAGAAACTAATAGTAGTTGACGGTTTTACGAGTGTCATGTCAGCACGATATCATTTTACTGCTTGTCATTGTAATTATAGCTGTCATGGGTTTATTTTTGTTTAATTCACACATCAACAGATCAATGGAACTCGTAGCACGATTTTGTATCATATTTATTTTTTTGTATCAATTCATCAAGTAAGCATTTTTGGAAAACTGCAACGCGTATACTTATGATCACCATTCAATCTCTGCATAGTGTATCGGTTACTGATTAAGTGATTTTTTCTTAACGAAATGCTATCAGATTCTAAACTATTAATTTTAAAGAGAACACTAATAATCCGTGTGCTCAATTTCACAAATTCTGTAAATTCTGTAGAATCGTGTAGATTCTTAAGTTCAAAATCTTTGCAATAGTGTATCGATTAGTATTTTTTTCCTCAATAAATGCTATCAGATTCTACATTCTTTATTTTAAAGAGAATACAAAGAATCCCTGTGCTCAATCAATCTCACTAATTCTGTAAATTCTTTAGTAACGTATTATTAGGTCCAATATCTTGTGACTTAGACCCACAGGCTGTAGTACTCTGTAGTGTCTGTACGAGTCCCAAGACGCTCGTCGGCGGTCCCGGGACATCGCGACATTACTCATCGGTCAAGTGCGCTCCTGGGATCGAGCGAGACACAACACAGAGCTGTCTCTTTTGTTTTATGAAGTGAAACATTTCACAGTGTGATTATAGTCACTTTTCACGATTTCGGTTTCCTTCTGTAAGAAAGCAATGTTGCCTTTGATCGGTTTTTACACGTCGGCTTGCAAAAGTAGTGTAATGTTTTTAGGGTACTGGTATGTGTGCGAATTTCTTTATTCCACAAAGAACAGATTTAGATGTATAGATTACAAGATAATATGACCGGAGATGTATTTTCATTGATTCCGCTAGAATAAGTTTGTAGGCTAGCATTTCGACAACTTTGCTTTTTGGTTCACATAATAAGGAGCTAGACTATTGTCGTCAACCAGAGTTCTTTATAGGCGGTATGTTTAATGTCTGATGGAGATCCCTATCCTATATCTTGTCACATTGTAAGACATCCGAAGGAGGTATTACTTTAATTGTAATGGATTTACCATACAACTGAAGTAGCTAAACATAGGCTAGTTATATTTCGAATCGGTATTCATATTATAGAGAAATGAGAGATAAAACTAACCATACACGCTTAGACCGCTAAAACAGTTCCGTAAACATTGGCACAAATACAGCTTATAATTTCGGAAAATGGCAAGTTCCCACGATAAAGCGCGGTCTGTGCAGCGGTTGCTAATGTCCATACTCAAATCTCGCTAAACATTAACAGCACTATCGATTTGTCACCGTTCGCCAGCCAGTTCCTTCCCAATAAATAATTCCATTAAACACTATTCGCTATTTATTACGGAAGACATTAAACCTAATAAAGACGAATGTCTGTCTGTTGCATCAAATTATATACCAGTCGTTTATCTTGCCGCTGGCTCCTCAACCAGTCGAACAAATGTGACAGATATACTACTTCAAATGTTTGACATTTACACGTGCGCCATTTGTTTTGAACAACGGACAGACATTTGTTATGGCTGCCCTGCAATATTCTAGAATAGTCATTGAATGAATTAGTATTGCACGATTAAAATATCCATATCCATACTAATAATGTTATGAACGCAAAAGTAACTCGGTCTGTCTGTTTGTTACGCTTTCACGTCTAAACCATTGAACAGATCTTGATAAAATTTGGTACAGAGATGAACGCAGATCTCATAGGCTACGTTTTGTCGCGAATTAAGAGGTTGAAATAAGGTATGAAAGTTTGTCAAAGTAATTTATCCATGGTTCATTTAATTGAGCGCGCTATAACGATATTCATATTTATAACATGATTGTCAGAATCGGAATGTAGGTCTTAGTTATAAAAGTAAATTCAGACAGGTGTACGTAGAAAATAAAATTAGAGATTTCGGTTGCTAATATTCTTAAATAAAAAAAAAAACTACAATATACTATACGACAGGCGTACATTGCCTTTGGTATACGACAAAGTACTTTCAATGACTACCTTAACCCTACAATTTCGTGTCCATTCCTGTGAGCGGTGGAGCCGCGTCAGTCAATACTGCAGCCCAACAATTTGTGCTGACCACCTTGGCATTATCGCGAGACAGTTGCACGATAATAATGCGGGTAGGTAGGAATTTTCTCGGCCAAGAGTGACGTGTTGTCGACAGTACAACTATAATTTATAGCTTCTACTAGAATTGAACTTATATTCGCACATTCATAGGAAACAGAATTAGAATTGTGATAGGTAAACAGAATTATTTAAAATAATTTCTTTTGTTGTTAAGATGTCAACTTTGACTTTGACAAAAAAAAATCAGGCAGAAGATTTTTCAAAGCCGTCCTTTGACTTGTTATGATCTTTAAAATGCTACTGTACATACATCGCTTTTTTGACTGTCATAGTAGTCACAAATTTCGTACAAAAATTCCAATGACGTAGATATTATATATATAGATACGTCATACTCATACAACAACATGACCGCTTGCAATTTTGCAATAATGGCGCAAACACTAGTATAAAAAAAAAGTTCATCAAGGTATTCTTGATAGTCTGGCCAAGGCCGCATCAAAATCTGTCAGTAGTTTTTACATCCATCGCGGACAAACAGACAAGAATTCAAAAAATATTTTTTTTGTGTTTACTCATTTTCTTTTTTTAAATATCTCCATGTAAACACACGACTACTTTACAATTTTTTGATAGTATAGCTACCTATACCTGTAGACGTAGGGGAGTGTCCACTCTGTAAGTACCCTACACTTTCCAATCACGGTAACGACCCTCGGGACTGCTCGTCGTAATGGTCTTAGTGGAGGCACACAAGGGGACGGCCCGTGTAGCGAGAGATTCCGAATGTATTGATATACATGTTAAAGGCACTGTACAGCAGTTTGTTCACCACAAGTAGCTATAGAGTGTGTACAAAGTTTCGTACTGGATGGATTGGAAATGATTAAAACCTTTTTGGAGAATGACATTTCGTAATGTGTTAGCCTAACGCAGTCCACTGCTGCTGTGCAATGAGCAGTTTTCCAGTAGGTATAATAATCAGTTCGTTTTTAAATCATCAAGAGATGGCGCTAGCATAGCTTTTGGTAATTTTAATGTACTGTGGTTTATTTGTGCGATGTTGCCAAAGTTTAATTTCATTCACCCATATTACAATAGATAAAATATGATAAAACGCTTAATTCTTTCGCATCACTGTCTGTAATTTAAAATATATTATATTTAAAATAGTTTTATCAAAAAAAAAATGTCAAAACATTTATGTAAAGTAAATCATTACAAAACCGAAGAACATTTTTTCCATAAATTAGGGAACACTAGATGTAAGACCACACTCTACTTACCAAAAGTGCTGGCTGCGCCATCTAGCTTGTCTTTAGGAACGCTATAAATACCTACTGGAAAACTGCTCATTCACTAACAAGCACAACGATGCGACAACGATGCGAGTCGCAACGATGTGCGCGATAGACACTGTCATTGGTCGATTTCCAATGACGTGATACAATCTGGCCAATGACAATCTACGTTGCGCCTCGCATCGTTGTCGCATCGTTGTGCTCGCTTAGTGAATTGCAGTGCTGGACATAATGTGTAAACGAAACAAAATAGGGTTAAAAACAGTTAGTAGGACTAGCACCAACAGTGTTAAAAAAACGTAGGTATGAACTTAAGATATAACTGAAAGGGGTAAAGAAAAAGTGAGCGTGTATGTCGATTTGAGTGAAATTTGTAACACTATGGTCTTCTTCTCTTCTGTATCTCTGCTTCTCTATCTTGCAACTTTTAAATGCATGGTCCATAGTTTACGTGGATATTACTTAGTAAAATAAAACGAATGTTTAATGTTCAGTTTATCCTAAAATAACAAAATAATCATGATAAAATCCGTTTAACTCATTTCCATTTCATAATTTAAATACATACTATTATAATAATGTAATGGAACATATTTATGTTTAGTTAAACGTACAATAACTTTATACATCATAGCATAGTACGTCACAGTGATGTTAAATGCATATTACAAAGGTGGTATGTTACACCAAGAGGCAAGATTTTGTTAAATATGTAACTGTGCGCAGTGGCATAAGTAATTACCTCACCGGCGCACAGTGGTTCGAAATTTGAGCTCCATTGACATAGAAACTTAAAGTGAGGAATTTAAAAAAAAAAAATTGTAATGGCTCTGGCATACCTCGCTGTATGTCATATTAACGTATGAATGGTATAAGTAGCTCCACGCGTGAGAAAAAAAAGTTTTGTGTTTTTTTTTGTATGGGAGAAAACACTTAAAGTGCTTTTTCTTTCAACTGAATGGAACTGAAGGGCTGGTGCTCACACCAGCTATTGTACCACACACGGCGATCAAGATGACATCAAATTCACGCACCTTTACGCACCACTCCGCACGTAGTAAAATTTTGAAATATTTAATTTTCGATATGTGATTTTTCAAACCTTTGACGTAGTTAAATGTAGTTGCCGGCCCATTTACTTATAATGTCATTAGTTTTTAGCCTATTAGTAACTTTAAGGATGACAATAATGAAAAATAATATTGATTATACGCATAAGTTTTTTACAAAATTGCATTCCGAGAGCTAAGTAGCTCATTTGTTAATCACCGTGATTATAGTTGTTTATGATTAAATATGATTGACGTGAGATTAACCAATTAGGCTCTGGCATATCTCGCTTTATGTCATATTAACGTATGAATGGTATAAGTAGCCCCACGCGTGAGAAAAAAAAGTTTTGTGTTTTTTTTTGTATGGGAGAAAACACTTAAAGTGCTTTTTCTTTCAACTGAATGGAGCTGAAGGGCTGGTGCTCACACCAGCTATTGTACCACACACGGCGATCAAGATGGCATCAAATTCACGCACCTTTACGCGCCACTCCGCACGTAGTAAAATATTGAAATGTTGAATTTCTGATATGTGATTTTTAAAATAAGAAAAGAGAAGGAGAGTGGAAGAGCTCCTAACACATAGCACTGAAAGCCTTGTTTATGCTACTGTTTTAAAATCACAAAACCAGAATATAGCAGATATAATTAAACTTGTCACGGAACATCCCGAAGAGGCTACAAAAATAAAAAAAAATGTTAAAGCCTTTTAACAGCAAAAATAGACAATAGGCTTTCAGTGCTATGCGTTAGGAGCTCTTCCACTCTCCTTCTCTTTTGTCGCGCACTTAGCTCCATGAAAGGTTTTCTTGGACTCACAACTAATGTTGACGTTCCAACATTGCATGTATCCGGTCCAGAGGATGTGGATGCACCCTCATTTAAACTAGAGTCAAAACTGGTACATGATTGCTCCTCTACTGACACTGAAGAGGAGGAAGAGGAGTTCATTTTTTCCCCTCACGACCTCAGGTCATTTTATATCCTCTTGCAGCCATGTCTCATACTTTTTAATGAATGTACGTCTAATGCGTTTACACGAGACCCATTTATTCCTCAACGAGCACACAGGTCTGGATGAATTGTTTTAATTCCTTTTTTTCATTTTCTGACAATACAACAATATTTTTAAAAACTTCAAATAACACACTAGGTTGTGAAAAACAACTATTGTTTGCCACAAATATAAAAATGTCCAAATTGGTAGCAAAACCTTCCATCATAACACAGTAACAAAATATAATATGTAGGTAATAAATTAGCAGGCACAAGTGCCGAGGCCGAGAGCTACTGATAAAATTAGGCTCAACGTCCTATTTTTATACAACTACCATTAACGTTCGCTATTGTTTAATTAAGTACCTATATTACAGATAATGGAGTTGCATTGTGAGTAGGTGAGTAGGACCTATTTGGCTCCGCTAGAGCCTACTTGGTTAATCTCATGTCAATAATATTTAATCATAAACAACCATAATCACGGTGATTAACAAGGGAGCTACTTAGCTCTCGGAATGCAATTTTGTAAAAAACTTAAAACTATTGACATTATAAGTAATTGGATCGGCAACTACATTTAACTACGTCAAAGATTTTAAAAATCACAAATCAGAAATTCAACATTTCAAAATTTTACTACGTGCGGAGTGGTGCGTAAAGGTGCGTGAATTTGATGCCATCTTGATCGCCGTGTGTGGTACAATAGCTGGTGTGAGCACCAGCCCTTCAGTTCCATTCAGTTGAAAGAAAAAGCACTTTAAGTGTTTTCTCCCGTACAAAAAAAAACACAAAACTTTTTTTTCTCACGCGTGGGGCTACTTATACCATTCATACGTTAATATGACATAAAGCGAGATATGCCAGAACCTAATTGGTTAATCTCACGTCAATCATATTTAATCATAAACAACCATAATCATGGTGATTAACAAATGAGCTACTTAGCTCTCGGAATGCAATTTTGTAAAAAACTTATGCGTATAATCAATATTATTTTTAATTATTGTCATCCTTAAAGTCACTAATAGGCTAAAAACTAATGACAATATAAGTAAATGGGCCGGCAACCACATTTAACTACGTCAAAGATTTGAAAAATCACATATTGAAAATTCAATATTTCAAAAATTTTACTACGTGCGGAGTGGTGCGTAAAGGTGCGTGAATTTGATGTCATCTTGATCGCCGTGTGTGGTACAATAGCTGGTGTGAGCACCAGCCCTTCAGTTCCATTCAGTTGAAAGAAAAAGCACTTTAAGTGTTTTCTCCCGTACAAAAAAAAACACAAAACTTTTTTTTCTCACGCGTGGGGCTACTTATACCATTCATACGTTAATATGACATAAAACGAGATATGCCAGACCAGAGCCTAATTGGTTAATCTCACGTCAATCATATTTAATCATAAACAACCATAATCACGGTGATTAACAAATGAGCTACTTAGCTCTCGGAATGCAATTTTGTAAAAAACTTATGCGTATAATCAATATTATTTTTCATTATTGTCATCCTTAAAGTCACTAATAGGCTAAAAACTAATGACATTATAAGTAAATGGGCCGGCAACTACATTTAACTACGTCAAAGATTTGAAAATTCACATATCGAAAATTCAATATTTCAAAATTTTACTACGTGCGGAGTGGTGCGTAAAGGTGCGTGAATTTGATGTCATCTTGATCGCCGTGTGTGGTACAATAGCTGGTGTGAGCACCAGCCCTTCAGTTCCATTCAGTTGAAAGAAAAAGCACTTTAAGTGTTTTCTCCCATACAAAAAAAACACAAAACTTTTTTTTCTCACGCGTGGAGCTACTTATACCATTCATACGTTAATATGACATACAGCGAGGTATGCCAGAGCCATTACAATTTTTTTTTTTAATTTCCTCACTTTAAGTTTCTATGTCAATGGAGCTCAAATTTCGAACCACTGTGCGGCGGCGGCGCCTCGTGTCACGGGTACGGTTTCCGCATTGAACAAATTGTGTGAGATTAGTCACGGTGCTCTTTGTATCCGTGAATTGTGATTAAATAAATAATGAGACGCGGGCATTTTTAACAACCACTCCTTAGATAAGTATAAAAGCTACGAACCTACGAAATATATCAATCATATTTTGACGTGAAATTATGATGAAGATTATGTAAGTATGATTGGTGCTACAAATATTCTGCGATATACTACACAGCGCTATATCTAGACCGAAACGAAGCATAGCTTACTACTTGAAGCAATTTATTAACCGATTGAAGAAAACATCGTAATGACAGGGGCTTAAAAGAGACATCTGTACCTATAATCTCCTCAAAGATTTGAGTCTGCCGATCGAAACAAAATAAGTGGGCAAGTCTCACGGGTCCAAGTACCGATAAGAAAACACCTAGACCGTACCTACTCAAAGTTACGAACGGACTCAAGCTGGCACGTATACGCATTTGAGTCGGTTCTCAACTTACTTAAAGGTGACTAACCTTTAAATATCTGCGCTCAGGCTAAGAAATTAAACCATAACTTGTCTGCTTCTAATCTCTCAATCATAAAGAACCGACTACTAGGTACTGCACGAATATTTTTTATTAGCGGTTGTAAACAAAACTCGGATTAAGGTCAGAAAAAGTTCTCAACCAAAGAGAGCAAGTAATTAAGAGACGCCTCCTCGAATTAAAACGGTGAGTAAAGGCGCGGGCCGGTACAGACTACAGACGTCTTCTTAAGACCTCTGTTAGTTTATTTAGTCCTGGTACTTCAGATTTTATCACGTTTTTTTTTATCATAGATTGATCTCACCTAATGGTATGGGATGGTGTGGTCGACGACACGGTAGACGCAACCGCAAATTGAACTTCATAGCAAATTCTGTACTACATGAACGTATGTATTGCCATAATGTTTTGAAATGAACAGAATTTAGGTACATCAAGTAATAGTATTCGTACATACTTGGTCGTTCCATGATCGAAGGGGCTTAGAGGAACTGAACAGAAATGCATTTCACTTGGAACAATAAATTGACCGGTCAAGATTCGAAACCGGCGAGCTTGCTTGCAGGTTTAATGGCAGTATAGGATATTCACGAAATCTGTGAGGATAGAAACAGTTCTCAGCAGCACATCTGTTGAAAAAAACGATATCTACGCAAACGTGTATGATATGAAATTAAATCTAATGCCTTTGATCACACGCACCGAGTAGAGTGGCGAGACAGTGCGCTCGGCCGAGTACTCGATACGTGTGAAGTACTCGGCCCACACGTACCAAGCACTCGGCCGAGTATGGCATCAAATCTTCAATGCACATTATCATTTACATTTATTTTGTCGCTGTCAACTTATTACAGACTTTTTCACCTGTTATTACATTACTTGTATTGTGAGTTATCACTTTACTGTAACTTTGTGTACAATAAACAATAAAAAAAAAATTTGGGTCTCTATAAAAAGTCTAATAAGCGAAGTGGACAACGCGACACACAACTTATATACATACGTATATTTACGACCAATTAGAATGTAGCTGCGTTACAATAAATATGATAGCCAGTGTGTAAATCCAGCTGATGTATTGTGTTAACAAAGCTATAAATTCTTGATTAGTTTACGGACTCTAGGCGAATTAGCATAGCCACCTTGAGCGATGGGACCGTATCTATGTTTATACATATTGACGCTAGTTTTACGAGACTTTTCCATTAGCATCGAATAATTCGAGGAGGATTAGTGAAGGAAGGAATTAATCTTATTATGCAGAGTTGATATAGAAGAATTACGGAGATTGCTTTTTAATGTATAGGTACTCTAAAGATTGTCAAAGAATTGGAACAGACTAACACGAATAGGTACGTAAAGACTTGTAAATATGTGATAATAAAAGCTTGTACTGTCCGTCCGTCACACGAATTAATGTCATCAAAGGTTTTAATTTGCGCTCCCTGCTACTTAAAGCGAGGGTCCTGTGAACCCAAATAAAATTACAAAGCAAAAGGGGACGTAATGACAAACACACAAGTTCGAGCATGACGTCACGGTAAGACACGGACCTATGGAGCTAACCCTTTGTCGTTGACTGTTCACTCGCATTTGTCTGCGAGGAACAAAGATTGGGCATCAGGATAATTGCCGTTGACGGGTTTGATTCAGCGAATGCTCAACTTTTTCTATAGATGATGCATGAAGCAAATAAACGACGACCGAATACTGTATCTGTACTGTTACATAGTTTTTTTGACATTTGATTCGCTAAATACATTAATTGAGTTTGAGTCTAAAACAGAATGGAGTCAGGAAACATGCACATGGATTGCCTACTCTTAGATAGCAAATTAATAGTAATAGACTCGCCCTTTATTAGACACTTTCGTGGGCTGGCCAAACATGGGTGTACCTAATTACCCGGACAGTACGATGTGGGTGAATAGGATGTAACTTTATAATAACGCGTTAATTACATTTCAGTGTAGGCAGCAGTAGCAATGTCAGAAAAACACAAAGATTCCTCAGAAATCAATCTATCATGCCATCATTGTTCTGTAAAAACGAAGATGTCTGCACTAAGGTCGATATAGGTAGGAACGCCATGGACCACGGGACTCAGGTAGCCATTGATTTTTATGGATCTGAAACCCCTTTTTACAAAGATCATAGATGACAGAATGAATGAAGGCCATAAACTAACTTCAACGGCGTATTTGCTTTCCTTGGTGCTTAGATGATGTAGTAAGCATAATTAATGCTTTAAAATGTAACCGACACAATGTATGTACTCACACATCACGAATATGTATGAAAGTTATCAGCTTATCACAGAAACAATGCATTTATTAGTCAACAATTTAAATATTTTATTCATTTTTAGTTAATTAACATGATAAAGACATTACTGACACAAACTATCATTAAATTGTTGGTACCCACTTTTGGTACCTGTCCATACATATGTCATTCAAAAGTGATTAAGTATTTTGTCTATTCGAGGGTTGAAAGCCAATTAAGGGTGTATTCAACATACATTTCAAAGGGATAAGGTTCTAAAATGATATCGTAAACAATTGATTTCACAGCTCAGTGATTTTCCTGCTAACTGTAATTAAATACTTACACCCTTTTATCTTTCAAGCATCGAATTATAAATTTCATCTAGCAACAAATAAAGGACGCTAAAACCTTTTTGCTACAAAGACCTTAGGTCCCAGATTTTCCAACAAAACGTATAACCTACATTATATCTATAGACAACATGTTATACGATCGCGATCATCTACATTCATCTAGAAAGTTCCACCCCTGACGTAACATTTCGACAGACAAGCACCCACTCCTGAGAGCGAGAGGATACTGAACCGGAGGTCTCAGGTGCTGCTGCTTCTAAGTTCATCACGCATGCGCACTCGAAGTACCAGGGCAGCATGCAATGCGATCAGCCAATGTTATTTACCGCGCCGAGAACAGCTGCTACGGGAATTTAAACTTTGTGGCACTAGTAATATGGAAATGGTTGGGGTTTTACAAATGCATGTGTCGTTTGTATTTCTTTATAACCTTACGTGGATGTTATCCAAAACTAGGGACGCCTATTCGAAGCGCCGTGATCAGGTGATGGAAACGTGATAAGCATCGGATTGTAGGTTTATCTGAACGTTGAATCCTGGGGCTTTTTGTGGAATTGTATGGAAACACCAGTGTTAACCCCTCTATTTTCTTTTTGAATAGTTCAGACTTATATTTTCCTAGTGTCGGACGCAGCCGATGAAAGTCTGTGCCTGGATTAACCATAAAATATACCTAACATATAACCTAAAAGTTCACGGTTATAATGACGGATGTTTGGACAATGTTTGACAATTCCCGGGTAAAACAATGGCGTTTTTCTATCATTATCAACGAAAAGTCTGGCCATTTCGCCGAGCTCTTCGTCACCGACAGTTGCCTCTATTACCTACGCAGTATTCAAGAAGCTCGAATCATTATGCAAATTGCATGTGTGTAAGTTTAGATAGTTACAAAGAATGAGTGCAGAGCTTCAGAGTTTGTTTAGTTGAATGCGCTTATCTCAGAAACTACTGTTCAATGTGAAAAATTATTTTTGTATTGAATAGTCCGTTACCGAGGAAGGCTATAGGTAATCTATATAACATCACACATTCACACTACTACCCAAGTGTGCGGAGCAGTAATCATAAAATGTCATGAAACCCAACAATTCCCATACCTAAATAATTTGAAAATGAATACATTGCGGGCATTTCGTATATCTACCTAATAATATGACTTAAGCTTGAAGGTATGCCTTGCTAGTTCAGAATGAAACGGAGTAATTTAGAATATTTCGCTAACTGTACGCAGTTATGTCTAGAGGTACCTATAGAATGCTAGTGTCAAAGTACTAAGTGTAAAATAGGTTGCGAGCACAAGATGATGTCATGCAAACACGAGGATGCCTAGCCCGAACATAATTATACACTTAGCCGCAGCCTTCCAAACGAGCACTCACACTCGCTCACTCCTATAATTATGAACAGTTTTCCTGATGGCGTACCTACGTACAACATAAAACTAAACCACACATTGCACGGGACATTATGGAGCTAAGATGTGCTTATACGCACAGTACTCGTTTCTTGGGTGTCTTTTGAGGATAGCACGGGGTGGTACTGCGGTGGTCGAGCTTAAATTTGACCAAGTATAGATTATTACAAAACCATAGGCGCGTGCAGAGCCTCGTTTGTTTCGCGATTTAGGTTCAAGACATGTGTCTCTAAATATACATTAGCCACGCTTATTTTAGACTATTTTTATAGGTACTCATGTCTGTGCCTACCTGTTAAACTTTTCTGGGCTCTTATTAGGCTTGAACAACAGTATGTCTACGCACTTTAGTTAATCGTCCAGTTAACTTCTAATAGTAAATTCTAAACTAAAAGTTCTAATAGTTGCTGTCAGTTTATTTCGCAAAGAATGACGAATACAAAGATGAAGAAAGCTCTTAATTACCTACTGATATGCTACATGTTCGGTCTAATGTAGGTGTAACTAAATCAGTTCTCCTGGGACTTTTATTACTGCAGCAACCAAACCAACCAACGCTTATACCCATATTGATGCATACAAATACATAATTGCACTGTGCGGGGATCGAAGCTGCGCCACCTGCGTAGCAATCGCGTCCTCTACCGCCACGCGACAGACTGAGACTATCTCTCATTATTCAAAACAAATCCTTTACGACCCTACCTTTTCGTGTCTCTTACAACGCAATAATTTATTCGTAAAAGCCGGCTCCAATAAGAGCCGTCTGGAGCCAACAAACAAGACTAGGCACACAAACCCGACTTCTAACAAAAAGAAACCAAATTGATTAGGAAATTGGATCTCTGCGACTCGACTGTACTCCCGATTAATTGTGAGTATTGGGACCAAAGAAAGGATACCGATAGATTGATATTATGTTTAAAGATTTTAGTTTGGATTATGATTGGCTATAAATAACTGTTTTTAGTTAAAATAATAAATGAATGCATATCGACATAAAATTATATTACTTTTTATTTATTTTCTTACCTTTTCTATTGTAGGTAAATGGTCTATCGGCGAAGTACAATAAACTAAATGAATTTTAACGTTTTAGGCTCCATTACGACTATGTAGCTATTATAGTAGTTATCTATCAATATAAATATTCTTTGGGTTCGTGGCTAGGGACATGACAAGATGAAAACAAAATATATGTCCATCTAACATTGGAAAAGTAGCAAGCGAGTAAACCATCCATTATGATGGTAAGTGCTTATTACCACTTGAATGAACGAAGCGAAAATCTGTTAATATGGGAAAAGTATAAAAACCAACACAGTCGAGAACTGTGAAGTCGTTTTAGAGGATTATCGTTTCCTCTCGTTTGCTAATAAATAAAATAGTGGACTTGGCACTAAGATGTAAAAAAACGCTGAGCGAATCCTGAGAATAGCTGATGTCATCGTGACCTTACTACTATCGCAGACATCGCTGTGACCACAAGTGTAGATTATACACGACCTTACTGCCTAACAGTTAACGTATTCCAGGAGGCAAAACGCTGTAAATATTAGTTTGGTGTTATTGGAGAGATAAAAAATAATTTATAGAAAGCTAACATTTTTGTATGTAATATTTTACAATAATAATACAAATTTTGAATGACTTATGCTGTTCTTTTCCTACTACAAATTCAAATATTTAAAAGTATTTGAATTAATATCAACAATACCGCACTTGTCAAAGTTTGACAAGTGTGACGTTTGACGTCTGCGCCGGTACGGTTGTGTTGGAGTGCTAGTGGAGTTAATAAAGTCAATAAAACATCAAACAATCAATTTAATAGTGGTATATTTTGTGAATAGGATATTTACAAAGAAGGAACAAACACAAATACAATAAAATAGTGTATAGAAGAGGATTTCTTAGTGCATAAAAATTTAAAAAACAGCTGGACACAGTGAACTATTTTTCTGAATACCCCCCTACTCATGATTTTTACGACAAACAACAAAACAATACATCAATAAATTTATTTTTCTTATGCCTAATTGTATGAATGATCCTTGCATCTAATTAATGAATAACTCCCAAAACCTATAACACAATATAATACATACCTACAATAAACAATATTCGACCACACAATAATAACAATAATACACCTTATACATAATTTAACAGTTTTAATTGCACTGCAGACATGCCCCTTTCGTGTGGTGGATGTGGGAAATTCCTCTCAGCGGCTGAAGCTATTAAGTGCACTAAATGCCGCTCACCGTTTCATGGTGCATGTGTAGGACTCGCTGAGGGAGACTCTGTACCCCCTAAATGGCAGTGTCCGGAGTGCAAGAAAAATTATGTTAGGGACAACAAATCGGAAACGCCAGTAAGAGGAAAAAACCATGGCCTGGACAGCGCCAGTGAACGTCAGGGGAACGTGACGGCAGCTGAACAAAAGAAGAAAGGTGACTCTCAGGAGGGCGACGACATGCGGGCCACACTCAAATTGTTGCTAGATGAGGTGCGTGGCTTGAGGGCCGAGGTGGGGGAGATGAGGAGTGAAGTACTGGGTCTGAAGACGGCCATTACGGCATGCAACACACGCATGGATGCTATGGAGTTGAGGCTGCAGAGCTTGGAGGCGCTGTCAAAGGAGCACCCTCCGTCGGTCTCCGTGTCGGACCCCTCAGTTGAACAGCTCAAAAAAGAGCTTAACGACCGAGAGCAGGAACTCATGGCCAATGACCTTGTCATAACCAACATACCGGAAGCTAATGCGGAGAACCCAACTCACATGGTACTGTTGGTGGCCACTAAGCTGGGAGTGAGTGTAAGTGAAGGGGACATTGTCTGCGCTGAGCGTATCGGCGGGCGCCTGATTAGGGCTGTTAACGGCGAGAGGGCAGAACCACCGCGACCTAGGGCACTGATGGTGAGGTTTGTGCGCCGCGAGCAGCGCAACGCCTTCGTCGCGGTGCCACAACGGCAGACCTGGGAGTGCCGGGTCCAACCAGGCGCTTCTTCGTGAACGAGCGCTTGACCAGGACCAATCAGCTCTTGTTTCGGAGGGCGCGAGCAGCAGCGGAGCGCCATAGCTGGCGTTTCGTGTGGACGAAACAGGGCCGTGTCCTTGCACGCCGGGGGCCGAAGGATCCCACGCACCGGATTGCTGCGGATGGAGACATACTGCAGTGCATTGGGAAATATGAACAATAGACCTAGTGCTGTGTGCTTTCTTCCGGCTTATAATTTATATGCATTTTTTAAAAGTGGGTACCATATTTTAAAACATGTAGTCAGGACCTATGTCTTGATCAACAGTGTGGTTGTTGAACCTCACTGGACATTGTGTAGTTGTGGACGCATGGACACATCGGAGCTATTTTGCATATTGACAGCAGGGAAATCTTATATTTATCATACACAACTATTTACATTTTCGAACACGATTGCATCACACAAATATTTACATGCAAAAATTGATTCACATTCAAACATCTACTACACATATAAGCATCTATTCACATGTAAACAACTTTTTACAGATAGGCATCTTTTTGCATATAAACATCTATTTACATATAAACATCTATCTACATATAAGCATCTATTTACATATAAACAACTATTTACATATGAACATCTATCTACATATAAACATCTATTTACATATCAGCATCTATTTACATATGAGCATCTATCTACATATAAACATCTATTTACATATCAACATCTATTTACATATGAGCATCTATCTACACATAAACATCTATTTACATTCTATCATCTATTTACTTTTTATTCAAGTATTTACTATTGCTACGTTACTGGGTACTGTATATATCTGCACACATATTTATACAAATGCTCAACAATAAGCAGTTAAAGTTTGGTTTATTTAACCCAGGCTCCTTGGCTACCGGTCAGGATGAGTTCAGACTGGCTATGAGCTTACACGCAGTGGATATAATGGCCATTAACGAAACGTGGCTGAAACCCGGTGAAGATGGCCGAGCACCACATGTCCCAGGCTATAGGTTAAAGCATATACCTAGAAACTCAGCAAATATGAAGCGAGGTGGTGGAGTTGGTTTTTATATAAGAATAGGGGTTAGGGCGCATGTGAGGCCTCACCCTGTAAAGCCAGAAGTGGAACAGATGTGGTTAACTTTAAACAATAATGGTAAGAAAATCCTCATAGGAACAGCCTACCGGCCACAGTGGATGGATGTTTTGGTCTTCCTAGAGAGTATCAATGACAGTATCTGTGCTCTGGGGCCATACGATAATATAATGCTACTGGGGGACTTTAATATAAATTTGTTGGACTCACGGGACTCAAAATCGAAATTATTGGTGGAATTCCTTGAACATCAAAACCTACAGCAAGTGGTGACTGAACCTACTCATTATAAGGAGGGTGCCACTCTGATTGACGTGGTATGTACCGATATTGGGGTGCGTCGTGTCGTAGTGGATAGGAATGAGGACCTTGGCCATCACGCATTCATAACATGTGACACTATTGTCAAAAAGAAATGCGTGAAGCCTAGAGTGATCACCTTTCGCCCAATGAGAGACATCTTGGAGGACCTTTTTACTGCGGACCTGGAGCTCATACCATGGTCCGTGATATCGGACCTCTCCTCTGTAAATGATATGGTGAATACATTTACTACTTTTACAACTACGTTGTTTGATCTACATGCTCCTCTAAAAACTAAGCGCTTTAAAGATCCACCAACACCTTGGATCACAGACAACATTAGAATCATGTTCAAACTCCGGGATGAGGCAAGGAATAGGTATCGTAAGAATCATTTGAGTAGCTGTAAGAATTATTATTTAGTTTTGAAAAAACAAGCAAAGCAGGCACTAGAGAGAGAAAAAGTTGCATATTTTGAAATGAATATAAACAAAAACATTAACGACCCAAAACTTTTGTGGAAAAACTTGAAATCAGAGGTGATTCCTAACTTCAAAATTGATTCTCTGCCCAATCATATGCAGGATCCTGATCAGATCAACCAGGCTTTTCTGGATGTCCCTGGTAGGTGCAAAGTCAACATATCGCAGCTAACCTACTATGAATATCACAGACACTCGCAAGCTAGCTTTCAGTTGAAAACTGTCAGCCAGGAAAAAATTTTCAATATTTTAAAAAAATTCCATTCAAATGCAGAGGGTGTGGATGGTATCGGCTTGCAGATGATTGCCTTAACAGTACCATCATCTATTCAAGCACTAACTGAATTGATAAACAGATCCATCTCATCGCATACCTTTCCAGAGTTATGGAAATGTGCCAGTGTCCGTCCAATTCCTAAAACAAATTTTCCGGTCACATCCAAGGACCTCAGGCCAATAAGTATACTGCCCTGCTTATCAAAAACCTTGGAAAGGGTGGTATACATTCAAATGGTGGATTACTTGGAACAGAATAATATTCTGCCGGACTTACAATCAGGTTTTAGGAAGGGGAGGGGGACAGCAACAGCTTTATCAGATGTTATAGGCAATATCTTGGAGGCAAGGGATAGGGGGGAAGGTACCATACTGACATTACTGGACTATTCCCGCGCTTTTGATGCTATAAATCCGACCTTGTTGCTGTCCAAACTCGCATACTATGGTTTTGAGTCGAGGACTATTCAGTGGTTCCATAGCTATCTATCGAATAGAATGCAATATGTTGAGATACGACAAGATGATGGTACAATACTTAAAAGTTCACCCCGTCATGTAGTTAGAGGAGTACCGCAGGGTTCCATTCTGGGTCCACTTTTATACATATTATATAGTGCTGATATTATACATTCTTTTCAAAATTGCAAATACCACATGTATGCAGATGATATTCAGATGTACATATCTTTCAAACCCAATGACACTACAGCAGCAGTACAGCTTTTAGAGGCTGATCTTAAGCGTGTGTCATTATGGTCTGAACAAAATTCCTTAGTTTTAAATCACAACAAATCTAAATTTATGGTACTTGGGAGTAAGAAGCAGATAAGCAAGATATTATCAGCAAATCCAGAAGTCACCATTCTGGGAAATAAAATAGAGCGGGTTGATGTGGCTTGCAACCTGGGCCTAACAATTGACCCAGAGTTGCACTTCGAGAAACATGTGTCTGAAGCCATGCGCAACTGTTTCTACAGACTCAAAGTCCTGTATAACATAAGGGAATACCTCAGTATCGATTTAAGAAAACGTCAGGTAGACAGTTTGGTTCTCTCAAAGTTGAATTACTGTGACACAGTTTATGGGCCATGCCTACTGGCAAGAACGGTCCGGTTAATTCAAAGAATACAAAATGCCTGTACTCGGTTTTGTGTGAACATTCCACGGAGACATCATGTCACACCCCACATTAACAGTAATAATATACTGAAAATGGAAGCTCGTAGAAGGATTCACTTGAGCAGTTTACTTTTCGGGGTAATTAATACAAAAAAACCAGGATACCTGTATGAGAAGCTGGGTTGGCGAAGGGGTTATACAGGATCTATTCGTTACACAACCGTGCCACTGTCTGTGCCCAAACATAGAACCACCGCTTTTAGGGGCAGCTTTGTATATGCAGCAACTTGCTGCTGGAACAATATTCCACCTCCACTCAGGGTGCTGAAATCAAAACCACTTTTCATAAATATGCTGAAAAAACATTACATGGAGCAACAGAAGCTTTCTTGATAACATTTCAAAACTGTATACTTATATAACTATACATAAATACATAATATACATATTTACACATATATTTATTATATATAATATATATTTTTAATTCTACAGGTACACAGACATGCTTTACACTGTGACTTACTGTCACACAATACACATATTCTATGTCTATGTTGATTTCTCCTTTTTGTTCATGTGACATAATAATTTACTGTTTATGGAATGTAATATTTGTAACCAAGGAGGTACATGAATACATGAATGTGTCATGGGCCCCAGAACACAGAACACAGACTGGATGGGCTGTGCTTGTTCTGGGCCTGGGGTATAGGTGGAATGTTCTGTTATATTTAAGTTTATTTGTTTGTACTCACTTGGGGGAGATATTCAGGACACAGCGGGGGTCTTCGCGGCTCCTTGACTCAATTTTATGTTGAGGTTTGCACACTGTGGGTAGGTAACAGATGGAGCACACAAACACCTATGGGATCCTGGCTCCCTCAGGAAACGCATGAGCCCTCATTTTGTAACCTGGGGGGGAGGAGGAAATTGCTGATTAATGTTACATAGGCACTTTCACATAAGTACTTTGATTTCAACCAACATGGATAAAAAAAAATATAATAGAATCAGTTAGTTTCCTCCTTACCTTAGGGATATGTACACTTTACTGTTGTAAACGGGCTGCTTTTCCTGGGGAACCGGATCACATACAGAGGAATGCGTTGTTCGGGGCCTCCATTGGTTCCATTCTTGTGGATTGCATCATGTTTGGGGCTGCAGTGGTCTGTGGGCAGCAAAGTGTGATGTGGCGATGCTATCTACACTTATACTTTCTTAGATGGAAATAATATAATATGTTTATGGAATATGTATCATTGTTATGATGAGCTCATGCCTCTAAAAGGATTGGCTAGCTGTATGCGTGCGCGGTTTAATAAGTAACGGCTGCCCTAAGCGTCCAAAATGGCGGCCTGGGTAACGTTTTTATTTTATTTTTTTAACATGACGAATAAGTAGGTACCTACTTACTTAAGGGATGATAGTTAATAAGTAACTCTGGAAGTGATGTACCGTATATCTATAATAACGAAGTGTAAAATGATATTCTGTAGATGTAGCGGATGTGATCGGTCCATTTCTGTTGTTTTTCTTCTAGTAGTATTGGGGTCATGGGTACCCAGTACCCACCTTACATAATTCTTGTTTATTTTTTTTTTATGTTTCTTATGTTAAGTTCTGAGTAATATACATACCTGCTGATCCAATCCTTCCGCTGGATGGCGTAATGGCGTCATGCGTCGCCACACCGAATGGTCGCCTACGAAAATCAGTGCTGGGTGTGGGTCTGTTCTTCACCGAACGCTCCATCACAGCAATAAGCTGAGAAGCGACCAGTTTTGGCCGCTGCGGTGCACAATGCACTACGAGGGGATGTCGCAGCACATATTGTAGCCGTTCTCGGGGATATGGGCAGTGCACTGCTCTGCACACTCTAGTTTTTTGTCAAAGAGAGGAATTAGGAATACAATGGAATACAACTTGTTGGGGCTATGAGTTTCTGTTGTTTATGTACTTGTAGGTATTAGGTAAAAAGTTGCATCATAGCATCATAGATAATATATTATATCATAGCATAGATTATACATACAGATTACATCACAAAATGACCATAGACAAAATTACCATAGACCTCATGGACTTTGTTAATATATGGCTGATCGTAGTGCAGGGCAGTGTTGCCTTTGTCAATATTATTCTGTTTTTTGGTTTCTCTCTTTTATATCCGAATGAATGGTCTGTAACTCTGTATTGTTAATGTGTACATTTGTGATAATTATTTGCTTTGATTGTATTGTGTGCTGCGGGTCAGAATAAATATATTTTTCTTTCTTTCTTTCTTTCTTTCTTTTTGCAGAAGGAAAAGCACAGCATACGTCATTCAAAATTTGTCGTTTAAAACCCTGTAAGATTATTATTATTTCCTAACAAATTTCTTACTACCTATAACAGGCAGTGTTGATGGTGAAAATAAATTTAAGTATGTCTAAACAAAACCTCTGAGAATAGATGACGTCATTGTAATTCACTACTATCACAAACGCATATCTATCATCCGACATGCCCCGTTGTAACGAACAAAGCTTTTGTACCTATAGACGACACAGTGAAGTACTATATTGCCTAACGATTGACTTACTCTGTGAGGCAGTGTCATCTTATTATAAGGGAATAATACATTTATATAGTTTACAAGAAATGATTTAATAACACATCGTTTATGCATTCAAACTGCACGAGACTACTCATGAATATTAAAAACCAAGTACCGAATAAATAATCATTTAGCATAATGGCATTTATTTACTCGTATCACATCAATCTGAAACGATGGTGATTGATTCAGTGTTAAGAAGGGCGACTATTACTTTTACTACTTCAACTAACCGTTTGGGTTATTTATTTGAATTTAGACGTCGCATCGTCCTAACAAAGCATTTACGCGACCATTGCTAGTCCGCAATTTTCGTAGTACAAATCTGCGATAAATTATATCGGGTATACCGCCGTTTGCCCGAATTTCATTTACCCTAATATAATTTGTCATAATAGTCAACAGCCATAATATTAACAGACATAATATTCATTTGTCCTACTCTTATTTGCTATATTAATCACGTGCTAGAATCTTTGTTTCCCATAAAGTCACTTACCATAACATCATTTGTCAGAATCATTGTAAGCCCTAATTATCACATGCCATAATTATCACATGCCATAATTATCACATGCCCTAACTATCACATGCCATAATTATCACATGCCATAATTATCATATGCCATAAAATCAACTGCCATCGACATTGTGTAACAGTGACAGTGTGTAACGGTTGTTATATCAGGTGAAACTGGATGCAATCGGGACTTTAGGGCACCCCGACTCGGATAGGTTAGGTAAGAAGGGGATGGCGGGGCCGTTTGAGCGAGCGAAGCGAGCGAATAGACCCCGCTATCCCCTTCGTGGTTATTTTTTTATAAACCACCCAGAAGTAGTGTGGTTAGGTGCCATTTGAGTTAGGTTAGAACTGTGACCATTAACCCATCCACCCATCACACCCATCGACATCGACAGCCAGAAAGAGCAAGAAGAAAATATTATGTCTAATAATCATTATGGCGAATGAATATTATGTCTAATAATCATTATGGCGTATAAATATTATGTCTAATAATCATTATGGCGTTTAAATATTATGTCTAATAATTATTATGGCAAATAAAAATATGTAAAACAATACGTATGGCACTCGTATGTTATGGTATCTAAGTTTCGGGCAATTAAAAGTATGTCATATGTCTTTTAGGTCAAACAAAACATTCGGGCAAATGAAATTCGGGTAAATGAAATTCGGGAATATGATGATTATGGCATATAATCTTCGGTTAAACAATAGACAACCATTATATCGATGTCAAATAAATGGCCATTCAATTGCGATGCATTTGCGTAACAATATTGTTTGTACATTACTGATTTGCATGGTATGGAATGGAATGGAGATTAAGAAACAAAAAAATACTTTTCTAGCACAAAGGTTCCATAGGTATAATTCTCTTGATCAGTAGACATTGAAAGCAGTGCTCTGTCTGCGGTGCGTATTGATCTATGTTGTTCCCGATCTCCATACAATGGGTGGGGTCTGGTGCGCAGGCGGCGGCTCAGGCGCGCATTACCACGGCTGGCCGCGCACGCGCACATACGCGCTCTGATCGACACCCGCCACGCATTACAACTACGCGCATTTTCTAAGAACAAATATAAATAAAGTAGTCGTGTACGGCACTGAATTGTCGTTGCAATTTGCACAATTTTCCGTGAATCAGCGATAATTATGAGATAAAAGGCTCCCCGTGCCTTTAGATACTTTGCCGACGAGGAAATTGCCGATATGAATTACGATAAGTTTCTAGTTTATGTATGTTATATTTTACCGCTTCTAACATGTCGAACGTTCCGATCAGCCCTTCTAATTAGTCCCTCACTCTACTTTCCTATGCAGAAACAAACATATACAGGGCTAGTTGTGACTGTGACTCTCAAACGGTGCAAACCATTCCATCAACAGCAGTTCAACGCGGATTTTTTGCTGCTTCATTAAGATTCGGAATTCTTTCTTCTTTCTACAGTTTCTCCCCTATGATAGATAATCATATACGAAAAACTGAGATTGATAGAATTCGTGTGTCTTTTGCAAAGTTCCCTGCAAGATTTAGATTTACTATTGAATCTGCTTAATTGGAAAAGCTGTATGTCGGTCTTGAAAGTAGCCTATTGAACGGTAATCAGTAATCATTTATCCAATCGTAATGAAAGGAGTTTGCGGCGTTGCCTGCGAAATATAATAACGTCTTTAAATTCACGAAACGACAATAGACAAATGTGTAATAAAATAACTCCCAGTAATTTGCCATAAATTGTTTTTTTTTTTATTAAGTTATTGTAGATCTTATTGGAGATCTATAGGTGAGGCCTATGTCCAGCAGTGGACTTCCTATGGCTGAAATGATGATGATGATGATGATGATGATTGTAGAGAATTTTCTAACAGAAAAACCCATTTCTAACACTCTTTATATCATCTAGGAATAGAACCCGCTATCTCATATACCACAATTGCATTCGCTACCGCTGTAAAGCATTGAGACGCATGCGGCATGCCGTGCAACAATTACGATGAAGTAGGCTGTCTACGAAATCATTGATAACTAGTTTCAAAAGAACGTAACGAGTTTCCGAACTCGTTTGTTCTTCGGGAAAAGCAATGTCTATGGCGCATTCCTAGAACCAGTTTGCCCATAGATCATAGCTGTTAAGCGCAGTTTCTCACGATCTTTCTCGTGCCTAAAAAATCTTGTATAACAGCAGTTTGGCTACCTTACGAAATTACCTACAAGAATTTATAAGAATTGACTTCCAAATATTTTATGTGCTCCTGGTAGCTAGAATGTTTTTTTGTAGAAAAAATAACCAATATTTGTTATTTAACGTACTGGGTCACCGTTTATCTGATTTTTATAAAACTTTGCCACCTTACGCGTATGGTATGGCATATTGGGCATAGACCCTTTATACGTGACACGGCTTATGCCTTTTCTGTGGGTATAATTCAGACCTTACATGGGAACCCAATAAAACTTTTAAGGAACACAGTAATCGCACATGTTATACTTAGGGAGTAGCAGTAAAACTTCCTGTATATTAGTAGTATCTTATTTTATTGCTTTACTAGCAAATGCCCACGACTCCAGCCATATTTTTCAGGTCGTCAGTCTAGCTGGCTAGGGGGCGACCTTCCGTTTGGCCTTTGATCCTTTGATCACGCAGACTTTATTAATAGCAAAAGCCACTTACGCCATAATTATGAAAACATAGCTTATTTATGTGATTTTAATGCGAGAAGATTTATAGTTATGAAAGAATTGTGACACACAGATGTCTTGAACAGCCAGCAGGCGGTTCTCGGAAGCGGTAACGTTGGAATACTAACTACGCATTTGTGGAAATGATTAAGTTCCGAGAAGTTTGTTTTGTTTGTTGTTTACGCGGTATCGCACGAAAGTAAAACACGGCTTCACTTTGTAAGATAATACCGAATACGAACTGGTTTATCTTACGCCAATCACCCGTAATAGGTCGAATACTGAAATATCTACTTATAGACGATTAATAAAATAATAAATATATATTTTAGGATATAATTAGCGTTGTCTAAAAACAAACAAACTGGGCATAACTGATGCTGTGGATTCAAAAATATGGACAAACCTACTTATAACTTATTTGTATTTCTCGGTGCAGAAGATACGAGCCACAATAGTAGATGCTGTTGATTCTAAAATGCTGATCCCTAACTTGACACCTCCACCAGATTCTTTTTTACGCTCCGATTAAAGGTATTCTTTACATATAAATATACAAAAAAATACATAATATCATACATAAATATTATTACCAATTAATACCTGCAGAAGACGGATACTATCGAATCAATGAATATGTCGGATATTCGGCACAAAAGATACAGTTTCCTTTTGATAATAGTAATGAGACGAGCGACTGTATAATGCCACCAATGATGCTGACATCTGTGCTGTGGCTTATGATATTTAGTGATGATATGAGCTAAGCTTTCGAGGCTTTGCATAATGTTGATAAAACAAAGACAGAGATGTGAGTTAATCAGCAAGTCTAAAAAGCCACTTTGTTGGAATCGTATTAGGATAATATTTTGTCATGCGGCGTTATTTACACGAAATTATGATGACTGCCTCTGTGGCGTAGCGGTAGTGAACGCGGCTGCTACGCATTGTTTCTATGTATAATATGTATGTATTTACAAAACAAAACAAAAAAGTATCTAAGTATTTATATCCGCATTATAGATTCCATAACACAAGCTTATTAAGCTTACCATGGGTCTAGATAGCGTTGTGTAGAATGTTGTAGAATATTTATTTATTATTATTATTTAATTAGAATCTGCTTAGTAAATTAATTGCAGAGTCTACTCATATGGGTGACCATTTCACTTTATCTGTGAGATCTACTGGAAATTCATTAAGTCACTCGTTTTTAGAGGAAACGCTCATTTCGGCTATTATAAACCATAATGTTTGGGTTCGTTTGACAAATACGAAGTTTTGAACCGAGAAATCACAAAGTGATTCTCATTTAGACGGGGAGTTTCTCGCACGTTTCGGTTCGAGAATCGTACGCGACTATCGCTAGATTTGCTAGCAATAATCGCCATAGTTTTTACACACAGGTAAACACTAAATTCTCGCCTACGATAATGTTATACGAGACTCGCATGTGACATAATCGCCTATGTTTGACATTCGATTATTACTTGAAAATTCTGTTTAGACAGACACTACCACTACAAAATGCGAGGCAATTCTCGCCAGGCGAGGATAAGCGAGCGGTTTTTTTTCTGTGAATGTTTAGATGAAGCAAGTTTTTCTGTCCTTTCGAAAATCGGTTTGTTCCCTTTAGATACACTTTCCTTTTTGGTACACTTTTTGAAACTCAAGTAATCGTTCCCTTTCATATCATGCGGGCGAGAAACTCTCCTCGTCTAAGCGACGCCTTATGTTGTTTTGTTGCGAGCTTTGCACGGCTCGTTGACGTTACAGAGATTGTAACAAAGATTGCTGTGCATGTTATTCTAAAATAATTGCGTCCTTTGATAGTACTTACGGTCGTTTGGTGGTCAAATCTGAGGTTGCTTACGCAATTCAGTACTTAATTAACGTTATTTAACACGTCAAGTACCTATTAGTTACAAACCGCATAGGTTTTTGTTAAATACATTTTTGTAATCTTTTGTTACTTATGATAAAATTAAAAAAGTACATAATCTGGAAAATGTTTTCGAAAGTTTTGGAAATAGGTGATTTTATTGATCCATAGTTTTTCTTCGAATTTCGAAAGAAAAAGAAGAAAGAAAGAAAGAAAGAAAATATTTTTATTCAAACCTAGCATAAGATATGCACATTTCAGCAACACAAAATTTCGACTTTACCACCACGTATTTTTGCGAACCTCCCTAAAAGCCCTTTAGCCACTTTGATAACTATATGGTTCATAACCAGCTACGAAACAGTAATAAAAGTTTTCTAGGTAACTTTTCCAAATGACTGGACTATGAAGTGAAAAACGATACAATACAAACAGTTCCAAACAGATCAAACTGGATGTGTTTGCATATTCCATTCATCGAATACATATTTCGCGATATGCCTTCTGAATAATAGATGCCGATGGTGTGATACGCAAAATGATCTATCATCGAGGTTCATACTTATTCTAGTCACGACCATAAACGCCGGGTTGAATACCCGCGAAGCACGAACCCAAACCGCCTAGAGACAATGCCGTCCAGCATTACGAACTATCAGAGAAGTTTTTGCCGATACTGGATCCGCGGGTGTTTGGCGAATAATTCTAGTGCCTAAAAGAACTACTGGTTAATCTACCTGGCCCTTTATTCTGGATGACAATCAGTTTCATAACTATGCGCCTTCGTTATAGTTTTACGTCAGTTCTATCTATGTCTTTACCAATTGAAATCGACTGTCTTCTCACGTTACGAGTGCGTTTGATTTGAACTCAATGTCGTACTGATTATTGCCCCTGATAAAACTTCTCCGAGTTGGGCTTTCTTAGTATTTCTATCGCGACGTAAGTAGTTGCACCAAAAAGAGTTCATGATTTTTCTTCAGGGACATGAAACATTGTGATCGAATAGCATGCTGGCCACGAAACGTATTCTGCGGACGTTTTACAAAAACCACAACGCGTTGTAAGTTGCTTTTTCGTTCTTTATCTGCCACTTTAGCGATATAAAAAAAATGTGTGTTATGTGAACTATTTATAATCCAACATTTTTCTTGCGACTCATTACTATTTCTGAATATTAAGCGCGTGACGTGACACGTTAGCTTCATCCTCCAGTCCTGGTTTTCCAACAGGGACTACTGACAGAGTTTTGTGCGCCAAGTTTTTGTGCCAAGTGTACGAATTGATCTCTTGTTTACGTAAAACGCGTAATGATAAATTGAGTTTACTTTTATATTTAGTTTACACGGTAATTTGCAGTGTTTATGCTGCATACTGTTGTTGTTTTATTTCCAAACATTTGACTTAATCAAGAATGAAACTGAAGATCTCTTTTTGGAAACAAAAATCTTCTCGCTATTTTGGAAACAAATCGTCAGAAATCTTCTAATACTATGTAGCTTAATTTTCCAGCTATTCCGGCAAGTCTTCAGAGCTGACCTGACCTTCATTTCCTCAACCTGATTCCTAATACTATAGAAACATCTGTTGACCTTTTTTTATACTACTTAGGTCGCAGACAAGCACACGGTCCTCCTGATGGTAAAAGGTTACCGTGGCCTATGGGCGAATACAACACCAGGGGAGTCACACTCGTGCTGTCGACCCTGTAAGAACAGAGATTCTGTGCCGTCAGCGCAAAAGATAAGTAGGTAGCCTTTGGTTTTCCCACTGACAGCACAAAATCTCTAGTGAGCTCTGGCTACCCTACTCACTGTCGAAAACAACACGAGGTTATTTAGCCGCAGTCTTCTGTAGGTCTTCCCACGAATTTGGAAAATGTTGCGAACTAAAGTACTCCAGTTTGAAGTTGAGCAGAGTTATGCTTTTCGACTGACAGCTCCAACAAGAAAGTACAACATTCACTTAATACCGATGTCAACAAGGATATTCAGTTTTTTTTTTTTTTTTATATAGGACACGTCAATTTGACTTCGCCTCGCCTGATGGTAAGCTGAAGGCAAAGTCTCTGAAAAGAGGGCCACCATTACAACACGTACCATGTTACAATGGTGGCACTCAGCTTGACGGCCTCATCAGATGCTTTTTCACGCCCCGCTTAAAGGACCCGGGACTATAGGAGGAGGGAAACACGTGAACTGGTAAAGAATTCCAAGACTTAATGGTGCGGCAGAAGAAGGAGTCGCCGAATCGCTTGGTTCTTGATGGAATATTGTAGCAATTTGCCAGTGCAGTGTGGTGTTCGTAAGCTCAACGATTGGAAATTCACGTAAAATATTAGTAAGTATGTTAGTAACGGGCAATATTAGTATAACAACTACGAATACTGATGCATTCGAGTTTCTTCAAATATCCAAATTGGATTAAATTACAACTTACATAATTACAATTCACAATGATATTAAGTTAGATAAATATAATTGCTTCTTCTCAAAATGTTTCGTTCTACCTCTAGATACTGTAGTATATACTAATTACGGTATACCTACCTAATTTATGTATGACGTTGAAAAATGATTAGTATTTGACCAAAAAATGAAGGTCAAGCTCTTTTGTGAAAATTAAACTTGATAGACAGACAACGATTCTGTTTCTTAATTTTGAGGTAGATATGGAATGGAACCCTAAAAAACAATACCTCGTTAAGACTTCATTGCCTGATGCTGAAGCTAGCTGAGATTCTTTGGTTTCTTGCAGAAGTCTGCGCAGGTCGGGGCTGCGTTACGGAGCGGTACCTTGCTAAACAAGGTATTTTTTTGACGTGTAAAGTGTCGCTTTAAGTGTCTATATTCATCAGACACTTAAAGCGACACAATCAAGAGTCATCTCTTGATTGCGACTTTGATGACGGCACCAACGTCATGCTAGTATTAAATCACGTGTCTCGAGGGTGTTCGACTCCTCGGAGCCCTACAACTCCACGTCATAGTTCGTCCTCAGCTGTTGCAGCGCTTAATAAAAGTCACAATGCTAGTAATAAGAGCCATAATTCATGGGAATATGGCTTCCAAGACGAGTAACGAGTCGGCCAGATGTGCGCGCCACTCAGAGAATATAAAACGCACATGACGCGAGCAATTTTATAACTATAACGTCTCCGTAGGCTTACTAGGAATTTGAAGAACATAATACTGGTATGTTCGTAAACTAACTCCACCGTCTGATGGTAAGTGGTTATCGCTGGGTTGTGAACAGTAATTGGAACTTTGAAATACGGGTAGCCAGCACGCAGACATATTCTACAATAGAACATAGACATACATTTGACTAAATTGCTGTTTGCATTTGCTAAATCTTCAAAAGAAAATGCAGGCTATCCGCACTTTGATAAAAGTTAAATTCTTTGTGTAGCTAAATAAAACACATTTAAGTTCCAGCTATTCCTAACAAGAAAGCACTCAAGAGGCTAATCAATGAAAGCCTTCCTACTTGATAGGATAATTAAATTGCCCTCTTACTGCCTCACTATATAGTATCGATCTATTTCTCGAACAGTCTAACATTTTAAAGAAAAAGGACGACAATAATCTTCTTCCGAACCGAAATTAAATGAAATCTTTGAACCAAAGTTGACCGAGAATGACTGAAATAAAGTATTCTAAAAGATTCAGTAGTTTCAGTAGATACAGATGTTACATAGAAAATGTATAGAAATATAATATAACATACAATAAACTAATCACTATCATCACTACCTATTATAGAACAAAGTCGCTATCGCTGTCTGTCCGTCCCTATGTATGCTTAAATCTTCAAAACTACGCAGCGGATTTTGAAGCGGTTTTTTTAATAGATAGAGTGATTCAAGAGGAAGGTTTATATGTATAATACATGCATAATATTGTAGAGAAACACTGATAAATCGTGACCAGAATACCACGCGTGCGGAAAATACGGCGATACGAAGTTCGCTAGTATCTAATATTATAGAGCTGAAAAGTTAGTTCATTTGTTTGGTCGGTTAAGAAAGCTCATTTCTGGAACTACCGGTTCGAATTGAAAAATTACTTTTGTATTTAATAGCTTGTTTATTGAAGAAAGTTATAGGTAGGTTATATATCATCAGCCTACCCCTCAAGGGAGCGGAGCAGTTATCATAAATGTCAACAAATCCGGAAGATTGGCATATATTTTGTTTGAAAATTTAAAAAATTATAATTATTCGGGCTTTCGAAGTATGTCACGAGGCCCACGAGCTAAGCCGGGGCGGGTCGTCTAGTAGGTAATACAGTCCAGAAAAATGGATTTTGAATCTAAACCAAGATAATAAATAAATTCAGCATGGCAGGACGCGGATAGCCTACTTGATTCGATCTACAAAGAGCACTCAGGAGGCTAATCAATAGCCGCCTACCTACACGTTGAAGTACTCCTAATTGCGTTACGTCGGTTCGATCCTGTGAGAGGCACGCCACGCCGAGTCAATATTGAGTTTAGACTTACAACTAAGTTAGGACAACTTACTGCTGTAACTCGGACACTTGGTATACCTGGAACCAAAAATTTATCTCATTAGTACGTTACAGAGATGTATTAAATTAAGGCGGACCCTGAGCTCCGAGGTCATCTTGGCCACGGATGCAATCAGGAAAATGCGTCTACATGAAGATGATGAAAGATGTATTGAATTATTTTTTTTCATTAAATATGTCTGAGCGACCGTTGTCATATCTCCCAACATTTGAAATAAAGGCTCCTCCTGGTGGAGATCGGTACCGTTACTGGAATCCGTGATACTCTACTGATTGATATCACGATGATACCACGGATTGCAGTTGAAGTTGGTTTATGCCCCAAAGATATTCATGGAACTTCATACAGTTCTGTATTATGTACTATCTACTCCTAATAGTACGATTCGAACCCGCAACTACGAGTGTTGTCTTACGGCCGTTCCCAATAACATATCTACAGATAAAGGTAAAGGTAGAGATAGTTCCTTTGTCAAATCCTATTGTTATTTTGGTACTATGAATTGCAGTACCATAGAGATTGATGACGTTTTTATCCTTTCTAATGTCAAAACTGGCTATAGATAGGTTATTGGGAACAGCCGTTAACAATACCACCAAAGCTCTTTTAGAACATTTTCTCGTCTCATAAAACAATATTAAATCTATCTATGTATACCTTTACTTATTTACGATACCAGTAATATGTATATTAGGTATTAAAGCAGGCGAATACAGCCACAGCTGCCAATGGAGGACGTAAAACGGCCGAATGGACGTTTTTACAACTCGGCGTTTTAGTACTCAGCCGGGGCTCTGAAGTTATTTACTGGTGGTGTGTGGTGCAAAGCAGGTGATATAGCGATCTGATATCATAGGGAGCAGTGGTAAAGGGTGAACATTTTCAAAAGGGAAGCTGATGAAAAAATAATCTCACATTATCTTCCGATACAGAATTTTAGATACAAAATTTCAGTTATAAATTAAACATCTCTACCACGGCTCCCTTTGGCAGATTGAGCCTGTAGGAATCAGGGACTCCTTGCCATTGGTAGGCGGTGAGAAAACTATGGTGGTATGTGGTACAAAGTAGATGGTGCAGCGAACTAACGATCTAACATCAGGGGGCGGACAGTGAAAGATGCTTTGTCTGTTGAACAATGTAGGCGATGCATAATTTTCGCCAAAGTTAATGAGAACTATGAACAGTTGGCGGGAACATGTACTTATAGCTGAGTTGACCCCAAATCGCGGGCGGGAGTAACAAAAACAAAAAGGCATCCTTTATTACGAAGTAGGTACTTCCTAGTCAATGCTTATTGTACTTAGATTATTTTTTCTATTGAGTTCCTCAGTTTGCTTGTTTCCCACAAAAGAACCAATAAAAAATGAATATCTTTTCTCTGAACTATTTAAGGCATTATATAAGCACAAGTTGCTGATTTCATTCGAAGCTGAATTCATACTACAGTTTTAGGTACCACATAAGAACAAATCTTCGTTATACTGTTGGGGTCATTCGTCAACTCGCTGAAAAAAATCTCGCCAAATTCAGCGGGTTGGCACCTTTCGATTTTACCTACTTTTGTTATCGTCAACTCGCCGCATAATAAAAATGTATGGAGGTTTTGTACAGTCATCTACAACAGTCATACGGTATAAGAGAGGGTTGACTTCAAATAAAACAAAATATGGTTGAAAAAGATTATAATTAACCAACAATAATGAACGAGAAGTACAAAATGTTAGTGAAAAATCACAGATCAATAAACTGTTTCTTTAAAATATAAATCACTGATTATCTTTTAAAAATGTTAGTTTTTTATCAATATTCAAATATACTCGTAACATACCTATAATCTAAATCACAGATCAAACAATTGCTTTCTTAAAGTATATGATAATCACAAATTAACAATCAGTGGCGGATCCAGGGGGGGGGGGGTCATGGGGGTCATGACCCCCTCCCCCTGGGCGGGTCACCTACTAAAAAATATCCCAATGTCACTGATAAATTTTTAAAAATAACACGCATAAGAAGACTGTCTCTTTGTTACCTACTAGTATTATAATTTTATGAGGCACCAAACATCAGTATGAATATTATTCGCACGATTGAAAATTTCAATTTATCGTGCAACGCAGCCTATCAACCGATGGACTCGAATAGTTTTCGGACCTGACATCCTGTCCGCTATGTGCTATGGTGACCCGTGTGTAATAAGCTGCGTCAGCCGGTACGAGAGGCAGCTGTGTGGCCTCTCTAGCCACTCCCCCATAGGATGGGATGGGTCTTACTACCGCTATTACCGCGGGCCCAGCGGTTGTGGCCAGTGGCCATTTTCTGCTGCGTATCACGCAACTGGCTCATATGCCTGGCCCTTTTTTTTTATCGTGCGAAAAATCCCCGCGGATACCTCCCCTGCCGTAGCCGGGGGAGGAGGTTATGTCGTACTCGAACCGACTAAAACGTACGCCGTCTATGGGCCGTCAGTTGCCGGAGGTGAGATTGTCGTAGCGTAGCCATATCCCTCGCACCCCGGCCTACACAGGGCCATATCTCTCGATCTGGCCCTCTTCCAGTATGGGGACCATAGAGTCCCCAACTCGCTCCCGGGTATGGGGAGGCACGCAATGTGCGCCGCCGCGGCCTGCTCCTGCTAGGGTGACAGGCGGCTCCACCCGTCACCCCTAGGCCCGCGCTCATGGGGGACAGAGGTCATTCTGCGACCTCCGACGCCCGAGTTGCCGCTGCTCGTCGCGGGCCGCGCGGTTTGCGATTCTCCTTCGCTCCTCGCGGGCCGCAAGGCCTGCGATTTTCCTTCGCTCCTGCTCCGCCGCCTCCTTCACGAGCATTAGAAGGAGGCGCCGGCGGCCTACGCATCCGCGCAGCGAACCATCGCTGCGAGAAAAGTGGCGAGCGTGAGAGCTCTCACTCCCAGCATATGCCTGGCCTTACATCTGCACATTCTACAACGTCAAGCCAGCACTTTTTGGGGCTACCCCTCCCACAGGGGCCCGCCCGGGGCGCTATTGCCAGACATTTGGTATCCACCTAGCCTGGTGGTTGCCGCAAAAGTTGCTGTTCGATGACTTGGTCGAGCGCACGGACCAGATTAAGTACATGGGATCTGTACTTCACGTGACTGGTCACATCAACCGCGACGTCAAGGCTCGGATTGCCGCCATGTGGGCCAAGGGGCAGGCAATATTGGCGTCACATTTGACCCTAAAATGCCAGTTTGGTTGACGGGGTAGGTCTATAAAACGATCATTAGGCTTGTCTTTTTACACGGCTGTAAGGCGTGGCCGCTGCTGGAGCGACATAAGCAGTAGCTACGTGTCACGGAGATGAAAATGCTGTGGTGGATGTGCGGCGTCACGCGTAAAGATCGCATGAGGAACTCTCAGATCCGAAGCAGCCTTCATGTCCACGACATCACACATATTTAAAATGCAAGAGAGCCGCCTTCGCTGGTGTGGCCACATCTTGCAGCAACTGCCAGGCTACGTGGGTAACAAATGGCTGGTAGTAGCACAGCCGCCGGGACCAGGTGGAAAGGATAGGCCCAAGAAGTCTTTCCTTGAAGTCGTGGAGGGTGAATGCGTGCAAATGGTCTCCTCTCACCACCATGGATGCCCAACGTGGTGCGAAGTGGAGAAGGAAGAGACGGAAGGCGGCCCCTGAGCTCCGAGGTCACCTCGGATTCGGAAGCAATCAGGAAAATATGTACGATAATCATGAAAGGGGGAGGCGCGCATCGCGCCCTGCTTCTTCTAGAGTTTCAGGCGGTTCCCCCTGTCATTTCCAGGCCTGTTCTAATGGAGACCGATATGGAGATATTGATACGATAATGGAGATGTTGAGTGACCTACGTCGCCCGAGTCCTTCGCGCATAGTGTATGGGAAACAACTGAATCTTCTCCAGACCCGTTCCCCCGCCTCCTTCTCGAGCATTAATGCTCTCAGATGGAGGCGGTGGCAGCCGCGAGCTTACGGTTTTACGCCATCACTGTAAGCAAGCGAGAGAGTGCTGAACGAGTACCCGCTTCGGCGTTTCCCATGCCGGGTATTCGGTCTGCGTATGCAGCCCCGTGTCTTCGCTTGCATCACAGTGATGACACCCGGGCGTTGGCTCCTTCTGAATTCGCCGCAGCTAACTTCCGAAACATCCATATCCGGTGATCATCTGCGTCAACCGGTACGAGAGTTCCCCATTGAAGCCTTTCTAGCCAGTTCTCCATGATGGGTTTTCTTACCACCACTAATAACGGCGTGCCCTGTGCTTGGTTGTCCAAGTCTCGATTTCTCGCCTTTTGATACGGATTTAGTACCGAAGGTGCTCTGACATCTTCATTCGCCATAGAGTCTCCTGCAGGAGTCCTCCAGCCCCCTCAAGCCAGAATGCCAGCTGCGTCCTTCAACTTGGGGGCCAGCAGCTTAACCGGGTTCTGGATCGTATTTAACAACAGTCGTTCAAGGTGTCTTACTTTTCTCCTCTCACCTCATTCCTCCTCCATTATTTCGTCAAATAAATGTGTATGAAATTCATTCATACACATTTATTTTCATTGTATTGTTCAATGACATTTTATTGGGAGACAACACCCCCCCCCCCCCCCCAACCCGAAACTAAGTCTCGGCTACACCATGACCCCCCCCCCCTGAATAGAAAGCTGGATCCGCCCCTGTTAACAATTAAAAAAATATTAGAATATTGGTCAATATTATAACTAAAAATATAGGTTATGTTAAACTGTTTCTTTAAAATATAAATCACTGATTAACTTTTAAAAATGTTAGTCCTTTATCAATATTCAAATATACTCGTAATATACTTATAGTCTAAATCACAGATCAAACAATTGCTTTCTTAAAGTATAAGATAATCACAAATTAACAATTTAAAAAATATTAGAATATTGGTCAATATTATAACTAAAAATATAGGTTATGTTAAACTGTTTCTATAAAATATAAATCAGTGATTAACTTTTAAAAATGTTAGTCCTTTATCAATACTCAAATATACTCGTAATATACTTATATTGCATAGTTTGCATTGGTCTGGGTGTTTTCTATGTATAATATGTATGTATTTACAAAAAAAAATGTATCTAAGTATGTTTATCCGCATTCTAGAACCCATAACACAAGCTAGTTAAGCTATGCTTACTTTGGGTCTAGATAGCGTTGTGTAGAATGTCCTACAATATTTATTTATTATTTATTTATTTATTATAGTTGTTGCGCAACTTTAAATCGATATAGAACCTAAACGGTAAGTCAAATCGGAAAATGGTGAGAAAAATCTGAAATTATTTTTAAATACCTATTCAACGATACCCCACTTGACATAGCTTGTTGACTTTTTTTTTCATAAAGGAACATACAAATAAACACATTACTAATCCTTTGCGTCGCGCAGTCGAATAAAAACTTATAAACATTTTATATTTAACTTTTCTCTTAAAATACATTATAGCCAAACCACCAGCTGTATCCAGGCAACAAACATTGCCGATAGTTTCGACTTTCGAGTTCACCACTAAATACAAAGCTGGTATCATTATTTCACAATTTGACATTTGCACTTGTCAATTTAGTATCTGAGATAAAAAAAAACAGACTATATAGGTATAATATAGGTATAATTATTAAAACTCATCGACACACAAACGAACGAGTTGCCTTGTTGGTTTTGAAAATAATGTCAATATCAAAGTTAGTACCTATAAGTACCTACACAGCCAATAATATTTACGATAGAAACAAAATAAATCATCGGAAGTAAATAAATTTGTTTATGACTGTACTTTATCTAATTTAGCGAGTTGACGACAACAAAAATAGGTAAAATCGAAAAGTGCCAACCCGCTGAATTTGGCGAGTTTTGTTTTAGCGAGTTGACGAATGACTCTACTGTTGTTCTACAGTGTAACACTTACCTACCTACCTACATAATTGACTGTATAAAATACCCACAGTGAGGGGGCTACAAGGTTCTAGAATACGGGTAAACGTACTTATTTTGTACTGCACCCCTAGACAACTGGCAATTAGTTGCTCGGCGTATGATGGAATAGAATGCCAAATGTATGGGATTTGACGTATATGACAGGCGTCAACGAATGTCAAAAACGTCAAATCCTATACATTTGTCATTCTATTCCATCCAGCGGGAACGAACCCGCGACCGCGATAGTGTTCGACTGCGATGTTGGCAGCATTTGAAATTCGAGCGCTCCACAGCTACCGCGCCGTGCAGAAATCGTCACGTTACAAAAGTAATCTTAATTGGAAGAAGCAGGAACACAACTGGAAAATAAGTTGGATAGATAGATAAGTCTTTACTGTACAACAATTATTTTATAATAAAATGTGCTATAGATAGAGACTTGTTGTAACAATTGTGAACGCAATGGGAGGTCTTACCGCTAAGAGCATTCTCTGTCAGACAGTGTATAAGACGGAAATTAGGGGAGGATTTAGAAATGTCTGTGAATGGCATACTATGGAGATAGAAGATGATTAGATGAGAACAATAATAGTTTTTAAATCTGTAAAAAATATAACAGGTAAGTGTGCAATATTACAAAACTTGTTTCTGTTAACTGTAATGGCGGAATTGTTAATACAAAGTAGACTACATTGCATTACAAATCAATTTAATTAAAAAATACCAATGGTATTATGTGGCAGCGGCGAAGGGTCCCTATAACCCGATTCCTGCCGGCTTTCCAATGGGTCGCATGGTGAGCATATGACAAACTAGATCGAAGTAAGTTTTTTTCCACCCTTTTTTAAATTTTCACCCTTTATCACTTTATGTGGTATTGGGTCATGAATATCATAATAAAACTGCTCTGTATGCCTTGTAGCCTTGTTTAAAAAAATAGCAATTTTCCAGATAAAAGTTTTCGAGACGAACGAAGCCACGGGCAGGAGCTAGTTTCTATATTTATTCGGAACAGTGGTCTTCCCTGTCAAACATATTTTACGTAACTACAAACCTATGTTTGATTTAAAGGTACTGGGGCTGACCCTATGTGAGACTCGACTAACCATAGTAATTATCCCTTTAGGTTGAGTGAATTTTATCGGCGGCATTCACTATTAAAGTTAGTAGGATACGATAATTTAGGCAACTACACCTTAACGTTCTACAAATTATTTCCAATTCAATTGCTTGATTTAAAGTAATGGTTCCCGGTGACCACGTGGGAAGGGACCCTTCCCGTCATCCCGCCATCCCTATTAGAAGTGTCATACGAGGAGGTTCTTCTCCATTTCACAGGAAACTTAAAGCGCATAAAAAAGTTCGGTTGACAATATAGGAATGAAAAGAAAAAAAATAAGTTGGAGTTTTTTTACAGAGCAGAAATCCCTTCGGACTCAAATATTCCCCCGTCGGAGTTGGCAGGGGTGGTTATATCGGACTTGAATCAGCTAAAGCCGCACACCGTCTTGGGTCTTCAATTGCAGAGGGTGAGATTTTCTCTGGCAATCGGTATTGCACGCAAATAAAATTTACAAATTCTGTTGGTTCTTCAAAAACATAAGCGAATAGAGAATCTCGTGTCTGTCTACGATTAAAACACCCGCCATTACTCCAACCGCGTTGATTACCAACAGCTACGAATAACCAACCAATTTACAGTTAATACGAGAATGGAACCGAAGTCGTTAATGTCAAAAGGTTAATTTGGGCACATTCCGGCGGAGATAAACCAGATTTAGATCTTTTAAATTAAAGTACCGAACGCCGAACAAAAACAAGACGAAAGTTCATTCTTTTTGGGTATTATTTATTGCTGTTTTACGGACATTCGTTTTTTATTTATTAGAACTAATTTCTGTAGAAGCTTGTAGTAGGATTTAGGGCAATGCTTGTTGTGTGTCACCTACTTGTACTCGTACCTACTTTGTGTGCTCGCATATTATCATATTTTACTGGGTTGCGAGGATGTCCCGTTATAGTAAAAATAAGCCAAATAAAAATGGATAAAGGTTGAAAGTGGACTCCGGGGTCCGGAGTAAAGGCGGATGATGTTAATATGATGATTCTGACTAGGCTTCTTTTTCTGTGTGGTAACAATAGCTAAGCTTCAATCGAATAGGATGGACTACTACACTATGCGCGCGTCGGGCTAAAAGTAAATAATGACAAATATATCGCGATATAAGCGTCGCGTCGGTAGCTTAGTGGTTAAGGAGTCGGCCTTACGATCGAGAGGTCCCGGGTTCGAATCCTGGCCATTACACTACCGACGTGAACCCACTCCTAGCACAAGCAATTTAGCTTAGTTGGAGGGGTTAACGGGAATATTAGTAATTTCGGTTACTAATATTCGTTACAAAAAAAAAAAATCCGTCAGTTTCGCCTACTTGTCAGCAGCCAAGCAGTTTCAATAAGTGAGATTCGCGTAAACTTCAAACAGTATCATTATCGTACCTTCCTACATAGGTATTGGTTTACATGATTGTACACTTTGTACAGTCACCATCAGGTCGATCGTAAATGGTAGGGAGTACTACTTTGCTGAGCGCCTAGTTCAGCTTGGCCTCGGATGCAATCAGAAAAATACGTCTACATGCAGATGATGATGAGTACTTTGCTGATCAAGATCGATCATTTACTGTACTTACCTAGTTTGCCTCAAAGTTAAAAAGTCTCTATACCTATCCATTGTGTTTTCTTGAACCAACAAAACATGCCAATATACAATCTTATATGAGGAAATATTGCCTAGGCATCTCATGAATACTAAGTGAGGTTTCTAACTACAACGAGTAGGAGTCTGTAGGAGGTAAAACATGAAGCGCTTTCGTATTTTAATTAGATGCGCCCCGGGAAGTACAGACATCTATGGGTCTAGAAGTAATCAAATAGTAAAGGGTTCTTGGGGATCAGGGTTGTGTGAGCTGTTGTAGTAGCAAAGCTTCTCATGTTTACTCAACCCAGTAAAATCCTACTAATATTATAAACGCGAAAGTTTGTAAGTACGGATGGCTGGATGTTTGTTATTCTCTCACATAAACACTACTGAATGGATTTTAATAAAACTTTATAATAATAATAGCTTATACATCAGAATAACACATCCAAACTAATATTATAAATGCGAAAGTAACTGTCTGTCTGCTACACTTCCACGCCTAAACCACTGAACCGATTTTGATGAAATTTGTTTCAGAGATAGATTAGACCTTGGGAAAAGACATAGGTTATGTTTGGTCGCGATATTCGACATCCACGCGGGCGGAGCAGCGGACAACAGCTAGTAGACTATATATCAGCGATGCCAAATAGGTGAAATGCGAAAACGTTCGTCTTGACTTCATATTCATTCTTCAGGAGAAACCGCTCTTGTTAGCATAACAACATAGCGACCGAATTGAGAACCACCTCTTTTTTTGAAGTCGGTTAAAAAGTAAATTTTAAATTAAATTAAATTATTCTACTTCAGCAAGACAAGTCTATCTTATAGCAAAACTAGCGTAATAAAAAGGGATGTCTGTATGTTATGTTAATCATTCTATCCGAATAAAGGTCAAAACGCGTTTATATTCAAGCGGAGACTGTCAGTGCGAATGCCATGTGACTAGAAGCCGATGATTTATTAATGGAATGCCTCATCTTTGCATCATTGACTGAGAGAACATGTCTAATAGTCAAGTACGTCTTGTGCCATGTATATGCAACAACTTAATCAATGCCACATAGAGCAAAATCGCCATGTCTCAGCCATTATAAGCAAGAACTGAGAAAGAGCCTTTTTGGAGATGAGCTCGCCAATGAAAAATAAATTAAAATAATTCGGGGCAACTCGCCACCGAGTTTTTCAAGTGGTTTTCAAGTGGCGAGCTGACCAATAACTCGACTGATTGAAGTGTACGGGAGACAATATTTTTTAGCCTTACCATTAACTTATAGGTCAAATTAATTTATGTATTAAAAAATTAACGTCAGACAGATATATACAGCTCAGACTCAGCCTATACATCGCTCGAGCCAATAATGGTGCCCGAAAAACGGCAATAGGCTCACCCCCTATTACGTGGGACCTAATACAATGATTGGTGAAATGTGGGTGTTAATTCACCTCTGCCTAACCCTCCGGGGATAAAGGCGTTATTGTATGTATGTATGTATGTATGTATGTATTAAATTAATTAATATAACTATTATGTTTGACGGCCTCTGTGGCATGGCGGTAATGAACGCGACTGCTACGCAGGGGGCGCGGGTACGACTCCCAATCAGTGTATAATTATTTTTATACATGAATTTATGTATTTGCGTTGGTCTGGAATCCAGACTCTGGATGTTTCCTTGCCTCGGAGAGCATGTTAAGTCGCCGGTCCCGATTGTCATACGAACATCTATGGCAGTTGGTATCTATGAGTCTCAAAAGTCCAATTACTCCAACTACAGGACTTCGGTGTGTTGACTGTTGTGGAGGTCAGCAGGTCTAAAATGGCCGCTTTGGATGTTTCATTAAATGATCATCTTAATTGTCAGATTTCACTAATCGTAAAATGGTTACTTTTGATGAATCATATAATGAAGCTCATATTGTTCATCATCCTAATTGACAGTTTTGTATGAAGATGCGTAAAATGGTCTAAATATATGAGTCATTCATAATGTCAAATTCGGTGAAATTCGTGACGTATTGAATGTTAGCACGGATTTACTTTTTAGTAGATTTTAGCCTTCATATTGATGTTTTCATAGTTATTGTTGTAATATTAAACCACACTAAGATGTTTAGGGCACAATTTAACTCCACTCTGTTTGTCCACACAACTATTTATTGACGGCCGAGGCTTTGGCGTAGACTTTTATTCTGAGTTCTTTTGACTCGTGTATTTGAGATATCTGAGTTGCTCCTACAAAAGTCAAGTTTTGGCGACGGGGTCGTGTTGTCTCCCCCCTTCATTTATTTAATAATAATTGATTATTGCTTGCTACGCGTGATTTGATCTTGTCAAAACTTTACAATTCAACCGGACCTTGCGCTGTGATGATGAACTTCCAAATTACATGAATTAGAATAAATATCCAGTCTCGTCCACTTAGCCAGTCCAGACTCAGCCTATACATGGCTCAAGTCAACAATAGTGCCCGGAAAACGGCAATAGGCTACGTGGGACCCAATACAAAGATTGGTGAAATGTGGATGTAAAGTCACCTCTGCCTAACCCTCCGGGGATAAAGGCGTGATTGTATGTATGTATACTATGTATGTAGAATAAATATTCAAGTTATGCTAGAGTTTTTCCATACAGGGAACGGCCCACCAGTGTAAAGGGCCCAGTCAACAGGCAAGGCGCTGAAGCCTTATTTAATTTGTGAGGCATCTACAAATAATTATACTATTATATATATGACCAAGACAGTCTAATGTCACAGCTAATGTTGCCTAATGCAAGCCTAATGGTGGTCCACATGTTCTGGATTGCACCTCAAGTTTTTACCGTCTAGCGGGGTGCAGTAAATTGACAGACAGTATATAAAAAAATGTGAAAGGCCTTAGATTCAACCTCGATAACTTTGACTAATATACCTAGGTACCTACTTAAGCATAATAAACACTATAATGATCATGGAGGTAGAGGTATATAGAAATATAAATATTCGAGTTATTCCGGTTGGATCCCCAAATATGATCCACTGCCGATTTTTATTCATCATAGGCATAACCCTAGCACATTCTTACGAGTTGTGGGTCAATGGCTGGGTCAGGTTTTGGATGGGTGACCGTTGTTTACATTACGAGGTTAAGCTTAATTGAGTGGGTCGGGTTTTGGATGGGTGACCGTTGTTTACATTACGAGGTTAAGCTTAATTGAGTGGGTCGGGTTTTGGATAGGTGACCGTTGTTTACATTACGAAGTTAAGCAAAATTGGCTGGGTCAGGATTTAGATGGGTGGCCGTTGTTTACATTACGAGGTTAAGCAAAATTGGCTGGGTCAGGATTTAGATGGGTGACCGTTGTTTACATTACGAAGTTAAGCAAAATTGGCTGGGTCAGGATTTAGATGGGTGGCCGTTGTTTACATTACGAGGTTAAGCAAAATTGGCTGGGTCAGGATTTAGATGGGTGACCGTTGTTTACATTACGAAGTTAAGCAAAATTGGCTGGGTCGGGTTTTGGATGGGTGACCGTTGTTTACATTACGAAGTTAAGCAAAATTGGCTGGGTCAGGATTTAGATGGGTGGCCGTTGTTTACATTACGAGGTTAAGCAAAATTGGCTAGGTCGGGTTTTGGATGGGTGGCCGTTCTTTACATTGCGAGGTCAAGCTTAATTGGCTGGGTCAGGATTTGGATGGGTGGCCGTTCTTACATTACGAGGCTAAGCTTAATTGACTGGGCCATGTTTTGGATGGGTGACCGTTGATTCTTTACATTTCGTCTTTCGTCTATAAAGCAAAATGCTTAAATTGCATATGGAGTTATTGTGCTTAGCTTCGTAGTTAATTTGATTTTAGGTCACATGATCAGGAGAGTCGTGAGCGAGTTATAGTAAAACCAACGATTCCGTGAAATCGCGAAAATAAGAACTACGGTTTCACTGTCAAGTGAGTTATGTTTTATTGCAAGTCAAAGATAATTTGGTGCGATTTGACATATTAGCGAACGAGCTATAGTGCAAATATTTGTATGCATGAATATGAATATTTGCATTGGTCTGGGTGTTTCTATGTATAATATGTACATATTTATTTACAAAAAAAAGTATCTAAACTAGGGTAAAGCCAGAGCAGCGGTGCCTTCTCTACAAGACACAAATTCGCTCTTGCGTGGAATACTGCTCTCATCTCTGGGATGGCTCCGCAAAGCACTTACTAGATGCTCTAGACAGGCTGCAGCGACGTGCGGTCCGCATTATTGGGAATCCTGAGATCACCTAAACCCTCGAGCCTTTGCAGTTGCGTAGAGATGTGGCATCTTTGGCGGTATTTTACCGTCTCTACCATGGTGAATGTTCTGATGAGCTCTTCCAATTAATCCCACCCTCTCCTTTCCTATATAGGACAACACGTGCAGGGCTTAGATGCCACCCGCATACGGTGCAGAATATTCCATCAAGAACCAAGCGGTTCGGCGACTCCTTCTTCTGCCGCATCATTAAGTCTTGGAATTCTTTACCAGTTCACGTACTTCCCTCCTCCTACAGTCCCGGGTCCTTTAAGCGGGGCGTGAAAAAGCATCTGATGAGGCCGTCAAGCTGAGTGCCACCATTGTAACATGATACGTGTCTGTAATGGTGACGCTCTTTTCAGAGACTTTGCCTTCAGCTTACCATCAGGCGAGGCGAAGTCAAATTGACGTGTCCTATATGAAAAAAAAAAAATCTATGTATGTTTATCCGCATTCTAGAACCCATAACACAAGCTAGTTAAGCTATGCTTACTTTGGGTCTAGAATTCTAGATAGCGTTGTGTAGACATGTATTAACATGTATTATTACGATATGTCATTATTATGATATAAGTATTATGTATGTATATGTAGTATATGGGTATATAGATATAGTTATTGTATATTTATTATAGATACGTATTGTGTGTATGGTATTAGGTATGGTATTACTTCACCTTTTCATTAATTAAATAAAATCGGCCAAGTGCGAGTCGGACTCGCCCATGAAGGGTTCCGTAGTAGCAAAGGCGAAAATTGCTGTTTATGACGTATTAAAAAAAAACTACTGACTGGATCTCATTCGAACCCATTTTTAGTGGTAGTTTGCATGGCAATTTATATCATATATTTTTTTTAGATTTATCATTCTCTTATTTTAGAAGTTAGAGAGGGGGAGGGGACCACACATTTTTCCATTTTGGAAGTGTCTCTCGCGCAAACTATTCAGTATAGAAAAAAATTATGTTAGAAACCTCAATAGCATTATTAAAGACCTATCTATAGATACCCCCACACGTATGGGTTTGATGAAAAAAAAAATTTTGTGTTTCAGTTCTAAGTATGGGGACCCCCAAAATTTAATGCTTTTTATTTATTTTTGTGTGAAATTCTTAATGCGGTTCACAGAATACATCTTCTTACCAAGTTTCAACAGCATAGGCCTTATAGTTTCGGAGAAAAGTGGCTGTGACATACGGACGGACAGACAGACAGACAGACGGACGGACGGACAGACATGACGAATCTATAAAGGTTCCGTTTTTTGCCATTTGGCTACGGAACCCTAATAAAAAGGAGGAAATAGTAGAAAAGAGGCTCTGAACATTTACGATTATACGGCGATGATCGTGGCGTAGCGTAAGAGCGTTCGACGTCGCGGGTTCGATTCCCGCTCATTGCAAATATTTGTATGCATGAATGTATCTATTTGCATTGGCCTGGGTGTTTTTATGTATGTATTTACAAAAGGAAACTTAACTAAGTATGTATATTCGTATATCAGAATCCATGACCCAAGCTAGTTGGTGAGGTTACTTTGGGTCTAGATATATGGATCTTTGAGTCCTTATAAAGGCGGATTTCTTCTGCACTTTTACAAAGAATAATATAGTATAGACTTAGCACTTAGAAACACGATGGTTTCATTCAGTGTAGGGAGTCAATCAGTTAATTTTTCAATCACCTGTCGATTGACAAAAAATAATTGCAACAATTTTGTTTTTCATATTACAGCCTGTAAACTTGTCAAGATTACATTTTTTAAATATTTACTTTAGTTTTTTTTTTTAATTTATTCATTTAAGATTGTTTATTTTTCAAATATGTACAATACATCACCTATCCAAAACCCGACCCAGCCAATTTTGCTTAACTTCGTAATGTAAACAACGGTCACCCATCCAAAACCCGACCCAGCCAATTTTGCTTAACTTCGTAATGTAAACAACGGTCACCCATCTAAATCCTGACCCAGCCAATTTTGCTTAACCTCGTAATGTAAACAACGGCCACCCATCTAAATCCTGACCCAGCCAATTTTGCTTAACTTCGTAATGTAAACAACGGTCACCTATCCAAAACCCGACCCACTCAATTAAGCTTAACCTCGTAATGTAAACAACGGTCACCCATCCAAAACCCGACCCACTCAATTAAGCTTAACCTCGTAATGTAAACAACGGTCACCCATCCAAAACCTGACCCAGCCATTGACCCACAACTCGTAAGAATGTGCTAGGGTTATGCCTATGATGAATAAAAATCGGCAGTGGATCATATTTGGGGATCCAACCGGAATAGCTCGTTCGCATATTTATTTAAAAATAAAACTTTTTATTTATTTATTCATTGCATTTTATGAAAACTTACAGCTAATAAATTATCATTAGGTACAATACAATTATTGTTGTTATTATCAGAGACTTCGTCCTGCCCCACCAGTGGGATTATTCAGAACCCCGTGTCATCCCTTTAAATTAATTTATTGATTTCCAAGTATCTTATGGGTATTTGCAGGATTTGTTCATATTTATAATTACTGCTCCACTCCTCTAAGTAGTAGCATGATAATAGAAGAATACTCTGTGTGCCTTCTAGGCTTTTACACTGTTGTGTTTATATCCAGCCATCGCTCTGCCATCCCGTTGCCGTCTACCGTTTTGCCATCATTAGTTTCGTGCCTGCACCTTGTGTAAAGATGCCTTTGCATCTAACCACAGAAACACAAACACATTCAATGTTTTTTGTAGAAGTAACTTGATAAGTTCAATTCAATTCATAATGAATGGCTCTGTGCTTTTAACATCAATTCTGTCAATGTCCCGTAATAGAGCTATTAACGCAGGATATAGAGTGGCCTCGATTTTGACTGGCTGACTCGAGTTTGTTAGTTACTTCCCACAGGATCCAAACAAAAGGACAGTATTTTGCTTTTGTTTATACGCCACCGTCGTTCCCCCATTACGTTGCCCGTCTACCATTCTAACATCATTAGTTTCGTGTCTGCACCTTACTTTAGACGCCTCTGAATCTAATCACAGAAACACAAACACATTCAATGTTTTTTGTCGAAGTAACTTGATAAGAATAAGAAACATAAATAAACATTGAAACCAAGTTTTGACAACAGACAGTTTTGAAGTCAGGCAAAAATTACCACACCAAAAATAAAAATAAAAATTGGAAACAAATTGTAGTTTTAGCGTTATTTTTCTTTCAATTCATGTTTATTAGATGGAAATCATGAACTATTGATATATAGAACATAATAACTACCATTTTACGCTGTATTAATAACAAAATCATAATGTAGTAAATACCGTAAAAGCACGATTTGGCGAGTCCTTATATTTTTTTCGTCATAGCAACACCAATAACAAATATGAAACATATTGCAGATGAAATATGAATGACATATTAAAAAATGTGGTCATTTTACAATCTATAAAATATGTCACCAACTAATCTGCAAATGAATGTCATTTTTAGATGAAACATCCAAAACGGCCATTTTAGACCTGCAGGTGGCAGTTGTTTCACCAAAAATATCGAAGATCAGCCAAACCCACAGTTAGACTGGAAAAGCACACCACAGGCTCCGAGGTGAAAGCTTCGGATGCGACTGGGATTAACGCCAGGAAGACGAAGGTATCCGCCTAACACGACCCTCTTCTATTGAACCACCAATCATGCGCGCGACAAAACTTTCCACCGATCGATAATCTAGTAGGCATAACGATATCTTCAGGACCCTATCGCTGTTGACAACGATAAAAGTAACGTGATCCTATCATAATCACGATCGTAGATGCCATTTCTAATCTTGATACTTTAAAGAATGTTTTATACTGCGTTAAAATTTAAACTCAAACTCACTGATTCCAGTTACAGTTATCAGTGTATGAGTGGGCGTTTTTAGTCGGAAATATGTACTGTACTCTACTATGTCAACATAAATATCAAGAACTATACATCACTACTTATTATAAAAATATAAACATCCGAATTGAGAACCTCCTCCTTTTTTTAAGTCGGTTAAAAAGAATTTTGAAGCAGTTTTTTAATAGATAGATAGAGTGATTCAAGAGGAAGGTTTATATGTATAATACATGCATAATATTGTAGATTAACATTAATAAATTTAGAGATAATACCACGCGGGCGGAAAATATGGCGGTACGAAGTTCGACGGGTCAGCTAGTAAAGTATAAACGAGAGCGTATTCGGACATTCTATTAAAACATTGAGATTTAAAATCAGGATCTATTCCGTACATCAGCATGTAGCTACTCTTACCTAGTATTTATCGTATAGGCATAATAATGTTTACTAGCCGACCATCAACCTAATTTGGATCCATCCAGCCTGTGGTGCAGCTCTTGTTAGTTCAGGATTTCGACTAGTAAACAAAGTTCCTTTGGGCCTTGGGTAACTTTGAAACTGGTGTTACAAATCAAAAGGCTTCACGATGACCGTAAAGCTCTTAAAATGGCATCTCTACTCAAATGCGCTCTATTGATGGGCTACCATTAGTAAGCGCATATATGCAACACCAGAATTTTTCACCACGTGTGTGTTGAGGACATGTGAAAAGTGTAAATAGGGTTTTTTTAGGAGAAGAGGGGAAGCTCTTTGCAGGCCGCTTTCTATAATTCCACAATCTGTGACAGAGCAGTATGAGCTTTTTTCATCCTGTTCTGATTGTACGCGATTGTACTAGTTTCAAAGCGTGAACAATATGGTCTGGTCATGGCGTCGATGTATGAAAAAGAAGGGGTATGCCCAATGCCCATTCTGTAACACCCAAACGAGTAACACTGTTACTGTTAATTTTTTTCTATCAACGAGTAACACTGCAAAACATTGGAGTTAAAAGATAACTAAGCCGTTCATGACTTGGGCTGCGGATTAATCTAAAAATTGGTGGCTGTAGCGTCCCATCGCCCGCATCGGTCGGACCGCGGACCGCGCCGTGTTATTACGGGCCGACGCGACGGATGGCCCGGCCCAACTTCACAACATGTTGTTATTAAGTCATTTTGTTTTGTTCCCCGTCACCGTTTTCAACTATTCCCTTGTCCCTTCTTAATTTCGAAGTTGTATAGTCTCGTGTGATTGATTTCTGTTCAGTGGAAGGCTTTGCTTGTTTTTTGATTGATGGATCTTTTTGATAGCGTTTTTTGTAAAGAGATTTCAATTGTTGTATTCTCAGTAAGAAATTAAACAGACTGCGTTACTGGTCACGAGCAGAAGATAGCTTAAATATTTAGTAATGGCTTAATTTATTCTCTTGTATAATTACTATGCCGCTGATAATAAGCGATTATCGTAACCTATGCACCTTTCAAGACCCGTTGGCGCGTTGCCTGCTTATAAACTCATTGACGTGGGATTTGAATATTTATTTTATTTCCATTTTTTATATAATGGCCTATCATCGATAACCTAACGATGGTCGTTTAGATATCGATTATTTCATCAGTAGGGGGGTTGAATATTCAGAAAGTGAACCGAAAAATGTTCGACAATGTATAACTTGTTGCAAATGCAGCTAAAACTATTATTATATTTCGTCGCTTCATTCTCGATATAAAGATCATTTACAAGGTAGTCCCTTTAACCTACAAGGTAGCATCGCACGTTATTTTAAAGTTAACTCGATTTCACTTTTTATTTTCAAATCGATTACCGGTATCGATACCGACACCGCCATCTTAGTTCCTCATTCCTTTTTCGTGCGAGGTAGCAAGCAGACATCTTACACTAAAATATTAAATTACCAAGTTCGAAAAATGCCTAAACGCAAATCAGAAGACAAGTTAGTTTATTATCGTGAAAAAATTAGAAAGATTCAAGAAAAAGAAAATAAGAAAACACAGCGTCGGTTACGAGTATTATCGTCGGATTCGTCAGATTCCGAAGAAAATGCAAGTAAGTACTAATTATTTGTATTTGTGGTGATAAAATAAAAGTGTAATTAGCTTTCAAACACCATTAGAAAATCGGTATACAATTTTTACCGGGAGGTTGGCCGCGAGTCAACACGATGGCAAAAAATTTTGCATACCTACCTACATAATTTTACAATACCTGGTGGTTAGTCGAGAACTAACACAATGGTACTAATTTGAGAATAATCACCGGTCGTTGGTCGAGAATCAATACGTACCGGCATTCTATTACTCTCTACACACGCCTGGAGGTAGATCGAGAATCTACACAAAGGCCTAATTCTATAAATAACGCATGAAAGTTGGTCGAGAATCAACACATGTGCATTATTATAAAATCCTGCTGTCGATCGAGAATTGACATAAAAGTATTAGTTTCCTTTATAGAAAGAAAGAAAGAAAAGTTTATATGCCCACAATTTTAGAACATTCAACGTAGGTATGTTTTAAACAATTACCTATTAAAAACCTACATTGATTAGTCTAAGTACTTTATACATAGGGGGATTAGGTATGATCGTATGAGTGATATGAATAAATAATTCGATATTTTAAGCAATAAATTTTGCTTGCAGGTATCGGATTTATACCATGCGACGATGTATCCCCGGCACACATCGAAATGGCAACGAATGACGAGCAATCGCAGCATTCGCAGCCAGGTGATGCGGAAACGTCGCCGGAGACTCCAGCTACGGCACCTCCACCCACCGACGCGCCTGGAGAAGATGACGTGACGACCGCGTCAGACTTAGATCCCGAAATTTTACAAGCTTTAGGAACTAAAACCGGAGATGATCCTGTATACGGACGTAAAATTCACGAAAATTTACCTCAGCTGTGGTTGCCATTGCTACAAAAGGGTATGTCTAAGGAAGACAAAGAAACAATCCTTAAACAGTATTTGATACCCCAAAACTGTACATTGCTCCAGGCTCCAAAGCTGAATTTGGAAATTTCAGCGGCACTAACTGACAGCGCCCGTTACAAAGACAAAACGTTGGTGGTATACCAGCAACAGTTAGGTCACGGCATTACGGCCATTAATAGAGCAATGGACCTATTACTAAATAAAGAGTGTGATGGTAAATTAGACGCCATAAAACACCTCAGTAATGCATGTCGTATTTTGTGCGACCTCCATTACGGTAATTCTCAAGTCCGAGTAAAATTAATAACTCCTAGCTTAGATAAATCCTTTTTAAATGTGGTCCAAGATTGTCATCGAGATGACACATTATGCGGGGCTAAATTATCAGAAAAAATTAAATCGTCTAAGACGATCGAGAAGCAAGGACTACAAATAAAAAAGGTAGCTGCCACTCACGCTCCCAGTGCAACGACATCACGTCCAGGTCATAATCGGGGAAACTGGTTGGGATCTCTCCGCTACTCCTCCAACAAGAGTGGGCGGGGAGGGAACAAGAGAGCAGCCTCGGCGCGGCAACCAGCGCTCCAAGCGCACCGACCGCCGCAAACCCGCCAAGCCACCAAGCAACAGCAAGCACGAGCTCAACCGCAGCACTAGCTCAGGTACGGCATGCAGGCCGGGTTCAACTATATTACAATTGTTGTGAACAAGTTACTGATAACATTAGTTTTGAAGTAGATCCGTGACGGTTTAGATATTCCGTTTAACGAGAAAGCCGTACAACAGTTTGTTCCTCACTCTTCATCTACCCATTTTAAGATGGAAGATCACAGAACTGCTTCAAAACCAATACCTAAAGACGGAGTTCTAGCCACGATCGATTTAAAAGAAGCGTACCTGTCTATACCTATACATCCAGCTCACAGTAACTACTTGAGGCGAAACTTATGAATTTACAGCTATGTTCTTATCCATAGCACCAAGGGTCTTCAGTAAAATAATGAAAGAAATCATTACATTCATCACGTGGCTGGCAGTCCGTCATATTTTTATAAGATGATATCCTATGTGTCTAGGCAACGACATTTACGAGTGTAAAAGTAATGTACAGGCAACCCTTAATCTACTTGAACGCCTCGGATTTACAATCAATTATAATGAAAGCAACTTGGAACCTCAAAAAATTTGCAAGTTTTTGGGTTTTCTGTTCAATACTGAGAGTCTAACGTTATCGAAAGACAATATTGCACAATTAGTCGCGAAATTTTCTCTTTTGCCTCGTTGCACCTTATGAAAATTTTCACAGTTAATTGGTGTTCCTGTAGCGGCCTGCCCAACAGTGCGATATGGCTGGTTATACACCAAAAACCTGGCATTACTAGCTGTTCTTTTTGGATTAAAGAGTTTAGTTCGAGATGATCATGATTGTGCAATATTGTTAAGAGTTGACAATACCACGGACATCCGCTATGTAAACTGTCAGGGCGGCATACAATATACACATTTGAATGGGGTAGCAAGGGAGATTTGGCAGTGGTGCGAGAATCATAAAAATTTGGTTATTCGCATCCTACATTAATTCCAGAAACAATAAGGATGCTGACGAGGAATCGAGGAGAATTAACCCCGATTGACCGGTCGCACGAGGGAGTTGGCTGACGTACTCTGCAGGCGGAGAGTGGCCGTGGCGTTCCTGCAGGAGACTCGGTGGGGTGGCGATAGCACCATGCACATTGGGGACGGCTACCAGCTGATGTACACAGGTGCACCTGACGGGCAGGCCGGGGTGGGCGTGGTGCTCTCCCGGGCGTTGCAGGATGACATCTTGGAGGTGAAGAGCTATAGCGCCCGACTTATGGTTGTGAGGGTGCTTATCGATGGGATTATAACCCACCTGATAAGTGCTTACGCTCCACAGGCTGGGCGTGGCGAAGCCGAAAAGATCTTGTTCTGGGACCAACTCGGGGGAGTGCTTCGTGACGTCCCGCTGTCGCAGGAGATTGTCCTGGGCGGTGACCTGAACGGTCACGTGGGTGACGGATGTGAGGAGTTTGGGCGTGTCCACGGCGGTTTTGGATACGGTAGTCGCAACCCAGAGGGTGAGCACATCCTTAGAACGTGTGCGACTGCCGGCCTGGCCATCGTGAACACGTACTTCAAAAAGAAATCCGAACATCTTGTCACCTACAAGAGCGGAGGGCGCTTAACCCAGGTTGATTTCCTGCTCACTAGGAGGCACAGCATCAGCAGGGTGGCCAACTGCAAGGTTATACCCGGGGAGAGTCTCACTAGCCAACACCGTCTCCTTGTCATGGACCTCCGCGTGAAACCCAAAGACAAACGTGCCGAGCGTGCCCAACGCAAAATCAGGTGGTGGCTGCTTGATGAAGCTAAGTCCCAAAGTTTCGTCTCAGCCATCGGTGACAAGTGCGCCGATGCTGTAGACGAACCAGTACAGGTTTCTTGGGACAGGATTCGGGCAGCTATTCTTGAGGCGGGGAGGGTGGTGCTCGGCATGTCTAAGGGTGGACGCAAGTGTGACAAGGACACCTGGTGGTGGAACGACACAGTCCAGAGAGAGATCAGGGTGAAGAAAGCCCTCTTTAAAAAGTGGCAAGCGTCCAAATCTTCCGATGACCGCGATGCGTACAAAGATGCAAAACGCGCCACCAGGAGAGCCGTAGCCAGGGCCAAACGAGACCACTTGCAACCTCTATATACCAAGTTGGAATCGTCTGAGGGGCAAAAGCTCATATATAAGTTGGCGCGTTCCAGGGCCAAAGCGGCGCAGGGTCTATCCAAGTGCCGCTGCATTAAAGACCCTGGGGGCAATTTGTTGTACGAGAAAGTCGCGGTGAAGGAGAGATGGCGCTCATACTTCCACGAGCTGCTGAATAAGCAGCATAAAGAGGTGCAGCCACCAGACCTCCCTCCGAATCAAGGACTAGTGCCACCGATAACGCCTGCGGAAGTCCAGACTGCCATTCGCCGCATGAAGAACCGGAAAGCTGTCGGACCCGACGAAGTCCCCATCGAGGCTTGGAAGGCAATGGGCGCCCGTGGTGTGGGCATTCTAGCAAATCTTTATAACCGCGTACTCCTCACCGGCGAGATCCCGAACCAGTGGAGGCTGAGCATCATCACGCCAGTCTTCAAAGGCAAGGGATCGGTGCAGGAGTGTGGTAGTTACCGCGGTATAAAGATAATGTCCCACACCATGAAGCTCTATGAGCGGATAATCGACTCCCGGATCCGACAGGAAAGTACACTCTCGGAGTGCCAGTACGGGTTCCGTCCCGGGCACGGGATCATGGACCCAGTGTTCGCCCTAAGGGTTGTGGCGGGGAAATACAGGGCGAAGAACACGCCCCTGCACTGCCTATTCTTAGACATGCAGAAGGCCTTCGACTGTGTTCCTCGCGAGGTGATCTGGTGGGCACTGCGGGCCAAGGGTGTCCCAGAGACTTACATTGACACCATCCGAGACATGTACTACGATTCCGGTTCCGTGGTTCGGACTGCTGTTGGCGACTCGAAAGCCTTCCCCATCACCGTCGGGGTACACCAAGGATCCGTCCTTAGTCCTTACCTGTTCAGCGTGGTATTAGATGTTTTGTCGGACAGCATTAGAAACTCACATGAGCAGCCTCCGTGGTTGCTCATGTATGCTGATGATATTGCGCTCATGGACGCGGACAGGAGCAGATTGGTGCGACGCGTGAAAGGATGGAAAGAAGCGCTTGAGAACGGCGGTCTGAAGCTAAATGTAGCGAAGACAGAATACTTAGCGTTAAACTCCACAGATCCCACACCCGTCCGCATAGGCGATGATTTGGTCGAGCGCACGGACCAGGTTAAGTACCTAGGATCTGTACTTCATGTGACCGGTGAGATCGACCACGACGTCAAGGCACGCATTGCTGCCGCGTGGGCCAAGTGGCGAGAAATGACTGGCGTGACCTGTGATCCTAAAATGCCAGTCAGGTTGAAGGGGCAGGTCTATAAGACGATCATTAGGCCTGTTCTCTTGTATGGTTGTGAGGCGTGGCCGCTGCTCGAGCGACACAAGCAAGAGCTGCGTGTCACGGAGATGAAAATGTTGCGGTGGATGTGCGGCGTTACGCGTAAAGATCGCGTACGGAACTCTCGCATCCGCGGCAGCCTCCATGTCCGTGACATCGCGGATAAAATGCAAGAGAGCCGCCTTCGCTGGTGCGGCCACGTCTTGCGGCAACCACCAGGCTACGTGGGGAACAAATGCCTGGCAATGGTACCCCCGCCGGGTCCAGGTAAAAGGGGTAGGCCAAAGAAGTCCTGGCTTGACGTCGTGGAGGGTGATATGCGTGCAAATGGTCTCACTACCATGGACGCCCAAGATCGTGCGAAGTGGAGAAGGAGGAGCCGGAAGGCGGACCCTGAGCTCCGGGGTCATCTTGGCCACGGATGCAATCGGGAGAATACGTCTATATGCAGATGATGATGATGATGATCGAATGGGAACTCTCACCGTTAGCTTATCAGCAAATTAAAGAAAAAATTTGACCAGCCTGAAATTGATCTCTTTGCTTCTTGTACCAATGCCAAATATGAACGCTACATCTCCTGGAAATCGGATCCTGAGGCCATGACAGTGGATGCGTTCACTGTTGATTGGAGTGAATACTATTTTTACGGATTCCCTCCTTTTGCCCTCTTACTAAAATGTCTCAGGAAAATAATTGATGATGCGGCAACCGGAATAGTAGTTTTCCTATGCTGGCCATCACAGCCGTGGTTTCCTATCATGAAAAATTAATAAAATCCGAAACTTTGTACTTTTCTCCGAATAAGAACCTATTGTGTTCTCCTTTCAGAGAATACTACCCGCTCCACCGGCAACTTACCCTGGGTGCCGCGAGGTTCTGCGGACGGCGTTCATAAGGCACGGCTCGCCGGCAGAAGCGTTGGACTTGATGCTGGCGTCTCTCTCTAATAACACCGTAATGCAGTATGGTACTTCACTTAAGGCATGGTGGTTATTCTGTGCTGACATTAATATCGATCCTTACGTTGGTTCTAATAAGGATGTTTTGAGGTTTTTGATGGATCAATTCAGTAATAAAAATGTATCCTATGGAACATTAAATTGTCACCGTTCTGCCCTTTCCTTATTGTTAAGTAGTAATAATATTGGGTCAGATGCCCTTATTAAAAGATTATTAAAAGGCGCATTTAAAGTAAAACCAACAATGCCGAGATACAGTTCTACATGGGACCCACAATTAGTTCTTAACCTCGTGTCGACTTGGGTTCCAAATCAAGATATTTCATTAGATAAACTTACTAAAAAAGTTGTGATCTTAATAGCATTATGCACAGCCCATAGGGTACAAACCCTTTCTTTAATTAAAGTCGAAAACATACATTTTGGTCCCAGTGGCGTTAAAATCATAATAACGAACACAATTAAAACCTCTGGTCCAGGCCGAGAACAACCGGTTCTATTTCTCCCTTATTTTAAGGATGATGTTAACATTTGTCCGGCCACGGTTCTTCAAACCTACCTTCTTAGAACCCAGGATATCAGGAATGAAATTGAATATCTTTTTCTGACATTAAAGCGGCCTTATAGAAATGCCACATCGCAGACCATCAGCAGATGGATTAAAGGAGTGTTGTTAGAGAGCGGCATAGATGTATCTATGTTCAAAGCGCATAGCACTCGTCATGCTTCCACGTCAGTGGCAAGCGTTGCGGGGGTTGGCATTGATACTATTCGAAAGGCTGCAGGATGGTCCGCATCATCTTGTGCCTTTGGCAAATTTTACAATAGGCCAGTGATCGACGAAGGCCAGTTCGCTAGATCCGTGTGCCTACAATCAAATCAATAAAGAAATACTGTTTTTTTTTACATCCTTTGTTCTTTAATAATAATGAATATTCACCCTTGAAGTAAGTGTTTTTATTTTAACAGCAAACCATTATACTCTGAACATCTACCTTGTAAATGATCTTTACATCGAGAATGAAGCGACGAAATATAATATATGATCAAACGAACTTCCCAAGTGAAGTTCGATCGATATTATATGAGTCGCTTCATTCGAAGATATAAAGACCTGCCCGCCCATTATCCCATAAGAATGGTTTGTGGCATACTTTGATAAACACTCTGAAAAAATGAGGAACTAAGATGGCGGTGTCGGTATCGATACCGGTAATCGATTTGAAAATAAAAAGTGAAATCGAGTTAACTTTAAAATAACGTGCGATGCTACCTTGTAGGTTAAAGGGACTACCTTGTAAATGATCTTTATATCTTCGAATGAAGCGACTCATATAATATCGATCGAACTTCACTTGGGAAGTTCGTTTGATCATATAATAAACATGAAATCACTTTTCTAAATTAACAAACCTGCTGTTTTTAATTTAGATACAAAACTTGGAAGGGAAGTCGTGTAATTTATTACACTCTTCATTCTTGATATCGATAATTCTGCCAACAAGCCCGATAACAATATAGTAAACAAACTAAATTTATTTCTTTTCAGTGTTTTTAATAGATAAGATGATGAGGATGTCCGCATTATTTTTAAATGATTTTATTGCATTAAAAATCTTTGGACTCAACTTTCTAAACTGTTGAATTCACATCTGATTGTACCAGGAGCGCATAATTCGCTAGGTCTAACTCAAATAGCTACACGTACAACAGACAGCTCTCGATCAACGCGTTCTTGGAAATGGCCATACTTTACAATTTATCCACGCCGTCTAATAAAAAACCTAGTGGACGTTGTTCGCGCCGGTTTCCTGCGCGATAAGCGCCTGATGGATCACTTCCTATGGATTAGGGATGTCTGATACATTCTCTACACGGCACACTGATTTTACTGAGACCAGCTTCGTAGATGGCGCCTCCTAAATTATAGGGGATAACCTCAGACCGTACTATTTATGTATGCTTGATGTATAGGAATTTCTTTTGGTGAATAGATAGCCCTTGACATAGTTCATTTGATAACTGTCGATGTGGCGTCCCTTTCATGTTATAGAGAGATAAGCAGTCAAATAACCACAGATTAGACAATAGTTACTATGTAAATAGAACTGTATTTTATAAGTGGTAGAGCAGGGTTTGGGCCAGCACGATCCGGAAAGTATACCACCGTCTGACTTAGTTTTTTTGTCATTAGTAGATCGTTAATTTCAGGTCATTCGCCTAATAATAGAGGTCTCATTCCTGATGTAAACAATACCAACATGTTGGCCATTAGTTCCACGGCTTCAAAAACAATCTACCGGCTTCCCTTTTGAAAATTTTCACCCTTCGCCACTGGTAGACGCTCACTTAAGTCAATAGACGCCTGAAACACTAGGACAAGAGTTTTACTTGCAGACTGTCTGAATGTTCCTTTCTTGTTACACTCGGAGTTTCTAGTCGGTTCGATTTCGATATATCCACTGTACCGTTAGCCCCGTAGCCGTGGGAATTCTATCGCCAAAAAGAAAAAAAGTTATAATAAAATTCAAAACTATAAAGGATATCATTTAAGTCTTAAGTAAGATATAGTATTTCAATTTGCTGTTAGGTATTAATCAAGATCAGAAACCGGTCGTTGCATTTAAGACTGGATTTTATCTGTCTTGATAATATACAGTAATTAATATTCTTTAGATATATCTTGAGGACACTTATTAAAATATGAAAATCCAGTAATATAATATCGTTTGGTTATTATCTATGTATTCAATTACGGAAACTATGATATTTTATCTATACTTGGAATAAAATTGTAATCTAGATTATAATTTCGAAAATGATTTACTTAGGTACTGAAGTAAAAAATACAGTTTAGAATTTTGATTTATTTTGATTTTATAGCATGTAGGTACCTATGTTTATATAGAATGTTTATTACTCAATCACGCAATAGCCAGACAGTGATTTATATACAGAATAGCTTTTGCTCGCGGCTCCGCCCGCGTGGATGTCGGTTATCGCGACCAAACATAGCCTATGTCCTTTCTCAAGGTCTAATCTACCCCTATACCAAATTTCATCAAAATCGGTTCAGCGGTTTAGTCGTAAAAGCGAGACAGACAGACAGACAGAGTTACTTTCGCATTTATAATATAAGTAGGGATAGACCATAACCTGAACAATGATGTTGAATACATTTTATTCCAAAAATAAAGAGGATCCTATGGGCAAATTTGAATGTGACAATTCAAATTTTCCCACAGGATCCTCAATTTTTTACTAAAGGCTGAGGCTTCATCAGACAAGCGACTGCTCAATTCAGGTAAATTGTAAACAGTGACAGAACATTCGTTCGTTGTTCTTTCTTAATGTAAACTCTGAAAACAAGGTTCCGTTTAAACTAAAATATTAAGAAAGAATGCTCTTGCTCTACCTCTATATTCGTCTGGTTTAAATCCACCTTTAGTCTACAATTGTACACGAACGGCGTCGCGTGTAACAATTAGTAGTTTTACAGCACTGAGGTCAGATACTTCACACTCCAGCTCCTTAGATGGTGGCGCCATGATTTCCCAGCACGAACGACGCAGCACGACCAGGGTCAGTACCACTTTCTAATGAAGCGTACGCGCACGAAGGGGACCTGGGTCCTAGGAGCTCGTGTTTAGTACTATTGCATTTTTAATCCGTAAACGGGGTAAATAAGGGTAAATTTTAAAGCAATTAGTATGCTATTTTTTGCTTATAGCTTTAGATCGAAAATGTCTGAGTAGCTCTTGAGTAGCAGTTGAGAACGGTCGCGGGTTAAGGTCCCGCTTTCTAATTCTGAATCTACAGGAAAAGTTAGGATACCAATTGCTTTAAAATTTCGGAGTTAAAAAAAAACAATGTTAGAAATAATTGTAACATCGTTCTTTGTTTCCGATAGTTCATAAGAGGGTGAATTTCCCAAATGGCTTTTTTTTTGTCTTCGGTGAAATTAGTATTTGAAAAAAGGAATATTGATCTGAATTATTTTTTTTAGTATTCAATTGGTTGTTAATGAGTTGTGGCAAAAATATATTTAGGCTAGGACTATATATAAAGGTAGAAATAAATACATAAACCTCTATTTTCTTCAAATCGGTGCTGTCCCTCTACTTTTTTTACAAACAAAAAAGCTTATACACTAATTAAAATAAGTAAATTAAGTATAATAAATTATTCTATTTCATAGAATATTAGTTTTATTATTAATTTAAGTCATATTTTATTATATAATTAACGAATATTATTACTGAGAGGCACAAACGTACTTGTCCTGCGAAATGTTCTCAAATCGGTGACCAAAAGTAATTTACACATAACTTTATATCGACGAGTCCGACAGTGTCCCCACCTCAATTTTATTTCTCTCGTTAGTGCCTGCTAGTGCGCAGTCAGGACGGACGTATGTTAAATCACTGCATATTCCCGCCAATAATATAAGTACGCCATTTTAGTTGCTCCCGGACAATTATTTTATACTATCGGTGGTGGCATCTTTCTAGTGTAGTAAGCAGTTTTATTATTGTTTTTTGGTTCTAAAAGAGGTAGAAAGTGAATTAGCTTCATTGATTGTTATTGAATTTAACCTAGATATTATGCATTTTTTCTAATATTCTAAAAAGTGTGAAATTTCTCACGTCGGTGTTCGCATATCGGTGTAATCGGTGGTCTTTATTACCACGGATATGATAATTTACACCGAAAATGATAAGAAAAGACGAATCGGTGTCTTACACCTAATATCGGTGTTTTGATTCATGATCAATGCACAGTTTTGTCACATCGGTGGATTGCTTTATCATATCGGTAGATATTTTTTCATCTCGGTGAGTCGTTTTATCATATCGGTTGATCCCGTGCGATTTATTTATACAAAGGAAAAATGGAATATACAAGAACATACATAATTATAAACACATACATACATAGGGGGGACTTCAATGCCAAAGTGGGAATACAAGAACGTGACCAGAAGAAAATCGGATCATAAGGAGTGGTATGCAGAAATCGCAGGGGGCAAATGCTAGTCAGCTTCCTCGAGTCACAGGCATCTCTTCTTAATGAATAGTTTCTTTAAGAAAATACCCCACAAGCAGTGTAGGTACTATAATAAGGAACGATATAGACTTTTTTCATAATGGTACCTAAGCACATATTCAGAGATCAACAAGTGTGATCAACAAGTTTTATATTGGAAGCGATTACCGACTTATCTGAGGCTCTCTAAATATCAAGATTCCGAATGATAACGTCAGCCCTCCCACCTACGCCACTTCAAGTAGCTCTAGGGTCGCAATACTGGAAACCTCTAGGGAGGCATTGACGGGAAGGCCGACTAGTGGTCAAACCATTGCATTGTGGGGCTCCAATCCTGAAAGAGCTAGCAAGCCTCTTTAATTCCGTCATCCCGCAAGGGCTAACACCTAGGGCATGGAGCGGGAGTGCGGTGGTACTGTTCTTCAAAAAAGGTGACAAGACCTGAAGAAAGCAGGCCATCTCACTCCTGAGTCATGTCTACAAGTTGTTCTCGAGAATCGTCACAAATCGCCTCGCAGGTAAGCTTGACAAGTTCCAGCCACCTGAGCAAGTCAGGTTTTGAAAAGACCATAGTACCGTGGACCACATCCATATACTGTTTGGCAGATTGTAGAAAAGACTCAGGAGTACAACCAGCCGCTGTGTATGGCGTTTGTGGACTACGGAAAAGCCTTCGACTCTATCGAAATCTGGGCAGTGCTGAATGCGCTGCAGCGGTGCCGCCTCGATTGCACATCGAGGTGCTGAGATGCTTGTATTATACTGTCGAAGAAGAAGACAAAACCCATTAGCCTCCAACGTGGAGTGAGACTGGGAGATGTTATATCTCCCAAACTATTTACCAACGCATTGGAGGACGTCTTTAAGACTCTGGGCTGGACTGGGCGGGGTATCAACATCAACGGTGAGTACATCTCGCACCCTTGGTTCGCCGACGACATCATAATAGTTGCGGAGTCGCTGGAACAACTGGGTAAAATGATGCACAGCTTGAATGGAGCTTCTCGACAAGTCGGCCTCAGTGTAAACTTGGATAAAACCAAGATACATAATCTTGGTTTTATCCAAAACGAACATGTTGTACCGAGAGCAATTGCCATCGAAGGAACGACACTCGAAGTTGTTCAAAAATAGGTATATCTATCTGGGGCAGGTTATTAAGCTCGGTAAAAACAACTTCGAGAAAGAAGAAGCCAGAACAATCCAACTGGGGTGGGCAGCATTTGGCAAATTACGTCGGGTCTTCTCCTCCCCCTTGCCGCAATGCCTTAAAACAAAGGTTTTCCGACCAGTGCGTTCTGCCTGTTATGACTTACGGTGCCGAAACGTGGCCACTGAAGGTGGGGTTAGTCCGTGACCTAAAAATCGCACAGCGGGCTATGGGAGCAAGCTATGCTTGGAGTTTCTTTGATGGATAGAATTAGAAACGAGGTCATCCGACATTACAACCAAAGTTACCGACATAGCTCGCAGAATAAGCAAGCTGAAGTGGCAGTGGGCTGGTCACATCTGCCGATGGACTGATTGCCGTTGGAACAGACGAGTCCTAGAGTGGAGACTGCGAGGAGTAAAACGGAAGGTGGGACACCCCCTGGCCAGGTGGACTGACGACCTACGAAAGGTGGCTGGGAAGGACTGGATGCGGAAGGCGGAGGATCAGCAAACGTGGCGCATATTGGGAGAGGCCTATGACCAGCAGTGGACTGCAATAGGCTAATTGATTGATTTGTGTTACCAGCTTATAAACGTTCTTTTTAGAAGAAAGTAAATATAATAAAATAGGTACCTATATAATTTAAAAAAATATAATATTTTCATTGGATCTTGAAGAACTCTATTCTCGTCGGATATGATCTTCTTCAGGTCAGGCATTTAGTTTTAAGTCACTCTTGTAAAAATAAGGCACCTACTATTTCCTTTATGATGTTCAAAGGTGGATAGATTATCATTTCGGTGAATATTTTATCATAATGGTGGATATGTATATAATTTCGGTGGATAAACTTATCAAATCGGTGTACAGAAAAAATAATCGGTGCGGGTTTGTCATGTCGGTGGAAACCAAAATTAAAACTGAATTTTCTCCATAATCTTAAATGATACGTTGATGATATTAAATTTGGGGATACATGATTATCACAAAGATTACATAAAACCTTAAAAATATACAAAAAACATATAAATGAAAAAGTTCACCGATATGATAAAAAAAATGGCATTTGTTGAAATTCACCCAAGAATATAGTTAACTGGCTCTGCCATCGCCCCAAGACGATTGTATAGGAGAATTTCTAATGTACAAGACGTGTCTGAGTAGCATTCCCCCTAAGGGACTGATCGCAGCATCAGTCCCGTTTTGGACGTTTCCGATCTAAACCTATATATTTCAGTACGCTGTTTTTTTCTGTTTGGAAGCTAACCTACACATGAACGTAAACTAAATTTTGTTTGTGTGCATGCGTGTAAGTGCAGCGCATACCGTTAACTAATCGGAAATCAATCAATCATTTATCGATTACAGCGGTAATATAGTGTGTTTATACCGGTCAATTAGCGCCAAATTTGTGAGTGCTTCAAACAAACGTGAGTGACTCGTGTGAACGAGATAGTTATGCAACGAGCTGCAATGCGTCTTGAACCCTTTACCTAATATAAATAAGGTTGTCTATTTATTTTAGTTGATGTCACATAAGTCACCTCCGTTCGTGCATGATGGATGCCCCAGCGTGAACAGCTAAATTAAGCAAAATAGGACACGTTTCTTTTTTTTTTATATAGGACACGTCAATTTGACTTCGCCTCGCCTGATGGTAAGCTGAAGGCAAAGTCTCTGAGAAGAGGGTCACCATTACAGACACGTATCATATTACAATGGTGGCACTCAGCTTGACGGCTTCATCAGATGCTTTTTCACGCCCCGCTTAAAGGACCCGGGACTGTTGGAGGAGGGAAACACGTGAACTGGTAAGGAATTCCAAGACTTAATGGTGCGGCAGAAGAAGGAGTCGCCGAACCGCTTGGTTTCTTGGTTTCTTATTTTAAGACTATTTACATCGGTGGTGTAGGTAATGGGTGAAGTCACCTTCAGCAAGGCAAGTACAGTGTACCATCAGACGAGGCGAAGTCAAATTGACGTGTCCTATATAAAAAAAGCCTGTGGTAGTTAAATCCAACGTTTCGACACAGTTGTGTACAGTTTATCGACGAAATAGTACCGACGAAGACCGCAGTCTCTGATCTCGAACCAGACCAACTCGATGAAATTACTGGTGTTTTTGTGTGTGTTTGTTCGGTTGATGGATAGCATTAAAAGATGCGCTTTTTTAACCGACTTCAAAAAAGGAGGTTCTCAATTCGTACCCAATTTTTTTTATTTTTTTTATTTTTTTGTATGTTTGTTACGCGATTGTGAAGCCAATTCTAGACGGATTTTGAAAATTCTTTTTGTGTTCGTAAGTAGATTATTCCGAAGTGGTCCCATTTAAATTTCGTAAAGATCTGATGATGGGTTTCCGAGATTAGACCAAGGAACTCTTCAAAAAGTACCAGGAAATCAGCTGCGATTGCTGCAATGGCATATTATTACAATGTTTCTGCCATTACACATCATAACATCACGCCTGAGTCCTTTGAAGGGGTACGCAGAAGTGTTCAGAATATTCAGCTATATTTCCGGTGTATATGCATTGATTTTAATTTTCCGTGCCTCTTTTTCGTTTCTTGAAGTCGGTTAAACTTTTTTGTTAAAAATGAATTTATTACCTATGTAAAATAAATAGCATGTATCTAAAGGTTGAATGAATGAATTCATGAATATATTTGAACGAAGGTCGCCGATCATTCAGTTCATGCAATATTTATGCATTACAAATACGCTTCATTCATATACCTAGAATAAATTCAAGATTCGACAAAAAGTAACGATTTCAGCTTAATCAGAGACCCTGGGCATTTTGGCATAATCTATGAATACTAAATCATTAAGCCATTGGTTCCGGTGGTCATACGAACATCTATGGCAGTCATTACGGATAGTTAGAGCTCTAAAAAGTCCGACTAGACTAGTCTAATTAATTACAGAACTTCGATATCGCCAAATGCTTGTGGAGGTGAAATGGCAATCGCAGAAAAGGCTTAGAGAATGATGATGATCAATAAGAATACTATCAATCATGTTTCACGCAGTAGCTTTCTTCAATTAAATGAAATAAATGAACCGTGTCAGAAATAATTAGCCAACGGACATCATTTTTTATCGAAACTAGTCGTAAATATACCACATAAAAAATGAATTATTGATAGTGATACTGAGCTGTCACATACGTTACGAAATATTGACCATTCGCTCGCATTTTGACTGACGCAAACATGATTGATAAGAATTTATCAATGAAAACACTACGCTGGGTGTTTACATCCAATGTGGAGGCCCAATGAATATACTTACTACTTACTACACACGGAATAAGAATATAGAGGAAGTTCATTATTTATTTCCAAAGTAATATCAGGCAGGATTTATTATAAAGAAATTACAATTACAATTACAATTATTTATAAATACATTACTAAAATAAAAACAATACCTATATACAAAGCTGCAGGTTCAGGCGTCAAAAAATTCCTCCCCATTTTTTTTTTTTTTTTTTTTTTTTTTTTTTTTTTTTTTCATTGACGTCAACTGGGAGGGTAGCCAAAAGGCTGGCGATATTGCCACGTTGAATGGCAATGCCAATCCTTGGGGTCGGCTTTCCAGTCTAACTGTGATGTGGCTGAACTTTGATATTTTCCGTGACGCGACTGCCATCTGACCTCCACAACCAATGGACGATATCGCGATCCTATATATGTAGTTAGACTAGTTGGATTTTGAGGGCTACAATTACCCGTAACGATTGCCATAGGTGTTTGCAACCGCCGGATTAAGTAAGTAAAAACGTCTTTATTGTACACAGTTATGTGGTAAGTACAGATTCGAGGCACGTTATAAGTAGTCTTAAAAATTATTCATTTAACAGTACCACCACCTAAGTGTTATCTTGTCAGTTTTAAACTATAATTAATAAACAATTTACTTTCAAAGCAACATATAAATAACCACAGCCAAGGTGCAGAGCAGGCATAGATGAATGGCTGAAGTTACGACATTTTTTTTGTTCTGTGTTAGTGACAATATACTCGTACGAGGACAAAAACGTTGTCTATTGTCACGCAACTACAAAATGTCAACGACTTTACGTAATTAAAAACATATAAGAGAGTAATTTTATACGCCATTGACAGAGAAAACAAAATTGAATTACTTAGCAGGTGTTTTATACCTTGACGTATTGCCTTTTTAATTGCAGGTACCAGGACTGCATGAAATTCAAGGTGAAATCATTATATTCTGTCCTCCGTGGTGAATACCATCATTCTGAATTCCATTGAGTTTCAAACGCACCCGTAATGTAAGAAGACGGTAGATTTTAACTGTTTAATATAAAAAATAGAACTTGAATGAAATTTTGAAGCATTTATTATGCTAACTTTTCAAATCGATTTAGAAAGGAAAAATATTTGAAATCTAATCTAATCGATCTTCTCTTCGATAAATCGATTTGAAAAATAGAACTTTCGGAAAACCGTATCGTTATAACGAACGCGCGTGGTTAAGTTTTCAGATTATAGTCTCAATTTACCTAGATGGATAGACAAAGTTTGACTTGCTTCGGTTTTGTTGGGCGTTTTCACTACCGCATTTAGTTTAGAGTAACAGTTTGAGACTCTTACAGAATGATTAAAACTATTTGTGTTTAATGATAAGTAAAGAGTTTCGGAAATGATTTCATCCTTCGGACGTTCACAGCTGAGCAGCGTCTCCAAGGCCTGGCAAATAACCATTTAAAAGTACCCAGAGCTGTTAAAATAAACTAAAAGCCGATACATTACCGATTGTTGGAAACGTATCAGTATTGTCTTAACAACGACATATTTGTACAATGAGTACGCAACACAATGTGAAGTTATGCATATTTATTGCTGCCGTCATCGGAATAATCATGTTTAATACTAATTTTCATTTTAATAAAGCCGCAAACTATACGATGTTTTGACTTTTCATAGTCTTGTTACTCGTTTGTTGTTGTTTGTAAAGCCGCGTGGACTCATGAAGACTGTTATAGCACAGATTACTAAATTGGTTATAGTCTAAGACGCAGCAAGTGTCATTTTAACGCAGCGTACAAATGGCTAGTACTTCGGTATAAGTTGGCAATGCCAACTTGGCATATACATACATTCACAAAAGTTAATTAGAACTATCGGGATATTTACCATGTATTGTTTGGAGTTTCCGATATTTCGACGCTGTTGCAAGTACCATGATCACGGAGGAACTGTAGTACTGGCGGTAAACGGTGAAAAAGTTTTTAGGAGCACATAATTATATCGATCTATCCTCTTTCGAGTTCTTTTGCTACGAGTATGGACACTACCACTGGTTTCACTCTCACTACAAACTCGAACTCCACTCGCGAGAACAATACATGGTAAATATCCCGATAGTTCTAATAGTAATGTGAACGACCATGAAAGTTTAAATACCTATATAGTTATAGTTAGTAAAATTCGATTTCCAAGTTCGTTTTACATATTTTCGCGTGCGACACTTGCTTTGCTGACGCTGTAAATATTTACATTAAAATAAAATACTACGAATTTTAGAATATATGTAAATTGAAAATTTAGAACGGATGTCACCTATGACAGAAAGTAAGAAACTAAGATCAATTAAAAAGAACCTGCGTTATCACGGTTTTTTACAACCTGATCATGTTTATCACTTAAGGTACCTTTGAAGTTTGATTACCTGCCGTTTCGATGTATCGTTGTTCCATGTTTAATATATTTTAGATGGTTCTAATCTTGGTTTATGAGTTCATGTGTATTATACCGACATACTAAATATTGGAACTAAATAAGTCTGGCAAGTGGAATGTATTCATAGAACGAACTGTGAATCTTTCCCACGCAAGTTTTACTAATAGTTATTCAGAAACTATTTTATTTCAACCATTCAAGATTATTAAAAAAATACGGAGTTATATGTTATGCACATCAGGTTTTGATAAATTATTTTATGTAGGTATATGAGTTCCGAATCTAATATTTTAGATTCAACCTCTCCCTGTCCTGTCGGCTTGCTCTGCAAGGAGAAGCCGTGGTAGGACTCCATAAAAAATTCTATAGCCGTCATGTAAGAAGGATTTTTTTACACCTACTTTTCTTCTCAAAATTTTCACCCTTCACCATTAATGCCCAAAATACCTATGAAAAAGCGCATCCTTCCAGTCATAGGTAGGCAGGGTACTTTTGTCTCTGTGGCAGGTAGTAAAGCAATTTTATTTTCATTTTGGTATGTTGTTACAAAGAATGGTAAGAAGCCGACTAAAATCGGCTTGTTAAAAACGTGGGCTTTTGTTCTCTCCATCATACAGTGTATGTCTAAAGCTTCATATCTTTTTAGAGTAGTTAAAACCGTAGTTATTTAACATTTTATATACACTAGGTACCAGTTTTTATCATGGTATAATCACAAAGTACAAAAATAAAACTTTGGCGCCTGAATTCTCAGTAATTTCAGTGATAAGAATTGTTTTTTTTTAAGAATTTATGTAGATACAGAATTGTATTAAAATGTTATGTTGTAAAATATTAATTTAAATTGTAGATTTCGTATGAACTAACTTAACCAAAATAAAGTTCATCCGTCTTATCAAAACAACATAAATTATGCAATTTTAAACTCTATGACACGGCTTTTTAAACCACTTAGGTCACAGACAAGCACACGGCCCCAGCCCTGAAGAAAAGCTGTTACTGTGATCTATGGACGGACAACAACAACAGCAACACCACGAGCGTCACACTCGTGCTGCAGACCCTTTAAGAACAGAGAGATTCTGTGCCGTCCGAGAAGAATTCTTTGGTCTTCCCAATGACAGCACAAAACCTCTCCAGTGAGCTCTGACTGCCCTACTCACCGCCGCGCCGGAAACACAATACGAGGTTATTATACACGCGGTATTCTGTAGGGTAAAGGTACTTCCCCAGTAGGACTGCTCAATTGGGACCGTCGAGTCCTACCTCCCCCAAAACGGCTTGTAGAATCTAAGCACGCCGGATATTTTATTCACTGTCCAATCCCTGATACTCAATTATTTATTGGTCTTGATGTAATAGCTGATGATGAAGATACGTTTTTCCACGATATGAATGTAAATATAACCACCACAAATGCAAAATGGAATTGACTATTTTCCCATAAAAGCTTATCGGAAGCAAAGCCATAAAAAGTCACTTCCCGTTATTAAAGTACCAATGTTTTCTGAAACGCAAATTAGATACGAATATCTTTCTTCGATATGTGTTTTCCTTTAGGAAAAAGATTAATGAAGTAAGATTGTGTAGCTCATGGCATTGGCAGAAGTCAGGAAAAGTTTTTGAAATTTTTGGAACTAATTTTATTACATACAGTCAGCGTCCGAACAATCTTGACTGCAAGGTCTCAAAATGATCTTAATACAAATTATTAAGTGCAAGTCCAACTATTTTATTGATTTAAATTGTATTAATTTAATTGTCCGAACTAACGGTTTGTACAGGTACGGTTTGTTAAAGTAATTTCGAGTACCTACTTTGTTCGTCAAGATCTGATGCTGTACCTACGTACTCAATAGCTTGACAACAGGACCCTTTTTACAGGTAGTACAGGGTGTCCCATAAGTCCTTTGAAATTAAAATTTCGAATAAAATTCAAACGGCGCGTAGGAATGGCGCGCGGGTTGCGGGGGACACCAACGGTCTTTCGGAATTCAGTCGCCATGGATCGTTTCACCGGAGCGGACCGTGCTTTTTGTGTGCGTGAGTTTTATCGCAACAATGATTCGGCCACCATTGCGCGGCGTAAATTTAGAGAGTATCGGAATTTACGCACGTTTAAAGACTGTCCTAGTGCTCAAACGATTAAGAATTGGGTTCAAAAGTTCGAGGAGACTGGCTCTACGTTGGATAAACAACGATCGGGCCGACCAAGGACATCACGGACGGAAGAAAACAATGACGTAGTGCAAGAGTCAGTTCGGAAAAATCCTACCCAATCCATTCGTAAGCGTTCCAGTGCATTAAATATAGCCAGATCGACGTTACAGCGCATTTTAAAGAATTCGTAGTTGCAGAATTTGCCAGGTTTCAATAACCGGACCTGGGTTGGACAAGATGGCACAACTGCTCATAATTTCTAACACCGATATGCTCGTCGTCCGTCAACTTTTCCCAAATAAAGTGATTTCTCGAAGAGGAGACATTCCCTGGCCACCATGTAGCCCGGATTTGAGTCCAATGGACTTTTTCTTATGGGGTTACCTTAAGTCCACTTACGAAACAAATCCGCGGTCAATTGATGAACTAAAAGAAAATATCCGGCGAGAAATGTCAAGCATTTCAAAGCGTACTTTCCGCGCAGTGATTAAAAATTTTAGTCGTCGTTTACAGGAGTAGGTACCAAGAACGAAATGGAGCACATTTAGATGAAGTGATTTTTAAAAAATAATTCCCTTTTAATGTAAATTACTACTCGTAAACATTAAATAAAAATTTCATGTTATACGTAGTTTTTTTATTTTATTTGTTTCAGTTCAAATGACTTATGGGACACCCTGTACATAAAAATAAAGGTAACAAACAACGTCCTTAGTTTAAGTTTGTGTTCCTTTTGCACGTTTAATTGTTCTATTTGTTATGACAAAACCATTTTAATGCCTTTTATAAGTAGCCAGAGTCAATTGAATGGCCGGGATCAGGTAAAGGAATTTTGCCCATTTTTTACACTATATTTTTTTTCTAGAATATTGTACAGTGGATTAGTATTTAATTTTTAATTAACTCTTTTGAGGTACATACTTAACTACTTCCCATTTTGTGACACTAAAAAATATATAACATTTATAAAGGTTATGAAACGCCACTTTCTTTTTCAGACATTTTATAGATGGTTGCGAAACGGGAAGTAGTTCAAACGGGATATAGCCATAACCTACGAGTACATAATACATCGCTTGTAATTCTTCCAAGTGATCGTAAGCTTTGAAGTAAGGAAGTAACACTGCTCTGTAAACTTTTTAGCGCACTAATAACACGTTCATTATGCCAAATACTATATTCTCAGAAGAATAAGCAATACAGGCACAATGCCTTTCTTGGGTGGCCGATTACGTAACTTAAGTACAGTATACAAACTACTCGTCTTGCAGAACTCCAATAATATTTTATTACTTTCATACAGGCACCTTCAAAAGTATACAAATTGTTGTAATTTAACTAACTAATCGGTTAAGTCAGTGTTTCTAAAACTGTGGTCCGCTGCACCCTGGCGGTGATCCCTCATAAATATACTCTCAGAGTATATTTATGAGGGATCGTAGTCTCATGTATAAACAGTTCCAGAAACATTACGAATAGAATCAATTTGATAGTCGTTCGTTGTTCGATTAAAAGTAATATTAATTCAAATGCAATTACTTTAGTTCAAAAACGAGCACTAATCTTTATATTAACGTATTTATTAGTACTAAAATAAATTGCCCGAAATATATTGTCCTCATTAGGTGGTCCTTGAAATTATAATTTATTTCCTAGGGGTCCGTCGACGGAATAAGATTAAAAAACGCTACCATTAAGTAAAAAAAAACCAACACTGATTGACCACACTCCTCTTCCAATACACTCTGCAATTAGCAATTCTGAGATTGTATTACCACATTTAGTGATGTGGAACAGCGAGAAATAGGTACACGCTGCTCAATGAGATTGCTATGACTTTCACAGAATAATCTAGAACTCTATGAAAATGAATGAGAATTGGGTTTTGGGAACAGGCGAATTTGCACATTAGGGATAAGGGATTAAGGTTTGTTTCTCATGAGGTTTGTTAATTACCTGTCTATTTATTTCTTTATTTACTGAAGAAGCATTTAAAATTACAATAGATACTTGATTCTTGAACGTTTAGTTGTTCTATTAGCATTTAAATATTACAGTATTTAAGCATAACAGAATCTGCCGCATTTGATTGCAATTGGTTAAATAGAACCGGAGATGTGAACAAAATTGCACGAGAACCTAACCTATCCACGGGAACGGAGCTGCTAGCAAAAGCTAGTATGATGTAAAACTAACTATGAATTACGTTTTTGAGAGAGGTCAACAGAAGGTTTTGAATTAGTTACTGACTTTTTTGCAAATTAAATTTATAATTGTTTGATAAAATCTTGTAATTGCAAAAAGGACTTTTTGTTTTATTTTGAAGCCGCCAGACAGCGGCGATAAACAACCGAAGTAACATAATACTTGCACAGTATTATCCATATTAATATTATAAATGCAAAAGTAAATCTGTCTGTCTGTTACGCTTTCTTTCACGCCTAAGTCGCAGAATAGATTTTGATGTATGGCTATGTTTGCTTGCGATAACTGACAATTACGCGGGCGAAGCCGCGGGCAACTAGTCTTATATAAATTACAATAAAGGTAGATAAAATAACAAAACACTACAAAAAAATAAATTGTTCTATAAAATATATAATCATTATAAATAATATTTATCTAGATAATGGCTTATCATTTTAGCCATTTTTTTTTTCATTTTTAATAGTCGTAGAAAATATTGTTCTACGACTGTGTAACTCTAAGACAATTACATATTGCGCGTACCTAAAATATTTAATTATATTATACTTATAGAGAAACTATTCAAAACATACTGTATGTTGTACTGTAACAAATTGTATTTCAAAACAATTTTTTGCTGAATTTCGGTACTGAATAATTGGAAAAGGCCAGGGTTTCTCAAAGTCGCGTATGCCAGTTCGATACGACTACAAACAAACAAAAAAGTAAAGCTGCACTACGCTACACACACAAATATTATAACTTAACAACTACCAGCCAGATGCGTATCGGTTACTCGGGTTAATGATACCAGATTCTGTGGTAATACCACAAATTTGGCTATTGGTAATACTTACACACACCAATTACTGCGAACCATGGCTATTTTAATGCAGTCCGCATCTGATAACATCTACATTTCGACGATGCATCTTTGATCAATAATAATTGTATCCAAAGTATTTCAAAGTCACTCCACCGTGAATTTGAAAAACTGTGATATTTTTTTCCATTGGCAACTAACTTTCTCAATCAGTTAGGTAATCTTGCTACGCAATCAGTGGCCAAAATCGAAGTTCTAGTACTATTTAGAAACTGACATAAATGACAGCATATCCACGACTTGTCTATGTTCGTATTCGGAAAGTTTCAGTAGCAGCTTGGAGTTTAGAAAAACCCGATTAACGACAACAAGCTCGAAGTCGACGCCTATTGTGCCCAAAAATAGAAAAGGTCATATTTCAGTTCTGATTTAAGACGATAAAGGGTGTTAGCGGATTGGGAGGACTTGTGTAGGATGCGCAAAGGACATTCGATTCTACACATCGTGTTGTTCACTATTCTTGTGGTTAATTCATGTTATTGTCGTCTTTAGAAAAACAAATTCATGTTATTTTGGATTTAATGAGCATAAATATTCAAATCACTAGCGCGGTGAGTGACTGGAATAATTACGTTCGGCTTCATCTATTTTGTCGAAGGGAACCGGACCCCCTTTATAGGTGCTGCACGGCGGCGTACACGGACACGTATTGCTATCACTTTGATTGTTTTGGGTCTTCCATAAAAATGCTGTAAGCTTTGGACTCGCTCTTGTAAAAGGTTATCAAGTTGTCTATCCGTACGTATATTCACAACTCGAAAGCATTTGATTCACATGAACAGAATATGTATAGATAGAAAAGACAGAACAATGAAATTGCCCGCTAAAATTTTTGAACTACTAGAGGTATCCACTTAGGATTGGAAGTTATAAGTCGATATTACTTAGAAAAATTAGTTTGCTATTTTCTTTCTTCATTATTTAACTTCAACTTCTTTTAACGATGTAGATTATAATGAAAACCACAAGGTTTACTTTAGGCTTATCCGAGACAAATCCTTCTTAACATTTTTCTAAAGCTCAAGTACGAAACTTGCTTTAAGCCGACCCTATTCCGCAAAATGTAGTAAAGCTTAAATTTTAGAGGGAATTTAATAGAAATATTTAGCTCTCGCATGTTCGGGGAGCGAGGCTGACATCATCCCGATCCCAGGGGGCTGAGAGCGCGTGCCGAAACAGCTGATTGCCGACCGAACACCATAAAAAATAGTATAAAACCACCGCCGTACAAAATTCAACCTTATTCCACAAGAAACATATTGTAGATCTACTTGTCATTTCATCGACCCCTCAAATGAAAAATTATAAACAACTCTCAACTCTAAGAAGCAGCCTATGGGGCTAAAATCGCTTGCGCAGATATTTCCCTATTCACGTCACCTTCAGATTAAAATTGTCGCTGCTGGTAAATTTCGACTCTATCACAATGGGACAGAGTTAGTTTTGGTCAGTGTGGAACGTTAATGTGATAAAACGGAATGGATTTTGTGCATTTCACTCGGCTGGAGGCCGCGGTCGGTGCGTGCCTCGGGTGCCTCCAGCGATCGAGTGTACCAGCGCACTGCATTCGACGCTACGAGTAAAAAATGTGAATATTCCGAACAAGACGGATGGTCCATAAGTGTGACCAGCTGCATTGCCTGCTACATATTATGATTTAACGCTGAGTGATTCAATAAAACATGGATGTTTAATTGCTGTAGTAATCTACTTGAATTGTTATAAATGTTATTATTAAACTTATAATTGTATTGTAATTTATTCTAAGTATAGTGAGTTACGGATAGGTACAATGTTGTGAAACATTGGAACGATGTATGGTTCCATTACTAGAAGCCGTGATACCGTGATACTTAGTTGTAAGGAGAGATTAAGACTTTGTAAAAATATAATTACGTTCCTACATTTTCTTTACTTGTCATTTACCTTTTCCTATTTTGAAGACTGTTAAAAGTAAGAGACCTTTAACAGATGGAGGGATAGGATATGCCCTACTCTTCGGAGCGTTCATTCTAGAGCAGTGGAGAGATTCAGTTTATTTTTCATCAAGTGGTCCATGCTAAGACAAATGAAGTCAAAGTGGTCAAAAAAAGTTTGGGAGCCACTGTTCTAGAAAGATACCTAGTCAAAGTTTGACCAAGAACTAGTTATGGGTTCCATAAGAATCCTTAAACTCTTCAAATTACAAAAACATCTGCACATTATGTGGACTTATACTTCTTTTAAACAACTCGAAATCATTGAGTTATCAAAACTATGATTTCTTAGTTTTAGGTTTGTAGAAATAGAAATTAGGTTTTCTTTTATAAGAAAGTCTGTTATCAAGTTTACAAACCCCATGTGCATCTTTTAATTCTTTTATTCAACGTTGTAAAACAAACGGACCATGATCTTAATTAACAAAAATTCACGTTTTAATTAACTAAAACATAAAAAAATACAATAAAACGTGGACTACTTCATATCGTAGTGTATAAACACGTTTTCTTAGCTTCACTTGTACCTAACTAATCATAACTAATTATGTAAATTGTAAACAAATCTTGGAAGTCGAATTTAACCAACTTTGAATAAAGTTGTCTCAATGGTTTTGAACTTTGGGAGTATAATATGACTTCTGGAAGACAATACTGAGTGTATTGACATATTTAACATTAACACCAAATTGAAATAATTCCTCTATGGGAACAATTCTATATAAATAATACTCTAGTTTATTTCGAGGTCTAGCCAAATCCGCAGTTAAGACTGGTAAAGCGAACCTCAGACTCCGAGGTGAAAGCTTCGGATGCGACTGGGAATTAACGCTATGAGGAAGAAGACTCTAGTTTATTTTAGTATTAATAATTTCTAGTTTTAAATCTTATACCTGTAAAAATAAAAAAAAAGAAGTGTGGCACTCGGGGACTGCCGCGGTAAGCATTTTTTGCAGCTCGGCTTGATTCGTGCGAGCTCGGACTGTCAGCTTAGGTTTTTTTCGTTACGGCATTTCTGGATTCGGTCTCCACGCTCAAGGCCCGCGATAGAAGCTATGCAATAGCTTAAAAATAAACATAGTCTAGTCAAGTCTCAGCCATTGCCCAGGTAACATCTTCTATTGGCCGCACAAACTAACACATATAAGTTTAGAATACTAACTAACTTAGATATAACTTACTACTATCAGGAGCTCGTGAACTTTCATACCTGCAACAAAAGTTTTCTATAATATTAATGATTGAGTGGTTTTATTATGATACATAATTAATTTATTATCAAAAAAGCCAAAACTATTATCAATGTTATAATTTAAGTAAATTTAAAGGCAAATTATAGCCATTCACGCGATGAATATAATTAACCTTATGTTTGGTCTTATCGTTAAATAATATGTCCAATGATCTTTTATTTATTTTTACTGTAGTTAAAGTACCTAAATAAAAGTCTATAATTCCGAGTGCAGTACATTTTGAAACGATATAAAGTATTCCGCTTTTAATATCGAGTTTTTATAATTTTAACTATTTTTTTCATTTATTTATTTCTTAACCAACTTAACCCTGTAACTGAGACACTGGTACAGGATCTAACAATATATCATTTTATCAAAATCGGTACAGTATTCATGAGGACATCGAAAAAACGGACATACACACATACATATACGCATATCTATGTAACTATAAATCAAAGTACATATTGACTTTCCCGCAGTCGGATAAAAACAACAAAGTAATGGTGCTTACCAAGCATGCCATTTCTATGGTTCATCGAACAATGCACCGTATCTTGCAATTAAATACTCGAACAGATGTCTAAAATTCAAATAGAACTCTGCAAGTTGGTGAGACTTCAACAATTCACAAGTACTTTCAACTACTTCGAACAACTATTCGAAGCAACGAGCACAAACTTTGGAAGTCTGAGAATGGCACTCCAGGCTTCTGATCTTATGCCCTCACACCAGGTTAAATATAATTTTCAATATTATTGCCATAAAGATTTAGCATGTCATTTTAGGAGAGTACGTTTAGCCATCAGTCCCGGTTGTCATACGAACGTCAATGGTAGTAGTTACGGCTAGTTGTTGCCCTAAAAAGTCCAACAAACTGGTCTAACTGTAATACTTCGTTATCGCCATTGAGCTGTGGAGATCAGTCAATCTATGGAAAATATCAAAATTCAGCCAAACCAGCAGTTACATTGGAATAGCGGACCCTAGACTCCGACATAAGAGCTTTGGAGAAACTTCGGATGCTAGAGGGAATAACGCTAGGATGAAGAAGAAAGACGATGTATAGATGATAAAGAATTTCGTACGACCTGAGGCAAAATGTACGAGTATAGTTCGATCTCAGTCGTCGGGTCGAAAGTCTTTTTTATCTGTTTCGCTTGCAACGAAATCATTATATTAGTTAGTGATGCCATGCGTCCCCTCTTCAAGTACTACACTACACATCATTTTAATTTGCAATACCATGGTTCGGAACACCCAATGCAAATAGTGTCCTTGGGCTATCCGAACTGCGGGATGAAGCGCCTCAGCACCCTATAGATAGATGGATAATACAATTTAATTATGAACATACTTTTTTTTCTGACAACTGGAGCCGGCGGGGGTAGTTATATCGGACTCGAACCGACTAAAACGCAAGCCGTCTGTGGGTCGTTCGTAGGTTACCGGAGATATATTATCTCTCTCACCCCGGCCGACCCAGGGCCATCTCTTTCAAGTTAGTCCCCTTCAAGTGTGGGGAACTGAGGACCCCATTGATTATAAACATACTTTGATTATTGCTCGTTTAAATTGAAGTAATACACAAATCTGTGAGTTCTTACTGGTCTTGCGGCAAAGAGGAAATGAACAGTTGACGGCGCCCGGTCGGCCTCATGTAATTTTATTGCAATCGTAAAAAGGAAAGTTAAAGAAATGTTCAAGAAAAATATTGTTACTAATCCAATGATACAAGATTTCTACTGCGCCGTTGAGGCCAGATTGTTGATAGAACGGCTGATCAACCTAGTTGGCTAGGCCATACAAACAGCTTAGGTACCTACTTCTAAAAAAGTCATTCCTACTTAAAAGCTGTTGGATTTCTTTTTTCTTTCAACCTGCCTCAATCTTGAGGCAGGTATGTGTAATATCTAGATAATTTAATTTCATTCATAGGGTAAGGTTAGTTTTATCAAAATTAAAATGATTATAGCGCATTTCATTTCTTTTCAACATTATTGGTTCAAAAACACATTTTATTTTAATCATTTAATTAAAATACAGCCGTTCAAGTTAAATCATCAATTAATTTCAAGTTATTGGCTAAACGGGGACACTTTATGATACATAAATGGGACCCTCATTTTATTGCGATGAAAAAACGTTATGCAGTAAGCGTTTTTAAAGTGACTCACTGATAAACAATGGCGGCACCACGTTTCATATAATTTGTGCGTTATTTTATTACATACGAGTACGACACTATTTATAACGAACGCGGCTGCTACGCAGGAGCCGCGGGTTCGATCCCCGCTCAGTGCCAATATTTGTATGCATGAATATAAATATTTGCATTGGTCTGGGTGCTGCATGTATGTATTTACAAAAAAAAAAGTATCTAAGTATGTATATCCGCATTCTAGATTCCATAACACAAGCTAATTAAGCTTACCATGGGTCTAGAAAGCGTTGTGTGGCATGTTGTGGAATATTTATTTATTTATTTAAAGAAGAAAAAAGGGGCTTTCATTTGTACAAACATAATAATATATCTTCACGCCTGTATATCTTAGGAGAGGTAGATGCAGATTTTTTTTAAGAATTACTAATATTCCCTTGAACCCCTCCAACTAAGCTAAATTTCTTGTGCTAGGAGTGTCTTCACGTCGGTAGTATAATGGCCACGATTCGAACCCGGGACCCCTTGATCGTAAGGCCGACGACGCTTACTGACTAATAGCCATACATTCATTTTGTCGTTTCTCGATTCAGTTTAAAATGGATTGGATATTATACTTTGTTGCTTTATTAAGGAATAATCATAGTGACGACTATTGACCACGTTTCTAGACTCCACGCTGCTATTGAGAATTTCTTAACAAATACCTAACACAATTACACTTTGTTCGACCGCATCCTTACTCCTTTGTTAAATATGCAACTGTAATATCATTTTGCAACATTTTAAACCACATGTTAAATAATTATAAAAAAAATAAGAATATTAAACATCTGTCGCACAGCAACTTTGTATTAAAAGAACCCAAACCGGAAGCGAGCCGATAATTCATGAGTTCGAATGCCGCGCCGGATACCACTGAGTCACCAACTATGACGTACAACTATTATTTCTTTAATATTCTAACTAACTTGACCCATACCCGCCTCCCTACTTCTCTTGATTTTAATTTATAAAAATTCTGAGGCTCAAACTCAAAGGCTAGCGACGGACATTTCGTCATCTATTAATATCGTAAATTGAAAATGTTTGTTTGCGATGGACGCAAAAACTACTGAACGGATTTCGATGTTTTTTTTTGATAGAAAGGTCTTGGTCAGACTTAAAATATTACGTTTGTTTCATTGTAAACGGTTAAGTTAAGGAGATAAGAAATCCACGCGGGCGGAAGGCCGTTATAAAAACGACATAGTTAGAAGACGACTTGCACTAACATTACAGTGCCCCAAGCACAAAAAGCTGTTCTAATCGTAACGTATTATGTATCGACAGAACGGAGCATTGCGATTGGCCGCCTGCCTACTGTAAACCTTTGTGTGTGTGAAGGCTTCCAATCAAAAAGCTCCGTTTACTCCATACGTTTACGTTACGATGGTTTTTCGTGCTAGGGGTACCGATCACGTTCTTTTAGGCTGATAGGATGTAATCACACACATCCCACTTTATGATTAGCGATTCCCAGGGCAGAGTAATGTTCAATGTTCACCAAATAAAGGTGATACAAGCGTCGCAATTCGCGACAACTAAAGGCAGGTTAGACGGACATATAGAAGAAAATATCCATCCTTTTCTCATTCAGTAAAGTGAAGACGGTGTATGACTCGACCCAACAACTCAACCGCGACACAAGCAAAGGAATTCAATAGCTCATTGATATGTAAAGTAGGCTGAAGGCGACTTCGAATTGAAAAAAAATAATAAGAGTAACAAGACAGATGCTACAGAAATAGATGTATAATGTCGTAATGTATATTATAATGTCGTATTTAAATATTAATGCTTAGAATTTATGATAGTACACCTGATAAAGCGTTTTCAACTTTTAGGTTTATTATAAGAGAGTTTTGTTGGTTCCCGGTGGCGTAGAATAGGTCCACCCCATCGCTTCCTGTGGGAGTCGTAGAAGGTGACTAAGGTATAGGGCTGTTCTCCATCTGACAGTAAATATGTACATTGTACAGCTCATAAAAACTGCCCTCTTGAAAATTGTACAGTCAGCATCAGAGAAATCTTGACTAGCAAAGTGAAAAAAGGGGGAATCTTGCCACTTTTGTTGTTTATACTAGTTGAGCGGCAATCAGACCCCCTGGTGCTAAACGGTTCCCATGATCTATGACGACTGCCAACACTAGAGACACGCTTGCAAAGGTAGAAGTTGCGAATAGGGATGTCAAGGCTTCTAAAGTTTTGCCAAAAATCCCTAGTATTTTGGTGTATCTTTTTTTCGTCAACATCATTGTAACTTGACTCACTTTTGAGTATCTGCTAGTCAAGATTGATCTGATGCTGACTAAACAAAGAGTGAAGACGACTTGGAAGGTTGCAGGAACCGGATCAGAATTCCACGTGGGTGTACTCGCGAGCAACAGCTAGTTAACTGTATTTCAATATAAGAAGTGTTTGTTTAAATGCATTGTTCTTTAATAACGAACTCCTTTCACTCATAAAACAACTACTGGTTTCTTTTCACACCGATCAATGTCAAGCTAAACGATCCGAAACAAAAAATGTTAGGCATTTGAAACGGAGCCTTCGAATACGATTTCGCACTGCACTTATTTTCTAGATTGTAATAAAAAACTGCCTACGTAGTTTAAAAATAATTTGGTTAATGTGAAGGGCACAACGGATTAGAAGAACTGGAGGATTTGGAGGTGGGGATTGTAAGATTTCACCAAGAAACAGATTCGACAGGATGTCTTAAATGCTAGACGTCTATCAACCTGTTTGGGGGATGGATGAAGTGGGCCACACGCTTAGGATGTGTGTTGTAACCTCACAGGTATAGCTTGTAAACCACATGGTGAAAAATTGTTCAACAAAAATTGCAATCGCTACAAACTGACTTCGACTGTTAGTAACGTTCGCTATTGAAAATTTTGACCAAATATGTCATTTACGTTATTTGGTTTCCAGTTTCCATACCTGGTTAGATTTAAAGGGTACTGCAAGGTACTGGTTGGTTGTATATTCAACAGATTTACGAGTAAGTAGTTGTGGAAGATTTCCACATATCCCCAATTCATATCCAGACTTCTGGCTAAGTAGTACTAAAAATTTATTAACAGAAACCAGTTTCCCTAACCAAGGAATCGAAACTAGGAACCCGCGATCGTACTCCAACCATGGAACCAACGAAGCATAATATTTATAGTCGTAAAGTAAAAGTGATAGACTGGAAAAAAAAAACAAATTATGATGCGGTCATTCTCCTTTGGTTCAGGCGGGCTGCAAAAACGGAGCGTGGGTATTTATGGCCACTGTACCGGAACTGGCGGAGAAAGGGGAATCTTGTCACGTTTGTTTTTTATACTACTTAAGCTGCAAATATGGTCCACCTGGTGGTAAACTGTTACCGTGGTCTATGAGGGCTTTCAGAGACATTTTGCAATGGTAGAAGTTGCGAACCAAAAGAGATAACAAAAACAGTTTTTGCCAAAAAAACTTCTAGTTTTTGATGAAACGCTTTTGATTTTACTCAGGCTTATCGCAAGAAACTGTAATTGAAGTTGTACCCAAAGAAAAGTGCATTGATAAATAATTCGAAAAGTGTCGAACCATTTGATCATAGATGCAATTGTTTTAAGTACCGTATGAGGAGAGAGTACACCTTAGCTGGACGTGTTGTTCTGGGTAGAAAAGGAGAGGATGGGATCAAATTGGAAGTTTCATCAGAACACTCGCTGCTGACTTCCCCAAGTGAACCGACCATAGGTACGTGTTGCGAAAAGTACGGCGGCTCTCACCGCAAGTGGGGAATGATTGGTGGATTTATCCCTGTAATATTGCACTAATGGTAGAACGTATAAATGATTTTGATCTTCCCGGGCTGGTAACTAAATTGCAAATTGAACAACGGTCTCATCAGCCGTACAGTACGTGCGCGGTCTACCTGTGATGGGATGCAGGCGTGGTTGTTTGTAAAAGTTCCAGTAAAATGAAATGAATACCATTCAATCGTATGACCTTCGATTGAGAGGTAACTGGTTTCAACTCCAGCCAGCACTACCGACATAATATAGGTCATCCCGCATGCAAATTGTCCCAGCTACATACTGGGTCAATCAGGAATCTGGGTCAATCATTTACTTCATTAAAAAGGTATTCGTATTGCTATATTAAAGGATTACTAGTAAGTAGGGTAATTCGTTCATGTTATTAGTGGGTACCTACGTCGCCAGTCAGACGCCTCAGACGTCACGCCACCGCTTCATTTTGAATTATGCAGTAAGTGTATACAAGGGCTCACTTAATGCTGCGTCCACACCAAAAAGGTTAAAGAGAAGTTGTTCTTGTACATGTAAATTGGAGACAGTCAACATTCAGGTTCCTAAAGACTGAATTAGGTCGGCCAGTCCTGGAACCTTATTAGGCTTGACTAACCATAACGTGCCTACGCGCGTTCATGTTAGTCGACAAATTTGAGTTGTTTAGTTTTATGCCAGTTCTACATCATATCTTAACAAATTGAAATCCACCCACGTTACGACTGCGAGAACTGAAAGAACCTACCTATATAAAGGTTCTTTTTTGTCTGTCGTTTACAATACCTGTAAAGACATCGTAGAAACGGATGATTGTCATAAGTTCTGTTCCAATTGTAATGAACAATGCGAATCATTTTATAATACAGTATTTTTGAATAATTAAAATTATTGACCGGGACATCCAAAACACGCTCCGCTCACGATCCGCTGAAGCGCGACCGGAGATGAACGGCGTCCTTCGTTTGCTTTCGCTAGTGTTCACGGTATCGTTCACGCTTATTTTATTTGCGTTCACTCGTCTCTTACCTTTTTGGTGTGTACGCAGCATTAGCAAGGGTACGCTTTGACTTTTATTCATTTATGGCCAGACGATGGAGCATCCGTGACGGTAATCGAATTACTGTACTAATATACTAAGGCACGGGTGGTTAATAGAACCATTTTATGAGCGAGTACTAGATTTTATCTTTCGTCTCGGTTCAATATTGACAGTTCGACGAAAGAAGATATAATGACAACTGAGAGGTAGGGGCATAGAACTGAGGGTAGTGGTTGTAGTGTGGCCTATGAGCGCTTGCAACATGATCCATTCAAAGGGACAAAAGGAGAATTAAAATAAAGGGAGCCTACGGCAATGGTAGTCTTGGCAACCCGTATGAAATATCGGAGAGTACCAACACTCTCCGATCGGATCGCCCTATATAATATTTATACTTAGACAACCAACTCTTCACTCTGCCACCTAATTAGTTATTTAGTGTTAGTTATTTAGTATTAGTTATTTAGAGATGATAGTCCGGTCAAATTAGTCTGAAAAATGGTGGCCAAATGTTGTACCCAAGGTCTCTGCCAAATTTAAGTTCTGTGAGATTTTTGTTATTTGAAATGTCTATTTTGACCGGACTACAGGTAAGGCTATCAATCAATTAGCCTATTGCAGTTCACTGCTGGACATAGGCCTCTTCTATGACTATCAATCAAATAAATTAGCCTGTTGCAGTTCACTGCAGGACGTAGGCCTTTCCCACCTATGACTAACTGGATGTTATTTCTCAATATTTTAAAACGTATACTTATACGTTAATAACAACTTATTGCAATCCTGAAATATCCCGATCCTGACTGTCAAAATAATATTTGTAATGCGAGAAAATGGGCATTAGTTGTTGGAGATTCATCTGTTTCATTATGTAAGCGAAGTCTCAGCTGTATCCGGGGCATTAGGGACGGGCGGGCAATGGCGGCGAGTGCGATTTACAGGCTATCGCGGTTAAGAAAGGGACGAAATATTATCAGCTTTGGGTTATCTGACCTAACGTGTCATATAATTACGGTATGTTTTACCTTCGTTTGTTTGTTTTATTTTGAATTCGCCCTACGAGTTTCCAAACTCCGAATTCGCCCTACAGTTTGTTCCTGTTTCGCCCCGAAACTATTTCTAATTAAACGACATTAAATAAGTTTTTTTTATACTACTGATGGTAAGTGGTTACCGTGGCCTATGGGCGAGTGCAACACCAAGGGAGTCACACTCGTGCTGCCAACTCTGCAAGAACAGAGAGATTCTGTGCCTTCAGCGCAAAAGATATGTAGGACAAAGCCTTTGGTTTTCCTACTGACAGCACAAAACCTCTCCAGTGAGTATTTCGTATGTTACCCTCTTTATTAGTTACTACTGTGCGAACTGCGAACCAAAAAATATGGTATCGCAAAAGACCGCAATTCGGTCACGACCACAATATGGCTGTTCTGCAGACCAAATTACAAAAAGGCGCGCTATACCTATACAGATAAAATAGTAATTTCATTAACTCGTTTTATCTAGACACCGCATCCTGTTTGAAATTCAAAATCATTCCCATTCCCAACTGACTCAGGAACTGTGATAGATACATTACATTTTTTGTTATAAACTAAACATTTTGTCTAGTAGTCTAACATAGTAGTGATTGGTAAAGCTACATGTGTCGTAATTTGGTGATTGAAAAAGTGTTACGTGAGTCTTCATTGTTGTCTGGCTCTTTCTCACAGTTCTACCTTCACATTGTGTATAAATATTAAATTTAAATGTTAATGCCGACCACCATAAATGTCACATTGTGACCCACATGGTTATATTATAACAAGGAAACAGGGGTTGTATTGTACGGGTTATACCGCTGTTTGTAAGGTTGTAATATGGGCGCACAGGTTCGATAGCGATCGATTCTAAGACTAGTAGCGCGATTATATTTAATTTTAATCTATATCTGTACATACTCTATACTATGTATTATATAAATTGTAAAGTGGTCGTGTCTGTACATTGGAGATATTTAAAAAAAATACTTGGGTTATGTTATGTTTACGATACTGAACACGAAAATATTTTCTTTGAATTTCCTGTCTGTTTGTCTGTTTTTCCGCGATGGACGCAAAAACTACTGAACGGATTTTGATGCGGTTTTTTTGTTAGAAAGGGCTTACTCAGACTTAACATCTTACGTTTGTTTGATCGCAATCGGTTGAGTAGAACCGAAGATATGAGCAAATGTCGCGTTAACCAAGATGCACGCGGGCGGAGCCGCGGGCGGAAGGCTAGTAATTTTATATGTACAGAACTACAAACACAAACAGATTTTAGGATCATCATTCTCTGAATCCTTTCTCAACTCAGTTGGGGTCGGCTTTCCAGTCTAACTGTGATGCGACTTAACTTCAATATTTTCCGTGAAGCGACTGCTAAAATATGACTTCTACAACCAATTTAGTTAGTTGTAGAAGTCATATTAGTAGTTAGTTAGACTAGTCGAACTTTGGCTCCACTACTATTACGTAAAAGATAGACTTTTAAAATCTGACATCCAATTACTTCTGTACACTGCATTTAAATGTCAAACAGCTTCACAAAGACAGATTAACACAGTAGAAAAAAACAAAATTAGTAGAATAAACACTAAATTCTTGATAATATTTTAAATGAGACGTTTTTTAAAATTACTCAAATTAGTAACACCACAAAAAATTAGTTACAATATCGTTTGATATCTAACTTTGAAGAAAATTTCTAACCATAAAGGAAAACTAAACACAACAATCAAAGAAAATCAGTTCTGTTTAAATGAATGCTTCCTCAGACAAGACAAACAAATACGTGGGGCTTATCACGCTACGGCAAACATAGCGGCCTAAACACATACACACCTATATACGAACATACAGCCTCCGTGGCGTAGCGGTAGTGAACGCGGCCGCTACGCAGGAGGCGTGGGTTCGATCCCCGCTCAGTGCAAATATTTGTGTTCATGAAATATGGGTATTTACATTGGTCTGGTCGTGCCTCGGAGAGCACGTTAAGCCGTCGGTCCCGGTTGCCATAAGAACATCTATGGCAGGCGTTACGGGTAGTTGGAGCCCTCAAAAATCCAAAAACAACAGTCTAACTGCAAAGCTTCGATATCGCCTAATGTTACCATTGGGATGTGGAGGTCAGATGGCAATCGCTTCACAGAAAATATCGAGGTCTAGCCAAATCCGTAGTTAAGACTGGTAAAAGCGGACCCCAGACTCCGAGCTGAAAGCTTCGGATGCGACTGGGAATTAACGCTAAGAGGAAGAAGAAGATATATACCGTCAGTCTGGCTGTCTGCCTTCTCGGAACCTTGTAATGAAATTAAAACTCCTGATGCGAAAGACCTGCTACGTATACCTTTATACATATTTCTTTAGTAACTAGAATTTAAGGAAGTCGCGTCCCTTCGGGCAACTTACAGAGATCGGAGAGAAACTAAGATTGAAAATAAAAAGTATAAAATAAAGTTCTATTCTTCGTACATATATCGTAGACTTTGTTAAGTATACCTTGGGACAAGTATCTTGGAGACGAACGAGGCCCTGGCGCGCGTGGAATGTTTTGTAATAATCTATACATACATACAATCACGCCTTTATCCCGGAGGGTTAGGCAGAGGTGAATTAACACCCACATTTCACCAATCATTGTATTAGGTCCCACGTAATAGGGGGTGAGCCTATTGCCGTTTTATTATTGGGTGAGCATAGATATGCTTGGTAATAAATTTGAGCTCGTCCACCGCAGTTGCACCCCGCTTCTCAAGAGACACGTGTACTCACAAGAAACGTGTACTGTGCGTACTTATCTAGAGCACGTTTTAGGTTCAAGATTATGTCCCGGGCAATACCTTTATATTTCTTTAGTAACTAGAATGTCAGGAAGTCGTGTCCCTTCGAGCAAGATCCGAGAGAAACTAAGATTAAAAAGAAAAAAATAAAAGTATAAAATAAAGTTCTTCGTAAGTATATTGTAAACTTTGTAAAGTACTCCTGCCTGCGGCTACTCTAGTCCTAAACACGACGATTTTTTAGGGTTCGGCAAGCAAAATGTCTATCACTATTTTTGAAATTTGCTGTGGTTTGGGAAAAAGATAGATTTCGCATTTTATGTCTTAACTTCTTAGCTTTCATCTACTAAGCTTACCATCAGGCGAGGCGAAATCAAATTGATGTGTCCACGTGTCCTATATAAAAACACAACTTCATTTGCTTTTGAGATTCATTAAGATTATATTCAAATCGATTAAGATTTGAAAAAGTTGTAGCTGTAAGGGAGTGGTCGCGGATCCAACTCCCGTCTGAGCATTTCAACTTTTTTCAATCTCAATCGATTTGAACAGCATTCTAATTGCTTTGAAATTTCAATACGAATATATTATTAGTCTACTCTGCAGATACTTGCAATTCAATATTCAATTACACAGCTGGTAATGTCTTTTTGAATACTAAATAATAATAATCAAAAATAATATACAAGTAGGTATATTTATATGGTACCTATTAAAGGTAAATTACTACAAAAATGTACGGAACTTTTTTCCTCTAAGCACACTTGGTCGTGTTCGTGTTTTCTTTTTCTATTTGTCAACTTGCTGCAGTATTAAGAAAAGTCTAAGTGGAGTTAGACGTCTGTGGAGTCTAACTGAAGGAAATTAAGAAGTATCGACCGACAGGGGGCGCTTCGGTTCTAATGTAGACGTAAACAGCAGGGTTATAGTACTTATAGTCTCCTAATACTTAACGAATATTTAGTGTGCGAGTAATTTTATACGTATTTATACGTAGGTAGGGCTTGTTTATAACTAACTGGACATAACAATAATACATTTTGCATCCTAGCTCCACATAAACACATTTTTTATGGTAAGAACCAAGTACGCGGCCCATCATCATCATCATTTCAGCCATAGGAAGTCGACTGCTGGACATAGGCCTATAGATCTCCAATAAGACTGGTTGGAAGCGGCTCGCATCCAGTATGCTAATGCTAAGTAATGCTGTTTAGACGTTTCGCGATGTTGGTCATTCGGCTACATACTTACACCCGTATTCACAAACAATACTTCGCTATGCGTACTACCAAAACTGTGCAAAGAACGACAAATTCTCAGTGCGTTCGTTTTGGCAAGCCTTTTTATTCATTGATAACACTTACGTAATACTTCGTTGAGGGAACGCACTGCGTTAGATACTGCTCCGTGATGTTTGTGAATTAATTTCACCAGCCCTATGCGCTCGAGCACACTATGACACCTCACAGTATTGTTTGTGAATACGGGTGTTAGACCTTCTGATCAGGAGGGGTAATTTCCCGTGTTCTGTGAAGAAATATCTGTCAAACGAAACGGTTAAACTAAGGAAATCTGGAATGGTCACTCACACAAGTGAGGTAAAAAGATGTAAGAACCCGAAGAAAGGAAAAATGATCTGTAATGGAATATTAGTAATTTCGGTTGCTAATGTTCTTGTAAAAAAAAAATTGGTCGCGGAGACTAACGACTCAGGTTTCCTAGCTCGTGTGTGAGTCGCCATTTCAATGTATGTGAGAAACTCCTCGACTATATCGCGGCAACGCTAGCTAGCCCCAATGTAAGAAGAAGAGTTTTCCAGTCTTACAAATCGTACGAAACTAGTGTTACTTTACATCGATATTCAGTGAGATGATGGTACTTTCTCGGCGAAGCGACTCGACTCGTGCTGGGAACTACTAAGTACTACATTAGATATTTACTATTATTAGACATAATTTTTTTTTTCATTTTTTTTTTTTTTTCATTTTAATATTTACCATCCGCCAAAAATAAATAAAGTTCTTCCTCAAGGACAAACAAATAGTTACCAGTGCTAACTTGGCATACCTACAATTTTTGTTTCGACCATAAAATCGATATCCGTCGTGAAATAAAAGTGATCTTTATTTCAACATAGCACGCCATGCCTTTTTCCGACTTAGTGATTTCTAGAAAATTACGCAGCTGACTGCTTTCTAGAACAATTACTGGCACATTAGATGACGGAAGCAGAACAGGAAATGAAATCATAAGGAAGTAGTCGGCAGATGTTCAATATTATTCGCAACGTGATTGGCTACGAAATGATATTTCATTTTAGGCTCGTTTTCTGTTGAAAATTTACCAATTATATCAGTGTTTTGTGTGCCTCGCAGAGCACGTTAAGCTGATCCCCGTTGTCATAAAAACATCTTGTAACTTTTCTACTTACGGCATTCACAAAGGTTCTCAAAGAATGCCCCGGGAACTTAAAAGAACTTCATTACAAATCCGAGGAATAAAAAATCGGTCTTACATACGAATGGCTCACATTGATTATAATGAAAGAAATGATAAACTTACATAGTTTTATCACATGGTTTTATTGTAGAAATCGATATAACCCTCCTTTGGCTTTGCCGTAGTCGGGTAAAAATGAAGGCATATTTCTTGTTGTAGGAAAAATGAAGGCATATTTCTTGTTGTAGGTAAAGTCGGCACAGGAGATAAGTATGGTACACCTTTTCAAGTAAGGTTAGATAGATAGATAGATAGATAGATAGATAGATAGATAGATAATAGTTTATTGTACACCAATAGATTTACAGTATAGACAAGTAGGTAGCATGTATACAGTTTAATGTACAATGGGCGGCCTTATCGCTGGAAGCGATTTCTTCCAGGCAACCTTGGGATGGACAGTGATGAGATAGCACAAAAGATATGGTGTAGTTATTATATAAACTAGATACAAGGTGTACTAATACTAAAGAGAGAGAGAGAGAGAGAGAGAGAGAGAGAGAGAGAGAGAGAGAGAAAAGTACAACTAACGTAAATCAAAATAAATAAATATTTATATAATAGGTTATTTATTAATGTACACAAAACTTTGCCTCTCATTGGATTGCAACTCCTCTGTGCACTTCCAGAATTACTGGAAGAAAACTCATCTTTGAGTTAAGCTCGCCTTTCTACATAAAATCTCACTAATTTGTATAAATGCCTTGTAATGTAAGTATACAATAAAGCATAAATAAATATGTATGCCACTGATCTCACTACTAATGGATTGGTCTGGGATGATGAAGATCCTACGAAAAGGAGGAAAGTGGACTCCAGGGTCCGAAGCTTAGGATGCAACCAGGGTTAATGCTAGAATGATTATGATGATGTGGAATGTGTTTGAAGAGAGTTAAGCAATTATTGAAGAGCTATGGATATTTGTTACCTACGTAATTAGGCTCAAACGGCTGAACATATCTGGTTGAAACTTGGTACAGGGATAGATCAAGTCTAGAATAACACAGAAGTTGCGGAAACGGTATCAGAATTCCACAAAGGCATAGGCGTGGGCTACAGCTAGAAATATTAAAATGTTTACTCCATTAATTCCTACTGATTAGGAAGGGATTAAGATCGATAAATTCTAATCCATGTACCTATTTCAATAAATATATTTAACGTCTAACTTTACGATTATGCATAACTTAATTGACGGATTTAATATTCAGTACGACAACTTAAGTGAGAAACTATCGACTTTACAGACGGTAGTATTTCTCACTTATAACTTTACTCTAACTTCAATAACATATTATTCTGTCTTGTTCAAGTTTTATGTCGGCTATTGGAGACTGTAGATAGATGGCTCTGTACTCATCTGGTTCCACAGGTTAGTTAAAGGATAAGGTTTTGCTATGCAGCTGAAATACCTACCTATGTTATTAATAATTTCGTCTGCTATAATAAATTTAATATCCTATGATGCAACCTATATTGAAGTACAATTATTATGAAAAGATAATCAGGTTTCTCAAAAATATTAGACTACCCTCTCCTACACCAGAAAACGCTACACGCAGGTCGGATTTTCGCACTGGCGACTGGCGCTAGCAGCACGTAGGTACTGTGATTTAAAAAAAAATCTACTTACCCTCAGTATCAACTTTAAGTATCTACAAAAAAACCGTGACCCAAAGGCATTAAAACATTACTTGGAAAAACTGTTTAAAATTTAGATTTTTTTACCGGTGAAGCGATAGTTTTCATGTTTATTACTCATGGCGACCACCATGGACGCTCGCGTGACTCTAGGACCAATAACCTAATGTACCGAAACACGATATGAATAGCGGTCAGTTATACAAGAATTGAATGTGGCGCCTTACAGCTAGGAAAACTAAGAGGCTACTTTGTTGGTATGAGATACACGTAATACATCTCGACACAGATGTATTATTGCACTCTTTACGAACGATGTTCTTGAATTTAACGCTACTGCTAAAAGATACCAGAATAGATGAAAGAAGACTCACAAAAGCGAGTAATGAGGCAAGGGATACTAGGCGTGCATATGCGTAATGTAGACGTAGATCAGTAGGCCTACCCTGCGACATCCGCAGTTGCATGGAACAATCGGTTCCATGCAATACATTTATGCCGAAATCAGGTGCGAAGACAGATCGTGATGCTTCGGTTCGTTTTAAATGCTACCGTAAAACAATCGACGTCATGGCTAACACCCGTATTCACACAATACTTCGCTATGCGTACTAGCAAAACTGTGCAAAGAACGACAAATTCTCAGTGCGTTCGTTTTGGCAAGCCTTTTTATTCATAGATAACACTTAAGTAAATACATCGTTGAGGGAACGCACTGCGTTAGATACTGCTCCGTGATGTTTGTGAATTAATTTTACCAGCCCTATGCGCTCGAGCACACTATGAGACCTCATAGTGTTGTTTGTGAATACGGGTGTAAAACTACGTCTGTCTTTCGTGTTTTGTGCTGGCCCGAAGTTTCGAATGTTTCTTTGTAGCCCCCATATTGAAGAAGTTCTGAAGAATAGCCAGGAAAAGAGTAATGGTGAGTTTATGTATGAAAACATATCGGGAACTCCGACTAGATTTCTGCCAGATAACCTGAAAATATCTAACCCTTTCCAAGAGTTTAACCCGGCACCTCCTCCCTAAATTCCCATCAGTCAACCGGCTATGTCCTGCTATCTATCTAACTGCATTTAAGCTCAAATCAAAAGTTCTCTAAGTAAATTTAACGCCTAGAAAGTTACACCTCCCCTCTATACAAACGACCTCTTGCGATTAACAATACATAACATAATTTATTACTTTGATAATATAAATATTATTTTTGCTTCATTTCAATTCATACCGCACATTGCGACCGGAAACGGTGCGCACTGTGCGGTATGAAAGGAACTTCATCCCTCGCACACTCAAGCTGTGGAATGAACTCCCCGCGATGGTTTTCCCAAGCGACTACAATATGGGGTTCTTCAAGAAGGGCATTAGAAGGTTTCTTCAGGGTCGGCAGCACGAGTGTGACGCCCCTGGTGTTGCATACGTCCATAGGCCACGGTAACCACTTTCCATCAGGTGGGCCGTGTGCTTGTCTGCCACCTAAGTGGTATAAAAAAAAAAAAAAATGCTCAAATTTCGGAGTTTGTTTACTTTGGGCACTTTCTTGTCGAACGACAGAAGATGCGAAGATAATTTAGAAAGGAGGGTAATTCGGGAAATTGTGTCAACATTGCACTATATTCTTTACAGACAATATTTAAAAACGCTCGCTATTCTGTAATTACCCGACTACGGCAAAGCCAAAGGAGGGTTATGATTTTGAGAGGCTATGTTTGTATGTATGTATGTTCATTTGTTCCTCATAGCTCGTCCACCACGTATTAGATTTGGACAAATGAGGCATCATTAGAAGCGTCTTGATCGTCCGCTGGTTGTAGGCTATATATAATTATGACGTGTTACTGAATCAGTCGGGTTTTACACAATTTCGATTATGAATCTCACCTCTCAGACTTCAGTCGGGAAGCAGTCGTGTTTTTTTAAATTATTATTTTATTATCTCCCCACAGCTTTTTAAGCTATTTATTAGTTACGTAATCAACATGGTACTAATGATAACAGGTAGTTAATATGTCATATTAATTTCTCTTCATCGAACTGAACTGATCCAAGAAAAAGAGGCGTGGATAGAATAGAACTTTGCAGCGGTTTCTAGTTTACGCTTATTTAGTTTGTTTGAACACGCCCGTATAAGAACGATTCTCAGTCCTGGGTCTAGATTAAAATATAGATCTAAAGACAGATCGTATTTTAGATGACAGTTTTAGAAATGACACTAATGTCATTGTGAGAGGCGATTCACAAGTGAGCGTTGTTTTGGAATACGGGCCTTATGGCTTTAAAAAGAAAAATATTTCAGTAAGTAATATTGCAAATTAATGCAGTATCTAACTGATTTACATAACTATGACGTAATTGTACATTTTGTTAAAACATCGTCTTTTACAGAAAAATAAATGAATGAATGCTACTTCGTTTGAATCTTAAGTTTTTCTTTTTTTTAACGTAAGCGTAACATTGTTTTGTATACTTCATGATTATATATTTTTATTTTCTTGAATTATTACACTTGTATATTTATACACTAACCTAACTTGAAGATCGTTGCTTGTTCGTATACCCAAATCAAATGCGAAAGCCGTTATCTTCTCTCTAGAGTGCGATTTCTCAGAAAATCATACATACATATACTCACGCATGTAAATCCCAGAAGGGGTAGGCAGAGGTGATTTAACACCCACATTTCGCCAACTATGATTTTCGGTTTCATGTAATAGGGGGCGGGCCTATTGCCGTCTAGCGGGCACTTTGTCATGGGCTGTAGGTTTAGGTACTATCCATTTCAGAAAATCATCAAATCAAAATGATTGCCGGTTCAAAATGTCTGTAGGTACATATTAGTATGGATAACATGATGTCTAAAAAGCAGGATAAAACCAGCTAACCATTTGATGCTTTGCAAGACGCTAAAGTGAGAACAGTAGACCTAATATAAAACATATATCCGAAGTTATAACCAAACTTATGCCGCAATTTAGCCCAAAGAAGCGGCATGTGACACTTCGCCTTAACATAATTTAAAGAAATCATACAAGTCCTTGGATACCAGTAACTTCATTCGTGGCAGCGCCAAAATTATAAAATGCATCGTTTCCAAGAATTGCAAAAACTATAAGGAAAAACATACGGAAATGTGAATCAATATGACATTCAGAAAGACGACATTTTTTCTACTAGCTTTTGCACAGCCCGCGTGGATGTCAGTTATGGCGACGAAACAAGCGTATGTCCTTCCTTCCCCAGGGTCTAATCTGTGTAGCAAAATTCATCAGGTTATCTTCAAAAATGATGAACTTTTCTGCCCTATTTGAACCGCTTATACGACATTTTCCCGGTCAAGCTGTCCCACTCGTACTGAGACAAGCATGACTCCAACACAACTTACTACAAATCTATCCCGATTCTTCTGAATACACATTCCAAGTTATCTAAATTTGAACAAGATATCCGATTTGCTTTTCGGAGACTTAAGATAGTTGATTATCACCTTTGATATACACATCACTGTCAAATCGTCGTTTTACAACTTCCTGTCGTGTGTGTGATCAGCGGACCTCCCGCGAGATCTCACTGTAAATACCCATGGAGTTAGAGATATCTCTGTAGGCGTCTCGGACGCATAAAATATAACGTTACTACTTTTAAAATAACGGTGGGAATAACGTAATTATGCCGGCCTTAAGTATGAACTTTAGTAACGTTCGCGTAAAACGTAGTGTAGTGGATGCTACTGACTATTAAAGAACGCAAGAACAAAGTTAGACACTCAGTTCATTACAATAAAGACTAGGTATAAGAAAAGTGCAAACAGCAAATTCTTTACAGGGTTTTAACACATTAAGTTAACGAAACTAAGAGCTGGCTGTCTGGGAGCAGGAAATAGTGCAACACTTAAGTTGTGAGAAGAAGTCCTAGAGCTCTTTACGCTGGTCCACATGTTTGCTGTCAAGCATCGAGAAATTTAAACGTGTTGATAGGACGTTTACCTGGGTATGCAAAGATTTGCGAGTATTTATTTGGTCCCCAAATCAAAGGAAGTTTGCGCAAGTGCTTACGATGCATTGCAGTTTGCGAGCGCTTGTCGCCAATCAGAACGATGGCAGTTTTTGATACCAAAGAATGAAGAAATCTTACGGCAAGCGCTGCGATAAATCCACCCGTTTGTGAGCCAGCATCGCTTGCAGTATTTCTGTGAATTTATATCATCCACGATCTTCATTGTCAAATTTGTCGTTTCCTTACATTTTTCCTCGTTTCATTTTGCTTCTCATAACAAAATAGCATGAGCCAAACGTTCTACTAGCCGATACGAACACGACTTCCGCCATGCTTGCTTATCTAAAATACACCACGCAAGCATGCAAAAACCAACATTTTGGCTTGTCGAAGCGTTTGCAAAAGTTGTGGCACCTTGTCATAATATAAATTGATTGGTTAAACTTTGAATAGAAAACAAGCTTAAAGAAAAATGTCAGTTAGTACCCCATGCGCGCGATGTAGCGCGATGCGATCTCCACATCATTGTGGCGTACAAGCGGCACTTCCTTGAGAGAAGTTTTGGTCGATGATACCTCTGATTTTCCAAGCAATTATAGGTACTAGAAATACCTATTTGTCTGCCGAGATAATACTTAAAATCGATTGTAGCATGCTCTGCAGGAACAGTATCGATAGTCAATATGAAAACAGATGTTCTTTGATTTATTACATCTGGATAAACTTTTAAAGTTGATGTAAGAGAAACTCTGAAACCAGGAAAATATAGGCAATTTATTTTCATTCATGTAATTATAGTCTTTTAGCATACATAAGACTAAAATGTCAAGAGTGAGGTGCAGACTTCTGTACTAGAAGGCCTGTTTTTGTAACACCCTTAATTTGACAAGGAAACAAGACATTGGTGGAGAAACAACAGCGTAAAGGAAGGCGATGGCTGGTGACAGCCCAAAGGTGAAAAGTTGATTACACTATGAGTAAACAGCATATAATTTCAAGAATCTTCTTTTTCTTCTAGATTCGCCAGAATCTTCTCATAGCAAAAGTTTGCGAGCGCTTGTCGCCAATCCTTTGTAAAAAAAAAGTTAACCAGGTAAACAATTTTGCTTTTCAGGTTTTAATTGCCGCCAGGTCTTTTTGTGGTTCTAGTTTTCTTAGGTACAATTCGTATAGTTGATAAAAAGTCTAATGTAGGTGTAGATAGGTATTCAAAATCTATGGAAATAACACATTTACATCACAAGAACTTTTACTAGAATGTTCTCGTTAAAACCGGAAACCTAACTCATTTGGTTCAGTATTTAGCTATACCATTCATATACACATAGGTACATGTTGTATAAATGTATGGGTAGGCACAGGTACCTACCTACTACATATTTTGTTTTGTTGTAATCAACCTATAAACAGTTTTAATCTTTTTGTTCTGTGAATTGCATAATGAATCAGAGCTGTATGGATCAACTCCATACTGACGCAGTATTTTTAGGTAGATAGATAGGTAGGTAGTAGTAGTAGATAGATATTTCTAGGTAGCGTTCAATTCAACTTACCTATTTTAGTTTCCATTTTGATGCAATACTTTCAAAAATATAGGAACTTCGTAATTGCTTAGTTTAAATTTCGAAAAAATACTCTCACATCCAATTTATTACCGTCGTTCTAGCTTTCTTTTCCTCGTCGGTATCTCAAATTTCTAAATTGCCTTAGGTCGTCATTTTCCAAAAATACCCTCCCAGCCTTGTCTGGCGAAGCTGACGTTCGCTATTTTCTACCCGGCTGGCAAGGTTCCAGTCTCAATCGCAGGGCTACTTACAACTGCTGCACAGAAATCATCAGCTTTTAACGTCATCATTTTTTAAACACGAGTATCAGCACCAGAACATATATTTGTATTTTTCAAATATGTAGGTAGGTAATAGGTATACCTCGGAACACGTATCTTGGACCTAAATCGAAAGACAAACGAGGCTCTGGCACCCGCGGATTGCTTTGTAATAATCTATGCTTGGTGAATTTGAGCTCATCCACCGCAGTAGCACCCCGTGTTATCCTCAATCTCAGACTAGAATCTCAGACTACTATTCTCTTCGTCTGAGTCCTCAATAGACACCCAACAAAAAGCACATTTTGAGCACATTTTATTGAGTCCAAGATTATCTTAAGCAATAGGTACGAATAGAATACTTAGTAATTTTAGATATACCTATGTACCTATTAGGTAATATTAGTTAGGATTACATTGCACAGTACCTAGTCTAAATACATGTTACAATATTGCATATTTACACTCAGAATGTGGGTATAAAAATATTTTCTAAACATCCTTTTGTAGGTACAAACTTGCGCCTACATTCTAATTTTGTTTGTAACTTCGAACCCTCGGGCCTCGGTTAGCAAGGAATATCATAAAAAGGAAATTATTATACGATTTATTATTTTTGTGGTCTGAAATGTGATTTAAACTAGTTTTTTTTAAAGTTTGCACTAACAGGAACGTTCGTAGAATGTTCTCGGGTGTACGATTAGGCCTAGCCTAGCGGAGCATCGCTGCGCCATGCGATCGTGTGGCACAACTTGTAACGTCTAAATAACACTCAAATACTACAAAATACTAATAGAAACATATCAGTACCTTATAATCAGGTCTCAATCCAGGTCCTCCAAGTAAATCCAATTTGATAATCACAATTTTACACTGAATTTCGAAAGAACACACAAACACGTTGCACCGAGTGCAATGAACTGCAATCTTTCGGCCAATTATTTATGTTTTGTTCTTTTTGGTTTGAAACGAATTTAGGAACCACAAAATCACACACTAACACTTAGTACACTAGTTATTTCTAAATTACTCGTAATTAGGGTTCGAAGGTAATGGATTATTTATTTGAAATGCAAGATAAAACACCAAAAGGTCTCGACACGAAGAAACAGTGAAACGATTTTGGAAGTTGAAGTTGAACAGTGAACGCTTCCGCAACCCGAAACAGCTGTTCGGGACTAGTGACGTCTAAAAATCGATAACAACCGGAATAGGACAACCGTAATTACACACCACACAACTTTTTCACAACACAAATTACCGGTTTCATTATCCTTTTAATGCCTTTACTGTATTAGACAGATGCAAAAATAACGTTAGTGATATTATTTTATTTGCAAGTAGGTGACACCGAGTAGTATTGAATTTAATAACGAATCACATTTTATGTGGGATAGAACGTTACAATTACAGTTTAAAAGAATCGTTTTGTTTATAAAGACAATTCTTCTGTGAGCATTATTTTATTGTTTAAGCTGCACAGCGCACGCGGTCGCGCTCGGTCGCGGACTGGCGGCTACGGCGAGGGGCGCGGGGCAAGGCGGGGGGCGGGGCGCGGGCGGGCCCGACTCGAGCCAGCGCGGAATGCTATTGTAGGCGAACTTGCCCGCCACTTTTTTTCTCAATTCTGGTCAAACAAGTTTTGTATACAACCTGCATTGTAAGGATTCCGCCATTCTTCGTACGAGGCAACGGTCTTTCTAAACTTTGTGAAGTATAAGGTTTCATTGAAAATTCAAAACCGTACAACAACTTAAGTAGCCACCTAGGTACCCCCAGTAACTTATGCGGTTCTGGATTTAACGATATCTAATATGCACTTTTGTGTAAGGTACATAATATCCATAATAAACACAATCATGAAACATCTATTCGATTGGTATTATGTGGAAAGAGAGCATTTTTCCAAATTGGTAATAGATTAAGATTAACCCCGGGCACAGATTGGACAGTAGTTAATAGTTACTTACTCAAAGAGCATTTGATTTGAATAGGTAGGTAGTACTAGCTGAACCTTTAACTTGTGCTGTTAAAATAAGAAAAATAAATACCTTTTCTACTGAATCGCACACCACACCTATGCCACGGACATAATCTGGAATTTTCGGTTACCCTATTTATTATTATCCTTGCAATTAGTTAAGTGTAAACTAATTCGTATCTATTGTTCTAAGAGTCAAATTGTCAAACCTAATCAATAAAGAAGGAAGGAATGAAAAGGAAGAAGAAGAAAGAAAGAATGAAGATTGTATCTTTGATTAACTTTGGTAATTTGCTTGTAGGACTAAAATAAAATTACACACAACTACAATTAAAAGAACTATCAACTATGACACACTGTCTTGTCTGTCACCAAAGAAAAAAAAATACTCCTTTATCAGTTGCAGGTTTAAAGTTTCTAATTAAAAGCCAGTAATCTGATCAGCTTGCAGTAATCAGAGAAACAGCAACCCCCCTACCTAGTTAGTTAAATAGGATAAAAGTATCGTTCCCAAAGTTTTCGGACGACTATCAGGTAGATATACATTTCGCTGCGATCTGAGTAGAATTCCAACATTCAAGGTTAGAAGGGAACTTCTAAACTAAGTATTTGAAGAGCGATAAACGAACTTCCACGAGATCGGATACATAGACTCGGGACTAAAAGGGACGGGCATATTATTCACGACCTATGTTGAAAAGAGACAGTGTGATTTATTTTATTTATTGCCATATCAAGTTACGCCGTGAGTTCTGTATCACGGTAGTGTGAAAGAGACGAATATAAATATATTGTTCTCTTTGACCTCGTCAGTGGGAGATGCTGTGGATTAAATTTCGGGAAATTAAACGTTTTTAATTAGTTTACCGATAACAGGTTTCTCTGTTGGGGATGTTGTTAGATCTCCTGTGTCGGTGTTCGTAGTGCCACAACATAGTAAGTAAACAAATAAGTTCCTCAATATTCATTTCTTTCTGTTAACAATAAAGCAAAATCCTAGTAATCAAAACATCTAGAGGTATTATAACCTATTCTAAAAATCTGTCGCGAATTACACCTAAGTAAGTTACATTTGGATTGATCTGTGTAATAGTGAACTCTCTATGGATATACAGTAGTATGCAGATGAGGCTGTAGCAAGGCGACGACAAGGCAAGTGTACTGTTAGTTATTTACGAACAACTTTAACTAAAGGAGGAAACGAGGAAAATGAGACAGAAGAGGATGAGACGAGAAAAATTAGACAATAAATAGGAGTTCTATTTATTGTCTAGATTATCGAAGACACGTCAGGATAGGACAAGAGGAAGGTAGCTAACTTGAATCTAAAATATCGATGCACGCAAAATAGTAGCCACTAGTTGAAGAAAAGGCTCTCAGTTGACTGCAATAGGCTTGAGACCCAAATATTTAATGAAATGTAAGTATTACTAAGCCATAGTTTTTTCTATTCTCGCTATAGTCTTTTGAGATATAGGGACAGGTAATACAATTAGTCATGATGAAATCTCAGGTGATAGAAGAATAATTTCAACGGCTCGAAGGACCATTATATACGGATAAGAAACTTATAATAAATGAAAGTGCAGTGTAAAATTCGAAATCTTTATTTTATCTTTAGATAAGGTATGCTGTAATATAAAATTTGGACGTCGAGTCACTGTTGTGTTAAATAGGTTTTAGGTTTCTATTTTCTAAAACAAAATAGTTTATTTTATTACTTATGCAATTACTATATTATTATATTTGATATGTTTATGAGTAAACGTAAACGTCCAACATCTGTTATAATACCTCTTTGTCATATTCTGGTACTTTCAGTCTGGATGTACGTGGTTACTGTAAGATAAAAAAAGCGAATTCACACCATGCATTACCCGTTCTGATGAGTAATACATCTTTAAAAGTTATAGTCTAGTAGTAATCAGGGATGCACGTGTATTTGAACTCACCAAAGTTTCATTGCAATCGGTCAAACAAACGACAAAGTTCACACAAAGTTTGATTGAATACAAAGACTCTTGAGGTTTGCATATGCACAGCTCCAATCTATTTCTGTATCTTCTCATTCATCTCTGTTTTAATTAAATTAAGATCAATAAACGTGAAAGCGAAGACTTACATGTATAATTATATAGACCTTTATGCAACAAAAAATTTGGTCAAGTTTGTTATTTTCCTCACTTTGAGTATATTTAGTTTTCATAATATAAATACGGAAAACTTATCCGCAATTTGTAGGAAGAGAGAGATAAAGGTGTTTTAGTATCTAAATCCAGCCAAATCCGCAGTTCAGACTGATAAAGCAGACCCCAGACTTTGAGGTGAAAGCTTCGAATGCGACTGGGAATTAACGCTAGGATGAAGAAGAATGGTGTTTTAGTATATTTACTTACATAATATACTCACGACGATTACCTTCTGGGGTAGGCAGAGACAACGCCCCGCCCTCTGCTCCTATACTCTCCAACTCCACGACAATCGATTACTCTATTGCAGTCCACTGCTTTACTTATTTTTCTATTTTTATCACTGCCTTGCAAGTTCCAACCCCATCCTTTTCAGCATACTCCTCTTTGTCTAAATTATGACGTGTTTTTCGTCCTAAATTGCTTGTCTAGTCGTATATAAATAGACACATTGGCATGAAAATTCACATTTTAGTTTAACTGTTAACGAAATTTTGGGAAACAAAATGGCATAATTGGTATTCTTTGGTGGATTAAGTAGTAATACTTACATTTTTACAGTGATCCTTAGTACTTATTTATCATATTGACTAAGTAGGTATGGCCCAACATACCCAGTACTCGGTATTTCAAATTTAAAACGTTAAGATAATGATAACCTTTCCATTTGAAGCGAGATAAAATATTTATTTATTTTATATTGTGGAGTTCGAAATACGTCTCTTACCTATAAAACCTTGATAGTTCAACTAACATTTTGATGATGAAATATAAATACGCGGGAATGGATTTAGGATTGGAATTTTAATCGAGACGCAATAAAGTAGTACTTACTTACTTCATAAATAATTTGAAATGCAATGTTTTGAATCAAACCACAGGGGCTCATTTTATTCAATAAAAATCAAATCGTCAAACGGCGTCGCTTCATCGTAATTCTAGAGTTTAGTGTCGATTCTCTTCAAATAACCGGTTATTTGGTTCAAAGAATAGAATGTCAACAGGTTGTAGCGGGAATGTTACACGACAGAATGAAAGCTAGACATTACTAGGCACTGTATTAAAGGTACAATTTACTTGTAGGTACCTACCTCTTTCCTAACTTTTGATATAATAAAAGAGAAAAGGTAGATTTCAGTTTAAAATTTTTGGTCCCTATTAGGTCAAGTTACTTACTTAGACTTATTGAAATCCGTTACAAACTATACTTAAGCACAATTTGTAACTATCGTAGGTACCTAATAGGCAGGTAAATGTATCTAGTATTTCATAATCTAGCTGCTAGAGACCTGGTGTTCTAGAATGCGAGTTATTTAAATATCTTAAGAAAGAAGTACATTATTATACTCCTGACACATTATTATTTATGATCAAGATAGAATTTTTATACATAATGTGAAGCAATGGGTGGAAACTTAACTATTTTGTTCAACTTACAATATTATCAGATCCAAAAATTTTAACGTAATCCAACTCTCTGGAGAACCTAGCTAATAATTACATGAGCAATTGTATTTTAAATGAAACAAAAATCAAAGCCCAACACTTAATTAATTTAATATAACAAGCTACAAAGGGGGATTCCCATATAACAGTGGATCCCGGGAACCCACCGAGGGCTATTCTTCGATTTGTCTCGTCTTTGTGGGTAACAATGGCCGTCAATCCGTCACTCATTGTGCTCACCCCGCTTCCGAGCACTTCTACAATTGTCACTTCGGTTTTTATGTACACTTACTGGAAGTATGAAACAGCCATCCTTTGTAGTTTTTGTGCTTAGGAGGATATTGTCGTCATTTACAAAATAAAAATGGATTTTAAATACTTGTTTCAATCGTCTAAGGTGGCAGTTTTAGATAGCGCAGGTAGGTTCTTACTACAGTTAATACTGAATACAGTAAGTAAGTATAGTACCTGCAACCTATCCTTTTTCTAAATCTTCATCAAAGTGAAATAAATTAAAAAGAGTGACGAGGTAAAATTTCGTCTTTAATTTTATTTACCAAGAACGAATTTTGACAATGAGAGGAACCGCAAATAATGTGATATAAATCATTATCTTAATCAAAAAGTACCATTGGTAACATGTGAGATCTCAGTGTAGCAGAACAGATTTTCACTTGGTTGAATCTAACCTTAATGCTGCCATCACCAACTCCTGTTAATTTTTTTCACTACATTTTTCATTTCAAACACTAATTGCAGTGATTTCTATAATTCTTATCTAATCACAGCTGTGTTCACAACCTAGCATAACGTAAGCTGCGATGAGTCGCTCGAAGTTTATTAGATAAACAAGCATCGATAACTTAAGTGATAAGAAAGGGGGATAAACCCTTCGACAAGATAAAAAGTAGCTATACCTTACCAATAGTGTAGTTTGGGAAATAGAGAACTTTTTGTTTTATAAATCTGCAATACCATTTGACAATAGGCACAACACCACCCAAAAATGCTTGTAAGTTGAGCTTCTACAATTTCTTTCAGTCATAATATTAAGCATTAAGAAACGAATCATTTGAGATAATAATAACACCTATGCAACTAAACGAATGTAAACATTTTTTGAGTATACAAGAACTAAATCATGGACTTGTCATTACAAATAAAAAAAATCGGTAATTTACGGTAATTAAGCCTTTAGTGCTTCACTATTGGGAGTAAAACCTGTCGGTGGCGCGCGGCGGGAGAGGAATCGATTCGGCGCGCGGTGGCGCGGCGCGACGTTGCCGCTCCGTCGCGCGTGTTTTGTTTGGGTTGTATGCAGCGGCAACAGGCCGCGCACACCCCCCGCGCCTGGGTCCCGCCAAACGTCATCGTTATAAAAACTTTCAAACCTAACTTACTGCAAGGTAACCGCAGCTCTGCAAGTTTTATGATCGCTTTGCCGAAGAAAAATCTGGGTAATTTCACGATTTTAACGTAATTTAATGGAGTTCTTTTAGAACACCATCAGTATTCTAGATATTGGTTCTAAAAGAACTCCATTAATTTTTTTCATCGGAAAACCTATGATTGAAAAATGCCACCGGAATAAGCAAAAAATTAGGCATCGTGTAATTGGGTAATTACACGATGCCTAATTTTTTGCCAATTTTTCTGACAAATCGTTTCATGGGGGTTCTATAATAGAAATTACTTAGTTTCGGCTAACCGTTTCTCAGTAATCCCAATCACATTTTTTGTAGGGCATTCTACACAGCGCTATCTAGACCTAAAGTAAGCATAGCTTAACTAACTTGTGTTGCTTAAACATAGAAAGACCTAGACAGACGGACAGAATATTTACACTGAGCGGGAATCGAACCCGCGCCCCCTACGTAGCAGTCTAACGTTCTACTGCCACAGAGGCTAATTTAAAAGGAAATCTACAACTTGTGATATCATTTTCTAAATTAAAGTTACTTAACTAAGTACTTAGGTAAGTAGATACATACGTATAAGTCGTTTTTTTTTATATAGGACACGTCAATTTAACTTCGCCTCGCCTGATGGTAAGCTGATGGCGAAGTCTTGGAAAAAGATGATCACCATTATAGACACGTATCGTGTTACAATGATGGCACTCAGCTTGACGGCCTCATCAGTTCTACTTATTGACCTTTAGTACCTGTACCTACCTATGTCATCATCATCATACCGTCGTCTCGGTTGTACCAAAAGCTTATAAATACTTTGTGGCTTGTGGCCCGCAAACTGCTTTACCACAACATAGTATAAATAGAGACCACAAGTCCTACAATTTATGTATGTACTCATTACTTATTGGTTTTTGCAGGAGCGAATGCCGTCTGTATCCGAAACCCTGGAGTGAAAGCCTGCGTCAGGATCTTGTCCATTTACCAGTCAGAAGGTGAGGTTGGCTTGTGCACTCAGTGCCTTGACAATCCCATACTCGCAGGCGATGTGGAACCTTGCAGCCTCAGGAGGGACTTTGCCTCGCTGTGTGTGTTTTACCGTCTATTCAATTGTTTGTGCTCGGATGAATTGTTTGATAGGAGCCACGGGCATGCTCCATGATACATACATGAGTAGGGTAGCCAGAGCTCACTGGAGAGATTTTGTGCTGTCAGTGTGAAGACCAAAGGATTGTCCTTCTTGTCTTGTTCGCTGACGGCACAGAATCTCTCTGTTCTCAGTGTTCTCAAAGGGTCGGCACCACAAGTGTGACTCCCCTAGTGAGTCCCCTGGTGTTGCACTCGTCCATGGGCCACGGTAACCACTTTCCATCAGGTGGGCCGCGTGCTTATCTGTGGTCTAAGTTGTATATAAAATAAAATTCTATCATCGCACCGCTCGCCATAGGCAGGGAATTCATCCTTCATCCCACTCACGCTCAAATTGTGAAATGAACTCCTTGCTGTGGTTTTCCCAAGCGACTACAATATGAGGTTCTTCAAGAAGGGCTTTAAGGTTTCTTCAGGTTCGGTAGCACGAGTGTGACGTACTTAGTGTTGCATACGTCCGTAGGCCAGGGTAACTACGTTCCATCAGGTGGGTCCTGTGCTTATCTGCCACCTAAGTGGTATAAAAAGATCTTGATTGTGCCCCCTTACACCCCATATTCTAATTAGGTTCGTACCTATATAATTTACCTAATATTTAATTAGGTGGGCAAGGTATCTACCTCTATGCTTAAGTATAGAAGCTATCAATAAAGGCATCATCCCTAAAATGGCGAGAGAGCGCATGCACAGATTGCGCAGTCTGCAGTTACTGTTGTAAGGGTTCCGTACCTAGGTAGTATGTACCTGAAAAGCAAAAAAAAAACCCTTCTAGGATCAATTGGTTGCCCTTTGTCTGTATACCTGTCTGTGAAGCGAGAGCGTCGTTTCTAAGCAATTCGTATTTATAAAAATTCATGCAAATCAAATTTATTTTCAACCAAAGAGACCCTGAGGTATTTCCGTGCAACTTGTGTCGAAAATGAAGTACTATAATAACGTTTGTATTATCGATCATCCCTTCTTTTCTTCTGTTAGGGGAAAAATATATACCCGTGTTCATTAATTGTAATTAGAAGCACAGTAAGAAGTATTCACGCTTCTTCGAACATGACTTACTTCCGCACAAACATTCATCTCATATTTAACCTTATTACCTACTGGTACTTACAAAAAATCCGGTCAGGTGCGAGTCTGACTTGCGCACCGAAGGTTCTGTACAAAATTGCATTCAGCGACGAACTGCTGCATAAACAGCAATATATATTTTGAATGCGGTCACTTAGACTTGGAAGTTAGATTGTTGCACAGATTCAAGACGTTACAGGCCTGAGTAGTTATGTGGTATGAATTTCAACTTGATGCCTCGAAGCATTCCTGAAAAAAAGGTCATGAGTAGTCATGACAGACAGACGGACAACGAAGTGATCCTTTAAGGGCCGGCGCCCACTGCCGGCACGGCATGGCATGGCATGGCATGGCATGCGCGCTGTGGCATACCGCGGCATGCCCTGGCACGCCGTGGCATGCCGCGGCATGCCGTGGCAACCTGCTAAAAGCCCAGCTACTCTAGCATCATTTTTGCTCTTCGTGGATTCGAAGTTGGCTGTGTGATTGTGTCGTTATGGTTGACTGGGATTTAGTATTAATAATAATAATAAAATAAATAAATAATATGTAATAAAATAATAAATAAATATTGTATATAATAAATTATTAAATAAACATGCCGCGGCGCGCTGTGCCATGCCGCGGCATGCCCTGGCACGTCGCGGCATCGCCGCGGCATCGTTTGACGAAATAAAGTAAAATGAATTCTAAAGTCACTGAAGTAAGATTCAAAATAACTTGATTAGTAATAAAATCCTTTGCCATGCCATGCCGTGCCATGCCGGCAGTGGGCGCCGGCCCTTATGGTTCCGTTACTTGAGATACGGAACCCTAAAAAGCATAATATAATACCTAGGTAGGGTACTTTTTAGTGAAAATTTGCAGCTAATATTCAAATCGATTTACATTGGAAAAAGCGAACGGGGATTGAACCCGTGATCACTCCCTTACAGGAGGATTGCTCTGACGACTCAGCTAAGGCTAAGGGACTGGTCACGGGTTCAAATCCCGTCTGAGCATTCACTTTTTCCAATCTAAAGCATCTTCTTCCTGGCGGATGAAGATTTTTTTCATCATTCATCAATCATCAGTCAGTAAGTTGAGACAAATACCTACCTACAGGTAGGTATTGCTCGGGACATAATTATATATTGGACCTAAAATGTGCTCAAAATGTGCTTTATACGAGCGGTACACGTTTCTTGGGTGTATTTTGAGGATAGCACGGGGTGCTACTGTGGCGAACGAGCTCAAATTCAGCAAGTATAGATTAATACAATACAATCCGCGGGCGTCAAAAGGCCTCGTTTGTCTTGTGACTTAGGTCCAAGATACTTTGCTAGTCAAGATCGATCTGATGCTGACTGGACCTACCTACTCTTCGCTCATTTAGAGTTCTGTAGATATTATGTACGTAGTATAACTAGTATACCTAAGTATAAAGCTTTGCTCTGATATCTCATATTAGGCCATCCTACTAGAGTTTATTTGTTTGAACAAGATAATTTCTAAAGTTACAGAAGCGATTTGATAAATTATTTTTGAATTTAGTAGCACAGGTCTTGAAGAAGGTTATATACTATTTAACATCAAGCTACGACTCCTAGGAGGAGCCGAACAATGAGATAAAAAGTTCAGAAAGATGCGGCGATACAATGAAATGTAGTGGGCGGCCGCCTGAATAGAACCGAGATCCTACGGCGGCGAGTGAATCCGTGGGCTTTATTAGCTACGCTGCAGTTGGGTCATCAGCCTCCTGCCCTATCAAAGTTTATTTGAGGTCGGCGCAACATGTTGTGTGCTTTTTCCATTCATCTCTAGTTGCAATCAACTCAACATTCACCCCCTTCTTAACCGTATCATAGTAAATGTCCATTCATCTCCTTTTAGGTCTTCCTCTACCCTTAAACCATCCACTTTCATAGTTAATGCCTTCCTTACAACATTACTTTCATCCTCACGCATTACATGTCCGAACCAGGACTTTCAAACTTCCTTCTTCTTCCTCCTAGCGTTAATTCCCAGTCGCATCCGAAGCTTTCAGCTCGGAGTCTGGGGTCCGCTTTTACCAGTCATAGCTACAGATTTGGCTAGACCTCGATATTTTTTTCAAACTTCCTCTAATATATTAATTCCTAATCTTATCCATTCTTGTCACACCACACATCCATCTCAACGTCAGTCAACTGAACTAGACAACTGAACTAGTGGGATTAAAGGATCTCAACAATTGCATCTCGGCTACATGGAATCGGTTCTCATCACCCTGTCGCTGCAGTCGGGTAAAAATAAAAAAGATATTAAGGAATCATAAAGTTTACAACAAACGTACTATTTCTCCAGTAACAAACATTTACCATGTACCTACTAGCACCATCCTAGTGTGTTTTAAGACTCACAAGAGTTCTACACAATAGAACATTCGAAACATTCATACGAAACTTAGTTAAGTTTCATTTTGCAACACTGCTTCCCACTCTTAACAAAGTTTACAAATAATGTCTGACGTCTTATTTGAAGTCGCAAAATGCTAAGTTCTGTCATTAAATCACTTTTAAAGTCGTATTCTTAATTCTGTCTTTAAATAACTTTTGAAGTCAACGGCAGCTTCTGTTTTCAAATCACTTTTGAAGTCACTAAATACTAACTTCTGTTTTTAAATCACTTTTCACTTAGTGTCTCAACTTTTCTTGAACGGAAACGACGGACTCGACGCCTGCGCAGCGATTTCATTCAACAACATATCCTGCATCTTACTTCTCACAACTAACTTCCTGATTGGGTCCAGTTGCTTGAAGTAAGGAGCTAGAGATTTTAAGAACATGATGTCAAAGTCATCGTCGCTTGATGACAGTTTGATTCTTTTCTCTGGTAGAGGATCTTCTTCTTCAAATGTTTCTTCATAGAACACTTCCACTGGATTCTCCTCTTCTCCATCGTCTAGTTCTATATACTCCTGTTTAGTGACTGGTGGCAGTTCTTTATCCTCGGAGCTGTTTTCTTCATTGTTTTCTGGTGCAGTGGTGGTTTTGTTCAAGAATGCCAGAGATTTGTAATGCCTCCATTTGCCTGTGTAGTTCTCTATGGCCGGACCGTGTCTCCGGATCTCTTTCTTGAAGAGATCTCGCATGTTTTTCCATTTTACTCGTAGGCACTCCTCTGTGAACAGAAAGAAGCGAATGGAGATTAAGACGTTATCGCAATTAAGACAGATTAGCAGTGGCGAGGATTCCATGGTGCCTGAAAAACTAGATTGAAGTTTTTTTTCACCGGCTTACCTACATACATACATACATACATACAATCACGCCTTTATCCCCGGAGGGTTAGGCAGAGGTGAATTAACATCCACATTTCACCAATCATTGTATTAGGTCCCACGTAATAGGGGGTGAGCCTATTGCCGTATTCCGGGCACTGTTGTTGACTCAAGCCTGGCAAGTTGAGCCTGGGCTGTATATATCTGTCTGATGTTAAACCGCCCTATCCCTTAGTCGCCTTGTACGACACCGCAAGGGAGGAGATGGGGTGGCCCAAATTCTACTCTGCCGGGAACCACGCGGCTTCCCTTTTAGAAATGTTCACCCTTCGCCACTGCATATTAGCAATTATTAAGTACTAGCTGTGCTTCGCGGTTTCACATGGTGTTCTCGGTTCGGGCACTTCGGGCAGTCGTAGCGTGCTATTACTCGTAAACCCTACCTTTATCTTTACCTATTAAAACCATGTGATGGTTTGGAGTGAAATATGGTAGGAATGAAAGAGTAAAAGGGACTGCGTAGGTATGATTCCGTAGCCGACCGCATACGACAACTGTTGACGCACACAGCTCACGCGCGTAACTCATTGCGGCTTCTCAATGGACCCCTTTATCCGTATCGCAGTTTAACAAGTAATGCTAATGGGTGCGCTCTATGTGCTGCATGCGTCTGTAATGTGCGTAAATTTATTAAACTTCTTCTTTTGGTGTGGTTTATGCGGTTTTTTTGGGAGCACCTTACTCTCGAGTCGAGAAGAAAGCCTGCGTCAGTGTCAGAGCCCCGTTCGTCAATCAGTGAACCAAAGTGTATATTAAAAACTTCCGAAACTGACAGATGTGGGTACAAGAAAAACTCTTGAGATGCGTTAGGATAGTTGCAGATGGCGGACTTTTGTATTTGTCTGACGATGACCGGGAGGAAAATTTATAATTAGGTACATAATCTCTATGTTGTTAGATAGGTAAATTAAAATAATCTAAGGTATGAACTTTATAGAGCCAGGTTACCTACTTCCAACCACCAGACTTCAAATTAAATTCATTATTCGTCAATCTTTACTTACTGAACTTTTTAAAACAATGAACGATAAAGTTTCCCCTCTTCAAATTTCAAGCCTACTAACGCCATCTATGTCACACGCTCTGAACCCGTAAGTAATATTGCATCAACGAATAGTAATGCAGGGTCGGTACTTACCAGGCATGTGAAGCATATCGGATATCTCCGTCCACGCTCGCGCCATATGATATCTGTCGTTGTACCGATCGTCTTCAGGATCCCACAGGCATCCTCTTCTCTTCACTTCTTTTATTAGGATCTTTGCATCTTGGTCAGAAAGTGCCATACGACGCGGCATGATGTTGGTTCAAGAGAATTTTTTTGAAAGTAAAACCGCGTCGCGTGTTAACGGTCCGCGCGGTGAGGATACGCCGCGGCAACTGGCGTCTGGCGATCACGCGAGCGTTCCAACGATCAATGTATTCATAAGGGTCGAGACAGACGGCGCGGTTGGAGTACCTGAGTTCAAACACGTTGTTGTTAAATGCAAATGAGAGGGAGCTAGGTTCGCATTGTCTCGCTTCGTTTTGTAACGGTGGTGGATCCGAAGTGTTGGGGCGACAGCGTTTTCAGCTTTTCAGTATTGTATTTTTTACGGTCGAAAGTTCAACTATGTTTAGGAATATTGAGTGCTCACGCTAGTCTGTTGTCTGTCTGAAAATAGGGAGGGAGTTCTAGTTTTCGAGAGAGCGAGCTGAAGTTTATATTTTTGTTCTAGGTATTTTATTATAGTATACTTAGATATAGACTACAGTTGGTTTTGTAAATTTTACCTACCAAAGCTGTCTTTATGAAAGTTTACTAATGTTGAAATTTATAAAATTTGGTTCATTTAAGACTATTGAGTTTATTAAGCACATATTAAACTTTAATTGGGGTCAACAAGAGTACGAGCCTAATTTGTGATTTCCGTTGAATCTGTAAGTTGAATTGCTTTACGACCCCATATTACACAATATTTAAAAATTTTAAAAGAATTTATAGCGAACTATGATAATGGCTATGAAAAGATGATGGCCATATTTAAAACTATGATTAATTCTATTTCGATCGGTTTGTACTTTTATTGGCAGTAGGGATTGATATTCTAAAATTGCACAACAACTCCCTATCAGGCCCTCAATTCTGTCACACCACAGATACTGCAAAATATTACATTAAATTTTGAACTTTATTCATCTATCTATATGAATAATGTCTAAAATTTAAGTCTATACTTAAAGTCCAAAATTAAATGAAAACAGTTTTATTACACTCTTTCATTCACTCTGTAATAAATAACCCATTTGATTTTAAACTTTAAGGTCATAATAATTTAAAGACTAAAATCAAATGGATTTTTTTACATTGTTTGTTGATGACAGTGGTTTTACTTTAGCAGAATCGAGGCCCAGATATAAAACAGCCGTTTTTACTACCAGCGTAGCGATGATTGGTACATAAATTATTCCTATGTAGTAAAAAATCAAATTATTCTCGCACAACCGCTAGATCTGTATAAGCCCTAAGCTACGTTCAGTGAGGCGCGCGACGGCGCGAGTAGGCCACGTTGCCGCGTTGTGCGGTTGTCCCCGTCACCATGTCGCGGTTTATCGCGATGTGCGTTGTTTGTCGTGGACTGCTGACATCAATGTCGAATGACTTATGATTTCTGTAATTTAGTTATTTTACTAGGTATGCAGTAATATGAGATCTTACCTACCTAGGTACCTGTATCGTACCTATGTGTAAGCTAAGTCATAGTAGAAAGATAAAGTCCTTTTTATACCTACCTTACCTACTAATACTATGGTTAGATTTTGTAATAAACCGTTAAGATTAACACACCATCAACAGCCATATTAACGCACCATAATGTCATTGTCAGTGTGACGTTCATATTTATATTATATTAATGATACGGAATTTTTCGATATTATGGCATTTTTATAGTTTGAATTTGTAAAAACTTTCTGTCATATATGAGTTAATAGTAAATTTTATATTTTCCTTCTAATAGCGCCATCTAAGGAATTAGGTTACCTAACTTAGTAAGAACTTGTATTGTGTTAAATCTACTTTGGAAATATGTGTTGAAGCGCCGTCTAGTGAACTGAGTAAGAACTTCGCACTTTTAAAATAGTATTAAGAAATATCGCCAGATGTCACTCGCTTCTAATAGTGTTAAAGGAGCTCAAAATTGAAATTCTATTCACTCGTAATTCTTTTTCTAATTTAATCGTTATGGCGTGATTTTATAAAGTTGTTTAATCTTGATGCAACTCATATTGAAATGCCGTATTTGAATTGAATGCCGTAAGGTGAAACCGGTAAGGTTCAAATAAATAAATAATTGTGGAAAAGTACAAGTGATTTATTCAATATGTGTAGCAAGTTCCACCAAGTGCCATCAATCTCAAGTATAAACAGCTTGATGCAACTCTTTAAATTTGATTCTGCTCATCAGCAGTACATACCTACATAATATTCGCGTCTGTTTATCCCTAAAGGGGTAAGCACAGGTAGATAATCATATTCTGTCCTTCATGGCCTGATTAACACTCATAATTCGCTAACAATGAGTTTAGGTCTCACATAATAGGGGGTGAGCCTTATTGTCATCTGACATTATTTGGGTACGAACGTAAAGCTTTTTTTTTGCCCCTTGATATCCAGCCACACGTCTAGGGTCCAAATTCTGCTAATATTATGTCATTGCCAAACCACTGTAATACAACTGACATAATGTTGTCATAGTAAAACCACTGTCATACCACTGACACTGCAAAAAATGACATTTAATTTGATGTCAGTGGTATTATAGGCCCTCGATTCTGCTAAAGCAAAACCACTGCAATACTACGGACACTGCAAAAAATGACAATCTGGGGGTCTAAAAAGGCCATTTCATAAAACGAATCGGATTCCATTTCGTCATCCAGTTCGTCCGGCGAAGCGCTTTACAATTCATCTTGGGTCGTAAAATGATACACATGAAAGACGATTCGTCTACAATGCGGTTCATCCGACGATTCGTATTAAGATAAAATGTTGCAATTCTAAAAATATAAAAACCGGTAACTTTTAAATGCAAGATATTAAAGTAAAAAAGAGTATTTTAAGTGAATAGATTGCAATTTATTTATTTTTAATCAGCAAATAGACTTTAAAAACCATTTTAAGCCATTAATAATTGTTAAATAACATTCAGATTATTTCAATAATTGTTAATTTACTGGCAACAAACTGTGTTCTGTCAACTCAACTATAATGTAAATATTTGATTGTCTGAGAATTTAAAATGTTTTTCGTATTTATTCAATCCATTCATCAAGTTCACTTGAAAAAAATCCACTTATGAGACTGTTTAAGTGTTGTGCTGTGTGTTCCACTTCAAATTTTATTCTCGCGTCGTCGCGTCAGGCGGAATACCGACCAAATATAGTGTTTGTGTTTACTGTGCATATAAAACAATCATGCCAAATCGGGTCAGTGAGGCGCAGTGGGAGATTATTATGAAGTTCATGACGAGGCATCCTCAGTTGGCAAAAACTGCCTACAATAATACCGCTCGAATAAGAGACGAAAGCCGGCGGCTATGGGCAGAGGTTACTAAAGACGCCCATGGATGATCTAAAGTAAGCTAGACATTTACCAACGGTGTGTCTGATGAACCGGAGCACGAATATCAAGTAGTTGTGATTGTCGCGTAAGTATAACTCTCTATAGTAATAAGTGCTAACATTATAATATAAACTATGATAAGAAAGGACTTCTTCCCAAAGTGAGGTGTTAAGTTTAGTAATTATTGTTTATCTTGTGTCTTTCACAGATATCCTGTTCTAAATATTGTAATATCTCATCTCTCTTCCAAGCTCCACATATATAAATGTATCGAGAGCATTGTTCAAACTAAATTACATCTCTAGATAGATAGATAATACTTTATTATACACCAATAAATTTACAGTAGAGACAAGTAGGTATCATGTATACTCTCCATCTCTACATTTGACCGTGGAGAGAGAAACAAACATTAAATTTTTTAACATTATATAGTTATTTACTTAGCACATAAGAAAGATCATAAGTAGGTAAATGTGATTAAAATAAAAGAATGTAATTATTGTTTCAGCACAGCGCCTCCAGCTCCATTGGAAGAGGCTAGGCGGATCTTGTCTCAAATAGAAAGATAGAGGCTGCAATCTGATGCAGCAACTGCAGCAGCCTCCGCATAGTTAGCTCAACACAATAGGGAACTAGCGAGGCACCATGTTGTGTTGATTAGATGGACTGCGTAATATTATACTGATTATGGAAAAACAACTTACTTAACAATTAAAGTGTATAATATGTGTGTATTAATACAAACAAACTATAGAATATGTAGTATATCTGTTGTCTAGTACTTATAGTACAAGCTTAGAGCCCCAACGACAGCTCAAACTAAGCATGATTTTGTGTGCAATGTTGTTATTTTATTAAATTGCCTTTCCAAATCCAGATTAGTTAAGTATGATTAATGGGCACTGTTTAATAGTATTGATTGTTATTAAACTTTTCAAAACAAACAAAAATACATAATCTACATTATGTATGTTTATTAGTTCTTTTTGTGTTTAGGATATTGTAATGTTTAGATTGTGTACATTGTCTCCTTTATTTTTAATTGAAATTGACATTCTTATTTATAATATTAATAAGTTTCTGTAATTAGATTTATTTAAACATTATGCCATAATATGTTGGTAATTAAACTTCATTTTCTCAACTAGGATATATTATTATATTAATGTACCTAAACCTTATATGCTTAAATAAATTACATATAATACAAACATGTTGCAAAATTTATTCCACCTCGTCCTGATCCTGATAAACAGGGCTCAATTTCTTGGATGAGATCTAAAACAACTGGTCATCAGTGACGATGAGTCCCTATAACCCAATTCCTGCAGGCTTGCTCTGCAAAGTGAAGCCGTGGTAGATATGTTTGTTTAAATTTGTACTTAGTAACTGAAATTCAGAAGAAACAAAAATTGCCATGATCAAACTATAAGAGGTATCTAAGGTTTTTTCCACCGGCTTACCTTTTGAAATTTTTGACCCTTCACCGCTGCTATTCCAGCCCACAAACTCGTCCTCCGGCATTTCGAATGCAACCTCCTGGTTTCGTGAGGCCGCAAAAGCCTTTCTAGGGCTATTGCATGTTTCAATAAATTATGATAAAGAAATAAATCAGCCATATTTAGGCTAAATTTATATAATTGAGGCAAACAAATAAATTAAAACGAACGACGAATTGTAAGACGCGATGTTCGAGTTGCGTCTTTCAATGCTGACATTTGACATTTCAGCGATTCGGATTTGGTGAGCCGTTTTACGACTTCTCATACAAACTTGTCAAAAAGGCGAATTGCCAAAAGCGAATCGCGCCGCGTTTCGCGTTGTGTGTACCCATTTTACGAAATGAAATCCGCTTCGTATTTCAATGCGGATACGATTCGTCGAATGTGGCCTTTTTAGACCTACTGCAATTAAATTACATTTTGTAAAGTGAATGAAAGAGTGTAGCTACTGAAACTTTTTTCATTTAATTTTGGACTTTGGACCTATAGCAATAAAGTCAAAAATTTAATACCATTTATTGCAGTCTGTGGTATGACAGTGGTTTTGCTTTAGCAAAATTGAGGCCCTGTGGTTTGGTTGGCTATGACATAAAATTAACAGAATCGGGAGGGGGACATATTATAAGTTTACTGGCGAGGCCAACTTGGTGGTAACTATTACGCTAAAATGATTACGTTGTTGTTAAAAAAGTACTTTTATACGTTTTTGAAATTTACTAGCAATCACGTCGCCTTACCTTTACTGTAACAGGAGCTTGAATAGTTTATCTGGGTGTTGAGGTGGCCAATGAGCAGTTTTCCAGTAGGTATTTATAGCGTTCCTAAGGACAAGCTAGATGGCGCAGGCGGCACTTATGGTAAGTAGAGTGTGGTCTCACATCTAGTGTTCCCTAATTTATGGAAAAAATGTTCTTCGGTTTTGTAATGATTTACTTTACATAAATGTTTTGACATTTTTTTTTTTGATATTTTTTTTTTTATATATAATAATATTATTTTAAATTATAGACAGTGACGCGAAAAGAATTAGGCGTTTTATCATATTTTATCTATTGTAATATGGGTAAATGAAATTAAACTTTGGCAACATCGCACAAATAAACCACAGAGTGCTAGCGCCATCTCTTGATGATTTAAAAACCAACTGATTATTATACCTACTGGAAAACTGCTCATTGAATCGTGCAATTTAGGTAATTCGCTCAAAAGGGCTTACACTTAGTACCAAACTACTACACGGACTACGGTGTACCTACTGTCTGTCGCTACGTAATATTATTTGTTTCTTCACCTTATTTATGGAATTCGATAAGCGATTTTCAACATGACTGTACCTTTGCCTTACTAAAATAACATCGAAATGAAAACACATTTTAACTTAAAACTTAAAACCTACTTAAAAGAGGGCCGACCTGTTTATTTTTAGTAGTTTTTATTTTTGAGGCACTGATTAAATTATTATATTTTGAAGTAGGTCCAAAGGGTTTAAATATGGGGTGCTGTTGTGATAAGGTCCAAATTTGGTCGTGTACCATTACGACCAAATTTGGACCTTATCACAACACACTACGTAGTCAATCTTTTTCGTTAGGAGCTAAATTTCTCTGTGGATTTACTCCGTTGTATTATAGTATAGTTAGTCATTGGCAGTTGTGTTATATGTTGTACTTGTAGGTATATGAATGAAAGTCTGCTTCATGTTCACATTTTATTTAGAGACATCGGTATAAAATATATGAGATATAAAACAGCACAGTCGTGATAAAATTAAAATATATTATATTCATAATACACGATAATATAAAAACGTCAATAAGTATTATTAAAATCAACAGTTTTAGATATGGGCGAATGGTACGAGGTCGATCGCAATATAAACTTAATTTTATTTATTTTTACGACATAATCGGACCCCAAATGATTTTACTTAAATACAATACAACATAACTAATACAACAGGCATTAAATCAAATATTTATTCACTGTGATATTATTATTAAAGTTTATTTTTTTCATTTTGTCAATCGAAAAACCAGCCGTAAATGACAGAAGTCTAGAAAAATTATACAAACATTTAATATTGATTTTTCAATTAATATTTAATTTTAATCTTACAATTATTTTATCACAGTGAATAGAGCTTAGGTGTGGGGATTAAAAATTGTAGGAATTTCAGAGCTAATCCCAAAAGTGGGATCATTCTTAGAACAGAATGTATGCCGTGTCATAACAACGGGTATCATAACATTAATTACATACATGTATTTTAATAATAATATATTGTTATATCCTAAACACTAAGTTTCCACATTATTAAATACATTTATACGGCAAAAGTTTGAAACAGAGAAAGCGTTGCGGAATGTCTCGTACAATACGTTGTCAAAGAAAACTAAATGGAGCACAATACAATTCTATAAGAAAATTATTTGGTGATTGTTTGGCACACGCCCAGAAACCAGGTTTTACTTTTAAAGTACTATAGTAAGTATATCGTATCCCATCGCCAGATTCCATTCCATCTCAGCCCGTCTCATCCCATTTCATCTCATCTCATTTCTTCCATCCCATTCGTAGGAAACACAAAATATCTTTATTTGTTTAAGTCACAAAGTAACAATATATGCAATTGTCTGCTTTTTTGTAAGTACTTAGCTTTGTTGTAATAAACTTCATCTTCAAATCCAAATTTAAGTACACACTTTGGTAAAGTCATGTCCCACCATTAGGTAGTGCTCGAATAAGGTCTATGCCGTTAAATAGTAGTACCTAATATGCTGTACTTTTTATTTACCTATCAATCGAGTTCGTTTTCTAAGCTTGTTAGTTACTCATGAATGAATCATGGGCAAGCCAAATAACTTTGCTACAGTGCTGGCCAAATAAATTGAAACCCTCCAAGTAAAGATTTGCCGCTGGTACGTCGATAATAACAGCATTTTGTAAGTATGTAAGTAAGTACATGCTTTCTGTATCCTAAGGATTTGAGAGTTCAATTTGTACAATAATATCATAATACTGAAAATATGAAAGTCTACACAACGCTCAGTTTATTTGACCAACACTGTAATAGAATTGCTCCCTAACTGTAAAAGGAAACCAAATTATCATAATTACAATGTCATAAAGTGTCAAAACTCTAAAATACATATTTGAACATTGATTTCATAGCGTAGCATTTTTCTATCTAGAGCATTCTATAATGTTACAGTAAAATATAAAAAGTATTATCAAAATTATAACTAAACTTAAAAATGCCCGTAACGGACGAATTAATTACCTAAATTATTATGTATAATCCCTACTAATATTATAAATGCGAAAGTAACTCTGTCTGTCTTTCTGTCTGTCTGTCTGTCTGTCTGTCTCGCTTTTACGACTAAACCGCTGAACCGATTTTGATGAAATTTGGTATAGGGGTAGATTAGACCTTGAGAAAGGACATAGGCTATGTTTGGTCGCGATAACCGACATCCACGCGGGCGGAGCCGCGGGCAAAAGCTAGTATATATTATAATTCTGCTACAATTTTACAATATAGATAATATTTAAATTCATATTTTTTTTAATTAATAGATTATAGCAGAACTATTTTTAAAACTTGCAATTATATAAATTCCTTTTAATCATGTTCCTTTCAATTCGCATTTAATTGTTTCAATCAAATTGAAAAGCTAAACATAAATAAAATATTTATCTAAAATTCAAATGTCAGTGGTCAGACCACGCTAACTTTGGCACGGCAATTTATTTAAAGAAAACAGCGAAATTTACAATATATCAAATGTTATAACAATGTAATTCGGATATGATAAATTAAAATACTTCGTCCAAACTCAGTTTGTAAACACCACATGTAGATTCACCAAAATTTTAGAAACAGTTTAACGAAACACATTCTCTTTTCGTACGATTTTGAATTAAAACTGTTACATTTTGAGTTATTCCGGTTTTGTTTTAAGTTCATAGTTTGGTGAACTAATCTTTTACATAGATTATATGTACTTACTTCAACTGAATTTGAAACAGCATTTTATTTCTTAGTTAAATATAAAAAGCATGTACAAAATAAATAAATAGTATCTTTGGCAACGTTTCTTAAGCGAAATTCAGGCGCTAAAGCTCATTATGCAGATTCAAAATAACTTTATATAATTATACACTAATATTACCATTTATATTATTATAACACTAATTTATTCTTAATCTAAACATCGACGAACGTAATATCATTATAATATGGAATTTTCTGTGAAAACCACTGACGTATGCCAACAATATTAATATAGATTTTTTTGAAGCATAGCTATGAAATCAGTAATGTTATTACGATTCATTGTGCTTTCTTAAAAATGAGTAATCATTTAAATTACATACCATCCGTTGTCATTGGTGGGTATAAAAGCATACGTCAGTCGATTCCATAATTTAAATAAATATACATTAAACATTGATACCAGTACAACACACATTGTCTTCATTATTACATTTAGTCAAATAAAATATACATACTTAACAACATTTCTTTCAGAAGTATCTTTCGATGTAAGATTTGTCAACAGATCCTTGTTTAATACATATACACATATGTTATGTAGCAATGACTATTTGCTTAACACATGACTTTACAATAAGAATGTGCAAAAACATCTAAATATATGTATATGCATTAATTTAGTTAGATAGGTTACGTCTTATACAGGAGTTGTTATACATATACATTACAAAAATATAATTGTAGTAACCACTTTCGGTCTTGCAGAAAATAACGCATCGTGAAACATAAAAGGTTTTGTCAAAAATAAGCAAGTTTTCAATTTTTTCAACAATTACATAATTAAATTTTCTGGACCAAGCATTGGACCCCAAGATGGTAATTAATTTAATCCATAACCAAAAATTACATGTTTCAAAATTACATAAAACCGTTTAAATGATGATTATCAAATAAATCTCAGAAGTTAAATGATAGAAAATGATAATGATTTATTTGAAATTTACTTTAGAACACTCTTCTCAGTCTCTTAGGATAAAAATTCCAAGGTTTTCCAAAAATATTGAAAATAAAAAATGTAAAATCCCTACTGATATATTTTAAATTAATTATAATATGATATCCCACATACAATATTATAGTGACATTATAATTATATTAAGTGACGATCACTGGTCTAATTACATACCGTGGTTATTTATTAACATCGAATACACAACACCAATTGTACACCAACAGCTATTGTATTGATATCGTGGTTATATCCATAATAATGATTCAAAATTTTATGTATTACTAATATACAAGATCAAGTACCCTTAGGAAAATATAATGCTATTTATTTGCAGTGAAAGACCGATTGTAATTTTCGTATTTGAAAAATATGAAATTACATTAGAAATGCAGGTGAGTAAAATGGTGGATCTACTGGTGAATATTGTAACAATATGTATCTGATATGTAGATTATATATACCTACATGAAGCAGATTTAAAGAAATAAGTTTTTCGAAAGATGTTAGAATTACACATTATCCTTAGTGAAGGGTCGGGCTTAAAGGTAACTAGAGTTTGAAAGAGTTATGATTTTAAGTTATTAGGTTACTAAGCTCTTTTATACTAACAACATTCATCAGAATAATTATACAAAAACGGTACATGGTGTTAATCATGTTTTATACGAGTATATTATTTAATTAATCTGCTTATGTTTCGTTAAAATCAATTTTAATTATTTTTTATTATTTGTGCTCATACGGACGGTAAGGCTTTTGAAAGTTTATTCATTGTTTTAAACGGATATTACGAATATTATGATGATGATGTTTATATGTAGGAGTCACAAAAATGAAATATATGTTCACTAGGGAATACGTTACATGTTTTTAAATTTTTTGAGTTAGTACATTATTGTAAATTTTTCAAAAATATATTACCTATAAATTATAAATAGTCCCAATTCTAAAATTTTGACGATTCATAAATTATGACGTAAAGAAATGTTTGAAAGGATCGCATTTGATGTGAGCTACTGTGTGAGCTTGTGATAGATACTAATAAAAATGATATGTAAACAACATTGTATATTATAATACACAGATACAAAAACAATAATAATAATGTAGATACATTATAAAATATGTACAAGATACAATTACAGTGAGAACAGACTGAAAGTTATAAAGTAATTGAGAGAAAATTGCCTTATTAGACGCCATGGCTACAAAGATGGCGACTAACATTAATTCGACTTATTTCGACGGCGACACACACAAACATGGCAGCAGTTCCATTTATAAAATTTTAGTATTAGAATAGATTAAAAATAAACGTACATAGTATATTAAATCTAATACTAGAATGTTGAAGTAACGATGCTTAAGCATAGGAAAATAAATCATTTATCTACTTATGAGTATTTGAAATAATTACTTGCATGTCACAAATTAGAGTAGTTGGCTTTAATAAAAATATTCGTTTTATTAAAAAAAGAATACTAGAAGTTTTTAGTACGAATTTCTTTAGTGCGACTAATAAATTCCATTTATTGTGAACCGTATTTAGTGTCACAAAATTACATTAGTGTCACACACCCTATTGAATATTTCATAAAAACTTTACGTCAGTATCATGTGACTAAAGTTAGTTCCACGTACACTGATTTTCTTTAATTTTATTCTATTATCAATACATAATTTGATATTTCAATTTATACCACAAAAATATTCAGATACCATCTCAGAAACAGCTGAAATATGGTTTAAACTTCTTGAGCCAAAAGAGTTTCATCTTGAAATAGCACACTATTGTACGTAGACTGAAATCCAAGAGACACAAACCCATTACTGTATGAATATTCAACGGGAACATCGAAATATACATGACGAGTAAATGTTGCAGGTAGCCGCTTTATACAATTTTATATAAACAGCGGCACAACGCTTAAGGTAGGTTACACACTAGTGGTCGGGACTTAATTTAGATATCACTTACGGCAGACGGCTGCTTGATCAGGTCTACATCACGACCAACGCTTGCCTGCGTCTTCAGCTTCGGCTTTTGTTCCGGAGTTATCTTGTCATGTCCTGTTTTGTCGCATCCCTTGTGATCATTACCTCCCTTGTGGTCATTACCTCCCTTGTGGTCATTACCTCCCTTGTGGTCATGACCTCCCTTGTGGTCAAGACCTCCCTTGTGGTCAAGACCTCCCTTTTGGTCATGACCTCCCTTGTGGTCATGACCTCCCTTGTGATGGTCGTGGTGAGTTCCCTTGTTGTCATGGCCGCTGTCCACTGTGCTGACGACGTGCTTGTGTTGTGCGGGTTCCGGGTCTTCTTCGTATTCTTCGCGCATTTTTCTGTTGTACCAGTGTAGACATATGCATCTGGAAATTTGATATTATACTGTTAAGACTTTGTTGAGCAATAATGATACAACTCGGACTATCAGCTGCCAATACAGAAAGTGAATTAGAACAAAGTTCAGTACTGTTTTCCTTTTTTTAATTTGGAGATACTACTTGGGTTGCCGATGACTGTTGGCGGCCCACCTGATGGAAAGTGATTACCGTGGCCTATGGACGAGTGCAACACCAGGGGAGTCACACTCGTGCTGCCGATCCTTTAAGAACAGAGAGATTCTGTGCCGTCAGCGCAGAAGACAAGCAGGACAAGCCTTTGGTATTCCCACTGACAGCACAAAACCTCTCCAGTGTGCCCTAGCTACCCTACTCACTGCCGGAAACACAACACAAGGTTATTATACCCGCGATTTTATGCAGGGTGGAGGTTTCCCCAGTCGGATTGCTCGATTGCGACGGAAATACCGTCGTCGTGTCCTACCTCCTCCAAATTTTTGTTGAATTTTAAGTAACTAATAGGAGTTTTTCTCACTGTAAACAATAGTAAGTAGCCTACATTTTGTACTGTTTTTTAGATAACTTTTATTGTCAACTAGCTGACCCGGCGAACTTCGTACCGCCATATTTTCCGCCCGCGTGGTATTATCTCTAAATTTATCAGTGTTTCTCTACAATATTATGTATGTATAATACATATAAACCTTCCTCTTGAATCACTATTAAAAAAACCGCTTCAAAATCCGTTGCGTAATTTTGAAGATTTAAGCATACATAGGGACGGACAGACAGCGACAGCGACTTTGTTTTATAATATGTAGTGATGATGGTCAATAGCAAATGCAAGGGTAGGTAAGTTTTTGGGACGAGATTAACATTTTAGCCTCTTTTTATCGACGGCCTTGGCCTAACTAAGTATACTCTCGCCTTGATTCATGGAAGTGTTCCACAGATAATGAATATGATAATTGGGTATACAAGATATAGCTACAGAGAGAGCTAGAGGAAGTTTCTAGTTTATGTTTATTTCAGGCAAATAAAATTTATGTTGTGATACAGATTAGACATTGATAATATTCAGTCAAATATCTCAATTAATAAAACATCTGTGTCTGAACTAGATAACCGTGTTTCAAATAAATAATATAGGGGTATTCTCACGCGTATATTTTTGGGAAGCCTGATGAGTTACTTCTTTATACATGCCCCTTTTGTACCGAATTTCTTTATTAATTAACCCTTACTCATCATTATGGACCCTAAACTCTTGTATATTACAATTCAGGGCAGAAAGCGTCCTTATTGGGTTCAAAAAGTCTATTTGCAGTTGCCTACGCACATTTCATTACAAAAATATACCTATCTACACTGTGTTAATCATCACCAATAAATACTAGGTAGTTCGTTTAGCAACAAAAGAAGCTTTAGGTCAAGGTTCAATCGTGTAGACACTAGGCACTAACTCACTGCCACCTAAAGGGCAGCCTGAATGACGCGACAACATCAAAAAGTAGGTCACAGCAAAGCTATAAATAACGAACTTATTCGTTAAAAACAGCAGCGCGCTAATAGCTAGAGCTATAGCGCTATTAGCGGTTAACAATGCACCGTAGTAGTCGCTCTGTTAGTCTCTGCTCACAACGAACAAATAGAGAAGTAGCCAAACACAATTAACACCGTTTTTCTTCAGAACATTAATGCCTTTGAAAACTAAGGTGCTTAAGTTGCACAAAGGAACGCTTAATGAAGATATTCCATAAGCAAAATTCTACTCAAATTGCATATTTAGGTTTTCTTTATTATTTTCAATTGCTATCAATTATACGTTCCAACTTCATTGGGGAAGAAAAGAAAAAGGGGAAGATGGGAAAATGGCAAAGGCGTGTAATTTTCCATAATAAATATGATCTTTAGTAATTTCCTGCAAGATAGAAACTAATAGAAAGGCCACTCCATTTCTTCAGAGCAGGGTTAGGGCTGTTCTCTGAAAGTCCATGAAAGGGGCATTAGCTGGTAGATGGCATTAAGCTGGTATCCCATCACGAGGAATAATATAATAGCTGATAACTGGCAAAATGCGGTTGTTTATACATCTCTGCCTACCTCTTCTAGACGTAAAATGTATGTAGAATAACTTATGTTAAAAGGACTTTATGGAGCTACTTATTAACTTCAAACACTTAGTATAATCGCTATTAAGAGCAGTTATTATTTAATTTAATATGTACACTAATCGTGAAAGTTTAAAATAGTTAATTACCATAAACCTCTGAAACTTTCGGTAGCTTTCAGAAGTTTTGAATATTATGGAATAGCAAACTTTTCAAATTATCTTAGAATTTTTACACAAATTTTGGAACTTCCTCTATGACTCTTCTCGAAAATTATAATGTCCTAGAGAAATTCATTCTGTACATCGCTAAGGAGCTCGGTTGTCTGTCTTTCTACTTCAAGTCTAAACGATTCCAGCACGTCCTTGACCACAGTAATGAACCTACGTATCTTATCGGATGGTCATAAATCTAACAAATAAAAAAATAAAAAAACAATACTTCGATCACTTCACTATTTCTATTTGATTTTGTGGAATTGCCTTGTGAATCTCCGGTACCCAAGATCCAATACCAATGAAATTAATATAGGACTGCCTCAAAGCTAACCCGTAACGTGGTACGTGTCTATAATGGTGACCCTCTATCCAAGACTTTTTCCTCAGCTTACCATCAGGCAAGGAGAAGTCAAATTGACGTGTCCTATATTAAAAAAAAAATACAAAAATATTTTTATAAACCATGTATAAACCATCTCTGCGGTGGAGTCTCTTCAAAGGATACAGGCGTGATGTTATGATGCGTAATGGCATAGCATAGACATTGCAAAAATATTCGATAGCAGCAATCACGGCTGATTTCCTGGTATTTTTTTAGGGCAAAATACACCTATATCAAACAAAAAAGAATTTTTCAGCACATGACGGGGCAAGGGCAATGCCCGTACAAACATAAAAAAATATAAACAGGCAAATTGAGAACCTCCTCCTTTTTAGAAGTTGGTTAAAAATATGAAGATTGTTTACCGTTAGTTAAGTACGTAACCAAACGTAGTATAAATTGCATTAAACATATGCCATGTGATATAAAACATTTACATAAAATACCCAGCGGTACTTTCTAGATGGGATTAAAAGTGTTGCTATCCTCGGCTAGTTCATTTGCCTAATTGGCCGGAGACACTTAATTGGTAATCCTGCTAAGTGGATACGCTTGCTGTAATTGAGACCTTGTTGTGTTGAGGAGTTGATAGGGGACACTGCCTTAGAGGGTTCAACCTTAAGGACACTGTCAAGCAGTTTGAATTTACCCTGATAATGTGGGCATACTGGGCATTTAAGGATATTGGCAATGAAGGTTGTTTCGAAAGTTTCTTACTTCAAAAGAAAGAAACATTTTATAAGATCAGTTTGTTGTCCGTTTCTGTCTATTTAATAATTGATAGCCTCTGTGGTGTAGTGGTAGAACGTTCAATCAAAGAATCAATCATATATATTTGATTGGTTTGTTCACTTTTCAGAGAGCGACTTCCGTCTGACCTCCCAATCTCGAGAGAAAAGCCCGTGATAGAGTGCACTGGCTAGCAGATGAAGTTGACTTGTGCCCTGAAGGTCTTAGTAGGGTCTAGTCTACACCACATTAAAATCAAGATATTTGGAAAGAAGCAAGAAGATTCATGGCTAAACCACAGAACCGATCTTAATGAAATTTGGTACATAGATGAATTAGAGTTTGGGTAAGGACATAGGCTACCTTTTATGGCGAAAAAGGGGGCTAAAGGCGTTCAAATAGGGGATGAAACATTGTACTTTTATGCAATCTTTCATTCCCTTCATAATTTTTGAAGATAACCTGACGAAATTTTGGTGTACAGTTAGATTTGAGTATTGAAAAGAACACAGGCTTTTTCCAGGAGAATTAGGAATGCTTCAGGCGGTAGCCCAGTGGTCAAAGCATTCGCCCTGTAAGGGACGGTCGCGAGTTCACTTCCAGCCTGAGCGATTCACTTCTTCCATTCTTAATCGATTTCATTAGTTTCTATACTATTTGCTTTAAAATTTCATTAAATTATTCGCAGTTGGTAAACTAATGAGTGATGGAAAAACATAGTTGGCTAAATCTGTTTATTTGTATCTCTCTCTCTCTCTCTCTCTCTCTCCCTCTCTCTCTCTTTTTCTCTCTCTCTCTGCCTACACCTTCGGGAATATAGAGGTACAGACGCGTACATGTAGTTTAATTTATGATACACTCATCAGTAATTTTCGGCGGTTAGTAAACATAACGAGTCATATAACTTTTCATATAAAACGTAACGTTCGAAGGGATAACTTTCCTCGTTTATAGCTTTTAGCTCTATTATCAACAATATGTTGTTTTGTTGTGTTGTGTTGTTGCTCCAAATGGCAATGTTTTATTTATTACTTCGAGTTCGTACTATAACAACAAAACATATGTTTTTGTTCTCAAAGCACGAACTACTATAAATTATAATTGCGTGGATTTAATTTAGTTTTGCCTGAGTGTTTAGCAATTTAAATTTTATTAATTGAGTAAGAAGAATTTAGGGATTCAGTGAACTGTCTGTCACCAAAGTGAAACTTTTCATAATGACTAAATAGTGCACTGTGCAGACCAGTGGCAAAGGGTGAAAATTTTCAAAAACGAAGCCGGTGGGAAAATAATCTCACCTTGATATTTTCTAAAGTTTACGCGAACGTCACTCATTGAAATAATCCATCACTTTTAATCTCAGTTAAAAAGTGATTTTATTTCAATAATCTCGCCTTATCTTCAGATACTGAATTTAACATATACATTAAACATCTCTACAACGGCTCCCCATGGCAGTGCAAGCCGGCAGTAATCAGATTATAGGCCACTGGTGAAAACTGAATATCTTCTATATCTGAGCATCTCACCTTAGCACAGCACCAAGAACTCCAGTACCGACGAGTGCAGCACCGGCTCCCATCAGATAGTAGCGGTGCTGAGCTGCCTCCGCGCCCGGCGAGAGCTGCACCAGCCCCACCACCAGTACCACGATACCGAGCAGTAAGGATCCCACCACTGCGTGCAGAGCAGCTACCTATAATGAATATACATAATTAAGTAGACAACGTGTCTCTGATGAAACATCGATATTCGGGCAGCTAGATCTTAGTCGGACTGACTAGATCAGTTGAGTCTTGAGTCTGATATGAGCGCTGACAAGATTTGTCGAGTCTTGAGTCCGGTATGAGCGCTGACTAGATCAGTCGAGCCTTGAGTCCAGTAAATCAGAGCGCTGACTAATTTTCTATCATACCTCTAGTTGTATTATTTGTGCTTGGTGGTGGCCTTGAGGACATAAAGTAACAAAATTTCTCAGTGTCCACCAGTGGTGGCCAACTATGTGGTGGCCAACGGGAACTTTCCAATATTTTATTCCCGCTGACCACCACTGGTGGCCATTGGGATAAAAAGTGATAAAACTTCCCAATGTCCACCAGTGGTGGCCAACTATGTGGTGGCCAACGGGAATAATCCGATGAGTCGAGCCTCGAGTCCGATATAAATAAGACGGATTTGAAACACTTTTAACTTCTGTTTAGGTTGGTCCTAGGAAATCATGGCGGTACACACGGCGCCAGACCTCGGTTTACAGGCCACACCAACATAAAGGAAGTGTGCGTGACAGCAATACTATTAATACATTGCTTAAAGATGTGTGTCATAACAAGTAAACCAATCAGGGCCTTTGACGCACTCACACAATTGCTATTTTACTTACATAAAATGCACCAAGGTTATAATATCATATTCTAAACTAATTTTATGAAATGTATGCAGCATTTTGTTTCTATAACTAATAGGAGTTATCAAATTTAGTCACTGTGCTATCTGTTCTCATAGTCGAGATGGATAAGAATGCAAGTAAGTAAGTTTGGACCTCACCGTTGTCGCCGGTCGTTGGTTCGGAACTTAACAACGGAATTCTCTTTTTGTCATTCGTGCATCTTTATGTCAGTCAATTTAATAGACATAACATTTTATTTTATGTTCCAATATCTTTTTAGAAGTTTATAATAATTATACTTATGTTTTTTTTATATTTTTTATTAAAGATCAAATATTTTTATCTGATACTTAATTAATTATTAATCATCAAGGAAATATACAAAAAATATATTAAATTATAATATATATGAATTTTATACACTTAGTTTCCTGTAAATAAACTAGACCAATAGGACTTCAATATATTGAGGAACAAAAAGTGCACCTCGCTCGAGGACCGAACCCGGTATTGATTCTATTGGTTCAGCTGCATATTTAAACCATTCAGCTATATCTACTTATTCGTTTTTCGCTAAATATGCTATTATAACTTGGTGCAGTGGCTATCATCAATACCTATATTTCATGTAAGTAAAATAGCGAATGTGTGAGTGCGTCAAGGGCCCTGAGACACACATCTTTAAGCAATATATTAATAGTATTGCTGTCACGCACACTTCCTTTATGTTGGTGTGGCCTGTAAACCGAAGTCTGACGCCGTGTGTACGTACAGCCACTCTCAGAAGTTACTAAATACTAACAAAAACAAACAAATGCTAACAAACGATCTTTATATTGAAAATAATCAATATTGTTTTGTAATTTCTGAGGACAAACATATTTTTATTTTATTTTTTTATTATCATTTTGTGTACAGTTGTAGAGTTAAGGTGGTCGGTACCTAACTTGGAATTTGCTTCACATATTGTATAAGGCAAGTACTTTTCCACAGTTTTTATTTTTGAACCTGGCCGGTTTAACTCACGGCATTCAACTTGGAATATGTCAACTTCATACCGATCATCATAATATAATTATATGGGGCTGGATACCAAACCATTTTCAGAATTTTACAAAATTGCCGACCACATAATACTTTTTAAGATTAAAGAGCCGGATGGTTCCGCTCCAGCGTTTGCATAAGAGATAGCTGAAATTTAAAAAATATTGAGCATGCCTTGCCTTCGAGTGTAGGAAGGTGGGCAATTTCTATTAAGATCATTCATTAAGATTCAAGTATGCAGCCTGGTCTGATATACAATAACTCGTACTTTTACCACTTAGGTGGCAGACAAACACACGGCCCACTTGATTAGAAGTGGTTACCGTGACCTATGGACGTGTGCTACACCAGGGACGTCAGACCCTCTAAGAACCTTCTGATGCCTTTCTGATATCCTAGTAGTATATATAGGCAGGCCTCTTTCCCAGGCAGGTTCTGGGGTAGGCAGAGAATACATGTTTCCACTTGCTACGATCGATAGCGAAAGATGCATGCCAGCATCTTTCGCTTCTTCTACTTTCATATTTATTTTTCCAGTTTCGGGTAATCTTTAAGATGCCTTCGATTTTAGGACCTGATGATCAGTATCTGATGAATGAGTCGTTAGTAATGTCTGATTGCTAAGCGTTATGTAGTTAGTATGTTAGTATATGAAACTACCGTGTCTTCAGTTGATATTTGATGAAGCCTTGATCGATAAGCGAGAATGCTTCATGGATGAATCATTTCAGCAGTTTGGGGGTATAAATAGCTGGTACTACGCCCTCAATACTTCCAAAAAATGTATCTAAGTGTGTATATCTACATTCTAGAACCTTTAACGCAAGATATTTTTTATACCATTTAGTTGATAGTTAAAAAATACACGGCCCTTCTGATGACCAATCGTTAATGCTCGGGATATAATCTTGGACCTAAAATGTGCACAAAATGTGCTCAATACCCGCAGTACCTACACGTTTCTTAAGTTACATGTCTTTTTTTTTATATAGGGCACGTCATTTTGACTTAGCCTCGTCTGATGGTAAGCGCTATCCTCAAAAGCAGGTGCTGCTGCAGTGGATGAGCTCAAATTCGTCAAGTATAGATTATTTTAAAACATTTCGCGCGCGTTAAGGCCTCGTTTGTCTCGCGATTTATACCATGGCCTATGGATGTGTGCAACACCAAGGGCATTACATTCATTAAGCTAGTTAAGCTATGCTACCTAGGTCTAGAAAGATAGTGCTGTGTAGAATGTCGTAGAATATTGGTCTATTACATAAATCTACATTATTGAGAAATGTCCCAATCATCAAGGCATAATTAGCTTCAGTTAGGAACAATTGCCTTCTAAAACTCAATTGCATGTCAGCACGCGAAAAATTGCGTGTTTTGTGTGCATCGGAAAACTTAAATTTCGACAATAATCATGATCATCATCCTTATAGCGATTTCCTTGTTACGTACATAATTTGTTTTTGATTGTTATGTTGGCTTTCCGGGAGCGACAGCCTTCTGACGTTTTAACCCTGAGAGGAGAACTCTGTTGTTCGAAGTACAAAATTAATTCCCGCTTTACCCGGGAACTGTTACATAATTATTGTGCTAAACACCCTGTCTAATATACACAGAAAGTACTCCATACAAAATTTTGCTAAGCCATTTATTTGGATAACATGCGGGATTGGATTGGCCTGCTTCAAGCTTAGGAAGGATAAGGGTTAATTCTCAGTGAAAGAGCAGCCGCTGGCAGCGACTTTTTGACGCAAAATAGTACAAACCATTTTGAGTCTTATCTCACCAGGGTGGCTGGTGACCCCAGCAGAACTTGACTTATTCCAGCCACTGTTCTTTCATTGAGAATTGCCCCTGAGGCTAAGTTAGTAGGATAATAATGGGGTGAAATGATGATACGACTCACTTCACTCACCCTGCCGCAAACGTACAACTCATTTCTGAGGCGGTGGTGGTCGGGGGAGGGCGTGGCGTCCGCGTCGAGGGGGCGGTTGAGCTGTAGGGGCAGCTGTGATGGTCTCCTGCCCATCGCGGCGTTCCTCTTCTCCGCGCGCCGCCGCTCGTGGCGGACCGCCACGGCTGGCATTGCGCCAATCATCTTTGCTGGAAGGAAAGAAACTTTGTTGATTTTAGGCTTAGGTGACAGTTTTGTTAGTCAGTCTGTAAAATTATATTACGTCATATTAAAGAAGATGATTGGTTATTATCTATAGTAGTATAGAATACTCATTCTTGCATCTATAGCAGTCTTAATGTCCGTGACATCGTGGATAAAATGCAGGACAGTCAGCTTTACAGATGCAGTGGCATTCTACGCCACGAAGGTTAAGAAGGTTTTGTAGAAGATGACATGCGTGCCGATGGTCTCACTACCATGGATGCCCAAGACCGTGCGAAGTGGAGAAAAGTAAGAGCCGGAAAGTGGACCCCAGATTCTGAGGTAAAGGCTTCCGTTGTCAAATTTCTACCCGTGCAGCCGTTTTGGCGTGATTCAGTTACAAAAATTACACCACTGCAGTACTGCGTAATGGTAGGACATTCGATTGTACGTCAAAGTTCACGGGGTCATTTATACAATTTTATTTACATCACTAGTCTTTCTTTATTTCTAGGTTTTGGAACTAAGTTCTCGGTAAAACACGTGTACATAATAAAGTATTTACGAAGCTTAGCCTTGCAACGTAATCGATACACAGTACTACACAAGTCCTAAGGCCGAGGCCGCCTAGCCATTAGCTGTGAATTACAGCTAAATAAACCACTTTGGTAATTAATCTATAGAAAGTTTGAGTTATTTTTAGAGCTTGAACGATACCTAGTGATTATAGGATTCAGTATCACGTAGTAACTAGACCATTTTTCATTACGTATGGGGGTTTACAGGGGTTCGATTCGATTTTTGCCGCGTGTAGAAAATCGACCGTCTAAATGGCAATTCGGCTAGGCTTTACATGCACTAAAGCCACAAGCACCTGACTTGGGCCCGGCGAAGTTCGGCTTCATGCAGCTGGGCACTAAAATCAACGTGTCAACGATCAGTTGCAGGCAGCACGAACTCTCAACATTCTGCTCAACATTTTCGAAGGAAATGACCGAGCCACATGTGTTTTTGGTCACCTTTGTACATGTGATGCGGCTTGGTGAGCGTGAGTGAGTGATTCGTGAAGCGACTAGCTGCACGGGGAAAATCGAATCATGTTTACCCCTTTGGTAATAGAGAAGAAACTCATAGGGTGAATTCGAAATATTTATGTCAGAATTACAATAAAACCAATGATTTCGTGAAATTCATAAGTCAGATGCATAACGTTTTATTGCACATCAAAGACAGTTTGGCACGATTTGACATCATTGAAGGTGGCAACTCTAGAAGAAATTCACGGAAATATTGGTTTTACTATAACAATTTTTAACTTTGACCGGTGTCACGCGCGCTTCACGGACAGCTTAAAACGATTTTATGCACACCGTAGTCACTTGGGACAACCATGGTAGGAAGGTCATTCCACATGCAGGTAGCTCTAAAACAAAAGCATGATACTTACGCCGCTGATTGTCCCTTGGCTGTAGCAATGACTGGAGCATATCTGTAACAAGAAGGTTCGTATCAAACAGACATTCCTCACTTCGAGATGCCATCTCTCAGGCATAAACTCGAGCGTCTCGTAAAAACTTGTAATAAACCTCACTTTTATAGTTGCTATCCACAGTTCCTTTCGCTTCAATATTATATGTGTTGTACGCATTATAAATAATAATTCAGGATATCCTTTTAGATAGAGAAGTATTGCGATTCTGTTTATCTGTGTAATGCATGTCTAATATTAACTGAACTAAAACTTTATCTCAATGCTTGAAAGTAGGAAGCTGTTAGTGAAGTTTATGGAATGAAGACAGTACCGTGTTTAAATTATCGATATAGGTGAATTAGATTCTGAATTATCGGTTAAACTCAAAAACTTATGCACCAATTTTAATATTTATTCAACCATTAGAAAGCTATTTTAGTCAAAAGTAACATAGGCTACTTTTTATCCTAATATTACCTACAACGCATATGAAACCGCGAGGTGATACTAGTCATAGATAAGAGTCGACAATGATGAGTGTTAGTAGCTGTAATCACCCTACAAGCTGAATTCCAAGCTACTCTTTTCCAAGTCTAAGAAAATTTTTCTCAAAATCTTTCTTAGTTATTGCTTCATTATAAAACGAATCTATTATAATCAACGTTCCAGCTGAAACGTTTTCTGGAGCGTTTATTGTCAGTCAGTGAGTTAATTAATCATTCTTTCAGAATCAGAACTTGATAAAGAGCTAGCTGTTCGAGTCTTGAAGCTGATGAACATTAATTTGAAAGATTCCATCAGATAGACAGATATGGGTTAGGTTATTTAAAAGGTTCGTTTCGGCACCTCTCTTCTTTACCGCTCCATAAAAGCTTGGCATTCTTTACCAGTTCACGTATTTTCTTCTTCCTATAGTCTCGGTACGGGTGTTCGGCGTGAACAAGAATCAGTTGAAGCCGTCAAGCTGAAGGCCAAGGCCACTATTGTAGTACTAATGGTGGCTATAATGGTGACCCTCATTTCTGAGACTTACTATAAGACGGGGTGAAGTCATATTGACTTGACCATTATAAAAAAATATACCTAGTTTTGTTGGTAACGCTTAAAACGTATATAAATTTAATAAAAAATACATACTCACGCCTTATAATCACGCCTTCATACCCGGAGGATTAGGCAAAAGTGAAACTCACATTTCAGCAATCTTTGTATTCCGTCCCACGTAATAGGGGGTGAGTCTATTGCCGTATTCAGGGTACTATTATTGACTCGAGCTATGCATCTGAGGCTGAATCTGGGCTGTATACGTATACACCTGTTTGAAGTAAAACAGCCTTAGTCGCCTTGTACGAGACGACGACTTGTATAAAAAATAAGTTACAAAAAATATATTTTTCAAGAATAAAAATATTTTTTCGATGCTTTTAGACGCTTCGCCTGAAAAATCGCAAATATGTTAGGTATTGCGTCATTGTCCATTGGTGGGTGAATTATGGAGCGGTTAGAAGGTAGATCTCTATAGTTTATATTACATATGCACTGACAAGAAAATAATAATTCTAAGAAATAGACAGGTATAGAATTGTAAGATAGATTAAACAATAGTCGAAATAGAAATAACTGTTTTTCCATCCATTGAAGTGTCGAAAAACTTATTCCACTATAATAGAGTACCTACTAATAATATATTTGAAAGTTTGTTTATTTTTTAGTCAGATGAATTTTACAGTTTGTCTAAAGTTAGTATTGAATATTATAACATAAGTAGCCCATTGAAAGAATGGATTGCCTGAGACGTATTGTCAGTCAGAGGTAGCATTTAACAGAACAGAGCAGAGTAACCATGGCCGGTATTGCCTCCATCGAAGACTTCCTTTTTTGGTTGATGGTTGTCCGAGAGCAATTCAGGAAACTGACGGCCAGCCTTCAGGAAGGAACAGGTACATGAAGAAGAATAAGAAACATGCTAAGTGGAAGTTGGTTTAGCTCCCATTCAGTAAAGTACATAATGTAGCCCTTATTGCCGTTTTTTTTATATAGGACAATTTGACTTCGCCTCGATTGATGGTAAGCTGAAGGCAAAGTCTCTGAAAAGAGGGTCACCATTACAGACACGTACTATGTTACAATGGTGGCACTCAGCTTGACGGCCTCATCAGATGCTTTGTCACCCCTCGCTTACAGGACCCGGGACTATAGGAGGAGGGAAACACGTGAACTGGTAAGGAATTCCAGGTCTTAATGGTGCGGCAGAAGGTTTTTTATTTTATTTTTTGTATGATGTGTAGGGAGAAGGAAACTCATGTTCTTTATCAGGCGACAAAGAAAAGAAGTAAAGTAAGACGCCACGACACAGAGGCTTCTGTGTCGTGGCGGTAGTGAACGCGGCCACTACGCAGGCGGCGCGGGTTCGATCCCCGCTCAGTGCAAATATCTGTATACATGAATGTGGGTATTTGCATTGGGCTGGTCGCTTCACGGCAAATATCAAAGTCCAGCTAAATCCGCAGTAAGACTAATAAAGCAGACTCTAGCCTCCGAAGTGAAAGCCTCGAATGCGACTGGGATTAACGCTAGGATGAAGAAGAAAGAAAAAAAGTAAAGTATTTGTATTGACTTCTTTTATCTTTTGAAGTCGCAGGGAAAAGCAATTACCTAAAATATTATTTATAAACTCACGCCTATATATCCCCGAAGGGGTAGGCAGAGGTGCTAGCACCCACATTTCGCCGTTTATGTTTAGGTCCTAATGTAATAGGTGGCGAGCCTATTGCCATTAACCGGGCACTTATAAACCTGCGATAAATACACACATAACTTAGAAAAGCATCGAAAAGTCATTCGTGTGTGCCATGGTAAAACCTGGGATCGAACCCGAAACCTCGTCTCAGCAGTCCATTACCCATACCACTAGGCTACCCATTATTTAACATTGAAATATGCAATTTCTTACAAAATTAAGGGGTTGTTGTTTACCTAAACTCGCTGTAAGTGACGATACTTTGTCAGTAGCGTGCAGCTGTCGACTGCCAATAACTTGCGGTTAATATATCGTGCTATTGAATGTTCACGGTTCCTGTTTGTGTCGACAACAGAAATAGGGCCTTAGACTTTGTTGTAAGAAACAACACGGAAACGTTTAGTGATCGCAACAATATTGGGCACGTGTTCACGCCGCGTGGTTCACCCAAAGTAAAATTTGGGCCACTCGATCTCGCTAGCCCCATGTGGTGTCGTACAAGACAAACGAGGCTCTGACACCCACGGATTGCTTTGGGAATTTTGAGTTCGTCCACCGCAGTTAGCACCCCGTGCTATCCTCAAAAGACACCCAAGAAATGTGTACTGCGCGTATAGGGCACATTTTGAACAAATTTTAGGTCCAAAATACGTGTCCGGAGTTATACGTGGGACCGAATATAATGATTGGTGAAATGTAGGTGTTAATTCATCTCTACCTAACCCTCTGGGGATAAAGGCGTGATTATAATATGTATGTATGTAGGTATGTATGTTAAAAAATGTACTTTTTTAGTGGGTCTATGAGACACCAGCAAGATCTACCTTGCCCACTTGCTAAATGGTACCTATAAAAGCCAGTAAAGCTACATCAGAAGGAGAAGCATGATCATGATGAGTCCTTATTAAGTCTCATTCAGACAAGAGAACCTAATTGAGTAAAGTTCATTGAGCTCGCTTCAATCCCTATCAGCGCGTTATTATCCATTTACGAACGTTATTGACCTCGGGTACTTCTTTATTGGGGCGTAAACCTTCTTAAGGTGCCTGAAGGGAAACGTTTATTGGTTGAGCCATTTAAAAAAATATACGTCTTTGTTGTACACCAAGAATATGACCATATATTATGAGAGATACAATTCATGTGGCACGTACAACGTACAGATGGCGGCCTTATCGCTATGCGGTAATTTCTTACAGGCAACCATAGGATGGAGACAGAAAATATTTGAAGAATGTTTCTCAGGGTAGTTTGGTGTACATTGAATATATACCTATGACGAAAACAAAACAATCACAATGAAAAAAAGAAAACACATAAACATAATAGCACCTAATATATTATTCTATAATATAAAAATGAATTGCTGAATGTGTTGTTAAGCGCAAATCTCGAGAACAGCTGAACCGATTTCCCTAATTCTTTTTTTAGAATATTCCTTGAAGTACGAGAATGGTTTTACGGAAAGAAAAATTAAATAAAATCTAAAAAAATAAATAATCGACTTTCCGGCGGTACGAAGTTCGTGGGGACAGCTAGTAATATATAAACATTAATTCTGTTGCAACACTGGAGATACCAGCCCTACATTTTTATCTTAAACATAAGGAAACTAATAGACAGAGTGAGGGACTTTCCTCGATAGCTGCAATTGGAACGATAAAACAAGTTGCGTCTTATCTTCTCCAAATTTTTTCGCGAATCCATAGACAGATCAATATATTAATAAGTTGTAAGGTTATGCAAGTCCATTATTCAGTCTCAATAGTAGCAGGTGTGAACGTCAATAGTTCCGCGAAGAGCTCACAGAGGAGTGTGGATTTTATTTACGCTGCGGCTATTTCTGTTGTGTTAAATATGTGTTGTACGTACCAAATTCTTGAGTGAACTGTTTTGTTCTATCGATTTATGTGTGTGTGACAGGTAATGTACTGCTGACGTCATTCTATCGTTCAGAAACGGATTATGATCCCGGAAGGTATGAAAGAATGGAGTGGAATGTGCACAGTTGTTGAACGATATTTCTAAGTTATGAATGCAATTTTAAAGGAATTAATAGGCTGTTGTCTGTGCCTACCCGGGTGGGAAATTGGCGTGAGCGTATATATGTATGTACGATGTACGTATGTATGTAATGGGAATGCTAACTTTTACTATAGATTTAGCTCGGAAGGAAGAAAGACGTGTCTGAATAGTTCAGTTGGTGAAACCATTCCTCCTGTAAGAGACTGGACGTTGGTTCAAGTCCCGTCTTGGACATTCACTCTTTGCGGTCTAAATCAATTTTTTTAACTCCTAAAATTTACTTCTGATTGAATTCGATGCGCGTTTCAAGACAGTTTAACTTTGAATGGGATTTCCCAATGTCGTTACTGGTGATCTTGGTGTACAGGGCAGGAGTTACAGTTACAGTAGTAGGAATGTGGGGAAAGAAATTTAACCCAGTTTCGTTTAAATGGCAAATAATAAACTATTAAACTTCTTTCCTAAATTTATTCACCTGCAAATAACCAAAAACTTAGATTTATTAATTTTACCAGTGAAAATCCGTTCAACAAAACATCAGTTCTCATCTATTACTCAAAGCAGATATCACCAATAATAAGAACACTGTATGATCATTGATCACGTACCTAACTGTGTAGCTAAATTACTCTTATTACCTGTACAAGATTCAGAAATCGACACCAAATATTTTCCATACCAACAGGCAGCCTAACCCAGCTTTATAGATAGATTTAGGTTATCTGATCCCTTTTCTTCCAAACCTTATCCAATATAATGTACATATATCATCCGCCGGGTCAGCTTCTTATAGTAATCACTGTTATTCCGGCGGCTTATCTCTTACATATCATATGACATATTTATATAGCGGTCGTAAATTACATACCTCTGCAATATGACGTCGAGAAGGTACCGGAGAAATGGACGTATTTCGGAAATGGATCTCATGTTGGGATTATGCGTTATTCGAAGGTTAATGTTTGTCAAGTCCGTTTATAGATATGTATACTCACGTTTTTTGCCCTGAGGGGCAGGCAGAGACGATAGCTCGTAAAGCCATTTCATAGTTAATTTTTTCAGGCTATCATTTTTATTTGAAACACAATTATTTACATAATGTTTATAAAAATATTAAAATATCCCTACTAATATTATAAATGCGAAAGTAACTCTGTCTGTCTGTCTGTCTGTCTGTCTCACTTTTACGACTAAACCGCTGAACCGATTTTGATGAAATTTGGTATAGAGGTAGGTTAGACCTTGAGAAAGGACATAGGCTATGTTTGGTCGCGATAACCGACATCCACGCGGGCGGAGCCGCGGGCAAAAGCTAGTATATAATAACTGTACAAAATACATCTTCAGGCGTCCAAGAATTCCTCCCTATTGACGTCAACTGGGTGGCTGGCCAGAAGGATGGTGGCATTGCCACGTTGAATGGCAATGTCAATCCTATGTGGAAGGAATAAACCAGCCCTATAGTCACGGGTAGCGTCTATATTTTTTTGATATATCTTTTATTTTAGTCCATTCTATCATATCCCATTTTTTTTTCTATCAAATTATCTGTATGTACTCTGTACACACTCTATCTTCGCTAAACCTTATTATTATAGCTGAGGCTTAAACCGGTCAGTGCTACACATTTTCATCGATACAACAAATTACTCACCTAATCTTATCGTATTCCCTTACCAGTAATTCTGATTAAGATTCGTTGATTTGGCCTTGGTGTTCTTGCCCTCAAGATTGGTACCCTTAAGGTATGATTCCGAAGCCGCATGTGACAACTGCCGACACACGAAGGAGATACGCGTAATTCATTGCGGCTTCTCAATGGTCCTCTTTATCCGTATTGAAGTTTAACAAGTAATGGGTACATTGTATCTGCTGCATGCGTCTGTCGTCCTTTAACCCTACTGACATTTGCTGAATTCCTTCTCCTCTTCTAATGTGCTAATTTAAAAGCCGGGAGCTTACATTACGTAATAAGTACACTAACACCCGTATTCACAAACAATACTTCGCTATGCATACTACCGAAACTGTGCAAAGAACGACAAATTCTCAGTGCGTTCGTTTTGGCAAGCCTTTTTATTCATTGATAACACTTAAGTAATACTTCGTTGAGGGAACGCACTGCGTTGGATACTGCTCCGTGATGTTTGTGAATTAATTTTACCAGCCCTATGCGCTCGAGCGCACTATGAGACCTCACAGTATCGTTTGTGAATATGGGTGTAAGTCCACACTTTTAGAAATTTCATGGCACGCAAAGCATCGCTCCTTTCCTTCCTTTCCAGTTGACTCTGTAAAACTATTTCAACTTGCGTAGGTCGCGACCTCACAGGAGAGGATTTATACTCCGCTCATTGAATTGAGTTTCGCATCCAAGTTTAGTCCGACGTGGCCGAATTACACGAGGAAGTTATCAAATCGATTTCCTTCCGCAAACTTGGAGAAATGAGACTTACATTTGCCAATATTTGAAATGTAGGTACTCGTACAGTCGTGACGGCAATCGATTTTCGCTCTCTCGAGTTTCGAGCTCATATTTTTAAAGGAATAGTCGATTTTTTTTACTACTTTACGCCCATGATGGCCTGACTTCTGCATTTTGCCAGTTATATATATTTTGGTACCATGTAATGTAGTGACCGCTTTTATATTTCACTTACATTTCGTTCACAGTTACAAAACTTAAGTTCTGTTAGTGAAATTCTTTTTAATAAATAATAAACATAGTATTTTTATGTTATTCCTTTTAATATTATATAAATTAAATTTGAAAAGGAATAACAAATTGTTTTGTATTAGATTTTTTATAACATTCGTTCAGTCTATGGTACACTGACATTTTTTGGTCTGTTAAAAATTATAGAACGCTCTCTCTGGTTTTTCTCTGAAGACGAGCAAGACGTGTCTGAATGAGGGCGATGTAAAATTATTTAAATTAAAAGTTTTTATGCACGGATTGTGACATCCGATCGCATCCGTTTGCTCCTGCATCCAAGTGAGCTGTTGATAATGCAGAAGGTGAGTTTGGCGGATTGATCACTAATTCACTATGGTGGGCCACACTAAAATCTTCCCGACTCAAGTCAGTCTACTGTTTGATGATAGAGGCTCTGCAACAAGCATTCCTCTCGTCGTAGGAGGTCAGAGCAAAGTCGTTTACGTAAGCACCAAGATAATATAATTATTTTTTTACAATTCAGGTGGCAGACAAGCACATGGCCCACCTGATGGAAAGTGGTTACCGTGGCCTATGGACATGTGCAACACCAGGGGATTCACTCTCGTGCTGCTGACCCTATAAAAACAGAGAGTCTCTTTGCCGTCAGTATAGAAGCCAAAGAGCCTTTGATCTTCCCACTGACAACACAAAAACTCTCCAGTAACAAATCTTGAGAAAGTAGTACAGAAGACCCCAGGCACATAGTTAGTCCGAAGAATTACATTGGTTGCAAACGGGACTAAAGCTCTTGTTTCCTTCATTCTGTGTGTGCTGAATATTTTTAAGCTATTGCATAGCTTCTATCGCGGGCCTTGAGCGTGGAGACCGAATCCAGAAATTCCGTAACGAAAAATACCTAACACCCCGAAGCTCGCACGAATCGAGCCGAGCTGCTCCGAAGTAACTCCGCTTAACGTAAGTAATTATAATTGCATAAGTTGATAAAAAATGCTATGCAATAGCTTTACCGCGGCAGTCCCCGAGTGCCACACGTCTTTTTTTATCCTCCTTTTTTTTACTTACTATACATTTCATTTATACGGTATCTACCAGTTGCCCTACGTTAATAGATGGCATTACCCTTATCTCCCCTAACAATATCAAATATATTTGGAAACAATCCTTTACTCTTAGATACAACAGCAATATTTTTGTCGCCTGTCCACCCTAAGCCTAAAACAGATTCGAGGGACACGAGGGTTGGCCCGGCGGCCATTTGGAAAACAAGTTGCTTTCGACGTTGATTCTCGTTTGTACAGATTTATTGTTGTACTCATAGATTTAGAGCAGGCTAGATGCCGCAAACCGTCGCCATCAGCGTGCTACCGAACTGGTGAAGTGCACAAGCTTTCTAGTCTATGTTCAATCGTCCTTCTCCTTACGTGCCAATGATCCTCTTTTTCACTGCTTTAAATTAATTATCCGAAAATGATATTCTGCCATCTCGACGGCGCCGTCACGCGTCAGTGGTTTTGTTTAGGTCATCTTTGGTGCAGGAGGCAGGACATTAGGGACACGAAACCAAGTGCGCCATGGACTGCATGGGGGCTCCGCAGTCACGTGCAATTAAGTCCGGGTCTCGCATTCATCTGCATAGTTTTACTCTCGACCGGCCGATTAGTGTACGAAGACGATTCAGAGACCTCAATACCGGCCATGGGAGGTTCCATCCGGGAGGTAGTTTTTCCTGGGGAGGTAGAAAGTCCGAAGGTGGTTGAAATTTCTCTTCCCACAGGGAAATTCTCATCGCAGCAGGGTTAATCGTGACATCATATGAAATGAACTTCGATGTTTTCCATGAAGTGACTGCCATAAGACCTTCATAACCCACTAGCGATTGAAGTTTTAAACTTAGTTCAAGTTATTGGACTTTTCAGGGGCTTCAATGACCCGTAACGAAAGCCATAGATGTTTGTATAGCTATAGCTGTATTAGCTACATACCGTGCTTTCTGAGTGACGTGTCTTATTGTGTTAAAAACGGTCAGCCATCATTGAAGTGTCCTTGCTATTACTGCTTAACCTTGTATTGTGTTAGTTTACTCTGTCACCACTTAGCTATAAGCCACCCTTTTGTATTGAAATGTTTCAGTTTACGATGAGCAGTATCACTGAATGTGAAGTCAACTTAGGGGCAAAAATTTACTTTTTATTTCAGACTAATAACAAATTTTAATAACAACAATGTATATCAACATTACTAACAACAAGCCTCCATAGATAACACTTACACTTGATTTTCACACTAAGCCATGCGTTATCTAGAGTGCTCTAAATCTGTGTAGGGCTACGAGGGTAAATCCGACGACAGTTTGGAATAAAACATGTTGCAGTTGACATCGATTCTCGTTTGTTGAGATTTATTGTAAACATATTGGTACACGTATATACTAGTTGAATGTTGCTTTGCTTTCTAATACCTCTATTATTTTACTATTTTCATGATAGGAACCTTCTTGGGCATGTATCCTTACTGAAGGAATCGGTACACACACACACATACATTTGCATACACGTACATAATCACACATCATAGAACTTTTTCACATTAGGTAATATAAATATGTAGCTGGATACCTTCACTGCTTCGTTGAGAGCAAAGAGCAAATCTATGTTATAAAGCTGAAGAGATTGATACTGTCTGAAGTTATAAAAGGGCTAGTAACAAATATATCGCAATATAAGCTGTTAAAAAGTAGGTTTATTACGCTAAAGAGTTCGTTTGTTCTTTCTGTTTGTTTGAACGCGCTAATCTCAGGAACTCTGGTTCAAATTTAAAAAATCTTTTTGTGTTCAATAGCCCATTTATCGAGGACGGTTAAAGGCTACCTATATCATCACACTAGTCCTCAAGGGAACGAAGCAGTAATCATAAATGTCAACAAATCCGGCAGATTTCCATACATTATTTGAAAATTATCGAAACATACTACGGGCGAAGCCGAGATGTGTCGTCTTGTATGTTATATGGGTGAGAGGTTGTATTTATAACAAAACTAATAAAAATATAAAGAAAAAAGCCTTCATCTTTGTAATAATTACTTTATTAATAATAAACGTGTAATAAATCGAGTGAAATAAATAATGTTCGCTAACGTGGTACGATTTGTGAGTCGAGATAAAATCTGCGCATCGGGGGGAAACGATTACACTCCAAATGTCATCATTTCGGCGTTTGTACTTAGGATATAGCTATTATAGCTAATTTTGTACGTTTATCATGAATACTTTGCCAAATAGATAACAAGTTACGACATTTTTTTTTATTTTTTATACCACTTAGGTGGCAGACAAGCACACGGCCCACCTGATGGAAAGTGGTTACCGTGGCCTATGGACGTATGCAACACCAGGGGCGTCACACTCGTGCTGCCGACCCTGAAGAAACCTTCTAATGCCCTTCTTGAAGAACCCCATATTGTAGTCGCTTGGGAAAACCATCGCGGGGAGTTCATTCCACAGCTTGAGTGTGCGAGGGATGAAGTTCCTTTCATACCGCACAGTGCGCACCGTTTCCGGTCGCAATGTGTGAGGATGAACTCCCCGTCTATGACGAGAAGTGCGATGATAGAATGTAGCTGTGGGCAATACAATACAATACAATAACTAGATATATAACTCAATTAAAACATTTAAACTTCAGCGTTTTTGCGATGAAAACGCTTAGATAATAAATGAAATTTCTGCGCCGTAATAAAATAATAATAGTGTCTATGGACGAGGGTAGTTAAATATTTCTAAGACCGGATCTCGTACCATTACCACAGAGTCTATATTAATCATTTCCCCCCGATAAGTCGTTCTAAAATTATTTAATACAAAATTCTTTTGTTTAATATTCAAGAACTGGCTATTCTCTATATAGTTTATCATCTGTACATTATAAGGCTAAGTCGAAAAGAATACAGAAAACACTACTAAATTCCTTTAGTTTTAAGAATAGGCAAAATGTTTTAATTATAAATATAAGGGGGTCACACACAAAAGCAGCAAGCACACAGCAAATTGACCCACATTTACGCAGCAAATGCTTTTTCACAAATCTTGTCAAGCAGCATTTTTCGTGGCAATTTCCTGAGCTGCCTATGTGTGTGGCCCCCCTAATTGTTGACATTGACGAATGCTCGGCTTACTTATTTGTGATGAATCAGGGGTTCGAAACATTTTTTGTCATGTCCGGCGTATTCTTTTCATTCATATGTTGTGATTGCAGAAGACATAACCAAGAGCGCCCTGTAGCTAATATGAGAAATTACTACAAACAAGTGCTACGAGCATTCGTCAAGTGTACTGTCGGGTACAAAAGGCGAAGGAGAGCGACAAACGAGTGGATATCGTCAATTGGTAGCGTTAAGTAATATTTGTGTGCTTGTGTATAGCCCGGTAGTAGCTGGTGCATGGTCGAAGTCAGTGTTGCCAATTTTCACCTCCATTATACAGTAAAACTGTCTTATTTATTCTTAAAAATTGATAGAAAACTTTATATTAAAAAAAAAAAAGTTTTTATAAGGTAATTTTAAAAAACTGATGTTTTAGTTGAAATTCAAAGTGTAGTAATGGCTCAAGAAACGAAGGGTTCTATTATAATGTTCTATTATTTATTGTTTAGAGAAAATATTAATCATTGAGGCTTTGTATGCTGTGTGTGTACATTAACATTCATTAATTTCCACACGTTCGCCGTCGCCGTACCCAACATTAGAAATACACAAATATCCTATTACAATATTGGAGTTTCACTTTATAACCTATGCTTAGTATCACTTTGTGACAAAAACAACAACCGGTGTATGTTCAGACTCAATGTTTCAACGATTATGTTAGCAGTACAACAAAATAGTACAATATGTTCTGATGGTTTAAAAAAACAATGTGATATAGTACAGATTTAGGGTAGAATAGCAAGCCGCCAGTTTCAGCGTGTCAATCGCAAGGGTAACTGTTGCGATTGACACGCTGATACGGGCGTTTTCGTTAAACGATTCTGTTTAACGTCGACATTATTATCGTTTTCTTACAGAATAGTCTATAATAAAATTGGAAGTAATAATAACTGATGATGGGCAAAAATGTCACGTTGTTTTGATACTATTTTATACACATGCTAGTCTTCTCCAAATCTGTATAATATCAGTACTTATTTAAAATGAATAAAAAAATAACTAAGAAATACAATATGGCATACAACTGTCGGATAAACTGAATCACTTATTTGTTTCGATTAAATATATTTAGTGCTCCACGAGTGTATAGTATACTTAAAAATGCGCAAAAGCGTTCATAAAAATTTGTCCACGACATCGAAATGGCATAAATAAATCACAACTAACACTTTTTGAGCTTTAAACACGACACCAAACGGGACAACAGAACGACACTATAAATTATACTCCAGACTTTGTAAATCACATGGGTTTCATGGTAACACTTGATTTCGGCTGCGCAATTACAAAAACTTGTGTTAGAACAAAACGAGTTCTGTACTATTAAAATTACTCTACTATGCATCATGGTCTACCATAAATGATGAAATCACATTGTTCTAAAATTTAAAATACCTAGAAATAAAACGTTTATATTTTTAAAACCTAGCAAGTACTCAGGTGCAGGGCACACAGGGTATTATAAAAAAGAAGATTTTGGAAATTGCACAGCCGATTTCTTTTTAGTGTGAAGTGTAGCAAAAGCGCTATTCTGTCCAAGACTCCCGTATACCTACTATTGGACAAACAAATGAAACTAAACTATTCCAATGCTTGGTGAGTCGACAGTACTTAAAAGCCTCAAACACACAAGTGCGTTATTATCGGGCGAAAAATTCGCACGCGTTATTACGATACCTATCTGTTTTTTGTACATTATGTATTAGGACGCGGCTACGACGACGCAAGAGACAATGGTTTCCAGGGGGGAGTTGGGGACACCGGAAGAGGGCCAGATCGAGATATATGGCCCTGGGTCGGCCGAGGTGCGAGGGATATGTCCACGATAGTCCCACCGCCGGCAACCGATGGCTTATAGACGGCGTGCGTTTTAGTCAGCTCGAGTCCGACATAACCCCCCAACCGGCTCCGGCAAGAGAGGAACCCGTGGTGAATTTTTCGCACGATAAAAAAAGAGACAATGGTGTGAAGAAATTGTGATTAGCATGCCCAATAAAAAGAGCGGTTTTATCGATCGATAGTAACGCGTCTGGATGTTCGAGGCTAAAAGATCAAAAATTTTAGTTCTGTATGGCAGATTTAGTAGTATATTAAACTTCCACACTGCACACACTGTCTTTTTTAATACGATTGTGAGTATTATTTGGAATACGGTAGTCCCCATGAATTCACTTGTGAATATAGAAGATTTGAAATAAAAAATAAAACTGGCAATATCTACTTAATTGGTTCATGAGAAAGTGTAACAAGATAGAATTAACGAATAGGAGTTTCTCAAGATTGTAATCAGAATCTTAGCACATTATTACCGATAGGCCCGCTCACTCTCACAGTCTCACCTGTTGATGAGAACGAAGTGATCAATAATTGAGTAATAAATAATAATGTAGTTTCATTGTGAAAATTTAATGCAATATGTGATGAGAGCTACCGTATAAAAATGATCAGTTGCGCTTTTGCTACGAAGGCGATCAAAATTAGTGACCAAATTTGGTCAAGTTATTATGGTTTTATATAGTTGATAGAACATAGGTAGACGCATGGGTTATGTACAGATGACACTTACAGCCAAATATATCAATTGAATTATCCTATCAAAAATATCTTAATATAAAAAGTATAGGCACAAGAAATTTCATAATTAATGTGTGCAAACACTATATTTTGCGCTATTATATTAATATGTGCGATCAGAATGTAGTGTACAATAAAGTAACTATTATTACAGATTACTATTATTATTTGTAAGTTTAATATTGCATTATTAAAGTATTATTAAACTATAGCAGATTATTATGTTTGTAACAATTGAAGGCGTATTTCGCTAATGAAAGTAACTGCGATCAAAACGAACTAAAATTACATATTATATGTATTACCAATGTCTAAAACCTAATACATACTATCAATGCAATGAGAATAAATAGAGACTATCACACAATAAAGTAATCAATGGATTAAATATGATGGATACTATTAATGAAATCAAAGTAATGGGATGACGTTGTTTGATTTGATCGCAGTTACTTTCATTTCGTCCTTAGGATTCGATTTAACTTACCTAATATTCTTCAAACAGTAACTTGGTAAGTAGTTAAATAAAATAGGTATAATTTAAAATTATTTAATAATGCATTATCAAACTTCGATTTTAGATTTATCAAAGATTTTTTTAAATAGTATTTTTTTACAAAATAATACTGTTACCAATATCGATCGACTTTACCAATATAACAAAAGAGTGCACGAGGTAATAGTAATATTATTAATTATATTATTATTCAAATTCAACGAGTCATCCTTATTATTAACACGAAGCTAGCATTCTAGACATCAGGCGACAGGACATCAGAAACACACAGCTATGTCTCGCACTCAATAGGAAAATATTTTAGCTACTTAGCACTTTACTCGTCCTCACACATTCCTAGTAGTTACTTGAAAACGTATGACATTTGAACAAGGTATATTTTTTTTATTTTTCATTTTACAGAATAAAATTGTTCAATTTTGATGTTAAGTTACATTCCGTACAATCGATCACAAAAGTGTTTATAGACCGTTTATTTCTTTAGGGGGTGAGATTTCCAAAAAATCATCCTTAGTGGATACTTACAACATAACAAGCGTCAACTGAAAAAGTTCTAACTTTTTAGGGAGTCGTTCTACTTGTTCTATGTTGATGAATCAGTCAGGACATGTCATTTATAATATACATATATCAATAATAAAGTAGGTACTAAATTGGTTCATTAGACACAAGGATATCTAAAATTTGGAATGTCACTACTTTTGTTGCTGTTTGTACATAGGATTTTAAGTTAATTTTAATTATTCAATTAGTATTATATAAAATGTTATTGTATGCCTTGAGGCGGAGAATGGAGAAACTATTATATATCAATTACTTCACATTTTTTGTTACCCATTTTCACAATAAAATGATTTGACTTTGACTTTGACTTTGACTTTACGGAAATGTAACTTGTTTATTCAACGAAGTCAATGAAAACTTTTACATTAACACTTTTGTATATATTCACACACCAGCTTTTCACCATTTCAAACTACGTAGTTTAGTATTTTCCTGATAAATCTTATTCTACTTAATAAAATTTACAAAAAACTTGTGCCATTACAAATACACAATACAGTACTCGTGAAATATTTATTTAATAAGGCAATGTTTTATAGACAGCACTTATAGTTAGAGACAGATATCAAATACCCGCTAGTAGGTACGAAATACGCGCTTAACTTGATGTCCTTTGTCAATTAATGTCTTTTATTAATCACATTTATACGTACAGTCGCTATCAGAAGTTGTTGAACTCTAATAAATTTACAAACGATATTTATATTTAAAAAAAATGTAATTTTGACAGGACAAATTTAATTTTTTTTATACCACTTAGGTGGCAGTCAAGCACAAGGCCCACCGGATGAAAAGTGCAACACTAGGGGCGTCACTAAAGAATTGTCCCCATATTGTAGTCGCTTGGAAAAACCACCGCAGGGAGTTCATTCCACAGTTTGAGCATGCGTGGGATAAAGTTCCTTTCATATCGCACAGTGCGCACCGCACCGTTTCCGGTCGTAGTGTGTGAGGATGAATTTCCTGCCTATGGCCAGTGGTGCGATGATACAAATCAGTTGTGCGAACAATTATTCAGAACACAAACTATTGTATAGGCGGTAAAACTCACATAGCGAGGCAAAGTCCTTCCTGTGGTTTTGTTTATTATGTTGTACAGTAAAGTTTTAGAGTTAAACTATTATACAGTAAAGTTTTAGAGTTAAACTAATACCAATGGCGACTATACTAACTAATTTCGATTAGCGAGATTATCTTTTGGATTTTTACATTATCTATTTTGACAAAGAACATCAACTGCTCTAAGAATGAGAAGGAAGAGTTAAAGGGAAAAATACTAAGAGAGAAGAAATGGAAAGGGGTGTAAACCTAATAATTCAAATCTTGAGCATTGTGAAGCTAAGCTCGTGTGGTTAAGCTTATTATTAATATCAATGTTTAATAATGTAGTATACATAATATATTTATATCATAGTTTGACATCTTGATTTATTATGGAAAATATTTCACAGCCCCAAATAAAAGTAAACCTAACGATAACTAAGACTAGACGTATCGGCGGGACAAAACATCTAATTTTTGGAATGTTATTATAAATATTTACTTTAAAATCGACCTGGGTAATGTTGGTATCAGAATATTCTTAGCAAGCCAAATTACAAGACTAATGCAGATAAAAAAATAGTTATTATCTACAACTTTTTGTATTTAACTTTTTTCGATAGGAGGTTTAGTTTCGCTGTAAATCGAGGATAACCATTTTTCACGCTTAAAATGCACGCCATTTCACCCCCGTACTTCATAGCGAGTTTAGTTTATTTTTCCAGTTGTTTAACCATATTTCCTTTCATTTCCAACCGGTTTCATGCTGTTATTAATTATTTCCCAATTCCATTATTTTTAACGTTATCTGCACCAGTCTATTATAAGAAGCTATCAAACAGATTTATTTATCTGAGACTGATTGTATAGACGGATTGACAGATTTGACAGATAGTTTATACAAAATGTCCTCAGATGCATCGAGGTTCTGAACCGAGGACTTTTCTAGAATATGGGCCTAAGAAAGTCTGTTTCAAACGTAGGTCGTTTTTAAAGAAATACTTAACACAAAAACTTAGAAACTATTTATATAATAATAAATACCATTAATTGAATAAAACTGCCATGAAATTTTTGGCACAGATCTGCTAGAAAAGAGACTATTATGTCCACTGGTTCAGCATGATAGTGTGGTAAGCTTTGAAATTGATACTGTTATGTCTTTAGAGGTAAATTGATAAATACATGGTTCAAAAATCACAAATACTACTTTTTCGACTTGTACAAGATAATTATTGTTACTATTTCATGCAAATATGTATTCAAGAATATAATTCTGAATCACTATTTTTTTATTTAATGTCTTCATCATTTACTTAGTACAGTTATCTGTTATTTTTCTTTTCGATATGATGTATCATAATGTCATGTTTAATAATGTAGTATACATAATATATTTATATCATAGTTTGACATCTTGATTTATTATGGAAAATATTTCACAGCCCCAAATAAAAGTAAACCTAACGATAACTAAGACTAGACGTATCGGCGGGACAAAACATCTAATTTTTGGAATGTTATTATAAATATTTACTTTAAAATCGACCTGGGTAATGTTGGTATCAGAATATTCTTAGCAAGCCAAATTACAAGACTAATGCAGATAAAAAAATAGTTATTATCTACAACTTTTTGTATTTAACTTTTTTCGATAGGAGGTTTAGTTTCGCTGTAAATCGAGGATAACCATTTTTCACGCTTAAAATGCACGCCATTTCACCCCCGTACTTCATAGCGAGTTTAGTTTATTTTTCCAGTTGTTTAACCATATTTCCTTTCATTTCCAACCGGTTTCATGCTGTTATTAATTATTTCCCAATTCCATTATTTTTAACGTTATCTGCACCAGTCTATTATAAGAAGCTATCAAACAGATTTATTTATCTGAGACTGATTGTATAGACGGATTGACAGATTTGACAGATAGTTTATACAAAATGTCCTCAGATGCATCGAGGTTCTGAACCGAGGACTTTTCTAGAATATGGGCCTAAGAAAGTCTGTTTCAAACGTAGGTCGTTTTTAAAGAAATACTTAACACAAAAACTTAGAAACTATTTATCCCTACTAATATTATAAATGCGAAAGTAACTCTGTCTGTCTGTCTGTCTGTCTGTCTGTCTGTCTCACTTTTACGACTAAACCGCTGAACCGATTTTGATGAAATTTGGTATAGAGGTAGATTAGACCTTGGGAAAGGACATAGGCTATGTTTGGTCGCGATAACCGACATCCACACGGGCGGAGCCGCGGGCAAAAGCTTATAATAATAAATACCATTAATTGAATAAAACTGCCATGAAATTTTTGGCACAGATCTGCTAGAAAAGAGACTATTATGTCCACTGGTTCAGCATGATAGTGTGGTAAGCTTTGAAATTGATACTGTTATGTCTTTAGAGGTAAATTGATAAATACATGGTTCAAAAATCACAAATACTACTTTTTCGACTTGTACAAGATAATTATTGTTACTATTTCATGCAAATATGTATTCAAGAATATAATTCTGAATCACTATTTTTTTATTTAATGTCTTCATCATTTACTTAGTACAGTTATCTGTTATTTTTCTTTTCGATATGATGTATCAATTTAGCAAGATAAATAGTAGTCGATACACAGATGACAAACAAACATACAATATTATACAAAATCGTCAGTTAGAAGAACAGTAATAACAATCAGTCTCAAGCCACTACATGCGGAATCCCAATCGTAATAATAATAATTAATATACACGCAATATAGGCTTGTTTACATCTGCAGACATCACACAAGATACATGAATTTTCGCTATCCTTGACATTATGGCCAAATTATTAGGTTGGAGTATGAGATTATCCGGAATAGACGCAGTTTTCTCATTTCTTTTTGGCGTCTTATTTACAAACAACAATTGGTCTCCCACCGTTTCTCTCTCAGAATGAATATATTTGTTACTTATATTTTGATTTCTAAGTATTTCGAGAAAGTCGTAATCATACAACCATCATTGATCTCGCTTAGAAGCCATTCTAACTTTTAGGACTGCAGTTATAAACGAGCTCACAATACAACTTACTGCTAAAGTCTACCAAAGAGTTGGTCCGTCTGTTAAAATATAAAATAGAGAAGCGTTCTTTGAATACAAATGAAATATCCATTCAAACGTTGAAGCGTCGAAGCACTTTAACGAAATAGCGAAATAGATAGAAACCGTGGCTTACGGAATAATATGCGGCACGTACAAATATGAACGCGATTACAATAGACTTTGAGTTCATTTCACTTTGCCGCATTGCACGCGAAGAAGCCCATTTTCGACAATTCACCGATTCCGAGCGTATCTGAGATAGAGAACGGAAGCTGAGGAAATGGCCGCACACTGTAAAAGCTTCCGTGATGAGCATTGTGAGGTGCACGCCACTCATACTTAAATAGGTCATGACTACACTACACACGATTACCTACTCGACACAGCGAGAGTACTCGCGCGTGTTTAGCTCCGGCATAAATATGATTTGTGGACGTTTGCTGCTTCGTTTTAACAGTAGCAAAACACTAGGAACCTTAATTTTGGGGCATATTTTTGTTAAATCTCATTCATCAGCTCGGAATCAGGGAGCTATCGAATTTAATCGGCTCATATTTTCGACATGATCATGTATCGTCCGTCTGACAGCAGCTCCCTCGTGTCACTGGGAGACCCTGGACTGAGGCTGGGCGCCACAGATGGCGAGGAATATGTGTCCTTGTTAAATCTGCGACGATCCGTCTCAGAAGTGACAGAGATCTCCTCTTCTGCAATCTGCTCTAATGGTAGCTCCCGCGGCGCATCACCATTTACTGCTAGGGCGTTTACGAAACCATGCGCTCGGTCCGGGGAAGGTTCAGTATACGTCTCGGTTGTAGTCTTTGGAAGAACCTCAGAGGCTCGTGCCCGACGTGCGTTCTTTGTCCGCATACCGCCTGTCTCCGCGTCTCTTTCCAATCTATGTCCTGATCGAGACCTAGTGAGCTGTCGCTGTACATAATCCTCCAGAGCATCCTCCTCATGTTTTGTCAAGAGTTTATGTAGGATAATCAAAAATATGCCAATGGTCAGAGCGAAGAGTCCTGAGCATACCAGTTCATTGATCCAGCTAACAGAGCCGATGCTGCTCCAGGAAGTAACATCATCTGGCAGCAAGCCGGATGCGATGAGAAATAGTCCAAGCACTAAAAATACGACTCCAAGGTGGAGCATACCGACCGAAGAGACCACTTCATTTTCGGTAGCCCTGGGCTTTCTGTAACGGCGTCGTTCCAAGCTGCCGGTCGAGCAGTGCGGGGAAGTGACTCCAGACTCTGAGGACTGGACGGAGTACCGGCGCTCACGGGACCGTTGTTGCTCGGCGCGGCGCTTCCTCTCGCGGCGGATGGCGAGCGCCGAGTGGAGGCCGACCGCATGCATCCTGCAAGCACGGGCACGGGTGAGTGGTGACGTCACCTCGGTTCGGGAACGCAGCGTCCACCGTCAGGCGGGCGGTGCGTTGCCGACGCTAGCCGCGAGGCGTGGCCGCAGGCGCGGGTTGCCGCACGCCCAGCGGAGTACCACCACCCGTGCCCGAGCCGTACCGCGAACATACCGCGACAGAATAGCAGTGGGGAAGGAACTTGACTAATCGCGTAATACACAGTCTCACGTATCGGAAATAACTGTAGAGATAGATTCAACGATTAAACAAAAGCTTGAGTCAATCGCCGATGAAAGTAAAAATATAAAACAAAATATCATCAAGTCCGTTCCCGTTTCTACTTATGTTTGTATCCGGTCTTACTATTAATATGTAATGTAAATATAATTCGGAATAATTTGGAAATATAATTCGGAACCCGGAAGGCGTACCCTGAGATCCGAGGTCATTCTAAATGCGTCCGAGGAAAATCCGTCCCCATGAAGATGATGATGATTTTAATGAAAACCAAAATATTAGGAACTATATTTTACTTAAGCGTTATAGTCTCTCTCACTCTCACTTCATTACTAATGTATTCCTAAATTGACTATAAAACATAACAACATTTGGATTTCCGTAGAAATTCTTCTTTAAAAATATGTGACAGGTCCACAAATGATGGTCCCCGCTAAAATATTCATAGAATTTGTCCTCATTTTAGTAGGATTTCGTGAGTAGGGTAACCCTGAGGGAAACACGTCCAAATAAAGCTACTGATACAATTTTACGTGGAAATATAATTGGCAAGATATTTTATAGGTTACCTGGCGATAAACAAATTTGTACAAAGTTAATATCTCAGGCTTGGCCTGAAAACATTCTAACATTATAATAACACCTTAGGTATATCTACGTGTTACTTCTACGTCATTCTACTGTTGTTCTAGTTATCTCCTAAGCTTCCACTTTAGGAATCGGACCCCGGAGACCAACTGCCGTCTAACTTCCCAATCCCGGGAGTAAAGCCTGCACAATAGTGTTGTCTGTCAATTACCAGGGTACCAGCTTGCAGTGAGATTGGCTTGGCCCCGAAACTCAGGCATTGGTTCCTACACCCACATCATTACCGCAATTAATGTCTTGCTGCTACATTAATTACAGTAATAGCCATTACACTCCAATGATATACCGTCTAGTAGCAGAATGTCTCCATAAAGGCCTGTTTTACACCGACGACGACGTCACATTGAAACGTTTCACTGAATGCCGACGCTGACGCTGAATAGAATCCGAAATGAATGGCTGAATGCGTTTGAATTTCGTTATACTGAGTGGTGTTTAAATTCGTTGGTTGAGCTAGTGAATGCCAGTGAAGGCTTGTTGACGACTGAGTGAGCTGTGGTCAATTATAAATGTTTATAGAATTGTCAAAAGACGAGTAGAATTTGGGCCACCCCATCTCTTGCCATGCGGTGTCGTACAAGGCGACTGAGAGATAGGGCTATTTAACATCAGACAGATATATACAGCCCAGGCTCAGCCTCAGCTGCATGACTCGAGTCAAAAATAGTGCCTGGAATACGGCAATAGGCTCACCCCCTATTACACGGGATCGAATACAATGATTGGTGAAATGTGGGTTAATTCACCCCTAGGGGGGTGAAATGAACTCCACGCGTATGAAGGCGCAGGCGGCCGCTAGTCCGAGATAAATCAAGAGGATGAAAGCAAATAAAATATGGTTTGTGGTGAAATCAGACTTAAGTAATGTTATTGTTAGATATAATATTATAATTTTAGGTTTATAGCTTGGCTGACTTATATATCTAGGCTGGAGGTTCCTTCTTCAGTACTTTACTATCGTAGCGCCTGGAAGATCGCCAACTATGCCCCGATATTAATCATATCCAGCGATGCATAAATTGTAGCAATTGTCAGCCACAGACATTATTCACTATTATCAGTTCACTGCAAGATATTATGTAGACGCCATGCTGGGTTTGGTGGTGCGGCCATATTTTGCGTTTTTCCGCAACCTACGTGTGTAACAAATGTCCGACTAGGCCGCTTCCGCCTGACCTCGGTACAAGGTATAATAAATACATACATACATACAATAACGCCTCTATTCCCGGAAAATTAGGCAGAGGTGAATTAGCACCCACATTTCACCAATCATTGTATTAGGTCCCACGTAATAGAGGGTGAGCCTAATAATACATGCTAAAAGATAACGGTATTTTGAATCCCTGGCAATAAAGCAGCTGAGGTGCCACTAGGCTGCAGATGAACTGTTATCAGACAGGATCACCAAAGACCGGTGTAGTGAAAGAGGAACAATCGAAAAGTGCGCCTCTGGACGTGAGGTGGAAGTCCCGGATGCACCCAGGAACCACGCTAAGAGGATTACATAAAGCTTGTGAGAAGATAACCTGAGCAACTGACAGTTACTTTTTTATCATCAGTTACTATTGAATCGAATCTGTATGATGATTCGATTCAATATGATCTATCGTGAAGTAAAGACTTGCAGGCGAGGTTGAATCAAGGTATCAAAGAATCAATTTCGTTAGTTCAGTTTAGGCACATAAAGAGTACATATGAACGTCAAAATATTACAATTATGTCAAGAAGTAAAAAAAATAAAAATATAACTTATATATTAATTTTAGTAAAATATGTAAAAAATTTGAAAAAGATTCTTTCGTTGGCTTTGATAGTCAGCGAGAATAAGTAAACGTCTTCAGGGTTGTAAGATTACTTAAAGCATACCCCTCAGCTGAACGAGAGCCCTCTCGTCAGTACCTACTTATATAAGAAATGTTAGAACAAAATGAATGTTAGAATAAAATATATGCCATTGTTATAGATTATTATGCAGTCAGCACGTATACTTTTTTTTTTTTTTTTATCGTGCGAAAAATCCCCACGGATACCTCCCCCGCCGGAACCGGAGGAGGAGGTTATGTCGGACTCGAACCGACTAAAACGCACGCCATCTGTGGGTCGTCAGTTGCCGGAGGTGAGATTGTCGTAGCCATATCCCTCGCACCCCGGCCGACCCAGGGCCATATCTCTCGATCTGGCCCTCTTCCGGTGTAGGGACCACAGAGTCCCCAACTCGCCCCCGGGTGTGGGGAGGCACGCAATGCGCGCTGCCGCCGCGGCCTGCTTCTGCTAGGGTGACAGGCGGCTAGGGTGCCGCCGCTCTTCGCGGGTCACGCGGTTTGCGATTCTCCTTCGCTCCTCGCGAGCCGCAAGGTCTGCGATTCTCCTTCGCTCCCGCTCCGCCGCCTCCTTCACGAGCATTACTTGCTCGCAGAAGGAGGCGCCGGCGGCCCACGCATCCGCGCAGCGAACCATCGCTGCGAGCAAAGTGGCGAGCGTGAGAACTCTCACTCCCAGTGTCGCCACTAGCTCCCGTCTCGGCGTCTCCCACGCCGGACACTCGGTGAGCGTGTGTAGCGCCGAATCCTCGCTCGCGTCGCAGTGATGGCACTCGGACGTTGGCTCTTTCTTCGCGGTCCGATGCAGATACCGCCCGAAGCATCCATGCTCGGTGATAATCTGCGTCAGCCAGAACGAGAGGCCGCCATGTGGCCTCTCTAGCCACTCCCCCATGATGGGTCTTACCGCCGCTACTAAGGCGCGCCCTGCGCGTGGTTGCCCAAGTTGTAGCTCCCACTCCGCCATTATGTCCCTGTGGAGCCGGGATCTCACGGCCCGAATTTCTTCAGGCTCAGGATCGTGTCCCCGCTCCCGCGCCGCGTTTCGGATGCGGTATAGCGCCGAAAGGGATCTCGCTTCCAGGATCCACGGTAGCGATCCGGCGAGGAGACTCGCTGCTTCAAAGGATATCGTGCGGTACCCCCTGATGGCCCTGATGGCCATTATCCGCTGCGGTTTACGCAGCAGGTTCACGTACTTGGCTCGCAGGTTGTCCACCCATACGGGGCACCCATATAGAGCCATGGACCGCACGATACCCGCATAGAGTCTCCTGCAGGAGTCCTCCGGGCCCCTCAAATTGGGCAGCAGACGCTTCAGAGCGTTAGCTGTGAGCACCAATTTGGGGACCAGACTTCGGAAATGCTCCCCGAAGTCCCATCGACCGTCGAGCACGAGCCCCAGATATTTCATCTGGGGCTTGATGACGATGAGAGTGCCTCCCACTGTGATGCTGGATCCCGCCGGTGGCCCGCGTCGAGGTCCATGAAAGAACATGGCCTTGGTTTTCTGCGGAGCCACCTCGAGACCCAGCCGCCGGATCCGTTCCACGACTTGGGCAACCGCGATCGTGGCCTTCAGGGTTGCTTCGCGGTGTGTAGCCCCGCTCGCCGTCACTAGCGTGTCGTCCGCGTAACACGTCACGGCGGCGCCATCCACGAGCTCACTGCGAAGCACCCAGTCGTATCCGATGTTCCACAGGAGCGGCCCCAGGACCGATCCCTGCGGAACACCGCATGACATCTCTCTCCGACCGACATCGGTCGCACTTTGGTAGATGACAGAGTCAGCACGTATACTGTACATCAATTCAAAAGAAATACTTATTTGAACCACACTACACACACACACTACGCTTTACCGTTCTTGTCACTCCAGAGAAATGTATTCTTATTATTCCACAAGCGTTTGCACCCCTGTGTGCTCGTATACAATCGTTGTTTGTTTGTAATTCATGCGTTTTCCATAAATTCAACTGTGATAAAACTTGGTCAACATATAACTCATTTTTCTACGTCACCCTTCCCCCTTGCTTCACCTCCGCAGGTACCAGGTGTTGCAAGCGTGCACCACTATATCTAGACTTGGCAATTTTGAAAATTTACATTTAATTAGTATTCAGTATATTTTACCAGTTCGCCATGACCTTTTGAATGAAAATATGAATATAGCAAACGACTTGCGCAATTTCATTTTTAAAATCGTTATCCGATTCACTGAGCTTTTCGTGCACTGCGTCAATTTTATGTCTATCACATAAAATTACAGTTATACAATATTATGATAAAACAGTTTTGAATAACTGTTTCTAAGTCACGGAGCTTATTTTGTTACTATCATCGTCCTTATAGCCACGACTCAGCCTATACATGGCTCGAGCCAACAACAGTGCCCGGAAAACGGCAATTAGCTCACCCCCTATTACGTGGGACCTAGTACATTGATTGGTGAAATGTGGGTGTTAATTCGCTTCTGCCTAACCCTCTGGGGATAAAGGCGTGGTTGTATGTATGTAGGTGTATGATGTATGGATCATCCTTATAGTGTTTTTCTAGTAGTTTCGTTCCAAGTTTGCCCTTTGGAGCCCGAGGTTGGTTTTGTTTATTTGGGACGATTTTTCCGTGAGTGACTTGTCTGACCAGCCAACCTTCTGAGAAGATACACCCTAGGGCCATGTCCGTTGTTAAACAAATGCACAGACTAGCAGGAGATGGCTTGAGTCTCAAGAACGTTGGAAGGACCCTGTACAACCAAAACCACCATAATAACGTTATTAATAGGTAGATATAAAAAGGTAAGATAGATATATAAGGGTGGCTGGGACGGACTGAATGCGGAAGGCGGAGGATCGGCAAACGTGGCGCATGTTGGGAGAGGCCTATGTCCAGCAGTGGACTGCAGTAGGCTAATTGATTGATTGATAAAAAGAGAGAACTCTGTTAAACTCAAGTAATTCCAAACGAAATACTTTTAATAATTTATTGGTTGAAATGGTATTGTCATCTGAACTAAAGGTATGATTCAATCAATCAACAGAAATATTCCAGTACTAAATTTAACCCTAGAAGCAGGCCAAACTATTCGTAAATACATACATACATACATACATACAATCACGCCTTTCTCCCCGGAGGGTTAGGCAGAGGTGAATTAACATCCACATTTCACCAATCATTGTATTAGGTCCCACGTAGTAGGGGGTGAGCCTATTGCCGTTTTCCGGGCACTATTGTTGACTATAGTCATGTATAGGCTGAGTCTGGACTGTATATATCTGTCTAAAGTTAATGTTTTTATTCGTAAATAAAACCGTTTAAACACTAATGCAGAAATACATTAGAATTTAAATAAAACTTCTATAATATCGGGAGAGGTCTATGTCCAGCAGTGGACTGCGATAAGCTAATTGATTGATTGATTGGATCTAAGTAGAGATTACGACTTTCATAGTAAACCACAAGTTCACAAAAAAATACGCATTCTGTTCACCAACTTTCCCATGCAAACATAAACAAATATGTCCGTGAAAGGGCTATTCGTGCCATCTCCAGCATGTCGACGGATATCTTATTCAGTCAGATGACGTGCTGGCATTTCGCCAAGCTCAACTCAGCGTTTAGCACCAGTTTGTCTCTTATTATGGGTAAACATAAGCATTGCCATACGTCTAGACGTTGCCAATCCAATTCAAGTCGAGTGTGAAGCCTATTGGAGACAGCCTTGCCGTTTATATCATATTTTTTTTGCGGATTCTAATTATATTTATCAGATTTTGGTATGGTAATGATGTGAATTGATAGATTGGTGTGGCTTATCTAAGCATATTAATGACTATAATTATTTTAGTTCAGTATTTTGAGACGGAATCTCAAGTAATGATTGGCAAATCATTACAGATTTTTTTTATATTGGTACGTCAATATGGATTCTCGACGTCTGATAGTGACCTTAAGGTGAAGTCTTAGGAATGAGGAATTTAATAATAGACACTAAATTGCTAAAATGGCTATTGTTAATTTTAACATTCCGCTTAAAAGACCCAGTATTGTAGGAAAAGGGAAACACGTGTCTTTTAGCAAAGAATTTTAAGTCTTTACAGTGCGGGAAAAAAAGAAGTGTTGAACAGCTTGATAATTTACTATAACTACTTTCAAAATTATGGTTTCTATGTATATTAATCCGTGTGGTGATGGAGAAAGATTACAAGTATCACCGCCTCGTCTTGTCCTAAGGGTGTCATAAGAGGTGACTAACGGAAAAATACGCTGACGATATCACTGCGAGAGAAGGAAAACTCGAAATAAAACCCTGTACCAATCCGTCTGGCCAGCGTGGAAACATTAGGTCAAAGCTTTCCAACATTGAGAGAGGCCTATGTTCAACAGTGGACTGCGATAGGCTAATTGATATATGTATGTTTTTTTTTAAAATCAAGCTTGTGAATACCTCATCGAAAGTAAATTGTTAAAACAGCCTAAAATAGTATTAAAACTGTTGGAAAAGAAACGAACTATATTCCCTTTTATTTCCAACAATTTTTGAACTATCATAAAATTTAAAATTTTTAACTTTTCAAAAGATATTTACATTCGTCTACAGTTAAAATGTTATGCCCAATATAGTCACGTATGTGACCTATCTCTACATTTCCTTATTTAGCATCGTAACACGGAAATTCTTACATGCACGCTTAAAGATATTTTCTTAATGGCCTACTTGGCGTGTTTCCAGGCGTTTTGTTTCAGCGGTCCCATTCTACATCTTGCAACTTTAAACAGTCACAAACAAACATACATATACTCGCCTATTTTCTCTCGGGGTAGGCAGAGTCAGCCCACCATCTTCTTCTACCCTCACACACTTCAGAAGCTTCGTATACTGTCAAACATGAAAGGTTATAAAGCCCATAATAACGTTCGACATTTAAAAAGGTGTTTGATATCCACTTGTAGTCAAGTGGGACTCTTTGCGGCCTCTTGTTTCCCTCGATGACCCATCGAATTGTCAACAACTTGATGAAAGAGCGAATGTCAAGTGATTACGGGTTCATTTTGAAATAAATATACTTAAGTAATTTAGCGGATTTGTTGATTATTATATAGCTGATTTGTTATATGTATATTGTGTGTCTGTATGTGTGTGTCTGTTTACCTCGGAGGAAAAGAGGGGTGAGTATGTATTCCTATATATACTAGTGTGACACCCTGGTGTGACAACGTAAGTACTAGTGAAGTAAAGTTAGCATAACTTAACTAGCTCCTGTTATCTTAGAAAGCGAATAAACCTACAGTCGTGTATATCTACTTTATTTAGAGAAAATAAATACTCGGGGCAATGCAAATATTTGCACCAAGCGGAATCGGAACCGTGTCTTCTGACTTAGCTGTCGTTCTATAGCTACTCCATTGAGATCGTCAACTGACTCCTTAGTACCACGCAATAATGGAAAACTGACCTTGATATCACACCTGCGCGAGTGTCATACAATCAACCAATAACTAATAGGTCAGATTGAAGCCTTCTAAGTACGCATTACATTTGTATCAAGTTACGAGTATAAAAAATGCTATTCATCGCCACGGAATGAACGGATAATCAATTTACGTAGGTAATATAAAATACTAGCTGTTGCCCGCGGTTTCGCCCGCGTGGTTATTGCGACCAAACATACTCTATGTCCTTGCTCAAGGTCCTGCCTATCTCTATATCAAATTCGATCAAAATCGGTTCAGTGGTTAAGGCGTGAAATCGGTTCAATGGCTTAGGCGTGAAAGCCTTACAGATAGAGTTACTTTCGTACTTATAATATTAGTATGGATTTAGAATTTTATCGGATCGGGCACACACCAAACTAATGAAGACTAATTTCTATGAATTATTTGATTACAGTGCCATCTAAGAAATAAATTAAAAAACATAATTTTACATAAAAACCACATTTGAAGAGAGTTGTAGGAATATCGTGTCAAAATTAAATCAATTGATGAAGTACTTTTTGAGTTTTTAAGGCGTTTACAAAACCAACTTCTTTTGAGTTAGTGAATACAATGTGCTATACAGTCAATTTGACCATAAGGATTTTTTTTTTGTTTACTTGTATGCACTCATTAAATTTCAAATTTTATTTGATTTTAAACGTATCTAGCCTATGATAGATTATGTTGTCATCAGAACATGACGATAATAATATATAGTTTAAATAAATAAAGGAGATGGATACTCTTCCATACATTCGTGGGCCTGATTGACAGAAAATGGAGCTGTCAGCTGTCACAGCTTAAAAATACAGTTGATAAACACAAGAAATAATTAATCGATTAACGGAAATCGATTCAGAATTTATTTTTATTACACTATTATTTGGTATTTTAAATGGTTATTATTATTATTATGATTAAGTTTTGTTCACTCTGATTGATTTAATATCAAATTGTGATGCAAGTGTTTTAATACGCAATATTGTTTAAATAATTTTTAGTAATCGATATTTTATTTTGCTAGTGAAATAAATTTAGTTTTAAGATTTCTCGTCTTCAAGATTTTCAATTGAGCTGGTTTTTTAATATTTTGAAATAGAAAAAAATACCGCTTTTTTTAAGTCATATCTCAACTCATTACAATTTTGGCCCAGAAGTCCCCGTCTCCTTTCTAATCAATACAGTAGTTACTTGAGCTAAAGTAAATAGTATTTTACTTTAAACTCCAACAGCTAACTATTTATTATCAACAAGAGATATCTGTTAACCGGTCAGGTGTACTAGTAATGTCAGACGTCCCCGGCAGGTGTCGCACTCGGCTGGATAACTCCTGGCTCCCTGCCAGGGTACAAACGTAATAAATATCAAGGGTTGAACGGGGAACGCACAGCACTGTGAAATATAAAGTGCTTTCTAGAAGTTAAGAGTGAAACATTAATTACAGCTCCTGTGAATTATTGTCGCCTGGTACCTGATAGAGTAGAATAGGGCGACCCCATCTCTTCACGTAGGTGTGTCGTATAAGGGATAAGGGCTGTTCTCTCTCTGACAGTAAACATACAACCCACGATAAAGTGCCCGCTTGATGGTGATAGGCTCACCTCCCTATTACGTGGGACCAAGAACGAACTCGAACCGACTAAAACCGCACGCCGCAGGTGAGATAACTACTGGCACATCCCTCGCACCCAGGCTGGCGTCGAGAACAAACATAGAAACATACCTACCTCACACAAAGTGTAAAATAGTTATTTGTTATACAAGAGTGCAAAGTTGCTTTTTAACCGCGTGCTCAGTTTTGATGACCGAGCAAGCGAAAGATTCTAAATTTGAATCACGAGCGTAGCGAGTGATTCACAAATTAGAATCTTGAGCGTTAGCGAGGGAATCAAAGAGCACAAGGTGAAAAATCTTTGCACTCGAGTGCAACACGTAACTTTTCATCCCACCTCAGCGAGGAAATGACTAAATGCAAATAATAAACATTTATAATCACAATGTACTTTAATTTCAGTTTAGGTATTAACTACTAAGTATATAGGTAAGTATTACGGAATTATTTTCAAATTATAACAAATAATATCTACTTAGGTATAATTAAGAAAAATTTAAAGTAACGTTGCTACAGTTACTGAAGTTGAGTGAAATATTTTTGTTAGGTACTGTAATGTTGGTATTGGAGACTTGTGTACTGTTTTTTGGTAAACTATCTGTCATACCTAAAAACTGTACTGATTCAGCGGATTCCGGCGTAAATGTTGGCGAGAGAGGGCCAGTTTTAGATGTTTCGTAGCAGCTTATGTTTGATGTAGAAGGGCCTGTCCAAGGATCTGACTGAGGCTCTTTCAGTGTAATGGCTCCTACGATGCCTTTACATATTTTAGATTTATTTTGGATATAATCTTCTATGTATCCCTCTACAACCGCATTGGATTTCCAGCCTCCGTGGCGCTTAAGGGACAGAAGATCAGCTCCTGAATCGGCCAAAAGTGTGGCTGAAGTTCGTCGGAAACAATGACCCGTATACAACGGGGGTTCTGGAAGTTCAAGAAAAGTTGCTATTTCTCGTGGGATACTGCCAATTTTATTAGTACCCATAGGCTGTCTGACACACTTTCCGTTGCGATAGTGTATAAAAAAACGACTGATTGGAGTGTTAGGTGGGCGTAAGGCTTGATACTTCTCAACAATTTTTACGTAATCCTTGCGAATGACGAAGTTGCGGGGTCTTTTTGTCTTTGTATTAGGTAAATTAATTAACAGTAAGTCGTCTGAATGTTTTTCAATGTTTTGGACTTTAAGTTGCGTTAATTCATTCGTTCGACATGCTCCGTTTATACCAATAATAAGAACAACCTGTAACGTAAAGAGTATTGTAGTAGGTATATTAATAAAAAAATATGCTAGTAGGTATAATTATATGCCTATCAACATCTACTAAGTACGTATTAGATTATGTTATGTAGTTGAATAACATACTTATGTAGATATTGAATATGCAATTGACTTACTTTTGCCGCCAAATATACAGAATCAGGTGCTTCGTTAAGAAACTTTTCAATATCAGTTGCTGTGAAAACCTTTGACTTTTTTGGTTGATGACTAGATGAGGCTCTTTTTAAAAATGCCATTAATTTAGGATAGGTGTCGATATGTATGTCTTTTTTCATCTTTATTGTTGCTTTTAGCATTGAATACGTACTCCATAGAGTGCTTGATTTCTTGGTCTTTGATAATTCAATAAAATATGCCATCAAAACGTTTTCTGAGAACGTTTTGGCTCCTTTAGCTAGCCGCCACGTGTCAAATATATCGTATTGATTTAAATACCGTTCCCGTGATTGTTGAGGGAGAAAAATCATTTGCGCATTATTAACAGTTTCAGTCAATTCTGTAGGCGTCAAATAAATTTCTTCGTCACTCGAATCACTCATTTTAGGTTTCTCACTTGTTTTCAATTACTTTCTTGTTTAGTGGTTTTAACAATATGATGTGAAAAGAAAATGATGCGCGCGCATAGCAAATAAAAAAAAAAGTACACCAAGGAGGTTTCGTGTCTGAGTTTTTCATAAATTAAAAAAAAGTTGTATGATAAGTTCGGCACCATAGAGGTAGAAGTAAATAGGTTTAATGATGTTTTGAGTCCACAAACCTAGTACACACGATGTTCTAAATTCAAATTTACTTTACCTCTCTAGAGGATAAAAACGACTTTTCCGCTCAGTTATCGAAGAATAAAAATACTCTTTCCGAGATGGTGGGATGAAAAATAAATTTTCAAATGTTCAGCGCAGTGAAATGTTCAGTGCGCAGAATTCTGTATTGCCATGTAAATAAATATAGGTTTGTAAACAATTTTACAAATTAATTGCTTCGCCCGCGAGTGGGGGGTGGTGACCTACCCCTTTTCCACGCGGTGAGCAACATGCGCTGAAATTAATTAATTAATATACTCAGCTTTTGGTATTAAATCGTGCGGCTCAGATGAACTCTGTTGACCTATTTCGTTTTGAATCGGCCATCATTTTTGCTTTAACGACGACCAATATTTTTGTTTTTAATATCGCAAATGCGAATGATATGATTAACATACATACATATAATTACGCTTTTATCCCCGGAGGGTTAGACAGGGTGAATTAACACACACATTTCATCAATCATTGTAATTCGGTCCCAGGTATCATATGATTAACCTTAAAAAAATACGTATGTATGTTCTGTAGCTAGAGCTAGCTTAGAGTTGGCTTGCTACAACGTCAATCCCGGTCGCTTTAAAAGATGATTTCCGGGGTTCGCTCTTCTTCTCCTTCATTATAGATTTATCTTGGCTTTACGAGAGTCAAAATCAGTTTTAGCGAACTTTGTGTCTTAATGAACTTTGTGATTTTAGCTCCTTTTTTTAAAATTATTTTTATCTGTTGAAGGAGCAACATCCAGTCATGCATGAGAGAAAGTGTCGCTTTTATTTATAATCGTATTAATTTCACTCCTTGTAAAATTTCCATACCGAGGGCCTTATATGAAATTCGACTTTTTTAGGCGTAAAATCAAAAACCACATATTTTTATCAGGTGAATCCATGAAAAAAAAACAAATATTTTTACTATGGATGTAACTGTTAGAGAGCGCCCGGTATATCGAGTTTGCAGCTTTTTCCGCAAAAAATAGTTTATGTCGATGTCGATAAAACCACTTTATTAAATGAAAACGAGGGTTGAAGCCTTTTAAAACTTATACTCGTAATAGGGTTATGTTTACTGGACATGAAAGGTAAATATAACTATTATAGATTTGTTTATTGACATATTGCAGACAGATTTGATTGACACGTACACAGAAATTATGAATTCACTAACCGCAAACAATTCTGATGCCGGTGCTGCAATTTTATTCCAAACTATATTCTATCCGTATATCAAATTTCAGTCTGATCGGTTCAGCTGTTAGAGGATGATTGAGTAATAAACATCATAGCCTAGTAGATTAATATTAATGTGATAAGTAGAATGCTGAAACATGTTCACCAGAATAAAGAAAACAATGGTAGATAAACATTATATCGAGTGTATCCCAGATATAAACATTATACAATATTTTGCTTATACCAAAATTTATTAACAATTTAAACATAAAGTTTACAACTTACCCATCAATAAATTTCGATGTTTATCTATAGATTATATTTATGCCAGAGTCCTGAATTCCGGGCACTTTCACCGTGAGTGGCAACCCTGCGCCTGATGGCTACTGACTCACGCTGGTGTGTGATTGATTCAGAGAGTTTTGTTTTGTTTGTTTTCGTTTGATACACAATCAACAGACATATTTATTGTCGGACATACTTTAATGTTAATTGCTTTTGGTCTGCGTTGAACTCATTGAGCGGCACGCGGCTTTCATATATACATGTAGAGTTACATTGTACAAATGTTAAGTATATACATATTTAATTAGATTTGTTTTGAGGTTGAGTACTGCCTATAATGATAATGAGAGTTTAGTGTGTGGTGTAACAGTGAATTATAGATTTATAAATGAGATTGTTGAGGTGTGAAACATGCTGTACAGACGAGGTTTGGGATATGTCATATGCAACAGAATGCCAATCCCGTTACATCGGTGACCGTGAAGAGACTGCCATCTAACTCCACAAACTACTGGCGATATCGAAATTCTGTAGTTAGATGCTCATGCACCTACCCGCACAAAACATAAGAGACATGCATACACACTAACACACACACTCACATACCCAACAATTAAATTAATCTAAAGTTTAATCGAATACATTTATCTGAGCGGCTTCGTACAAAGTACAGTGCAAGTGCAACTATACCGATCTTGATTGAGTCTGAGCTTCGCCACAGATTAATAAATAGTTACTACGTGTTTCGCTCCGTTGCACGTTGTGTTGTCAGTGTGACCTAGTAAACTTAACGTACAACTGCAAATGAACCACACAAGTATTTCTAAATGTGTTCCCTGAAAACTATTTACTAGTAATGTAGGTTGTAGACTAGCGCTATTAAGGGGAGAGGATATTTTTTAATTTAATGATTGTATCTATGAGACTTGATGACCAGGGTAGTAATGGTAAATAAGAGGTGTACTGTATTCGTCTGCCTATAAACTAACGAGGCTCTGGTAAAAAGGTTTCCTCTCAGACTTGGGGATCAGACGGCTCACGGCACTCGTTCTTGTAAAAGTTAAGAAAAAGAAAAGAAAAGTAGGAAAGTTAACTCTGAACTTCAAAGTGACCGTTTTGAATGAAACTCGGTTAATGATAGTATCAAACTATGTAATAAGTACTAAAGCATTTTATGGTTAGTGTAATTGTTGTAATAAAAACGAAGTAAAAATGTGTATTACTCTCAATTTAACGAGTTCGAACTCATTTGCCCTAACACTGTACATAATTATTTATTGTAAGTACTTCTAAATATCATAATAGTATTGAAGCACTCTTTATTTCACCACCCACGTTGCAGCGCAATAAAGGAGTCGTTGCCCGCGTCCTACTATTTAGAACAATAAAACCGGTATGAAATTTTCTTCTTATTAAAATGAATAGCTGAGCAAACGTAAAACTCCCATTTTAATTTTTCATTAGAGGACCACATGCTTGCTCGTGAAATGTTTATTCCACTACATAGTTTATAAGTACTAGGGTTGCATGAAATGCAGGCGATAAATGAGACTCGGAGCTCGGCGACTTTCCGCGGGGATTCGTTTTGAAAGCAATTGGAGCGTGACTGAGATTTCTCTTGGTATATGTGCAGCCCGCAGGTTGCATACGAGTGTAATAAATACAACATCGCGTATATACTGCCCTGGTATGTAGGAACTCAGCTTACTGATTATAAGGGTCTGGGTAAACTTAAGGGTGGGGCTCGAATCTGCGCCGAACCTTATTACCTATAGTCCTTTTTATTGAGTCCTTAGTCATTCATTACTTACGTACTTACGTTTAATTAATCATCTCCCTTAATAGAACGTGGAAGATAGATGAAGAAGAAAACAAATAAAAGATGTTGGTTGGTAAAAATAGATTTCTAAAGGGCTATAGAAATGTCTACTTAAGTTAGATGTCTGCCCGGCCACAGTTAATAAAATTTGTTCAACTTAATCTATCTGATAAAAATATTTAATCGAAAATCTACCCCGAATACTTGAAACAAATGGCCAAAAGTATTATTAAGCTGTTTGCGCGCTCATAATATACACATTCAAGTGCTACAAACCTAATCTTTAAATCTCAAATTAAGCTTCGACGTGCCTTGTGGTACTAAACACACAAACACTACACGTGATCGTCTGTGGAATGCCAAACAATTAGCCCCGGCCACGCTACGGATCCGGTCAAAGTCCGGTCGAAAAGCCCCGCCGGTTCACAATAGGTCGTTCCACAGTACGGTATTTGTTTATAATATGGATTTAACCGGCTTTAAAAATGATGTTTGAAAGCGCGCGTAAATCATAATTAAGAGATTTTGTTGGTGTGAAATAAATTCAACCTCATTTAGTGTTGTGAGTCAGAGTGAGATTCATAGATATTAAATGCAAGTAACTAACTGTGTAAGTATATATTTCACCGTAAAATTATGTACTTATATAAAAATATTGAATGTTCTTCAACTTCTTTGACTGGTGTATTGTAGAAAAGAATGACAATAGAATGATAGTAGGTACTGTAGGTAGTATATGACAGTCGTACAACGTATGTCGTATCCTCAGACTAAATGAAGAACATATTATTCTTTTAGTCTGAGGTCGTATCATATACGTCAATTCTCATAAATTCGTCTGATAATATGATCGTAACGATTAAAAACGTATTCTACAGCTACTATTAACGTCTTTGTGAAGTAGATGAACTGAAGACCTGAAATAGGCCGCTGAATTTCGGAAGACAGATAACCAGAAGCTATTGTGCACATAAGGATATTCAATAGTGGACTGTAATAAATAACAGTTTCTTAAGCTATAATCAATATTCTATGTCATGTCATCATCATTAACTTAACGATGATCCCGGTTGATCGTTCACGTCGTTGATACTCCTCGGAGTGTGGGGTCCACTTTATTACTTTGTCTACTCTACTTTGCCCGACGACGGCATTCCTTTCAAAACGGCGTGTGCCCCATCTAGGGGTCAGTCATAGTTTGATCGGCCTTCAATTTTAGTTTTTTTAAATAACAAAACATAATTGTGATGCCTCATGGTTCCCGGCAGGGCAGAATTTAGGCCACCCCATCTCCTCCCATGCGGTGTCGTACAAGGCGACTAAGGGATAAGGCTGTTTAACATCAGACAGATATATACAGCCCAGACTCAGCCTCAGATACGTGGCTTGAGTCAACAATAGTGCCCGGAATTCGGCAATAGGCTCACCCCCTATTACGTGGGACCTAATATAATGATTGGTGAAATGTGGGTGTTAATTCGCCTCTGCCTAACCCTCCGGGGATGGAGGCGTGATTGTATGTATGTATGTATGTAATTGTAGACCATTAGCACGTCATTTTTCATGTGATTCTGTAATCCTATCTAAAATATGTAGTGAAACATTGAACGTTAATAGTTCTACTTATAATGTTGCGGCCTTGAGTCAGTGAATGTAGTATGTTATGATAACAATTCGTTCGCGTTTGGTTTGTTTTCAAACAACGCTAAGAAACTGACCTAATTTGTATATTTATGCGCGGAGTAGCGCGGCGAGCCAAGTGAACATGGCGGTTGACAAGGGAATGAACAAATATTGATTGGTTACTCAAGTGTTGCTATTTATATAGCAATTTTTTTAATAGAATTATAGTGGATTTGGATGGCGACAGATAGACTTATGTAGATAGACATCTGGAGAGAAAACCTTAGTTACTTGAAAGAAATACAATTCTCTCACTTTATTTTTGGTTAGATTTTAATTTTCAGGTAATATGCTGTTATTGAGAATATCTTAGCAAAAATCTAAAGTCTAACTCTACGGTATTTAGTCTATTGAATGAAATTTTGTAGCATTTATTATGGTAACTATTCAAATCGATTCAGAAAGAGAAAAGAGAATCGACCTCGGGCGGGACTCGAACCCGCGATCTTACCCTTACAGGGGGAATGCTCTGACCACTAAGTCACCGAGGTCCGCATGAAGTCGATTAAAATTCTCATATACATCCGTCTTAGGGCGTCTTAGAGCGTAGATCCGTCATTGATTCCGATAGTTCGTATGAATATCGGCAGATGGCACACTGGCGATATCGAAGTTCTGTAGTTACACCAATATGCCAGACTTTTTAGGGCTCCAATTACCCGTAACGAATGTCACAGATGTTCTTATGGCAACCCGAATAGACTTAACAAGTCCTCCGAGGCACATCGGTTACTCACTGTGGAATGAATGGACACATCCTAAGACTGACTGGATAAATATTGCTCAACCTAACACCACAACCTAATATGCCACTTGGCCACGAGCAAAAATATAATAACACATTAAAGCTAGAAGCTAGAAAATAAAGCATTCTTGGGGATCAACAAACAATCTCATCGTTTCACTCCTTTGTTTCATTTCACATAGAAATAAAATCTCAACAACTCTCGCACTTCACTAGTCGCAATACATTTTAAATTGCAGCCACGCTCCCGGCAATATCACGAAATTTACAACAAGTGCAAGTGTATTGCGTCTCCATATATCTTGCGAACTTCCAAGATTTTAAATACAGTATTTTACAGTCAACTGCGGCGAAGACATAAATGAGAATTTTGTGTATGATCTGTACGTCCGTATTTAATATGATTCCTCATAGGTATTAAACCACTGTACTGACATAGATGAATCATATGGCGCTAGGTTTATTTATTTTCACTTGGATTATAGCTACAATCCATCTCATTCAAAAGGTAGAGATAGAAGAAGTAAGAGTAGACTAACGGAAGAATTCGCAGACGATACAAGTGATACTACTGAGAGAGAAGGAAAACTTTAAATAAAACCCTGTACCAACCCGTCTGGCAGCGTGGAAACAACAGGCCAAAGCCTGCCAACATTTGAAGAGGCCTATGTCCGGCAGTGGGCTGCGAAAGGCGAATTGATTGATAGCTACAATAAAATCAATCAATAAAGGCAAAAATAACACTGTTGAACTTTACTGTTTTTGTGGTTAGGCATTACTTGTTATATGAGCAGATAATAAAATGCGATAGTCATCACAATCAGCTAACTACTAGGTTATAAGAAATACACACCAGTATTATAAGACACCAATAAACAAAATTTAAGTAATCAGAACCGCTTTTCCAGAAAAATCTATCTCTTCAGAAAACACCACTACCGAATTGATCCAATTATTGATAAGGATATGGCTAACATAAGAATAAAAAAGGATATTTTATATTTAGCTGTTCCTAACTGGCAATACGTCGCGGTTACTTCCGATAAACGAAATTGCAGTCGAGATGGGACGGTCGGAGCCAATCGGAAGTATTCGGCGCCATTGGGGTCTGATCACAATCTTACGACCAATCGTCTGTGTGGGACGGCACGGGTTGATAAGGTTTATGGAGACATCAGACTATAAGGCTGCGTTTCTACTGAACGGAGATGAGCGGCATTAGATAATGTGACGTGTCCATGTCTCGAGACTATAATTGAAGTAGAAAGTTCTCAGCCTTCCAGCGCAAAGTAAGAATCACACGCAGGTCTCCCCGACATGATATCCGGTAAGTACATTTCCATTGGCGTAACAAAAAAAGCGCTTACTACCTAGCTGTCAGTTAGATGAAACGCGTAATTTCATATTCAAGCTTGAACTCAGAATAGAAAATGAGAAAAGAAATCAAATACCAAAATGAAATAGAGAGAAAAATAGAAAGAGAAGTTTTAAATAGAATAAAAGTGTAGAAAGAAATAAAATAATAAAAGAAGCAGAAATCAAGTGAGTAATTAAATAAGAAGTGAGGAAAGAAATTTGGTTTAGAAATGGAATATGACATGAAAAAAAGAAAAAAAAAGTAAGAATTCCAATATCACGCATACTAACACATAGTGATAAGTATGATACGAACATGTTATTACAATATGTTCAATATATGTCTTTAATAAATGTTATTTAAGTTAATAATATCTATAATTTATTATTGATACGACCATAATAATTGAAAGGAGATATTCTTTTAAACTGTTATGGTTCTGTGACAATGAAAAGGAATAAACAGTTAAAATCACAATTATTAATGCAATAAAACATTTATTTAGATCACATCATGGATCATAATTTGTTAATAATAAATCATGGTATAATCCCCGCGACTATAGCTGCTAAAAAGCAACCGAAACGAGGGGAAAAGTAAATACATCGTTGTTAAGTTATAAATTGCAATATAATCCAAAAACACAATGGGTTTGTGTATGAATTTAGAGGACAGATGAATTAGAGGGAAATGAATTTAGAGGGCTTTAGGAACAGATGAATTAAAGGGAAATTAATTTAGAGGGCTTTAGCCTCTCTTGAGCCTCATGAGAAGATGGATAGATCATGTGAAAAAGGATATGGCTAGGAAAGGAGTAACTACGAAAGTGTGATCTCACAGGAATTTATGGAAGAGAATGACATCTTGAGCCGAACTCATTTTTTTATAAAAGGGGACGATTGTGATCCATAAAATGTAAAATATTTTCACACATTACAATAATGTGTAGGTTGGCGTAAACTTTCATTGTATCATTGTAATTAGGTTATTTGACTGTTCCTACCTTGTCCTTTGTCAATAGCCTTTCTTGAAATAGTGTCCGTCAAGACCTGGAAAAATCAAGCTTTCTAACTAAAAAAGAACAAAAAACAAATATGTCCACTCAAAACAAAAGTTGGACTAACAAGAGAACTACGTTTATGCCATCGTTTTACTTCATTTAGGATGGTTTAAGCTTAGTTATTGTTAATACACGTTTTGTTATAAGTGGGTTAACACCTAGGCATGTCACACACAAAGGGGTATATCCTCGATTACATTTTTTTTCGAAAGTCAAGGGTGTGCTCAAGGGAATCAATTTAGGTACCTTTTTATTTTTATCTCATTATATTTTATAAATGAGTATTATTATTCGAAAGCTACTGCAGAATGAAAGATAGATATATGTACATAATATATAATATGTCGCAGCCGACTAGCTTGATTAGCCGTTCAATTGACTGCCTAGGCTGTTAATTAAACGGCGCCGTTCAATTCACAGCCTGAGCCTGATTGATATTCAGCAGTATCGTTTGTTACAACATTAACGACCACCCAGAAATGAGACAGAAAATTAGAGATAGGTTTATTGAGAAAAGCAGCGCAATCAGACTTGAATAGGTTAGGTTAGCAGAAACAAGAGATTTGCCTGTTTGATTAAATGGCTAGGCAAGTAATTAAACGTCATTGATCCAAGTCATTTGTCCAGCGGTGGTTTGATTAAATGGCTGAATGTCATTCAGGCCGTTTAACTAACAGCCTAGGTAGTTAATTAAACGGCTTATTAAGCCAAGACAATACTGTTTGGGTAGCTATTTAACAGCAAATTATTATTTATCTATAGTTTTCTTTTCTAAATCCAATCAATAGGAAACTGATAATAATACAAACGATATTCAAGTATGGTAAACATCTCTAAAAATCTCTAAAATCAAACAACGTATTTGTAAAAGCCGGCCATCTCAAATACCAGGATAGAAGTAAATATTTAGAGGTTGCCGAACCAACGTCAAACACCATCGGTCATGAATGTCACACAGCGCCCGGTACGACTCAAATAAAATATGTATAACGTTATAAGCTTGTTTGGCTTCGTAGCTTTTTAAGTTTATTTCGTCTAATCTGTTTGGGTTACCAGGATAACACTCGGTTGGTAAACAAAGTCATTGTTTTTCTTTATGTTTTCCCTGTAACTTTCAATGTCGATTTCACCAATGATAAGAACCAAGATCAATGATTTTCATACAGTTAAAAAGTGACAACTGGATTTATTTGAACGTATTTTCATTTCACTTATCAAATGAGTCGTTGGACCAATATATAGGTAGATAGGTAAATCAATTCCTTATTTAATTGACATAGAGATTTTTTTTTCTTTAGCATTTATGGCCCGATGACTCAGTTGATAACTTGCTTACGAAAGTATGTTAATGGAATAATATTTTCAAACACACCACTGAACTGGGCAACATTACACTGTTCACATTATTTATTATATCTTAGAGTGAAGAAGAAATATTATTCTTCTTTCGAAGCGTAAAGACATATTTTTGATATAAATAGTTTTCAACATACCAGGGACATATAACATCAAAAGACTAGAAGACAGTAGTTGTAGTGGCACCACGGAGGACAGAATATGATGAGTGGCACTCAAATCAACATCAATTTTCCGGAACAATACGTCGAGTTATGACACAACAGGGCGTGAAATTCCATCTCAACTTCGAAATGGGGGAAGCGTTTTGTTAGAGAGGGATCAATAGTGGTTCGTTCGTCCATTAAAGGCTGTGCTTTGTTCTTGTGAGGACTGATAGAGGTATAGATGCTATACTTTATCTCTTACAATTCGTTATAAGTAGGATTTGTAGAGTACTTAGAGCAGGATTCACGTAGAACACTATACCACAGGTTAGATAAATCTATGATTAGATTTAGAGTTAGATTAGGATGTGTAAAGCTTATTAAAAGCTTGGTTTTCCATAAGGCGTTATGAGAAAGGCAAGATACATAAAGACATCACGAAATTATTAATATTTTAATTTAAATTTGAATCTGAATCTCAATTTGAATCAGAATCAGAATCTGAATCTGAACCTGAATTTAAATGATCAAAGTAAAACTTACTTAAAGACCTCGGATTGCCAAAAGCTTCAGTAAGCTCTTTACTAAATCGAATATCAAAAGCGGCATTGATAGGATCTTACCAAATTTGTATAGGTAGGGGGGGGGGGGGAGGGAACACTACTGACGGTGGAGGTAAGCGCTGATGCATCACAAGGTGGCCACCCTAAACCTACATCTGGGTCGCAAGTCCCAGTCGCCGTCACGGTGTTCCTCTCTGTATCACGCTATGGACCCGGCGACCGCACGGTGAATCCATGGAGTGCTGAGAATCTGATCTGATCTGATTAATACTATTTTTTACAGTATATGAACTCAACTTGCCATTTTCCCACATGAACCCATTCTAAATCTGCGCCTTTATAGTATTTAAAATACAAATACATAAACCAGCTCACTATTTTTGTTATTTCACCGCGAAATTACTAATGTTTAACGAGCAAGCTTTATTCGATCGAATGTTTACATTATACTGTGAAAATATTGATCATTGTGTGTGTGATAACCGGACGTGTCGGACAGGGGAACAATAAACGGGGTACGAATGGGTAGGGAACGAATGGCCGATCGCCGATCGTTGTGCGAAAGAAAATGTATCTGGTCAGTGTTAATTGCGTTTATAATTGGGTATTTTCCTGTAGTTAAAATAAGTTATTTATTAAATTAAGAATGTCCATGTCCGTTTGTCTGTTTGTCAGTGTATCTGTCTACTGTCAAGACTGTTTTTACCAAGAACATTTACTATTTACCACATTAAAAGGGAGTTCACATTCATACTTTGATTGCCAGGGATTGAATCTACAACCTCTTGATAGCAATCCTGAAAGCTTAGCCTCAAGATCATTGATCTCCACTCCAGCTACTTACATTTACCTATTCATTGTAACCAAATTTGTATTCGTAAAAGGTCACAGACACAGGTAAAAAGATTTCTCTACTAAGTAGATTATAAGCCTATCAACTAAAAGCTCACCTTTACTTTATATACCGTGGCTCGTCCCTTTTGCTACTTTCTTTTGATATAAATAATAGATAACATTGGCGCCTCTGATCCCTAAATAACGCCTAAGGGGAACACACCTGTCCTCTGCAACTTTCGATAAAATAATTTACTACACGTTTGGGATATGCTGTTATAATATTTGAAAAGAACTGCTTGGTTTTTGTGTCCTTTAGCATAACGATAAGGGACTTTATTGATGTTAACTGACCGGTTTTTCTTTCAGATTTGTTTTATAGAGCTTTTATAGGAACGACGGCCGTCTAACTTCCCATCGCCGACAGGAAAGCCGGCATTAAGTGTCATTTAGACGGCGAGATTTTCTTTACGTTTGTGTTCGTGAAATCGTACGCTGCTATCACTAGTAGGTAATAATCGTCATACCATTCCGTATCAAAATATTTACACGCAGGCATACGAGAATTTAGTCTCGCCTACAATTATATAATACGAGATTCGTAAGTGACATATCACCTTATGTCAAAATACGATTATTGCTTTAAAATTCTGTTTAGACGATGAATTCTGTTTCTGTTATCATATTCAATTGCGAAGCAATTCTCGCCCCAGCGTGGACGAGCGAGCGGCAATTATGACGAAGATGAAGTAGGTAACTTTTTCTGTCCTTGCGATAATTGTATCTTGCAGGCGAGAAACTCTTCTCGTCTAATGAGCCTTTAAGCATTTGTGCCGCTTGCCGGTACCTTCCCATACATTCTTTGTATCGAAGTATGTATTAAAGAGAAAAGAAAGAAGTAAAAAAAATACTATTTAACTTATATATAAATAAACTATAGTATCTACCAACTTAGTTCGTAGCAAAGTTGTTTCCAACTTGTAAAACCAACTGGTCCAAAGTTAGCCAACTTTAGTCATTATTTCTAATAGCCTAAGAGACTTAACTGTGTACTTAAATATGAAAAAAAAACCGTACAGATGCTCCGATTATGGAAGTGCTATTAAGAAGATAAGTGTGACTGAGGGCAGAGGGCTTATCCCGGAGGACTGATCATGAATTTTAATTTAGTGTACCAGAGTGAAGGGGCAACGACCTCGGGAAAATTTTTCTTTGTAATTAAATTTTTCTTTGTATTTTTATTTTGATACTTGTGTCAAAATAAGACCGTCCCGGGTCCTTTAAATGGGCGTGACAAAGCATGATGAGCCGTTTAGATGAGGGCCACCATTGTAATAATTGATGTCTGTAATGGTCACTCTCTTTTCTGAGACTTTGCTTGAGCTTACCATCACGCGAGGTGAAGTTCTACTGACGTGTCCTCTATATAAAGGGTCTTCATGGATATTCATGTCGGATCGTTTACGATTGCAGCTTAATATGTTTTAGAGTAGTAGAAAGGTGAAAGTTGAAAAGCGGACCCCGGACTTCGAATCGAAAGTCTCGAATGTGACCGGAACTAGCGCGATGATGATGATTATAATGTTTTTAGAGTAGTTAAAGTTTCAGTTTGATGTGGTGAAGTCTTGCTAACGTTAGCGACCAAGGGCAATCGAATGCCCAGGGGAATTTAGTTTCTCACATCACGGATGAAAACCAAGCTGACGTGCGGTTTTAGTCGGTTCTAATTTGACGTAACCGCCCTCCCTGGGCGGAGTTTCCAAAGTGATTTTCGCATTAAAAAAAAGGGATTGTTTAATTCTATAGCAACACAGGCAAAGGTAACAATCGCCGTGCGGTTTTAGTCGATTTGCGCCCTACATACCCACCTTACTATTAGTTTTAACGAAGTGAAGCTCGTGCTCGAGGGAATTCCCGCATGTATGTTTATCACAGGTGCGGCGCCCTTTGATACCGATGGTCCTCATTTCAACTCGGTTCATAATAACACGAATGCTAGACTACATATTGATTATTAACCGTCGGTTTATTACTTTTATTGACGCAGACACGCCATTACTTGTCTTATCGGTATTATGAAGGTATGTATTACCTGTTAATTGTACTGTTGTTAGGCAATATGTAGTTTTCCATGTTGTGTGGTTCCCATTATAGTAGAAGGTTTTAAATTGCAGGAATTACAAGATAATATAATTAAGAATAGTCGCGTAGTTCCCGGCAGAGTAGAATTTGGGCCACCCCCTTGCGGTGTCGTACAAGGCGACTAAGGGATAGGGGTGTTTAACATTAGACAGCTATATACAGCCCAGGCTCAGCCTTAGATACATGGCTTGAATCAACAATAGTGCCCGGAATACGGCAATAGGCTCACCCCCTATTACGTGGGACCAAATACAATGATTGGTGAAATGTGGGTGTTAATTTCAGTCTGCCTAACCCACCGGGGATAAATGCGTGATTGTATGTATGTATGTATAGTTAAGAATTATCTTAGGATTCGGTGGTCTATTGGAAACGAACTTGCACAACTCACCTAACAATATGTTCATCAAAATCAATTCAGCCGTTTGGTAGTTCCGTAAACACATATGGACGAGTGGACATACAATACATTATATGGGTTAAACTTATTCCCATCTGGTAAATATTTAACGCTTTCGCGCGTAAACCACTGAAACAATTTTGATGAAATTTGGCACAGAGATAGATTATAGCTTAGGAAAGGATATAAACTGTGTTTGGTGACGATAACTTGCATACCTGCGAGCGGAGCCGCTGACAACAGCTAGTATGGTATAAATCGAAACCGTATTTTTCGGTTATCGGTCAGTTATAAATACTTTATTTAGAGGAAGTTATTGTTCCGATAGAAGTAAACAAACTATACCGGCCGGGCAGGGTAGGTACGTATTAGTCAGGCCATGATCAAAGCTCTGCTAAAAGCGTGCGATCAATCGCGTCAGTCGGGCGCGAAATAATATAAACTAAATAGTACATTGTACTACATATTGCGAACTACAAGTGCTACAGCTTCGTAGGTATTACTCTTGGTTCAGTGGTTATGATAGTGAACTATCTAAAAATTTGGATGCCGAAAATGGGTCCCAGGCTCCCAGGTTATGAAAGGATTCGGGTGTGACTTTTTCTTAAATTTTTTATACAGGACACATCAATTTGACTTCGCCTCGCCTGATGGTAAGCTGAAGGCAAAGTCTCTGAAAAGAGGGTCACCATTACAGACACGTATCATGTTACAATGGTGGCACTCAGCTTGACGGCCTCATCAGGTGCTTTTTCACGCCCCGCTTAAAGGACCCAGACTGGTGCTAATACGAAGATAAGAATTGTGTGAACAATGAGGAGAAATAATTATTCATGGAGGAATCCAAGCCCCTTCCACCATCGAACGACCAGGCCCACAGCGAAGTGCCTCCAATGCAACGTGGTCATTCCACTCATACGTACTAACTAAACGATTCGGCAATAAGTTCATCATGCGTACTGCTAATGAGTGGAATGCCTTAGCCGAATCTGGTTCCGAATAGCTACATTAGCTACTACTTAGGTGTCGTCAAGACTAGAGTGCTTAGGTTCTAGGCAAGCGTGACCATTGACCATATCTTTACTTACCAACAGGTGAGATTGTGATCAAACGCGAGCCTATCAACCATAAAACAAGGATGAAGAACTCGTGTGTGCGAAAATCTATGGAAAACGCTAGAAGAATGTAAAAAAAATATGTGACGGATTTATTTTTGCCACTATTGGGCGACTCTTTTTCTTTATCCTAGCGTTTATTCCCAGTCGCATCCGAAGCTTTCACCTCGGAGTCTGGGGTCCGCTTTACCAGTCTTCACTGCGGATTTGGCTAGATCTCGATATTTTCCGTGAAGCGGCTGTCATCTGACCTCCACAACCCAATGGTGACATTAGGCGATATCAAAGCATTGCAGCTAGACCCTTGTTGTTGGACTTTTTAGGGCTACAACTACCCGTAACGACTGCCATAGATGTTCGTATGGCAACCGGGACCGACGGCTTAACGTGCTCTCCGAGGTACGTAACGTACTCTACCGCTACTATAATGCCACCGATTACTATAACAACAACAGTTTAAACTAAATAAAATTCTCAGTGCAATTCATTGAGTAAAGCGGGAGTAATTTGGCTTTGAATTGCCTCTGTAGGAAGTCGTTTTCTATGTGCTAACTCCATGATTTAGGGACGTCAAACACAGTCACGTAGTACATAATATGTAAACAAACAATTTTGTTGTTATTAATTGTTTAGTTGAATGTTTATGTAAAACACGTTATTATGTTGTGGCACCAAAATATTAAAAATTGAACCATACTACTGGTAAAATTTACTGAACGTGTTAGAAAATGTTATTTTAGGGTTCATAATAATTACTAGTAAGCCCTTTTAAGCCACTTCAGGTGTAACATAATCACTCTACTGTCTTCAAGGGATTACAGAAATAAGAGGAAATGTTACGAATATGGACGGGTATTACACTGCCAACATTACTGATTTGTGCTACATAATACACGCTGTATCTTGAATTCTCTGATTATCTGGTATATCCTCAGTACAATACATTCAGCCATCAAACAAATGCAATATCACCGGTGTTCCAATTTTGAAACAAAGCCCAAAATCAATGAACTCGTTCGTTCATTGTGTCGTTGCACAGTGTAAGCTCTAAACATTAATCTTCTATCGGTAGTGTACACACATGGCTAATGGAACGCAAATGTTCAAAAATAGCGCGTTCGATGGCAGTGTTTATATTTCACACCGCAACCGCTAACTGCTAATGTTTGATGCTGTCCTGGTAATTTGTGCGCGTTGATACGAATTTATACAATGTTTTGTTTGTTCCTTTGTTTGGTCATTAGAAGTCTTTTCATTCAACTAATGTTGTCAACAACCATAGTCTACGACAGCGACATAAACTAAAGTTAATCGGATCAGTTAACAGATTACGAGTATAATGATGAAAAGCCTAACAATAAAGAAAATACCGAAGAGAACACTAAATAAAAGGTCACTAGGTATCAGGAAATCATCAAACATAATGGTGTACCTATAAAGCGAAACCTAGATACCACTTGTTGTTATAAACCAGCGTATTGGAATCTATGATGGATAATGAAAAAACTAAAGCGTCACCTAAGTATGGATATTGTTTAATAAGCGTTCTTAATTTCACCCTCAAGCTAAAGGTTGTGGTTAAAAATAGCTCAATTACTTAACCGTTATCGATTTTAATTAACTGCCTCAGTGTTCAAAGCCTTTTTATGTAGTGTCTTGTGTCATAAAATTAACTTGAAGTTTATGCTGAACATTTTTGTTGTTGAGAGTTCAATAACACGGTAGGTACTAGGACCTCATAAGAGAATCAGAAACTAGCTTAACTAGTTAAAAAACAATGGTTAAAGTCGGTCGAAAGTTAGTTACGCGAATATGACTTGCAATAAATTAGTTATAACTCATAACTCATTTATTCTTAAGGATAATCTTTACACGTCAACAAGTTTGTCATAATATTCCATGAAGTCTTTTGTCAAGCATACTCTAAAAAATTAAAAAATTGAAAATGTAAAAATATCACAATATTATATATCAATAGTTAATGAACTTTAACGAATTCTATAGCAATTTATCGTAGTTTCTCCTCATAGTCTCCCCGTGACCATGGGTGCTGAAAGTGTAAATACAAAATACCAAATAAATTACGATAGAATGTATTGAAAATAGTTTTATTTCAAGAAATGGTTAAGTTAAGGTTAAGTCACCATAAGAAGGTGACAAAATGTTTGTAGTCGAAACTATCGAGGTATGACGCAAATAAAGGTGTTTACACACGAGGCGCGGCCTGCCAATAGACTCCATTACAGCCCTCAGCCCTTCAGACTGTTTGCAGAAATAAATTGATGTGGAGGTATTATAGGTACAAGTGAGTACGTACTGTCGTTACTGTGGCACTTTCTCTATAATTTTCTTCTACCCTTATAGTTATAATATCAGTTGCAGTATCTTCTCTTTAAACCCTATGGATAGGTACTCCTCGGTTATGTCGGACTCGAACTGAATAAAACCGCACGCGGTCTTAGGTCTCAAATGCCGAGGTATTAGGCGGAAGCATTTTCCTCACACCCCGATGTACGCGGTATAATTTTTTATCATCATGATTTATGCATTTTGGAAGACGAGAGATGAATTCGATCATTATATCTTTGTTTTATCGTTTTATTTTCTATTTTGATCAACAAAAGAAAAAGAATCTATTACGTGACGTCCTTTGATGACTGTGAAACTTAATTAAAATTGAATTGTGAGATCTTAGAATTCCGGTCTTGTCCCTTTGAGTACCTTGAAACAGAAAACTTGATAAAACAGGGCGGTCTTCCGTTGGCTGAGCGCATGGATTGTATTTGGTCTGCTTCTCATCTTAATAAGTTTGAGGAACACACTTTTCAAAACCACTTTCAATAATGATTATAGTCGAATTTTGACGCTAAATGCTTTGGAATCTTTAGTTTCAAGCCGTAGAATTGTCATGCAATATACATTCGAAGTTGCGTACCAATATCATGATACCAAGAACCGCGTATATTTCACAATCGGGGTCAAAGACAATACGTACCTAATAGTTCGTTCCCTTTATAGAAAGGTATTCGAAGTAACCATATAGAAAAACATGAACAAGAGCGTTATTCGTTCGTATTTTATTCTAGTCCGAAATTTCGGATATACGGACTACGTTTTATGGTAGATTTGTATCTATATTACTATTAGAATTATCGGGATATTTACTAAGTAGGTATTGTTTGGACTTTCCGATATTTTGGCGCTGTTGCAAGCACCATGATCACGGAGGAACTAATAGTAATGTTGCTGCTTCGATAGCTTGTATTGGTGGGCGTTAGTGTAAATTCCAAACACAGGAGCTGGTTTTACATTTATTTTACTGGATCAATTTGTAACATGCGTCCGTTCGGTACAAGGTTTGCAGGAAAAGGGGAGATCTGTGTTGCCATTACACAAAGTTAAAAGAAATACTAAAAATTAAAAATTAAGTAGGTAGTTTTGGTGTTGCTATCCGCAACAGTAATGTGAATGACTATGATAGTTCAAATACCTATATCGTATCTATAGTCCTACTAATATTATAAACGCGAAAGTTTGTGAGTATGTAAGGATGTATGTGAGGATGTTTGTTACTCTTTCAAATAAAAACTACTCAATGGATTTTAACGAAGCTTTACAATAGTATAGCTTATCCATCAGAATAACACATAGACTACATATCAGCGACGACGGGATCAGAATTCCACGCAGCCGGTGCTGTGGGCAACAGCTAGTTTATCATAAACAAATACTGTTCTAAACTAGATAGCAAACAGTTATTGTGTTGAGTCTAGACAGGCGATCATCCTAGTTCGACGCTATCAACGCTCCAGCGGAAGCTGTCAGTCTTCAGCCAGTGCCACAGAATTAACAATAGTATTTCAAATAGTTTCATCTTCCGAACAGCTGTTAAATGAATAACTACTTTTGGCACAACGTAATAAGGTGCTATTTAGTTCGCACAGCTATGTGCTATATCCGCGGGTTATAGTGTTGTATGTTCATTAAAGTTAAAACCTCTCATATCCTACACAGAATAACACGTGTAGGACTTAGATGTCACCCACATACGGTGTAGAATATTCCATCAAGAACCATTCGGCTCTTCCTTTTTTTGCCGCACCATTAAGTCCTGGAATTCCTTACCAGTTCACGTGTTTCCCTCTTCCTACAGTCCCGGGTCCTTTAAGCGGGGCGTGAAAAAGCATCTGATGAGGCCGTCAAGCTGAGTGCCACCATTGTAACATGGTACGTGTCTGTGATCGCCATATTTAAAAAAAAGTTTGTTTCTGTCTTCAAACTCATTGAATCCGCGAATATTACACGAATATTGCTTTACGAATCTGTCTTTAAACATAATAACAGTTAATCTTGACATCCATAAACGTACTTTATAATCCTGAATAAAGATATTTGAGTGAATCTGACAAGCAATTGAAAACATGAAATAAACTTTTTTAGATGAAAAGCTCTTTCAAGTGTGACAGCAAATTTATCTCGTTGCCAGGGTTACCGTGCTCAATCGGCGTTCTCCCGAAACCCGACGCGTAGTTACGTGATTGATGGGAAATTTGATACCACACTCGCATTTAATTGGGAGATAGATAAGGAGCTGTGTTCACTGCTAATTACGTTTCGGGAGAATGGGAATTGAGAGATTGCGCCTAATTATTTTATGCATAGGTAATATTGGCCGGAGCCCTAACTTTACTGTACCACAGTAAGGTTTTTAAGAAGGGTATTAGAAGGTTGTTATTGGCTAGTGTTGCACGCGTCCATAAGTCACGGTAACCACTTTCCATCAGGAGGGCCGTGTGCTTGTCTGCCACCTAATTGGTATAAAAATAGTAGTATCTTAATATTAGATAAAGTTTTTATTTTTTTTAATATTCTAAGACATACTATCAGCTATCTAGAGTCTAACCATAGTAATTATCGATTTAGACTGGAAAAAATGAACGTCCAAGATGGGACTTGAACCCGCGAACAGACCCTTACAAGGGGAATGCTCTGACTAACTGAGCTATAAGGACCACGTCTTGGACATACATGCAGTCTTTGTGTGCGAAATAGCTTGCAATATTAGATTCTAGAATGCGGAGAAACATACTTAAGTTCATTTTCTGATAAGGTACCACATCCGGACCCACATTTATGCATATAAATATTTTTACTGAGTGAGAATCGAACTCACATCCTCTGACAAAGCCGTCGAACATTCCACCACTACGCGACACAGGCATTAAGTAGCATATAAAGTCGTGTTTTCCAGTATGAAACACAAGGTGACCTGCGCAATGTATGTACTCGTGTTTAAGTAGGTACAATTGTACACAGCTTTGTTATATGTTCGTCTTTATCCGCTATTTCCATCTGATGTTGACGGGTACACGCACTAAATCACCGCAGTCCGATCTAAGGCCGCGTGTCTAGTGGAGCGGTGCGAAGAGAGAAATTTTACTTACGCACATAATCGTGGAAAAAAGGCAAAGATGATTCTATGTCCTACCTATACTAGGTCGAGTGCACGTAACTAAAAGTTTAGTTATTCAGATAAGGTTGATTCTCCTTCGTTTTCGCTTAACAGTTGTCATCCGTACAATTTTTATCTTTGTAATTAAGCGACTATTTATACAAAGCGAATGATCTATTCATTGAAATAATTTAATTGACAAATATCAAAAAAATAAACGCATAAATGAGGGGTAGTCACAGTTTGTGTTTAATTTTATTTTATGCCGAAAAACCAATATGACTTCACCATGGTTGATAGTAAGCTGCAAGTGAAGTCTAAAAAAATAAAGTCACAGAAGTAGCAGAAGATCGTGAAGTGTGTGCCTAGGAATCTTAGGGACAGATTTTGCCTTTTTTTTTTTTTCAGAGAATTTGCCTTCAGCTTACCATCAGGCGAGGCGAAGTCAAATTGACATGTTCTATATAAAAAATAAAAAAAATGGCGCGTTGTTCTGCTCTGCCTACCTTGGAGAAAGAAAAACATGATCTTATTATACCTATTACATGTATGTCACTGAAAAAAGGTCAAACTCGTTGCGCGCTCCGCTTCTTTGTATCACCAACCTTACTTTTTATGAAAACCTACAAACATATCTATAGTTCCCTCGCTAATAAATATAAAGTATTGTTATTTTTACCCGAGTATGTAATCGCTTTACGTTCCTAAGCGTTCATTAACGTTACTCAAATAGTTTTTTTCTTAATTTATGACTCCTTATTACCTACTTAGATTTAAACGATTCAATCGATATTGTACAGAATGTGGTTTTCATGAGCGTTTTTTGCTGTTAGACAGATACTTTGCATAGATTTAGGATATTACGGCAGCGATTTCAAATAATAGTAAGAGGCATCAAACTTTTATAGTTGTTATTTAATTTTTAAATTTACAGCACTGCGGTTAATTTAATCCATACTCTAATTATAAATGCGAAAGTAACTCTGTCTGTCTTTCTGGCTATCGGTCTGTTCCCTGGGTCTGCCGGGGTGCGAGGGATATGGCTACGACAACCTCACCTCCGGCAACCGACGGCCCACAGACGGCGTGCGTTTTAGTCGGTTCGAGTTCGATATAACCTCCTCCTCCGGCTCCGGCGGGGGAGGTATCCGTGGGGATTTTTCACACGTTAAAAAAAAAAAGGTCTGTCTGTCAGCTGTCACGCCTAAACCACTGAACTGATTTTGTTGAAATTTAGTATAGAGATATAATATTAGACCTTAGAAAACACATAGGCTATGTTTGGCCGCGATCACTAGTATTTGATAAATGAAACGGAAAGAGCTAATTTTCTACCAGAGTCCCAATATGGTAAAAGCCACGTTTAAGGGTCTTCAAAAAAATATTTCATTGTGTATTTATCGAAAAAAATTCTGTGCGAAACCAGGCCTGGTTACTTAGTAATGATTTTTTTTAAATATTTGGTCTGTCAATTGACTGCACTTCGCTAGATGGTAAAAAGCTGAGGTGCAGTCCAGAAGAAACGGACCACCATTTCTGATGCTATTGACATAAAAATGATGGTACCTAACTTGACGGCATAGATAGATGCATTTTCACGTTCCGCTTGAAGGACCCGAGACTGAAGGAAGAAGAAATGGCAAACACGTGCGCGGCAATATTTCGTAACGTATTTAATGAAGAAATTTTCAATAAATATTCTGTCGTATCTTGCAGGGTTTACTTATCTTAAAATACCGCGTTCTGAACGATAATATACAATAGAATTTCCCATTGTCCCCTACACACCATTTTCCTTTCCCATTGACGTCATTGCTATGGGGTTTTATTCCAACGATAACAGGAAAATAGGAGAATTGTTATGGTAAAATGTATTTTTTCGTTTATTTGATAGTTTGTGCTTAAGTTTGCGTTTCCTGAGATACTAGTATGGATGCCGGGTCAAGTGCTACACTGAGATTTTCCATAAATAAACTCATAAAGTGCTCCATTGACGGCAATGGGTGCACGTACTAGCTATCGAACCAAACAAAATATAGTTGACTAAAAGTAGGTGTCTCTCTGGTGCTCTTTGCCTTCGCGCTATTTATGTATTCTATCATAGTCCCGGTTACATTCAGCGCTCGTACTTACTTTGGAGCCTGCGATCATGACTTTTGCGAGAGCAACTGCTGCACTGGAGAGTTTTTACTCTCACTTGGGCGGAGGAGGGGCAACTTTAAGAAGAACAGGAGTTACTCAATATAAACTAACAACACAGTTAATACCCCGGTGACTGTTACACTATTAATGTGAATGGCCATGTCAATCTCAAATCATATATTTGAGAGGAAAGCCTTAATGAATAAGTGCATATATACATACATATAATCAAGCCTTATGCCCGGAGGGTTAGGCAGAGGTGAATTAACACCCACATTTTACCAAACATTGTATTCGATCCCACGTAATAGGGGGTGAGCCTATTACCGTATTCCGGGCACTTACTAATTAATAAGTACAAATCTTTAAAAAGGTATTCCCTCTCATTTTATATCTAAAGCGATGACCTACAGCAGTTATCTTGTGATCTAGGTATTTAATTTGCTTTTTCTTACATTTTAACAACGGAACAGTAATCAAAAAGTTAAACAAATATACACAAAACAGTTTTATTTTATCGGTATTTGTGCTTTACGATGTATCATGCGGTCGTTATTTGTAGATATTAGGAGTGTAAACGCGTCGATTTTGGCAACGGATTTGGCCAAGTTAGAGAATACGGAATTGTACCTGTTGAATCTTACATTGTTTGGCTTGTCGGCAGCCTTGTGGAGAACTATTCTAAGCGGCTTAACAACTGATCAATATCGAATTGAATTACTCATGAGCTGTCTTCTTCAAAACGTGGAGATTATTGGCCTCGTTGTCATTTTACATTGTGAGACACTTTTGAATACAAGTTAGGTGGCAGACAAGCCCACGGCTCACTTGGTAGAAAGTGGTTACCGTGGCCTATGGACGAGTGCAACACCAGGGGAGTCACACTCGTGCTGCCGACCCTGTAAGAACAAAGAGTTTCTGTGCCGTCAGTGCAAAAGACAAAACAGGACAATTCTTTGGTCTTCCCACTGACAGCACAAGAACTCTCTAGTGAGCTCACCAAACTCACCGCCACTAAATACTGGGTTCTGACCATGGTTATGACCATGGTATTCTGTAGGGCGGAGGTACTTCCCCAGTCGGACTGCTCAATTGAGACGGGAATCCGCCGAGATTTACTAATAAGACTTATTAGAGAAGTAGGGAAGAAAAAGCCTCAATTCTGATAAGTTAAACGTCAGTTGTTCCTATAGAAGTCAAGGAGAGAATGACTAGGAGAGCAGACACTACGTGCTAGATTAGGACGCATCTGAAATTAGTGCAGATGAACAAAAACCACATCCACATACTATTGTAATAAACCATAGACAATGGAGATCAGTGTAATAAACACATCAGGATATCTTCTCAATTCGTATATTAATCAATTATATACAATTACATGTAGGTACACTTCATAATTCTCATCATAATCATCTCCAAATTCCACGAGCGCCCACAATGTAATCCCGCCAAATTTCTCGCCATAGAGTATATTCACTTTTTCAGCCGTGCGCCACCGACAACTCCTATACCGCCTCTTTCGATCACCTCAAGTTGTCAGTGTTGCCGGCACAGTAAATTCATTGTAAATTCATCAATTATACAAAATATAATTTTATTTATTATATTATTAACTAAACCTTGCACTATTCAACTAGTTACGACCATTGTTAGATGGCCTTAGCGGTATAACAGATATATCATATCAAGCGATGTTAAGTGACACGTCCCGCGTCACTTTATTTAGGACGCATCTGTACGGCCGCGGAGTCGAACTGACGCTGATTTATCGTCTCGCATTCAGGAGAGGAAGGTTGCTTGATCGATGGTTACACGATGAGCCTGTGCCATTTCAACTATCATATTTTGTGTTCATATTTTGTATGTTACTACTAACATCGTATATAATAAACCTGTTTCAAATCACTCTTAATGACAGAATTAGTTCTTTTTCAGCATTTATGGGTTAGCTCCATCTTTTGGTCCATGCTTAAAACAGAATCATCAAATTCATATTCAAATTCAAATCATTTATTTGCATAATAATACATGCGAGAAGCAGATGGTCACTAACATCAAAATTAATTGACAATTGTCGAAGTTATATATCTCTTATCTCCGGTTCTACTCAACCGATTGCAATTAAACAAATGTAACATTTTAAGTCTGAAAAAAACGCATCAAAATCCGTTCAGTAGTTTTTGCGTCCATCGCGAATAAACATTTCCAATGTCCAATTATATAATAGTATAGATGAGATATATAGTTAGTAGTAGGTACAGATAGATTCAGTCAAATTGAGAAACTACCATGATGCGATATAGTGTTACGTATGTGCACACTACTATACTCGTATTCTTTTCTTCAGGATCTCCTCTCACCTTGGCAGGAATTCCATTAAATGATGATAAATAACTATTTAATAGGTAACCAACATAGAACCAAAATTATCGACATGACTCGCAGATTATGCAAGCTAAAGTGGCAGTTGGCTGGCATCTGTCGTAGGGCTGATGGCTGTTGGAGCAGACGAGTCCTAGAGGTGACTGGAACAGACTGAATGCGTAAGGGGGAGGATCGGCAGATGTGGCACACATTGGGAGAGGCCTATGTCCAGCAGTGAACTGCTATTAGCTTATTGATTAATTGATTAATTGAGATAACTACTTACTCTTTAGTTTACAGGAGTTCCAACATTTCTTAATGTCTGAGCTAAATAAATTATCGTTCAAATAATCCATATCTGCCGCTTTACGATGAAATAAATCATTTGATAGCATCATTATGTTCCGTTTTAGTCTTGCCAGTCCCATATATACGGAACAATCAAATAAAGACCGCCATGAATCGGTTCATAATTGTCGCGTACCTCGCACGATAGACTCTTTACTAGCCAAGCTACTGAGAGAAATAAAGCCAGTAGCCTATCCTATAAATCCTATAAACTCTGAATATTAACCACTTTAAAGCAATATTGATCAAACGCCACGTGGTTCTCGGCAGAGAAGAATTTGGGCCACCCCATTTCCTCCCATGCGGTTTCGTACAATGCGACTAAGGGACAGGGCTGTATAAAATCAGACAGATATATACAGCCCAGACTCAGCCTCAGATACGTGGCTCGAGTCAACAATAGTGCCCGGAATACGGCAATAAGCTCACCTCCTATTACGTGGGGCCTAATACAATGATTGGTGAAATGTGGGTGTTAATTCACCTCTGCCTAACCCTCCGGGGATAAAGGCGTGATTATCTGTATGTATGTAAAGCAATATAGATGAAACTTCAGCTAGTAGAACGCACAATTAGGTTAACAACAAATTATACCGATTGGTTCCATATGACACAACGTATGGGCCGTAAAGTGCTATGTTGCGCGCGCGTTCATCCGGCTATGGCCCATGAAACAACATTACGATTTGTTTATTGCGCAGATTCCAAATTTTATGACTCATAGCATTGTGTTCGATGTATAGGCAGATCTGCGTTTGTCGGCAGATACGCGGGCTTGTTGGAGTGGGCATCAGGCATGTTTGATGTGATCGCGATGTTTTTGTTTATTTCGCGGAAAGGTTTATGATTTTTGGGTTTAAGAACCTTTTCCGCTAAAGTTCTTGGTCGAAAAAAGACGATATAAAATCCAAGGTCCTTAAATTTTGTTATCATGGAAACTTTGTCGTCAAACTAAATAATACGTAATAAAAATCATATCACTCTAAACATTGAGGTTACTGGTTTTATTTTGAGAGAATAATAAGCTCACAACTGAATATCGGATTTAAATCTCACATAAACACAAAAAATAAATAATCTATTCATTGCAGCATGCACTAGAACCCTAAATATCGGGTCATTCGTCAACTCACTGAAACAAAACTCTCTAAATTCCGCGGGTTGACACCTTCGATTTCATGATATTATTGCAGCGCCGTACAGTGAAGACGAGTGTTGCTTCTGTATGTGCGGTTACAGATTCTATTGCCAGGGCGGGAAGATGTGTTGTGGAGTCTTTTGATTAAGAAATTCTTAGCAGCAAGGAATAGAACTAATACTGTCGCAAGTATACACGAATATCAGCAACCATAACTGCTGAAAGGTACGTCCGAAACGTCAGGCTAAATGTAAAATAATATCAAATAAATCGCGATAGAATCCGTTAAAAGTGGTTTTTATTTCAATGAATAGGATGAAGTTCCCGGCTGACAACAATAGACTCGTACCTTATTTTTTTTTTTTTTATATAGGACACGTCAATTTGACTTCGCTTTGCCTGATGGTAAGCTGAGGGCAAAGTCTTGGAAAGAGGGTCACCATTATAGACACGTACCATGCTACAAATGGTGGTACTCAGCTTGACGGCCTCATCAGATGCTTTTTCACGCCCCGCTTAAAGGACCCGGGACTGTAGGAGGAGGGAAACACGTGAGCTGGTAAATAATTCCAGGTCTTAATTGTGCGGCACAAGAAAGAGTCACCGAACCGCTTGGTTCTTGATGGAATTTACAATAATAGTGTTATATCAATGTTAATACATCAGAACCTTCTCCCCTAAAACAACAAAGATCAGCTATAAAAAATACTGCCATCAATATCGTTGTTTTGAAAACGTTTCAGTATCATCGCAAACAAAAGCCTTTTACCAAACGAGGCTTTGTACAAACACTACCGACAACATGTTTGACAACGTCCCTTATCGGGCACTACAGGCCTGATGAGTTGCTGTATCCTTTGTCGAATGTGCACCACATGGGTAGCTAACGACCGCTCGGGATCACACAGTTTGGTTGGTGGATAGAAATGTATTTGTGTACAACGATGTATCTTTGCGTAAAGCTGTCGGTATAAGGCTGGGTATACAAAATACTAAAGATATTTACTGTCGTGTACAGTCAACAGGTCTCGGGTTCGATCCCAGGTTTTACCATGGCACACACCAATGACTTTTCGATGCTTTTCGAAGTTATGTGTGTATTTATCGCAGGTTTATAAGTGCCCGGTTAATGGCAATAGGCTCGCCACCTATTACATTGGGACCTAAACATAAACGGCGAAATGTGGGTGCTAGCACCTCTGCCTACCCCTTCGGGGATATAGACGTGAGTTTATGTTATGCAAAGATATTATATATAAAAAGAAGTAGATACGTTATTGCGCGAAAATCGTGAAGATTCGAAAACGAGTCAATTGGAACGTTTGCCTCTAGTACCGCGTGCCGAGCGGCGCCGGCCGGACGTTGAGCGGAAGCATCAGTGACTTATAAAAATAACGAAAATGCCATCGTATGTTTATAGACACTGCACGAACTATTACTCTAAAGTTAATACATCAAAAGGGATTTCTTATCACATGGAAATAATACAATATTTCGACTGATAAAGACAAAATTTCTGACTTTCATAATATTCAAGTTAAAATTGTCAGCACGAAAATAAAAAAAGACAGTATGATATAATTTGGTGCGTGAGCGACAAGGACGTGTGTGATCCGAACATAGATTAAAGTACAGATGAGAATATCGTAGGCATTAAACTCACTACATACTACCTCCCAGTTTTAATTTGTTGTTTTTTATAATTGCCTACTAATACTATGTGGTTCAAGTAAGTAAATAAGTGCGAACTTCACTTCACTGGCAAGTATCTACTTAGGTAAGTACCTACTTGTTAAAATTTGTAGGTACTATTGGCAGCAACAAAATAATGAAATATAATAAACATACCTAGCTTTTTTATACTTAACTAGCTGCCCCGGCGAACTTCGTACCGCCATATTTTCGGCCCGCGTGGTATTCAAATCCCGTTCCCGCTTCACCCTTATCACTTCACTTAGGGGTTTGAAAAATAGATGTTGGCCGATTCTCAGACCTACTCAATATGCTCACAAAATTTCATGAGAATCGGTCAAGCCGTTTCGGAGGAGTACGGGAACGAACATTGTGACACAAGAATTTTATATATAAGAAGATACAATAACAATGACAAACAAACATCTTTGTCTAAACAAAATTACGCAATTATCTCAAACTTCACTTTACTGGCAAGTACCTACTTAGGTACTTGTTAAAACTGTACTAGGTATTGACAGCAACAAAATAATGAAATTTAAAAATTATACCTAGCTTTTTTATAATACATTAACAAAGTTAAACAAACATCTTTGTCTAAACAAAATTAGGCAATAACCTCAATTCAGAGAGCTCTGTACCTTCTTTTTCAATAATTTTGTTAGCCTATGTCACCGACTAGCAACCGCACTGTGATTGGTACATTGTTATCATTAAAGTCCAAGTGACAAACAATAGCTTTCTTCTTCTTTTATATTGTATTTTTCATGTCATCTCTTTTCAATCCATTGGTTATGTAGGGAAGTGTAGATGAATTAAAAATGTGTGTGTGTGAGTTCGGCACATTTTTCTACGTTGATTTGTAAGCATATGACATGTCTATGTTATGAAATGTCTTTGATGTTATGTTATGTTATGTACAGTAAACGATAAAAGTACAGAACGAACAAATATAATGATATAGTTCTGGAAATATATTTTGTAAAGTCCGACCAATAAAATAAAAAACCCGTACTGGGGGCGCCAAAAACACTATGATTATGACAACACCAAGTATAGTGATACACATGTAAAATGCCAAGTGTATAAATATTTTTTCAACACACTTGCTTATGAACAGGCTTTTATTTCCCCGCAATTAAGCACGGAATGACACCTAATATAAAACTGTGACTTTTTCATTGCTTCTTCTTCCTCCTAGCGTTATTCCCAGTCGCATCCGAAGCTTTCAGCTTGGAGTCTGGGGTCCGCTTTTACCAGTCATAGCTACAGATTTGGCTAGACCTCGATATTTTCCGTGAAGCGATTGCCACCTGACCTCCACGACCCAATGTTAACATTAGGTGATATCGAAGCTTTGCAGCTAGACCGTTGTTTTGCTGGGGTCAGCTAGTAATTAATAAAAAAATACAAAGCAAACGTTCTAATTTTTCAGAATTGATGGCATCTAAATTTGAACCTTATCGTAAAGTAATAAAGCCTGTTTAAAACGCACAATCAAATTTATAGTTCTCTCATTAGTTTTTACATTTAGACTGGATAATAATAATACTCGGTTTATTGTAACTAAACGTATTAATCTATACTAATATTATAAAGCTGAAGAGTTTGTTTGTTTATTTGGTTGAAAGCCCTAATCTCAGAAACTACTAGTTCATGTTGAAAAATTCAATTAAATTCAGTTCAATTCATTTAATCATATTAAAATTCGAATAACTTCTTAATTTGTTGACAGTAAATACCAATACTATTAACCGAAATCACTAATATTCCCCCTACCCCTCTAGCTAAGCTATTTGTTTTTTAAGGGTAGATTCACACTGATAGTGTGCACCAGCATATAATCGACCTCTTAGTCAAAAGTCCAATGCCTTAGTCACTAGACGACCTGAATTATTATACAGCAAAATGTTACTCAACAGTCTATGCGATCAATAAAACTTACCGACGCAGAAATAATTAAACGCACTAATGAGTTGCAGCATATACATTGAATATAAACTATGTTGAGCTCACTGTCAAACACCCGTAAAACGCGTAATGCAGCGCGCAGCGTTCGTTAGCCCCAGGGTTGTCACACAATCTCGACATAAAAGGCGAACCTTTTAATATTTAGCATGATTAAATATTAATATCTGGGGATTATGTCGGATACGAGTATGGAGAATTAGCTGGTTATAACGCGAATCTCAACTAAGTTGGTGGACTAAGGACTTTATTTATGTTGAACTTTTGAACACACGCCCTGTGATCCCCCAAGGGTTTGGCCGAGGCGTATTGTATGCCATATTTTATCAGTTCGGCGTAATAGGGTATGGGTCTATTGTTACTTTACGTTGGGATTAAAAGATAGGGAAATTATATTGAAAGGGAAAGATAAAAGGTAAAGTATAAACAATTTTACGGAAGGCTTTAAAGTTTAACAGATTTTATGATGTAAGAATTTATACTAATAGCACTTTAGAAAGAACTCGTGGAGTAGTATAGGGTCATCCCATCTCTTCCCGTGGGTGTTGTAGTAGATGACTTAGGGATAGGGCTGTTCTCCATCCGCCTGTAAACATATTCACATTCGTTCTTCTCCTACTTCACGTATATTACAAAATCTTGACTGCCTCTGTGGCGTAGCGGTAGTGAACGCGGCCGCTACGCAGGAGGCGCGGGTTCGATCCCCGCTCAGTGCAAATATTTGTGTGCATGAAATATGAATATTTGCATTGGTCTGGGTGTTTCCATGTATAATATGTATGTATTTACAAAAAAAAAATGTATCTAAGTATGTTTATCCGCATTCTAGAACCCATAACACAAGCTAGTTAAGCTATGCTTACTTTGGGTCTAGATAGCGTTGTGTAGAATGTTCTACAATATATTACGAAAATGCTTAAATCGTTATTACTCTATACTATAAAATTACAACAGACGTTAAGTTAATAATATTATGCTTTAACTTACACAACTTTCCCATTATTTTCTAGAAACTATATAATTATATAAACAGAAAGTATAACGAATATATTTTTTACAATACCATATTTTGAAGTTGTGACAGCCCTAAGCATTAATGAAGTATGTCAATGCATTCCGGCGCAGGTCGCCCATGATTTACAGCGATGCTTTTACGATGTTTTTTTTTTCAAGTACCAACTCATGGCAGGTGGCAAATAAGTCATCAAAATTCAAATAGATAGCAGTTACAAAATAGCACTCTGACCGAGTTACGCTCTCGTAATATCGCTGGATTCAATTTATAATATGGATCAGTACAATCTTAATTGGTTTTGAATGAAGTCAGAATAATATCCATATCATAAATGCGAAAGTAGCTATGTCTGTCTGTCTGTTAGTCTATCTGTTACGCTTTCACCTAAGCCACTGAACCGATTTTGATGAAATTGGATACAGAGATAATTAGATTAGACCTTGGGAAAGGAAAGGACATAGGCTATGTTTGGTCGCGATAAACGACATCCACGCGGGCGGAGCCGCGGGCAACAGCTAGTTACATTATATTTATGTTGATATAGAGTGACTGGTACAAAGAGAAACAAGTACGGGTGGAACACAGGTAGTTCAACCGTCACTTCATCACTTCATCACTATCACTACATATTATATAAAATTAATTATTAAAAAATAAAAAAACCCGACTGCTGTCTAAAAGATTGAAACAAGCTTGATAGCAGGCGGTACCCATTTGCCAATCATAAACCGAAAGAAATTTAATGGGTACCGCCTGCTATCAAGCTTGTTTCAATCTTTTAGACAGCAGTCGGGTTTTTTTATTTTTTAATAATTAATTTTATTTTAAACTTTTTAGTTAGGATATGACATCTATATATTTTTGTAATCTCCTTTTAATTCTCTTCATTTTGATACCCTACTCGATAAATTTGAATGAAAAAAAATTTTTGCCAACACATATTTTAGCATCAAAAATCTACCGTATAGTTTTTGTTGGAATTTTATGTACCCTATGACACTCGGGAGATGAATACCTTTCATTTGAGACCCTATTCATCAAAATCCGTCCAGGCGTTAGGCCTGTAGAGGGGAACAAAGAAAACTACATACACACATAGACACATACATACATACATACGCGCGAAACACATTACCCTCTCGCTGGCGCAGTCGGGTAAAAACAAAGTCGCTGTCGCTGTCTGTCCGTCCCTATATGTATACTTAAATCTTCAAAAGTACTCAACGAATTTTGAAGCGGTTTTTTTAATAGAGAGAGTGATTCAAGAGGAAGGTTTATATGTATAAAACATGCATAATATTGTACAGAAATACTGATAAATTTGAAGATATGCAGCGGGAACGGGATCAGAAAATATGGCGGTACGAAGTTCGCCGGGTCAGCTAGTATAATATAAAACATCAATTGTACAACAACGTGGCCGCGATGTTACTGTGGGGCTTGGCTTTGTATAAGCACCAATTTTATTGCACCACAGGCTGTACTAACATGGCTTAGCACTAGCGTCGCGGGGCTAATTACGAAGAAGTGACCTTCGGGTGACCTGTATGTATTAGGTACACCTATGTATAATGTACTGTGACACTTATAATGTTCTACTATATATTCTTATTAATTCTCGCAATTGGTGGGATATTGCGCGATGTCGGTGAAACCTTCTTATTTTAGAAAGACTACGGTCTACTTAGGTCCTATTTAAGCTAGTTGGACTTTACACGCATATTTGCATGAGTTCAACTGCTCAAATAAATAAAACTCCTAAACAAGAACGATTACGACGTCAATACTTTCTTGAAAATTGCTATGTGTTGCTATGGGTGATATGCGTGCTAATGGTCTCACTACCATGGACGCCCAAGATCGTGCGAAGTGGAGAAGGAAGAGCCGGAAGGCGGACCCTGAGCTCCGAGGTCATCTTGGCCACGGATGCAATCAGGAGAATACGTCTATATGCAGATGATGATGATTTTCTTGAAAATTGTTTTAGTGCCCTTCTAAACGGGCCATGTTTTTCTGCAATATGTGGCTGCTCTATAGGCAACTGATTGCCCGGCAATCTCAAAATTTTGACATGTCATTTGATTTTGACAGATCGGGACTGAATTTAGAATAGATTATTTAAAGAACCGATCCTCAATACTGACCTTCCAAGCAGACTGGGTACGTGCAAGTCGATAGTCGTAGGTATACGTGAGAAGGCGTTCCGACGTACGAATATAATCCAAATTTATTAAGATTTGAACCCAAGATACTGTCGCTACCGTAAAAGTTAAGGCAAACCAAACCAAAAAAACAAATAAGTAGAACAGGATAACGGAGCCCGACTCCAAAACACAAGAGTTGGATACTACTAGGATTGACACTACATAGGTACTGACTGAATAAACGGGCAATTTCATTATATACTACATACTCAAGTAGATAAAGAAAGGCTAAACACGTGCTGCCACGTTAACCGAGACACGTCATCGTAAGCTCGACTATCGATAAGAAATCTACGGAAATATGCATGATGTAACAAGCGAACTTTCGTCTAAAATGCAGTCTAAATGGTGTTCTTTTTTATATATGGTCCGCCATTTGACTGCACTCGCTCTATGATGAATGATGAGAAGATACTGACCACCATTTCTGATGCTATTGCCCTTAAAATAGTGGTTCCTAACTTGACGGCCTTGATAGATGATTTTTCACGCCCCGTTTGAAGACCCGGGACTGCAGGAAGAGGGAAACACGTGCGCGGGCAGAGCATTGCAGCTCTTTATCGTGCGGCAGAGGAAGGGGGCCTCATGAACCCCAAATAATTGGTACTACGAGTATTGTTATTACTGTAATTGATTATCCTACTAATATTATAAACGGCGGACCCTGAGCTCCGAGGTCATCTTGGCCACGGATGCAATCAGGATAATGCGTCTACATGAGGATGATGATGACTAATATTATAAACGCGAAAGTTTATTAGTATGGATGGATGGATGAATAGATATGATACACTTTTACTTAAGGACTACTGAATGCATTTTAATGATACTTTACAATAATATAGCTTATACATCAGAATAACACAGTCTATATATCAGCGATGAACGGAATCAGAATTTCACGCGAGCAGAGTCGCGGGTAACAACTAGTTATAATACAATTATTTTAAATCATACATACATACATACATACATACATACATACATACATACATACATACATACATACATACACACATACATACATACATACATACATATATACATACATACATACATACATACATACATACATACATACATACATACATACATACATACATAGGTACATACATACATACATACATACATACATACAATTACTCACGCCTGTAAATCCGCGAAGGAGTAGGCAGAGGTGTATTATTTAACACCCACATTTCGCCAAAAATGATTTTCGGTACCACGTAATAGGGGGCGAGCCTATTGCCGTCTAGCGGGCATTTTGTCATGGACTGTATGTTTACTGTCGGATGGAGAACTGCCCTATCCCTTAGTCGCCTTATACGACACCCACAGGAAGAGATAGGGTGGCCCTGTTCTACTGCACCGGGAACCAACACGGCAATTCTAAATCACTGATTTAAGAAACGGTTACGCACATTGTTAATTCGTCCATGCTATCGTATAATTCTACAAAATGTTAGAACTATTTTTATTACAAACTTAATCTTTTCCGCCACGGGTATTAATGGCCAACCTTGACTCTGTTTGCCAATCCAATCGCAATCAAATAACAATTCAGTGAGAGATAAACAAACAAACAGACCCACTCACGAATCTCACCGCACATCTATAAAACTTATTGCATATTAACGATGAAAAGCGAAGCTTGTTCGTTTCAGCAGATGCTTAAACCTGCAATTTTGTGGTTGGAATAAGTACCTGGCTTTTCATTGTTTAGCCTCTCAAGACAAAAGGTAATACGTTTTTGGAATAGAATAAATTGATCAATGCATACATTGACATTTATGACCCCTATGAGGTATACGCCTCTATGACGATTGACATAAATGTCAAAAGTCGAAAAACGTCATTCCTGTACATTAATCAAGGTCAAAGTCAAAGTCAAAAATCATTTATTCTGTATAGACCATCAAAACGGAATTTACAAAACGTCAATAATATACATATATGTACTAAAGACTAGCTTAGCAAATGGACCACCGCGCTGGTTCGAAACGCGGCCCCGGCCTGAGAAGACTCCGGCAAGAAACTCAGCGGGCTTTTTTTTTGGTCTATTTACAAAAAATGCTTAGTCTACTTAGTCTAAATACAATCACTTTGCCTTCTTGGTCATTACATTGACACTTGTACGTTTTAACTTATTGTCTTTATAACAACTGGACGTTATGCCTTCTTGGACATTATGACACTTGGCCCAACAAACCCCGTACTCATTCTATTCTGTAATACGCCGGCCAACGAATTAACCAATTGCAGCTAGTCTACGGGAGGGGGGGGGGGGGTTGCTAAGGTGACAATATGTCTAATTTTTTTTTTAAATAAGAATATTAGTAACAATAATTAATAGTAGGTTTATCCCTAACCCCCCCAGCTAAGTTGAATTATTTTTGTTAGGAAAGGGTTCACGTGGGTAGTGTTATGACCAGAATTCGAATCAGGGTCTTCTCGATCGAAAGGTCAGCTATATAACCGCTAAGCAACCACTACCTAAAATTGTTATTAAAAAGAATACCTAGCTTTTCATCATGCTGAAGTGATTGACACTTGTATAAATTTACTATAGGACTTGATTTTTCTGAGTGGAAATTTCCTGTTGAGAGCGCGATGATGCGCTTATAAATGTCGAAGGGGGTCCTATTGTCTTCCCTCTTGAGAAGCACGTGCAGGACACAAGTGGCCCTTAATAAAGTGACAGGTCGCAACCTACCTTCACCTGGCTATAAGGATGAATTTAATGGTATTTTTCTTGCAGCTCCAAAGACATACCTTTTATATTCGTTATCACTTTGGCACGTTTGGCCAGGGAAACGTCTACACCACAACTGTTTACATCAGACTGATAAATAGACCCTCTGCTCGCAAAACATATACCTACAGAAAGAAAGAAAAACCAATACACAGGCACAGTACATCAGGAATAAATTAGTATCAGATTAAACTACGCTCTCCTCGTTTCAGACTTTAAATTTTAGTTAATATTACTGAAAGTTTCATTCAGGCAGTTCAGTAGAAGCGTCGGTAGCTGAGTGATTAAGGAGTCGGCCTTACGATCGCAAGGTCCCGGGTTCGAATCCTGGCCATTACACTACCGACGTGAAACCACTCCTAACAAAAGCAATTTGGCTTAGCTGGAGGGGTTAGAGGGAATATTTAGTAATTTCGGTTGTAAATATTCTGTATTTAAAAAAAAAACTGTGAACCTATGATCCCATTAATCCCATAATGAGTTTAGGTTATCCTTACTTCAATCTAGAACATTCCCACACCGTATAAAAGATAGCACTTTATAGCAGTGCGGTAGGTTTTATGTCCGGAGCTTTCAAGGACATTGTAGTATCGATAGAGTAACTGTTTATGTGTCTAGAAACTAGCTTGCAGTTACTTTTAAATCAATACGGAATTTATGTACCTATGCACGCGATTCCGCTACTTGAAACATCTTTATCGCAGTAAATTATCATTTCATTTTTCATAATCATACCAAATACGTTTTGTTTTAGTTTCTATAACAAGGTGTACCGTGGAAATTTAAAATTTTCAATGGTACACCTAGGGCTACGTAGACAAAGGTGAACCGTAGTTAAAAAAGAATTACCACCGTACACCCAGGTGGTCTGGGAAGGTGGACGGTGGGAAAGAACGGAAAAAGGCGAGCTTACCTCAATATTGAGTTTTCTCCCAGCAGAAAAAGCGCAATAAAAGGATAAATACATGTGTACAATTGTAGAGAACATACATAGAATATAGCAGTACTTACTAAGAAAATACACACATTTCACAACATATACATTTCTTCTAGTTATATACCAAAAAGTGTGGCATAAAGATAATGCCAATTTTAACAAAATCGGTTCATCAGTTTATGCCCTAAAAGTCATAAAATACAGAGTCATTTTCGCACTTATAGTAATACTGTTACGATTCCGCCCGCTTGGAATTCTAATCATGTTCCCGCAACGTAGGTATGGGATTCGATTCCAAGAAAAAATGGTAGCATATAATCTATCCCCGTAACTTTCCTCAACATCCGTTCAACCGCATGAGTCCCAAAACTCCTTAAAAAATCTTCTAAAAATCTCGCCATATTTTCATATTTAATAAGTATTAACTAGTAGGTTTAAAAAAAAAACAAATTTACAGGGTCAACTACACTAGAGTTAAAGGAGTTAACATGGAAAAGTACTTAGGCGCCTCGGCCCGCTACCTCCTGGGGTCCTTAGAACACCGTGTACGACACTCGTGGGAATGGTGACGTGAAAAATGCGAACCTGCATGAACTATTACACGTGCTCCTGTCTCTGACAGATTTAGTTGTTTACTTACCTACTATCTTTGTACTTTAGACGCATGAAGTTTTAGGAATACTCGGGCATCGGAGGTCGCTGAATTACCTCTCTTCCCCATGAGCACTGGAGTGGGGGTGACGGGTGGAGCCGCCTGTCACCCTTGCAGAAGCAGGCCGCAGTGGCAGCCCATTCCCGGGGGCTAGGTGGGGACTCCGTGGTCACCTGAAGAAGGCCAACTCCTAAGAGATGGCCCCGGGTCGGCCGGAATGCGAGAGATATGTCTAAGACAACCTCACCTCCAGTAGAAAACGACCCACACACGGTGGAAGGATTGGAAGGTTAGACGGCAGGTACTTCCTTAAAAGCCTTAGGGAAACCAAAGGAAGAAGTTAACAGACCCTGAACTTCGATGCATATGGGAACAACGTTAAGATAATGACGATGACTCAATATACTCCTTACAAGTCAATCCCAACTTGCTTCGTTACTACCTATATCTACGCTACCACAAATGAACATGAACTCACTCAACAAACCCATTTCATATCCCCAGTTTTTCCTTCCTAGTCTGCAACCCGCCAAATTTATTACCTTCTATGACTCAACAAAGACTATAGCTATTGAACGTCTGCTGAACATCGTACGAAGCTTGTCTATCGAACACGGAACGATGAAACATCTTGCTATAGTTGCTATAGTACCACAGGACAGGACGCAAGCACGTTATATTTAGCATGGCTCTGGTTATCGTCGACTTGTGGCAAGCCGAACAAATGCATCGTAATTATTCATACATTGCTCAATATGCGGGCTAATGTATCGATACTTTGACGATATCGGTACATTACGAGGCGTATCGATATCGCGGTGGTACTAGTACAAGATAAGCCTGTTAATGAACCTAGTGTGTCCTTGACATCAGTAACCAGGCAAGTTGAGGATAAAATCAGAAGTTCGATGTGGTTTTAGTTTGGTTTGGTTGAACCATCACGTTGGTCTAGCTGTTGTTCTAGCCATTGCAGCCATGCAGCTATGCTACGAAGATGTAAAAGCTAAACTGTGAAGCTATGTAACCGTTTCCACTATGCTATGTAGGGTAGCTGGTAAGATGTGCTATGAAACTTCCTCCAAATATTCAAAATTTGAATCTCCATCCTTAGCACGCATCTTTCTATTATAAAGCAGCTTAGCTGAACCCCTTCCCACCAGAGACGTGCTATGTGAACTAATGAATATGATTGATGGATATCAAACGCATCTACAGCAACATAGCATAGCACATCTCCCGTGGAAAGGCCCACTGGCAGTTTATCGAACGACAACCGGATCATATCGGTCAGTTCATCGCAATAGCCCACACACTTACAGTTTCGTATACGATTTTGGACTGACGGATAATATGTGTGAGGTCCCTTGACGATTCCGGTCAGCAAAGACAGTTAAAGGCGGGACAGTCTATGGCCGTCGGCATTTTATACGTAATAACATCAGGCTAAAATAATGAAATAATGTTATTATTTAAGTCTGAGGTAATAAAATTATGATGACATTGATGACATAAGGACTGCAGGCCGCCGGACAGACGAAAAACTGCAGGCGGACTGTAAGTGGGTGGCCGCCTGACTGTAAGACGAGCGAACACGGAAAAGTACTTAGGCGCCTCGGCCCGCTACCTCCTGGGGTCTTTAGAACACCGTGTACGACACTTGTGGGAAAAGTAACGTGAAAAATGCGAACCTGCATGAACTAATACACGTGCTCCTGTCTCTGACAGATTTAGTTGTTTACTTTTCTACTTGTGTACTTTGGACGCATAAAGTTTTAGGCATACTCGGGCGTCGGAGGTCGCTGAATACCCCTGTTCCCCATGAGCACTGGAGTGGGGGTGACGGGTGGAGCCGCCTGTCACCCTTGCAGAAGCAGGCCGCAGTGGCAGCCCATTCCCGGGGGCTAGGTGGGGACTCCGTGGTCACCTGAAGAAGGCCAACTCGTAAGAGATGGCCCCAGGTCGGCCGGAATGCGAGAGATATGTCTAAGACAACGTCACCTTCAGTAGCCAACGACCCACACAAGGAAGGATTGGAAGGTTAGACGGCAGGTACTTCCTTAAAAGCCTTAGAGAAACCAAAGGAAGAAGTTAACAGACCCTGAACTTCGATGCATCTAGGAACAACGTTAAGATAAATATGATGACTCAATATACTCCTTACAAGTCAATCCCAACTTGCTTCGTTACTACCTATATCTACGCTACTGCAAATGAACATGAACTCACTCAACAAAACCATTTCGTATCCCCAGTTTTTCCTTCCTAGTCTGCAACCCGCCAAATTTATTACCTTCTATGACTCAACAAAGACTAAAGCTATTGAACGTCTGCTGAACATCGTACGAAGCTTGTCTATCGAACACGGAACGATGAAACATCTTGCTATAACTGCTACAATTGCTATAGTACCGCAGGACGCGAGCACGTTATATTTAGCATGGCTCTGGTTATCGTCAGCGTGTGGCAAGCCGAACAAATGCATCGTAATTATTCATACATTGCTCAATATGCGGGCTAATGTATCGATACTTTGACGATATCGGTACATTACGAGGCGTATCGATATCGCGGTGGTACTAGTACAAGATAAGCCTGTTAATGGACCTAGCGTGTCCTTGACATCAGTAACCAGGCAAGTTGAGGATAAATCAGCAGTTCGATGTGGTTTTGGTTTGGTTTGGTTGAACCATTCGTTGGTCTAGCTGTTATCCTAGCCATTAGGTGCCTTTCCACCGGAGATGGACTATGCAGCTATGCTACGAAGATGTAAAAGCTAAGCTATGAAACTAAGTGACCATTTCCATTATGCTATATAGTGTAGCTGGTAAGATGTACTATGAAACTTCCTACAAATATTACAAATTCGAATCTATTCTCCATTTATAGCACGCATCTTTCTATCTTCTCTCTCTCTCTAATATATAAAAATCAATGCCACTTTTCGTTGTTAGTTTATAACTCAAGAACGGCTGAACCGATTTGCCTAATTTTAGTCTTGATATATTCGTGGGTGTCCAGGGAAGGTTTAAAGGATGAGAAAATAGGTGCAGCGGGAACGGGAAAAATATGGCGGTACGAAGTTCGCCGGTACAGCTAGTTACGTTTAAAACATAGTTTAGCTGAACCCCTTCCCACCAGAGACGTGCTATGTGAACTAATGAATATGATTGATGGATATCAAACGCATCTATAGCAACGTAGCATAGCACATCTCCCGTAGAAAGGCAGCCTTGGTCTAACTTTTGGTCATCATCATCCTCACAGTTGGTCTTACCGTTGCCGTTGGGTCTTATGGTTATTCTAACCGTTGATCTAGCTTTTGATCTGTTAATCTAATTGTTGCTCTAACCATTGTTCAAAATGTTCAAAATATATGTCCTTAGGTTAATACATTATTATATTGTAAACATTCAAGAGAAGAACTCATGCTACCATTAGATAAAAAAGGAATATGGAGAAGTGAAGAATGTTGTAGCTGTTGAAGCTTCAATTTTCTAACGACAGCAAACAGTTTGAGGAGTTGTAAACAATGTAATGCGTCCATTACGTAAAGTGCGATGGTGTCGCGTGTCCTACCAAACCTTTACGTCATAGACGATCGGTCTTCAATGTACAGCGAGCAGTAGTACCTATGTGTTATGTAATAAGCCTCATTACACCCTGTTCTAGAGTGTTATGTCTTATTAAATATCTACTCTATAGCCCGTGACAAATAGGATCCAGTGTATTTGTCCCGAGTTATCTCCGAAGCGACTTTACCGATTTCGATGCTATTTTCACCACAGAAAGCTGATTTTATATGACGTAATTTAAACTGCTATCATTTTACAGAAAGTATTAAGTTCTGTTAAAAAAATGACATAAATCCGCCCAAAAGAAGTCAAGAAAGAAAGAAGAAGTAGTGACAAAATATTACGTTTATTCATGAATTGTTTTACTATAATTTAGAAGTCGTTACCATTGTGTGATTGTGTATTAAATTCGCTTTCCATTATTTGTTTACGTACAACGTTACTAATGTAAAAACGTGATCAGAATGATCTAAATATGTAATGAGAATTTCCTAATTTTAAATTCCAAGAAACGATAGCAAAGGTGACTCCAAATGATAATTCAAACATCTACAATTAGAGATTACATCAGTGGATCGGATGGGAATGTAAACATATCGAACAAACATTCAATCTACTGGATTTCAATCTACGATTTCATTAATTAACTTTCTTCAAAAAAATTGCAGATGTTTGTTGATAAGTCCATAAAAGCTATCATGCAATCTTTTGCATGCAATGCAATGCAAATGCAAAGATTTAGAGGAATAATTTCATTTTCCGTACTTGTAAATACTCCATGTTCACATTTATAGAGCGCGATAAGCACTGTATTATAATTTAACGGTAGGGTTTAAAAAGGGAAAAGGCATTTTAAAATGAAACCTGTCAATTGACTATACCCCACTGGCTGTTAAGGAACTAGAGTGTAATATAGATGATAAGAACATATGCTAGGAAACCCAAAAAAGGGTTTATTCGTCTTATCAGTTTGTGGCGAAAATCATACTTTAATATTAAACATTAATTTGCATATCAAATACGTATGGCAACGTTTAAACAACATTCTGTGAACCATGTAACCTTGATCTGCATTCCCGAATCGTAATGCGATTCAACAATGCGTGTAAGCCTTACGAGCGGAACGGCAGTCTACTCGACACAATATTATCATTCCGTAAACACCGAATTGCGTGCACCTAAATCGCTACAATACGCTCTCAATGGCCGAGACAACGCGAGAATATATCTCGCATAATATAAAGGTACGATAAATAGAAGCTCCTACCATTTTACTGTTATATCACCATTATTTGGCTGTTTTGTAGCTGGTTATCAAAATTCAGTTACGAAAGTGGACAAAGTCGTTATATCTTTAGCTTTTGTCATCGTATACAGATAAAATGTAAATACACCGCTTTGTAAGTCAATTCGGCAAGCGTTTAAATACCCGAAAGTACCCGTACCCGAGATATGTAACTACTGTTGTCCACATCAAATTGATATAAAACTATTGTTATAGGCTTCTATCGTAACATATTTACTATTATTTTACTATTTTTCAATTGCTTTCAAACAGATTCTGTGATTACAGCAAGACATGCTTTTGACATGAGAAGATGCGACGTTTAGACTGTTGAACAGCATCCGATATGTCGGGAATAGTGTAGAGTAAGATTTTAATATAGAGAAATTTCGGTGACAATCTGTGGTCTCTTCTTTATCAGTTCATCTTCACCCAATGATATTCTCTGAATGTAAAAGCTGACAAATGATCACAGAAAATGTTGGGGAACTCCACTTGAATTAGAGCAAGGATTTGAACATTTAATCTCATAATTTAGAAAGTCTAAAAATAAAATCTGGTAAATCACGAAGGTTTTAAAAAACAAACGAATTGATAACCTCTCCTTTTATAACTCGGTTAAAGGCACTAAATCTGTAAAACGAACTTCATTTTCACTCCCACACTTAGGCCCCGGCTACATCTCTACGGCACGGCACCGTCCGCCGTCGCCGTCGACGGCGACGGCGCCGCGCCGTAGAAATTCACGGCGCCGTGCGACGGCGCCGTGGAAAGTGTGACATAAGGGAGGGCAATTCCCCAATTAGAGTAGTCGACTTCATAGTTCGACGTCAAAAAAACTGTAACCTGAAAACGAAACTTTACGAACCTTTACGAAGCTTTACGAACGTAAAAATTCTGAAGTAAACATTTATATTTTATCCCTTTCACACTAGTCGCGAGCTTGACGGATGACGTCTCGGTTTGATTGATATGGCGATATTAATTCAGAGAAAAATTCAGTGTGGCGTACCATATGAAAATTTTCCCTAAATAATTATTGTTAAATTACATCTGAAATGTCTTCCACGATTAATTCTTTTTCGGATAAAATAACGCAAATGTGAGAAGAAAGTGAAGCTATACCAAAAAATAAGGATAAGAATAAAAACTAAATTGCAATTTGAACTTAAATTAAAATAAAAAACGAATTGTAACGGATTCTATTATTGTTTCTATTTTTATGTAAATATAATAACAAGACGTTGACCATGGCTCCGCTTGCATGAAATAAAAGAGATCCTATTTCCGCAATCCCCAAGAATCTAATTTCGGGATACCTAAATTGTATTATTTCAAATTAAGAGGGTGTTACATACCTCCAAAGGCCACGGTAACCACTTCCCATCAGGTGGACCGTGTGCTAGTCTGCCACCTAAATCGTATAGAAAAAAGATCTATCTCCCTGCCTAGCGATTATGTACTTTTTTATGGGTATCTGAGAGGATTTTCGCTCAACAAAAAGGACAGATTTATAGTTTGGATGACAATATAGGCTACATTTTATCCCTGTATAGGTTCCTCTAGATAGTTTTTATAATGACTATCGCATTGAGATTAAAAAAACCCGACCGCAAGCTACTTTCGACCTTAATGACATTTCTTAAAAAATATGTTTTTTGACATCTATAGATGACGCTGATCTCGAATATGAAAAAAAAAACTGGGTATTAGTTGCCGTCGATAAGGTCGAAAATGGCTTGAGCCTATTTTTTACATTGACTATATCCCAGAGACTCCAAAAATACGTGCAAGCCATTTTCGACCTTATCGACGGCAACTAATACCCAGTTTTTTTTTCATATTCGTGATCGTGATCAACGTCATCTATACATGTCAAAAAACGTATTTTTTAAGAAATGTCATTAAGGTCGAAAGTAGCTTGCAGTCGGGTTTTTTAATCTCAATGCGATAGTCATTATAAAAACTATCTAGAGGAACCTATACAGGGATAAAATGTAGCCTATAATGTCATCCAAACTATAAGTCTGTTATTTCTTTATCGTGTGGGTATCCCTTCGGATGCCCACAAAAAGGACATAACAGTACAGCAGGATGGCTGGTACCTTATATACTTGAAATGCTTAAAAGTGTACGCCAACGCGCATCTTAGATCTTCAGATAACTAAAATTATGTAATATGATTTAAATTATACATAATTATTATTACTGTCTAAAGTTCATTTTTGATATTAACAAAGAAGTTCACCTCATTAATTAAAATCTTCCAAATGCATGGGAAAACAAATTTTTATTTGTATTGACAACCCTAAATTTGACATAGTTTGTAATTTTTATAATATGCATATGACACCAACCTTAATGTACATGTTTATTTTGAAAACAACAAATAAAATTATAATATGTTTCGTAATCTTATTTCAAGAAATGTAAATATAGAAAAAATAAAATTAAGCGTGAAATGTAGTTCCGTTTGTTCTTTGATATTTGAGGCTGAAAAACGCACTCTTTCATCATATATTTAATACGTTTGTTGTCTCACTGTCACTTCTTGGTTGACGTATCATCAGTCTTTGAAAGACGCGATTCGAAACATAGGACCGTGATCATATGTTGTGTTGGGGCGGATTTTCGCGTCAATTGCGTATCTAGTTACTAATCAGAATCGCGACAATGCGCCACCCACAAAAAATATGTTTTTAATAATGAATTCGTAATTTTATGAAATATTATTAATATATCACTGAAATATTAAAGTAAAATGTTGTAATATAAATAATAATATAATTCATGTAAATTAATAACATTGACGTATTTTTAGTAAGACACTATATGTCATTGCGCGCTCGCCATCTGAGAAATTTCGATTGAGAATCGCCCCCTGCAACACACCGTCAACTTTTTGTAGCACGGCGCCGTGAATTTCTACGGCGCGGCGCCGTCGCCGTCGACGGCGACGGCGGACGGCGCCGTGCCGTGGAGTTGTGGCCGGGGCCTTAAGCCGTATGCAAAAAAGTACCAGGGCGACATAAGCACGAAGATACACAAAGCCCTACAAAACGGTATCACAGAGATAAGCGCGGAGTGTAGGGGATCAATTGTTTGGAGTGCTCTCGAGCTCTCAAATTGTTTGCACACCCATCCAGTTGACACCGTTCCACAGATTATCGCAGCTGGCATATGATGTCATAATAGGTAATGGCTATTATCGCATGTGTGAGGAGATACACGCATGAATATTGACAGTTTGGAAAACGTTTATTGAAAGTGTTGTAATTGATTCATTCATTTGACATTTATGTTCAACTGTATGGGCGGAGTAATCAAAAATGAATGTTTATAAATGATTGTAACATCATTCATTGGTTCCGATAGCTCTTACAGTATTGGGAGATTGGTAACCCACGTCGCCTCAAGATGGATGTACAGAAAAATTTGGATGAGGTTCGGGTGAAGCTTGGTGGCTCAGTGGTCAGAGCGTTCCCCCTGGAAGGGAAAGATCGCGGGTTCGAGTGCCGCCTGAGCCAATGAGATTTCGCTTTTTCCTATTTTAATCAATTTAAATAGCTGACATTGATGACTTTCTTTAAAATTTCATTCAATTACGCAAACTATACGACTAAACTGCATTGGCTAAGGTTAAAGTGGCAGACTTATCAGCATTTACGTATATGTAATGTTTTCTAAAATATGTAATACTAGCCGAAGCCCGCGGCTCCACCAAAGATAAAGCAAAATAAACAAACAGCCTCTAAAACATGTGATGCAATATACAAACTTTGATAACAGACCCGAAAGTCAAGCGACGCTGACGTCATAATGATAAGCTTGCAATAATACGTCACAAAGTCAGGGTTACTGTCGTATCTGATTACACATTGTATGTTACACAGTCAAAGTTACGGACACATTATTAAGGACAGCGTGGAATAAAATGATGGATATACTACCATTCTTAGCCATTACCATTCTCAGCCTCCGTAGCGTAGCGGTAGTGAACGCGGCCGCTACGCAGGAGGCGCAGGTTCGATCCCCGCTCAGTGCAAATATTTGTGTTCATGAAATATGGGTATTTGCATTGGTCTGGTCGTGCCTCGGAGAGCACGTTAAGCTGTCGGTCCCGGTTGCCATAAAAACATCTATGGCAGTCGTTACGGGTAGTTGAAGCCCTAAAAAGTCCAAAAACATCGGTCTAGCTGCAAAAACTTCGATATCGCCTAATGTTAACATTGGGTTGTGGAGGTCAGATGGCAATCGCTTCACGGAAAATATCGAGGTCTAGCCAAATCTGTAGTTAAGACTGGTAAAGCGGACCCCAGACTTCGAGCTGATAGCTTCGGATGCGACTGGGAATAACGCTAGGAGGAAGAAGACTACCATTCTTGCTTGTAAAGTGAATGGCAAATGGAAGGCAGTATTCCTTTTTTAATTTTTTATAGTGCAAAAAATCCCCACGGATACCTCCCGGAACCGGAGGAGGAGGTTATGTCGGACTCGAACCGACTAAAACGCACTCCGTCTGTGGGCCGTCGGTTGCCGAAGGTGAGATTGTCGTAGCCATATATGGCCATATCCCTCGCAACCCGGCCGAGGGCCGGTTTAGTTTAGGCGCGACAGACAGAAAGACAGACAGACAGAGCTACTATCGCATTTATAATATTAGTATGGATTCTATGACACCATCTGAACTACCCATTAATCTGCATGTAATGCCGCGGCATTTTCCATAACATTCATAGGTATTACCATAATCCATAGTTCCCCACCATGCCGTTGCCTTTACGAGCAACGCCATGAATAGGTAAGTAGCTGACGACAGTGCACGAGCCTGGAGGTTTTCGCGCCCGTATTTGCTTTTTAATAGCCTTGGAGAAAGGCAGGGACATAGGTTATTGTTGTTTATACAACTCAAGTGGTAGATAAGTACACGGCCCACCTGATGGGAAGTGTTTTTCTGGCCTAAGGATGGTTGCAATATCAGGGGCGTCACATTCGCGCTGCCGACCCTGTAGAAACCTAATGCACCTCTGGAAGAATCCCATATTGTAGTCAGAGAGGCAGCAAATCAGAAGTGTACAATTAAATAAATCAATATTCTAGGAAAACCGCATATCGCTAGTTAAGCCCAAACTACGCGTTATAACTTATAATATGGGTTCTAGAATTCAGATAAATTTTAAAATACTATTTCTATACCAGTTAAATTCTTTTTATTCAACGGTTTTTGTCTATGTAGGTATATTCTATATATTTGTAAGAATCGAATCCCCAACTCATTCATAGTGGACCCACTTCCTACCGCTGCGCCACGTCAGCAATTCTATACCATCCATACTCCAATAAAATAAATTCTTGCGCAAAATTTCATAAGATTGCAAAATGTTGTGCAATACTTGACATCACTACGAACTTATTGACAACTTCCATAAATGGATTACGCAAGAAATGATGTTCAGTGAACACGAGGCTTTAAGCTACGGCGTAGGCGTCTACGAGCACGGTGCGGCTACGTCGTAGGAGCTACGGCGTAGTGCCCTCTTAAACTTAAGTAGATTTAAGTGTCATCTTTTCCTTAGAAATGAAAATATATTCTAGTTTAGTTGGATATATTTTGTAACGCTTGTGGTTCTGGATTGAGTACAAATTCGTACTCGTAGAAAAAAAAATGCTACACCAGGTGTACTTACCATTTTTTTTCCTTGAGTATGAATTAGAAAAAAAATAGAAATTTGACAAAAACATAGACTATATTGTGGAATAGCAGAGATCTGCTAATATTTTTATTTGAAATTGTAAATTTTATTGACGTCTTAAAAATGCCGCAGCTAAGTTTTTGCGCTGTTTCTTTTCCACTAGCGCTTAGAAAGCGAGGAAATAGATAAATCAATCAATCAATTAGCCTACTGCAGTCCATCTGCCGAAGGACTGATAGCCGTTGGAGCAAACGAGTCCTTGAGTGGAGACCGCGCGAAGGTAAACGGAAGACACGGAACGGGGACATCCCCTAGCCAGGTGGACCGACGACCTGCGAAAGGTGGCTGGGACGGACTGGATGCGGAAGGCGGAGGATCGGCAAACGTGGCGCATATTGGGAGAGGCCTATATCCAGCAGAGGAATAAAATTTGACGTCAAAAAGCCTATTGTACTATTACTATTACCATAGTGATTACTTTTATGTTTTTAATGTTTTATTTTAAATGGTGTAAGTACAAAAAGTGTATATAAATAAATAAATAAAATAAATAAATTGCTTTGCATTATTTTGAGTTGTTTTTTTAATATACCGGTAATAGGTTTCTGTAGGTTCATCATCATCACCATCATTTCAGCCATAGGAAGTCCACTGCTGGACATAGGCCTCCCCTATAGATCTCCAATAAGACCGGTTGGAAGCGGCTCGCATCCAGCGCGGATGCGAGGTAGGTTGCGTTGGTGGTATTATTATAACTGTATATACTTTGTGCTTGGTTTTAATTAATAAACGCTACGATTGTACACCTAAGCAGAAAGCTTAACGCGGGTTAAAACGCAAGCAACGCAAAAAAAATAAAAACGCAAGCACTTTTTAAATAAAAATGCAAACGGTTTTGAATGAATAGACGCAAGCAATTTTAAAATGTTTTTCAGAATATAATATCTTTATTGTGCTTGTATTTTCTACTTGCCTACAAGTTTCTTTGTTTTTTATTTGTATAGGCATACCCGAGAGGATTTCGTGACGACAGCTGGAAAAGGTATACTCAGGTAGGTCAGGGTAGACCAGACCAGACCAGAAGCGTTCATCATTCTAAATCTAATTGACTGCCTCTGTGGCGTAGCGGTAGTGAACGCGGCTGCTACGCAGGAGGCGCGGGTTCGATCCCCACTCAGTGCAAATATTTGTATGCATGAATATCAATATTTGCATTGGTCTGGGTGTTTTCTATGTATAATGTATGTATTTACAAAAAAAAATGTATCTATGTATGTTTATCCGCATTGTAGAACCCATAACATAAGCTAGTTAAGCTATGCTTACTTTGGGTCTAGATAGTGTTGTGTAGAATGTCCTACAATATTTATTTATTTATTATTATTTATATCCAATTCATTAATAAATTACTTTTAGTTTTGTATTTTATTAGTGTAATTTTCAGTATTTTTAATTTTTTATTTAGTTTTGTTCTTTCATTTTTTAATATTTCTTATATAATTTTCATCTGTCATTGATAAGTTTACAATTTTACGTGTAATTTCGAATTTATCCGGCGTTTTACATACACACACATACATACATACAATCACGCCTTTATCCCCGGAGGGTTAGGCAGAGGTGAATTAACACCCACATTTCATCAATCATTGTATTAGGTCCCACGTAATAGGGGTGAGCCTATTGCCGTTTTCCGGGCACTATTGTTGGCTCGAGCCATGTATAGGCTGAGTCATGGCTGTATATATCTGTGTGATGTTACACACCCCTATCCCTTAGTCGCCTTGTACGACACCGCATGGGAGGAGATGGGGTGGCCCAAATTCTACTCTGCCGGGAACCGCGCGGCTGTGTGTTTTAAAGAGCTTAAAAGTCGTTAACTCGATGTTTCAACCGAATGCAGGGGTGTGTACGAAGCATTAGATAAGTTCAGACTATTCTTAATTATAAACTTTAACTACGACTCATGAAAACAGCTAAAACAAAAAAGGAGAATGGACCAAACAAGAAACATTGTCGGTTATAACAAAAATGTTTGCTGCCAGTACCCAACGTAGGTGTTGGGGCCGCACGAAGCACATAAATATTTTTCTGCTGACAGTACAAAAATGACACATGTGATTGAAGTTGTCCCCAAGCGCCCCCAAGCGCGATCCTATTTTTAGCTGAAATGCATAGTAAGGCTGAGTACACACTGAACGAAAAATATCACGCGATTCTGCCTCCCCCCCCCCCCCTCCCCCCTAGATAAGTGACAATTCGTTGCTCGGCGTATCATGAAATAGAATGACGAATGTATGGGATTTAACATTTTTGACATTCGTTGACGCCTGTCATTTACGTCAAATCCCATATATTTGGCATTCTATTCTACAAAACGCCGGCCGACGAATTACCACTTGTCTAGAAGAGCTGGTCCCTAAACACAATATCAAACGACGTCGTTCGACGTCCTGTTAATAATTATTTTATTTCCTATTTACATATTTTTTATAGTATTATTTAAATTTAAATCCATATCCATACTTAATATATTATAAATGCGAAAGTAACTCTACCTGTCTGTTTGTCAGTCTGTCTGTTACGCTTTGACGCTTTAACCACTGAAAAGATTGTGATAAAATTTGGTACAGAGATCGATTATACCTTAAGAAAGGACAAAGGCTATGTTTGGTCGCGATAACTGACATCCACGCGGGCGGAGCCGCGGGCAACTGCTAGTAAACTATAAAAACATACGCTAATTACTACTAAAAATTCCACGCACTAATATTCCTCTTGACCTCTCCAGTTGAGCTAAAATTATTTGTGGTAGGAAGGATTCACGTATTGTAATGACCTGGGTTCAAAAATGCGAGCTATGAATCAGAAGTCCGAACCTTAGACCCTTGCTCAATCATTTAGCCAGACATCGTACGACGTCCTTTAACATCTATGTGTTCATTGGCCCCTTCAAAAGGGGTGTATGGGCTCTAAAAATCACGCAAATTTACATTTCTTTATTGATGGGGCCAATCTTGCGGGGCGTTATAATGTGCCGCGTGATATTTGTCGCCCAGTGAGTGCGCAGCTTAACGGTGCTAACAATCAGTTCTCGCGATAAGTTCGCAAAAAGGCGGATTAAGTCGGATTGTTATTCCGGCGCTGATACCGAGCGGCACAGATAAATGGATTAGATTAACTTCACGCTTCTTGCCCCGCTGTGGGAGCTGCGTACTACGCTTTTTGTCATCCCCCCTTTTTTATGTAATCTATCTAAATTCATTCAAGTTTCGTTCGGTGGTCGGACGTTTGACTGCAATTTTTGAGGTTGTAGGTCCAATTCTCGCTGATTCCAAATAGTTGCATTAGTTGTGTTTATTTGCTTGATTTGAATATATCTACCAAAAATGAAATGTTCTTGATCCTAGCGTTAATCCCAGTCGCATCCGAAGCTTTTACCTTGGAGTCTGGGACCCGCTTTTTCCAGTCTAACTGCAGATTTGGGTGAACCTCGATATTTTCCGTGAAGCTACTGTCATCTGACCTCCACTATACTCGTACTGGCGATAAAAATAAAATAAAGAGAGGTAAAATTGGTGCGCTCATTTGTGAGGAAAAAACTTAAATATGGACTGATTATAAAAATCTTTCACTTACAAGATTTTCTATAATCAGTTAATAACATAGATTTCTTTTGATCGCGAGAACTGAAATTCTTGGAATCGGGGCTTACGAAGGCAATATTATTAATAAACACATATGTATCCAGGGGTTAATGTCGTTATTAGTTAGTCATTTATGCTCCCAAACGGCCAATATATTCTAATTCAACTGCTCTATCTAATAACTATTGAGTTTCCATGCTGTCAGCATTCTTTTTAGTTTTTAATAGACTTACGTCTCGCATATTGCTATTTATTCTCTCACTTTATGACTGAATAAACTGTCTGTAATATTTGGATACCAGGATCGCAAGAAAATGGGGAGTATTGAACTTTAGCGCATGCACAGCAGGACCGTGACTAAACGAAACAGTGACTCATTGTGCGTTGTAGTGTGGATCGAATGTTGCAATACTGCAGAGAATCTTTCGACATGGTTCTGCTTTTTATTTGCTTTTATGAGCTATAGCTGTTCACCCCGACGGCGCCATCCAGGCGTCTACTATTCGCATGTATTTCTAGAATTGTTCATACGTTGTTGGTAAATGAGTTCGAAAAAGGTTCAGAGAATGTTGATGATAATGATGTTTTGATGATTACGAACACAATAAAAAAGAAATCATCTAAAATCGGTCAAGCTATCATTATCATCTATGCGTTGTTACTGGAGGAATCCTGAGCCTTCGCTGAGGCCTTAGAAGCCCGGGGTCCTGATACTCATTCTTTTGCTTTTGGTTTGACTTATACAGCTTTATTAAGAGTGACTGCCGTCTGACACCAGAACCCAGAGAGGTTAGCCTGCGACACCTTGCAGATGGGCCTCCGACGATTTTGGTGAGGCTGACCCTAGCCGGGTTCCGAGGTATATGCCATATCTCTCCTTCGGCAACTAATGACCCAAGACGGCGTGTGCTTTAAGTCGGTTCAAGTCCGACATAAGCACTCCCGCTGGCTAAGGTGATTGGGGGAAGATGTCCATGGCAATATCCGCACTTAAAAAACATATACGAGTAGTATGACTAAACAATTATTTTTCTTCTTTTCTTGAAACATAACTGAGACTTAAGTTCGCAGAATCAACTCTCACAATGATATTGTTTATCACAAATTTTTCGGAAAACACTTTGTGATAAGCTTGGATTTACTGAGAAAATTGAGATAAATGAACTGACTCACTGTGTTGAAACATAGCTTTTGTTTATATGTATAGTCATATGTTTATTTCTCTAGAGCCAGCTAAGGGAATGAGCCTATTGTAACCTACCAAACACCCTTTACACATATCGTACTTGTTTTGTTCGATTTAGGAATCGAACTCGAAATCTCATGCCATTGCGCCATTGTAGTATTCTCGTTAACACCTCCAATTAAGCTAAATTGCTTGTTAGTAGTAAATTCATCTAAATATCCCTCGTATCATTAAATGTAATGTTCGCCATAAAACTAATACACGATCTAGATAGTTCCATCCCCTCATCTCCAAGAAAATCCGGGTGCTACCCGGTAACCGAACCCACGACCTCACGCAAACTTAAGCGACCAACGAGTCATTGAACAAATAAAACGCCGGAATAGATTTACTATTGTCAATGGTTTCACTCGTTCGGGAAGAAGGATCCTTTTGAACCGTTCTCTTTGAAGTCGGTGCCAACAAACTGGTGTATTATACGCGTAATACGGCACAAAGAGAAATCGAAGGACTTTTGTTGTGTTCTCTCGAATTTTCGGTCGTTTTTTTTGTATAGTGCGCAGATTTTAAGTTTATTTCATTTTTTGTGTTTTGATGCTTTGTCATCATAACCTTAGACACTGTTAGATTTTTTTTGCGTGTAGAAACCTCTTCGGGAACCTTGTGTGCCAAAGCGACTAAAACCGCACGGTGTTTCGTCATGTGGTGGTGTCACGGGGTCGTGGTGACATCGCCGTCGTCGTTGGCCTTTTACTTAATATATTTACAATTTTTATTTTTATTACAAATTAATTTCAATTTATAATGCGATTGATTTATGTATTAATTGCTATTTAGCTAGGTCCTAATGTAAATGAATTGTTTGAAATGGAAAGAGGGCATGGTAAATAGTGACATCTAACAGTACAAAATAATAATTATGGAAGAAATAAATTATTTAATTGTCAGGCTCAGACATGATTACGTCAGTACTATTATCTATTCTGTGACATGATGATGATAAAATGTCATTAATTAATTTGATATAATTTGTTACATTTTCTCCTTATCATCATCACCATCATCTTTTAATAATGCATTCATTTGTAACACTTTGAATTATTAACGAAAAAAATATTGCCAATGAAATATTTTTTTAATAATAGTTTGCTAATACATGTAGTATTCTTACATTCAATTTTGTTATTAGTTGAATACTATCTAAATTACCAGTTAAACATTGAATTAAACGGAGTCGACCGAGTAATGTAATCGGAAATGTTAATCGTCACGGCACTCGCCACTACCCTAACATTGTAATGTCAGACTACCGGCGACTGATGCCGTAGCGATTACCTCCTACTGGCAATTAATCATTATATTACTGGCTATAATACCTAGTTAGTATAACGTAACAATACTTTTTTATACCACTTAGGTGGCAGACAAGCACACGGTCCACTTGATGGAAAGTGGTTACTATGGACGTGTACAACACCAGGGGAGTCATACTCGTGCTGTCAACCCTGTAAAAAGCTTATAACGCCTTCTTGAAGAATTTCCTATTATAGACGCTTTGGGAGTACAATAATACTGAATCCATACTGATATTATAATTGCGAAAGTAACTCTGTCTGTCTGTCTGTCTGTCTGTCTGTCTGTTTGTCTGTTACGCTTTCACGCCTAAACCACTGAACCGTATGAGATGAAATTTGGTATAGGGGTAGATTAGAAGGACATAGGCTATGTTTCGTCGCGATAACCGACATCCACGCGGGTGGAGCTGCGGGCAAAAGCTAGTACTTAATAATATATTGTGTGAAAATACTTCTGAGATATTGCTCTGTTTGCTGACAAAATTACAGATACCTAGGCGTAAAATTCATTAACTCATTTAATTAGCTTCTGCGTCCGCTTTCTAATTAGAAATTTATTCCCTACTCATCCAGGTATCGGGAAATAATGTTTGTTCTTAACCTTTTTTTAGTTTACATAGGAATTCGTCGCATAAGCAGGCGCGTGTGAGTTCAGTAAGTGCTAAGTAGGAACCTATTCGATTTGATTTCAGGATGGGCGAAAAGGTTATTAGGTTTATTAACTATGAACATTGTTTTAACCGAGATTTGAGGTCTTGGTGTCATATCCAATGATATATTATAAACTATAGATATGTTGTCCACACTCTAAAATGGCGACAAAAAAATGATGACTTTTGGTCATCATTTTATGCACCAATCAGAATCGCGACAGTGCGCCACCCAAAAAAACGGTTTTAATAATAAATACGTAATAATAAAATATTATTAATAAATAAATAATAATATACTTAATTCATTTAAATGAATAACATTGACGTATTTTTAGAAGTAGCTAATATGTTGTGTTTGCGCCATTTTTGAAAGCCGCCATCTTCGTGTATGACGTATCTTTAAAAATAATACATCATTGGTCATATCAATATGAATAATTTAAAAAAACTTGATCTTGTGAGTGAGGGTAGTTCGAAAATACCCGAGCTTCAATACGTGAAGTCAATCTAACAATAACATGTTAGTATTGGATTGATTCAATAAATGATGTATTTGTATTGTAATGAATGATATATTGTATAACCAGAACAATCAGATCATCGGAGGTCCACTGTTGCTCTTAATAATTTGAATAAATTGTAATAATGATAAAAAGTTACGCAAAAACTCTCAACCAATCACAAAGTAGGTACTAGGACGTCAGAGACGAAAGGAGTTTCGAGAGTTTATCCTTGGGAAGGGGTAATGGAACATTCACTACGCCGTGACGTTGCGAATGTTTTGAAAATTTTCGGAATTATTGCGAAATTGTGCTGTCATTGCTTTTTATGTAGACTTCAGTACTAGGTAACAGAAAAGATGTTTTTTACTTCAGTGCTATATAAGCAAAAAGAACAAGAAACAAGTTCAGACATAATAAGTTATATAATAAAAATGAACGAACTTTTAAAATATGAAGCTAAAAATATTTAATATCTCTTCCAGTTTCTGTTCACCGGGTATTCAATATTGAGTTTTACAGTTTAACCGATATAAACTTTAATTTTATGCTTTAACCCATTTATGAATCGTAAAGTACAATCCAAATCGCGCAAAGCTATTGGGAAATTACAAGTATTGCATCATTTAGAAGCTATTACCCTAATAAATTGGAAACTATATTTTCTAGTACCCCATAAATCCAATATTTAATTGACCTTTAATTCAAAATGGTCGCTCATGATATCAGTCACATCCATAAGGTTACGATGAACTAACTTTTTATGTGTAACCTATACAATGGATTCAAATGTCCATCTAATCTGATATCATATTTTGGTGCTACTTGTACTTTTGGTGGTAATATCGGGGTCGGCAGCGCGAGTGTGACGCCCCTGGTGTTACATAGGCCACGGCAACCACTTTCCATCAGGTGGGCAGTGTGTTTGTCTGCCACCTAAGTTGTATAAATAAAAAAAGTTTATTGACATTAGTTGTCAAAAAAGACTATTAAATTCACTGCTAATTGTGACATTTACCTACCAGTATCAAGAAAAAGCTATCGTTTATCATCGCAAATGAATTATTCTGCATTCATAAAATCAATGAACGTGCCTACATTACAAAACTTGTAGTGATGTACAAAATTATTAATAAACTTATGACAAAATTTAACGACACTGTCTAATCGAGATGAACTGAAACGTTACTCCTGTAGCTGACGTCTGACGTCAAAATACCATTAATCAAACCAATCACGATGTTCATAAATCACGTATGAGTCACATGGAGCAGGTCAGGAGGTGATACTAGCTTACATACAGGTTAAAGTAACGACGTCCACATCACAAAGGAGCGAGCGGTGCGTCTAATGAAAATTGTTTTTGTACGCGAGTCGGCGTTTGGCGTGCTAACAAAGAAAATATCGATGTTTGGGTTACGTTTTAGAAATTAATTATCTGCTGAAATGAGTTTTGTGAGTAAAGAAGGAGCCATGTCGTGTTGTCTTCTGGAAAATTCAACATTCTCGGAGTGAGAATGTCAATGACGCTGCGCAAAATGTGGCGAAAAAATTGCGTTGTTGTTTTAAAAAAACTTTCAAAAATTTTATTCCATCTATGAATGAATTCAAAACGCGTCATGAGATTAGAACAATAATCTCTTATAAAATCTAAGGGTTTACTTATTTAATAACATTATTATCTTTTCTGAGACGCAGACGCGCAAAAACGTACCGAATTATTGAATACCTCTCGTAAATAGTCTAATATTCATATTTTTTTTGTTCAATTACTTTATTATTATATTAAGTTACATTTGTGTAAACAACATACTATTTGTTTGTATTATCATAGTTAACGTTGTTGACAAAAAAATTCTATCTGACCTTTTTCAGGTGAAATTTGCAAAAATGTTAAAGCTATATAGCTCCTTATTAATTTACATTTTAAAAACACCAATTCTAGCAGTAATTATTTCAAAAAAGTTTTAAAAAAATACCGAAACCTCAACATCCAACATCGATCCAAACAACACTGTTGGCACGCCAAACACTGACACAAAAAAGACACAAAAAGCACATATTCACCTGAAGCTGTTGTGTTCAGTAGTGCCGGCTTAGTGCCGGCAACTGCATATCGGTCACAAAAACTGCACAGAAACTGTCTACCGGCGAGGAGTGCGACCCGCGCGCGTTGGAGGTGCGTCCTGGACTGGCCGGGAGCGCCGCGCCCGCCCGCGGTCGATACTCGCACAACAGGTCTCTATGCGTGCGCCGAAACGTAAACACTTCTACACCCGCGTCTCCACAGTTCACTACTAATGGACCTAAATCCGTATTGGTGCACAAACAACTGCACGTACGACGTTTTAATTATGCACTAACACGGCTTTGGGGGTCAAAGAGTGTATGCACAGAGTACAGAAGTTGTTAGCAGCTAATTGCGCTGGTTGCTGAAATCCTGGTAGATTGGAAAGCGCTGCGCAGTCAGTGGGGAATCAACTGTCTTTTACGTTGTTACAGCGAGTAACTAAACTACTGCAGTATTTGCCAGTAAGGATTTGTAAGTGCCCTTGGAGGTCAAATCTCGTAACATAAATATGTACCAAATTCAGTCGCAATGTAATCTCAATCTCCCAAATATAAAAAAAGGTATTCTCGTAACACATTTATATATTCACATCAGTAACACATACAGAAGAAAAATAACACATACAATCACGTTTTTATCCCCGGAGGGTTGGGCAGAGGTAAATTAACACCCACATTCCACCAATCCACCAAAAATTAAGCACCGTGATTAAAATCGTGTAGAAAAAAAAACACACTTGATATCTCAAGTAAGGACCTCCCCCCTGTTGATATTTCGTGAATTTGGTCCCCATTCAGGAACACAATAACAACAACAGGGGGGGCCTGTTGAGCCTCACGTGATTATTGGACAGCTCCTAACCTTCACAGGCGCGCAAACATCAACTTACCAACTTTAATCTCATAAAAATGCATATTAGATGAAAAAAAAAAATACAAAAAGATTTCTTTTAAATAATCCATACTTTTCCATACCCTGACTGCCTCCTATGGTAAGCTTGGCTCAAGTCAAAAAAAAGTTAGGCAACCATTCTACATACAATAAATCCTTTAATGGCGGTCCTTAGTTTGACGGCCTCAATAGATATATTTTCACGACCCGCTTAAATATGCCGGGAATATGGGGAAAAGGGAACAAGAGTGTAGGAAAAGCATTTCAGTACTTTATAGTGTGATAAATAAAGGGGGTACGGAACCTTTTGGTGCGATTCAGAATTGTTTCCATCATATGGGACACACCTCGGTTCTGCACGTGTTGTTCTGGATATTACAAGAAAGAGACGAAAGAAAAAATTATGCTCAGTTACCGGCATAAAGAACTTATGACCGTTGGAGCAGACGAGTCCTAGAGTGGAGACCGCGAGAAGGAAAACGGAAGGGCACTGACGACCTGAAAAAGGTGGATGGGACAGACTGGATGCGGGGAGAGGCCTATGTCCAGCAGTGGACTGCAATAGGCTAATTGATTGGTGATTTGTTCGGCGACTCCTTCCTCTGCCGCACCATTAACTCCTGGAATTCCTTACCAGTACACGTGTTTCCCTCCTCCTACTGTCCCGGATCCTTTAAGCGGGGCGTGAAAAAGCATCTGATGAGGCCGTTAAGCTGAGTGCCACCATTGTAGCATGGTACGTGTCTATAATGGTGGGGCCTCTTTTGAGAGTCCTTGCCTTCAGCTTACCATCAGGTGAGGTGAAGTCAAATTTACATGTCAGAATAAGAGAAACAATATCAAGCGTGATGTGTGTCACTAATTACGAATAAGTATAAAACAGAAATATCAATCGCGTTCTGCCTTCGCCCCACATTGAATTGTAAATAAACGTCATATTGACATTACACTTATGGACGCTGAAATTACATTGTATTGAATTGAACGACATAATTCCTAAACAATATTCGAAATTAAAAAAGTTTGAAGTGAAATCATGTAAGTATTAATTTTAAAGCATTTAGTATGCTAATCTAAACAAATTTTTTGAAATCGGAAAAAGCGAAATTAAGCTGGCGGGACTCGAAGCGGAACACCGTCGCCCTATGATGGATGTACTGGAAAATTTGCATCAACCTCGGGCGAAGCTCGGTGGCTCAGTGGTCAGAGCAATCCCCCTGTAAGGGAAAGATCGGCTTAGGCCTCGCTCGCCCCCTGAATCTCGACCCTTGCGATTAAAATGCTTCACTCGCCCCTTTTTTTTTATTATTTTGGTGTAGTGACTCGCCCCTTGCCACGGGGCGAGTTAAAAATTGACATTTAAATAAATATTCTGGTGGTGTGAATCGCCCCTTGAGGTATTTCTTTTGAAATAAGCCGTGAAATGGTACAGTCAGACAGAAAAATGTACACTTAAATGAAAATTACCATGTTTGATGTCTGTAATATTATTATCACCAACTACGTACACTAAGTTTTTGCTACCTGGCTTACCTATTAGGTAGAACAAAAGGAAAGTTTTCAAGGGTCCAATAAACAAAAGCTTTGTTAAAATAGGTCGGAGAGAGTCATATATATAATGCTTTCTCTTTCTAAGTTCGTATTATAATGTGGAAGGTATGTGTTTTGCGATATTTGTGTAGTGGTTTATAGTCTGTTTTTTTTTTTATCTTAGATACTTAATTGACAAGTGCAAATGTCAAATTGTGAAATAATGATACCAGCTTTGTATTTAGTGGTGTACTCGAAAGTCGAAACTATCGACAATGTTTGCTGCCTAGATACAGATGGTTTGGCTATAATGTATTTTAAGAGAAAAGTTAAATATAAAATGTTTATAAGTTTTTTATCCGACTGCGCGACGCAAAGGAATAGTAATGTGTTTATTTGTATGTTCCTTTATTAAACTCTATACATACCAAACGCCTGGCCCGATTTTTAAGATTCACACATTCACTCACCGGACTAAGAGGCATCGATTGTGATTCCTCTTAGTCCGGTGAGTGTCACTAAAGACATGACGTTAGTGAAAATTTAATATGGCGACTATTATACTGGACGCCTTATTGTGAAAATCAAAAAAAATTTAAGTCAACAAACTATGTCAAGTGGGGTATCGTTGAATAGGTATTTAAAAATCATTTCAGTTTTTTCTCACCATTTTTCGATTTGACTTACCGTTTAGGATCTATATCGATTTAAAGTTGCGCTACAACTCATCATCATCATCTGCATATAGACGTATTCTCTTGATTCCATCCGTGGCCAAGATGACCTCGAAGCTCAGGGTCCGTCTTCCGGCTCTTCCTTCTCTACTTCGCACGATCTTGGGCGTCCATGGTAGTGAGACCATTAGCACGCATATCACCCTCCACGACGTCAAGCCAGGACTTCTTTGGCCTACCCCTTTTACCTGGACCCGGCGGGGGTACCACTGCCAGGCATTTGTTCCCCACGTAGCCTGGCGGTTGCCGCAAGCCGTGGCCGCACCAGTGAAGGCGGCTCTCTTGCATTTTATCCCCGATGTCACGGACATGGAGGCTGCCGCGGATGCGAGAGCTCCGTACGCGATCTTTACGCGTAACGCCGCACATCCACCGCAACATTTTCATCTCCGTGACACGCAGCTCTTGCTTGTGTCGCTCGAGCAGCGGCCACGCTTCACAACCATGCAAGAGGACAGGCCTAATGATCGTCTTATAGACCTGCCCCTTCAACCTGACTGGCATTTTGGGATCACAAGTGACGCCAGTCATTTCTCGCCACTTGGCCCACGCGGCAGCAATGCGTGCCTTGACGTCGTGGTCGATCTCACCGGTCACATGAAGTACAGATCCCAGGTACTTAACCTGGTCCGTGCACTCGACCAAATCATCGCCTATGCGGACGGGTGTGGGATCTGTGGAGTTTAACGCTAAGTATTCTGTCTTCGCTACATTTAGCTTCAGACTACCGTTCTCAAGCGCTTCTTTCCATCCTTTCACGCGTCGCACCAATCTGCTCCTGTCCGCGTCCATCAGCGCAATATCATCAGCATACATGAGCAACCACGGAGGCTGCTCATGTGAGTTTCTAATGCTGTCCGACAAAACATCTAATACCACGCTGAACAGGTAAGGACTAAGGACGGATCCTTGGTGTACCCCGACGGTGATGGGGAAGGCTCTCGAGTCACCAACAGCTGTAGATGCAGCAGTCCGAACCACGGAACCGGAATCGTAGTACATGTCTCGGATGGTGTCAACTATTCTAACATATTAATTTAGACAGTAGAAATTTACGATGAAAAGACGAAAACTTCGCATGACTGTATGGAAGAAAATTGAAAACGATTACAAAAATTATAACTAAAAAGTTTTAAATAAAATAAATTATTGAAACTTGTGTTGATCTTTTTAGTATCAGTCGAATTCTTGTTTTTATTTTGATTTTAAATTTAAATTAGAGTACCAAAAAATTTAAAATGCCGTAATTTACATACCTACAATTTTCAGATTCTAAGACTAGTATAGCGTCATCTTTATCGATAGTCTCTGCAGATCGATTAAATGAAACTTATGAAGTTAGATTTTTACAATGACAACCCAAGTGACGCAAAATGGACGCCATTTTGTTTCAATGACAATATACCTATTTAAGTTTTGTTTCATTTAGGTAACTTGCATACCGAATTTAAATTAGTATTTTATAAATTTTATAGATTAACCTACAAATATTTGTATGTACTAAATTTAATTTATCGATAAATTTCGATACTGGTGGCACATGACTATTTTTTAATTGCAAAAAACCGACAACACAGGTAATGTCAAATTAGTATCTGAGATTAAAAAACAGACTATAGTAGTGATTAGTGACATCTAAGTGCAACAGAATATGCACAATATTTAAGAGTATTGTGATATTGTGTATATGTTATTAGGCAATGTGTATAATGCAGGCATTATATACAATACCTAGGAAATGTATAGAATGCTGGGGTCGTTCCGGCAATGTATGAAATGATATTCAATGTTTAAACTATTTTACACTTTGCCTAGGAAATGTATAGAATACCTAGGTATTGTATAGAATGCCGGTCGAAGCATAGGTAATGTATGTAATCTATTTTTCTTCTCTATGATTTAATTAGATACCTAGATAGGTACTAATCTTTTGAGAACTAATCCTAATTTCAACTTCCACCAGCAGGCAGTGCTGATAAGACATTTGTGTTCTATTGGTAGGTATGCCTAAGTACCTACGTGTTTTTTGCGTAGAATGTTTCTCACATAGCAGTGAATTTCTATTGGCCACGGCAACCAGTCTCTTACCATCATCCCTGTGCTTGACAGCCACCTAACCTGATGGAAAGAGAGTTGTTACCGTGGCCTATAGAAGTTCTGCATGGTTAAAAAAAAAAAATCACGAAGGCTAATGCTGGAGCACCACTTCGCCTTCTAACCTAATCTATCCAAGTCGGAATGAACATTTTCTTTCAGCAGTAATATCCATTTTTCAAATCCATAGAGGGCTTCTTAAAGGATCGCAAATAAATGACGCTTTGTTAATCTATTACTTTGTTTGCTAACAGTACTTATTTATCAAGGTGAGACGAATTTTCGCACATGAAATATCATTTTAAAGAGACGAATTTACAACAACCCGTCCATTATACACATTGCCTGATGCGCTTCGGGCATTTAATACAACACCTAGGCAATATATGAAATTAATCGTATTATACACATTGCCTGAACGTTTTAGGCAATGTATAGAATGCCTAGGCATTCTATACAATGCCGGATTATACACATTGCATATAACATATATAAATTTTGGATTGAAAGTCAGGTAAGTTTGTAGGTATTACAATCGTATTATGATATTTTATGTAAATTAAATTTGCAAAATAGTTTTATTCTTTACTTTTTGTTTGGCTTTTATTTAGTATTCGTTTTAATATCGCTTTCCGCTTTATTCACAAATGAATATTCGAAATTTTGACTTAAATACTTCTTTAGTCGGCAAACTAAATCGTATTCTGCCTACTAAAACAATAGTATCTTGTTGGTATTGATAGATTGAAATAATGTTAACGTTGAAAAACGTGACGTTAAAAAAAGGATAAACAATACTACAAATTAATTCGTTTTCCTATGCGCGCGCATATAACAATGGCGATCGGCCATATTTAAAAGAATGAGGTTTGTTTTACTCTGGTTTTTTTTCTGTACTTAGAGAAAAAAAAAGTTAAATTTGAGTGAAAATTTTGTTTAATATACAAGTATTACAAGTTGAAAATATTTATTTAAATACGAAAATGCATCAAATGACCATCATACAATAGGCATATTAATTTATTCGTACTTTTAAACACGTTATTTTTTGTATCGAAACTTTTTTATAAACATAGAAACTTAACCTATAAAATTTAAAAAAGAATCTATAACTCACTTGTGAATAATAGCAATGAAAAAGTCACAGTTTGATAATAGGTGTCATTACGTACCTAATTGCGGTGAAATAATAGCAATGTTATGAGCAGGTGTGTTGTAAAACTCTTTATTGCTGACAGTACTTTTAACTTACTAACAATCGGGGGCGATTTGGGGTATCTAATGTTCAAGGGGGCGAGTTGCAACATTAAACCAGTCGGGGGCAAGATCCACGGGGCGAGCGAGGCCTAAGCCGAAAGATGGCTCGCGGGTTCGAGTCCCGATTGAGCTTGATTTCGCTTTTTCCGATTTTAAACAATCATGTAAGTAAGTAGTTTTTCTTGTAACGTTTTTATCTTACAGACAGACATACTTACTAATTTCAACTTCAAATGTATTTCTATGTTGTATTGTATGGTTGTAAATGAGGCAGTATTTTGGAGGTTTGGTACTTCAATCAATAATTTTTTTGGCCTATTGCATTCCACTATTGGATATAGGTCTCTTCCTAATTATACTGTACCAATGTACTTAAGTAAGTTGAAACATCCTACTAATATTATAAGTTTGTGGCGATATTTCGATGTTTGTTATTCAATCACACTCAAGCTGTAGAATGAATTCCCTGCTGTGGTTTCCCCAAGAGACTACAATATGGGATTCTTCAAGAAGGGCATTAGGTTTCTTCAGGGTCGGCAGCACGAATGTGACGGCCCTGGTGTTGCATACGTTCATAGGCCACGGTAACCTCTTATCATCAGGAAGGCCGTGTGCTTGTCTGCCACCTAAGTGATATAAAAAAAGTTTTCGAATTGAGGGAGACATGCGCTCCAAAGTTCTTAGTAAGGCTTCCAAACAACCGGGTAAAGTTTCATATTGTTAAAAATTTTATAATTAAGAAGTATAAAGTCGGGCATTAGCTTGCGAAGCGATAAATTTGAAGTGGCGCACGCTATGGTAACTAAATTAGTTATGTTTAACTTTTAATTAGATGTAATACGCTTGACTAATGAGTGAACGTTTTAGTAATTATTAGTTATACACTATTTAATGTCATGATCATCTTCATAGCGATTTGCCTGTTGTTTTTTTTTATACCACATAAGTCACAAAAAAGCGTACGGACCTGATGGAAAGTGGTTAACGTGGACTATGGACGAGTGCAACACCAGGGGAGTCACACTCGTGCCGCCGACCCTGTAACCACCAGTTGTCGGACTGTAACACCCAGTTGCCGGATTTTAGGGCTCGAACTCCCCGGACCGAAATGACAACCGGGACCGACAGTTAACACTTTCTGAGGCACGGTAATATTCACACCAATGAATACAGATATTTACGCTGAGCAAGAATCAAATCCACGCCCCCTGAGTAGCTGTCTAATACACTACCCCCACGCCACACTGCCTGCACTACACTACCGTCTACTAACAGCGACTTATGATTTACATACTTATTTGAGAAGACAACTTAAAGATGGCAACTTATATCTACCACTGCCTCATCCAATCAGAACATTCACACAATTTCAGAGAATTTCACCACGCTTTCAGCCACGTTGCGTCATGGAATTCGTCACGAAAGCTTTGGAACTGACGTCACAGTCGCACCTGACGTCATAGAAATGTGTTGGAACATCAATATGAATGAATGAATGAGTAATATTCAATATTACTCATTGGCCTTTCTAGCTATTGTCTTTTTAAGTCGCTAGACATTTTTATGCCTAATTATTTTTCTTTTTAAACCAACTCTGCAACTATGCACCGTATGCGGTCCAACCAAGATCTTCGAGGCTTAACCGGTATCTCAGCTAATTATTGACGATGGTCTAGCGTTTCTTTCGTGGTTGGGGGGATCAGATGGCAGTCATTGTCAAGAAAGCCAAAATGAGCTAGATCACGAAAAAGAGCAGGAGAACATGACTCGGATGTAATAGGAGTTGACGCGCTGTAATGATGATAACTGTATAGGTATCTCTGCAGTTTAATACACATTTCACAAACTGTTTCGCGGCTTCATGTACCTAATTGGGGTGATCCCCGTTCAAGTGTGAGTGATATGTCTCAAGTTGACGGCAATGTGATCACCCAGGTAATACCTATGTATATCAATCAATCAATTAGCCTACTGCAGTCCACTGCTGGACATAGGCCTCTCCCAATATGCACCATTTCTGCCGATCCGCCACCTTCTGCATCCAGTCTACCCCATCCAACTTTTTCATATTCAGTTTACCTTCACGTGGTCTCTACTCTAGGACTCGTATCTCTCAACTTGTAATAGGACCAATACGTAAGTATATAGGTATGGGTATGTGTTACTAAATAAAAATCTGCCGTTGGGTTTGAGCGATGGTTTGGAAAATATAACATACACATCGCGGTTGTCTCAAAATATCGCAGTCGGAATGCGGTGCTTTCTTAACATAATATGCAGTGCAGCACAAATATTTGTCCAACTGTCGAAAGCGCGCATTCTTTTATAGCGGCGCCATATGCAAGCTATGGGGTGCGGCTAATAATACTCTTGAGACAACTCCTCGGGTTATAGGATGGAATTTCGTGTTATGAGTGCGGACAACATGAGTTTTCGTGCAAAAACTGACATAATACAAACTCTTCTACAGTTGATTAAAGCAAACAGAAAACTAATAATATGTATATGCAAAAATATTTATATCATCTTTGGGAAAGAACGTGTTATAATAATTTTACCTATATCTATACTTTTCTGTACAAACACTAAATTTGTGACGTTTTAGGGACTAATCTCTGGATATACTTAACCGATTTCGAAAATACTTTTAACAATATAAAGCCACATTATTGAGTGTCATGATATCATCACGTTATCGGGAAGGGTCAGCACCGGGAACGGGATCAGAAGTCCACGCGGACGGACCCGCGACCTTTGCACTGCATAGAGGTTGCATCATCAACTACAATACCAAATATTTTTTTACACATCAAAGGTATCTAACAAGTTCACAGCCGACTGAAAAGTAAGCGGTTACCGTGATTTGTAACCCAAAAAGAAGGCGATGGAAATGAGTTGAATTTCTGGTAAGCAGGTATGTGTCAATGTGTGCGTTTGTACTTCTATTGTGAGCTGGTCTTCTGTGCCTATTTATTCAGAGGCTGCAGTCGTGCTCGTACACGTGTAGCTCTAATATCCGAAGAGTGAATTAAGCTGCCAGTAGCCACGGTACGTGACGATGCGTGCACTCTGCGGCTTAATCAACGATGTTTCAGTTATGTTGTATTTATACATGTTAACTCGCTTTATATAACCAAATCACAGATTAGGAGATAAGCCGTCGCGGCGCACTCAAGCGTCGGAGGTCACTCAATGAACTCCGTCCTTCATGAGTGACGGGCTGTGCGTTACAGGTGAGGCCACTTATCACCCTTGCAGACACAAGCCGGGGCAGTGGCGTGATGTGCGCCACCCATTTTCGAGGTCACCTTGCACCACGGCATTCGAATCCCATAACGGTGAGCGGATTTAGTCGGTTCGATTCCGAGGGATGATAATTGTATTTCCGCACTAAACTAGGGCTTAAAAGCCGGTCTTTCTGGGTAAGCAGAGCTATGTAAATGGACCCCGCATGGGCGTATGGTTAATATATTGCGATCCGATATCGTGATCCAAAGTAGGGGTATGGTCTAATCGCATTTGTTTCCACATCAATATTGCGTCAATGCTATCAATATAATATATTGATCGAATTTATTACTATAAATTGAGCTTCGCTTGCAGAGGAAGCCCGGTTTAATAAGTTTCGTGCTTAACGGCGTTTTGGGTACCGGCAAATTTCCTTCATACAATCCATGCCTTTGTTCGGCACGGAATCGCGGCACACGATACTCAATTAAGTAAACGGAACCTTTTCGTAGACAAACGGTAATTTGTAACCTTATTACGTGTATCCTACTTCCAATTAATATTACAAAAGCGAAAGTGCGTGAAGATGTTTCAATCTGATCTTATAAGGTCGTGTGACTCCCCTGGTGTCCCCACGTCCATAGGCTCGTAGATAAGTGGTATAAAAAAGTTTTTGGTAAGTATTCAATCAAGGTCTAACGGCTGAATGGATCTGGCTGGTACCAGGAGAATGGATGTTAGCCTGGACTAAGACAAAGACTGGGTATTTTTGTTCTAGGAATGGAATCTTGTGGAAAGCGTACACAGCTGAGGGCCACAGCCATTGATTTAAATGGGTACTTATTGGCCAAAGGTAATAATACATAATGTGTTTGTACCGTGCTGCAAGCCATAGGTTTCAGGTTATCTTCGTTATGAAAAACCTAATTTAACCCATAGATCACTTATTTGACTGCCTCTGTGGCGTAGCGGTAGTGAACGCGGCCGCTACGCAGGAGGCGCGGGTTAGATCCCCGCTCAGTGCAGATATTTGTGTGCGTGAATATGAATATTTGCATTGGTCTGGGTGTTTCTATGTATAATATGTACCTATGTATTTACAAAAAAAAATGTATCTAAGTATGTTTATCCGCATAACCCATGATACAAGCTAGTTAAGCTATACTTACTTTGGGTCTAGATAGCGTTGTGTAGAATGTCCTACAATATTTATTTGATCATTTTTTAGAATAGAATAGAATATTTATTTATTTGCATGGAATGTAGGTAGGTATTACATGAGGTGTTACAATTTAACAATAAGGTTCCTGATACATTCTACCATTTAGGCATACAAATATTAAAAACATCTTAATCATGCACTTAAACAAAGAATTTAGTCAATACATAGTCAAATAAAGTCCGATTATAAGTTCAAAGTACAGTCAAAATATAATTAAATGTCAGTTCAGAATTACAGATAAATGATTTGGTTATTTGCATTCAAGTTTGTGTCACAAAAATAAGGTACATTATTCTAGGTTGGTATCAGCTTGTCATCCAGAAAGTCCGATACCGAGTAATAACATTTGTTTAGTAACATAGCGGTTAAATTCTTTTTGAATATTTTTAACCGACTTCAAAAAAGGAGGAGGTTCTCAATTCGGATGTTTATATTTTTTTTTTTTATGTTTGTTCGCTCATAGCTCCGCCATGCGTAGACGGATTTGCAAAATTCTTTTTTTGTTCGAAAGTAGATTGTTCCGAAATGGTCCCATTTAAATTTCGTAAAGATCTGATGATGGGTTTCCGAGATTAGACCAAGGAACTCTTCAAAAAATACCAGGAAATCAGCCGCGATTGCTGCAATCGCATATTATTGCAATGTCTCTGCCATTACACATCATAACATCACGCCTGAATCCTTTGAAAGGGTATGCAGAAGTGTTCAGAATATTCAGCTATATTTCCGGTGTATAGGTATGCGTTGATTTTAATTATTCGTTTTGGTTTACTTTTGAGGTAGTCCTGTATTAATTTTATTGCATTGCTTATGCAATCACATACCATAACATCACGCCTGTATCCTTTTAAAGGGTTCTTAGGCGTGTTTAGTTAATAATATACTAGCCGTAGCACGCATCTTCACCCGTTCGGATTGCTCCAACCGATATTTTTACACTATTTATGCACCTTATCATATATTTTTAACATCACGCCTCTACTTTCTAAAGAGGACAGCAGATGTGTTTTCAACAATTATCTGATGCTGAATTTCTATTTATTGATGGTAAATCATAAGTGGTATCACTTTATAGCGGATCAGTTTCTTTGGGTTCTTGTATATATACTCGCATAGATACGGCCGGTTTATGATGGTAAACTAAAGGTAAAGAAAGAAAGACAGAAAGAAAGAAAAGAAGTTTATTTATACACTGTACACAACAATACCACTGTAACCTCGTATAGGTCGCAGGTATAACAATAGTTCGAGTTACTTTTATTGCTGTATCGTTAACTACCGCAGCCTCAAACGCACGAGGGATGCACCCGGGAGGGGTGCACCCTTTCTGAGGTTCTTTTTTTTTATACCACTTAGGTGGCAGACAAGCACACGGCCCACCTGATGGAAAGTGGTTACCATGGCCTACAAACGTATACAACTCCAGGGGCGTCATACTCGCGCTGTTGACCCCGTAAGAACCTTCTAATGCATTTCTTGAAGAACCCCATACTGTAATCGCTTGGAAAAATCACGACAGGGAGTTCATTCCACAGTATACGCGTGCGGGGGATCAAGTTCCTTTCATACCTAACTGTGCGTACCTACTGTTTCCAGTCGCAACGTGTGGGGATGAATTCCCTGTCTGTGGTGAGAGGCGCGATGATAGAATGTAGCCTTTTAGTCTGTTGGGTGGAATCTGTGATGAATTCTGCAATTAAGGGGTCTATTCAGTACCTTATTTGCCTCTAAGTCACACAATGCTATGCCTTCCAGAGTTTTCACGCGACTTAAAGCTACATATACTTGCCCTTTGGCGAAGTTCTTTTTCCCTAAGTCTATGACCGCTCTGTCAAGAGTTGTGCCTTGTAATTTGTGAACGGTAACCGCCCAGCTCAATATCAATGGCAACATCATTCGTTCTATATTACCGTACCCTTTATTAGCCTGAAATGTAGCTGTAACAGGAGATATTGCAATACAACCATCCAAGTCCTTTAATTTATGGCCAATACTGTCGTCATCAAATTTTATAATCACAGCATCAGGTAGTTCGCCACTCTCTATTTGCTCCCTTCGTAAAGCAGGCCATTTAAAGTTTTTAATAATACCCATAACCCCATTTACAAGGCCATCGGAAACAGAAATATTTCGCCTCAACATTACTCGTGACTCTATCCCTAATTGTACCGTTGATAAAAGACCTCCACAGTTATTGACATCCTTAGGTATAACATTACTAGGAGGCAAATTTCCATAAGTTGAAACTTCACGAGATTCATCAACAGCATTAATTATATAAATACGTTGTGTTTTCGCGTTCTCAGCTATCATATGTGCATTGTATGCATCCACATACGGACTGTTGCATCGGCGTATTAGAGAGAAGCTAAGCCGAACCGACTATAATACTTTCACCGAAATGTTACATTTGACTCGCCGTATTGAAGAGATGTATAATGAAGGTCGCCACAGCGTACATAACCCAAGTCCTAAGGTACGCGACCGTTGAAAACACGGGCTGGGCATGTTACCGCCGTGTTGTACCTACTGCAAACAGTTTGGGCACCTACAGGACGCGTGTAGGAAGTTACTAGCGAGGCCCACGGACGAGAAAGATAAGTGCGATAGGGCGAAAAGTGTGAAACCGAATATTGTGTGTTACGGTTGTGGTGAAAAAGGTTATATTCGCGCGAATTGTCCGAAGTGTAAAAATAATGTTAGCAATAATGTAAAACCTGCAACTGATGAATTGTATTCTTTTGACTGTGTGGACTCTGACTACTCGGAGCGAATGAGTTTGAGCTCGTGTAGTATCGAGAGATACGAGACCCAGCGAGGCAGGCCACTGTTGCGCATAGGTATTGAAACCTATAGGGGTACCGCGTTGGTAGATAGGTACCGCTGCTCGTAGAAGCTTGGCGGGTAGGTCGCTTTACGCTCTCCTTCAACGTATGGGGAAGGAGTTTCGTGAAGACAACTTCTCTATCAAACTCGCTGATAAAGTTAGTCACGTTAGAGTGTTGTTAACTTACGTAAATATAAATCTCATCGATTCATTTATCGGAGCATTCGCTGCGAGTGATAGAGCCCTATTTTCTACCTGTGCATTGTAATATGAGTAATAAACGCGTGTAAGTCTTACAAATGGTGTATTCATTACAATCTCAAATAATAATAATTCTAGAACACAAAGGGCACTAAAAAGAAAGAAATAAAAATTTTTTGACAAAAAAAGAAACCGACTTCAAAACCCCTTTAAATAGATAGGTACTAAAAAGAAAAAAATAATATCAAATGTAACAAATCAAATATAGAACAATTAACATAATTTAGCCTAACTTTAACCTTAACTTGTAACAAATTACCAATTTTTGGAGTCGGTGCCAATCTTCTACGCGGCCTATTTTACACGACAGATATACAAACTACTAAACACATCAAAAATGAATGTAACGCAACTCTTTTATTAGTCTTATCAATCAATCAATCAATCAAATCAATTAACCTTTTGCAGTCCATTGCTGGACATAGGCCTCTCCCAATATGCGCCACGTTTGCCGATCCTCCGCCTTCCGCATCCCGTCCGTCCCAGCCACCTTTCGCAGGTCGTCGGTCCACCTGATTAGGGGCGTCCCACCTTCCGTTTTCCTTTCTTTCATATTGTAATACATATGTACCTAATAGAATATTTTCTCATATATTATATGTTATAGCTATCGAGTTCTCTTGTACCTATTTTCTTCCATTGATGGTCAAGATTTAAATGCTATAATTACATGTCGCTAACTTAATAATCTATTTTTTTTTATCTAATTCGCTAAGAATTTAATTGATAATATCAAGTCTGTGTTCTATATTAGATTAATATTCTAAGTAGGTATATACTACTAATATTATACTTAAACGCGAAAGTTTGTAAGTATGGATGGATGGAAGGAAGATGAAGGAAGGAAATAATATACATCAGATCGGTGATATTTTTCTTGGCACCGACTCCAAAAATTGGTAATTTGTTACAAGTTAAGGTTAAAGTTAGGCTAAATTATGTTAATTGTTCTATATTTGATTTGTTACATTTGATATTATTTTTTTCTTTTTAGTACCTATCTATTTAAAGGGGTTTTGAAGTCGGTTTCTTTTTTTGTCAAAAAATTTTTATTAACGGATGTTCTCTCATACTGCTTGGTAACTTGTTGTAAATCACAGGAGCCATGCCAATAACACCTTTTTGTAATAACGCAGTATTAAAACCCCCAGTGCATAGTCGATTCTGGTGTTGAGATCTCATGGGTACAGTTCTTATTCTTGTTTCGCTGACTGTTCTAAACAGATCAGGGTTGTTTTTTACGAACAGGGAAATTTCCAGAATATACAGGCATGGAAAAGTTAACAGCCCATTAGCCCTAAACATTGGCTCACAACTGTCTGTAATTTTCAAATTGAACATAGACCTAATGCAGCGTTTTTGAGATTTAAAAATGGCTTCTCTCTGACCACAGTTACCCCAAAATATGATGCCAAACCTTAAAGTAGATAGGACGAGGCCATGGTATGCTGTCAGTACAGTATCAATATTTACTTTTTTTGTTAGATTGAAAAGTACATAGGCAGATTTGCTCAGTTTATGACATATGTCCTCAGCTTGAGCACGCCAGGTCAACTGAGAGTCAATGATGATTCCTAAAAATTTTGTATTGTCAACTCTTTCTACTGTTTGATTATTATAGAGTATATTGAGGTCGTCAGGACGTAGTCTCTGATGGAAATGCATTAATTTTGTTTTATTTATGTTAATTTGGAGATTATTTTTATTCAGCCAGTTTACCATAGTATTAATCGTTTTGTTTATATCACTTTCATATTTTTCTTTGTCTGTACATTTAATTAATGCCGTACTGTCATCTGCAAATAGGACCATAGGGTGATTTATTTGGAGGGGAAAGTCATTTATATACAGTATAAATAAAAGAGGCCCGATAACACTTCCTTGTGGGACGCCATATTCAATAGTACGGGAAGAGGATACATATTTTTCTTCCCGTTTAGTCTTTAGGCATATCTTATCAATTTCTGTGACCTGAATCCGACCTTTTAAATAAGATTTAATTAAGTTTAAAGCATTTCCTCTGATACCGTAAGCCTCTAATTTATCTAATAATAGGTCATGTTTTACGTAATCAAAAGCACTGGACATATCCGTATATACGGCACATACAGGAGTTTTGGTATCAATATTTGACATTGTCATTTTTAATAAATTAAAAATAGCCATATTTATGTTTTTATTTTTTCTAAAACCATACTGTTCGTGACAAAGTATATTATATTTGGTTAGAAAACTATAAATTGACGCATAGATTATTTTTTCTATTATTTTGGAAAAGACCGAAATTAGGGCTATTGGACGATAGTTAGACATTTCTTCTTTACTGTTTCTTTTATGTATGGGCTTGATAATCACAGTTTTTAGAACTTCAGGAAATATTCCTGACGTTATGCTGGCATTAATAATGTGAGTTAGGGGATTAGCAATACAACCACACACAAATTTTACAACCTTTGTCGATATGCAATCGTATCCAACACTTTTTTTGTTTTTCAAAGATTTTATAGCATTTATTATATCTTCGGGTGCAACTGGAGACATAAAAATGGAATGCAGGTTATAATCTATTGGCTTTAGTCTTTCCGGTAAACTAATTTTTGGAATTTCTGTTATCTTGTCAACAAAATAGTTGTTGAAGGATTCGGCTATTTCTTTGGGATCGGTTATAGTCGAACTTTGAGTTTGTATCTTGGCAATGGGTTCTATAATTGTTTTAGAGTTTTTTATTATTTGCCACGATGTTTTTGATTTATTATTTGAGTTTTGAATTAAATGATTATTTTGTGCTCTTTGTGTTGCTAGGGTGTATGGGGGTGTCCACCTAGATCTTGGGCCCCAAGCCAACCTCACCTGCAAGCCGGTGCACCTGCTGAACAACGGACGAGGCTCTGGCGCTGGCTTTCCCTTCGGGGTTGGGGGGTCGGACGGCAGTCGCCCTCGGAAAAGCCAAAATTTTGCCACACATATATGAAATGGTGACAATAGGGAATTGCGATGAAGGTAGGGCGCCGCCGCAAAACGGCGCGCATGAGGGTCGCCCGCCTCGTGTCGCAAGTGGGCAAGGGCTACCGTGCCTGAGCCGGGCACGGCTAAAGATGTCAGGCCAACACCGTAATTCCCGAAAACTCCGCTTCGCGACATGGAACATTGGCACGTTGACCGGTCGCACGAGGGAGTTGGCTGACGTACTCTGCAGGCGGAGAGTGGCCGTGGCGTTCCTGCAGGAGACTCGGTGGGGTGGCGATAGCTCCATGCACATTGGGGAAGGCTACCAGCTGATGTACACAGGTGCACCTGATGGGCAGGCCGGGGTGGGCGTGGTGCTCTCCCGGGCGTTGCAGGATGACATCTTGGAGGTGAAGAGCTATAGCGCCCGACTTATGGTTGTGAGGGTGCTTATCGATGGGACTATAACCCACCTGATAAGTGCCTACGCTCCACAGGCTGGGCGTGGCGAAGCCGAAAAGATCTTGTTCTGGGACCAACTCGGGGGAGTGCTTCGTGACGTCCCGTTGTCGCAGGAAATTGTCCTGGGCGGTGACCTGAACGGTCATGTGGGTGACGGGTGTGAGGAGTTTGGGCGTGTCCACGGTGGTTTCGGATACGGTAGTCGCAACGCAGAGGGTGGGCACATCCTTAGAACGTGTGCGACTGCCGATCTTGCCATCGTGAACACGTACTTCAAAAAGAAATCCAGACATCTTGTCACCTACGAGAGCGGGGGGCACTCAACCCAGGTTGATTTCCTGCTCACTAGGAGGCACAGCATCGGCAGGGTGGCCAACTGCAAGGTTATACCCGGGGAGAGTCTCACTAGCCAACACCGTCTCCTTGTCATGGACCTCCGCGTGAAACCCAAAGGCAAACTTGCCGAGCGTGCCCAACGTAAAATCAGGTGGTGGCTGCTTGATGAAGCCAAGTCCCAAAGCTTCGTCTCAGCCATCGGTGATAAGTGCGCCGATGCTGTAGACGAACCAGTACAGGTTTCTTGGGACAGGATTCAGGCAGCTATTCTTGAGGCGGGGAGGGCGGTGCTCGGCATGTCTAAGGGTGGACGCAAGTGTGACAAGGACACCTGGTGGTGGAACGACACAGTCCAGAGAGAGATCAGGGTGAAGAAAGCCCTCTTTAAAAAGTGGCAAGCGTCCAAATCTTCCGACGACCGCGATGCGTACAGAGATGCAAAACGCGCCGCCAGGAGAGCCGTAGCCAGGGCCAAACGAGACCACTTGCAACCTCTATATACCAAGTTGGAATCGTCTGAGGGGCAAAAGCTCATATATAAGTTGGCGCGTTCCAGGGCCAAAGCGGCGCAGGGTCTATCCAAGTGCCGCTGCATTAAAGACCCTGGGGGCAATTTGTTGTACGAGAAAGTCGCGGTGAAGGAGAGATGGCGCTCATACTTCCACGAGCTGCTGAATAAGCAGCATAAAGAGGTGCAGCCACCAGACCTCCCTCCGAATCAAGGACTAGTGCCACCGATAACGCCTGCGGAAGTCCAGACTGCCATTCGCCGCATGAAGAACCGGAAAGCTGTCGGACCCGACGAGATCCCCATCGAGGCTTGGAAGGCAATGGGCGCCCGTGGTGTGGGCATTCTAGCAAATCTTTATAACCGCGTACTCCTCACCGGTGAGATCCCGAGCCAGTGGAGGCTGAGCATCATCACGCCAGTCTTCAAAGGCAAGGGATCGGTGCAGGAGTGTGGTAGTTACCGCGGTATAAAGATAATGTCCCACACCATGAAGCTCTATGAGCGGATAATCGACTCTCGGATCCGTCAGGAAAGTACACTCTCGGAGTGCCAGTACGGGTTCCGTCCCGGGCACGGAACCATGGACCCAGTGTTCGCCCTAAGGGTTGTGGCGGGGAAATACAGGGCGAAGAACACGCCCCTGCACTGCCTATTCTTAGACATGCAGAAGGCCTTCGACTGTGTTCCTCGCGCGGTGATCTGGTGGGCACTGCGGGCCAAGGGTGTTCCAGAGACTTACATTGACACCATCCGAGACATGTACTACGATTCCGGGTCCGTGGTTCGGACTGCTGTTGGCGACTCGAAAGCCTTCCCCATCACCGTCGGGGTACACCAAGGATCCGTCCTTAGTCCTTACCTGTTCAGCGTGGTATTAGATGTTTTGTCGGACAGCATTAGAAACTCACATGAGCAGCCTCCGTGGTTGCTCATGTATGCTGATGATATTGCGCTGATGGACGCGGACAGGAGCAGATTGGTGCGACGCGTGAAAGGATGGAAAGAAGCGCTTGAGAACGGCGGTCTGAAGCTAAATGTAGCGAAGACAGAATACTTAGCGTTAAACTCCACAGATCCCACACCCGTCCGCATAGGCGATGATTTGGTCGAGCGCACGGACCAGGTTAAGTACCTGGGATCTGTACTTCATGTGACCGGTGAGATCGACCACGACGTCAAGGCACGCATTGCTGCCGCGTGGGCCAAGTGGCGAGAAATGACTGGCGTCACCTGTGATCCTAAAATGCCAGTCAGGTTGAAGGGGCAGGTCTATAAGACGATCATTAGGCCTGTTCTCTTGTATGGTTGTGAGGCGTGGCCGCTGCTCGAGCGACACAAGCAAGAGCTGCGTGTCACGGAGATGAAAATGTTGCGGTGGATGTGCGGCGTTACGCGTAAAGATCGCGTACGGAACTCTCGCATCCGCGGCAGCCTCCATGTCCGTGACATCGCGGATAAAATGCAAGAGAGCCGCCTTCGCTGGTGCGGCCACGTCTTGCGGCAACCGCCAGGCTACGTGGGGAACAAATGCCTGGCAATGGTACCCCCGCCGGGTCCAGGTAAAAGGGGTAGGCCAAAGAAGTCCTGGCTTGACGTCGTGGAGGGTGATATGCGTGCTAATGGTCTCACTACCATGGATGCCCAAGATCGTGCGAAGTGGAGAAGGAAGAGCCGGAAGGCGGACCCTGAGCTTCGAGGTCATCTTGGCCACGGATGCAATCAGGAGAATACGTCTATATGCAGATGATGATGATGTGTCAATCTTATAATTTTTCGGTATCGTTAAGAATATGCCTGAAAGTTCTTTTTATTTTGTGCAGTCGGGTACAGTCTTTGTTTCCACAGTAAGTACCGCTGTTTTTTACTACACGCACGGATTCCACTTGATACCCACTTAATAGATTTTTCGGGTTTGACTGTAATCATCTTAAAGGGAAAGCATAAGTCATAAAGAAGTTTGAATAGGTCCATGAAATTTTGGTATGCTATGTTAGGGTTCTCAGTCTGGTATACATCTGCGAAACTTAGACTTCGAAGGTAATCGTTGAATTTATTTAAGTTATCAATCGAAATATCCCGTACCTTTTTTCTCCAAGATTTTAGGTGGTAAGACCTATTTACTTTGATTGTTAAAATTTGGGCTGTGTGGTCTGAGAGGGCCAAGTCAATTACTTCACAATTTGTTGTCTGTCGTAAGTTATGAGCAAAATTGTCTATGCATGTACCACTAGTTAATCTAGTGGGCTTGCCGACTTGCAGTTTAAGGTTGAAGGCCAAGAGAAAACATTCAAATTCCACAGCAAGCTTATTTCTTATTAATCTATCTATGTTAAAGTCACCGCATATAATTATTTTATTTTTCATGTTACCACAAAGTTGTTTTAAGATTAGGTTTAGCTTTTCATAAAAAATATCTATGTTACATTGGTAAGGAGTTCTATATATACAAACAATTATAATGTTTTGTCTAGTTAACTTTACAGCACAGCATTCAAACATTCCTTTCACAGTGCATCTCCTCATGTCTGTTAATTCACAGTATTCGAGACTGTTCTTAACCAAAATGCAAACTCCACCCCGCTTGTTATCATTTCTTGAATAACATGCTGCTAGCCTATAGTTAGGTAGTTGTAATAAGGATTCGTGACCAGACATAATGAAATGCTCCGTAATACACAAAACGTCAATATTTATTTTTTTACTTAGCAAAAGATTCTGAATATGTACCGTTAACCTATCTGCTTTGTTTAGTAGTCCGGCAATATTCAAATGCATTATATTTAAGTGGTCAAAAACGAAAAAAGTCAGAGTTTCCAGACTTGGTAGAGTCATCCAGAACTGGGACCTCATCATTAATTATTACATTAGTTTTCGACTCGTCGTCGTCTTGTTTAATGCTTGATCATATCTTACACAGTGATGAACATTCAACATAATATTTTCCATTCCACGATTGTTTACTTTACCGTTGTACCGTAGAAACATGATGTGGTCATTGCTTAGTTCCAGATTTGAATCCACTAAAGTAGCATAGTTGTATGTCTGAACATCTACACTCAGTAGGTTATTAAACTTTTCTACTCTCCAGTTAAATAAAGTAGAATAGTCACTATAGATATATGTTGGCAGGCAGAGTATAATATTAGTGTGTTCAAATTGTTGCAGAGTAGTTCTTATTTCTTGAATTATATTATAGTAGTTCTTTGTTTTAAAAAAGTCATCTTCTCCTATTAGTATTAAGCAGTGGTCATCTTATAGATGTAAAAATCCCGAATAATTCCGAATTATTCCATATTATTCGGAATTATTCCCAAATATTCTCAAATATTCCGGAATTATTCCCGCTGAACTCACCTACAAAAAATGAAATAACTGTGCTTCCACCTAACTACTAAGCGAAAACTTAAGTACAGACCTATGTAGGTATTGGTATATAGGTAGGTAGATACCGGAATATTATATATCTTGACATCAGTGCAGTCACAAAATGTACCTACTTATGTGTATGTACATATTATGCGCAGTAACACGTGTTTTTAAGCTATTGCATAGCTTCTATCGCGGGCCTTTTTTTTGATGTCTTTTGTGGATTAGGTGGATTTGAGCTTCTCCGCCACCATGGTACCCCGTGTACCATGGTGACGGAAAAGCTCAAATCCTCCAATCATAGACCATATCAAACCAATACGAGCATCTCTCGCCACTTGGAGTCAAGATGTACGGTTCCTACTTATTTTAGTATAATATGTAGGAATAATAAATAATTTGAGTACAACTTTTACACAGATACTAAAACAGCGACTGTAAGCGACTTTCGACCTTAATGACATTATCTTAATTACGTGTCTTTTTGCGCTAATAGATGACACTGATTACGAATATAAGAAAAAAAAACTCGATTCTATGTCATGTCATTAAGGTCGAAAATTGCTTGCACTACGTTTTTTAAGGTTTTTTATCCCTAGCATCCTTAACTAGTCTGTGCTATAGAGCAAATAGCCAAATCGGACCGATTTTATCGGATATTTATATGAAAACAACATAATAAATGGTGTCGGATATCGGATGTGGGCCATCGTCGTCCGATACAGATATCGGATGGTGTGAAAACACTCTTAAAGAGTTTAAAAGTGTATAAGTAGGTACTCAGTTATATCCCTAACTCGGTAAAATCAAGAAAATGTTGATAGAACTCACCATTTCATTCGTTTTAGCACGGTTGGTATAATATCGGTATTAATAAGAATACATGTAGACTGTATGTTCTTAATTATACCGATATTATACCAATATCTATAACCGTTTATAACGCTAATCATAACTGCATTTCGAGTCATCAAGAGTCAAGACTACATTTTTTCTTAATGATACCGAACCGAACCGACCGGAATAATTCCGAATTATTCCGGGTCATTTGGGAATTATTCGGGATTTTTCGTTTTATCCTCACGGAATATTTGGAATTATTCCGGCCTTACATCTATAGCCGTCATCTCTTGAATAATCAGATAATTTGTTGCTCAGACTTTTGATAAGATGAGTGATCCCACACTGAGGTGAGATATAGTGGCATATTTCGGTATTTTTGAAAATTTTTTGAGTGATAGATAGAACTTTGTTCGTTTTATTTGAACTTATAATACATAATTTCGTCCTGTCACAGATTACAGTCCTATCTGTGTTTAAACGTCTGTTCTTGAGTTCTATGACGGAGTTCTGTGTTAGAGTTTTCTTAGTAAGCTTATTGCAAGGAGTTGACCTTCCAATGTTTGTATTTGCGGAATCATGTTTTTGTTTACTAGTGTTGTTTAGTATATCCTTTTGTTTTGATGTTGTCAGTTCTTGAATAGTTGTCTTTAGTTTACTGTTTTCAATTGTCAAAGCACCGATCTCCTTTTGAGCCGAGTTTAACTGTATCGTGAGTTGTTCTATTTGTTCCTGCAAATCAGCTATCTGTTGATTATTTTCATCCGCTGATATGTTTGGTATACTACTAGTGCTGCCATCTAGCTTCAAGCTATTGTTGCTACTTTCATCACAAGACAGCAGCTCCTCTGAAATTGATTTAGAATGTCTTTTCCTAAACGTTATGTTTTCAAAGAAATTCATATTAGAAATTTTATGAACTTCAAAAAGCTGTTTGTCGGCCGTTGGGATCGATCTCAAGACCTTTTGTTAGCGTGATGGTGGAGCAGTGTAGTTAAACCACTAGACCAACTGTACATACAAGACTAGTGTTCAAAATTGGTCTTCTCATAATAGCCCCTGTTTGAGTTTATGATTTTAAGAGATGTGCTGTAGATGGCGGTCATAACATAAAGTTGTTTGATAAGTAAATATTATTACCCTCCACGTTCATAAACAAAATCGGTCGTTTTTTTTAAAAAAAAATATTTTTTACACTCTTTGTAGTAGTTTGTGTGTAATTTTTAGTGGTAAATTGCTTGTTACATTATCAGCACTGCAGTTTATTTTGGTAGGGGATGGAAAGAGTAAGTACATTTGTTTGTTTACACTAATTTGTTGCACAGTTGTTAACACAGTTAAAAACAGAACTAAAACTATTTTGTTTCACTAGATAACAATTTCGCACACAGTTCCATGGTGGATTAGCATTTTTACGTCACTATTGAGTACTGTTTTTGAAGTATATTAATTTTGGATGAATTTTATTACGGAGCTGAATTTAATTAGTGTTTACTTGACAGCAGCTGTTTCATTACCTACATAATAGTCATGCTCATGACAGAGACCACGTGTTTAATTAAATTAAAATAGCTATGACAGTAGAAGTACTGTCATAGCTATTTTATGTTTTCATACTGCTCGCTGGTTGACATTTATTTATGTAAGTATAAATACACTTTATGTAGGTATATAATAAGGTCATGTAAATATATCTAGGCACTCGTTTTAATGAAGTAGCCCTTTCGAGAAAATCTTTTCAAGTAGATAAATTACTTAGCACAATTTTTTGCTACCTTTCTCCATAAAACGCAAATACCTTTACGAAGAATCGCTTACAAATCGTCTGTTATTATATTATTAGAACCTCCTCAAAAGATCTCGTGAAATGAGCTCAGGTGTGTAAGTGATAAGTGTTGCGTCATTCATTAAAGATTCAGCTGCCTTCGTCTGACCTTTCTGTTAGGGTACCGTCGCGAAGGGTACCTAACCAAAAGAACCCTATTACGAAGCCTATGCTATAACTGCTATAGGTAAGTCTGTCTGTTAGCGGTCTGCGTCCTATAAAGGTATAACGTTTCATAGCGTTGGTAACTTTGTGTCCTTACGATCGAGAGGTCCCGGGTTCGAATCCTGGCCAATAACTACCGACGTGAACCCACTCTAGCACAAGCAATTTAGCTTAGTTGAAGAGGTTAAAAGGAATATTAGTAATTTCGATTGCTAATATTTTAAAAAAAAGATGGACTAGTTGACATATTTTTATACAACTTTAGGTGGTAGACAAACACACAGCCCACCTGATGGAAAGTGGTTACTGTGGTCTATGGACTTGTGCAACAATTCGGCAGTGTGTGTACCATCATCATTATGGTGCTTTCCCATCATCCAAAGCCTCGGATAAATCTTTGTCCCTTACTATAGTACTGCCTTACTGCGATTGTTCCCAATAAAATATATCTAGTTGTGCCTATTTTCAAATTTATGTTCAAGAAGATGCTGATTAAAAAATTGTAGCATGCCTATGACATAGGAACTAAGTACGTATGCGACAATTTATTCTTTCCGTAAAGGCCTTAAGGGTTTTACAGGAACCGGATAGTAAAGATAACGACTATGCTAAATCAATTTACGAGTCATTCACCACTCACAGTATTATACGTACATAATGTAATAAATTGCCCCGGAGCTCATCAGAGATCCAACGGGAACAAATAGGGTCGTTGTACTCTTATGTTCAAGTTAATATTTGTCTGTTCATACTATTAACGTTAGAAAGGCTACGCAGAGAGCGCGGGTTCGATTCCCTGTTCCCTGTTTTCATTGGTCTGGTCGTCCCTCGGAAAGCACGTTAAGCCATCGGTCCCAGTTGTCTTACGAACATGTCTTACGAACATATGGCAGTCGTCACAGGTAGTTGGAACCCTCAAAAGTCCGACTAGTCTAACTGAAGAAAATCCATATCGGTTGCGGAGGTCACATCAAGTCACATGCACAATACATGGCAGTCCCTTCACGGATAATATTGAACTTGGGAACTTCTCAACTCTGGTCGGGACCCCAACTGAATGGGAAAAAACTCAGAGAATGCTGGTAATTATGTATATTTTACGAAGTCTTTTGAAGACCCTTCCTACGTCTTATAATCAAAGTTAATTGAAATTCTAAGTAAAAATAACTCAGTTTCTTCAAAGAAATTCAGTTCGTATTGTATTTCTCGGTATATAGTCCAGTCATTTGGGCGAAAACCTAGAACATTACCTGGAAAGTTTTCCGGGAGTTTTGAAAATTGGCAATTTTATAGATTTTGATATGCTCTTTCCAAATTTGAACTTTGCCACCTCGTATGTTTGCCGCTTGCGCCGCCATTTTGAAAAAATGGCGCCCAAAAGCAGTTTTTAGATAATAACTGCTTTCCGGCGCATTTTACAGGAAAAACATATTACACAAAATAAAAGTAGAGAAAATTTCCTACAATTTATGTCAAACCTTTTCTTTCCTAAAATCAATAGTTTCGGCGTACGAGCGCCGTAAACCATTATAAATCCACACCAACGTGTAATATTTACTTTAAACTGCTCATACTGTGATTTGTAAATTATAAAAATTATACGAAGGTTATCTATAGTAATTATAGGTAACTATAGTCTGTCATGTCTCCGCAGGTATAAAGAAATGCACCCCTTCTGTGTCAGGCCCCTTCTTTCCCTTCTAAGAAACATCTAGCCCCGGCTGAGCTCAACAGAAATATTTAGTCTGAGTCATCAGTATACGTTTATCATTTCACAGTGTCGTTTGCATTTACAGAGCCATGGCTTCTAATGAAGTAGATAGAAGGGATACCACGATAAAAAAACGCGCCGATTTCTCTACCTCATGGTGGTGTGGAAATGAGTATTTCTGCCGAAACGTGTACTGAATTACACTTTACGGCGCTCCTACACCGAAACTATTAATTTTAGGGAAAAAAAAAATATCACAAATTGTAGGAAATTTCCTCTACTTTTATTTTGTTAAATATGTTTTTACTGTAAAATACGTCGGAAAGGAGTAATTATCAAAAAACTGCTTTTGGGCGCCATTTTTTCAAAATGGCGGCGCGAGCGGCAAACATACGAGGTGGCAAAGTTCAAATTGTAAAGAGCATATCAAAATCTATAAAATTGCCAATTTTCAAAACTCCCGGAAAACTTTCCAGGTAAAAATACCAAATGACTGGACTAATAAGCATTCATCTCGTAAGAGGAAAGCGCGAAGAATTTCCTCTCCAAGTACTTATGTAAATGAAGTCACAAGTTAATAATAGCCTGACTTATCTTGTATATTGATCTTCCATTCTATGTAAATGAAATAATAAATATTCTACGACATTCCTCACAACGCTATCTAGCCAGATCTATATAACTAGCTTGTGTTATACTCGTAAATACATTTTGAAGTCTTTCCATTTTTAACCCACGTTTTTCCACCCACTAACATATTTCCGATTTCCACCCAAACGTTATTCTGTTTTCTACCCACGATTTATAAATAAAAACACCCAGGAAACCTCTACTCCTTCTTGAGTATAAAACCCCTTCTCCTTCTCGAGCTTACCAATATCCTTGAGGTTCGAGCCAACCTCACCTGCTAGACGGTACACCTGCTAAATAAATGAAGAGGCTCTGGCGAATTTCCTTTTAGGGTTGAGAGGCTACATGCCAATCAATAACATACTATAAGTAGACCTCGAGCTTGTTTACTTTTAGTTCCATCACGGAGGCATGGAAAGTCACTTAATATTATAAAAATATAAAGTGCCTTTCTTTTACAAGTCATAGTCATAACTTGAGGACTGTCGTTAAATTTCATATTCGGGCGACGTCGTACATTATATTGTTTGGACTTTGCACGAAGTCAATGAACATGTCACTTGTATCATAAAACCCATGACTCACATCTTCATAATAAGAATAAAGTATAGGTTTACCTTGAAATGAAATTAAATATAACTCCGGACACATATCTTGGAGCTAAAATGTGCCCTATACGCGCAGTACACATTTCTTGGGTGTCTTTTGAGGATAGCACGGGGTGCTACTGCGGTGGACGAACTCAAATTCACCAAGCATAGATTATTACAAAGCAATCTGCGGGCGCCAGAGCCTCGTTTGTCTTGCGATTTAGGTCCAAGATACGTGTCCGGAGTTATAATTATATTATTCTAGTACAAGTTAGATTCCACAAGGACATATCGGTATTATATGTAATTGTATGAAATTATATAAATCACTAGCTGTTGACCGCGACTCCGCCCGCGTGGATGTCGGTTTTTGCACCCAAAAAATTCGCTACTTTTGAAGGTAACCTGATAAAATTTAGTACACAGATTTAAGTTTCCCAAAATTTTATCATCAAAATTGACAAACTTTCATATACCTTTGAACCATTTTAATCCTTTTTTCACGATAAAAGGTAGCGTATGCCCTTTCGGAAGCTCTAGTTCATCACATCAAGATCGGTTCAGTAGTTTAGGCGTGAAAACGTAACAAACAGACAGACAGTCAGATGGATTTACTTTCGCATTTATAACATTAAGTGTGTCTATTTTATCGCCTTGTTTGCTGGGACCTCAGATGCGACCTGGACTAACGCAAGGAATCAAGGATGATGATGATCTATCAATTAAATCTTACAAGTTGATAACAAATGTAAACTTTGCAAACAAAAAATGTAATGCTCATATACCTAATAGTTACTCCGATCTGTTCTCATTCTCGTCATTACTTTCAAACAGGCCGCCAGCTTCAGCTGCTTCTGACGTGACCTTTGTCAGAACATCATCAATTTGGTCGGCGTGTGTTCTCGAGGTCGACACAATCCGACTTATGTTAGCCTTATTTTAGTCAATTTGTCATTTGTTTCACATTATGAACTCAACATATCTATTAAGGGTCATAGCAGACATATCAACTCGGAAAGCGATCGTCACTGTATCGCCTTTCGGGTAGGCGACGCCGCACTTACGGCCCGCTGATTGAACTAGCTGTCACCCGAACTCCGATTCTAGATTGTATTGTTAAAGTCTAAAGTTATGATTCCGTAGCCGACCGCATACGACACCTGCCGACGCACGCAGCACATGCGCGTAATTCATTGCGGCTTCTCAATGGTCCCTTTTATCCGTATCGGAGTTTGAGAAGTAATGGGTACGCTGTATGTTCTGCATGAGTCTGTCGTTGTCGTTCGATCGCCGCTCAGTGCAAATATTTGTATGCATGAATATGAATATTTGCATTGGTCTGGGTGTTTTCTATCTATATCTATACTAATATTATAAAGAGGAAAGATTTGTTTTTTTGTTTGTTTGTTTGTTTGTTTTTTTGTTTGTAACGAATAGGCTCCGAAACTACTGGACCGATTTCAATAATTCTTTCACCTATAGAAAGCTACACTATCTGGGAGTAACATAGGCTATATAACATCACGCTACTACTAAAGGGAGCGGAGCAGTGAGCATAAATGTCAATAAATCGGGCAGATTTCCATACATTCTTTACTAATATTAGATTTGTATTTTTGTATTCGAGTAAACTCAAGAACTACTGAACCGATTTCAAAAATTCTTTTACCATTAGAAAGCTGCACTATCAGTGACTAACATAGGCTATAATTAATTTTCAAAAAAATTGGGATCCTGGATAAAACTTCAATAATGTAACCCAAGGTGTTATAAAATAACCTAAAAAATTCCTTACATCGCGTATGCTGCGAAAACTATTGAAGATAGAACAAAATAATGTACTGTAGAAATGTATAACTTAAAAAGGTCTACATAAAAGTCCGCAACAGCATATGTCTATCTAATAAGGGTAGCTCACAATAACCATTTTTATCTTTTACAAATTATAAAAAAAATATGTGTCATTTTCGAAGCTATTTTTAACAATATAGTGTTAAGCCTTATCTGACTAAATACGTTAGATACATTGTACATTTAATGTAGATCAAAATTGCCCTTTACACTGTATAATTATAATGAATATTTTAGAATCTATTGCAGTATGAAAGTAACGCGGGACGATATAAATTCAAGCCGAAATGCCGATCAAAGTCAGACCACGGAATCTATACCTTTATATTAATTCTTATCTAAATAAATCATTTGGTATGTAAGATTGTTTCAATACCTGTTGATTACTTTTTGAATTATTGAAATCGGACGTTCTATTCAAAAGATATTACGAAATTATAATGTCAATAAATCCGGTAAATTACCATACATTATTTGAAAACTAATTATTATTACGGACATGGGCTAAAAGGGTGCAACCACGGGTGTTCGAAGTATTTCACGAGCGAAGACAGGGAAGGTCAGCTGAACACAAGATGCAACGGTAACGGGATCCGAATGCGGGATTGGAACCTCCATGTGATGCATCCTGGGTAACGGAGGCATTAACGCCCCTCACCCAGGGGAGGCGCTACCGCCTACGGCAAATACATACAGCAACGGGAGCAGCTCTATAGAGGGCTGCCCAAAGGCTTCTCACATGTCCCTCTGACTACGAGGAGGCCCAGTAGAGAGCAGGAAAGGGAAGGGCTGGTCACCGAGCGCGGACGTGAGGATTATAGGTCCGGCCTCCTGTCATCCCTTCACGCCCATCTCCTCCCTTTCCGGAATTCGATGGGACATCGTGCTTCCCACTTCTGAGAGGGCCATCTTAAAATTGTAGATGGCCCAGGGTCAGCCGGGGGGTGCAGAAAATGCCCTAGGCAATTTTACACTCCAGCAACTGAAGACCCGCGACGGCATGCTGTTTAGTGGGTCCGAATTCCACATGGCACTCCTGATGGCTGACGGGGATGGTATCCGAGGCAATTTTAGCACAAAAGAAAAGTTTGTACGGAATCCGAATTCCACGCGGGCGGAGCCGCGGGCAACAGCTAGTGTATAATATGTATGTATTTACAAAAAAAAATGTATCCATGTATGTTTATCCGCATTCTAGAACCCATAACACAAACTAGTTAAGCTATGCTTACTTTGGGTCTAGACTAGATAGCGTTGTGTAGATTGTCGTACAATATTGATATTGATAATTAAATGAAAAAGATTTCATCACTTATAGCATTTTTTTTGCGCTGTTGCAGTGACGGCTGTAAACACGTGTTCATTTGTTTATTGTTTCATTTATTTTAGGCGATTCGGTTACGATCGGTTTTTAAGTTGATATGTCGGCTATGATCCTAACGATTGCCACATTGTTTTAACTGCCGATAGATAGGTACAATGTCTCCGACGGCATTCCAGGCCGCGCGTGGGTCCTAGCTCTAGGGGAAGACGCTCTCGAGCCTCGACTCAGAGGGTTGCTCAGCGCATGTTTGGAGCGGGGCCAGTTTCCGAAGACGTGGAAGACGGGGAAACTGGTCCTCATCCGGAAGGAGGGGTGCCCGGTGGACTCACCGTCCGGCTACCGGCCCATAGTGTTGCTCGATGAGGTGGGCAAGCTCTTTGAAAGAGTTATCGCGAAGCGCCTCGTCGAGCACCTCTCTAGAGAAGGGCCGGATCTGGCGGATGCCCAATATGGCTTCCGGCGAGGGCGTTCCACCGTGGATGCAATCATGCGCGTGAGGACTCTGGCGGAGGATGCGGTCGCTCGGGGCGAGGTGATGTTGGCGGTGTCCTTAGACATCTCCAACGCGTTCAACACCTTGCCCTGGAGTTGCATTATGGAGGCGCTCGTGTACCACGATGTGCCTCTCTACCTCCGCCGCATAGTCGGGGCGTACCTGACGGAGAGAGCTGTCATCTACCCAGGTGCGACCGGTGTCGGTCGGAGAGAGATGTCGTGCGGTGTTCCGCAGGGATCGGTCCTGGGGCCGCTCCTGTGGAACATCGGATACGACTGGGTGCTTCGCAGTGAGCTCGTGGATGGTGCCGCCGTGACGTGTTACGCGGACGACACGCTAGTGACGGCGAGCGGGGCTACACACCGCGAAGCAACCCTGAAGGCCACGACCGCGGTTGCCCAAGTCGTGGAACGGATCCGGCGGCTGGGTCTCGAGGTGGCTCCGCAGAAAACCAAGGCCATGTTCTTTCATGGACCTCGACGCGGGCCACCGGCGGGATCCAGCATTACAGTGGGAGGCACTCTCATCGACATCAAGCCCCAGATGAAATATCTGGGGCTCGTGCTCGACGGTCGATGGGACTTCGGGGAGCATTTCCGAAGTCTGGTCCCCAAATTGGTGCTCACAGCTAACGCTCTGAAGCGTCTGCTGCCCAATTTGAGGGGCCCGGAGGACTCCTGCAGGAGACTCTACGCGGGTATCGTGCGGTCCATGGCTCTATATGGGTGCCCTATATGGGCGGACAACCTGCGAGCCAAGTACGTGGACCTGCTGCGTAAACCGCAGCGGATAGTGGCCATCAGGGCCATCAGGGGGTACCGCACGATATCCTTTGAAGCAGCGAGTCTCCTCGCCGGATCGCTACCGTGGATCCTGGAAGCGAGATCCCTTTCGGCGCTATACCGCTTCCGAAAGGCGGCGCGGGAGCGGGGACACGATCCTGAGCCTGAAGAAATTCGGGCCGTGAGATCCCGGCTCCACAGGGACATGGTGGCAGAGTGGGAGCTACAACTTGGGCAACCACGCGCGGGGCGCGCCGTAGTAGCGGCGGTAAGACCCATCATGGGGGAGTGGCTAGAGAGGCCACACGGTGGCCTCTCTTTCTGGCTGACGCAGATTATCACCGAGCATGGATGCTTCGGGCGGTATCTGCATCGGACCGCGAAGAAAGAGCCAACGTCCGAGTGCCATCACTGCGACGCGAGCGAGGATTCGGCGCTGCACACGCTCACCGAGTGTCCGGCGTGGGAGACGCCGAGACGGGAGCTGGTGGCGACCCTGGGGGTGAGAGCTCTCACGCTCGCCACTTTGCTCGCAGCGATGGTTCGCTGCGCGGATGCGTGGGCCGCCGGCGCCTCCTTCTGCGAGAAGGTAATGCTCGTGAAGGAGGCGGCGGAGCGGGAGCGAAGGAGAATCGCAGACCTTGCGGCCCGCGAGGAGCGAAGGAGAATCGCAAACCGCGTGGCCCGCGAGGAGCGGCGGCAACTCGGGCGTCGGAGGTCGCAGAATGACCTCCGTCCCCCATGAGCGCGGGCCTGGGGGTGATGGGTGGAGCCGCCTGTCACCCTAGCAGAAGCAGGCCGCGGCGGCAGCACGCATTGCGTGCTTCCCCACACCCGGGGGCGAGACGGGGACTCTGTGGTCCCCACACCGGAAGAGGGCCAGATCGAGAGATATGGTCCTGGGTCGGCCGGGGTGCGAGGGATATGGCTACGACAATCTCACCTCCGGCAACTGACGGCCCACAGACGGCGTGCGTTTTAGTCGGTTCGAGTCCGACATAACCTCCTCCGCCGGTTCCGGCGGGGGAGGTATCCGTGGGGATTTTTCGCACGATAAAAAAAAAAAAAAAAAAAGGTACAATGTCTTGAAGAAGTCGATACAGATAAATACAGTTCATACAAATTGTGGTAGTCCGACCACAATTTGTATGAACTATATGGATGTTTTTTTTTTAATTTGGGTTTTTAATATATTTCTGACTGGGGTAGTCGGAGCTTACAAGCCTGATTATTAATGGTTTAGACCCGAATTTTCATATCATTCTTCGAAATAGACATCGACAGTCGAAAATAATAATTATAATCAAATATTTCTAACAGTACACTATATCGCGAATCATATATTTGTCTGCCACCATATTAAAATCGACCTTAATTCCCAACTGAAAACTTAGGCAGTACGAAAAATACTTACCTAAACTTAATAATATAATATATCAAAAGAACCTCGCTAGGATATATTATAAATCATTTACGTGGTGGAGACAGGCCCGTGTTGCCTCCTAAGCCTCGTATCCCGGCTTATAGCTCTACCTATCCTGTTACACCTAGCCTAAGATCCCGGCAAATGAGTGGTACTACACTTCGTTGTGTTATTTGATATATGGGAAGATTTTATTTGGTCAAATATTTGTTATATGAGCGAATAATGTACATGCCATTCACACTTCGTGCAAACATGGCAAATCTATGCTAATCCATACTAATATTATAAATGCGAAAGTAACTCTGTATGTCTGTCTTTCTGTCTGTCTGTCTGTCTGTCTGTTACACTTTCACGCCTAAACCATTGAACCGATTTTGATGAATTTTGGTTCAAAGATAGATTAGATCTTGGGAAAGGACATAGGCTATATTTGGTCGCGATCACCGATATCCACGCGGGCGGAGCCGCGTGCAACAGCTAGTATTATAAATGAAAGTAAGCCTGTCTGTTTTTCTCTTACGATTTCACGCCTAAACTACTAAACCGATTTTTATGAAATTTCGTAATTTTTTAAGATAGTAGGGGTACACAAATAAATTTGAGCTCCGGAAAAGCTATTTTTGGTCACGATAATATACATCCACGCGGGCAAAGTCGCCACTAACAACTACATAGTAACATTATAGGTACTGGGTGATTTTATAGTCGTTTCGGAGCGAAAGATTTTGAGCACAGTTTCGATAGCGAAAGCGTCTGGAAGTATTATTTTGGCGAAAAAAAAACCTTTTTTTTTGCAACCACCATACAGTATGCCTTTCACCTGTACATTTTTCCCATACATTATAAAAAAAAAGAAATGTGGCACTCGGGGACTGCCGCGGTAAAGCTATTGCATAGCATTTTTTATCAACTTATGCAATTATAATTACTTACGTTAAGCGGAGCTACTTCGGAGCAGCTCGGCTCGATTCGTGCGAGCTTCGGGGTGTTAGGTTTTTTTCGTTACGGAATTTCTGGATTCGGTTTCCACGCTCAAGGCCCGCGATAGAAGCTATGCAATAGCTTAAAAGGTTTTTTTTGGCGAAAAAAAAAAAACTTTTTTTTTATAATGTATGGGAAAAATGTATAAAATACATACATTATAAAAAAAAAGTTTTTTTTTTTCGCCAAATAAATACTTCCAGACGCTTTCCCTATCGAAACTGTGCCCAAAATCTTTCGCTCCGAAACGAGTACAAATTCACCTTGTATAACGAAGTGTAGTACCGCCTTAACATACATTGAGAGGATAAGATTACAACGAAACGTGATTTATGAATGGTCTCTGATGGCTTTATGGATATCGGAATTTGGAAATATTTGGGGGTCGGTAATTGAAACAGAAGTATAGTACCTAATATTCTCTATTTCTTTCTATTCTTTCTTTCTAAATACCCCTTACCTGCAAACTGGTACCCTACTGATTGATGGAGGTGACACTGAAATAGGCTCCCCTTTCGATGGTCAAACGGCAGTCCATAAAGAAGGATATTATTATTTTTTTAAATAGGCTATTTATCCAAAATCTATACTGTCAATTCCATTTCTGATGATATATAATACTAGCTGTGACTCGCGGCCCCGCTCGCATGGATGTCAAATACAGCCTGTCCTTTCCTAAGGTCTAATCTATCTCTGTACCAAATTTCATCAAAATTGGTTCAGTGGTTTAAGCGTGTAAGCGTAACAGACAGACAGACGAACAGACAGAATTACTTTCGCATCTATTATATAAAAATGAATCCCTAAATGTGTTGCTAAGCACAAATCTCGAAAACGGCTGAACCGATTTCGCTAATTCTTTTTTTAGAATATTCCTTGAAGTAGGTACGAGGATGGTTCTTAGGCGAGAAAAATTTAAAAAAAGGCGGTACGAAGTTCGCGGGGTCAGCTAGTTTATAACATTAATGCGGATTAAAATAAAACAAAATATTTTTACTTTATGTTTAATAATTTACATAACCTATAATAGCCGTTTCCTTTATGTACTTAAACGTACTATCTAATTTAGGACTTATCTTCCTAATAACAGATATTGACCCCGGACTCCAAGGCCTCGAATGCGACCGGGACTAATACAAAGATGATGATGATATCTATATACAGGGTGTAATCGTTAAGTGTGTCCAGGCGATTATTCCGTAACTATTACAGATATCAAAAAACTTTAAACTGATATCGAAAGTACGTTACCTAATGAGTAAAATGACATCAATAACTTTTTAAAAATCATACGAGAGGTATCTAAATTTTTGACATTAAACACTCCCATACATTTAGTATTAGATTAGTAGAAAGGTTTTAGTTTCCTTATTTTAAGTGGTCTAGTACTCATTTTACTTTAATCACATTTTATGATTACGTATGATATGACAATGATGATTTGAAAGTAGATACATATGTAGATTAATTATATCTTACCACTTCAAATTTGATGGTTTAATAGCCAATAACAGTGCAACCCCTTGGCCTGCCAGATCCCCGGATCTCACGCCCTGTGATTTCTTCCTATGGGGATTTATCAAAGACAAAGTGTACGCTGAGAAAATGCACAGCCTAGAAGAGTTACAGAATCGTGTACGTCGTGCAATTGCTTTAATTACTCAAAATACAAATGTTAAGAAAAGTTCATTTTGAAACTGTAAGTAGAGCTCGTCATTGTATCGCACAACAAGGACGTCACTTTGAACATCTGCTTTGAATACAAAATTTTGTACTTACTAAGAAATAAATATTATTCAATTAAAAGATAGTCTCTGTTAGGTTAATAAACAGTTTCCTTTGATATCAGTACTAAGCTAAAATATTCTTTTAAAATAAGGACACTAAAACCTTTCTACTAATCTAATACTAAATGTATGGGAGTGTTTAATGTCAAAATTTTAGATACCTCTCGTTTGACTTTAAAAAAGTTATTGATGTTATTTTACTCATTAGGTAACGTACTTTCGATATCAGTTTAAAGTTTTTAGATATCTGTAATAGTTACGGAATAATCGCCTGGACACACTTAACGATTACACCCTGTATATAAAAATGAAACCCGTTTTCCGTTGTCACGACATAGCATGAAAACGGCTGGACCAATTTCGATAATTATTTTTTTAGAACATTCCTTAAAGTACGATGATGGTTCTTACGGAGAGAAAAATTGAAAAAAAAAAGAATTGACTGTTAGGCGGTACGAAGTTCGCGGGGTCAGCTAGTAGTTTATAAAAACACTATTCGCTCTATTCAGACTTCCTTCTTCTTGAAAAGAGCTGTGAACTTTCCTGCTTCGTAAGTGGGCATAAACGGTAGGTACTTCGTCCATTGCCATCTGTAAAAGATAAAAGACTCTTATGCCAAGTTTCCGAAAGATTGATCAACGCTAAATTAACTAATCGGCTGTTAATTGATTTGACATCCAGTTTCCGAAATGCTGATCAACATCAAAATAACTAATCGGTTGTTAAATCTCTTGTCCAGTAGCAATTGGGTTGCTAGAAGCATGGCTAAATAGTTTAATTTGATCATAGTGTTGGTTAACCAGCTATTTTAACCGACAAGACGATAAAAGAAAACTATTTAACTATGTTTCTAGCAACACAATTGCTACTTGACAAGAGATTTAACAGTCGATTAGTTTTTTTTTTTTTTTATATAGGACACGTCAATTTGACTTCGCCTCGCCTGATGGTAAGCTGAAGGCAAAGTCTCTGAAAAGAGCGTCAAATTTGATGTTGATCAGCCTTTCGGAAACTGGGCGTTAATATCCATGATAAATTGACAAGTTGGTCAATGATTTGACAGGCCTTTCAGAAACCGGCTGTTAGTCTATTATGCAGTATGTATAGTTTTGTAAATATCTATCCAATATACCTACGTATCATTATCTTATGTAAAATAAAACTTCCAAGCATACAAATCGTAGGCAAGAGATGTGTTCCAGCAAAATTTCTTGATAAACTGCTGAAAGAGAGGTAATTTTCAGGTTAGCTGGGAGAGAACTGATATTGAATTAAGCTCGCCTTTGTAAGTAACTACATGATTTTTTGATTGTATTAAGTTTAACCTCTGTACTGTGTGTGTGCATTAAAGAATTAAGAATTACAGACCTTGCCTTGTCCAGAAGTAGTAGCAGTTGCAGTAAGTCCAATACAAAATATTCTGTCCTGTATTTAAAACTGCACTAGCAGGTTCATACTAGATTTAGTGAGGCAGGGAGACAAACATGAGTAGTGGCTATGAGGGGAGGGAGAGTAAATGAGGGATTAATATACGTTACAAGGGACCTCTTAAACCTACAGCCCAACTCACAAAGGGGCTGTCCATTAATTACGTGATGTTTTTATTGCAATTTTTTAACCCCCCCTCCCCCATGGTGATACGTGGTGAGGTTTTGGACTACCCCCCTCCTTGGACTAAAATCGCGAAATATAAGAAAAAATAAATACACGTGATATGTCAATATACCCCTCCCTCCCCCCTGGTGATATTTCGTGATATTTTCCGAACCCCCCCCCCCTCCCCTCTCCTCTCCTTTGAGCCTCACGTGATTAATGGACAGCCCCAAACCTCGTGTTCTGCTCGACACGGTGAATCCATGGCTAGCTAAGAATTAATCTCATACCTTTTCTTTCCTTCTGTAACCCTCACAGATTACTAATAATAAGTGTTATTTTCAATTATTAACCTCTTTTTAGTTACGACATTTGATACAACCAAGCACTTTACCTCCTGATGAGTCCCATCCCCACGGGGAAGTCGTAGGTGTCTCCCTCGTCGGTTGTGCCGACGGCGTCTAGAGACATCTCCTGCGCCCACGCGGACAGACCGCGCTCTTCGTCCGTACCTGACCACAGCAGGCCGCAGTTAACACAATGAAAGAGCAGAGGTCGGAATTCCCTCAGACTAAAAGAACTAATGAGTGAAGTGTGTTTTGTACAGTATTTTACATGGGTTCTTAATCTATCGTGCATTGGCATTGTGCATGACTAGTTATATAATAATAATAATAATGTGACTATCCCTAATACTTATAATGTATCTTACTGAAACGAGTCTTGATACTTGAAATAAATGATATTTAATTTAATTTAATTTAATTGTGTATAATATATATTTGAGCAGTTAAGTATCTTAAATAGGTCTTTACTTAGGGATATTATTTTAGTTGTGCCTGAACTAGGTAATCCTGTATTTCAGGTATCAAGTGCAGTTTATTAATACTTCTACATAAAGTAATACTAATACTAAAGTAGCAATTTTGTTGTAGCGAGATGGTAAGAAGGCGTGGAAACAGTAGGCCAAAGCCTCCCAATATTGAGAGAGGCTTATGTCCAACAGTGGACTGCGAAAGGCTAATTTATTGATTTAACGAATGAATACGTTCAATCAAGAATCCCTACTAATATTATAAATGTGAAAGTAACTCTGTCTGTCTGTCTGTCTGTCTGTCTGTCTCGCTTTCACGCCCAAACCACTGAACCGATTTTGATGAAATTTGGTATAGGGGTAGATTAGACCTCGAGAAAGGACATAGGCTATGTTTGGTCGCGATAACTGACATCCACGCGGGCGGAGCCGCGGGCAAAAGCTAGTAGTTAATAAACTAGGGTTTCGCCAAAGATACAAGCTAAAATGATTTAGTATCATATCAAATTAAGAGAGCATCACCAAGATCTTTCGAAAAAAACCTTCCTACATGCATTTTATTTCAAGGATGGGCCGACGAACAAAGATGGACAGGTGAAAATTGCTACTCGGTTTTAACCCTTTTTTGAGCTACTTTTCTAGGGCTAGGATAGCCAACAGAAGGAAATATTTGAGAAACGGGACAAGATATTACGCTATATTAAACTTCAATATCCAAATGCCTGGCAGTAGCGCTGTCCAAGTTCTGGCTTGACATCGTGGAGGTGACATGCGTGCAAATGGTCTCACTACCATGGACGCCCAAGATCGTGGCAAGTGCTGGAAGGCGGACCCTGAGCTCACTCCTCAGACCTTCCTTTTCCTGAGACTTCTTCCTTCTTCTGAGCTTCCTCCTCCTGAGATCTTGGCCTCAGATGCAATCAGGAAAATACGTTTCCATGAAGATGAAAATGACTAAACTTCAATACAGAGGTGTCGGTAACGGTAACAGTGTCACGAGTTCAAAATTTTTTATCGTTTTTCCCCATCTCAAATAATGCCCAACGGGGCTAAAGTGTACCTCACCAAGGACGGTCAGATAAACAGAAGAGTCCCTCTTGTGTCCCTCGTTAACTCAATATTCAACTATTAGGGTACACCCTTTGAGCTTAATGTTTATAAACTTTGTAAGACGAGCCCAGTGGCCGAGTTCGTGTAATCGAATAGTTAGGGACTACGGGACCAGTGCTAAACTATCGGTATGTAAATACGACGTACGAAAAATAGCATGTTAATACTTTTGTATAAGAATTAAGAGATGTGTCAAGCCACATAGCACAAGAAAATTAGAATTTAACAAAGAAAAAAATCTAAGTAGGTATAAATTTTCTTTCTCCCACTGACAGTGCAGATATTCCATGAAATCTAATAAACAGGATTCCGTTGGATTTTTGACAACCCTTCGCTTGGAACTCAATGTTACTGATTTTTCACTAGTTTTTTTTTTTTATAATTGTGACATTTTATATTTCATTCTATTATGACAGGGTGGAGTCCTCAGGAATGTATAATTATTAGTTTATGATTATGCCGCAATATTATATTTCAACGCCACCTGGCAGAATATAAATATGAAAAAAAAAAAATAATATTGTAGGACATTGTACACAAAAACCATTAATTCTACATTCTATAAAACCTGATTTTCTATTTAATTTGGTATAGCAACCTTTAAAACCACTCACCTGGTATTAAATTATCCAGAAAACACCCCACGACACCCCCCACAAGGATGGAAGTGGATAGCAGTACTTGCAGTACAGCATCCAAGGCATCCACCCCGGTCTGGATGACGCCAGCGTTGGCCGCCATCCAGCGAGTCAGCACCAGTGGGAAGAACAGGCTGAAGCCGATGATGTACAGGTTCCGGGAACTGTGGAGGTTCACGTACTGGAGGGAAGAGAGACCTGGGAAAGTGCAGAAACTTAAAGGATTTTTGATGACCTTCTTGGCTTTAGGATGAGAAATGAGAGGTTGAGAATTCCATTCCTGTAGTAGTTTGGGTACTTGTATTTATGTGTTCACTAAAACATACATTTGAATGAAATTTTGAAGCATTTATTATGCTAACTGTTCAAATATATTATTTATTACTATATTATTATCAATTTTTTGTGCCAGTTTTAAACTACTGACATTTTTTAATGTTTAATTAAAATTGTCGTAATCCGATTTCCGACAAAATTTTTGAATTTCATAAAACATTTTTATTTTTTTACAATACTGTCTAGCTAAGTCAGTGAGAATGGGTACAATGACCATTTTTAACACTGAGACATTCCTGTACCTTTGCGAACAAGTTCAGCCGTCGATTCCTGTGTCTGTTCCTGTGCCCTAATGCGGTATACCTTTATACCTTACCTTATCGCCTGGCTGTACTCACCAAAGGCGGATATCATGCCGAACATGACGCAGAACAGCCCCCCCACGATGGGTTGCGGGATGATGATGAACACGGCGCACAACTTGCCTATCACCCCCTGGACCAACATCAGGGCCGCCGCCCATTGCACCACGCGGCGGGAACCCACCTGGGAATAGTGGGAATTAGTGGTTAAGAAATCGGTCTTACAAACGAGAGGTCTGGGTTCGAATCCTAGCCATATTACCAATACTTAGTAAGATTTCTGCTGGCAAAAGTAAATCGCTACTACCTACACGATTGTTAATTTCATTTTCCTGAAGTGGAGTGGAGTGGAGTGATATCTTGGCTTAAACGGGAACGATTGCTGCTTCAACCTAACTCCTCAATTTCAGCCCGGCAATTGACATCTCGCTGAATGTTAAGAAGCTAGGATGATATATGTACCGCCATTCTAGATGCTGACAATCCCACAATAGTGGTTTCTATCTTGACGGCCTCGACAGATGTTTTGTCCGCTGAAAGAACCCGGGATTGTAGAAAAGGGAAACACGTTTGCGGGTAGAATGTTCCACTTCCTTTTTTTACATATGTTTGGGATTGGGAATATGTAGGTACAGGTGAATGGAATAATAGGCGGTAGTTATGACAATTTTTTTTTCGCATCAGCAGTCTTTTGTGCATACAAAAGACTGCTAGGCACGAAGGTGTTGATCCCGTTGCACACTACACACACACACACACAAGTAACACGCGAGGCACCTTGGTGACGCCGATGGCGCCCACGTTGTCGCCGAAGGTGTTGGTCCCGTTGCACACTACACAAACAAGTAACACGCGAGGCGCCTTGGTGACGCCGATGGCGCCCACGTTCTCTCCGAAGGTGTTGGTCCCGTTGCACACTACACATACACAAGTAACACGCTAGGCACCTTGGTGACGCCGATGGCACCCACGTTCTCTCCGAAGGTGTTGGTCCCGTTGCACACTACACATACACAAGTAACACGCTAGGCACCTTGGTGACGCCGATGGCACCCACGTTCTCGCCGAAGGTGTTGGTCCCGTTGCACACTACACATACACAAGTAACACGCTAGGCACCTTGGTGACGCCGATGGCGCCCACGTTCTCTCCGAAGGTGTTGGTCCCGTTGCACACAACACATACACAAGTAACAAGCTAGGCGCCTTGGTGACGCCGATGGCGCCCATGTTCTCGCCGAAGGTGTTGGTCCCGTTGCACACTACACATACACAAGTAACACGCTAGGCACCTTGGTGACGCCGATGGCGCCCACGTTCTCTCCGAAGGTGTTGGTCCCGTTGCACACAACACATACACAAGTAACAAGCTAGGCGCCTTGGTGACGCCGATGGCGCCCACGTTCTCGCCGAAGGTGTTGGTCCCGTTGCACACTACACATACACAAGTAACACGCTAGGCACCTTGGTGACGCCGATGGCGCCCACGTTCTCTCCGAAGGTGTTGGTCCCGTTGCACACAACACATACACAAGTAACAAGCTAGGCGCCTTGGTGACGCCGATGGCGCCCACGTTCTCGCCGAAGGTGTTGGTCCCGTTGCACACTACACATACACAAGTAACACGCTAGGCACCTTGGTGACGCCGATGGCGCCCACGTTCTCTCCGAAGGTGTTGGTCCCGTTGCACACAACACATACACAAGTAACACGCTAGGCACCTTGGTGACGCCGATGGCGCCCACGTTCTCTCCGAAGGTGTTGGTCCCGTTGCACACAACACATACACAAGTAACACGCTAGGCACCTTGGTGACGCCGATGGCGCCCACGTTCTCTCCGAAGGTGTTGGTCCCGTTGCACACTACACATACACAAGTAACACGCTAGGCACCTTGGTGACGCCGATGGCGCCCACGTTCTCTCCGAAGGTGTTGGTCCCGTTGCACACAACACATACACAAGTAACACGCTAGGCACCTTGGTGACGCCGATGGCGCCCACGTTCTCTCCGAAGGTGTTGGTCCCGTTGCACACAACACATACACAAGTAACACGCTAGGCACCTTGGTGACGCCGATGGCGCCCACGTTCTCTCCGAAGGTGTTGGTCCCGTTGCACACAACACATACACAAGTAACACGCTAGGCACCTTGGTGACGCCGATGGCGCCCACGTTCTCTCCGAAGGTGTTGGTCCCGTTGCACACAACACATACACAAGTAACACGCTAGGCACCTTGGTGACGCCGATGGCGCCCACGTTCTCTCCGAAGGTGTTGGTCCCGTTGCACACAACACATACACAAGTAACACGCTAGGCACCTTGGTGACGCCGATGGCGCCCACGTTCTCTCCGAAGGTGTTGGTCCCGTTGCACACACCACATACACAAGTAACACGCTAGGCACCTTGGTGACGCCGATGGCGCCCACGTTCTCTCCGAAGGTGTTGGTCCCGTTGCACACAACACATACACAAGTAACACGCTAGGCACCTTGGTGACGCCGATGGCGCCCACGTTCTCTCCGAAGGTGTTGGTCCCGTTGCACACAACACATACACAAGTAACACGCTAGGCACCTTGGTGACGCCGATGGCACCCACGTTCTCTCCGAAGGTGTTGGTCCCGTTGCACACAACACATACACAAGTAACACGCTAGGCACCTTGGTGACGCCGATGGCACCCACGTTCTCTCCGAAGGTGTTGGTCCCGTTGCACACTACACATACACAAGTAACACGCTAGGCACCTTGGTGACGCCGATGGCACCCACGTTCTCTCCGAAGGTGTTGGTCCCGTTGCCGGAGCCCCACAGCGCCGCGAGCACGCAGCCCAGCCCCTCCGTGCCCAGCCCGCGGTTGATGGCGTGCAGCGGGGGCGGCGGCGCCGCTGTATCAACATATTATTTTTATTTTGTATACATACATACAATCAGCCTCCTTCTCAAGGTAATATGCTCACCGCACATCCGGGCGGTGGTGGGGTAGTAGCTGATGGACTCCACAGTGCACGCCAGCACCCCTGCCAGCATGCCCAGCACCCCCGCCACGCTCACCGTGGGGGCACCCCACTGGCCTGCGGCAAATGGATACATTCAGTAATACGATCAGTGGGTCAAAATAAGTGTGTGAAAGGATGATCAGAAGGCCTACCATGAACTATCAAACAAGTTAATAATTGAACGGCTGTCATAATACCAACTGCAAATGTAACTTTGTAATCCTATATATTCAAATGGGATTACAAAGCTATCTATGCAGTTGATAGTATGACAGTCGTTCAATTATTGACTTATTTTAAGAGTTCATGGTACGGGCTCAGAAGCCAATTCTGTGAATCATAAAAAAATAGTACCGAACCTGGATACGGTACTCGGAACCACGGCGCGTCCTCAATAATGTTCAGCTTGACATCGGTCCGGGCGGGATGCCCTGGTGGTAACGCCCCGGTCGCGGTGAGGATGCCACACACTGCCCACATGATCACTATTGTCAGTAGAACCTACAAAATTATAGCTTTCTTTATCAATGACTTCCATTTATAGGTAGGTTTAGCTCGGCCCATATATCTTGGACCTAGAATGTGCTCAAAATGTCCTCTATACCCACAGTACACGATTTTTGAGTGACTTTTGTGGATAGCAACGAGATAACGGATAGCACAGATTATTATAAAACAATCAGCGTGCGCCAGGGCCTAGTTTGTCTCGCGATTTAGGTCCAAAATACGTGACCTGAGGTATAACTCAGTATCATGGTTGCTGCGTCCCGTTCCAAATCCGAAATTCAAAAATTAATTCCCGCCTCGCCCAATAGCTGTGATATTTACAATTTTTGTTTTAAAAAGCTTGGATACTAACCATAGAAATCATTTTCATACTTCGTGCATTACTCAAGTACAGTCAACATCAGATCGATCTTGACTAGTAAAGTAATCAAAATGATCTTCGACCGATGTGACGCTGACTGTACTAGCATTAGTTGGCAAATTTTTATTGCGATGATCAAGTAGCGCATAAAATACTAACAAACAAGCTTTGATTTTATATCTGACTCACCGGAAACAACTTGAACAACGGGAACCATACAATAGTGATTCCTCTGCCCCTCTGCCAGCTAAGGGTGGGTATACTGACGTCAGTCATGACTTGAGAGAAGATTGTCAACAAGGTGAAAGTTCTGTAACAAGCGAACATGATGATTCAATCATTAAACATTGTCATCATGATTCCGTTTACATCCGAGGCTTTCATTTTGGGAAACGGATCCACTTACTCCTTCTCTTTCATATGCAGTTTATTTTATTGTATCTTTTGACTTCCCAACCTGACAGGAAAACCTGCATACCAACTAATAGTAAGAACAGCCTTCTCATGGTCACTTGCAAGCTTTGATTATTAATGTTAACACATTAATAATCAAAGCTTGCAAGTATAAAAACTATTGATAATAAGTACGATCTACCTTCATTCAAAACTATTCTAAGTATCTTTAAAATGTTCCAGAAACAGGCAACGTATCTCTTTCACAGTGACTGGAGCCGCTGAAATCTAGCAGCTAGAACAGTCCGGATGTTTTGTATGCATTCAACAGTTTTCTTAGCACACGTTGAACAAATCAATTGAGAACAACGGTGAGATAGGACATGCACAAAACAGGCTACACGACGCGACAGCGAACGTTAAAGATAGGCCGCGTTTGGTGCAGATGCATTATAGCAGGCCGCACACAAAAAAACAGGCAAACAGCATACAGGAAATGCTTTTGGATGCAGTTAATGCGCCTATACATTTACTAGCCGCGTGGTTTCTGGCAGAGTAGAATTTGGGCCACCCCATCTTTACCCATGAGGTGTCATACAAGGCGACTTTTGCTGCTTGTTGCTTTGGCGCGCGGCTTGCATAAAGAATCTATTCCAGGGAAATGTACCCTACGTTTTATTCCCGACTGTAACCAATCCTTGTCCCAATTTTCAGCCGAATTAAAACCATCCAAACCTCCCTGCACCATGGAGCCTGAGGATCTCTTACTCCATGATTTCATTTTGGGTTTTACGGAAGCGACTGCCGTCTGATCCTTTACTTGAGAGTCTGAGCCAGAACTTCGATTGTCAATTAGCTGGAATATGGGCTTGGCAAGATCTTAGTCGTGGATGAATGGGGCCCTCCCACACACAGCGGTGCTTATAATGTTGAAATGAAAAGTGTTCAAAGGTAAATCTTTTATGAATACAACTCTGTATATTACCCAGACTTGTTAACGAGCTGTTCAATCGGATTAGCAAATCAATTGAATGGAACTCAACAGTATGGGCTTCCCGTCGCAATCTGCGCCACTCAATAATTTCATTTTATATTGAATTTTCCACCGTCTGTTAATTAGAGGAGGTAGATAACGGGATTTCTCGTTTTAATTAGTAACAGCGGCCTCACGGGAGGTGTACCTCTGTTGTAAAAAGTAGGTAACTAAATAATACTACTTAGTTCCTTAGTGTTTCTGATAGTGAGTAGGGTTGCCAGAGTATACCTATGTAGTTAAGAGGAAACTGTGCCAAAGAGCCTAAAATACAAGAATATTTAGACGATAAACTAGCTTGGAAATGAGCTGTTCACTCATACATGCTACTCAAGCAAACGATTGTATTAAGGCTAAGTAGACTAAGCATTTTTTTGTAAATAGACCAAAAAAAAGCCGGAGTTCTTTTTGCCGAAGTCTTCTCAAGCCGAGAGCCGGGGCCGCCTTTCGAACTGATGCCGCCGTGGTCCATTTGCTAAGCTAGTCTTTAGTAATATTATTTTTTTGTTGATAATTTTGACGTTTTGTAAGTACCGATTTGATGGTCTATACAGAATAAATATTTTTTGACTTTGACTTTGACTATAATCAATTAGCCTACTGCAGTCCACTGCTGGACATAGGCCTCCCCCAATGTGCGCCACGTTTGCCGATCCTCCGCCTTCCGCATCCAGTTCGTCCCAGCCACCTTTCGCAGGTCGTCGGTCCATCTGGCTAGGGGATGTCCTACCCTCTGTTTTCCTACGCGCGGTCTCCACTCTAGGACTCGTTTGCTCCAACGGCCATCAGTCCTTCGGCAGATATGGCCAGCCCACTGCCACTTCAGCTTGCTTATTATGCGAGCTATGTCGGTAACTTTGGTTTTTTGTCGGATAACCTCGTTACGAATTCTATCCTTCAAAGAAACTCCAAGCATAGCTCGCTGCGCGATTTTTAGGTCACGGACTAACCCCACCGTCAGTGGCCACGTTTCGGCACCGTAGGTCATAACAGGCTGGACGCACTGGTCGAAAACCTTTGTTTTGAGGCATTGCGGCAGGGGGGAGGAGAAGACCCGGCGACTATAATATGGGGCTCCAATAAAGGAATTTATAGGTGCTTATTGCGCTTTTATAAATAAACAAACATGCAGTCGTATGCTGTCGTCTTTCTCCTGCCGAGGTAGGCAGGTCGTTAGCCCACCATCTGCTCCTGTCCTTAAAAATTATCTTCATATACTATCATTCAAACTTTCATGCTCCCATAACTCCCATTTGTAATGCGCGTGGATTTAACCCCGTTCCCGCAACCCATAGGAACCGTTTCGCGGGATAAAAAGTAACCTATGAGTATGGGTTATTCCAGATTATATCTATCGCTATACCATGTTGCAGGCAGATAGATCTTTTCAGTAGAAGGTGCTTGAATAACAAACATCCAAACATGTTCACAAACGTTCCTATTTATAATAAGAAGGAATATAAATATAATTAATACCTTAAAGGTAGATAATATAAGAATATCATAAATCAATTAATTTATAAAATTATATCTAAAAGCTACAGCCTTGCGCCACGATTATAAATTTCGGAAAGAGCATCGTTTATTTGACCAGCATCCTTCCTTATTGATTCGTGAACATTACGGAACGTGAGCACGATCCAATCACAATTTTAATCCAACAAACAACCCTCCGTAGTTTCGCTTTGGGTTTTATGTAGTCCCGATTCCAATGTCTTGACAAACAACAAATTATATAAAATTACTGCGAAAATCTTTATAGTCCACTGACCCAAAATTAGATACGTTTGCGTGCATTTGTCTGATCTTGACTTCGATTCCCGGGTCGCGTAAACTGAAAGAATGTCTTTTTGCCCCTTCCATTGATTGATAGACTAATATTTCACGGTCAAAGGATGTAAATCACGCAAAAACGGCTGAACGATTCTAGATGGATGGGCAGAGATGTCAATTATAGTCTGGAATGACACAGGCTATTTTTATACCACCTAGGTCGCAGACAAACAGACGGCTCACCTGATGAAAAGTTATTACCGTGGCTACGAGTGCAACAACAGGGGAGTCACACTCGTGTTGCCGACCCTTTAAGGGCAGAGAGATTCTGTGTCATCAGCGTAAAAGACAAGCAGGACAAGCCTTTGGTATGCCCACTGACAGCACAAAACGTCTCCCGTGAGCTCTGGCTACTCTACTCACCGCCAGAAACACTACACTCGATCCGCCTTTACAGCATGTTACGGTAAGCCAGGGCCCATACCATGAACTCTTAAAACAGGTCAATATTAAACTGCTGTCATTCTACCAACTGCAAATGTCACTTTGTAATCCAATATATTTATATGACATTACAAAGTGACATTTGCAGTTGGCAGAATGACAGCAGTTCAATTATTGACCTGTTTTAAGGTTTATGGTAAGGCCGCTGTAATAGAACTTCGTGCAGGCGGAATCGCGGGAAACAGCTAGTCAGATATGAATCCACGAATGCTATAATATAGATTGTCTGTTGAAACAGCCTTAGGCGCAACGCAAACAGGAGACGATACGGCGCAGATACGGCGCGGACGCGATATCTGCGCAAACAGCGTGGAGTTTGCGCAGATATCGCGTGGTACTAAAGGAACCTATTTCAAAACAAAAACGAACGGATGTGCATTAAGTATTTTTTTCACTAAATAGTTAGCATCTTCTATAATAATAATCCAAGCCGTACCATTTCCACGCTGTTTGCGCAGATATCGCGTCTGCGCCGTATACTCGCCGTATCGTCTCCTGCCCCCATAGACAAGTGGCAATTATGATGGAATAGAATGACAAATGTATAGGATTTGACGTTTTTGACATTCGTTGACGCCTGTCATATAGGTACGTCAAATCCCATAGGTACATTTGGCATTCTATTCCATCATACGCCGAGCAACGAATTGCCACTTGTCTAGAAGGGCTGTTTGCGTTGCGCCTTACGTAGAGCCATCTACGCAAATATTTCCAATCACGAGATTGCACCGCTCACGCTTGCCGCAATTCCATCCTCTGATGAAATAAGTTAAATTTTAAATCCCTCCGAGCCACGAGCGACCTCTGCGGATTAATATCTGAATGGTTTCTGCACTTCGAAGATTAAGCGCTTAGCAATATTGTGCACTATTGTTTATAGTTCATACTGTTACGAGTCCCCAGTTAGAACATAAAATATTATGATTTGGGTGTGCAGGCATAATACCTTCAAGGACTAAGCCAACCTCACCTGCAAGTCGATGCACCTGCTACACGATGAACGAGGCTATGGCGTAGACCTCCTAAATCCGAGAGAAAAGTCTACGCCAGTGCGTCATCTGTCAATCAGTAAGTGTACCAGTTTGCAGGGCATTTATGAGGCCCCATATTTCATATAACAGTAAGGTACCTCTTTTTAAGGTACTCGAGATGGCATGCGGTTTTAGTCGGTTTGACTTCAAAATTACCACCCCCGCGGGCCGATGGCTGGCCGTCAAGGTTGGTTATTTCGGACTCAAACCAACTAAAACCACATGCCATCTCAAGTCTTCAGATGCTGGGGTGTGAGGTGAACCCGTAAGGTTTCTCCTTACGGGTCCACCCCGGAACATCACATTTTAATCTCGCCTTTGTTGTCATTCCTTTAAGCTAGATTATGAATTATTGCTCTGACTGAACTGTTTCGAGATGGCAGAATTGAATGCACCAGCGTTCTATAAACAGCTTAGTGCTTTGTTTGTCAGACAAAGGGCGGCTTGCGCAATCAAAACGTGGCAGGAGCCGCCACTTCTAGGGTTGGAAGATGTAAGCATTTGGAGAATACCTTTTATTATAACTAACTAGCCAACCCGCCCCGGCTTCGCCTGCGGCACATTTCTAAGTCCCGTTACCTCCCGTTACCCCCTTTCAGTCATTTATAGGCTCGCAAAGTATGAAAATCTGCCGGATTTGTTGACATTTACGGTTACTGCTCCGCTCCCTTATGTAGTAGCGTAATATTTCTCTGCGTAAGAACCACCTTTGTACTTCAAGGTATATTCTAAAAAAAGAAATAGTGTAATCGGTCCAGCCGTTCACGCGTGATGACGTGACCAAGGGAAATAGGGATTCATTTTTATATTAACTAATATAATATTGTTCAGATTTGACAAATGAAAAGTACAGGGCCCTTACCATGAACTCTTACTTAAAACAGGTCAATAATTGAACTGCTGTCATTCTACCAACTGCAAATGTCACTTTGTAATGTCATATAAATATATTGGATTACAAAGTGACATTTGCAGTTGGTAGAATCAATAATTGAACTGCTGTCATTCTACCAACTGCAAATGTCACTTTGTAATCCCTTTGTAATCCTATATATTTATTATGACATTACAAAGTGACATTTGCAGTTGGTAGAATGACAGCAGTTCAATTATTGACCTGGGCCCATACCATGAACTCTTAAAACAGGTCAATAATTGAACTGCTGTCATTCTACCAACTGCAAATGTCACTTTGTAATCCAATATATTTATATGACATTACAAAGTGTAATTTGCAGTTGACAGAATGACAGCAGTTCAATTATTGACCTGTTTTAAGGTTTATGGTAAAGCCGCTGTTTTAAGGTTTATGGTAAGGCCGCAGGTACAGCTGACAGTGGGAAGACCAAAGGCTTGTCCTACTTTGCCTTCTGCACTGACGGCACAGAAACTCTCTTCTCTTACAGGATTGGTAGCAAGAATGTAACTCCCCTGATGTTGCACACGTTCAGGCTACGGTAACCATTTTCCATGAGGTGAACCGTGTGCTTGTCTGCCGCCTATGTGATATAAAAAAGGGTAGATGGTTAGGCCATCCGAGATAGACCTCGCTGAACATACCTATACTGATCAAATTAATGAGATTTTGAAAAAAGAGCAGATCAGAGAGGAAGCTTGTAAAGTATGTAAGGATAGAAACTGATGCAGATTATTGACTCTGCCTACCCTGAAGGGAAATGAGCGTGATCATGATTATGTATCATACATATTTGTCAATAAAAAATATCTATTTTATATTTCGTAAGACATAACCTCGAAAATTCTATTTTCGTCGGCCCCCCTAGACAAGAGACAATTCGTTGCACGGCGTATGATGGAATAGAATGACAAATGTAGGTATAGGATTTGACGTTTTTGACATTCGTTGACGCCTGTCATATACGTCAAATCCCATACATTTGGCATTCTATTCCATCATACGCCGAGCAACGAATTGCCACTTGTCTAGAGGAGCTGATTTATACCACGAACCACAAAAAAATTAATGAAGAAGTACTTAACTACTTCGTACAAACTATATTGAAAATTACTTATATTGTTGTGTCAGAATATTTATGAATGAATAATTATGAATTAAACTTAAATTGAGCAAAAATCGCCAGAACCCATACTTTGCACCAAACACAATGCATTTTCAATCAACGTTGTGGAAAATGTAGAAACTACCGCATAACTTAATACCACTTAATTGAGTTTGTTTGGATGAGGTATGTAATAAATAAATAAATATTCCACAACATTCTACACAACGCTTTCTAGACCCATGGTAAGCTTAATTAGCTTGTGTTATGGAATCTAGAATGCGGATATACATACTTAGATACCTTTTTTTTTGTAAATACATACATATCATACATAGAAACACCCAGACCAATGCAAATATTTATATTCATGCATACAAATATTGGCACTGAGCGGGGATCGAACCCGGGCCTCCTGCGTAGCAGCCGCGTTCACTACCGCTCCGCCACAGAGGCAGTCAAATAACGGCTTCATTTGATCAAATATGTATTTTCAACTTAAGCGGAAATGATCTTTTTTATTAATAAAAGTTTTTAGAAGACCACTTCCGACTTGAAGAGAGGAAATCATTTTCTTTAGTCATTAGTCTATTTCCGCCTTCGTCATGAGTTTCCCACTTTCCCCTCGTTCATGTAATTCCTTATTTGCCTCACATTTAATTATTCTGTCGCGCCACTCATCTCCTTTGAAAAATACAGAGGCAAACAGAAAAGAATACTTAACAATCGTTAAAATTATAAAAATAATCAAACAGATAAAACAAATTATAACATTAAAAAGCCTAATCTCGTAGGTTGTAAACACTACACAGTACACAGGTCATCTTAGGAATATAACATCTAATAGTTGACTATCTAATAGGTGACTAACTTGATGAAAGTCACTAACGAACATAACACCCGCTCGATGACCTCCGGCAAATATATTGTTCCTAGAATACACAATTATTACGGTGACAGAACATTAAAAAAACGAATACCTTACCTTCTAAATAGGCTGCCGAAGGACATCAGGGAAGAACCAGACAAATCAGTATTTAAGAAGAAACTTAAAAAATATTTTATAAATTTACTATAATGATTACATACTGCTATCATAACGATGGCAGAATGTAGTTATTATAGTTCTAAGTAATAGTTATACTTTTAAAGATAATTGTACGGAGGCTAGATCCCCCAGTCAAACCATATACATACTCGGTTTTGAGGGTCAAAGAATGTATCCTTATGTACCTATAGGTATGCAATCAATAAATAAATAAATAATAAATAAATAATAAATCGCAATGAAATCCAATAGTATAGTAATTGCTATGTGTGAAAATCGCTTAAACTTCTACAAAAATAAGTTAAGAAAAACTAAAACATTAAGGTTCTAGTTCCTACAGTCCTATACGCTCGCATTGCAATGGCTAAAATCACGAATGCTCCGGCATCTAAACCAATAGAAGTGGACGAGTTTGTATGTTCGAGGAGTAGGTACGTGCGATTCACCGCAGCGAGCAGACCTAACTTGTTCAGTAAACTGACTCTGCTTCGACTCGTACCGTACCTACTCGTACCACTCGTACTGTGCATACCGTGCGCTAAATCAAATAGCTGACGATATGATAATATTGAGATGTTCTTTTGTTCTACGAGACTAATTTAGTACCATACTACATTGTAGATAGCTACTTAATATTATTACTAACCTGGCCCAATTTGAATGGCATACTATTTAACAATGAACAACTATTTAAGGTACTAACAGTCTTATTACAAAAAACGGAACAAAGTCTGGTTTAGACCCGAACTACAGAGTCCAGGCTTAATCTCAAGACCATGGTTTAAAGCTCTCCTTATTACAAAAGCTGAATAATCTGGAGACTACTTTGTACCTTAGTGTTTAGACCTTGGCCTAAATACAACCACAGATAACTCCAACTATTGTTCGTTCATTATGATATCATTCGGTCGCAACGTTTCGTTTCTAAAATTTCTGAAATCACTAATAAATAATATTTACTAAAAATGCTGAAAAAAATTTTTAATCATATATTTTCATTAAATTCAATTGCATGAATAATAGTTATACTTTATTTTATAATATAATATCATTATTATGCTATCATTTAGCAATCATTGTTATAATATTGTTATCATTGTTATAAGACGTTAAATGGAACGAAACGTAGTTTGCCGGAGTTCGCGCGTTCTGTTCTAAAATTTTTGCAATAATTTTTATACCCACTTTTAAATTTAGTTTAGTATACATAATATACCTATTGCAAGTTATTTTACGAGTTGGAACGAGAAAAGAAAAAGAGAGCCGAAAATTGGACTTCCGAAAAAAAGTACCTATGCCAAAATATGACGTATGTCAAGTCTGATGTATTATTATTGTGATTTATACTTTAGACCAACGTTAAACTAGGGGTCACGCAGGTTTATCTTTAGACCAGAGATAACCCTTGGTTTAGTACTAAAACGCTTTTTGTAATAACATTTTCTTTAGACCATGGTCTAAAGACGATTTAGACCTGGGTTTAGAGTTAGTCCGTGTTTTGTAATAAGGCTGTAAGTGTTTAAAGAAATGATTAATTAGGTAGGTAAAAAAAGAAAACTAAATTAAATAAGTAGGTCTCATTTAATTTCTTTTTTTTATTTACGCACGCCTTTCTCAGACTCACGCCCACCCTGTGTTTGCTTTTATAAGACCTGCTCATATACCTACCTACCCAACTATTCAAGGTATTAGGTAAATGCAACTTATAGAAATGTGTTAGATGTCACCCGCATACGGTCATAAAAAATATTTCGTCAAGAACCAAGCGATTCGGTGATTCTTTCCTCTGCCGCACCATTAAGTCCTGGAATTCCTTACCAGCTCACGTCTTTCCCTCCTCCTACAGTCCCGGGTCGTTTAAGCGGGGCGTGAAAAAACACCTGATGAGGCCGTCAAGATGAGTGCCACCATTATAACATGGTACGTGTCTATAATGACGACCCTCTTTTCCAAGACTTTGCCTTCAGCTTACCATCATGCGAGGTGAAGTCAAATTGACGTGTCTTACATAAAATAATCAGCATTTTATTTTTTATTTTATGAACTCGAATCCAAATTTTGAAGGTCAAAAACGTCTGTCAATTAAATGACTCACTATTAACTTCATATGCCACAACCAAGGGCCCAAATCCTTTGCAGGCATCTAGGTACCGACATAATCGCCTTACCTACAGGTAAGGTGCGCTAAATTACAAAATGGCGGTTATTACACGGAGAAGATCAAAGGTAACCCAAGCCGTAATGAACTCTGTGGAATTACTCGCCTGAACACAGTTTAATATTGTGCTAACGACAGCGACTGAGGAAGATAATATTATGAACTAGGAATTACGATATAGATATACTCGTATAACTATAACATAATAAAATTATGAGATCTTTGATGCGAGAAACTTTTTTTGAGCGTCTTTTGAGGATAGTTATAGTATAGTAGTTGTTATTAGGGAGAGGGTGTTGATATCTGTGTCACAGTGTAGTTTAAACTATTGCAGATATCATCGTTGCATTGTACTATGTGAAACTGTAAATTGTTCCAAATAAATGAATTTGTATTTGTATAGCACGTGGTGGTACGGCGGCGGATGAGTTCAAATCCGACAATCATAGATTTATCATCATCTTCATGGAAACGTATTTTCATGATTGCATCCGAGGCCAAGATGACCTTGGAGCTCAGGATCTGCCTTTCGGCTCTTTCTCCTCCACTTTGCACGGTCTTGAGCGTCCTAGGTGGTCTCATCATTTGCACACATGTCACCCGATCACCCGCTAAACATAGATTAAATCAAACCAATACACGTCAGGGCCACAGTAAATACTAGGTTCAAGATATGTGCTGGGACTATACAAACGAAAGAGGTTATATAGGTACCAGGGTACCAGACTAATCTTTCCACTTGCTACGAAACTGGTATACACATCTTTCGCTTTAACAAATTCACTTGGTAGGTTGCAAAACTGTTGTATATTATGTTAATGTATTTCTTAAGTGTATACCAAACTTTACGCGTCCTGACCTCTTAGAAGTACAAAGTTAGTGAATTTCAAATTCGCTTCACCTGCGCAGGAATCTTAAGGTGATTTTCCACCGGAGGGGCGAGACGAGACGAGGCGAGGAGAGAATGGAAATCACAGTGACCTTTTTCCACTAAAAATAGCCATCGCGAGCTCGCGTGAACTCGCGCGTGACCGCCGCGCCGCCCGTAGGCTTCATTAGATAAAGATATAGGTACAGTGCTGTTTGAAATTTGCCATACAAATTTCAATTCTCTCCTCGCCTCGCCTAGCCTAGCCACTCTGGTGGAAAATTCTCGCGAGAAGCGTGTTTCTGTTGCAAAGTTAATTTATTCTCTATATCGGATCGGAAGCAAAACGGTTCATTTCTACACAAACAAATATTTCAATTCACGCCTCGCATATTCTCGTTAATCCACACTGTTTCCACTAAAGATGCACTGGGAGAAGATTGAAAATTTGCCATATAAATTTCATTCTATCCTCGCCTCGTCTCATCTCGCTCCTCTAGTGGAAAATCACCTTTAGGCGGGAGCAACCGACTCCCCTCCCGTCCACCCCTCGACCATTTCAATGCAAAATTCTCTTTTCTATGCTAACTTCGAGACCTCTTTTCAGATATACTATTCAAGTACGTTTGTTATTATCCCTTTGGGAATATTAGAGGAACGGTAGTGTATTTCGATTTTGCTATTAGCATGTTGATATTTTCCGCAGTTTACGCGAGAATTGCACATTGAATATAACAATTTTTCGTTTTTCTTACACGGAAAATTTAATTGAAGTAATCTGAACCTAATGATTTTCATCCTGAAAATATGATATTCCCTGCTGTCAAACTATTGACAAATCTTTATATTTCCATAGAAATAATACAATGAAATTACTTAAAAAATATTGATTTTACAGCCACAGATATTTATTAATAACCCCTCTTGGTAGTCGGGTAAAAAGAACTGAACTTTTTTTTTAGAAAAAAGTAAACAAATATGCAGGGCTATTCAGTATCATTTTCGATAATTTATTTGTCGAGTGTTAGCTAATAATTTCGTTCAACCCGTTAGTTTGCATGAAATTATGCCTCATTTTTTTTTAAAGGACACGTCAATTTGACTTCGCCTCGCCTGATGATGTGCTGAAGGCAGTCTCTGAAAAGATTATGATAGATTAATCACATCACAATCACAAATCACATTTCACCAATTTTCAACTTCACGTATTGGGGGGAGAGGGGGAGCCTATTGCCGTCAACCGGGTCGGATAGAGAAAAGCCATATCCCTAGCGCCCTATAGGTACGCTGTGATGTAAAGAAATCGATATCAATTTAATGGAACTTTATTCTAGGGAATATTATCTCCCTTGTTTAATATTTCTGTGTGCAACTGTTGCATAAAATAGAGATAGTTCAGCGTCCGGTGCAGATGAAATCAATATAGCTCACTTGTTGCGGGGCCGGCGACCTGGTAACCATGGCAACGGCTCACCTCATACCTAACATCTATGGACAACGACTACTTACTCCCCTGAATTGAATATGCTCCCCTGGTACCTACCTAAGGGTGCTTTTATAAAGAAACAGGTACCCGGTATTGGCTGCCTACCTCGACAAGTTTCCAAGGCAACAAAAATAATGATAGTTCACCGTTCACGTAAACACCACATACATAATTATGGTAAAAAAAACAATCGCATCCTTAAGGCAGTTGTCTCACCGGGAACGATGAACGAGTAACGAGTAGAGCTAGAGCTACAAACGAGTTGGCGAGCAGCGAGGAGCGAGTGTGTATTTCCAATAGTTCTGTAGCTCGGCTGTAAGCGGGTGTGCGAGTGAGGTGAGCGATTACTCGCAACACTCACTCGCGGTAGCCAAGCGTACAGTCCTAGCTTTACCATGAGTTGACACCGAAATTAGCGATATTCGCTAATCGCTTAGCGAGTATCGCTGAGCGAGTGTTATTTTTCATAGCTCTTGTCGCTCAGCGACAAACTAGTAAAGCGAGTACTCGCCGGCAGTGTGAACAGTCAGCGATCAACTATTTGTAGATGCATCTCTTTTGTTTACACGGAATGTATATCTATTGTACGTTTCTAGAGCGAGAAAATAGTCGATAGTTTCTCATTTTCTCGCCGGCGGTGGGACAAGTGCCTAAGGCAGTTGTCTCACTGGGAACGATGAACGAGTAACGAGTAAAGCTAGAGCTACAAACGAGTTGGCGAGCAGCGAGGAGCGAGTGCGTATTTCCGATAGTTCTGTAGCTCGGCTATAAGCGAGTGTGCGAGTGAGGTGAGCGATTACTCGCAACACTTCGAGCAGCTAAGCGTACAGTCCTAGCTTTACCATGAGTTGACACCGAAATTAGTAATATTCGCTTATCGCTTAGCGAGTATCGCTGAGCGAGTGTTATTTTTCATAGCTCTTGTCGCTCAGCGACAAACTAGTAAAGCGAGTACTCGCCGGCAGTGTGAACAGTCAGCGATCAACTATTTGTATATGCATCTCTTTTGTTTACACGGAATGTATATCTATTGTACGTTTCTAGAGCGAGAAAATAGTCGATAGTTACTCGTTTTCTCGCCGGCGGTGGGACAAGTGCCTAAAGCTGGTTTACACAATGCGAGCTAGCGTACGCGTCAGCCTTCCGAGTAGCTGCACTGCAGTAACTCGCACTGTTTGGACGTAACTTACGAGTAACTCGTACTGTAGTGCGAGTTGATCAGTAGCTCGCATCCGAGTTACTTCAACATTTATTGTTTTCACTCGCCTGCTCGTCCGGCAACAATTCGCATATGACAGCGGCTTGGCCGTCGATCGCATCATTTGGACACGAGTGCCAGCTGGACAGTTGTGAGTGGAACCCGTGTTTTTTTTTTTTTTGCGTGCTACGCCTACGTACGAGATCGATTTCAAAATGACTGCGGGTAGATGGTCTTCTGACACTAATATTTCATTCATGGTACTCTACAGAGAACAAGAAAACCTATGGAATTCGCGACTCGACTCGGACTGGGCAGTAGCTAGCTAGATGTCGTGTAGAAAGCAAAGGCGAGCCGAGCTACTGGCGTACGAGTAGACAAATCGAGTAGCTGTCTACTGGCCAGGCAGCAGCTCGCACTGTGTAAGAGCCTTTAGATTGCAACGCATTCGCGCCCATATGTTTACAAAAAGACGAATGGTGCAAATATTTTGTGTTTTTTTTTTTTGACAAACATGGAATTGTCATGATGGCAACCGATAACCGATGCCCGGTAGCCTGTTTGTTTATATAAGCACACTAACTATGAACTACAACAACTTACACTTGAATATGCTCCCCTGGTACCTACTAACGTGTGGCGGACAACGTGACTAGGTTTAGGGTAGTTTTCATCTAAATTACAAAACAAGGCACACATGAGGTTTCGGCTGTGCTAAATTATGTCTGGGTAAAGTTTGATTGGTATACCTATGTATACGTCTGGAAACAACGTGATCTGTAGATTATTTGTTAAAGGGAATTTGAAGGGCTTACAAAGGGCTTATATAAACCTTGAAACAATTAATTAGTAGGTATGTTAACTTTCCATAAACATTTGTATCAGGAAAGGTCACATCCGAGGCGGAACTTGAAAGCGCAACAGATTCTTTCCACTTAGAAAGCGACTGGAGAAAGAAAATTTGCTTTTAAATCTTCTTCATCCTAGCGTTAATCTCAGTCGCATTTGAAGCTTTTCATCTCAGAGTCTGAAGTCCGCTTTACCAGTCTAACTGCGGATTTGGCTGGACTCCGATATTTTGAAAAATCGTTTTTAAATATAGTAAACGAAGTCATTCATTAAATGAAAACAGTCACAGTATATTATTATGTTGTTTTCATACTATGATACAGTCCTGAAATACTTTAAAGTCAAATGCCAAAATACTAGGGCTTAATAATTTTGAAGTTTTTTTTAATACTATAGCAACTTTTTACTCCGCAAATTACTAAGGAAAAAAGCATACCGTTCTGAAATAATATAAAGTTCAATGCCAAAAGACCCGTCCTGATGTTTATCGTGCGGAAATAGAAAAGTAGCGGCAATCAACAAGTAGGTAGGCCTAGCAGCAGCTATTAATCATATTCCAATAGGGGCCGGATTGGGAACAAGGGGGCTACTATGAAACATTCGAAACTTCAGTCCCGCACGAAACATGAACGAAAGGTAGCATTTAGCCATGTCGGTAACATAAAGTTGCTTTGGTTTTCTTATATTAGGGTTTAAGATGAGCCAAAGTGTAAAATCTTCGGAACCCATTTTTTTTCGTTTAAGTATGTAGTTTCAGGAAAGAGGGTCACCATCACAGACACGTACCATGTTACAATGGTGGCACTCAGCTTGACGGTTTCACCAGATACATACTTTTTCACCATTGACACTCGAAAAAGGGTCCGTGTTTCATTAAAAACAGCCAATAAAACGCTCTTTATTTCACTGAGTGAATAAAAAATTTTTGAATTTGGAACATGCGCGAATGTATGGATTGTAGTAAAACATGCAAAGAGGTTGCACACTCTCACTATAAAAACGTACTAAAGGCCACCTAAATGTAATCACTGGCTGGATAGAATGTGGCTCAGTTTAAATTAAGAAAAAAAAAATGCCGCCATTTTTCTGTGCAATTTTCCTAGTAAAGAATTCAATATCGGTACCCTGAAATTTCTTCAGTTTTCCTTGGATTAGGGTTTAAGCCGAGCCGAAGAGTTACACGTACCGTTTTCGGATCCAATTTCGGGATAAATGTGTTCCATAGAACCAATTGCCCGAAACTTCGTCCTGCAATAGCGGATATTTCGTAGTAGGCCTACAGAACCGCTAACACGATAACTATTCATTAGTGTACTATTTACTTTAGTTTGACGCCGTAATTCCGAGAACAGGTTAATCAGAACTTTGATATTTATTGCTTAAGAACAGTCGCTCTTAGAAGTTGCTGAACACATTTACAAACGAAGTTTGTGAAAATGTTTCGACGTTTTTTATTCAATCACGCTCTAATGGCTGAACGAATCTGGTTGTAATTTAGTACAAGGATAGATTATAGTCTGGAATAACACACAGGCTATCTACCTACTTACTTTATTTTCCGGCAATACGTTTCCATTGGTTGCGGAAAAGGGATCAAAACAGCTAGTAGTTCAATAAATAAAGCAGATGTAGGTAACTATTTATTTATTTCTGTGATCTTGAGAGGGACACATTTAGCATTATTTCTTAACTTTTGTTTAAAGCTGAGGTAATCGGGAACTGTACTATGTATAATCTTTGAACGGGGGCAGGTCTGCTGATTGACGGACTCTGGCGCAGGCTTACCTCTCGTGGTTGGGAGGTCAGGCGGTAGTCACTACGACGAAGAATCGTATGAGTCAAACCAAAAGGAAGAAGTGCAAGCAGACCCTGGGCTTTGAAGTGAAAGCTTCGAATTACATCGGAACACCGCTATGATGATGATGATGTTGACTGTTACTATCGCTAACTGCCTTGTTGTAGGTGACTGGAGAGTCATAATAAATTAAATAAATCGGCCAAGTGCGAGTCGGACTCGCCCATGAAGGGTTCCGTAGCAGCAAAGGCGAAAATTGTGGTTTATGACGTATTAAAAAAAAACTACTTGCTGGATCTCGCTCAAACCAATTTTTAGTGGAAGTTTACATGGTAATGTATATATATATTTTTTAGATTTATCATTCTCTTATTTTAGAAGTTAGAGGGGGGGGGGGGACACACATTTTTCCACTTTGGAAGTGTCTCTCGCGCAAACTGTTCAGTTTAGAAAAAAATGATGTTAGAAACCTCAATAGCATTTTTAAAGACCTATCTATAGATACCCCACACGTATGGGTTCGAAGAAAAAAAAAATTTTGAGTTTCAGTTCTAAGTATGGGGACCCCCAAAATTTAATGCTTTTTATCTATTTTTGTATGAAATTCTTAATGCGGTTCACAGAATACATCTACTTACCAAGTTTCAACATCATAGGCCTTATAGTTTCAGAGAAAAGTAGCTGTGACATACGGACGGACAGACAGACAGACGTACGGACAGACATGACGAATCTATAAGGGTTCCGTTTCTTGCCATTTGGCTACGGAACCCTAAAAATGACCATTAACTCCACGCTAATAGGTGTAGTCCCCGGCCCCTGCCGATCTCCTTCCCAGTTAATCCATTTAACGCAATTACCCTTTCATTGCTGAATTGCATTATTATTTTTATATTTTACCTACTTCTACAAGCTTGGTATAAATTGCAAGGCTATTAAACTATTTACTGGGCGTGTGTACCTACTATAACCTATATTGGTCCGTACTACGCCGTACTTTTTTTTTAAATAGCACTTATGTCGCAGACAAGCACACGACCCACCTGATGCATAGTGGTTACCGTGGCTTATGGACGAGTGCAACATCAGAGGAGTCAGACTCGTGCTGCCGACCCTGTAAGAACAGAGAGATTCTGTACCGTCAGCGCAGAAGACAAATAGGACAAGACTTTGGTCTTCCCACTGATAGCACAGAAACTCTCCAGTGAGCTCTGGCTACCCTACTCACCACCGGGAATACAACACAAGGTTATTTATCCGCGGTATTCTGTAGGGTACTTCCACAGTCGGACTGCTCGACTGGGACGGAAATCCGTCTGCCTGTCTGTCTGTTACGCTTTCACACCTAAACCACTGAAACGATTTTGATGAAATTTGATACAGAGATAGACCAGAGCTTGAGAAAGGACATGATATATCCTTTTTCAAGCTATAATTATACTACTACATTATACTATGTTTGGTTGCGATAAACAAACATCCATACGGGCGGAGCCGCGAGCAATAGCTAGCAAAAAATATATCTCTAATTTTGTCAGTTTCTTCAATACATTATTAAAAAGCACTCTGTGCGCTGATTAATGTATGAGTATAGAGAGGTATTAGAGACAATATGATGAAAGTGAAGAGCCTTCTTTTAACAAGAAACACTTTGTGCCCCAGAGTACACTTTTAACGTACTTGAAAGAAGGCCTCTTCAGTCTCATTATATTGTATCTGATCTAATACTTGCCTTGTATATTTTATATTTTTATGAAATTGGAAATTAATTGTGTTTGTACATTGGAGATATTTAAAAATAGGTACTTGGGCTATGTACAGTAGGTAGATAGTTAACATTAACTATTCATCATTCTCTGAGCCGTTTCCCAACTCCAGTGTAAGGCTGCGGTTCCATTGACGTGGAGCGGGGCGGAGCGGAGAAAGATTAACCAATAAAAAAAAAAAATTGGATTGCATAAAAGCACCGCTCAGCTGCAGGTGTGGAGCTCCGCATCAATGGAACAGCAGCCTAACTATGATGTGGCTGAACTTCGATTGCGTCGTAGCTACTGCATTCTGACGGCTGCCGTAGATGTTCGTATGACAACCGGGATCGACGGATTTGTCTCTTTGTCTGCATGCAATGGATGCAAAAGCTACCGAACAGATTTTAATGCGATTTTTTCTTAGACAAGTCTTGGTTAGACAAAAAAATTACTTATGTTTGATCGCAATCGGTTACGTAGAACCGGAGATATGATCAAAAGTCGCGAAAACAGATAGACACGCGGGTAGAGCCGCGAGTATCAACTAGTTCCATAATATACCCACCTTTCCCGTCGTCGCCTACCGAAAGAACATTGGCACACCTACGATAGACCTTTTAAGGACGAAGCGTTTCAAAAACTTCTATTTGGTAACCTTAATAAAATGATTTTCTAGAATTTTTCAGCACAGTAACTTTTTTTGTATCGTATGTCCGAATAAAATAAAATAATTACTTATAAACAGTCAATTGACTTGAGTATATTTTTCAATGATGGCATTTCCTTTACGAGACGTTTGGATACATTCAACGTGTAAAAATGACACCTCCTTTAACATACTGTCTTCTAGTCTTATCTCTGTTATAATCACAAAAATAAAGCCAGCATAGAAAAACCTGGATCATACAGTGGAATGTTTTATAAATCACTAGCTGACCCAGCGAATTTCGTACCGCCATATTTTCTGATCCCGTTCCCGCTGCATATCTCCAAATTTATCAGTGTTTCTCTACAATATTTTGCATGTATTATAGATATAAACCTTCCTCTTGAATCACTCTATCTATTAAAAAAACCGCTTCAAAATCCGTTGCGTAGTTTTGAAGATTTAAGCATACATAGGGACGGACAGACAGCGACAGCGACTTTGTTTTATAATAATTGTAGTGATGATGATGATAATATACCTACATAAATATACAGTGAAGAATGTTTTATTACTCGGTACCTTGGTAGATACAGATATCCAGTTTCTAGTCTTTGAAAACTGAATAAGACCCGCATAGATTTACTTGAACAACACTAGAAGTTACTGCAGGATTTCAGAGTATTTTAGAGGTACGGGAGGTACGGGAAACTTATAGGGATCCGGTTGCGAGCCTTTTAGTGATGTTCAACGTTTCAGGAAACACGTATCTACGTACTTGTTGTGTACGTTTTAAGGTACACAATAAAAGCATAGACAACTTTCACAATTTGGTTAAATATCGAACCAGAAGTAAGAAAATATAGTCCAAACTAATATTATAATAATTGTGAAAGTAACTCTATCTGTCTGTCTGTTATAAGGCGTACCTCAATCTACGTTTATTTTTGAAAAATTATTAGAGTTCCGCACAAAAAACCAAAAACCAAAATGGTGACCGCTTCCCATCAGGTGAGCCGTGTGCTTGTCTGCCAACTAAGTGGTATAAAAAAAAAACCCCAGATCGAAGTCCTGACGTACGAAGACGGGCAGAGAAAGTCTACAATACCTACACATACATATATACCGAGGATTCTGTCACTGTTACAAGTAATACAAGATAGCTGGCCTAGATAAAACTAGGTTGATAACTAGTTATTGGTGATACGGATCGATAGGGCTGAACGTGCGTTCACCCCTGACCTCCGGGTAATATCTCTGAGTACGCCCATTGCGTTATGTTTATGGGTATATGAATTACGAGTAGGTCTCATCGATCAAAACTTTGAGTAAATTAATATTGTAGATAGATAGATACTCTTTATTGCACATTTCATATAGGATATAAATATCTGTCGTATGGCGAATCCGTCGAGTTCAAGAATCTGTCCAATTCCAGAATAAGTTGTATAGGGAACAATCGTTAGTATAATATGGAGTATCGACTGTGGTATCGATTTAGAAAGAGAAGAGAATCGACTTCGGGCGGGACTCGAACCCGCTATTTTTCCTCGATGTAAGGGAAAGATCGCAGGTTCGACTCCAGCCCCAGATCGATTCTCTTTTCTCTTTCTAAATCAATAAATAAATGCTTCAAAATTTCATTCAATATGGAGTATACGAGTATTACTAGAACCAGGTATGTAATTTGCGGTGTACATGAAATTATGACTATCTACTTAATATTTAGTATACAAGTATCTTGGACGTAAATCGCGAGACGAACGAGGTCCTGGCTTGCGCGAATTGTCTTGTATTAATCTATGCTTGGTGAATTTGAGCTCGTCTACCGCAGTAGCACCCCGTGCTATCCTCTAAAGACACCCAAGAAACTGCACGTATAGAGCACATTTTGAGCAAATTTTAAGTCCAAGATATATGTCCCTAGAAATACTAGTTACCTACTGTATAGGACCCAATATTTGAACCCAATCAGAAAGCACACATTCCAATCCCGAGGTAAATCCGGGATCCCGGGAATACATGTCATCAAGAAGAAGAAGTCAGTACTTACCCAGCAGCTACCCCCCACTGTTGTGACGCCGCCGCGGCCGCGTGGTCGAACAGGGTGAGCCCCACCAGCGCCACGGTGGGGGCTATCGTTAGCGGGGTCACGAACCGGAGCATGGACCCGATGATGCCAAAGTACCCTGCAAATAATACTATCAAGTCATCATCATCCTCTTAGAGACTTCTCAGTTGCAGTCAAAGATTGTACTTTGGAGCTCAATGTTCGCTTGGTGTGTCGGCTATTCCAGGAGTGACCTACCAACTTCGCACTTCTATCTATCAATCTATCTATCTATATCTACTATTATATAAATAACTAGCCTTCCGCCCGCTTGCATTTCGGTTAACGCGACCTTTACCCATATCTTCGGTTCTACTCAACCAATTGCGACCAAACAAACGTAAGATTTTAAGTCTGAGTAAGCTCTTTCTAAAAAAAACTGCATCAAAATCCGTCCAGTAGTTTTTGCGTCCATCGCGGACAAACAGACAAACAGACAGGAAATTCAAAAAAAAATATTTTCGTGTTCACTATTGTTCCCATAACATAACCCAAGTATTTTTTTAAATATCTCCAATGTACAGACACGACCACTTTACAATTATATAATAGATTTGTAAAGTGGTCGTGTCTGTACTTATGAGATATAAAAAAAACTTGGGTTAACGATACTGAACACGAAAATGCTTTTTTTTTTAAATTTCCTGTATCTTAGTCTATGTGTTCGCGATGGACGCAAAAACAACTGAACGGATTTTGATGCGGTTTTTTTTATTAGAAAGGGCTTGGTCAGACTTAAAATCTTACGTTTGTTTGATCGCAATCGGTTAAGTAGAACCGGAGATATGAGCAAAGGTCGCGTTAACCGAGATGCACGCGGGCAGAAGGCTAACGCTAGTATGATAAATTACATTATATACTCGTATAATCACACCTTTATCACCGGAGGGTTAGGCAGAGGTAAACAAACACCCACATTTCACCAATCATTGTATTCGGTCCCACGTAACAGGCGTTGAGCCCAATGACGTATTCCGGTCACTATTGAGGATAGCTCGAGCCACACATCTGAGGCTGAGTCTGGGCTGGGCTGTACATATCTGTCTGATGTCAAACAACCCTGACCCTTAGTCTCCTTGTACGACAACCCCATGGAAAGAAATGGGATGGCCCAAATTCTACTCTGCCGGGAACCACACTTACAATATTAGTATGCATAATGAATAAAATGACCACTAACTCACCAAAAATGACCTGGAAAAGTGCCGAGACAGCGATAGCCCCCGACAGCTCACACATCCTGCTCGTCCACACCTCTCTCTGCTGCGGCTCCGTCATGTTCGCCAGGACTGCCGGGGAGGGGCAGTGCCACTGTGGCAGGTTGAGGATCGCCAGCGTGGGCACGAGGAACGAGATGGTGCCGCCCTGGACGATGGGCAGGCGGCAGCCGAAGGTTGATTGGAGCCAGGTTACTAGTCCTGTGGGTAACTTTTGGCTAATTAGGGGCTCTCCATTAATCACTTGAGGCTCCATGGGGGGGGGGGGGGAGGTTTCAGAAAAAAACACGAAATATCACCAGGGGGGAGGAAGGGGTATATTGAGATGTCATATTACACGTGATTTAGGCTAGGGGAGGGGGGAGGGTAGTCTAAAACCTCCACGTATCACCATGGGGAAGGGGGTGTTAGAAAATTGCTAAAAAAAACATCACGTGATTAATGGACAGCGTCTTATATTTAAACTAGCTGATGCCCGCAGCTCCACCCATGTGGAATTGCGTTTCCGTTCCCGCAACCTATGGAAACCTATTCCCAGGGTAAAAAGTAGTACCTAGTACCTACCTAACAAACATACAAAGTATACAAACATCTTCATAAACTTTCACATACATACATACATACATACATACATACAATCATGCCTTTATCCCCGGAGGGTTAGGCAGAGGTGAATTAACACCCACATTTCACCAATCATTGTATTAGGTCCCACGTAATAGGGGCTGACGGTATGCTGACGGGATTGCCGTTTTCCGGGCACTATGTATAGGCTGAATCTGAGCTGTATATATCTGTCTGATGTTAAACAGCCGTATCCCTTAGTCGCCTTGTACGACACCACATGGAAGGAGATGGGGTGGCACAAATTCTGCCGGGAACCACGGAGCGAACTTTCACATTTATAATATTAGTAGGTACATAGGTGTAAGTTGGTAGGATAGGATACACTTACAATCAAAGAGGTACCTATAATATCTTTTTATGTATGACCTATCAAAAAAAAAAACAAATTATGTTTTAATCAGAACCCATAATACAAGCGAAACTAGTTTTTATCTAAATACTTGGTGAAGTATGTGACAACACAGTCCTATCTGGACCCAAATTACTGAAAACATCCCCGAATATGTCACATGATTTCTTGTAATTCACCCGGGTGAAACTAAGTGGGTAAAATAAATTCACGGGCTATTAATAGATAATATTTCAATTATCAACAAGGGCTCTGTGCATGTTTGCTGTCCCTTAGTAATATAAAAAATAAGTTATTTAAAAGACAAAAACTAGAGTTCACTTTTATATAAACAGCTGCACTGTCCTTATAAAAATTCATCACGCACACTGTTTACCTTGCCCGGAGCAGTGAAAGTCTAAGTACTGTATACAGACACATTGTATGTGTACTTAATTTTCGTCTCACTTATTATCGGGGGATGTAACTCAGTGGTAGAGTGTCTGCTTCGCATGCTGAAAGTCCTGGGTTCAAATCCCAGCATCTCCAAAGCATATTCTTTTTACTTTTTGAAGTTATTGTACTATTTTATGGTATAAAACTATTAAATTGTGGATTAAATAATATATTAATTTTGTAAGTTGTTTTCATGTCGTATCTGCAAGGAATCCGTACTAACATTTTTATTTATAGGGCATGCCAATTTGACTTCACCTCGCCTGATGGCAAGCAAAAAAAGTTAGGCAAAGTCTAGGAAAAGAGGGTCACCATTATAGTCACAGTGGCAGTGGCACTCAGCTTGACGGCCTCATCAGATGCTTTTTCCACACCCCGCTTAAAGGCGAAAGTAACTCCGTAGGTAGATACGCACATACGCTTTCACGCCCTTACCAATGAACCGATTTTGATGAAATTTAGTTGAGAGATAGATTAGACTTAGGGAAAATGGGCTTTATCTATCGACATCTAGTCAACAGCTAGTCTATAAATCTACTTATGTAAATAGAGTTAAAAACTTAGTTTTTGCTTCTGTAAGAGGCGCTAAGGGGATCCTGCCTTTTCGCCGAAAATTGTTTGGCCGATTATCACTTGCCAACCAACGTTCCGCCTGTTTTTCACTTTGACGACTAACGATTGTCAATTTTTTGTATGACAACGTTTCATTTGGTAGAAATATTGTTAAGCTGATTATTGTAATGACAAAAAACGTTTGGGGCATTTATCTTTTGTCAAATTATTTATTAGGCCAGACAACTTTTAGACGAATCGACTATAGTGCGCCCCGAGTTGGATAGGTTAGGTTAGAAGGCTAACGCGGGAGCGGAGCGGAGCGGAGCGGAGCGGAGCGCCCGCTTTAGCCTTCGTGGTTATTTTTTTATGACCATCCATAAATAGTGGCTTACTTAGTATTTTTGTACGCCACATTCAGTAATTTTGACAACAACTACATGAATATTACGCTAACTAAAACATTCGCTACTTGAAAGTTGGCATTTTGAAAAGTGTCATTATAAAAGGAAGACCAAACGTAAAATTGGCAACTGTCATCATCATCATCTGCATATAGACGTATTCTCCCGATTGCATCCGTGGCCAAGATGACCCCGGAGCTCAGGGTCCGCCTTCCGGCTCCTCCTTCTCCACTTCGCACGATCTTGGGCGTCCATGGTAGTGAGACCATTTGCACGCATATCACCCTCCACGACGTCAAGCCAGGACTTCTTTGGCCTACCCCTTTTACCTGGACCCGGCGGGGGTACCATTGCCAGGCATTTGTTCCCCACGTAGCCTGGCGGTTGCCGCAAGAAAATTGGCAACTGTGAGGTTGGGTAATAAAAACAAAATTATATCACAAGTTGGCAAATGATTATTCTGCGAAACGTTAGTTGGCAAGTGATAATCGGCCAAACAATTTTCGGCGAAAAGGCAGAGATCCGGCGCTAAGACGCCATGAAAAATGTCGCGAAAATTTATCATTGTTTACAAAGGCATTATTGTAGTTGCAATAAAGTGGGTGTCAAATGAGACTGGACCGTGTTCTCGTTGTTGGTGTACAAAGTGATGATTTATGATGAGCGAATTGGGTAGAAAATGTAGAAAATATGACAAAGTTTTCTTTCTTTTTATGTTTTTGACTGTGACTATTCATACAATTCAGCCGGTTTTGTGTTAACTTTAAAAATACTGAGGCCGACTTTCGATAGGCCGCCCATTGTACTGTTTCTCTGGTATTTTGAGTTTTTTAATAAAGTATTTCTTACTAGCTTCCGCCCGCGGCTTCGCCCGCGTGGTGTGTTGATAAAAAGCAGCCTATATGTTAATCCAGGGTATAACCTATATACATACCAAATTTCAACCAAATCGGTCCAGCCGTTTATGCGTGAAAGAGTAACAAACATCCACACATTCACACATCCATTCTCACAAACTTTCACATTTATAATATTAGTAGGAAGTAGGATAGTAGGATTTATAATATTAGTAGGATTACTTGGTGTACAATAAGGTGTATAATAAATAAATAAAAATGGCATTTAATTTAATGATACCTCAGAATACAGAACAAACCAGAAGCCGCATTCGCTAATAGCAGCATATCCCGCACTGTGTCCAAAAACGATACTCTGTCTCGCTCTATAGTGAAACTTCCCGCTCGCGTAATGTTGCTAGGCTAAGGTGCGGTTCCCAACTTTAGGGTAGTCATAAAACACTAGATAAGAGATATAACACTAGATATTTAATATCTGTATTATACAGAGAGGTGATCAGTGTAAGTTAAAGCTATTAAATATATATAAATTTAATGAAACACGGTAATAAGGTAAGTATTTTTTTAATGGTATAATGATATACAAAGTCTATAGACGCAGTGTCACTCCAATGCGGCGTAAATAATACCTAGCTACTACTCTGGTACATGTTGACAATATAGGTACATACCTACTTATATCTCCTATTTCATCCATTTCAACTTTTCATGCATCGGTAGGGAAACTAAAATTAGAAACATTTTATAGAAAAAAAATAAGTACCTACCTACATTATACATAATATTGCTACTGTGCGATAGAACCTCCAATTGTATATAGGTACCCACATAATAGCGTGTTTAATGATGTCTGTGGTGTACCTACATATCGATTCAAAATGAATGACGATTCCGAAGTTTGTGCGTAACGATGCACGCGCCTGCAAGACTCGCAGCATATTATCATAGTATATTATGCAGTATGTACCTACTCGCAGTGATTGTTGAAATTGTTGTTTGCTATTTATTATGTTAAGTTTGTTATTGTCCTTCCACAAGCAGAGAAAGGGCTATGTAGGGTATACAGCCCTACAAGCCGGACAGCCAGTAAATTGTCGCTGTTGGTACAATAAATGGTATTTCTTCAATTACTGAAGACAAACTCCTATGGTCATCTTCAGACACCATCTACAGATCCTGTATACTAAGAATACCAAAGAATTAGCTAAGACAAAACAAATGAGCTCAGCACTCGATAGGTTTTTCTTGTTTAGTTTAGTATTTCTTAAGGCCATCTTCTGACTTTATCATCAGACCAACTCCATGGTACCATATTAATGCATTATCCCCTAAACTAACATGTATACAAAATTTCATCAAAATCGGTTGAGGATATCTGCTTCAAAATCGAGTTGCAAGATTTCTTTTCGAACAAATTAAGTAGGTAACATACCTACATCCTAATCCTACATACAGTGAAAGTAGGTAATGAAAAGATTTTTATAATAATATCATTTACCGACTTGTTTGCAATGAAACAAGGAATAATGCTTGGACGAGTAAAGTGAACAGAATATTTTTGTACCTACCTGCGCATGGCACTCGTACTCGTACGTACTACCGAGCCATTTAGTTTGATTTGAACCGTATTGTACAATAAAGAGACCTATCTAAGTATATATCTGTTTAAATTTCATAAAAATAGGTGGGTAAAATTTTCAATTGACATGGCAACACACAAGATGGCAGCGTCTTCGTCTAAATCAATCACAATTAAATTCAATAATTAAATAACTATGCATTTGTATACGCTAATTACAGATGAAATGTGATCCCATCCTGTTTTTTTGTAATCCTAGATGTATTTTTACATGAAGGAACAACTAAAACCGACATTTTAAAATTAAAATTGACACTGATGTAATACGTCTGACGCGCTACGTGCATACGAGTGAATGCGAGTGACAATATTCAAATCAAGACGATTTGTCTTGATTTGTGTGTCTTCACTTTTGAGCGCGCTTGCGGTTTCTGGTTTGTTCTGTATTCTGAGAATGATACATTAAAAGGTAATAGTAAAAATAAAGTCCCTAAATACATATTATTAACATAGATTATCTAATACTCGTAGTTCGTAGGTAGATAATCTATATTATATGCATCTATTTTTTCCATTTTTACCTATTCTAAACTCATTATTTTGATACCACTTTCAATGTCATATAATCTAACTAAGTAGATAGGTAGGTACTTAGATATATTTCTACGGAAAATTAGATACGTAAAAAAAAATCCAAAAGGTAGATAAATTAAAATCTTCGCTCAATCTATATGACATTAGCGAAACCTTTTATGACATCTTAAAATAAGAAATATCAAAATAAAAATGTATTCATCCAGTATTAATCAAAAAGATATTAGTATAAAAACGTTGAAATACATTCATATTTCGTTCAAAAGACACCGATACCGACCCACTCATAAATTGACAAATCCACTCCATCCCGGATGGGAGATCTCATCTAATTACCTAAGAGTTCCGAACTAATTAGATCAGTAGGTAAGTACCACATACAGTGCTCTTAACGATACTTGAGCATTTCCCCCTGGTTTACACCAACAAACAAATAGAATACTAATTTTATGCTAAAACTTTGTTTAGGGAAACTTCTGTTCAAATTGTTTTCACCATTATTATTTTGTACGATAAGGGCTGAAACAAACTTTGTTTGAAAAAATATATACCTATTATTAAGTATGCTTGCTTTTATTTATTATTGCTATAAAACGTGTATGAGCAACAGCCCGAGACAAGTGCCAGTTCGTTGCTCGGCGTATGATGGAATAGAATGCCAAATGTATTATGTTTATGACAGGCGTCAACGAATGTCAAAAACGTCAAATCCTATACATTTGTCATTCTATTCCATCATACGCTGAGCAACGAATTGCCACTTGTCTAGGGGGGCAGGAACTCACAAAGGTCTTCGAAGCCACAGGTGATCAGCAGGTAGACGAATGAGGCTCTGAGTGCTCTGACGCATGTTGTTTCTGGTTCTCTAGGTTTAGAGTTAGACGGCAGTTACTCCTGCAAAAGCCACGATGGGGAAAATCAAGAGAAAGAATAGGAGAGCGGACTTCGAGCTCTAAACCGATTAAAAAAAAGGTTATAGGAGTCAGTGGAATGAATCAAACATTTTGAAAGCAATATTAAATTAAGAGAAATAAATAGGTACATTATACCTACCATTTTTAACATTTCCTGAGTCGTACTACTGAAGCTGGGAGGGATGGCGTCCCGCGAGACTTTTCAAAATGAAACATGTTTGTAAGCAACTACTAAACTAATATAAACTTTTAATAAGATATACTCAAGTCTATATCACAAGTTTAATCTAGCATGAACAACACTGCTTTTTTTGAACGAATGAACTACTGAAAAGAAGGAATGAACTGCTGAAATGAACGAATGAACTGTTCTAAAAACTCAATCTATTTGCGCGCTATTTCCAACAGAAAACTGCCAACTGCCTGACCACGTACATTTTACTTTTTGTAAACTTTTCTAACATGGAAGCGACGGGAGTTATTGCAATTGTTTTTGACGTGAATACGTCTTAGTTTTTCAAATTGGAATTTCAAAATTTCACTTGGAATTCAGAATCATAGCCAGAACAGTGTCCTGTTTTGAATTACAATTATTCTCTGAGCCTGCTTTTTTCCAAATTCAGTTGTCGTCGGCTTGTCAGTCTAACTGTGATGCGGCTGTACTACGATATTGTCCTGAAGCGACTGCCATCCGACCTCCACAAGCAATTGGTGACATCGAAGTTCTGTAGTTGGACTAGTCGGACTTTTTAGCTCTCCAACTGCTATCGACTGCCATAGACATTCGTAACCAGAACCGACGCAACGGGACTAAATGCAAAGAAGTCCCTGTTCATGCATACAAATATTTGCACTGAGCGGGAATCGAACGAACACGAACCCCTTTGCGCAGCAGTCGCGTTTCCTACCGCCACATAGTATACGCTGGTGTGGCGATAGTTTTGAATTTCAGTAAGTACCTGATCTATATCAAGTTTACTTACACCACTCGATAGCTAAATAATTCATTTCAATAAGTGATGACTGGAGGACATGACAAATGTATAGGATTTGACGTATATATATGACATTTGTCTTAAACGTCAAATTCCATACATTCATCATTTCATTCTACTATACGTCGGCCAACGAACTGTCACTTGTCTAGGGGGGCAGTTCATAAACACAAAACGCATTCATACTGCCAATATTCATCTATGATTCATACAAATAGTGGTCCCCGTCCCGTCCCCTGTGTGCACTGAATCCCATCGCTGATGTTCAAGTTTGCGACGTGAACGCAGAATGACGGTTATAGCAGTTTTATTGATACTGACCGGAGTTTTAGAATAATCGCGTAGGGACTGTTTACGAGAGTTATTGGAGTCGGAGACAGTTCATTGACATCGTGAGCAATAACTAAGCAATCAATATATCTACACATTGATGTTATATTATTATTATCAGGCGGTACGCGTGTAGTCACTTTTAGTATAGTGATAATGTCATTGACGAATCATGTAGATTCTATACAACATGCTCTACTACGGGACATTGGCGGTATTGATGCAAAAAGCACAGAGCCATTCTAAAAAAAACCTGTACTATCTATACTGATATTATAAAGCTGAAGAGTTTGTTTCTTTAGTTGAACGCGCTAATCTCAAAAACTACTTGTTCGAATTAAAAAGAATATTTATAGATATTAGTAGAGAAAATTACAACCCTATTTGCCTATACTATACAACACAACTTCGACATTTTTATGACATCCAATAAAATTAGATTCAAGAGTCCATAACTACTAAAGCAAGTAATACAAGGCTATAATAGTTGACGTAAATGCAAGTAAGTGTAAACAATTACGTGCTTGCAATTCATGAATTTGCAGTGAATACATTCAATCATTGCGATCCCAACACTAGATGATGTAGAACGTAACCGTTTTTATTGCGCAAGTGAATTATCATCGTTATAAATTTGAATTTAACTGCTACATTTAAAACATTTTAGTGTTATTAATGGGTTATAAATTGGTTCGATAAAATATCATTAGGCAGTTCTTTTACCTCGCATTTTATATTTAACTTTTACGAATATGGAACAGTTACGTTCTCAAGCCGTTGTTAAAAGTAATGTAAAAACGTGAAGGTCCTTGCGACTCTCACTGTTCTTTCTGCCCTGTGACTTTGCCCGATCCGGTAATCAACCACGCAATCGCACTATTCCTGGCAGAAGTTCGTATGGGTAGCAGGAACGCGATCTGCCGCTCTAGATTCGTTATTAAACAGAATAATCAATGTATGCGATTGGCATATCTTTACGACTGTCATAAACGTAATAATATACATAATACATACATACATACAGTCAGTCACGCCTCTTTCCGAGTGGGGTAGGAGGATACCACAGTTTTTCACTTGCTGCCTACTTGCTACGATCCTGCCATACATCTTTCGCTTCTTCTACTTCCATAAATTGTTTTCATACATGCTCGCCGGTTTCGGGTACGTACTCTTGACATGTCCTTTCTTTAATATGTCTTCGATCTGTCTGACATTATGTACGTATGTCTAGGTCGTCCTCTACCGGGTTGCCCATTCACCCTCGCTTCATAAATCTGTTTCGTAATAATATGTCAATCCCATACATTGAATATTCTATTGTATTAACTATTGCCTTGTTTAGGGGGGCAGAATCCCACATGAGTGGAGCCGCGGGCATCAGTTATAGTCTATATTACTATTATATAATTGTAAAGTGGTCGTGTCTGTACATTGGAGATATTTAAAAAAAAATACTTGGGTTATGTTATGTTAACGATACTGAACACGAAAAATTTTTTTTTTAATTTCCTGTCTGTTTGTCTGTTTGTTCGCGATGGACGCAAAAACTACTGGACGGATTTCGATGCGGTTTTTTTTGTTAGAAAGGGCTTGCTCAGACTTAAAATCTTACGTTTGTTTGATCGGAATCGGTTGAGTAGAACCGAAGATATGAGCAAAGGTCGCGTTAACCGAGATGCACGCGGGCGGAGCCGCGGGCGGAAGGCTAGTGAGTAATAAAATACTATCATTAGTCGTGACACTCGTGACTGTAGTAGTTTATTTATTGACTAGACTGTAATAGTATATTGTATGAGATTGTATGTATACTATGTATGATAATAACAGGTCTAACCGCAAGTCAAACTTCCTTGTGTGGAGCTGACGTCACAGTGTCAACAACCTGGTTTACGACCCAATAAACGGCATTATGTGTAAACAGTGCACGGATTGTTCGTCACGATATCTGCCAATGTCGCACGATAAATATTAACTGCTTCGTAAATAAATAAATTAATATTATATGACTACACCTCAGCTTGTACGTTTGAGTGAAAATCTTGGAGTTTAGAGGCCGCGGTCAACTCTCCTATAACATTTTTTTTTTTGGTTTATATGGGAACGGCGGCCTCCCGATGCCGAGTGATAGATTTGGGGAGGAAGGCGTTGGGAGTTTGAGAGATTAGACGGCAATCGCTCTCGCAAAACCTCAAAAAGTACAAGACCTCGGGCAGGGCCGGTCGCAGCTTGAAGTTTTGGGGGGGTCACTTCGGAAATTCCTTAAGAAATTTAACCCCCCCTCCCCTCGTACTGGGACTTTTCAATATGACGTGCATGGTTTTGGGGGGAGGTCATGTCCCCTGTGACCCCCCCCCCTCGGACCGCGCCTGACCTCGGGTGTGGACTCCAAAGTGCAAGGTTTACATGCAACCAAGACTAACGTTGTAATGATGATCACTAATAGTGAATTGATAGTTTGATTGAATTTCTAGTGATTCACTATAAATTAAATAACATGTTGAGCACTGGGTTACTCAAAATCTAAGCTCTGAAAATCGGATGCGAAATATAAACATAACATTAGCAGCCTAAAGGTATGATTCCGTAGCCGACCGCATACGACAACTGCCGACGCATGCAGCAGATACAGTGTACCCATTAGGTACTAAGTAAACTCCGATACAGATAAAGGGGACCATTGAGAAGCCGCAATTAATTACGCACATGTCCTGCGTGCGTCGACAGTTGTCGTATGCGGTATGCGGTCGGCCCGGCATCGCCAAGTAAGAAATTCTTAAAAGCCTAACGTACTGCTATCTACCGACGCGAAAAAAATAGATAAAACCGTTTTTGAAGAAGGAAGAGAGAATTTTAGGCACATCGTGTCAAAACTTGAGCCCAATCGATACAGAACTTTCTGAGTCTTTGAAGCGTACACAAACCAACTTAACATTTTATGTAATTACTAGCTTTTCGCCCGCAGCTCCGCCTGCGTGGATGTCGACTACTGCCACCAAAAGTATTTTTTCTAACTGACGGACTTGTTGTATAAACGTTCAACGCCTTTAAGGGCCCTGCTTTTAAGAGCCCTGTCCGCCAGTGCGATATTAACAGTATGAAGGTTGCTGTTGTATGGCGAGGATACAATAAATCACCTATTGGTCTATTGCAGTCCACTGCTGGACATAGGCCTCTCCCAATATACGCCATGTTTGCCGATCCTCCACCTTCTGCATCCAGTCCGTTCCAGCCACCTTTCGCAGGCCATCCGCGTCGGTCCACCTTGTTAGGGGGTGTTCCACCTTCCGTTTTCCTTCTCACGGTCTCCACTCTAGGACCCGTCTGCTCCAACGGCCATCAGTCCTTCGGCAGATATGGCCAGCCCACTGTCACTTTAGCTTGCTTATTCTGTGAGCTATGTCGGTAACTTTGGTTCTATGTCGGATGACCTCGTTTCGAATTCTATCCTTCAAAGAGACTCCAAGCATAACTCGCTCTATAGCCCGCTGCGGACGGACTAACCCCACCTTCAATGGCCACCACCGTAGGTCATAACAGGCAGGACGCACTGGTAGAAAATGTTTGTTTTGAGGCATTGCGGCAGGGGGGAGGAGAAGACCAGACGTAGTTTGCCAAATGCTGCCCACTCCAGTTGGATTTTACGCCATCTAGACCCATGGTAAGCTTAATTAGCTTGTGTTATGGAATCTAGAATGCGGGTATAAATACTTAGATACTTTTTTTTTTTTTTGTAAATACATACATATTATACATAGAAACACCCAGACCAATACAAATATATTTATATTCAAGCATACAAATATTGGCACTGAGCGGGGATCGAACCCGCGCCTCCTGCGTAGCAGCCGCGTTCACTACCGCTACGCCACAGAGGCAGTCATTTGGATTCTTCTGGCTATTTCTGTCTCGAAGTTTGAAAGATTATGTTGACCAACGGTTCATGGACCAATCGACTGTTGGTAAACCGTTTCAGACTCTCCAGGAGAGTCTAACTACCCCACGGACGACGACGACGTGGATCGGGACGACTCGGTAACCTGCCCCAGGTAGATAATATTTTTGAACAACTTCGAGTGTTGAACATAATCTTGGTTTTAACCAAGCTTACACCGAGGCCGACTTGTCGAGAAGCTCCATTCAGGCTGTGCAGCATTTCACCCAGTTGTTCCAGCGACTCCGCAACTATGATGATGTCGCCGGCGAACCGAAGAAGGTGCGAGATTTACCTCCTCCAGAGTCTTGAAGACGTCCTCCAATACGTTGGTAAATGTTTAGGAAATGAATATAAATAAAACAACATTTATCATTTGTGGTGGTTTAGTTTTTCATAATTCTCTAAAAATAATAGTAAGAAAACAAACATTTCGTATTATATTCCTTGTCATCTAAATCAGAAGTGCACTGTGCTTGATTAATAGAGCCCACAGCTGATAAAAGGAAGTTATTAAATTGTGTTCTGCCATCTCTAATAATTATTGACTTAGTATACTTCTCGTCAAGAAAGGAAGTGAAGTTTTCTAGAAGGCAGGCGTTCGCCCCTTTCGCCCAGTTGGTAAAACGTTTCGAGCTATTGATATAAATTGTAACTTTGTTTCTAGCTTTGAAGCCTCCCCTTGTGTTATATCGGCGTCAATAGATTTAAATTCACGTACCTTACTGTTTGACTTTAATTATCTATGTGCTGTTTAAGAGCTTGTAATTGAGTATTCATCTGAATGATAACGTGTATACTTTTAGGCTTTCTTTTATATACGTTACATCTATCATCGCTATGCTATCATGTCGTGTAGTCAATGTCGTTTAGTGATGAAATACTATGGTATCATGCAGGGGCGGATCCAGCTTTCAATTCAGGGGGGGGTCATGGTGTAGCCGAGACTTAGTTTCGGGTTGGGGGAGGGGGGGGGGGGGGTTGTGTGTAGTCTCCCAATAAAATGTCATTAAACATTTTAAATTTTTACAGGTTAAAATAACAGGTTAAAATAAATAGGTTAAAAATAAACAGGTTAAAATAAATAAATAGGTTAAAATAATAACAGGTTAAAATAAATGTGTATGAATGAATTTTATACACATTTATTTGACGAAATAATGGAGGAGGAATGAGGTGAGAGGAGAAAAGTAAGACACCTTGAACGACTGTTGTTAAATACGATCCAGAACCCGGTTATGCTGCTGGCCCCCAAGTTGAAGAACGCAGCTGGCACTCTGGCTTGAGGGGGCTGGAGGACTCCTGCAGGAGATTCTATGGCGAATGAAGATGTCAGAGCACCTTCGGTACTAAATCCGTATCAAAAGGCGAGAAATCGAGGCTACGAAGTCCCAGCTTTATCGGGACATGGTGGAGTTGAAACTACGACTTGGACAACCAAGCACACTGCACAGGGCACGCCGTTATAGTGGTGGTAAGAAAACCCATCATGGAGAACTGGCTAGAAAGGCTTCAATGGGGAACTCTCGTACCGGTTGACGCAGATGATCACCGGATATGGATGTTTCGGAAGTTAGCTGCGGTGAATTCAGAAGGAGCCAACGCCCGGGTGTCATCACTGTGATGCAAGCGAAGACACGGGGCTGCATACGCAGACCGAATACCCGGCATGGGAAACGCCGAAGCGGGTAGGTACTCGTTCAGCACTCTCTCTCGCTTGCTTACAGTGATGGCGTAAAACCGTAAGCTCGCGGCTGCCACCACCTCCATCTGAGAGCAAGTAATGCTCGAGAAGGAGGCGGGGGTACGGGTCTGGAGAAGATTCAGTTGTTTCCCATTCCGCATAATACACTATGTGCGAAGGACTCGGGCGACGTAGGTCACTCAACATCTCCATTATCGTATCAATATCTCCATATCGGTCTCCATTAGAACGGACCTGGAAATGACAGGGGGAACCGCCTGACACTCTAGAAGAAGCAGGCCGCGTTGGCGGCGCGACGCGCGCCTCCCCTTTCATGATTATCGTACATATTTTCCTGATTGCTTCCGAATCCGAGGTGACCTCGGAGCTCAGAGGCCGCCTTCCGTCTCTTCCTCCTCCACTTCGCACCACGTTGGGAATCCATGGTGGTGAGATGAGACCATTTGCACGCATGTCACCCTCCACGACTTCAAGGAAAGATTTCTTGGGCCTATCCTTTCCACCTGGTCCCGGCGGCTGTGCTACTGCCAGCCATTTGTTACCCACGTAGCCTGGCAGTTGCTGCAAGACGTGGCCACACCAGCGAAGGCGGCTCTCTTGCATTTTATGTGTGATGTCGCGGACATGAAGGCTGCCGCGGATCTGAGAGTTCCTCATGCGATCTTTACGCGTGACGCCGCACATCCACCACAGCATTTTCATCTCCGTGACACGTAGCTCCTGCTTATGTCGCTCCAGCAGCGGCCACGCCTCACAGCTGTGTAAAAAGACAGGCCCACATGGCGGCAATCCGTGCCTTGACGTCGCGGTTGATGTGACCAGTCACGTGAAGTACAGATCCCATGTACTTAACCTGGTCCGTGCGCTCGACCAAGTCATCGAACAGCAACTTTTGCGGCAACCACCAGGCTAGGTGGATACCAAATGTCTGGCAATGGCGCCCCGGGCGGGCCCCTGTGGGAGGGGTAGCCCCAAAAAGTGCTGGCTTGACGTTGTAGAATGTGCAGATGTAAGGCCAGGCATATGCTGGGAGTGAGAGCTCTCACGCTCGCCACTTTGCTCGCAGCGATGGTTCGCTGCGCGGATGCGTAGGCCGCCGGCGCCTCCTTCTAATGCTCGTGAAGGAGGTGGCGGAGCAGGAGCGAAGGAGAATCGCAGACCTTGCGGCCCGCGAGGAGCGAAGGAGAATCGCAAACCACGCGGCCCGCGACGAGCGGCGGCATCTCGGGCGTTGGAGGTCGCAGAATGACCTCTGTCCCCCATGAGCGCGGGCCTGGGGGTGACGGGTGGAGCCGCCTGTCACCCTAGCAGAAGCAGGCCGCGGCGGCACGCATTGCGTGCCTCCCCATACCCAGGGGCGAGTTGGGGACTCTATGGTCCCCACACCGAAAGAGGGCCAGATCGAGAGATATGGCCCTGTGTAGGCCGGGGTGCGAGGGATATGGCTACGACAATCTCACCTCCGGCAACTGACGGCCCACAGACGGCGTACGTTTTAGTCGGTTCGAGTCCGACATAACCTCCTCCTCCGGCTCGGGAGGTATCCGCGGGGATTTTTCGCACGATAAAAAAAAGGCCAGGCATATGAGCCAGTTGCGTGATACGCAGCAGAAAATGGCCACTGGCCACAACCGCTGGGCCCGCGGTAATAGCGGTAGTAAGACCCATCCCATCCTATGGGGGAGTGGCTAGAGAGGACACACAGCTGCCTCTCGTACCGGCTGACGCAGCTTATTACACACGGGTCATAGCACATAGCGGACAGGGTGTCAGGTCCGAAAACTATTCGAGTCCATCGGTTGATCGGCTGCGTTGCACGATAAATTGAAATTTTCAATCGTGCGAATAATATTCATACTGATGTTTGGTGCCTCATAAAATTATAATACTAGTAGGTAACAAAGAGACAGTCTTCTTATGCGTGTTATTTTTTAAAATTTATCAGTGACATTGGGATATTTTTTAGTAGGTGACCCGCCCAGGGGGGGGGGGGGGGTCATGACCCCCACGACCCCCCCCCTGGATCCGCCACTGGTATCATGGTAGCTGGTAGCTGATGCAGTATATGCTCTAGAATATTATTTAATGCTCGATGCCAATAATACCAATAATGGGTCTGATATGTAGTTTCGAATGTTGTCCTCGCGACGCACGCTGCTATACTACTATAATACCACTCGGGGTCCGTGGAACTTAACTGAAAATTGGATACTCCATCGAAGTGAGCCAGTCTCAAAAACTTCTTTTCTATTTCCAATCAATGAAATAAAGAAACTGCAGTAGAAACCTACATAACTCTTACAATACATAAATTAATATTTTTCACATTCTTGCTATATTGTAATACTTGCTATATTATACGTGACAGAGAGTGACGTTTTATCAATATTATCATTTGACAGATCAAAATGTGACTTAGCGTTGACACCATCACTTTAGTACCCGTTGTCATGGTAACAATTTTGCTAGCGATATTAGCGCCATAATATTTCGTATTTCCTTTAATATTACATTATTTTGTGGATTTGCCACATTTTAATTGTGATAATTGCTATTCGGCGACAAAGCCAAATTCAAAAAACCATAGATCATAAAAATCTGTTCAGCCGTTCTTGAGTTATAAGAAAGTACGTTTTTGGCACTTTTTAGGCACTTAAGGTCTGAATTTCGAAAAATCGTTTCTTAGTACACCTCCACGCTTCTAAACAAACACTCTCTATAAATTTCAAGTCTCTAGGACCAGCGGTTTAGGCTGTAGGTACGTTGTCTCTAAGAGCGGAAACACACGATGCGTTGCGGCGGCGGCGCGACGCCGGAGCGGTGTCGCTGCGTCGTTTTACATAGAAATATCTGTAGCATGTCACACGATGCGCTGCGTCGCCGCACCGGACTTGGAACCACCGAGACGAGGTGGGGAGGAGTGAATGCGTTGCGACGCCAGAGCGGCGCCGCTCCGGCGTGCGCCGCACCGCCGCCGCCGCGTAGTTGATTAGGGGCTGTCCATTAATCACGTGATGTTATTTAGCAATTTTCTAACCCCCCTCCCCCATGGTGATACGTGGTAAGGTTTTAGACAACCCCCCCCCCCTCTAGCCAAAATAACGTGTATTTTTTTATTTATTATTTAATGCTAGAAAACTAAGAATCGTGACAAAAATCACGAGTTATAAAGGTGCGTACAAATGATATAGCATAACATGTTATATAACATTGTTATATAACAATTGTTATGTAACCATGTTATATAACAATATAACAATTGTTACGTAACAATGTTATATAATAATGTTATATACCAACGTTATATAACAACGTTATATAACAATGTTATATAACAATGTTATATAACAATGTTATATGACATGTTTCAGTAATGTAGACAATGAAGTTAGTACAATGTTGCAAAGTTATAAAACAATGTTAAATAATGTGAACGTGTTATATAACACAAGTTATACAACATGTTACATGATCAAAAATAAATACACGTGATATCTCAATATACCCCTACCTCCCCCCTGGTGATATTTCGTGATTTTTCCGATTTGTTGAGCCTCACGTGATTAATGGACAGCCCCTTATGATTTATTAACAGACTGTACAACGCAGCTGGGGCACACGCGGCGCCGCTGCGTCATAACAACGCAGCGGCGTCGCACCGCTCGTGTGCCCGCTACTGCGGCGAAATTTCTGCGGTGCGTCGCCGCAACGCATCGTGTGTTTCCGCTCTAAGTCAATCAGTCAGTCAGTCAGTCAGTCAGGACTAAGAGTTTTATACATATATAAGATATAGGTATTTAGAAAGATGGTACATACCAGTGACAAATATCATGGTGGATATGATGTTGGATCTGTCAGGGTCCGTCTCCTGCATGCACAGCGCGGGGCACAGGATGAACGGGATAGCGACTATGGCACCGATCATTGTCAAGTAGTGCTGTGAAAAACAACATAATACCAATATTATAAACGCAAAATTAGCTCTGTCTATCTGTTCCCTTTTCACACCTAAACCAGAATCGATCATGAAGGTTTAACACAGAGGTGGTCCAATTAGGTGGAACCGCCTGTCATCTTAGCAGAAGCAGGCTGAAACGACGGCGCGGTGCCTCCCTTTTCCTGGGGAAAAATGGGGATGCCATAGTCGGAGGGGCCTTCTGTGGCCCTGGGTCAATAGAAGTGCGTGAGGGATAGGCCAGAAGCTACCTCGCCCCCAGCAACTGATGGCTCTAGACGGCCATGCGGTTCTAATCTGCACTGCAATTCACTAAGCGAGCACAACGATGCGAGTCGCAACGTTGTGCTCGATAGAGATTGTCATTGGTCGGATTGGTTCACGTCATTGGAGATCGACCAATGAAAATCTCTATCGAGCACAACGTTGCGACTCGCATCGTTGTGCTCGCTTAGTGAATTGCACAGCTGTTAAGTTACAACTTAACAGATTAGAACCGCATGGCCGTCTGTCATAACCACCCCCGCTGGGTCCGATGGGGGGGTATCTGAGGGGGATTCCGCACGTTAAAAAGGTGAAGTTCACCTGTATATAGTGATTTATTGCATAGTAGATAAAGCGCTGAATTGCCAAATTTTCCTATCTGAAATATGGCCGCTGAATAAACAGACTCATTAAAACTTTCTCCGCCAGCAAATTTGCGTTCCTACCTAAATACATGTTAATTAGGAACTTGATCCGATCTCTTCGATCGATCCGGCTCTTCAAACTTGATAAGAAAACAAATTATTTAAGTTTCGGGGAAATTTAAAAAAGGAGCTGGTACTCACTTACATCGGGGTGAATTGCCTTATTGGGTCAACATAAATACCCTGGCAATTGAGACCCGAGAAAGGGGCGGTTTTGTTACGTTCGAGTCCGACACAACCGCCCCTGCTGATGTTCCAAGACATCCACTGTTGTCCTCAAAAGTAATTTAACACAATCCAATTTATCTATCATCTTAGAATTCGTCCCAGTCTAATCCGAGGCCTCCGCCTCAGAGTTCGGGGTCCGCTTTCCACCAGAGATGTGCTATGCAGCTAAGCTACGAGGATGTAACAGCTAAGTTATGAAACTATGTGCCCATTTCCACTTTACCATGCTATATAGCGTAGCGAGCGAGTAAAATGTGCTATGATACTTCCCACAAATATTAAAAATTGTAATCTACTTATTCTCCATCCATAGCACGCATCTTCACTTCACTACATATTACAAAACAAAGTCGCTGTCGCTGTCTGTCCGTCCCTATGTATGCTTAAATCTTCAAAATTACGCAACGGATTTTGAAGCGGTTTTTTTAAATAGATAGAGTGATTCAAGAGCAAGGTTTACAATGTATAATAAATGCATAATATTGTAGAAAAACACCGATAAATTTAGAGATATGCAGCGGGAACGGGATCAGAAAATATGGCGGTACGAAGTTCGCCGCGTCAGCTAGTTCTTAATAAAAACATAGTTTAGCTGAACCCCTTTCCACCAGTAGTTACTATGTTATGTGGACAAATGAATATGATTGTTGGATATCAATAGCGACGTAGCATCAGCATAGCACATCTTTGTTGAAAACGCATTGATTTATATTGTTGCTAAATGGCATCTATAGTATTGGGTACTCTGTAGTTCCCACACCGGATGAGGCCGGTCGAGAGATATGGCCCTGGGTCGGCCGGGGTGCAAGGGATATAGCTACGACAATCTCACCTCCGGCAACCGACGGCCCACAGACGGCGTGCGTTTTAGTCGGTTCGAGTCCGACATAACCTCCTCCTCCGGCTCCGACGGGGGAGGTATCAGTGGGGATATTTCGCACGAAAAAAAAAAGGCATCTATAATATTGATACTGTACCTCACCTGCAAAGCCATGAAGATGCAGAGGTACCATGGTGGTACGTCATCAATCCCGTACGTCACGTTGCCTCTCCTTTCATTTTCTTTGCCTGCTTCGTCTGGAGGGACCTATAACGATAACTATAATTAGGATTACAATAGTGAATCGCCTCCTTCGCTGCGGTGGAATTAAGTCAGGATTACCTGTAAGTATAGAAAGAAGGAAAAGCATTTTATTGAAACACGTACAAATGAGATACCTGTAGAGTAACATACGTACAGAATAAATTACCCTCTTAGATATACCTACTAGTACAAGAGAGATAGCTCAATTTAAGGGGCAAACATAGAAAAAAGAAATAAGGCGAAACCGGTAAGGTTCAAATAGGTAAATAATTGTGGAAAAGTACAAGTGATTTATTTAATATGTGTAGTAACTTCCACCAAGTGCCATCAATCTCCAGTATAAACAGTCTAAAATAGAAAAAATTCATAAGCAATTTTTTTTCGGAATTCGTTGAGGGATTGGGATTCGTTCGTCTAAATTTCGATTTGCGTGGTATTCGGTTCGTTGCATCACTAGCCATCTTGATTTAAGGGTAGGTAATTGTTGTTTACCGAATAAGTCCTCTATTTTTAATTTTACACGAAAATGCTATACAAAACTTGTTTAGAATTAAATTGCCTACATTTTAGTAGGTATTCATAATTTTCCCCTAGGATCGACATTTTATTGATTTAACGAATCCTCTCTCAACGAATTGACGAGGGAGGACCGGAGGACTCAATGAATTCCAAAAGAAAATTGCAACTAAGAATTTTCCTTTGTCAAATCCTATTTTTCTGGTAATAGATATTATCTACTTACTACCTACAGCTATCCCTCGTATACCAAAGTGCTGTAAAGAAAGTCTAGAAAGGTCACAATTATTATGTTTCATCATTTGAAAGACTGTAAAATGAATGACTTCGTAAAATGAATGACTGAATCATAAAATAAAATTTCAATAGTTCAGTATGCTATGCTAATGAGTTCTGTTGGTCACACCCTCACAGCCTTAAAGGTCACAGCAAAAAAATCCTTGAATACGAATTGATGAAACGTCGTGTTTGTTAAAACATTTTAGATCTAGGTACTTAGTAACTTAACAGCGATTACATCGAGGGATGTGTTTTCAAAAGCAAAGGGGGCTGTCCATTAATCACGTGATGTTTTTTCAGCAATTTTTTAACCTCGCCTCCCCCATGGTGATACGTGGTGAGGTTCAGACTATCCCCCCAGCCAAAATCATGTATTGTGTATTTTTAACTATTTTTTAACCGACTTCAAAAAAGGAGGTTCTCAATTCGTACCCAATTTTTTTTTTTATTTTTTTTATTTTTTTGTATGTTTGTTACGCGATTGTGAAGCCAATTCTAGACGGATTTTGAAAATTCTTCTTGTGTTCGTAAGTAGATTATTCCGAAGTGGTCCCATTTTAATTTCGTAAAGATCTGATGATGGGTTTCCGAGATTAGACCAAGGAACTCTTCAAAAAGTACCAGGAAATCAGCCGCGATTGCTGCAATGGCATATTATTGCAATGTTTCTGCCATTACACATCATAACATCACGCCTGAGTCCTTTGAAGGGGTACGCAGAAGTGTTTAGAATATTCAGCTATATTTCCGGTGTATATGCATTGATTTTAAAAATTCTTTTTGAATAATGATTTTTTTTTTTTGTGGCGTGGCCGGTTCGATCTGTATTGCAGCGTCAGCAGCGCATGTACAGTCAGGTCACTATACATGCGATGTACAGTCGTGAGACTGTACAAACTCACTAAAAAGAGAAAAATAAATTCATTTTTAACAAAAAAGTTTAACCGACTTCAAGAAACGAAAAAGAGGCACTGAAAAGCGAAAAATAACTTAATTTACAGACTTACTGATTTATTAGAAGTCGGTGCCAGCCAACTTTGTTTGTTGTGTCTGAACTACTATGATGCAATCAATTGAAATATGGCCTCTCTTGGGCTAGGTACCGACTTCTAATAAATCAGTAAGTCTGTAAATTAAGTTATTTTTCGCTTTTCAGTGCCTCTTTTTCGTTTCTTGAAGTCGGTTAAACTTTTTTGTTAAAAATGAATTTATTTTTTATACTAGAAAATGAAGCACCGCCGCCGTCGTGACAAAAAATCGCACTTTATGTCAAAAATAAATACACGTTATATCTCTATATACCCCTACCTCCCCCTTGGTGATTTTTCGTGATTTTTTCTCAGACCCCTCCCCCCCCCCTTTTGAGCCTCACGTGATTAATGGACAGCCCCTAGGTTTGTAGGTACGATAATGTTTTCTCTTAACAAACTCAACACTGAGTAACTACTCAGCAGCCCAAATTGTTGAGTTGCTGAGTAGAAGTTCCACCACATATTGTTCCATGGAACTCCATGGAACAATATGTGGTGGAACTATTGAGACATGTTTTGCATAAGTTTGGTTTTATTTGCTCCATTTTAAAATTCAATGGAAGTAGTAAGAAAAATGTTCTCAATAGCTTCATGAATTAAATGATACAAATTAAGACAGATAAATGGACTGAGAGAAAAAGGTAGGTATTCACATGAAGAAAGAAAAAGTGGTCACTGACTGGTGAACATGAATATGGCGTCTTGACATACCTATGTCATAGAATATGACGTAAGTATGTTTACTTGAATTGCATAGTAAAAGCATTATCACGTAGGTTCGTAAGAAAGAACCTCAGAATACACTGAGGAAAGAACATACATAAAATAATCAATAAAAATCATACCTTATCGTGCACAATACTATATAAACACTCATTTTTGTCCATACTTTAGGTTTCAATTTCATTTAATCACAATCACATGACTATCAATGAACCAAATGCTTCAATTCACTCACCTGCCTACTAAATGCATCAATTGCATTTCATACGCTGTATCGTATGTCGTATGACGTAACAAGAAATATTGGCAGCATTTTCTATAGTAGGTACATTGTATGCTTATCGGTAAAAACTACGGAGCCGAATCTAATAGAAGTCTGAGCGAATTAAATTACTTCGTTATGGCTCAGAATGTCGACTTCCCAAAATGTCCCCTGTTACCAAAATGTCAACTTCCCATAATGTCCCTTTCCCAAAATGTCGCTTTCCCAAAATGTCGCTTTCCCAAAATGTCGTTTTCCCAAAATGTCGCTTTCCCAAAATGTCACTTTCCCAAAATGCCCATGACAAACAGCTCGCTAGACGGTAATAGGCTCGCCCCCTATTACGTGGGACCATTCTTTTTTTCACGCTTCACACATGAGGTATGAAAGGAACTTCATTCCACGTACACTCAAGCTGTGGCCTGATCTCTCTGTTGTGGGTTTCCCAAGCTGTGACAATATGGGGTCGTACCGCTGCAATGACGAGAGTGAAAGGGTGACAAGCGCACCTGTCTCCCCCAGACCTGCGCTCGGAAAATTAGCCTGCCCCTTTCTGGCTCTCCACTATGTCCTCTGTTAGTCAGAGTGACACATGGTAAGCCTCTGAGCAGCCTGGCAAGTCTCAGCAAAGAATTTGCCATAAGCGGGAGCGTTTTCGCTACGGGAGAAAGGCAGTCCGTTGGCCAGGGTGCACCGTGTGGAGGTTCCGATCCAAGCACCCCAACAATTAGGATACCTTCTATATATCTATTACATAATTGTAAAATGAAAAAGTTTGTCCGCGATGGACGCAAAAACTAGAACGGATTTTGATGCGCTTTTTTTTTATTAGAGAGGTCTTGTTCAGACTTAAAATCTTACGTTTGTTTGATTGCAATCGGTTGAGTAGAACCGGAGATAAGAGATCCACGTGAGCGAAACCGCAGGCGAAAGGCTATTTTGAAATATGAAATGAATTGTGATATGAGTACCTAGGTAGAGTTTATAACACCTAGGCACTACGTAGTAACTATTTAGTAATCTGTGACCTAGGTGCGTAAAAGCCTCAGAATACAGAACACTGTATTCTGAGGTAAAAGCATAGTATAAATAGAGGTAAAAGTACGGGTCTCTGACTTTAGTTTGGTAACATATAGGTACCTACGTAGTAAGGGCCTCTATCTCCCACCCAACACACGGATCTATATTTAGAATAGAGTCACCTACCTGTCTCATAAAATAATATTAAGTACTTAGATATATATACGATTTGTGCCTTTTTTTAAATAAAGAAATATTGTTATGACTCCGAATATAAACAGAAAACTGATTTCTAAGTTGAAGTGCAACAGCAACCGCACCGGCTGAATTTCACCAATGAAAATTCGTTCAACTGGTAATGAACACAGTTTAGTCACAGAACAGATAAATAGTATGGTTTAGTTTTATTTCATCTCAGTTCCTATTTATGTTTAATAATAATTAATAATTGGTGATTAGTGTGTACCTACTCACCTCACTTCCCGCCACTCCTATTGAGATGTTATTGATTGCAATATTGCGCACCATTTTCAAACTACAAAAAAAAAAACAAATTAGGTACCATAAATACCTACGTTTTGTTTTTAAATTACAATTTAACCGAAAGAATCTAGAACCAAAAAGTCAAATGTATAAAATATTTCCAAAACGCTAGGAATGATTCAGAAAACCAAAGGACGCTGAAAGACGATCTTGCTCTACCGGGGTAGTCAGGCAGTACTGTTGTTTCGTTTTCAAGGGGAACGTAGAAACTTAAGGATCTCTCTCTGTCCTATTTAAATATATAATTAAAATGTTCAACATACCTTATTCTTTAGTGTATTCCAAAAACACCACACCACATTTGTAATTTTTGTAATCTACGCAAATAGCCCGAAACTATTAAAAAGCAAAATATGTATTATGTTCAGCGTTACAAAACCAATTGAATAACAAACTGTGATGAACGGCCATGCATTTTAAACTGACGAGCCGAGAGTCGACATGCTGTGCCATTAGAAGAGACAATTATTTACTGATCTAATGAAGTCGATAAGTATTAGCCCTAAGTGTCTACTATTTTATCATTCTATTATGTGGTATTGACAATGGTGTCGATTCTGCTGTTACACTAAACGACGGAACTGAAAACAATTTAGACGTTAGGTATATCTTGAACCTAAAAGGTGCTCAAAATGTGCTGTAGGTATACTGGCAGTACACGTTTCTTAGTTGTCTTTTGAGGATAGTACGGTGTGTTACGGCGGTGCACGAGCTTAAATTCACATAGATTATTACAAAACAATCCGAGTGCGCCAGGGTTCTCTCCTGTCACTCACTCTCTCACTCCTTTATCTCGCGGTTGAACTATTAGGTAATCTGTGGTTGTCGAGAGTCGGTATCTCTCGGCTCGGTATACATACTTAACACGAGTGTGAGTTAAAAAAACGAACCGCAGGCGAGTTTTTTTATAGTATCACACGAAGCGTATGTGGTATACACAGCTCAACTGTTTACATGCCCAGTTAAAGCCACCATCTCTATCAAACATTGGTATATTGAAAAACGTGACATACAAAAAGACAATATTAGGAAATTTAAGGAGTGTATTGGTGCATTGACTTTTAGTGATTGTTTTGAGAATGATGACGCTATTATGGCTTTTAACAACTTCTATGACATATTTCTCTTATTTTACCACCTATGTTTTCCCATAATTCGGATTAAAATTAAAGCACAACGACAACCAAGGTGGATCACAAAAGGTATTCGGAAATGTTGTCAACGTAAAAGGCAACTCTTGTGGCAGTATAGGAAAGAGCGCACAGACAAAAATAAAGCTGAATTTAATGCACTGTCCTCCCGACTAAATCGTATAATAAAATTGACAAAAAAAGCTCAAAACGATCACTACATACGCATAGCTAAAAATAAATGCAAAGCCACATGGAAGCTAATAAATGACAAAGGACTTAATGTACCAAAAAATGAAATACAATATATTAAAGTGAACGAATCATCTATTATTGACAATCCACTACAGATAGCTAAGACATTCAACAACTTTTTCATTGACCAAGCAGGTAAAACTAAGTCGCCAAAAGACACTCCTCGACCATTAAATAACATCACGAACTCTATATTTATGACCCCAACTTCACCAAGTGAAATACGTACAATTATAGCAAAATTAAAAAATTGTAACAGTACTGGATATGATGAAATATCCACAGTAGTTCTGAAACAGGTTTCTAATGAAATATGCGAGGTATTGAGTCATGTAATTAATCAGTGCATTCTCTATGGAGTTTTCCCTAACAGACTAAAATTTACAATAGTTAAGCCGCTGTTTAAAAAAGATGATCCACATTCCATGAACTGTTATAGGCCAATTGCTCTGATACCGATCATCTCTAAAGTCTTTGAGAAGGTAATTCATGATAGAGTTTACACTTTTCTTGAAAGATATAATGTATTCGCAGAAGAGCAGGTTGGTTTTAGAAAGGGCAAATATATAAATCTGGCCATTTACAACTTTTTAAAAATTGCCACAGACTGTGTGGATAAGAAAGTACCTGCATGTGCACTTTATATGGACCTCACAAAGGCTTTTGACTGTGTGGACCATGAAACACTATTGAGTAAATTGAATGCATATGGGGTAAGGGGTAATGCATTGAATCTCATAGCATCATACCTCTGCAATAGAAAACAATGCACACAAATAACATACCTGTGCCCAAAATTAAGATCTGAAATTAATGTTTTGTCAGAATATAGAGAAAATAATAGGGGTATCCCGCAAGGTAGTGTGCTGGGACCACTTTTATTTAACGTATATATTAATGATTTACCGAATATTACAAGACATCCCACTATCCTGTTCGCTGATGATAGCACGGTTTTGTTTACGGGTACCGATAAGACACTTCTTGAATCTGACATATATAATACTCTAGGTGACATAGTAAAATGGTTGACATCAAATAATCTAAAAATTAATATAAGTAAGACACATTTAATGATATTTAGAAATAGAATTCCTTTATTTGACACAAACATTGACATTAATTATGAAGGTGAAACGATTCACGAGGTAGACACAACTAAATTCTTAGGTATGACTATAGACAAAAATTTAGACTGGAAGGTGCATGTAGAGAATCTGTGCTCAAAATTAAATTCGCAATCATACGCGCTTTTTATGCTAACCAAAAAATTGAATCAACCGGCTGTACTGGCGGCTTATCACGGTTACGTAGGTTCCATGCTGAGGTATGGTATAATTTTCTGGGGTAACTGTACTGAGAAAGAACAAGTGTTTAAATCACAGAAAAGATGTGTAAGGGCAATGTGCAACCTTCAACAAATAGACAGCTGTAGGCCTTACTTTAAGAGTTTGAAAATATTGACAATGCCGTGTTTGTACATTTACGAAACTGCAGTATTCGTTAGATCCAATTTAAGTTTGTTTGAACACTATACAAGTAAGCGCCACAAACACAAAATATGTTGCCCTCAGCATAAAAGCGCGTTAATGGACAGTAGCGTTTTCTGTATGGCGCCTAGGATCTACAATAACTTACCTAAAGTTATTTTACATGTAAGAGATATCGAGAAATTTAAACATGAAATTAAATCATTTTTATACGATAAAACTTACTATAGTGTGAATGAATTCCTAGAAGACAGGACAAAGTAATTTACTGCTATTTAATTTATGGAACTAAACAGAACGAGATTTTAATGTGATTTGAATTGTTATAATTTGTTTTGTTATGATTTGATTTATTATTATTTTTTAGTGTACTTAATTTGAAATATCCTATTGATAATGGTATGCATGTACTCCCTATGATTTTAATTATATAGATGACTTTTCTTTTTTTGACATTTACTCATACTGACATTTTTATTTTTATTTTTTTAACTCAATATATTAATTGGTATGACATAAATTAGCACATATTATGTACTTAATTGTTTAATTATTATATTGTAGTTTTTATAACCAATTTATTGTATGCCTTGAGGCGGAGAATGGAGAAACAACATTTTATCACAGCACCACTATGTACCCGTTTTCACAATAAAATGATTTGACTTTGACTTTGACTTTATAGAGCCTTGTGATTGGGATGCGGATTTAAACTCTAGCCTTTATACAGAATCACACTTCAGACGAGGTGTTACCACCAGCAGCTGGAGACGGGGCGTGAAAAAGTATCTGATGAGGCCGTCAAGCTGAGCCCACCATTGTCACATGGTAGATACGTGTCTGTAATGGTGACCCTCTTTCTTGAGACTGCTTTTGGCTTACCATCAGGTGAGGTGAAGTCAAAATATCGTGTCTTACATTAATTAAAAAAAAATAGTAATTTATGTTAGTAATATTATTTCTATTAAAACAAGTACTACGTAGGTACCTATATAGTTATCTAAATACAATTTCTAGTTATTAACACCTAGTTACCAATGCCAAATAGAAAGTAGTTTTAAAATTGAAATAAAAACAAATTAGCTATAATTTAGTTGAGATGTGCTACAGAATAGAATAGGTACAGTATAGCTACTGAGACCGCTAACGATGTGATAATATTCCTGAATAAATAAATTCATTAGGTATAGCTATTTCTATCTATCGTGATTTACACCACTTTTACTTAACAGAAAAAGTTAAAATTACGTTAATTCGTATACAGGACATTTTTATACCACTTAGTTCGCAGACAAGTACACGGCCCGCCAGATGCATAGTGGTTACCGTGGCCTATGGATAAGTGCAACACCAGGGGAGTCACACTGTAAGAACATACAGAGAGATTCTGTGCCTTCAGTGCAAAAGATAGGTAAGTAGGACAAAGCCTTTGGTTTTCCCACTGACAGCACAAAATCTCTCCTGTGAGCTCTGGCTACCCTACTCACCGTCGGAAACACAACACGGCTTAATACACAAGGTTATTAAACACGAGGGTTCCAAAAGTATAACGACATCGCTAGGAAGATGATAATGGTGGAGTAAAATAAGGCCACCCCATTCCCGTGGGTGTCGTAGAAGGCCACTAAGAGATAGGACTCAGTGGTGAGTGGTCCCCAGTGGAACCGATTCCTAGCGGCTTGCTCTGCAAAGAGAAGCTGTGGTAGAGATATTTAAGTCCATAAAAAAAATATTTGGTCGTTCCATACCAGGTAAGATGATACCGGTGTCCCTTTAGAAAATGTTCATTCTTCGTCACTAATAGGGCTGTTCTCCATCCGACAGTAGGTACCTAAACATATTATTCACAGCACAGCCTAAGGTAACGTGCCCGCTTGACGGTAGGCTCGCCCGCTCGCCCCCCTAACGTGGGACCGAAAATCACAGTAGACGTAATGTGGGTATACATCTGCCTACTCCTTCGGGGATTTACAGGTACCTATAGGGGAGAGTCGGGCAGCCACGGACACATAAACAAAATTCAAATATTTAAAAAAAAGGACAGCGCAAGATGTTTATTTCTTCGATAAACATTAAATAAAACACTTATAGAGTAATTTAAGATAATTAACAATCACATAAATTCTTTATCTTACTTGTAATTAACTTTAGAAGACAACCATTCATTTTTGGAATTATTTTTTTTGGCGGGTAGCTCCGGACATACATATTAGCGATGGCCAAGTCGTTCTTTAGCTTTGCAGACGTCACAATAATAGTAGGTAAGGCTGTGAAGGATCAATGTCTACGCATGCCGCATGCGGCCAGTCCTTACACTTATGACATTCAATCCAGTCTTCTTCGAAAGATTCGCCGCAAATGATGCATTCTGTTCCCTGGTCTCTTGACAAATGTTGAATGTTTTGTTTTGTTTTAATTTTTTCTTTGTAGCTGTTGCACCTTTCTTTCACCGTCAAGCTGAGTGCCACCATTGTAACATGGTACGTGTCTGTAATGGTGACCCTCTTTTCAGAGACTTTGCCTTCAGCTTACCATTAGGCGAAGCGAAGTCAAATTGACGTGTCCTATATAAAAAAAAATCTCTATTGCTTTAGCTTTGTTAATGAGCAGTTTTCCAGTAGGTATAATAATCAGTTGGTTTTTAATTCATCAAGAGATGGCGCTAGCATAACTTTTGGTAATTTTAATGTAATCTGTGGTTTGTTGTTGTTCTTTTCGCGTCGGTCTGTAATTTAAAATAATAATATTATAATTTAAAATAATTTCATCAGAAAACATGTCAAAACATCTATGTAAAGTAAATCAATACAAAACCGAAGATCATTTTTTCCATAAATTAGTTACCAAAAGTGCCGGCTGCGCCATCTAGCTTGTCTTTAGGAACCCTGTAAATACCTACTGGAAAACTGCTCATTGCAGTCGCGTTTTTCTCCACCAAAGCATTTTTAAATGGAGAAGATGTGAGAATCTCGCTCTTTTGAGTTCTCCGTTCCAATTCCCTCTTTGAAGCACTCTTTTCTTAAATTTTGGCATTTTACAGATGATCTGCAAAGAAATTATTACACTTTATTATTTTCCTTAGCATAAAGAACCTTCTATAATAAAAAAAACGCAATAGAATCATTATAGTAAAGATTTTCTCTCCACTTGAAAAGTGTCCGAGAGTACCCGACAAAAGTGTGTCCGGTCGTACTCGACCGTCACAATCAAAAGTTCGATTTAAATAAAAAATATCCAACAATCTTTGCGGCTTCAAATTTCCTACCCTCTTAACTATAATAATAACTGCTCAGAATTATTAATAAATGATAATAAAATACTTACATTCAATGTTCATAAACTATGTTTGAAAAGTAACCGGCGCACGAAAAAATTTTGTTAAAGAAAACAATCAGCTGTCACGTGTCGTTCACTCGACGATTGCGTCACCGCTGCAGCGAATGTTCAAATACGTAGCACTGGGAATGTTTTAAGGTGTGCACTATTTTTCTATGTGTGTGTGAATGCCTAGAACCGAAAGTCTACCCGAATCTCCCCTATATATATAAACTGATTGTTATATTTAACTGGGAAAGTCGGTATACTAAACAAGATCTTGCAAACGAGTCATTTGCAGAACATTCCACTTCTTTATCATTTGGCAGAGGAATAAATTTTCGGAACTTGATTCGTAACCGTAGTTTAACGTGTTGTTATAGGGAAAAGGGAGAAGTTGAAATTATACGAATTTATAGTTAAATACATGTTTAATAATTTAGCTTGTTTACATTGAATTTTGCACTATAATAGCAATTCAAACAAATAATCACATAAAGGGGCCTCCGATCTGCTAAAGCAAAACCTCGAATGGGTACTGACGAAATAATCCATTTAATTTTAGACTCTTAAAGTAATACTAGTATAGTCTAAAATTAATCTATCTTCCAATATATAAAAATCAATGCCACTTTTCGTTGTTATTTTATAACTCAAGAACGGCTGAACCGATTTGGCTAATTTTAGTCTTGAAATATTCGTGGGTGTCCAGGGAAGGTTTAAAGGATGAGAAAATAGGTGCAGCGGGAACGGGAAAAATATGGCGGTACGAAGTTCGCCGGGACAGCTAGTAAAATATAAAATTTAATGTCAATTTTTGCAGTGACTATTGTATGACAGTAGTTTTACTTTAGCAGAATCGAGGGCCCAGTTCATATATGGACTAACCTAGTTATAGCGGTTTATAACACACTCTTATTAATCTGGTAACCTGGTTCCCTGGTATTCGATCAGGTCAGACAAGCACACGGCCCACCTGACGGGAAGTGGGTACCATGGCCCATGGACGTATGTGTGTGTTTGTGTGTGCAACTTGAGTCAGCTACTTCTCAACATAGGAATAGAAGCCGCGACCTCATGCAGTGCATGTTTGTTCATTTACAAAATACTTAAACATCAGATACAATAATTACAAATCATCATCATTGTCTGAGCCTTTTTCCAAACACGTATGGAGTCGGCTTTCCAGTCTTAGATGCGGCTGAATTTCGATAATTTCCGTGAAGCGACTGCCATCTGACCTCCACCACCAATTGGTGATATCGAAGTTCTGTAGTTAGACTAGTCGAACTTTTGGGATTTAAATACCCGTAACGACTGCCAGCGTTGGAAGAGGCCTTTACCCAACCTGGGGACCTTGCTAATAAATGTAACTAAGTGTTATAGATAGTACCTAAATTAAGATGGAATGTAGCAGGATCAAATAAAGGCTTTTTTATTTTTTTATTTTTTATTTTATTTATTTTATAACGACTGCCATGGATGTTCGTATGGCAACCAGGATCGACGGCTTAACGTGCTCTCCGAGGCACGACCATACCCATATTCATGCATACAAATATTTGCACTGAGCGGGTATCGAACCCGCGCCTCCTGCGTAGCGGCCGCGTTCACGACCGCCATACCACAAAGGCAATTACAAATGTCAGCCTTATTTATTTTTAATGTCCGACTGAAGCTTTGGCTTCGGCCACCTTTGGCCAAAAAAAATCGAAACAAGATCATCACAGAAGGTTTCGGTGAAACCCTATTAATCTGCTTCGGTCAGAATTGCACTTTCGGCCGGACACTATTTATTTCATAAATAACGATATTACGATAATTATTTATAAAGTACGATACATGACAAATGTCCATCTTATTGTGTAAGGAAAGAACGTTTTACAATAATAAAGGATATAACTTTTATAAAACTGGTTAACGTAAAAAATTTTTTTTTTAAATAAATAACACTTTCAAAAAAATGTTTGACTAGAAGTCCTTAAGCTTTAGGTTTATAGTTCATAAATATAACAACAGCCAATAGTGACGAATCCGTCTGATACATTTAAAAAGACATCACAGTTTTTTGCAAAATTATAGTTGCAAATTGTAATTACAAAAAGTGAATCGCCCAGGCGGGGCTAGAACCCGCGACCAGTCCCTAACAGGGGGAATACTCTGACCACTGGGGAATATATTTAATATTATTACCTTGAAAATTTCACAAAGCCCCGAGAATTGAACCGTGGACTACACAATCAAACGCAAACGTCACCACATTTTTTTACATACTATAATATTATCATCTGGAACTTAGCCCAACTCAGGGTTGGCGTTCAGTCTAATAACTAAGTGGCAGAACTTCGATATTTTCTGTGAAGCGACTGCTATCTGACCTCCACAACACATTGGCGACATCGAAGTTCTATAGTTATACCAGATTGTCGGAAATTTTAGGGCTCCAACTACCCGTAACGACTGCCATATTCGTATGGCGACCGGGGATCGAGACTTAACGTGCTCCCCAAAGCACGGGTATCTAAATTTGGCAAGTATGGTCAACCATCCTAAGACTGACCTAGCTAGTATTACTTAACCTTGCAATAGGCTAACCTTCTCGGTTACGACTTAGCCACGAGTCCTCCACATCATCACTACATATTATAAAACAAAGTCACTGTCGCTCTGTGTCCGTCCCTATGTATGCTTAAATCTTCAAAATTACGCAACGGATTTTGAAGCGGTTTTTTTCAATAGATAGAGTGATTCAAGAGGAAGGTTTATATGTATAATACATGCATAATATTGTAGAGAAACACTGATAAATTTAGAGATATGCAGCGGGAACGGGATCAGAAAATATGGCGGTACGAAGTTCGCCGGGACAGCTAGTTTAACATATTATATTTAAGTTTCTTAGGTAACTATTTAAATACATATTATCCTTAGGATAAAAAAAGAATGTGCTTTAGACCACACTACTGAACTAAACCTTAATAGGCCTACACTGTGCCTTAAGGACCCACACACTAACAGTTTATCGACCTAACTGAAAACACTGAAAACCTATCACTAAATTTGTGTCTTATTTCGGGGTGGTGCCCTATCGTGCGAATGGCCTAGGCAATAGTCAGCCAGTTTGTTAAATGTTGTAATAAACGTTACGGCTGAATATCATTCAGGCCGTTTAGTTAAGTTAAGTTTAGCCTTTTTTAGACATTTATTTGGTTTGGATGCATGGATTTCAATCCGTTTGGAAATCCAATGCTGGAAGATGTCCATTCCATGGCATACATTTATCACATTCATGAAACTATTTTGGATGCCGTTCACTTCATTTGTATTGATGGACGTATCCTCAATGGCTTCGTTAACAAATATCCAAAAATCTTCACAAACTTTCACATTTATAATAAGTACCTACCGTGTTTACGTCTAATTTTCTTATGTAACTATTTATAAAGACATTATCCTTAGGATAAACATATATTTTAACATTCTTCATCTTCAAAACTGTAGCCATGTTTTGCAGCTACATCGCACACCACGCAGTCTTGTTTGGAGTCTAGCGACAAATGTCTGTACTGCTCCAAAGTTACTTTATAAATACCTTAAAAAAAACCTCAGGTTATACAAGATCTGCAAGAAGGGCCTTAAGGCGGCCACCCACTAGCAGTTTATCGAACAACAACCGGATGATATCGGTCTGTCAGTTCATCGCAATAGTTCACACACTTACAGTTTTGTATACGATTTTGGACTGACGGCTAATATGTGTGTGGCCGCTTGACGATTTCAGTCAGCAAAGACAGTTAAAGGCCGGACAGTCTATGGCCGTCGGCATTTTATACGTAATAACATCAGACTAAAAGAATAAAATAATGTAATATTTTAGTCTAAGGTAATAAAATTATGATGACATTGATGACATAAGGACTGCAGGCCGCCGGACAGACGAAAAACTGCAGGCGGACTGTAAGTGGGTGGCCGCCTTTAGAAGGTCCTTACAAGGTCGTCAGTACGAGTGTGACGCCCCTGGTGTTGTATACGTCCATAGGCGATGGTAACCACTTCCCATCAAGGGGTCGGATGTTTGTCTGCCACATTACTGGTATTTAAAATTTGAAATTCAGTACCTACCGTATGGGAAGCAGTTAGAATCAGTGACTTCCACGCTTGAACTCTGAGCACTGCTAAATTGACTTTGTTCAAGGCTCGAAAACCTGAAATGGAAAAACATATATTTCTTCCAATCAAATTACTTTTTCAGCGAAAACAAAAGATTTTCATGGGAATAAATAATAATAATAATAATAATGATCTTTATTAATACATAAGCATATTATAAATACAGCAAAATATTCAGCGTAATCGCAAATTATACTAAAATAGCAGATTCTCTAAATCAAAATTAAGTAAATCAAATAAGGAAGGCGATCTAATAAGAATGGTCCAAGTATCGAACCCTGCGGCACTCCCATTCATACCGCTAACATCGGCCTTCTGAATTATATTAATTGAGAACTAAGTCAGAAGGTTGATAGTCTTGTTCCTATTGATTGATGTGTGTGATTATTTACTAACATGTTATGCTCAAACTCATAATCAACGCAATCAAACGCCTACGAATAAAATCCGTACAAAAGAACACGGGGACTCCATAAATTTATTATCGGTTCGATTTTGATTCAAATGCAACGAAATGTGACATACGAGAAATTGTGATGTCTGCAAACTTCAGCTTCAATATCTGTCCAGGCATGTGCAATGTGCATACCTGCAGGTTAATTTCAGTGCAGAAGTTTTGCTTGTTCTTTGCTTGTATTTTGCTCCTTAATTTTATTAGATTCACAGCTATATCTGTTGTGCAAGCATTTTTAGGATCTGCACTGATTACCCTAGCTTTTACTGCTACTACTATTTTACTTCTCAAAATAGCACTTACTCTCTGTCTTCTTTTTCTTTCATTTGTTGCTCAACTCTTGTCCATATATCTTCTCTCATTTCCTCTTTAAGCTTCGCGTTCGCCTTATATTTATTGTAATAAACATTAGCCAATTCTGTTGGAATATATACCTTCTTTTTAACTTGGTTAACAATAGGATTAGGTTGTGGTGAAGAAACAATTACATTTCTTTTCTCTTCTTTACGTTTTGACTTAAACATACTCATTGGACTTTTTGAAATTTCAATCTGTCTCTCTGCTGTATTAATTTTTAGATTCTGTAATATTGACTCTATAGCTACATTTCTTTCTCTTCTCTTCTTAATTTCATTTTGTGTGCGATGTCTTTTACCCGGTTGAAATGACGGGCTCATTGGGTTTAAGTCACTTCTTAACAATATATTATCATCTAACTTTTCGGTCTCTTGGTTTACCTGAAATCGTAATATGATCATTGTTCATTTACAAATACAGAATTAGAATGGTGGAAGTGACTAAAGGTCAAAACAATGTATGTGAACAAAAAATATGAAGAGAAGCTTAGCTAATAATAAATGAAATTTTGGTGTTTAAATAGATTAACATCATTCTCTGAGACTTTTTTCCAACTCAGTTGCAACTAGACCAATGCAAATAGACATATTCATGCACACAAATATTTGTACAGAGTGGATATTGAACCCGTGCCCCCTGCAATCAAGTTCATGATCGCCATGCACAGATTTCAGTAATAAAGAGAAATTGATAAAGTTTAAAGTCATCAATAAAGTATCAAAATTGATTAAAATAGAAAATTGTGAATACAGCTCAGGCGGGACTGCAATGGGGCATGAATATGAATAGCCCTTAAAAAGTCTTACCCTTCTCAGCATTTCCTGTATTAGCTTGTAGTCTGGAGCCTTACTGTAGTCAACCTCATAATAAGGTGTATAATACTCTTCTTCAGTTTCTGGAATGTATTTACCCATTTTTATTTATGAATCAGTCTGAAAAATCATAAGCCTGACACGGGCAGCGGGTGTTATATAAGGAAAGTAAGTAGGTCTCTCCTCATCCAACATTCAATGTATAGCCCTTGAAGAAACCATGATTATGTAAGACCGAAAAATCATAGTTCACAGAATTTGAATACCAAAACCCCTTTGGAGATTGGAAGTAGTAGTGCAGCGTAAGTGACATATTTTAACTAATTTATATTTCAGTTTCATCTGCTATTAACAGGCATGACTACAATATAGGGTTCTTCAAGAAGGGCAGTAGTTCTTACAGGGTCAGCAGCACAAGTGTGACACCCTGCTGTTGCACACATTCATCCACTCTTCATCAAATAGGTGTACTTGTGTGCCACCTAAGTGCTATAAAAAGCTGACATAAGGCCTGTACAGCGTACCCAAAGTTGAAGATACCTACAAATAGTAGAAAGACATTTTTTTACACCACTTAGGTGGCAAACAAGCATACAGTCCACCTAATATGAAGCCATTTCTGTGACTGGATGGATGCAACACCAGGGGCATCAGACTTGCACTGCCTACCATGTCAGAACCTTCTAAAGTCCTTAAAGAACCCCATAATGTACCTACTTGCTTTATAAAGGTAGAAATTAACTATATACCTTCTTCATAACCAGCAGTAGATGGTGCAGAGTTACCAAATATCCGCAGGGAAGCAGGCACCTCGCGCCCTTGAGCCTCTGATAGGTCTCGCATGATTGCATTCAGGCTTGTCCAGTCAGACATACTTGTTTAGCTCTTAAATACTATAACAGAATTTCAATTGATTCACTTAAACACGAAACAACTCAGTTTACCTACCGATATTTACTATAACTATTAGTACTTTTTGAAAAACGTTCCATTAATAGGTAATAACAATTATTTTAGTAAACTTTTTTCTGCCTACTTACGACTATATTTTTTGGAATTTTGGAAGCCCAACAAAACCTGTTATATACTGCCGGTCTACTTTTTTAATAACACTTTGACAAATTGATTTATATGACTATTTACAAAAGATAAAGATATGTACCTACCTGATACCTGAGTTATTTTTTACCGGTATTTTTATTTTATTTACAAAAATTACGAGTACTGCGTGTGTTGCCAGTTGCCACGCTACTTACTTCATTAAATTTCTCCCTGTTGGTTGTCATGAAAAAATTAGTTCACTCAGTTCACTGCACTGAGCTACTAGTACTACGCTTCTCATTTACTAGCACTCGTCAAAAAGTGATTAAAAGCATAATATTAATTAAAGGCAAGATCCCCAAACAATTTACTTATAATATGAAAAATAACGGAATCTTTTAAAATTATTGAAGAAAGCAAATACATTGTTCGTCTTGTATTTGGTATTTTTCGTATTTGGTTTGTTCTCACCTTTCTATTTTGGGCTATCAAGTACCAGAATTCAGTAAAAAAAAGCCCCTAATTTCCTATTTCCCATTACCCACAAATATGAATACACCCTCAAGTTTGGGGGTATTCCTCAATATGACAACATCGCCCTGCACTGTCGCGCTTGACAGTTGACACAAACATGACCTCTGACCTTGGGTATATTCGTGGAGTTAGCTTTCTACCCACGCTTAAACATTATAGTCCCTTAATTTTATTGTTCCCTGAACACGTCCCTTGAAACCACATCATCACATCATCTCACCGCATGCGATATGTCCACTGTTTTATTAAAAAAAATATTTTTTTTAGACTTTTTTAGACTTCCGATCACTTAGAAAGCCCTAATACCTACTAGATTTCTTTTTTTTTATTTTTTTTTATACCACTTAGGTGGCAGACAAGCACACGGTCCACCTGATGGAAAGTGGTTACCGTGGCCTATGGACGTATGCAACACCAGGGGCGTCACACTCGCGCTGCCGACCCTGAAGAAACCTTCTAATGCCCTTCTTGAAGAACCCCATATTGTAGTCGCTTGGGAAAACCATCGCGGGGAGTTCATTCCACAGCTTGAGTGTGCGAGGGATGAAGTTCCTTTCATACCGCACAGTGCGCACCGTTTCCGGTCGCAATGTGTGAGGATGAACTCCCCGCCTATGACGAGAAGTGCGATGATAGAATGTAGCTGTGGGCATCATGTCAAACAATTCATCTGAGCACAAACCATTGTATAGGCGGTAAAACACACACAGTGAAGCAAAGTCTCTCCTGAGACTGAGTGGTTCCACATCGCCTGTGAGTATGGGATTGCCGACAAGCCTCAACGCCCGTCTTTGTACCGAGTCGAAAGGGTCAAGCTGGCACGCAGGCGCTCCGGCGAAAAGGTGACAGCAGTACTCCATGTGGGGCCGAACCTGTGCCTTATAAAGGAGTAGTCGTTGCCCCGCAGTGAAGTACTGCTTCGCCCTGTTGAGCACCCCAAGTTTCTTTGATGCCAACTTGACCTTGTCTTCCAGATGACTTCGGTATTGGACGTCGCTGGAGATATCGACACCAAGAATCCCGATACTTGTGGAGATGGTGAGCGGTGTGCCCAGGAATTGCGGCGCTACAACAAATGGGGCCTTCTTAGCGGTGAATACACATACTTGTGTCTTGGTAGGGTTGAATTGGACTAAATTTAGTCGTTATTTTTAAACTATCGCGGTGTAAACTCATAGTTTGTAAGTCCCGAAACATACAAACTATAAATTTAGTCGTCCCCAATCGGATACTCCAGAGAGAGTATTCTCAATTTCGGACACAAGTTGTTCGCGACTCTCCTCCACTTCCGACCTAGGCATATTTGCACGGCCCGTGTAATACGTGTCACCGGTGCGGTGCTGTCATCTGCATAGCAATGGATGGAGCCATCAGACAGCATGTCATTGATATGCAGCAGAAACAAGGTCGGGGACAACACGGAGCCTTGCGGAACACCGGCGTTTATGTCCATGCGGTCCGAGCAGCTGCCATCGACGACGGCTTGAATACTTCTGTTGGACAAAAAGCTGGCAATCCATGCGCACAATCCCGCGGAGAGTCCATAGCGTGGCAACTTCGCAAGAAGACCTCTGTGCCAGACCCGATCGAAGGCCTTCGCTATATCTAGGCTGACCGCTAAAGCCTCACCCCGGCTCTCGATGGCTTGCGCCCATCGGTTAGTGAGATACACTAGGAGGTCACCGGTAGAGCGACGGTGGCGAAAACCGTACTGTCGGTCGCTCAGTAGATCGAACTGTATGTGTTTATGTTATAAATACTTGGTATATTGATTGAATACTACTTTTTAACGGATTCTGTTGCGATATGTTTATTATTTTATACTTTTAGCTCGACGTTTCGGCTACTTTTCTGCAGCCTTGGTCGCGGGTCGTTTATTTCGCCTTCAGCGTTTATTGCTTGTCTAGATGGATCTCGTTCAGCAAGTATATAGTAGGTATATAAATCCAAAAAGCCTAGTTATCCGCGCGCATTCAACATCTTTCTGTAGTTCCATCTTTATAATAAATCAGCAGGTCTCCTCCTCGACTCTCGAGTCAGTGTCTTGACTTCGTGGCCCTATCATAATGTTCATAATACCAAAGTTACTTGGAATCTCTAGAGAATTTATCATTTGTTATTCAGAGATAGATAAAAAGAATTCAAATGAAACCCAAAAATAAATTCATTAGGTATTTATTATTAAAAAAAAATTGCTAAGTAATATACACAGTCACAGACGAACATCTATTGAGAAAATGAATTCTATTGAGAATATCTGACAGTAAAAAAAACACATTATATGTTATACAAGTAGATATAGTAAGTAGCTACAATCGTATATTTCTTATATCCCTTAGATTAATTAAATATGGCATTACTTGAAACACTTGATACTGCATAGGGGCGAACAAAAAATAATTCTACTGTTACTTTATCTAAATTGTTTATTATAAAAAAAAATCATTACAAAACTTTATTAACAAAATTTAAGAACTAGCTGTTTAAATGGATTACAACGTCGCTTACAAACATGTTTACTTAATCTAATTAAAATGTTTTGTTTGATAATAGTACCTTTCAAATTGGTCATGGGAACTGAAACCACATAACTTTTGACATGGTTGTCGTTGGTTTGGGCTATCTTTGTACTTACTTATTAAACATTTGAACTGTCTAAAAGGTTCCATTAGCCCGGATTGGGGTCTGGAACACTTGTTTGGGAGTGAAATAATGTGTATTGTTATTTTAAGCTCTGTTCTAAGTGCTATTTCAAAGCAGATGAGTACTTATAACATAAAAATTTACTAGCAATCGAAGTAGGTATTAAAAATTAATAACTATATGTATTTTTATCTTTATTTTCATGAAATTATTCAATGAATTTCGTATTATATGACTATTGATAACTGTACTATATGGTTATGTATTTATTTCTATCTCTAAATATTTTGTATGACAAGAGTCAAAAACAAACAACAGTATTCAGATATTTTGTATATTAATATGATACAACTATCCGTGAACTTACACTACAACACAAAAAATTCTTTCCTTTTAAAAAAAAATAACACAACATTCATAAAATAATCTAAAAATATGAATTTACTGCCAAATTCATGAAACATCAAATTGAATTTTAATCAAATATGGCAGTAAATTGTACAGTTTTCTTTTAAAATTGCCAGATAGTTACATATTGTATGCCATTAAAATAATAGCCATTGGTGTAGGTAGGCGCTCAATTTTTTGCACTTCTTTCATTCTACCGTTGGTCACACCATCTTTGTCAATAACTCAGTAGGTACCCTGTAATCATGTCACATCCCTTTATAATACTCAGTACTCCGTAATAATGACTTTAAATCATTTTATCCTTTTCTTTCATCACCTCTTGAATGTTTTAAATACTGTGAGAGCGAGTCGAAAATATTCACTTCATAACATCTTGAACCTATATGTATTGGGAGCTGGGAGAAACCATTATATTTATGTACAACAGTCTTAGCACGGCACTATAGACTTCTATCTAGAGTCGAGTTGGCGTTTTGTAAGTGCCGTTTTAACGTTTTGTAAGTTCGTTTAATGGATCTTGTTTTATCGTTTAATAGTCCTTAGGTTCACCTTAGGTCTTTACATAATAAATGTTTTTTTGACTTTGTCACAAGTTTTCTGCGATTTATTTGGTCAGTGCCGCGCTACGAGTACCAGTAGCAATATGAAGACATTTAATATGTCATATCCTTTTTAGTTCTTACAATTTTATCCTCTTCATTAAAGATTCGTCAATTTATTCGCGCCAGTCTTCAGTTATAATATAATAACTTCGTTCTTATGTAAAAATAAATCGAAACATCGATAAATAAAATATATTTTTCAGTAAATACTAGAAGGATTATGTTAAAAACATGTCTTTCAGTTCAACCCAGTCTTATATAATTGCATCACTTCACGTTCTGTGTAACTTTTATTGAATTTGTTGAATAGTCTGAAATTTGAAAGCAGTTTCTCAAATTCATAATAACGATCACTCATTGGTTGAAGATGATCTCTGATCAGTAGGCAACCAATGGGTATTTTTTCCCTTCTGGCGATTCCGTAGTTTCCGCCAACGACTTAGCACATGGATTTAGTTTAAAGTTTCGACTTGGAGGTCAATGGGCATTCAGTATTTTGTGTTAAATTGAGAATTTGACAAGTCGTGAGTCAGTCCTCTGTTTTGACAAAAGACACCCTGTCACCCTTTCACCCTTGTATCCATTTAGAAGTTTGAAGCTTAGCCTCAAAAAAGAAATAAAGCTGTTGTTAGCACATGGATTTTGTTTAAAGTTTTGACTTGGGGGTCAATGGGCGTTCAGTATTTTGTGTTAAATTGAGAGTTTGAAAAGTCGTGAGTCAGTCTTCTGTTTTGACAAAAGACACCCTTTCACCCTTTCACCCTTGTATCCATTTAGAAGTTTGAAGCTTAGCCTCAAAAAAGAAATAAAGCTGTTGAACTGACTGGTCTTAGACTACACATTATATGTGAGGACAAACCAGATACAAGCAATTTTGTTTTACTTGGGTCCCAGACAAGCACACGACCCTCTTTTTGAAGGATACCTTTGGAAGGTTGGCTACAACGATAGCCAGGTAGACCTCAGACTCCAAAATGAAAGCTTTGAATGCGAAAGAGATTAGAGTCAAGATATTTTTGAGGAACAATTCTCAGAGTACTTAACAAAAAAATTTAGAAGTAAGGTAACATAGGTTCGTTAGCTAAGTAGTAACTTAAGCTAGTAGTAACTAATTAAGTAAGAAATAAATTATGTTTTAAACACATTTACTAAATTTACTTAAAAATTGATTTGGTAAAATCTTAATTTAGAAGTTATAATATCACATCGTTACGTAAATAATGTTCCTTATTATATTTATACTAAACAATAAATCAAAAAATATATATCACAAACGCTTCTATGAGAAGGTAAAAAATTTCGATACGCATTTTATATACCTAACATCCTAATAATAGCTTAACAAGAACCATACTTCGTATAGTCCACTACAAATGACACTTACAGTATCATTTGGAATGCCATTGTTCTATCAGACTCACTTTACAGAGGTTAACCTAAAGGTTGGCTGACTTACGTTGGGCTGTAATGTAACATTTGCAAAAAGCACACATTAGGGCTAAAATTTGTACGAAACATGAGGCTCGCTGCTTGTTTCTCCAAACTGTAGACCTACTATGAAACATCCGAAATTGCGGAACGAAGATTCGCACATTTCGGTTCCGAGGAACATTTAGACGGCACGTAATACTTCGTTTTACCTAAACTCTATCGCAAGAAATACGAAGTGACTTCGTGATGATCTGATGATGCTACATCTTTCGTAAGAGCGTGTTTCATAGTAGCCCCGTAGAATGCGAGTATTCGCTTTATAATATGCTACATTACACAGTGCGACACTGGTCAGTACATAATTTTATGGATACAAGGGTGATAAGTCCAAACTATTCAACAAATTCAACAGAAATTGCACTCTTGTCAAACACCTGTATTAATATTTCATCTGCATCGTCAACTTTTTCGAAATCTATACTTACTGATATATGTAAGTGCTAGTGGCAAAGAGTCTATATTATCGGTTCCTACCCTCAAAACATTTTGTCAACTAATACAAAAAGACTACTACAGCGCTGCTACAGGCTTGATAGATTGTCATTGGCCAATCCCCAGTGACGTCACTCTGTCCGACCAATGACAATCTTTGTCAAGACTATATGCCCAGAGAATTGCACAGATGCACGTGCTTGTATTGGTAAGCCGACGATCAGAGAGAAAAATAACATATTTTGATATTATTTTCCCTATTTGGATAGAGTATTAGAATCATAGGCTTCCCATAAATTATCTTTGTATGAATTATTTGTTCGCTTCAGTTAATATAGACTCGTCGCCACTAGAAGGTACGTCTGAGTTAATCGTCTTCTTCTTCAGCTCTTTGCCTCGATTGCTTCTTCGCTTCATCTTTCTCTTTTAAAATGACGTCAAGATCAGTCCACATATTTCTCTTTTTATTCTCTTTTTCAGCTTTACTGCGCTCCCTGTATTTCTTTTCCAATTCGGCAGCATAGGAAGTCGGTTGGAACTGCTTTATTGGGCTTGGTTTAGGAGTTTCTTTTTCAACTGTGCGCTCTTTCGGTGGTGATTTATATGCAGTAGGATCTTTCCTCTTGAAAGCAACGGGGTTTAGGAAAACTGGAGGAGGTTTTCGTACGGGAGGTTCTTCACCTAACCAATGATTTACCTTTTCTATGGATTTTTTAATCACCGGGTCTACCTTTTTTGGACTCTTTCCTTGCGTGGGTAATGCTGGCTCTGATCGTACCTCAATACTAGAGCTTGTGGATGTTGAGGGACGCGGAGACATAGATGTTGAGGGACGCGGGGACTTTCGTAATGGTGGCGGTGTTTTCCTTTCTGTTTTGGGTTCATCAGTAACTGTAGTACTTCGACCTTCGTAATAGTCCGGGGTGATTAACTTCAGCGGTGGGGTTTCGTTCTTCGGCGATTTTTTGTCATCGGCAGCGTACAAATTTAGCAACGTTGAGATTGCAACATTTCTTTGCTTTTTTGTCTCGAACGAGCTAGATTTAGATGCATCGCTAATTTCATTCCTCAGCCTGGTTGCTAAATCTACATCCACAGTTTTGGCTGATTCAACTTTAAAGTTATCAATATTTTCAGCGTTTTCTGTTGCAGAGTCATCAGTCTTTGCAACGCTTGTTGAACACTTTTCACTTAAATCACTAGAACTATGACTAGAAGTAGCACCTTTAGGTATAAATTCTTGGACATTAGGATTTAATGTACTACCTTTGCTTATAGCAAGGACATAGTTTCCAGGATGCTCAACAAGAACACCTTCAACATTTTCGTATTCTGCAGCTCTAGCGGCTTCGACCTGAAAGCAAAATATTCATCATTTTATTCATTCGATCTAGGTTATCGGTGGTCCATTTGCTAAATATTATTTTAGTTTTTGTAGTTTGTTAGTCGTCTCTTACGACACCCATCGGATGAGATGGGGTGGTGACACTTGTATTTTTCCTCCACACGAATAATTCATCAATCAGCTAGTATATAAAAAATTAATCGCCTAAATGTATGTCCTCAAAAAATTGCCAAATAACTGTACCAAGTTGGCTAATTCTATTTTATTATATTCATTAGCATTACTGTCAAAACAAGGTTTGTATTAAGATTTTTTGGAAGGATTTTTTTTTCAATTGGCAAGTTAAAATCCCTACTATCCATATATACATATACTCACGCCTGTGAATCCCCGAAGGGGCAGGCAGAGTTGTATTAACACCCACATTTCGCCAGCTACTTTCACTCTCACGTAATAGGGGGCAAGCCTATTGCTGTCTAGCGGGCACTTTGTCATGGGCTGTTTACTGTCAGATAGACAGTAAACATACAGCACAACAAACAATCCTAACCCTTAGTCGCCTATTACGACACCCACAGGAAGAGATGAGGTGGCCCATTGTACTTCACCGGTAACCAATATGGATTTCCATACTATCCTACTAATATTATAAATGTGAAAGTTTGTGAGAATGGATGTGTGGATGTGTGGATGTTTGTTACTCTTTCACGCATAAACGGCTGGACCGATTTGGTTGAAATTTGGTATGTATATAGGTTATGACAGCCTCCGTGGCGTAGCGGTAGTGAACGCGGCCGCTACGCAGGAGGCGTGGGTTCGATCCCCGCTCAGTGCAAATATTTGTGTTCATGAAATATGGGTATTTGCATTGGTCTGGTCGTGCTTCGGAGAGCACGTTAAGCCGTCGGTCCCGGTTGCCATAAGAACATCTATGGCAGTCGTTACGGGTAGTTGGAGCCCTCAAAAATCCAAAAACAACAGTCTAGCTGCAAAGCTTCGATATCGCCTAATGTTACCATTGGGATGTGGAGGTCAGATGGCAATCGCTTCACAGAAAATATCGAGGTCTAGCCAAATCCGTAGTTAAGACTGGCAAAAGCGGACCCCAGACTCCGAGCTGAAAGCTTCGGATGCGACTGGGAATTAACGCTAAGAGGAAGAAGATAGGTTATACCCTGGATTAACATATAGGCTATATATCAGCGATGAACGGGATCAGAACTCCACGCGGGCGGAGCCGCGGGCAACAGCTAGTATTATTATAAATGCGATTTTGATGTCCTGTCCTATGGCGCACAGCGTGTTTACATGGTGGACAAGCGATAAAGTTTGTGGTTAAACGATATTCTAATCAGTTATATATTCCATAGTTATCGGTAAATAATTCAAGGACGTGTACTAACTAACCAACCAAACAATAAAAGGACGGTTACCAATATAATCAATATATGATTGGAGGATAGATAGATAGGTAGAAGGAGGTAGGACACGACACGACGGTATATCCGTCCCAATTGAGCAGTCCGACTGGGGAAGTACCTCCGTCCTACAGAAGACCGCGGTTTAATAACCTCGTGTTGTGTTTCCGATCGTGAGTAGGGAAGCCAGAGCTCATTGGAGAGATTTTGGGCTGTCAGTGGGAAAACCAAAGGCTTTGACCTACTTATCTTTTGCGCTGATAGCACAGAATCTCTCTGTTTTTACAGGGTCGACAGCACGAGTGACTCCCCTGGTGTTGCACTCGCCCATAGGCCACGGTAACCTCTTACCATCAGATGGCCGTGTGCTTGTCTGCGACCTAAGTAGTATAAATAAATTTAAAAAAAGAATTGTAGTACAGCCTGAGTGCATTATCATGGAGTTCACCGATCACTATACGCTAGTAGTAGTAGTATCGATACATACGACTTTATATGTAAAGGTGCAACCGTTTCTTCTTTGTCGACTGTACCAAGAACTTCGAGGTGCAAGTAAGAGGCTCTGACACAATTTTAAACCAATATGGAAAGGAGGCTTTGAATCAATTTGATAATCCAATCTCAATTTAATAACTTTTCGTTCCATAGAATAAGCTTTCATTTCAATAATAAAGGTCCTTGGTTCCACATAGCATGCAATACTGGCTGCATATGAATATGACGCAATATACAGGCTACATTCGATGAGTCGACGAAGGTTCTTGGTTCCACATAGCATGCAATACTGGCTGCATATGAATATGACGCAATATACGGGCTACATTCGATGAGTCGACGAAGGTTCTTGGTTCCACATAGCATGCAATACTGGCTGCATATGAATATGACGCAATATACGGGCTACATTCGATGAGTCGACGAAGGTTCTTGGTTCCACATAGCATGCAATACTGGCTGCATATGATTATGACGTAATATACAGGCTACACTAGATGAGTCGTCGAAGTTTCAAGTACGGACCTGATGTAATCTGACTCACCATTCGCAGCATGGCCGTTATGCCCGCAAGATCTGGCGATTGAGACTCGGTCGAGCGATCGAGTACATCCCCTCCCGCATACAAGTCGTCCCCGAAAAGCAGACGCATCTCGTCATCTGTGGATAATATACATATTTTATAGTTCCATCAGCGGAAATTATAAATTACTAGCTTTTGCCCGCGACTCCGTTAAGTTCGGAATACATTAAGATATTTGAATGAAATTTTAAAGCAATGCTCAAAAGTCTGACAACAGAATTTCGATATTGGCAATTTTGTGGAGTTCACGTGGCAGTCGCTTCACGGAAAATATCGTCGTTCAGAATGGCAAGCCGACCCCAACTGTGTGGGGAAAAAGGCTCAGAGAATGATGTGTTTGTAATTTGTATAGACATAGTGCAGAGTGGCATATCTTGTAATACGAGTATTGTATATGTGCAGAGTGGCATATCTTGTAATACGAGTATTGTATATTTTTGTAAATACCTAAGTATTAAGTACATATCAAACAACTCAAAGTATTATTACATTACATGATGCATATAGCAGAGAAGACACAGACAACGATGCATATAGCAGAGGAGTGTCCACTCCGTCGTTTCCCTGGAGGAATGCGTGAGCTACCATGACCTCACACTGGCTTCGCCAACTGGACGTCGACATAATGAGGACTCGAGCAAAAGGCATACGACATGATGATGATTACATTACATGTTTGTGGTCACATTTTTGCATTGTCGCGGCCACAACGCAGGGCGCGGCTTCGATACCCGCTCAGTGCAAATATTTGTATGCATGAATATGGGTATCTGCATTGGTTTGGTTGTGCCTCGGAGAGCACGTAAATCCATCGGTCCCAGTTGCCATACGAACATCTATGTCGATTATTACCGGTAGTTGGAGCCCTAAAAAGTCTATCAACTGGTCTAGCTTCGACATCACCCAATATATATATTTTTTTTATAGGACACGTCAATTTGACTTCGCCTCGCCTGATGGTAAGCTGAAAGCAAAGTCTCTGAAAAGAGGGTCACCATTAGAGACATGTACCATGTAACAATGGTGGCACTCAGCTTGACGGCCTCATCAGATGCTTTTTCACACCCCGCTTAAAGGACCCGGGACTGTAGGAGGAGGGAAACACGTGAACTGGTAAGGAATTCCAAGATTTAATAGTGCGGCAGAAGAAGGAGTCGCCGAACCGCTTGGTTCTTGATGGAATATTCTGCACCGTATGCGGGTGGCATTAACTATTGTTAATATCTACAGAGTGGAAACCTGACCCCAACTGAGTTTGGGAAAAAGGCTCTGGGTATGGTGAGTTTGTAAGACATAGTGCAGAGTGGCATATCTTGTCATATGAGTATCGATACATATTATAAAACAAAGTCGCTATTGGTGTCCGTGTCTGTCCGTCCCTATGTATTCTTAAATATTCAAAACTACACAACGGATTTTGAAGCGGTTTTTTTAATAGATAGAGTGATTCAAGAGGAAGGTTTATATGTATAATACATGCAATATTGTAGAGAAACACTGATAAATTTAGAGATATGCAGCGGGAACGGGGTCAGAAAATATGGCGGTACGAAGTTCGCCGGGTCAGCTAGTTGAACAGCACAGTATTATTACATAATTATAGGTGCATTCTACGTGTCAAACAATGTATGTCATGTATTTTTTGTAGGTATATTTGATAGGCATGGAAGTATGTCATTTTATTCTGCAAAATGTTTGTCAGATAACAATTTCTGCAGAGATTAGACAGACCAATGGATTTCGTTGATCAACATTGTTATGAAATTGCTACATAACTTTTTAAAACTAAATCATGTATGAATCATGACATGATTTACAATAAACATTATTAGCATAACACACTAAGCAAAAATACTATGTGAAGCAATAATGCTGAGCAAGACATAAAATAAAGGTCAATACATTAAGGTATTGGATGTTTGTTATTTAACATCTAATGGCTGAACGGATTTAGCTGAAATTTGGTACAGGAATAGGTTATAGTCTGGAATAACCCATAGGCTCCCATGGGTCCTTACCTGGAATTTTGAGTTTGTCCCCCTGGACTGACTCAAAATTCCATGTGGAGTGACCCATACATAAATCTTAGTTGTAATATGTAGACCCATTATGTTGAGAATACAGAGAGGAAGGAAGGGCATTAGAAGGATTCTTCAGGGTCGGCAGCGCGAGTGTGACGCCCCTGGTGTTGCAAACGTCCATAGGCCACGGTGACCGCTTCCCATCAGGTGGGCGTGTGCTTGTCTGCCAACTAAGTGGTATAAAAAAAAAGAGGAAATAAAAAGCCACTAAATATACACCTTATCATTGTAAACTTGTGACCTATTTCAAGTAAATTTATTTTTAGCAGTTTTTAAGTCACTTTGGTGGCAAATAAATAAAATATTTTCCTGAAGGAAAATGGCTATTGTGGCCCATAGACATGTACAAAACCAGGGGACCAGGGGCATCATTTATGTGCTGCTGAACCTGTAGGGAACCTAATTTTGCCTTTCTTATAGAACCACATGTTGTAGTCGCTTGGGAAAACCACACCAGGGTGTTCATACCAGTGTTTTTTTTTTCATAGTGATCAAGTTAGTTAAAGGGGGTTTTCACATTTAATGATGGTCAATATCTTTGGTCAAATCCACTGGAAAAAAGTTTTTGCTAAATTTACCCTACTTTATGTTAATATAAGAGTGAGTAATCAAATCTATAGCGAACATCATATTTATAGTTAGAAATTGTTAGTCACTTCTCAGCTGTATGGATCATATCACATATCACATGGTAAAATATAACATCAATCCATCGCTATGAGCATTTATTATAATATAACAGTAATTATGTATTTAAAAACATAAATTATGAAACATGATTGTGTATCACCCAACATGTTCAAACAAGTGCAACATCCTCAAACAACAAAGTACCTACCAACATGTTGCAAGATGTTAGAACTTTGTAAAGAGTTGTACACAGAGACATGTGCAGAGTAGCTCCATATCCAACAATATGAGGCTACCCTTCTTTATACACCTTTAAGTACCTGAATTGTAAAGTTAGTTCTACACAACCAATCAACTTACCTTGGGCTTCGTACCTCACTGGTGGGGGTCTATTGCCTCTAACAATGTCTCTGTTGTCAAGTTTTGCCCCTTGCGTCACTTGACGCCCTGATGCTCTCGCCAGATCTTCCAGTACTTGCTCTTCCGTCTGCCATCCTTCGTCTGAACTCATGTTGAACTATCTGGTTTAAGATATAGCAGCTGCGTCGTGAAATACAACAATGCGGTCTTGTTTACACCTGTCTGAATTATTTTTTGAGCTAAGAAGGTAGATGACCCCAAATTAACCAAAACCCTCCAAAACCAATAAAAAAAACTTAACTGTCAATAATTTTAAAGCCGTCAGCTCCAAAAGAATCGCGTCGTATGTATTTCATTTTAAAAGATCACAGAGACAGAAACGGTCTCATGCTTCCAGTATTTTCACTTTACAGATCCATTACAAGTCAATTCAATGATGAAAAGCTTTCTGCTTTCGGTAATTTTTAGCATCAATGCCGCCAATGTCCTGCTCCAGTTGTCAAATCAAGTCCATCAGTGCAATTTGGTGCAGTTTTACTCCAATAATAACATTAAATTTTTGTTAATATGTATATGTAGTAAGTATGATAGAATAATTATTGGGGCAGTTTGCAATTTTTTTCTCCCTTTTCTTCATAGAGAGTACTTATACATTTATTCTGAAAAGTGAAACCTGAAACTTTTAAGCCACTATGAAGCCACTATCCAATATTTTATTTTTTATATTTGCAATATATTGCCAATGTCAAATATGCTCAAATATGTCAATCATTACAAAATGACAGATGATAGGGAAAATATAGAATGTTCAATGTTGCGCTAGGGATGTGACATTGAGGGAAAAAAATCGATTAAATAAAAATCGATTTTTTCTTTACTCAATATAAATCGATTTGTCAAAAATCGATTTTATAAAAATAAATAATCGATTTTTTTGAAAAAAATCGATTTTTTTCCTAATTTTTAAAAATCTGCATGCTTTTTGTATTCTAATAATAAACCTACTGACATTACGAAATTATCAGATTAAAAATAAAATAAAATAATATGATTAATAAAAATAATAACCAATTATAACTAAATCTCAAAGAAAATGTTCTTTTAAACTTTCAAGGTAACTATTTCAATTTCATAAAAATGTAGAAATTGATTTCCGCAAAACTATTTTTTTTACTGGCAACACTAAAAGAAACGACGACCGCTCCGTAACACCGCTACCGCTGTGTCATACTGGCACTGGTGTGATGGTTAGGGAAGAAAATTATAATCGTCACACTATTCGCTGTCATTGTTATAATGACACAGGCAGCGGTGTAAAGGTCAAACCCCACCAAACGGATGGCATCGGCCCGGATTTTACAATCTTTAAACAAAATTAAATCTTATTATCACAGTGTTTGAAGTTTATATTACCAAGTCACGCACAACAGCTTGACAGTGACGTGCGGCGGCATGACGCACGTCAAGCTGTCATGCGTGACTTGGTAATATAAACTTTAAATGCTATGATATAAGATTTATTTTGTTTAAAGATTGTAAAATCCGTTCCGATGCCGTCCGTCCGTTTGGTGGGGTTGGACCTTTACTGTTAGTTTGTCGTCAAAGATAAGTCAACGAAGTCAATTTTGTCCGTATCATATTTTCATTATCACAACAATATGAACCAACTTTTTTGTAACTCTTTTAGAAAATTATAAATTAAATAAAACTATAAACTGAACAGATAATAGTACTAGCGTAACCATAGTGTGAGTGATTCGAGAACCGAGAAGTCATATATCATACAAAGTGTTCATAAAATGTTACGAAAATTTCGCATTTACGAAAATCGATTTAAACGTGTAAGCTAAAAAAATCGATTTATTAAAAATCGATTAATATTACTAAAAAAATCGCGTTTAAAAAATCGATTATAAGAAAAAAATAATCGATTTTTTTTTAAATCGATTATTTTTTAACATCTCTATGTTGCGCTAAAGCTTGGTCCACACAGTCCACACGACAGCGAGCGACTCACTCAACTCAATCAAAACAAAAGTCAAATTAAATTCGGTTATGATTGTAATGAAAACTGCCTACCCCTGGAGGGAAATAGGCGTTAGCGTTTGTATGTATGCATGAATACCATTTTTGTCATTTTATTTGATTTTGACATTGAATCGAGATTAATTCCATAGACTAATTTCACACAAAACTCTAGGATCAAGTATACTCTGGATATGCTACGCAAATAATAATACCGCGTATGAACGAGACACAACATACAAAAACTGTAAGGAATGAATAGGACAAAAACTATATGCTCTGTCTTTGTCAGAGTTTCTGTTTTTTTTGTTGGTCACAAGTGGAAAGTTGTGACCAACAAATCTTTTGTGATCGTGAATTGTTGAAATTGTTCTGAGAATTCTTCATAATAGACAGTAATTTAAGTGGTGAAACTAAGTGGCATAAGTTTGTTGCTTAAAACTCATTGTATTCAACATGGTGATATGTTATATATTAGGCTGCAAAAGCCGTAGTGAGCGGAAATCACAAGACATAACCTATCATACGTAAGTACGATTTTTAGACAAAATATCCCTTTTTTTGTAAAGATATTAATAGATTAAGAGCCGTAGCATATTAACAAGTTCTTTAAAGTAGAAATAATGGCTCAAAATATTGATTTATTATCACCATAATACGTGTATTAACCAACCAAATAAAGTGGTGAGTTAAAATTATCGAACTCGAAACAAAAGCCAGACTTGTCCGCCATTTTTATCTACTTTATGATTTGTCCGGGTTATAGAATTATTAGGGATACCAGTTGAGGTACTGGTAAATTACCCATAATGTGGGGTATTTCTTATTTATTCTTAAAACTTCACATTAATGAAAATGTTGTTTCAGATTTCCAAATCCAGATCCAGATGCCTAAATTGTTTTGTATTTGTGTTTTTTAAAGGATGTAATACCACTAATGCCAGAAAACATTAAATTCATATACCACCTAACGGATTTAAAAAAGTCGCGGGGTAAAATTTGGTAGGGACTAACAACACTGGTATCATAAGTACTATGTTGTCGTCCCTTTCGGGTGTACGCGCTTGACGAATCCAGAGTATACTTGATCCTAGCACAAAACTGCACAAAACAAACATCATCCATGTCATTATCATAGACTTATGAATAGGATTGTTACGTAGAGGGAATATTTGATAGAGAACACTAAATAATCTTAAGTATTGAGTGAAAGTGACACACATAAATATAATATTTAAACAATAGTAAGCGAGACAGACGCCATTTTTTGTCTCGCTCTGCGTATGCGCTTTCATTGTTTGGAACCTCTTTCGTTGGGCCCCAAACAAAAATCATATAATGAGCAGTTTTCCTGTAGGTATTTATAGCGTTCCTAAAGACAAGCTAGATGGCGCAGCCGGCACTTTTGGTAAGTAGAGTGTGGTCTGACATCTAGTGTTCCCTAATTTATGGAAAAAATGTTCTTCGGTTTTGTAATGATTTACTTTACATAAATGTTTTGACATTTTTTTTTGGATAAAATTATTTTAAATATAATATTATTTTAAATTACAGACAGTGACGCGAAAAGAATTAAGCGTTTTATCATATTTTATCTATTGTAATATGGGTAAATGAAATTAAACTTTGGCAACATCGCACAAATAAACCACAGAGTACATTAAAATTACCAAAAGCTATGCTAGCGCCATCTCTTGATGATTTAAAAACCAACTGATTATTATACCTACTGGAAAACTGCTCATTATGATCGTGTTTTTTCGATTTGTGAAGTAAGAAGTTATTTAGAGTTCTTGTGTGTGTAAACTATAACCTAATCATGGGGCATTGTTGTGTAATAAAGTGTAAAAATCGCCCAGAACGGAAAACTCCGAACATAACCTTTCATCGGTAAGTAAGCCGATTTATGTTGTTTTATATGTATTTACTTACAGAATATTTACTTACAGAATTTACTTCGTAGATTAGTATTCACTATCTTTGCGCCCTAATTTACATACGTTGATGTACTTTTAAAGTATAATTCTCGAAATTAGTTTTTGTATTATCCGACTGATTTATGTAGCACTGTAGGTATAGGTTTGACGGCCATGTTGTTTAGGGGTATCATCATCAATTTCAGTATAATCGGGGCAGTGTGACCAGTGTTTGGTAAAGTTTACTCAACAAAATTCTACAGCAATGGTTTTGTGGAGGTAATGTTCCTCCGACCAAATGGAGGATCCTCCGACCAGGCAAGGTGATCACGCCTGGCGGGCCGCGGCCCTATGATTGTCGTTGGGATGTTGTAGATATTTTGTACAAGCGCTGGAACTTCGCTTTCGCGATGCAGGAATTCGGCTTGCTGTTGCTAGATAGCGCTGGGTACATGTGGTATCGCCACAGTTTTATTTAGTTTCAGGTTTCTACAAGAAACAACTATAAGAGTTTTATGGATTCAAGCAACAGGCAGAAAAAAATGGCAACCTGACAAGAAGGCTCGGATTCTATACACTTTGAATCCCGTTGTTTTCGGAAGGCAAAAGCAAGGACTTATATGAGTCCAAATGTGTTTTATTCCTGACCTCTATTAATATAATAATATGTATGATATCTGAATAATGCAGGCATTCTATGCACCGCCTGTCACCCTAGCAGAAGCAGGCCGCGGCGGCGGCACGCATTCCGTGCCTCCCCATACCCGGGGGCGAGTTGGGGACTCTGTGGTCCCCACACCAGAAGAGGGCTATATCGAGGGATATGGCTACGATAATCTCACCATCGGCAACTGACGGCCCACAGACGGCGTGCGTTTTAGTCGGTTTGAGTCCGACATAACCTCCTCCTCCGGCTCCGGCGGGGGAGGTATCCGTGGGGATTTTTTCACACGATAAAAAAAAAGGCATTCTATGTAATGCCTAGGCAACGTATGCTATGAGAGATATTTATGTGGTTACAAACATTAACACAGACACACACATGGACATTCCCATTTATAATATTACTACCTCTCCACTAAAAACATTCACACAGACACACACACGGACATTCTCATTTATAGTTTAACTACCTTTCCACTACAAAAGTAGCCGTCCTAATCCGGGGTATCAACTACCTCAATTCGAAATTTTTATTTACAGTTGTATCTTTATATGAATTTCCCGACTTCTCGGGTAAAAACATTTGGTGTCAGTGGGTAACACGGATGTCATATTAGCACTATCTCTATGTGGTCCATTACACGCTAGGTTTTGCCATGGTTTAACCATCAATCACGCCGTGATTGACCAATAACGTAACGTCTAATAACCGATTGACCAATAATATTCATGATTGACGGCATGATGCATGACGCTTGCATGAGCGTGTAATGGACCCCTATCGGGTATACGCAATCGCATACGCGACCGATGACGTCTCTAGGGAGTATATACTAGGGACTCTCTAGTATATATACTCTTTGGTATATACTCTCTCTACGGTTTGTTATGATAAGTGTCAGATGGGTGTCAGTCAGTCAGTGTCACTTGTCAGTTTCTTTTCTTCTTGGTTCCTGTGATTCCTCTGGATTTCTCCTTATTTATGTCATTTCATTTGCATAGATTAATATTTATATACTGGAGTCATTTGCGTCATTTTGTTTACATACATTTTACATAAAAATAATCATCAGAATCAACTCATTTGAATTGATTGCAGTGTAAAAGTAATTGTGAATACAATATGGGTGACGAAAAACAAGCTACTGATTCTCAGACAGATTTATCAAACGCTACAGAGAGTTTGAAAATTGACGGAGAACATAAAGAAAACGAAGATACAAATAAATCGGAAAAAATTAAGAGTAAGCGGTAAATACTTAAATAGGTACTTAATGTAGTACATTTAATTAGCAAGACCAAGCAAAATTAGCGGCTGTTTTCCTTCAAAAAGACTTTACCTCGCATGATGGTAAACTAAATGCAGTCTTAGGAAAGAGGGTCACCATTCACCATTCCAAACAGCTATTTGAATTATCAGCTATTTGAACCTTATAGCTTAAGTCATCTGAACTATTTCCTCCCCACTATACATAAATTTTCGATATCACATATTATTAGTTTAATTTATTAAGTACTTATGTATTGAACTACCACTACCATTGAACATTAGTAAGATCACCCATTGTACAGTGTGCTACATAAATATGTGGACAACTTTAGATCCATAATCCTTGGAGCACCTATATCTAATTTAAAAAAAAAACAAGAATAAATAATGAATACAAATGATGTATGTAACCTCTGTTAACAAAACTAAGAAGTACCTATTACACAATGGCAGGGAAGGTTAGGAGGTTTAAGGATATGCATTGATTTACAGTAAATACATTGGTGTTCACCTGTGTATTACTAACTTGTTAGATCTAGTGGGTCTCCTTTAGGTGGCAGACAAGCACACCATGGCCCACCTGATGGAAAGTGGTTACTGTGGCCTATGGACGTATGCAAGGGGTCACACTTGTGCTGCCGACCCCGAAGAAACCTTCTAATACCCTTCTTGAAGAACCGCATATTGTAGTCGCTTGGGAAAACCATCGCGGGGAGTTCATTCCACAGCTTGAGTGTGTGAGGGATGAAGTTCCTTTAATACTGCACATATTCCAGCCCACTGTAACTATTGTTTGTTTAGAGTAGTGAAGATAAATTATAAAGTAATATGTACATACATAGTATAGATAAGCTTATTCTTTGGTACCACATGCCAAGTTACTGACCCCCATTATTCAAACTTAATATGAAGTTCATTGGCAATATCATGATATCATTAATTTATATTTCCAGTTGACATTCTTTTGAAGGCCACAGGAAATGCACCAATAATGAAAAAGAAGAAATGGGCTGTTGATGCTGAAAAGCCAATTGGTTGGATCATGGAGTTTGTGAAGAAGTACCTCAAGTTAGAACCGGATGAGAAACTGGTATAAATATTATGCATATTTTGAATTTTGTTATGAGAACTGAAAATGCTATAGTAGTTTGGGCATGTAAAACTAGTGAGAATCTACTGAGTTAATGACACACCAAGTATGTAAGGCCTAACCTCACAGAACATACAATCGTCAAATTAATAATGTATTGAAAAAAGGGTAGGACAGAAGCACTCAAAACCAGGAGGCTTGCTTGAAATGTGGCAATGTTGAAATGTGCTTGAAAGCTTGTGAAAGGTTAAAGATGGCAGGCCATTGTCCTTATTCAGGCAGGCAGTTTAATCAGCAGGTGTATTGAATTGCAGGGGAGGTTTAACTTGGGCTCTGAAGATCTTAGTCTGATTATCATGTTGGTTTAAATATTCAATGTTTTGTTACAGTTTCTGTATGTGAACCAAACATTTGCACCATCACCGGATCAGATTGTGAAGAACTTGTACGAGTGTTTTGGCACCGATGGCAAGCTAGTACTGCATTATTGTAAAAGTCAAGCGTGGGGCTGATTCACGAGCCATATTGTACTGAATATAACATAGCAACATATAGATGCGGTCTGTCAGGCCATCATTCAGTAAGATGACATTTAATTTAAATTACTATTATAAAATCAGAAACTCAATAAATATTTCAGCTTGGTATACTAACTAATCAATCATTTAAGAATGGAAGTAATAAATCGATTACTAAATACTTTAAAGTTTCATTCAATTGTGTGTGAGGAGTGAGGAGTAATCAAAAACAATGTTAAAAAAATATTGTAACATCATTCATTGTGTCCGATAGTTCGTATGAATATCAGTAGATGGCTCCCACCGTCGCCGTCGTCGCCCCGAGACGATATTATGGGAGATTTTTTATGATTACCTTCATAGGGGAAGCCAATATGAATCGTGTTGTTTATTAAGGCTGCCTGTAACAATTTCAAAGAATTGAGTTTGAAAGTAAAAGTTTAAAGATGGCCTGACATGACATCCTCTGAATATTTTTATGTAAGTAATAGTAATACTAGTTATAAGAATATTTTAGCTAAATGTATAAAGGCTGACTTTGAATTATTTTGACCTACAGAAGTTTACCCCCATTATTTTTTCAATGACTTTCTAAAGCGATGCTTTGCAATTTCTAAATCAAATCAAATCCAATATTTATTTGCTAGAATATGGCTTCTAAGTCACCTATAACAAAGAGCTTTGTAAGAACCCAAAGATAATTGAAGGCATTATTGAATTGGGATATCATAAAGACTCATTCACACGGGTTCCGTCATAAAATACGATACGTCATGATGTCCTGACACCTCATACGGAAGTTTCTTTTGGGTCGGCAGCACGAGTGGTGTTGCATACATCCATTAGCCACGGTAACCACTTTCCTGCAGGTGGGCCGTGGGCTTGTCTGCCACGAAGTAGTATATAAAAAATGTGTTTTATAAGGATTCCGCAAAATATTCGAATTGATGTTCACATTCGTTTCGTGATACGAATATATTGAACTGTGCGGGCGCAGACGGACTCCCTATAAATTTTTCTGTATATTTTAATGGATAAACCGCTAAATGTAATAAATAAAAATCTGCTGGCATTTTATGTTTTAGACGATTTATAAATGTTCAAAAGATTGATTTAGGTAAAGCTTGACGACTATCATCGGTGGACCCTTGGAATGTTAAGTGCTTACGCGCATTTTTAAATGTGATATCATGAACTTGTAGATAGTAATTTTAAGTTTATAAAAATAAAATACTATGTACCTACTCTTATTCATTGTTTATTTTATTTCTCTCACCCGTACCACAGATTAATAAATAGTTACTACCCCGTACGTAACTATTTACTAATCTGTGCTGTGCCCGTACGTATTGTAGTATTGTATGGATGATAATTCAAAAATAGTTCACTAGTACAGTAATCGTATATCGGACTCGAACCTACTAAAACCGCACTACGTCATGGTCTCCATGTCCGGGGTTGGTTACCCAATAAAGGCATTTCCGGCTGACCCTGGGCTATCTATGATTTTTATAGATGGCCTAATCCTACCCTAAAAGTTAAAGGGCCAACAATATTTTGTTTTACTTATGTTTTTAATTTTTATTTTCGGATATAGGTATAGGTAGTTGGCCTTCAGTATCTATTTGCCTATTTATTTTGCCAGATTTCCACATAAAAAGGAAAAAGAAATAGGAGATACCTATAGATAATTAAAAAACGTTAATGCAAAGATATAAATATATTTATTAAATAAAATGGTTGAACCTAGTCTTCACTTCTTGTCGCCGCCGCCGCTCACGTACTCTTTACTTGTCGTTCGCGTCGGTAAGTTATCTGCGGACAATACAAATTCAATAAACAGGGCTAAAGAGGGGATAATAGAGAAAAAGAAATGAAGAATGCCGGCATTGACTTCATCCCTCGCACAATTGTAAATCGATTTGAAAAGTTAACATAACAAATGCTTCAAAATTTCATTCAATTAACAAAGTACTTTGTTTTTTCCACCTTTTTTGATCACCCCATCTCCTCCCATGCGGTGTCGTGCAAAGCGACTAAGGGATAGGGCTGTTTAACATCAGACAGATATATATAGCCCAGATTCAGCCGGGAACGGCAATAGGCTCACCCCCTATACCTACCTAATACAATTATTGGTGAAATGTGGGTGTTAATTCACCTCTGCCTAACCCTGCAGGGATAAAGGCGTGATTGTATGTATGTATGTATGTACGTTACCTGCGGGTGGTTTGCAGCACTTGGTCCCCGTCCTGCTGGCGGGAGACTTCTTGCTGTTGTCGCTACGGGCGCTGGGCGCGTCGCACGGACAGCACGAGTGGACGCTGTCCCGCGAAGTGTCCATCGCGTCGATCTTCTCAGCCTACGTATCGTAACATTGTCTTTTAAAGCAGCAATTCGGTCGAAAACACAGTTTTATATTATGTGACCATTGCATAGGAAGAGACATAAAAAAAAAAATCTTTTCACTCGCTACGATTCTGGTTAAATTCATATTTTCAACCATATTATAGATAAATAAATAAATAAATATTGTAGGACATTCTACACAACGCTCATCATCTGCATATAGACGTATTCTCCTGATTGCATCCGTGGCCAAGATGACCTCGGAGCTCAGGGTCCGCCTTCCGGCTCTTCCTCCTCCACTTCGCACGATCTTGGGCGTCCATGGTAGTGAGACCATTAGCACGCATATCACCCTCCACGACGTCAAGCCAGGACTTCTTTGGCCTACCCCTTTTACCTGGACCCGGCGGGGGCACCATTGCCAGGCATTTGTTCCCCACGTAGCCTGGCGGTTGCCGCAAGACGTGGCCGCACCAGCGAAGGCGGCTCTCTTGCATTTTATCCGCGATGTCACGGACATGGAGGCTGCCGCGGATGCGAGAGTTCCGTACGCGATCTTAACGCGTAACGCCGCACATCCACCGCAACATTTTCATCTCCGTGACACGCAGCTCTTGCTTGTGTCGCTCGAGCAGCGGCCACGCCTCACAACCATACAAGAGAACAGGCCTAATGATCGTCTTATAGACCTGCCCCTTCCAACCTGACTGGCATTTTAGGATCACAGGTGACGCCAGTCATTTCTCGCCACTTGGCCCACGCGGCAGCAATGCGTGGCTTGACGTCGTGGTCGATCTCACCGGTCACATGAAGTACAGATCCCAGGTACTTAACCTGGTCCGTGCGCTCGACCAAATCATCGCCTATGCGGACGGGTGTGGGATCTGTGGAGTTTAACGCTAAGTATTCTGTCTTCGCTACATTTAGCTTCAGACCGCCGTTCTCAAGCGCTTCTTTCCATCCCTTCACGCGTCGCACCAATCTGCTCCTGTCCGCGTCCATGAGCGCAATATCATCAGCATACATGAGCAACCACGGAGGCTGCTCATGTGAGTTTCTAATGCTGTCCGACAAAACATCTAATACCACGCTGAACAGGTAAGGACTAAGGACGGATCCTTGGTGTACCCCGACGGTGATAGGGAAGGCTTTCGAGTCGCCAACAGCAGTCCGAACCACGGAACCGGAATCGTAGTACATGTCTCGGATGGTGTCAATGTAAGTCTCTGGAACACCCTTGGCCCGCAGTGCCCACCAGATCACCGCGCGAGGAACACAGTCGAAGGCCTTCTGCATGTCTAAGAATAGGCAGTGCAGGGGCGTGTTCTTCGCCCTGTATTTCCCCGCCACAACCCTTAGGGCGAACACTGGATCCATGGTCCCGTGCCCGGGACTGAACCCGTACTGGCACTCCGAGAGTGCACTTTCCTGTCGGATCCGGGAGTCGATTATCCGCTCATAGAGCTTCATGGTGTGGGACATTATCTTTATACCGCGGTAACTACCACACTCCTGCACCGATCCCTTGCCCTTGAAGACTGGCATGATGATGCTCAGCCTCCACTGGCTCGGGATCTCGCCGGTGAGGAGTACGCGGTTATAAAGATTTGCTAGAATGCCCACACCACGGGCGCCCATTGCCTTCCAAGTTTCGATGGGGACTTCGTCGGGTCCGACAGCTTTCCGGTTCTTCATGCGGCGAATAGCAGTCTGGACTTCCGCAGGCGTTATCGGTGGCACTAGTCCTTGATTCGGAGGGAGGTCTGGTGGCTGCACCTCTTTATGCTGCTTATTCAGCAGCTCGTGGAAGTATGAGCGCCATCTCTCCTTCACCGCGACTTTCTCGTACAACAAATTGCCCCCAGGGTCTTTAATGCAGCGGCACTTGGATAGACCCTGCGCCGCTTTGGCCCTGGAACGCGCCAACTTATATATGAGCTTTTGCCCCTCAGACGATTCCAACTTAGTATATAGAGGTTGCAAGTGGTCTCGTTTGGCCCTGGCTACGGCTCTCCTGGTGGCGCGTTTTGCATCTTTGTACGCATCGCGGTCGTCGGAAGATTTGGACGCTTGCCACTTTTTAAAGAGGGCTTTCTTCACCCTGATCTCTCTCTGGACTGTGTCGTTCCACCACCAGGTGTCCTTGTCACACTTGCGTCCACCCTTAGACATGCCGAGCACCACCCTCCCCGCCTCAAGAATAGCTGCCCGAATCCTGTCTCAAGAAACCTGTACTGGTTCGTCTACACTCTACAGCATCGGCGCACTTGTCACCGATGGCTGAGACGAAACTTTGGGACTTAGCTTCATCAAGCAGCCACCACCTGATTTTGCGTTGGGCACGCTCGGCACGATTGTCTTTGGGTTTCACGCGGAGGTCCATGACAAGGAGACGGTGTTGGCTAGTGAGACTCTCCCCGGGTATAACCTTGCAGTTGGCCACCCTGCTGATGCTGTGCCTCCTAGTGAGCAGGAAATCAACCTGGGTTAAGTGCCCCCCGCTCTTGTAGGTGACAAGATGTCCGGATTTCTTTTTGAAGTACGTGTTCACGATGGCCAGGTCGGCAGTCGCACACGTTCTAAGGATGTTCTCACCCTCTGGGTTGCGACTACCGTATCCAAAACCGCCGTGGACACGCCCAAACTCCTCACACCCGTCACCCACGTGACCGTTCAGGTCACCGCCCAGGACAATCTCCTGCGACAGCGGGACGTCACGAAGCACTCCCCCGAGTTGGTCCCAGAACAAGATCTTTTCGGCTTCGCCACGCCCAGCCTGTGGAGCGTAAGCACTTATCAGGTGGGTTATAATCCCATCGATAAACACCCTCACAACCATAAGTCGGGCGCTATAGCTCTTCACCTCCAAGATGTCATCCTGCAACGCCCGGGAGAGCACCACGCCCACCCCGGCCTGCCCATCAGGTGCACCTGTGTACATCAGCTGTTAGCCTTCCCCAATGTGCATGGTGCTATCGCCACCCCACCGAGTCTCCTGCAGGAACGCCACGGCCACTCTCCGCCTGCAGAGTACGTCAGCCAACTCCCTGGTGCGACCGGTCAACGTGCCGATGTTCCACGTTGCGAAGCGGAGTTTTCGGGAATCACAAAGTTGGCCTAACATCTTTAGCCGTGCCCGGCTCAGGCACGGTAGCCCTTGCCCACTTGCGACACGAGGCGGGCGACCCTCATGCGCGCCGTTTTGCGGCGGCGCCCTACCCTCATTGCGATTCCTTTTTCTACGAGCCATTAAATTTTAAATTTGGCAATTTTGGCTTTTCCGGGGGCGACTGCCGTCCGACCCCCCAACCCCGAAGGGAAAGCCAGCGCCAGAGATTCTACACAACGCTATCTAGACCCAAAGTAAGCATAGCTTAACTAGCTTGTGTTATGGGTTCTAGAATGCGGATAAATATACTTAGATACATTTTTTTTTGTAAATACATACACATTATACATAGAAACACCCAGACCAATGCAAATATTCATATTTCATGCACACAAATATTTGCACTGAGCGGGGATCGAACCCGCGCCTCCTGCATAGCGGCCGCGTTCACTACCGCTACGCCACAGAGGCATATCATAAATACGAAAGTAACTCTGTCTGTTGGTCCGTCTGTCTGTCTGTATGCTACGCTTTCACGCGCAAACCATTGAACTAATCTTGATGAAATTTGGTAAACAGATAGACTAAAACTTGGGAAAGAACGAAGGCTATGTTTGGTCGTGAAAACCGACATCCAGACGGGCGGAGCCGCGGGCAACAGCTAGTTTATTACATTTCTACTTTCATAATTGTTTTCAATGTTATCCTTATCATATTAGTACATGCTCAGTGGCTGCTAGTAGGTGCCTTTTTTCTTATTTTCCATACTGAAATGTTCACGGATGCCCCGTGTTGACAACGTTGACTGATGATAGTACGAATGTCTTGGCCACTAGGTACATTCTCACTATACCGCAATATTCCCTTATTACGCTGATCCTGGTTTATTAACGACACTATTCTTCTCAGGCTTCTTGAAAGAGTATCTAGCAATATAAAAAAATAGTTACTTTTCCCCGTGCAGTGGGTATATGTAGCTGTCGGTCGCCTGAAGCTTTCTGCGCAGGTTTCTCGTCCAGCGGTAGCTTCAGTTCTTCTTTCAACGAAGTCTTTGTTGGAGGCGTTATAGATTGTTTCTTTGCTGTAGCTGGCGGTGTTTTGGGTATGTATTGCTGGGAAATAAAAATATTACGTTTACTTTGCCGTTCTTTCAAAAAGGTAAGAAAAGAAAAACATTCAAATCGATTAAAAAAGAGAAGCGACTTCGGGCGGGACTCGAACCCGCGATCTTTCCCTTATAGGGGGAATGCTCTGACCACTGAGGTCCGCCCGATGTCGAGCCAAATTCCTCTATACACCGTTGTCGCCCCAAACGGATGTAAAAGGAAAAATACACCCAAAAACGTATACTACGAGTATAGAGCACATTTTAGGCTCACGATATAATGTTCGGAGCAATATCCATATCCATCCATACTTCCATACTAATATTATAAATGCGAAAGTAACTCTGTCTGTCTGTTACGCTTTCACGTCTAAACCACTGAACCGATTTTGATGAAATTTAGCACAGAGATAGATTAGACCTTGGGAAAGGACATAGGCTATGTTTAGTCGCGATAACCGACATCCACGCGGGCTACTACACTAATAAAGGTTGTCTGTTTGAAATCTGTAACGATAAGGCCGCCATTTGCACTTTTTTTTGTTAATGCTTTCTTTTAATCCCTACTAATATTATAAATGCGAAAGTAACTCTGTCTGTCTGTCTGTCTCACTTTTACGACTAAACCGCTGAACCGATTTTGATGAAATTTAGCACAGAGATAGATTAGACCTTGGGAAAGGACATAGGCTATGTTTAGTCGCGATAACCGACATCCACGCGGCTACTACACTAATAAAGGTTGTCTGTTTGAAATCTGTAACGATAAGGCCGCCATTTGCACTTTTTTTTGTTAATGCTTTTTTTAATGTACCATAAAGTTTAAAAAAATATATAGTTATCTGTCAGTGTACCATATTCTAGCAAATAAATATTTGATTTGATTTGTACTGACCTCGGGCACCTTCCACACGATGATGCTGCCGGCGGCGCAGCTGCTGACGATGTGTCGCGCGTCGGGGCTGAAGCGCGCGCACGTCACGGCGCCCGCGTGGCCCAGCCCCATGTGCGTGTATATGCCCTCCTGGTACTTCCACAGCTGAGAGGGACAATTAAAAAGGAAGAAGAACGATTTATTGCTAAATCTCTCTACCTACAAGGCTTAAAAAAAGAAAGAAAAGTACATTTATCTTGGTTACTGCAGCACACAAAATGGTACATTTGAGCAAATTATAAAATAAACACGTTTTTACAAAATTCAGAGCAATTAAAAGATTAAACAAAAATTAAAAGGAAAAATCTTACAAAATAATGTTTTCTTTTTCATAGTGGCAACACTGCCCAGCATCACTTTTAAGAAGACTATTCCATTTGACGTGCACGATTTTGAGGGGGGTCATGTACCCTGTGACTCCCCCCTCGGACCGCGCATGGTAATCATTTTCTTTTTTTAATCTTTATTTATTTATAGGACTTTATATTAAGACAGTTACGACATGGCAGTCCTGTAGCGACTTTTTATAAAAACACACATTAAACAAATAAATTAAGCTAACTGACTAGCTAGTGGTTCGATTCCGGGTTTTAGTCTTCAAATTAAAATCCGAGATTTTAAATAAAACATATTATATAGACACACATCAAGATTGTTTCCGTTTAGTTAAATACCTAACCGAATGGAGTATAGTAACTACGCGCACTTACTTTGACCATTTGATCATTCCCGCCGGTGACGAACAATTCACCGTTTTGCGTGATATGCAAGCCGTTGATAGCTCCATTTTTGCTCGCCTCCAACTGAAAAATTTAACACAATCCGTTACTAAAGCTACAATTTACCTCCTACATGCGGTGACGACATTCGCTACTGCTTAACAATTTATCATTGGTAAGAAAACTTGCATAGGTAGGTAATTTCTTGCTTCGTTGGTACTATTATCTGATCCATATTACGCGGTTATCTATTGCACTTAATTATCCGTTTCAATGTGCCCAACATATTTTTCACCACAGATAACAAAATAAAATGAACAATGAAATAAAACTCCCATCCACTAACCTCTCTAGCGAGGTTCCCGCTGCCAGTCTCCCAGTATGCGACACGTCTATCCGTACCGCCAGTCAAAAGCTGACAGCCTTGTGGCTCGAAGCATATACACATGAACAATGTATTTGCATACATTACTTGTCGACGAGACAGAGAACTGGAAATAAAAATAGATAAAACAGTGTTGACGATGCCATTTGGACGATGTAACACCCGCTCAACCAATCAGTGATTCGAAACGAATAGGAACGGTAGTTTTTTGGGAAAACTTCTATAATATTTTCCTAAAATTGTTTGGGGGTCACAAGTACCTGTCTATACAAGTAGTCAGGTATTTAGTATGAGATTTAAACACTTACAAGGATAGAGGAAGACCTAAGACAAGGTAGATAAACTGTGTGAAAGATGATTATGAATAGGAAGCTACTGCACATAGAGATGAATGTGAAAAATATATGGGAGAATGATAAAGAGTGTAGTAAGATCTTACATAAGGTCCCATATAATAGCAGACCCATCGGTGCCAGCGCTGACAGCCTCTGTGTTGTTGGGCGATACTTGTATAGCGGACACTGGGCTCTTGTGCTCTTTTAGTACTTTCTTCAGGCTTTGACATTCAGGCCGTATATCCCATACTCGCACCTGGATAACAAAATCAACGTTTACACTTATGTAAGATGCTCGTAAGACGACCTTTAGTCTTATAAGGATCTCTCGTACGAACTCATGTCAAGAATATTATACAGCAAACACACTAAACGCCAATTTGCCTGTCGCTTTGACTGTTCGCCACCAATTTTCCACCCATAATGAGCGTATTATAGGTTTATTTCTCCAGGAAAAAATATTTCTATTAAGTTACCGAGGTTTCTCACGATATCAAAGATGCACAAGATGTATTAATAAGAAATTACTTGTCCTTCGCAGCCACCAGATATAAGTGTCCTGGAGTCAGTGGTCATGGCTAGTGCCGAAGTGCCCTTGTTATGCGTGTTGTAGATGCAGTAGATAAGACGACCGGTCAGTGGAGTAAATGCCCGAATATTACCATCGTTCCAGCCTGAGGAGAGATTGATCTGTTCTTAAGTAGGTAAGTGCAAATACTTATAGATGAACTTACCTGTTATAAATACTACAAGCTGTAGAAACCTGCAATGCAATTCTGTAAGAGCACAACGACGACGTTACGACAGTCTTGATATATATTGTCATTGGCCGGTCTCCAGTGACGTCACCCAGCCCGACCAATGACAATCTCTATGAAGGTTGTCGCAAAATGTCTGTTGTCGTGCTCGTGTTTGTGCGCTTTCAGAATTGCATTGCAGGAAAACCCTAAGATGCAATTAATATTTTCGTAGTAGTACAATTGAATTTTAATAAAAGCGTTGACCTAAGAATTCAAACAAGAGGGCGCATGAAATTTAGTCTTCTTTTTCAAATTGGAACTCACCAGATACAATCGATTTCCCATCAGCAGAGAATAGAACAGAGGAACACGTGAAGTTAGGCACGGCTATCCGCAGCAGCTCTTGGCATGTCTCCAGGCACCACACGCGGACATCGCCAGCACCTGCCGTGGCGAATACTCCTGACATGCCGCTGGAAGATTGACAAGGGGAGTGGAGGTGGAGAACAAGAGATGGGAGTCTTTTTCAAAGAGCACTCGTTACTTGATTTGCTTGAATTTGCATTAACTATTAGTTAATTTTTATTTCAAGAATAGATACCCTTTGGGTGAGGGGAACGCGATTAGTACTCCATGTAAGCGGAGTCTCCGGCCTCAGCCAGTCTTAATAAGTAATTGCGGATCTTATAAATTGTAAAACTGTGAGAATGAACGTTTGGTACCTACTCTTTCACGCAAAGACGTTTAAACGGATCTAATGAAATGATAGGGTAATTTCAGTGAGACACATGGGGAACAGTAAATGTTTTAGTTTGTGACAATGGAAGTCTGTTACTTCTTCACGCAAAAATGCCTGAATGGATCTGGATGAAATTTGGCACAGAGATACCTAGATTATAAGCTGAAATAGCAGTCTACTTTTATCCGGGTTTCTGCGTAACGGCTGATAGTTAATACAAAACTTTTCTTACTGCGGGAAAGCAATATCGTTGATCGCACATCGGTGACACGTCACCACGAGTATAGGCGCGAAGGTAGCGACATTGATAGCATAGATCTCGCTGCCTCGCGTCCCCACTAGTAGCATACGCTGTTTGCCCTGATGCGCGGGTGATTCCATCAGTTCCAGGGAGGTGATTGCGCCGTTAAGCTTTGTGGTCTTTAGCTGGAATGTAGAGAGGAGAATGGAAATTTCCTCAAGAAATTATTTCTGGACGTATCGAGTTGAGCGGGTGCTTCTACCCGTAATAAAGTTAACTTACAGCTTTATAGATGGGAAAATTAGGGTCAAGTAGTTTGCCTTTCGGGAAAGAGCCCTTCCAGTTGATCTCGTCCAGGATATCAATCGTGCCGTCTCCCGCACCCACGATCAGACACCCATCGTCCATTATTATTATCGATTCAATTCCTGAAATGATTAGCATAATATAAGATTATGTAAATAGGTACCTAAATAGGTATACTTATAAGTTTAGAACTTCGGATGGATCAACACCACTACGATGATGAGGACGCCGGTAACTTAGTTAACTTTTGCATTCTAATAACTCAAACAGGTTTCAGCTATAACAAACCTTGACTATAACAGGCGGATTCCGGTCGCTTGCCCTTCCTCCAGGGGCCACACTTGGCTAAGCACCCAATCAGCGTCGGCTTGTGGGGCGCGACAGGCGCCTTTGGGTCTGACGGGTAATTGATCGAGAACTTTATCATATCGCCCGTTCTGAATAGGAAGTAACATATCCTCAAAATCAAAACTTTCCATTTAAATGTCTTAATATAATGTGATAAGTAGGTACGTATGTTTATGGTGTGCTCACGTGGTACCAGCAAGGCCATAAGAATCGTCTTTGCTCACTGCGATACAGCGGACACTGCGACGCAACTTGCCCAGTTGGACATCCACCACATCTAAGTTCTTGCTTCCAGAACTAATGTTCCATACGCGGAGGTTTGCTGCACAAATAAACACATCGTAGTTAAAGGGTGTACTGTACCTACATGTTGTATACAGGACTGTTCAATTTGGGCGAATTTAATTTATAGTGCCGTTTGTGTGACCATGCCATGGCCATACCCAGCTTTTTTTTGAGGGATGGGGTAAGTCTTTAAGGGATGGCGCAAAAGTTAAATTGGATCTGGGGGTTGTTGTCGTGAGTTTCTTCGGGCAGAGTAGAACAGGGTGAGGCACGCATGTGTTCATGTGATCTCAACTCCCGTCAGGCAAATGGCGTGGGCGAGTGAGATCGCCAATGCAGGTGACTTGAGGTGACCAAGGCTGATCAGCGTCACACTAGGGAACACTAAATTCCGCGGTCACACATGTCAATATGACGAAACACCGTGTGGTTTCAGTCGGTTCGAATTCGACAAACCCACCTTATCATTAGCTCCGGTAAGATAAAGCCGGAGGAGGTTTCTATACGACAATAGATAGACAAATGTAGGTGTTCTTACATTCTCCACCAGTGACAAAAGAGCAATGTCTTTGTGTCAGCGGCGCTAAAGTCATGGCATCTCCTGTGGTTAGTTTGGCGGCTGACATGGTACCGGTGGCAGAGCCTGTGACGCAGTCCCAGAGAACCACGCAGCCATCGTCTCGACCGCCAAGGGATATCATATAACGCTCGTCTGATGAGAAGATCAAGGCTTCGACGCGTACCTATGTGTAGAAGAAAGATGTAATACCTAGCTACTTAGTTTTCTTATAACAAACTAGGTTGGTTAACAGATACAGATAGTGCCCACTTAGGTAGGTAACTTGCATAGTTCCCTAGACAGATTGGTATCGCCATACCCTTGTGATACACCTCCTGCCAATTTTTTCGTTCTCCTCCCAAAATGTCTAGTTCCTTACGTGGAAAAATATGGCAAAATGTGCTTGTGTAAAATACTTTGCCTACTTCAGGCGTCATTATCAACGAGGGTACATACATGCAAAACCACCCAGTGCTCCTAAACCTGCACAATTGCCGACCTGAGTGAAGTGACTGGAGCAATCAATATCGCCAAGTTTTGGGCTGGACGCATCAGCTTCATGCCACTGTCATGATGAAGAAGACCAGAGTAATTTAATTTAGCTTACCTTATGCAATTCATGGCTCCCAATCATAGCCTTCTTTTTAAAGTCCCAAAGTTTTGCTGACGCCTTAAACCCAATATGATTGATCTGCCCTGACCCCACGAAAGTACCCTTTGGAGACAGGGCTATCGTAGACACGCTGTTTGTATGGCCACTGAGGAAGTACATCTTCTTTGACTTCCATTCTTGGATGCATATTTTGTTGCCCATCGGGTATACGATGTGCTCACAGTCTGGGTGGACTTTCAGCCCTCTGAGAGCTGAGCCTGTATTCATCAACAGAACGAGAAAGAAATAACTTTATTTCCGAAATCTGCTTCACGACGCCAAAAGATATTAGATAACAGGAGTGACAATCGCCATTCCATTGGGCCCCTCCTTCCCGATGAGTAAGTAGACCATAGCCTAGTTATAGGACACAAGGAGATAGATCGAACGCCGAGCTCCAAAGTGCAAAACTTTGGATGTAACTTGGCGTTCGGGTGATGATAATGATATTAGGTATCGTATGCTAGTATTCATCTTGCCCGAAAGAGCTCTTGTAGTAAATGTACCTATCTGATGTCGCAGAAGTAACTGCCAAAAACAACATTTATATACACTAAAGTACAAACAACAGTCATGCCCTCGATTTACAGTCCAAGAACAGACCTCGCTGTACGTATTCGACAGGTGGTTAATAAAATATTCACACACACATTTTAACATTTTGATTAACAAAGGCACAAGCAAGAAGTGGTTTGTATAAGCTCCCTTACCATCGAATCCAATGATCGCATATGATTCCAAGTTCTTCACCTCACCCATTCTGATTCCAGTCTTCTATATTATTATCTAAACGATGTATTAGTAATAAAAAAATATGAAAGTTACAAAAATATATTTTGTCAGTTCAGAAGACTTTTTGTGTTTGATTTTGGTTGCTAAGCATTGAATAAGTAAGACCGTTGCCATGGCAACAATTGACGCTGTCATGCCTTTGTGTTCAGTAAAAAGTTTGTATTTCACTTAGTTTTTTTAATAATCACCATACATAACATAATATAAACTCACGCCTATATCCCCGAAGGAGTAGGCAGAGGTAGCACCCACATTTCGCCGTTTATGTTTAGGTCCCAATGTAATAGGTGGCGAGCCTATTGCCATTAACCGGGCATTTATAAACCTGCGATAAATACGACATAAGCGACTACAATATGGGGTTCTTCAAGAAGGGTATGAGAAGGTGTCTTCAGGGTCGGCAGCGCGAGTGTGACACCCCTGGTCACTGGTGTTGCATACGTCCATAGGCCACGGTGACCGCTTCCCATCAGGTGGGCCGTGTGCTTGTCTGCCACCCAAGTATAATAATAATAATAATAGCCTTTATTTTCGGACAGTATTACATTTCTAGCAGTTTTTATTTATCCGTGTGTCTCTTGACAAAGGCCTCCTCCAACCTTTTCCACTCCGCTCGGTCCCTAGCAGTCCTCGTCCACGTGCCACCCGCTATGGCTTTAATGTCATCCACCCATCTTCTGAGTGGTCTACCTCTTTTCCTCTTCTTATGACTGGTGAACCAGTTCATTATTGATTTTGACCACTTCTCTTTACCTCTTATTGTATGGCCGGACCATCTCCATTTTAGCTTTTGAATTGTTGTTTTCACATCATTCACCCAAGTGGTATAAAAAAAATACACACATAACTTCGAAAAGCATCGAAAAGTCATTGGTGTGTGCCATGGTACAAACCTGGGATCGAACCCGAGACCTTGTCTCAGCAGTCCATTACCCATACCACTAGGCTAACGCCAACTCACCAATTACAAAAAAGAGCGTGTTCTGTTAGGACCACTAAAATAAAACAGCAGTGACCGTTTTAAAACTTAGGTGACAGACAAGCATACGGCCTACATGATGGGAGCGGTAATGGAGGGCGCTACTATGGACGTATGTAACGCCAACGACGGCATCACACTCGCGCTGCCGACGATATGGAAACTTTCTATGGTCATCCATAAAGATCAATCCTGAAGAGACGACGATAACCCAAAATAATTGGTGACGTGAGCGAACCTTTATGCCTCAACGTACCATCATACTAAAAAAAAGTTACATGAAGCACTAGACATGTCATCCAATAAGTTTGAGCTGGGGGGAGGGCATATCCTGAGATTATTTGATTTCAGTGCAGGAGGATGATCATGATGATAATGATCTAGTACACCTCTAATAATATTTTCGTTCCTAAGGTATGGCGTAGGCGCACCAAAAAATTGTGCCACGTGCCATAGGTTCGCCATCCTTGGCCTAGATAATGTCGTAGGTTTCTAGGAGAAAACAATTCAGCTAACTGGGTCTGTCTTCGATAGCTGAAATTCCCGTCTTGGGGCAACGACGGAGTCATCTACCGACAATTGTTACAAACTATAAAATAAAAAACAATATTACATACATAATTACATTTTATTTGCTGTTCGGTACAGTCAATACAGTGTTTGAATAGAAAGTTCATAATAACTATTGATATTGTCTTGTTCACCTATTACCACCCTTTCAGATAACACAGTATGAAAAATAAAGCAAATAGAACAGTACCATGGTAATCTCTGTTATATACAGTGTACTGATTTTTACCATTTCACAAAATTGTTAGCTTTACTATAACCCTTTAGTAACTATAGTAGTAACATGGTCACCTGCTGTCAAAACAGTTTATATGCATCAAATACATTTGCTCATTTATCAGGGATTTAACATTACTTCCTTCCCAGACATCTCCTTCGCACTGCTTTCCCTCTCTCATCGATGAGCTCTTTGGCTACTTCAGCTAAGCGCTTCGTCTCATTTGACATGTACTGTTTTATCACGGAGAGGAATTCTGATAGCTGAAAATAGAGAATTATTTGTGAAATAGAGATAATACTATCTGAAATTGTGGTGCTAATACATAAAGCGAGGTTAGGCAGTTACAATACAATATTCATTATTGTACCACATATGAAACTAATATAAAAAACAACAGTAATACAAAAAGTGGCAGTAATGGTGGTCTTATCACTATGCTTACTTTTTCCTTATTTTATAATTAAGTAATTCAGATCTACTCCAAGTTCTGATAAGCTTAATAGGTATGGTCTGTTAAATTTCAAGTTATATTTAATAATATTTCCATGTTGCTAGATCTTACCTCCCCTTCCATGCCTCACTAATATTTATTATTATGAGATAATAACTTCTGTAAACATACCAATAGTTCGTCTTCTTTCTTTCCCAGCTGTACAAATGCACATTTCGCTGCATGGCTTTTATGTTCCGCCCAGGGGTCATCACTGGCTTCCCACCCGTCTAATTCTTTACCACATAGAAAGCATTTAGCAGTATCGACGTCCTCAGCACAAGTCGCTATAGAATAAAAACCAGCATCTGCCATATTCCGGACATTACACTTCTCTTTGTCATTGAATGGCCAATTCTTGAACGTTTTCACTCTTTCTTCTACTAAGAATAGATCACGACTTTGTAAAGCTGGATTCACCATTATAAATTTTATATTAGTTTGCTGAAATATAATAAATTTGTAATATCTTAGCAAAATATAACCGGAGAACGGTTTGGATTTCAAAATCAATGTCCTGTCAGTGTCAGCCAACAACAAATCAACAACCTCAAATTTGACACATACGTTTAGTAAGTGTTACTATTACTCATCGAACAGACCACTCTGAGGCAGTATTGATGTTTCCTATAACAATATACGTTGCGGCTGCAAGACAATAACAAATAAATCTATTACAAATAAAGTTATTTATTTTATAATGACTTTTCACTGTCTAGTGTGCTGTCAAACGCTACTCAACCTGCTGTGGATTGGACATAGTACAAAATATAAACAAGCTGCTAACAAAACGTATTCGCTTTATGGGTTTATGGTCTTTAAACTTTATGGATATTAAGCATTGTACACATTGTCATGATTGTTATTGAGGAAGATAAATACGAAAACTACTATTTATTCATAAAATGGGTACATTATACGTAAATCTTTTTTTCGATATTAGATATTGTGCAAAAAAATTGCACATTTTGACTTAAATCGACTAAATGAAATCACAAAATATAAGTCGATTAAATAAGAGCAACAACATTACTGAAAACTCGATTCTGAACTGGCACAATCGACATCATATTCGATTCGATTACTTACAGCTGTCGTTCGTTGTCTTTTGTCTGTCTCTGTGTCTCTGACTGAAGTGTTTAACACTGTTTAACACTTTAACTTAACTTTATTTCATTTCCATTCCACAGATTCGTTGTACGGAGTTTTTTTAATACCCGCTGCTTTACATAAATGTTCAGGACATCATATTATTTTCCATTACAGTAGATTTTACTGTAACTAAAAAGCACAACTTAAGTCATAATACTCTCGCGATATTACTTAATTCTTTGTAACAAATAATTTGATTAGCGATCACCTAGAGAAACGAAACCAAGTGCCTAACATTTTACAACCTTTTGTTATTTCCAATATTTATCGACTTTCATTTGTTATCGGTTGGTGTTTTGTGATCTTACGCGAGTTTTGCGATGGTCCGAGCTGTTTTCTAGCATCGTCCAGTCGAGTAAAGTATTTTGGTAAGTAATAATTTATTTTATTTGATACAAATAGAAATATATTCGTATTATTGGTGAAATTCTAAGATATTCTAATCTATTCTGAATTACTGGTACAAGAAGTTGTTGAAAGATAATTGATAAAATGCTAATAAGAGTATTTAATTTTTTCCAATCACAACATCAAGTACACTATAATTTGGCCTCTCAAAATGGATGATATTTTATTAAGAGCCTTGAGAGTTACGCAAACTTTTATAAATGCACATTTTGTAACTAGTGAACACATGCAAATAGACTTCTGCATAGAATTTTCTTGCTATATTCATTCCCAAATCAATTAACTAACAATGTCCACTCATACGTTTTAAGAAATGATAAAATTCAATATGTCACAGCCTTTGTTTGATACATGCAATGCATACGTACTTATTTAAATGAGACAACTGATCCAATAAGACATTTTATTTTTACTTTATTTATGTCTAATGCAAGCTAAATTCACCTTTTTAGTAATAAAGGACTGGTGTGATGGTAGATAATGAATTAAAAAAAATATTAGGTCAAGTTAAAAAAAAACTGTTGTCTATTATCTATGCAAAATATATTTTGTTGTTTACAGGAAAAGAGGGCTTTAAAAGTTTCACTTTATCATTAACTAATAAGACTAGTAGGTATAAAAAACAGATAAATGTGGTCAATAAATATGTAATTAAGTTCTGTTTAACCACACAAAATACTTTATTATAAGATAGTAATATTATACACACTGTGTGACAACCAAAAACTGATTGTTTATCTACTGAAGGCATTCACTTTTATGACATACTTTTTTCTTTCTTTCTTTCTTTCTTTTACATAACAGTACTAGAATAACTTTTTAGAAAAAATATTTAGTTAGTGAGTTAGTTTAGTTTGTGATTGTGCCGCTCACTCTGTACAAAGTCTTGGAATATGATGAAAAGAATGTTCACAGCATTACAGATAGCAGCTAACTTATTAAAATTTCAAAGTAGTTTTTTTTACAATTATCAAAATATTTTTGTGCAGCCCAATATTAGATAGATAAAACTGCTCCACTGAACACTGAAAATATTCATTCAAAGTTTCAAACTGATATCCAAGTTCTTGATTCAATTTTAATAATAATAATAATATACATTTATTGACCAAAAGTACTTAAATCTAGTTACATATACGCTGACTACCAAACTAGATCTTTACAGATCTGTGCTGTGGCAGTCAGGCTCGCAAAACCTTCGTGATTGTGTGTGTGAGTGTGTGTGTGTGTGTGTATGTGTGTGTGTGTGTGTGTGTGTGTGTGTGTGTGTGCGTGTGTGTGCGTGCGTGTGTGTGTGCGTGCGTGTGTGTGTGGTGAGTGTGCTCGTGTGTGTGTACCTACGTTAATAAGTGTCACCTACTTAAGTTGCAGTATGGGTATGACGTAATTTTCTGTTGTTGAATAGTTCAATTTGGTAAGTTCAGAGAATAATATTCTTTTCAGGGAGCACCTACTTTTTCTTATTATGTCTTCCGATTTACTGATTTTTTTGTATAAGAATTGACTAAGAAAGGGATATTGGCGATGTGCAAATGTTGATCGTGTAGTTTTATTAGGGATGTCTGGTCTCCTACGCCTATTGCCAAGAGGCGGAGGAAGTATTGTGGAATGGTATTTCAGGACTACGTCTCTTATATACAGTTGCCGGACTGTTAATAATTTTGCATCTCTGTATAAGGATTCAGTAGGGTGTAGACGCGGCTTTCTTAATATTATTTTTATGGTTGCACGCTGGGCCCTCTCTAACTCAAGCATGTGGGTTTTTGCTGCTCCTCCCCACACTGGCATGCAGTATGTTAAAAGAGATTGGCAAAGTGCGGTATATACATTCAATAGAAGGTCAGTTTCAGCCACGTCCCTAAGGTTCCTAAAGACGGGTATAAGTTTTCTTACTTTCTTTGTTAAAGAAGATATGTGGGGTTTCCAATTAAGGTTTTTATCTATAATTAATCCTAGGTATCGTATATGTTGCGTTAATTCTAGTTCGTCACAGTTACAAAAGTCAGTCGGTGCATTTAATCTGTTGCATGGGAATGTGTGGATTTGGATAGAAAGGTCATCGGGGGGCTTCGAATGCATAGTGTTGTGGAAGCATATGTATTTTGTTTTCTGGATGTTAATCGTCAGGAGATTATCTTCGAGCCATCGTGTAACCACTCTTAGACCAGCCTCTGCTCTTTTTCTGGCGTCTTGCCATGTTTTACCATGGAACAGAATGGCAGTATCGTCAGCGAAAGCAACAATGTGCCCATGCGGGATGTTAAGATTCGCGAGGTTGTTGACGTAGGCAAGAAAAAGCGTAGGTCCCAACGTGCTACCTTGTGGAATGCCATATGTAGTTGTTTTTGTCGCACTACTTAGAGCATTCCCCACCTTTATTACTTGTTCTCTATCATTCAAATAGTCATAAAACCAATCTAGGGCCAAACCTCTCACCCCCATCATATCTAGTCTATTCAGGAGGAGGGGCAAGGACACTGTATCGAACGCTTTCTTTAGGTCGAGGAAAACGCCTATGCATTTCTCTTTTTTATCGACGTAATCTGCTACCATGTTGGAAAGTGAAAGAACCGCGTCTGTCGTGGATTTTGCAGGCCTGAATCCAAATTGTTTGGTAGATAACAATCTATTATCTTCTAAGTATTTAACAAGTCTGTGATTGACGATTTTTTCCAGTATTTTACTTATAGTACTTAGAAGCGATATTGGTCTGTAGTTCGATACAGTGTCCCTATCCCCATCCTTAAAACAGGAACAACAACTGCCTTCTTGAATGCTTGTGGAAAGACACCTTGGCTAAGACTAAGATTACAGATGTGTGCAATCGGAGAACACAGAATTGTGTGGTATTTTTTAAGGAAATCACTAGATATGGTGTCTATCCCTGGAGCACTTTTACTTTTTAGTTTGAGAATAATTTTATCTACTTCGATGTAATCAGTAGGAAAAAGCATAAACGAAGAGCATATGTAGTGATTTTCCGTTAGTCTACTTTTGTTTATTAGATCCGTTTCTGTTGAGTTTGTTTTCTTAAGTATGTTTTTTGCTAGATCATGACCAATTGTTGTAAAAAAATTATTTATAACATCAAGTGAGCTTTCAGGGTTGTCAGTCAGTTTTAGTAAGTCTGTAGCTTGTGTATTTTTAGTCTTTAAATTACTAATTTCCCTAATTGTGTCCCAAGTGTTCTTTTTGTTGTCCAGATTTTTGAGTAATTTTTCTCTATAGTAGTTCCTTTTTAACGATTTAACTAATTTATTACATGCGCTTCTATATGAGATGTATATTTTCCTACAATCTAAATCGTCAGGATTTTTTCGAGACTGCATATGTAGTTTATCTCTTTTACGGAAACATTTGATAATATTATGAGTAATCCATGGCTTAATCGGCTGCTTACGCTTGGAAAATATTAGGGTTTCTGTGTTTGCTATAATTATGTCTTGTAATGTGGTCGTGATGTAGTCTACCGCTTGATTCACATCTGTTATTTTAAAGAATGCAAACCAGTCTATGTCATTAATGGCCGTGTGAATAGCTTCGTAGTTCATTTTAGTACGTGTGTAATTGGTTGTTATATTCGTACGAGCAGGGCAGCCAATAATTGATAACATAATAGGGGAGTGGTCTGTTATATCTGAGTCAAAAACAAAGCTTTCACATTTACCAGTCAACCGTACCATAAAGTGGTCCAAGCAGGTGCGACCATGTGTCGGAATATGTATAGCAGGCTGAAGTCCATTCGCATTTATGGTGTCTAAATAATCTAGTGCAATTTTTTTTGTTAAGTCCATCATGTCAATGTTTATATCACCTGTTACAACAACATTCCGCGAACGGTGGGTAGTAAGTACAATGTCAAGTGAATTTATGAACGAAGTAGGGTTTTTAAAACCGTGTGGCCTATATATACCAAAAACTGACATGTTGCCAATTTTCGCCAACAGACAATTTGCCTCTGCTATGTTAATTTCAAGTACTGAAGCATTTATCTGGTTCTTAATGTACATCATTACACCATCATTTTGATTATAACTTCGTTTGGTAAAATACACATTAAATCCGTCAAGTTGCGGGGGTACTGATAACTCGTCACACCAACTCTCTGTTATAATCAGTATATCGAAATTTAAGTTGAACTTTGTAATATACACTAAAAAGCTGTCAAGGTTCTTTTGTACACTTCTTACATTGAAAGTAAGGATATTAAATCGGTGATTACTAAATGTGGAGGTGTTGTAAAGTGCTTTATCTAGGTCACTTTTATCCCTAACAGGTAGACACGGTATCGTGCACGATTGGTCTATAACTTCATAAAGTTGGTTATCGAATTTTGCTTAAAATTACACTCGTGACCCTGGACAGTGACCCCGAATAATCAATATAATAATCCGAATAATTATAAATTTAATGTGTAAATCCTGCAATCACACTTTAAATAGGACATGTTATACAACACCAACTAGACATAAACTAAGAATAGCTTATAATATGAGTTCTAGAATGTGGATAAACATTAATTTAGTAGTAGTACTTACATATAGTAGGGTGGTGGCACCATATATCGGCCATGTCAACATTTTTTGACCTTTAATTGATTGTAATTTTTTGGTTTATAGCATTTGCTTTCCTGCAATGCCTTTTTTGGGTAGAGGGATACTGAAACTCCATTACTACATTCGTAAAATTACCAATTCTTTTTTATTTTTGAAAATATAGATGTTTTTTTCCGAGTATGTCGATTTCCCTTAATATCGGCCTCTAACACCCTAATTTCTGCCGCCTGTGACCCTTATATCGTCATACCTTTTCCAACGTGAATTTAGGTCAATAAAACTAAGTAAAGTAAAAAAATATAACGTTTTATATTCCAATTCAGGATCTAATAATTTTTTTAACGCTTATCTATCATTTATTTGTCTTTTCTTTATATCTTAGCCTTGAAAATTACAGTAATTGCTGTTATTATAAACTAATGATCACAATGATTAAATAAATTTAAGACAAATGAAGATTTCCAAAATATATTATTATAAAGAAAAAATATTATTTATAAAGTCAACAGAAAACTTGACTTTCTTTAAAGGCTTTTCAATTTAAATGCACTAAACAGTGACAGCAAGTAAAATCTTCTTTAACCACACAAATATAATTTCGCCCACGATGAACCCTTTGTATACATATGTCACGTTTAATATTTTTGGCTTCATCTTCTTCGACATCACTAATTAGTTCTACTTCACAGCCACCATAAAGAATTTACACCCTTTCTTCTTAAAAAGGTAAATCATGAGGTCAGTTACGCTGTCCGTTAATATTCTCTTCTTCTATTTTAATACTCTTCTTCTTCTAACTACTAGTTTTATTTTATTTGACTGGTTTATGTTTTATATTCTATTGTCCAGATTTCTCTTTCTCTCTGTATCTATTCTTCTAGGAAGTCTGTCTTGTAAAGTGATCCTGGCAATTTCGTATTGTCGAAATGCTTCTCTTCTTCTACTTCATCCTATCATTAATTCCCAGTCGCAATCGAAGCTTACACCTTGGATGTTGGGGTCCGCTTTGCCAGTCTTAACTGCGGATATGGCTAGACCTCGATATTTTCCGCGAAACGTCTTCCATCTATCCTCCACAAGCCCAATGGTAACATCGAAGCATTGTATTACTGCCTGCTTCTTTGTACGACATTTACTCCATCTCTTATTATACTATGACTACGGTCATAGAACCTATAGGGGTCATAGAATCTATAGAGGTCATAGAATCTATAGGGGTCATAGAACCTATAGAGGTCATAGAACCTATAGGGGTCATAGAACATATAGAGGTCATAGAACCTATAGGGGTCATATCACCTGTAGGGGTCATAGAACCTATGGTCATATAACCATAGGTTTGAAACCTTTCTCTTTTTGTTGGGACATGGCATACCTACCTGTTGACTAAAATTAAAATACCTAAGTATTTGGTCATTTTTTACCACGTCCCTGTTTATTGTAAAGTTCGAAGGTTGTAAGAAAGTATAGGATTCATAGAACCTATAGGGGTCATAGAACCTATAGAGGTCATAGAACCTATAGAGGTCATAGAACCTATAGGTATCATAGAACCTGTAGGGGTCATAAAACCTATGGTCATATAACCATAGGTTTGAAACCTTTCTCTTTTTGTTGGGACATGGCATACCTACCTGTTGACTAAAAATAAAATATAAGTATTTGTTCATTTTTTTACCACGTCCCTGTTTATTGTAAAGTTCGAAGGTTGTAAGAAAGTAAGTACCCTATACAAAATAAAGTGGCCGTTATTACGCATCGATTCTCTAGATATCGGCCGTAGCTGGCAAAAAAAGTTTTTAGGCGGCCGATGTTAGGATCTAGTCATCAAACAGAGCTGTTATTTTATTTTTAACCTTATTAATGTTACTGCTAATATATAAAATAGCTAAACCTATAGTTTAGTGTTTTCATGCATTTCCCCAATATCGACCAGGTGGCCGATATTGAGATTTATCCAAAATAAAGATCCCTAATCTCGACCCCCCGATTATTTCATAAAAAGTACAAATAAATTTAAAAACACACTACCTAAACGGTACTTCGACTATTTTTCTTTATTATAAAATAATATAAAATACCATAGGTATGTTTAATTCCATTCAAATACTTATCCACGGAGTGCGTCGACTCCGGGATTTGACTCGGAAATGCCAACAAACGACACAAGTCAGTACCTGCGCGTGCTCTATTGCCACCTGAGCGTTCAAATGTGGAGGTACCCGCACCAAAATATGGGATGTTATTCGTATGGATATAGAGTCGCTTTTTGCATAAAAACGATCATAATTTTAGGGTTATTTTCATAGTTATGATCCATTTTTTCGAAGAGGCCGATATTAGGACGTGGCCGATACTAGGAGACTTCACCCTATAATATTTAGAAACACAGACTAAAGCACAAACAAAAACCCCTGGTGATACACACATCCTTAAGCGACGGTAATCACTTTCCATCAGGCCATGTGCTTGTCTGACACCTAAGTGGTATAAAAAAGCAAATAGATTAATCTAGAATTTTCGAAGATCTAAGAATGCAATGAATCTAGGAATGCAGATAGCGGACAGGTTCTTATGAAATATGCAATGCAATATTTATTATATAAGTGCAGAGTGCAGTTAGTTATTCATAAAGATCTATTGTTATTACACGAAACATAATTGCACTGACCGTAAATAATATCATTGTGTGACTACCAGTTGATAATCGCCTGAATACAATGCTAACATCCATATTGTTAAATACCTGAAGATAATAAAGCACTTTACTTATTTAGGAGTTATGGACTCCATAATATGCTTACAACAGTCAACCCTATTAGAATTTTTTTTATAAAAAAAAATATATTTTGTTCAACAGTTTATTTATTTTATTTGATTTTTAAATAGTGGTACACACTGGCTGGATTGAATATATTGGTAAAGAATACTAAAATGTTTAAAATTGGAAATGTTGACATTTGGGCGTTTACCAAAAAAAATGACCACTCGAATAATGGCATGTCCTACGACTTGTAACTAAATTTTGTGAACTATTGATATGAAAAGCTAGTTCCTTTAACAAGTACATTATAAAACGAATTCAAAGCTAATAATTTACATAAGTAAAAACCAAAAAATATAATAATTTCACATAAATTTTGATAAAATAAAATGAAAAAGTAGTGATTTTTATAGTGTCCCACCATACTTTTCCAAACTTCGGTACGTGATTTTTATAAGTTAACTGTCTCTAAGTTATGAACTATTGTGTTTTTCAGAAAGATTATATCAACCAAATGTCATTTTATAGCTTAATGGCATAGATTTAGAGATCAAACTATAAAAAAATACGTGTTTTGACGTGGGTCAAAAAATGATGTCTGTGGAAAAATTCCGCAACGCTACGACTATAAAATGACTTTTTACGACAAATTTCTTCTAAGTTTGTCAATTTTTATGAATGGCAACGTTTAACACTATAAAACACACGCCATTTTAATTTTTTTAGCGGCATAGCTTCAGAAAGTCATGTAGTGACAGGTTGTGCGTCACGCTAGGATAATTTTATATTCCACTACGAACCTAGTTTTTGTTGCTAAGTATGGATATCTTTGCCTTACAGTTTAATAAAACTTACTGCGTATGTTTTATAGAAAGCGATTCAATGCTCTTATTTATTAAATACCTATGTATTAAAACAACAACTTTTTTTGGATTTGGTTATGTACCGGCATCAAACGTCACATCCACCACGCGACGTAATGTACTAGATTTCTCTATGTATTTTTTTTCTCCTGGGTGAAATTCCATAACGCGACGGTCATTTTTTTTGGTAAACGCCCATTTATAAAAAAAAGAATATTTAAATTTGAAGTGAGGATCCTCACTTAAAAAAAAATAGTTATATTGTCTATTTCGTTGAATATTTACAAAAGATAACACAGACAATATCCTGGACTATACAGAATATACAGTTGATAAAACCTTTTAGCTTTTATCAATTGTATATCCTGCAGTATAATGCAGTGTATAGTCAACTAGCAGTTTTTTTAGTGTCATATTCTAAATTTAAATTGAGGACTAACAGTAAAACTCCCTCAATAAATTTTAAATTCAGTCTGCACACCCATATAATATAGATTATTGTATTATTAATGCAGCCTTTAAATACAGATTTCTCCTCATCTCCTCTTCAATTCATGCTAAAGTGAAACCTTGACTCTTGCAAAGTTTCACATGCCTCAGTGCCAGCTTACCATCAGGTAGATCGCGTGCTTGTTTGCGTCGCTAGTAGTATACAAATATTACAATCTCTATGTAACGATTAAAGTATACACTCATGCTTTATCTCTTATATAATAATAGCTTTTTCCTGCGGCTTCGCCCGCGTGAATGTCGGTTATCAAACAGTCTATGTCCTTTCTCCACTCCCTATCCCTGTACAAAATTTCAACAAAATCGGTTTAGTAGTTTAGGCGTGAAAGCGTATCCATATTCGTGGGAATTTCTGTACGAAAAAAGGGTACATACGTCATGTCAATTAATCTCACCAAGCACTGAGTTATATAGCATGTCATCACAGTTCAGTTTTGTAATTATTTTCACTGATGAAATTTGGCTTATGGCCAAATTTTTGGCATAAAATAAAACTTTTGCATGCAAAGGGTATATAAAAGATAGTATTACTAAATGGACATCACTAGTGAGCTCAATTAGTCGATAAAATTAACCATTAACAATCTTATTTTTTCTTAAATTCTCGTAATAAAACCTCTGCTTATTCTTACTTGGTTCTTTTAACTATATTTTTAGGTTTCATATTCTATGCAATACGCACTTGGCTCATATTCGAATTCGTCCCTCGTCCAAACAATTTTATTTATATTTTAGTGTTTGTCTGTAGTCTGGCGCGGTGACGTTGAACTTTGTTACGGTATCTATATCATAAATATATCGTGACGTATTAAATCCATACAACACGATATAGTTAAAAAAAAAATATACGTGCGATATTGATTCGAATATATAAAATTGAAATATTTGGTAGTGGTCGAGGCAGTCTGCAGTACGATTACCTTCTCACTTAATAGTCATCATCATCTTAACGTTAGTTCCCGTTCCATCTGATCTAAAGATCTCACCTCAGGACTCCGGTGATCGTTTTCCAGCAGGCACATGTTGTAAGAGCGTTTCGAACGTTCGAATGAACTCGACAGATGAATCCGCGGTGAGATTTTAATTTCGCATGTAATAAATTTGATCATCATCTTCACTCTTGAATTGTGTTCACATCACTAAATTTACAGTTCGTTCGAAATGTTCTCACAGCATGTGCCTACAGCTTTTGCTGCTTCACTTCACATGCTCTTGAGCATCTATGGTAGTACTGGCGGCTCCGCCTCAGGTCAATAGACAGCGTTATCCTTATTCATCATAAAATAACTACATATTTGCTACAATCATAGGCTTGTGGATTAGTAATCTAAGAAGGAAACCTAATTTATCTAAATTATAGCCTAAATCAATTATAATTACTGTCAATGCATTATCGGGTTACTATTTGAAGATTATAATATTAACAGAATGTGTTATTCAATCTGATTCTGACGCACTTTCTTTTATGTAATAAACACGTTAATTAAACGTTAAACGCTCATTGCTTGGTCATGAGTGCCTTCCACGACGCTATCAGGGTGGCTGCACATTAGGCAAATGCAGTTTGAATGATATGCCGCCCTATGCCACCGAAACAATAGAAGAAGAACACTTGCTGTTCTAGAGTCAATAACATAATAACCAGAGAGGCAACGTCTACCAGTCTGTAAATATTATAAAGTGTTCTGATCTCAGGGCTCCCAATCATACGGATTGCACGCCGCTGAAATCTGACGAGCATCCCTACTAATATTATAAAAGCGAAAGTAACTCTGTCTGTCTGTCTGTCTCACTTTTACGACTAAACCGCTGAACCGATTTTGATGAAATTTGGTATAGAGGTAGGTTAGACCTTGAGAAAGGACATAGGCTATGTTTGGTCGCGATAACCGACATCCACGCGGGCGGAGCCGCGGGCAAAAGCTAGTTTCTAATAAATATTGTAACTATCCCAGAGATGAGAGCAGTATTCCACCTAGGAGGAACCTGTGCCTCATACAAAACATTTTCCTGCTCCGGTGCGTGGTGTGAATAACACTATCTCATCTTTCAGAAAACCCTTTAAAACACCCGAGCTTTCATGAAGCTGTTTTGTTCTCGATGTAGTTGTATTATGTGTATTAACGTTAGCTAGAACCAGCTTTCCATGTCAACAAAGACATCGGAATTCATTGACGCAAGGTATCGAACAATGATAATAGTTCACATTTCTTCGTATGTCGATCAATCACGTGTCGAATGAGCTAAGACGATACTGTCGATATTTACAAACAACGAAGGCCACTGTCACTATCTGCTACAGAAGCGATTATGCAAAACAGAATACCAGGGGTCAAGGAACATTGGGTTAGGGTTCAAGCGAAAAGTCAAGTTCTGTATGCAAAGCAGTTGGAATTTTTCCACGCGAAGATGCTGGCATTCCCCGCGAAATATTGATAGAAACTTGTCCAGTCCATTACGTTGTGGAGATGGGGATCCATGTGTTTTTAACCCTCAGATAGACTATTCTCAGCCCTTATTGCTCTAATACTGCAGAAACTGTATCCATACACACACGTAACAGGGGGCAAAACTATTGCTAGCTAGCTAATTTTTAATTAAGGGTTATTATGTTCATTCAGATAGATATAGCTCATGATCACTCAATTGTCTTGTACGATATCCACGGAAAGAGATGAGTTAGCTCTTGTGTTCTGCTTTACCGGGAACTATGTGGCTCTCAGTTCTCAAACTTCTATTTATCTGCTATGAAACCTCTAAACTAATTCTTAGGAGTATTTGACGGCCATATGCCATCAGCTGACTGTCTTAAGGCAAGAATGAAATATAATAGAGGTCGTGAAATATGGTTTAGACTTCCATTAGAGTTACTGTTACTTTTAACAATTTCTTTGTTTCTATGTTTTAAAAGAATTCAAATAGTATTTGGCTTTGTCTATGCATATGTAAATACAGGTGCTATATTCACTACATAGAGAACAGTTGCCCGACTGTAGGTATTTTCAGAGAAGCTGACCTTGCTATACTTGTTCTGGTAAATTTTACTGTCTAAATCTTGCAAGGGACTTTAATCCGCAGACGACAAAAGTCACGTTAGTTCTATTTTTTGCGGTTGTCAGGGAACTTTTAGTACGCAGTACTTTAATCAGTTGTGTGCGTTATTCAATACAGTTGTAAGGCATCTATTTTTAGGGTCGAAAAAGGAACTGGACATTGTCCCTTGTCTGAGCAACTCTGCATTGTGTATTTAACACAATGTTGCGTTGCGACCAGAACAGGTACGCACAGTCAGGTATGAAAGGAAGTTCATTCCACAAATGCGGAGTTGTGGGATGAACTCCCTGCTGTGAGTTTTCCAAGCGACTATAATATGGGGTTTTTCACTAATGGTCTTAGAAGGTTTCTACAGGGTCGGCAGTATTGAGCGTGATGCCCTTGGAATGGCACACACCCATAGGTCACGGTAACCACTTTCCATCATGGGGTGATTGTGTGCCACCTAACTGGAATAAAAAAACAATCGTGGACCAAGCTTAGGCCAGTTACACACTGTGATGTTTCTTTTGGTCAATAAAGCTTAGGACTGACAAGCAGTACGCACTTCTGCGAGTTTCTAATTAAACGTGAATTACTTCAACCTTTTTGCGCAGAAGTGAAATTTTACAAGAGGCTGAATTTTACAGTACCATTATAATTAAAATGGAACGTTAAAGTGCTCTGTTTTGTTGTATTCAACAATTTTCCATTCATTTTAGCCAAGTACTTAAGACTTTGCTTATTATACTCGTAGAACATTATTAAATTAAGTGCTTGCTTTAGGATATTACGTACAAAAGATAAGACGTTACTTAATGGATACACAATTAGTGTTTAGTTAGTCATTTTAACTATGCTCGGGATTAAATCATTTATTGGCGTCCGGGATAGCTCGGGATAGGCCTGGCGATCGATGCGCCAGTCGCAGTGCGGCTTATTCCCAACGAGCCACTATATAGTTGGCAAGAATTTGCTAAATAAGCTCATATATTACACTGGTCAACAGTGGTTTTGGTGCCAAGAAGCTGTAACACTTTTTTAATTTAGGACCTTATACTAATTACATTAATAGCAAAAATATTGATTTTCTACGTGTGGTTTTCTAGATTTTTAATTGAACAGAAAAAAACAAATTTCCACCAAAAACAACATTTATTAAAGTCTTATTGTGCATAAAAACATTCTGGGGCGTGATTTTCTTGAATGAGGTGTAGCAGGACAATCACGTTGCATTCCCCAGCACTAGTCAGTTATCATATACTGGTTCCATCGGCCTTGGTACCTCTCATCCACAGTTTTTAGGTCCGGGTGAAACCGTTCCCCTTGTTCCTCGCTATAGGAACCAAGATTCTCTGGAAACTGGTCCAGGTGACTGTAGAGATAATGCACTTTGATGGACATGTTACATCCTAAGTTTTTGAAATTCTCCAGCATGTTTTTAACAATTCCAGAGTAGTTACTTGACTTGTGATTTTCAAGAAAGTTTTTAGTAACTTCTGTAAAAGAATTCCATAGGAGAAGTTCCAAACTGGTCATTTAATTTGAGGAATCAGTATGTTTTATCGATATTCTTATCTGCAGGTCATCAAAAATACCCGCTTTTGTCTTTTCCATGCTAGAATAAGTGCAATACTTTTCTATTCTTCCGTTAATTTGGTTGAATGAGCAGCGAAACTGAACCACATTGGTTACCATTGTGTAAAAGAACACACTTAAGGCTTATTTTAGAGCTATCCATAAAGAGACGCCGTTCATTTGGTTCGTATTCTGAAAGACCCATTTTGAAAAGGCCTTGCACATCCGAACAAAAGACAATATCATTTTCCGAATTAAAAAATGGTAGCAAGTCTTGCTCTCTAGTACGATAGAATGCCACTTTGGTACCTGTCACCAACAAGTTATTTTCTTAATCTGGAAGCCAACACCTCTGCAGATCCTTAAAGTAGTTCAAGATCCCTTATTAAATCGTTTAATTCTACTAGGGTAAAAGATTTTTGCTCTGCAGACGCTATTTCTTCGATATCACTATCGGTAGACATTTTACTATGGATTTCTTCAAATGATGGTTCACGGGTAGAACATAATATTAGAACAGGTGCTTCCTCTGAATGTGGTAAAGGTTTTCTAGCCGATTGTGTCTGGATAAATCATTTTTTTAACATTAACACCACGCAAATTGACACAATAGAAGTAACAGTCATCGAAGCGCTTTTTTTGTTTTCTCCATCGCATAGACACTTCGAACCTCATACGGCTTCTTCTACCATTGACCCACTGTCTCAAGCGTTCATAGCACATTTTGCAAACAATTTGAGGTATCCACGGGTTGTTTTCGTCTACAATTTGCGACTTAAAATACGAAAAATAAGCACTTTTTACAGAATCTGGTTTAGATTTCCTGAACTTTTTGGCTGTTTATTCTTCACAAATATAACAAAACACATTTGAATCATTGAGACAACTTCTTCGCGATGAAGACATGATATCAAAATCGATTTACTTATAGAAAGATACTAATAAGACGTGAAATCATGTTCCCGAAAGTACTGATTATAGCAAATTTAAAAAACAGAGTATAGACAAAAAACTACACGTAGGAAAAAAGCAGTAAAAATATTTTTTATATTACCAATGTATACCTAATACAAAACCACTAACGAGACCTCGGCACCAAAAATTTTTATTTAATTTGTTGACCTGTGTTATGTGTCACGTCAATAAATCAAAAGAACTTGGCACAAAAGAACTATTAAATAACGGAAAATGAAATCTATGTATTAGTAAGCGAACATAGAAAAATACCGTACGCAAATGTAGGGGAATGAGATAATACTATTATATACCAAAGGTAATGTAGGTAGGTATATTATAATGGTATTTTAAGTGGGCTATTTTACTTTAGAATGTGTGGTTTAAGTCTATATTACTTTAAGGTGTTTAAGTCTCTTTTGTTTTCGGAATAACTATTGTGCCCGCATTTCTTGAACACAAACCGACGCATCAGACTGCGTTATACTCGTAATAGGTGGAGGAAGGACACGACGGTATAATATCCGTCCCAATCGAGCAGTCCGACTGGGGAAGTACCTTTTTTTTTTTTTTTTTTATCGTGCGAAAAATCCCCACGGATACCTCCCCCGCCGGAACCGGAGGAGGAGGTTATGTCGGACTCGAACCGACTAAAACGCACGCCGACTGTGGGCCGTTTGCCGGAGGTGAGATTATCGTAGCCATATCCCTCGCACCCCGGCCGACCCAGGGCCATATCTCTCGAACTAACCCTCATCCGGTGTGGGGACCACAGAGTCCCCAACTCGCCCCCGGGTGTGGGGAGGCACGCAATGCGCGCTGCCGCCGCGGCCTGCTTCTGCTAGGGTGACAGGCGCCTCCACCCGTCACCACCAGGCCCGCGCTCATGGGGGACGGGGGGGGGAAGTACCTCCGCCGCCCTACAGAATAAAAAAAAAAAGGCTTAATAACCTCGTGTTGTGTTTCCGACGGTGAGTAGGGTAGCCAGAGCTCACTGTAGCCAAAGGCTTTGTCCTACTTATCTTTTGCGCTGACGGCCCAGAATCTCTCTGTTCTTACAGGGTTGGCAGCACGAGTGTGACTCCCCTGGTGTTGCACTCGCCCATAGGCCACGGTAACCTCATACCATCGTGTGCGTGTCTGCGACCTAAGTATAATTTGCCAAAAAAGCGTGAATATTATGCTTTTATGCGAACCTAAATTGAGTTCGAAATCCATTGTAGCTATGTACAATCAAATATTATGTAGAAACAATGTCATGTGAGGGACGGTCAAAGATCAAAACGTACGATTACGAACAGAAAAGTACCTATAGAAATTCCCCGGCCATTGTCTGCGGATTCTTGTAGCTATTCCCTTCATTTCAATCACTGCAAGTGTCCATAGACAATATTCGTTGATCAACATAATGAGCTGAGTGTCAGTATTCCATATACACTTAAATGAAGTCAATTAGTAGAAATAAATGTACAATATTGACGTGTACTTTGAAAATAAACAAAATATTCCAAACATTTTTGACTGTAGCATATTATATAGAATTCTGTAATTGGCAACACTTTCAAAGGAGTGTCGTAGCTTTAACATAGTTACTCTGCTTGACTAGATTGAGTTCAAAACAATGATACCTAAATATGTAAATAACTATGCATTCCATATTATAGCTACAGTTGTTACCTGATCATTGTCTCTACTAATATTATATTGTATACAATACAACATCACAAACACCCGGACTAACAAATAAATGGGTTAAGTAGTTAGTAGATGTTACCAGTTGCAAAATTATTGTTTACAAGGCGAAGTTCTCAAGTCAATCAATCAATTGATCCCAATGATTGCTAAATTGGCCCTCATGATCTCTTGCGGTGACCGTAAGAGGACATACTCCGCATTGATTTGTTTCGAAATGCGTACTAGTTTCTATAACGAGTAGGTCACCTATCTTTTAAATTATACTTACACTCAACAATTTTCGTCTGCTTTACGCTTGGTGTTAAAACATGCTTGCTTCCTTCCAGTAGGGATGCCCTTCTGCACGAGCCATTTCACCAAAATTCCCTATTTTTCCCTGGGGAGGCTGAGGGGCGTCCGCCAAACACGGCTTTCCGTCAAAAAATGTATTCTAGCAGAACTGTTGATTGGAGAATAGCCCTTTAGTCGACTTGTAATATCTTTGAGAAGACATGGGATGGGTGGGGTTGGGTTGACTCCTTAATTCTTGACCGAGTATTCGACTTCGGCAGGAACCGAACTCAACCTCCCAAAGCTGATTACTAAGTTCGCACCCAAATCGCTTGATAGTTAATGAGGAATTGTCAGGATCCATTAATTTTCAGTAGGTTTAAAATTCCACTAATACTTTCAAACCATTCAGCAGTAACCATCAGAGTGTCAACATGAAAATCAATAAAAATAATTCCCACAGAGAGCACGCGTAGCAAATTACGGTAATCGTTTAGGTAATCATTTGGCTATTCATAATGGAATTGAGGTACTGGCGTCGTCGCGTCGTTCAATACATTTGATATGTCCTCCATAAATTATTGTAATATTCGAGAAAAATAAGTTTCAGAGAATTATATTATTACTTCTTCTTACATTCTTCATTCGACAGTGAACAAACGCGATGAAAAAGTGCCCAGTACACTACAGGGTCATCCCTATTACGTAGGACCGGAGACATAATATATTATCTTCCCAATTTCCTTTGCCAGCAAAAGTAGGCAAACATTTCCGCTTTCTAAGCCTGATTACGTAATAATTAAACGCCCTCTTACGAGGACATTACTGCTTGTCACGATATGGAACTTGTGTGGGTGTATTTGTCTGTTCGTATCAATGTGCCTGTAGAATTGTAGATGTCTAATTACATCACAGTACAGGATGCAATGTAGTTTCTAACTAGCTGTTGCATGCGTGAAATTATTTAAATCGCGAGTTATTGAAATCTTGCAGTATATTTTTCTTTTTTCCTGGATTCCAAGCTGGATACTTTCCAACCATCTTCTCTATTGAAATTAGGAACCGAGCAGTATATTTTTCTTTTTTCTTGAATTCCAAGCTGGATACTTTCCAACCCTCTTCTCTATTGAAATTAGGAACCGAGTGTCTAGTAATGTACTAAACATTAGCATATCATTATCTTCATCAAACGTTAGTCCTAATTGCATCCAAAGCTTGCACTTTACAGCTTCTGTCTCTTGATCTCGCTCATCTTTACTAAGTATTTTATATCCCCTTATATCTCCAACTTTATCTAACGCAACAATAAATAACAAAACAAACACGTTCTGAAATAGCAGAGAAATCTTTCTGATGAAAAACGATTTTGGTCGAAGAATATCGAGAGACATACTCGAAGTCTAAAGTGTCATTTTAGTCTGTATAGGGCCGGGTTGCTAGTATCAAGTGCCTATATCGTATCAGCAATCTAGGCCATAGGTATTTTCAACTGTATCTTGTAGGAACTGTAGTCTTTAAATACGGAGTTGATTACTTTCGTTTGGCGATAGCTTTGGTTGGTTCAATTTAATGTATTGTTCGGCCATGTTTGGTTCCACGTGTTAAGGCTGTTATTGTTATATTATGAAAGCATGTCACACGATAACAAAGCAGTCCTACAACAATAGTAACTATGTTTTTACGTATATCAAGAGGGTAATTTTGATTTCATGACAATACTGACTGATATATATTTTAATGTTTGGTTTACGTTTAAAAGCATATGCCTCGGGAAACATATTGTGGACCTAAATCGCGAGAGGCCTTGACGCGCGCAGATTGTTTTGTAATAATCTTTGCTTGGTGAATTTGAATGATTTGAACTCGTCCACCGCACTAGCACCCCGTGCTATCCTCAAAAGACACCTATGAAACGTGTGCTGCGCGTATAGAGCGCCTTTTGAGCACATTTTAGGTCCAAGATATAATTATGTCTAGCCCTTTTTGCTAGTACCGGAATTTTACTTTCATTTACTCATTATCTTCTTAGCGTTAATCCCGGTCGCATCCGAAGCATTCACCTCGAAGGCCGGGGTCCGTTTGCCAGCCTTATTTTGATTAACAGTTAGGAGTTAGGTTAGGTTAGGTTACAAATTTTTCGCACGAAATTCGTGACATTATCTTTTTGTTTATATAATCGCGTCTTATAAATTATCAAATATAACAATTACCTACTTTTCAACAATGTAATCTTCACCATTTCCTTTACACTATCAAGATAAAACATACATTTATAATTTTGATAATACTACTACTTATGGTGACTTCCAGTAACGATAACGGAAATCATACGAGATAAGGGAATTTCCCGTAACAGAATTACCGGGCAACCCTGTTTTATATTTCCGGAGACAGAAAAACGGAGAGATAGAAAGACAGAAAAAGGCTGGCTTGAGGTGCTGAACGGGGTTTGTTTAGCACCTCAAGCCAGCGTTTTTCTAGATCTACCGAGCTCAAGGTGTCATGGCCCGAAAGTTTTCCATGGAGTCTAAGATTAGCGGGTTTAACCAAACAAGCATACTCTTCAGCTTCATAATATTTGTATAGATATAAAATGCCAAAATACCCTCGCATGGAATTACTTATAACCTGAAGAAAAACATAATGTATAAACCTTCCCTACTTTTTATTTAGTTCCGCAGTAAAATCACAGAAAAGTTTTCCACGCGGTCGGAACCTTTTTACCAATTTCATTCTTCTTTTTTTAAAATTTCCAATGCTATGTAGAATGTTCTTCTTTTTATGGAAAACTATTCTTTTTCTGTGTAATTATGTTAAATGTAATGTAGTTTCCTGTTTCCGCAGGTATCATATAAAACAATATACCGGATCGCAGGATACATTGAAAAGCCTTTGTGTTTTTATATAATAGGAACGATTCTATCAAATTCTAACAAGCAAATTCTGCTTTTGTCAATTGTACGCGTAACAACAATACCGTTGTACTCAAGGTCATTCGGTAGTTGTCGGGTATTAGTGCCAGGTGTATATTGTTATATCATAAGTGTCATAACGGTTTATGATACAGTTATGTTGTTCTGTTACACGAAACTAGAGCACAGAGATATCGTTTCATTTGCTCATCGGACACGAAAGGAAAGATAAAGGAATGAGAGTTCTGAAATCTATCAGTGTCAGTGTTTAGTATTTTTACCGCAGTCTAGTTGTGGAGGTCATATGGCGGTCGCTTCACGGAAAATACCACCAGTTCAACTGCTTTACAGATTAGGAAAATCGTAGTTTAGTTACTAAGCAAGAGTCTAGTGGCTTTAAGGTATAAGGCTACTAAGGGATGCTTAAGAGGAAAATCGTAGTTTAGTTACTAAGCAAGAGTCTAGTGGCTTTAAGGTATAAGGCTACTAAGGGATAGATAACCAAAATATTTTCAAAATGTTTTTCAGGGACTTTTTCATAGCCCATGAAAAAACTTCGTCAGTGATTGGTTTCTTTATGGCGATATACAAAAATACATGTTAGATAGGTATCCAGTCTTTACTGCGCACCAAACAAAGGATACGAACTAGGTATAAATGCGGCCATTAATTGAACAATAGGTGGTCTGCACTGTCTACAGCACATTCGTTTACACATTTTAAGACAATGGGTACTTTGTGGACTACATTAATGTATTACATTTTGTTTCCAACAATAAAAAGAAATACATACTCGTAATACAGAATTTCAATACACTTAATTTATTCCGATACATTTTAATATCATACGTAGGGTGGGCTTTCGTAAATGTAAGTAGGATTTGGGGGTTTATAAGGGGTTGTTTTATGCAGGGTAATGTTTTCCCTATCCCCTGGTTACCTACCTTTTTATATTTAACTTTTTATACGGTTCAAGGGAAACCTTTCAGTAAAAAAATGTATTTGAAGTTTCGTTACGATTGTAACGTTTTATTTGAATTAATTAAATTATACCAATTTTACGGTAACTGAATGTATTTTTTTATTTATTGGTGAGTCTACCGAAAGATTAAGCTTCTCCTTCTATAGATTTCGTCCACAGGCTACACCAATGGAAATAGAAAATTAGGTAAATGAAATCGGAATACCTCGATTCCAAGTGGTAATTTTCCATTAAAACATAGACGGGAATGTTAAAATCCCCCATAATGATGAATTACTTAGCAGAGACTGCAGATACCATGTTAAGTTGTAATCGTACAAGTGATGACACTAACTGAGGCTTGTCCTCAGCCCCGGATCTTCAATTTTTTTAAGGCGGGGCAAAAACCGAAAATGCCGCCCCTGCCCTTTTTTCGCCGTGCGTAAATTCCCTCGGATACCGGCGGGGGGGGGGGGGGGGGGGTCTTCTATCCGATAGGATTTTATTTTGAGTCAAAAGTATAACCCATCTTTTCCTGGGCGGCACATCGCGCCGTGCGCATCACGCTCTCCCTCTCTTGGAGATCACCTGCATCACCCGGTACAGCAGGCTCCGTCCGTGTCGCCTCTCTACCCAGTCCTCCATGATGGGTCTTACCGCCGATAACACGGCTTGCCTTGCGCTCGGTTGCCCAAGTCGTTCCTTCTACTCCACCATGACGTCCTGGTGGAGCTGGATTTCTCGAGGCTCGGGTTCCCGTCCCTGCTCTCACGTCAAGCTTCACTACTAACATAGCAATTTCGAGACCAGACTTCGGAGATGCACCCTGAAGCTTTACACCTTATTGCGAACCGAACTTATTGCAAAGCACCCAGTCGTATCCGATGTTCCACAGGAGTTGACACGAGCGACCCCTGGGGTCGACCCAGACCGATCTCTGCAGAGTACCGCATGACATTTGATGACGACCAAGGCCGGTCACTGTTAGGTAGTAGATGATGGCCAGATTATACGCCCCGACTAGGCGGCGAAGGTAGAGATACACGAGCGCATCCCTGAGGTAAGTCTAGGGCAAGGTGTTGAACGCATTGGCGATGTCCAAGGACACCGCTTCGTTCTCCAGAGCCGTCATGCGCATGATGGTATCTACGGTGGAGCGCCTCTGGCTGAAGCGATATTGGCCATTCGCCATCTCCGGCCACAACCTGGAGAGGTGTCCGATGAAGCAATTCCCTATAACTCTTTCAAAGAGTTTGCGCACCTCGTCCCGGGCGGTTCTATTACTTCTTGGCTCTGAGCATTGCACCGCCAGCTCTAGTTCTACCCAAGTGACCTCGAGTCGTCGTCGTCATCCACACTGGGCGCCATAGGCGACCGAGGCTCAGTAGTTTGTGGTGGAACGTGTTTCGTCGGCTGCACTGGTAACAGAGAGCCATCAACTCCTCTGAATAGCACTGGTGGAGACATCGTTTATACGGGGTCCAGGGTACTTTTTTATTCTCTGCACCACCTATTAGGTTGACTGGTAGAGAATGCCTATGGCATTAAGTCCGCCTGTGTACTTATGTGCATGAGGTTTTAAATAAAATAAAATAAGGCAAGGCCCCTCGGGGGGGCGGCCTTTCATCTGCAAAATTTGATTTTGCCGCCCCCTGATGCTGCCGCCCGGGGCACGTGCCCCGGCTTGCCCCCCCCTAGATCCGGCCCTGCTTGTCCTACTTGCCATTTTCCTCTCGTACCATGCATGAGTGACACTATTGGATATCGAAAACATTCATGGGCCCCGACAACGTTGTTCTTCCTCTTCTTCGTCCCGTCTACCTTACCTTTATTTTTGAATCTTTGTACCCCGTTAACTGCCCATACACCAATCCATTGCGCACTTTTCCATTGAGGTTGTCTGAAAGAAATCGCGCTTAGCGATTGTTGTGAAAGAAAGGCAGGTAGACCATAGACTGATTTCTTTATTCAAATATAACTAGCAAATAGGTACAATTCACCACAGCGATAAGACCGCCGTTTGTACTGCCACTAATGTATCATTGTTGTTTTTCTTTTGTATTTTCATATGGTGTACAATAAAGAATATTGTATTGTGTATCTAGCCTTTGCCGTCTGTTCTTACGGGGTCCACAGCGCGAGTGTGACTGCCTTGATGATGCACTTGTGCAATAGGCCACGGTAACCACTTTCCGTGGGCCGTGGGGGATCCAGTGGTTCGTGTGCTTGTCTGCGTTCTAAGTGGTATAAAAAAAAAACTGCTAACCCCTGATGGCAAACAGTTACTCTGGCCTATGAATGCTTTCAACGCTAAGCTGGTGGGCTGTATGTATATTTTATACAATAAGGTTAACGGTAATTATCGCGATCATTGCAGAGGCGAGAGTTTAAAAGTTAGTGTATGTATATTTGTTTCCTTAGTAGAATAAAAAAGTCATTGAAATAGGAATTATCCCTGTTCAAAGTTTGACAGTGAACTAGAATATTCCATCGTGTGTCGAAAATAGCCCTGTGACCTGAATCGAATCGGCACGAGTGTCTTCGGACGTTCGAGTAGATAATCCAGTTAAATAGCCATCAAGCCAATTTGGCGGGAAGTGCGGCTTGCATCTTAGATTAGGTTGAACTTGGAACAGACTTTAATTTCATTAGTATTGTTCAGAACATCTCGTTCCCTATCAAGCTGAAACTTGGACATTATTTCTTGGCAGTTAGCCAATTTGTTATAGTTTCTAATTGAGACTCCTCGAAAAAGAATTGTCGCCTTATTCGACACCAAAAAACTGTATAGAATTTGGGCAACCATATTGATTGAGTTCGTGCTAGCTCCTCCTATTACGTGTCAAGCTCGGATACACGGAGGGGAGTATTATGGTGGCCGTGACTTATCGTGACCCCTTGCCGCAACTACTCTGTAGTTATGAACTATTTTAATAATTTCTCGAGCTTTAGTCGACATTTTTTCTATTTTTATTATATTAGGTCAATAAAGGGCATGCGTCTGTAGTGTACCCACCATGAACGCTTGACATAGGCATTAGAGATGAAGAAAGTGTTGTCTTTACTACTTTCCTCATGATGTTATCAAATTAACTAACCTATTTAAAGACATTATGAATTAGCCGACATTGGTCGAACCGTTCTCGAGATTTGAGCTTAGCTTATGGGCGATTTATTTTTATTAATACATTTTCATTTTCATATTCATACTTCGAATAATCTAATAGTGCCAGGTCTCATATCTTTACCTTTTCGAGAATTATGTGAACAGTTATACGTATTACCTTTTTAACATCCTCGACCCTCATAAATTCATAAACGCACATTACACCGCGCACAGTATAACGTGATAACCGACCATTCCAACCTATTTTAAACTCTATGTAAGTGTAACAAGTGTGAGAATAGAGTGTATTGTTTATTGCAACATAATCTTTATTATTTTGTATGTACACCATATGTACACCTGTTTATTGTAAACGCCGACACGTGTGGCTCACGGTGTTTAATCACCGAACGGAAGCCTTTGTTATTAAGAAGATATTACCGCCAAGCGGAGTTCCGCTATACTCGTATATTTTGGTCAGTATCGAATTCTATAGAAAAAATATAGATACATCGTTAAGTCATAGTCATACTTTTTTTTGTTTTTATTTAAGTCAAGTGTTTAATATAATCATTTAGTACTATTAGTAAGAGAGCTTGGATCATTAACTCCGGTACCATCAGCGTACTGAATGAGATGTACATCATTAGACGCGCCTTTAATTGGAGAACACGAAATGGCTATGCTGCAAAGTCAAAAACCTGGTGGTGATACCAAAAATCAATTTTGAAAATGCTAAAAAAATCGGTACCTAATATTGAAAGATTACCAATTTTCGTTTGTTCCTGGCAATAGAGGAGATTTAGGACTATATGATAGTGCAGTGCTGCAAGCCTCCATAACTGGCCTTGTCAGAGGCAGCACCTTGCAAAGTGCCGCCTGAAAACAGGTATCTGGTACGATCGAATTACCAAATAAAACCGGGCTCATCTGAAAGATCATCAAATTCTGAGTATGAAAAACTGGTGCTGCAAATCTTAAACACTGGCGAAGGTGGTTGCAGCAGCGATTGAAGATCGCGAGTTGCGCGTCTCGGTTTGGTATTTTCACATTTATACGATCGAGTTACCAAAAAAAACAGGGCTCATCTGAAAGATCATCAAATTCTGTGTAGGAAAAACCGGTGCTGCAAATCTTAAACACTGGCGAAGGTAGTTGCAGCAGCGATTGAAGATCACGAGTTGCGCAACTCGGTTTTGTAATTTTCACATTAGTACGATCGAGTTACCAAAAAAAACAGGGCTCATCTGAAAGATCATCAAATTCTGTGTAGGAAAAACCGGTGCTGCAAATCTTAAACACTGGCGAAGGTGGTTGCAGCAGCGATTGAAGATCGCGAGTTGCGCGACTCGGTTTGGTATTTTCACATTAGTACGATCGAGGTACCAAAAAAACCAGGGCTCATCTGAAAGATCATAAAATTCTGCGTAAGAAAAACCGGTGCTACAAATCTTAAACACTGGTTTTTTGGAAATTCGATCGTACTAATATGAAAATCAAACCGAGTCGCGCGACGCGCGATCTTCAAACGCTGCTGCAACTACCTTCACCAGTGTTTAAGATTTGCAGCACCGGTTTTTCATACTCAGAATTTGATGATCTTTCAGATGAGCCCGCTTTTATTTGGTAATTCGATCGTACTAATATGGAAATACCTACCAAATCGAGTCGCGCAATGCGATATCTTCAAACGCTGCTGCAACCACCTTCACCAGTGTTTAAGATTTGCAGCACTGGTTTTTCTTACGCAGAATTTTATGATCTTTCAGATGAGCCCTGGTTTTTTTTGGTACCTCGATCGTACTAATGTGAAAATACCAAACCAAGTCGCGCAACTCGCGATCTTCAATCGCTGCTGCAACCACCTTCGCCAGTGTTTAAGATTTGCAGCACCGGTTTTTCCTACACAGAATTTGATGATCTTTCAGATGAGCCCTGTTTTTTTTTGGTAACTCGATCGTATAAATGTGAAAATACCAAACCGAGACGCGCAACTCGCGATCTTCAATCGCTGCTGCAACCACCTTCGCCAGTGTTTAAGATTTGCAGCACCAGTTTTTCATACTCAGAATTTGATGATCTTTCAGATGAGCCCGGTTTTATTTGGTAATTCGATCGTACCAGATACCTGTTTTCAGGCGGCACTTTGCAAGGTGCTGCCTCTGACAAGGCCAGTTATGGAGGCTTGCAGCACTGCACTATCATATAGTCCTAAATCTCCTCTATTGCCAGGAACAAACGAAAATTGGTAATCTTTCAATATTAGGTACCGATTTTTTTAGCATTTTCAAAATTGATTTTTGGTATCACCACCAGGTTGTTGACTTTGCAGCATAGCCATTTCGTGTTCTCCAATTAAAGGCGCGTCTAATGATGTATATCTCATTCAGTACGCTGATGGTACCGGAGTTAAAGATCCAAGCTCTCTTACTATAGTATACTCTCTCTAATACACATTAATATAATTTGAATAATAGCTCATGAAGATTAAAGATTGTATAAAGCCTGTAGAAGAGGGGGATTTTGAACGGTTTTTGGAGGTCTGACTAGGGTTGCCAACCGTACTTTATAATAAAGTATTCAAATTCGTTTAGACGGTTTTGCGTGATTGATGACAAACATACAAAAATTAATATGTGTAAGATTAGTAGAATAATAATTTAGTTCAGGAGGTTCATCGGGGATCAATTGTAATCATTTAATATCTTTATAACGTTTGCCTACTACAGAATATTTCGGTCATAGTATTGCTATCATTATTACAACACATAATAATCTAATAAACCATTCGTAATACGTTGTTCCTATCTATTAATAACTGTGTAGCATTTGTTGTATATATTTCCCTTTACAAATAGGTGGAGTAAGACATGAAGTCTTAATTTATTAGTATTTCACTTTAATTCTCTTTTCTCTTATTTTCCAAATTACCTGCTAGATATGGTTATTTGGGGATCCAACCGGAATAACTCGTTATTTTTTGGTTCTATACCTGACAGGCACAGAATAACCCTATAACTAGTTAAGATTTCATCTGTGAAAAGGATTACGATTCAGTTAAATTAAACTGGGTTCTCACGTTTGAAGAGTCTTCAGGCATATGTCAATCCTGTACAATGACTTATGGCTCCAGGCAAGACTTTTTTTTTCTTCAACCCGACGGATAATAATTTCTTTTAAACTGTTCTAATTTAGACATACGGTTCTGTGAGTCATGCTTTAGAACTTTTTTCGTGAAAGCGGTAGTTGGATAGAATAGGACCGTAATGTAAAAAAAAAATGGATTGTCTTTCCGCAATACAGTCAGCAAGCTTAGTGCGGAAGCCATTGCTACACGGAGAAAAAAATCTCGTTATACTTACTAAAATTCTGTTTGACTTAACAATATTTCTCGTTCTTTTTGTGACAGCGAGAATAATTTAGTAACGATTACAATATAATAATTCTAGTTGTCAGAACTAGTAATGGCTGTTATCCCAATAAAACAGTCTAGTAGAGATTACCAGAATAATCAGTACCTAATATTTAATTTCTTGTGATGTGAACAATATTATTTTGTATTATCTACAATAAGCAGATTAACGTTTACTGAATTATTTAGTAACTGTAAAGTAAGTACATGCTATTCCTACTATCTGTTTTTGTAATGAGTACTATTATTAGTGTAAAGTGTACTATATTTTATTGTAACGATAACTGTACCTTTTGTGATGATTACTGTTCACATTGTTATGTGCAATATGAATTATTGTTGTATGTACTATCTATTATTGTGATGGGTACTACCCAATTTTGTTATAGGTACTATTTATTATTGTGTTGTGTACTATATATGATTGCAATTATTACTAAACAATTAGGCTGCCATTCCACCAGAGATGTGCTATGTTGCTAAGTTTCCAGCCGACCAATAGGATCACTCCATTTTCGCGTCATTTTCATAGCTGACAAATGACGCGATAAAGAAGCGATCTTATTGGTCGGCTGGAAAATTAGCAACGTAGCAAGTCGCTGGTAGAATGGCAGCCTAAGTATGTAGTTTTTTTCAATAAGGGTTGATCCTGGCTCGTCAGCATGGAACAGCATTTTCCTGCCGACGAGTCTGTTCCAACCATTATTATTACAAACTACATACAAATTAAATAGTAATACTTACAATATATATATATATATATGGTATATCTATGGTAGAGGTAGTGGAACAAGAATAATAAATACTATTGAAATTTAAACATATATTTATAATTTCTTTAGGAAAAAGCAACTTGATTTGCTGAGCATAATCCATCAATACTTTAGAGTCTATTCGTTTTCCGGGGTCCGCATCCAGGAGATGTTTTATTATCAAATTGCTTATTTTACGTCGGTGGTTACTAGTCAGCAGTCCATTTTCGTTGTGAGCATTAATTATTGATTTTCCTTCTGCTGTACTCATAAGTAGTTCTTCCAGGTGCTGTAAGCAAACATATTTCTTTACATAATATATAAATAAAACCTGTTATGTAGTAAAAATAACCGGCCAAATGAGAGTTCTCTACTACTAACCGTTGTTGCCGGTGGGGCTTGTGTGTTACTGCAACCTGGTGCTGGTGATGATCTACTCGGTGATGATGTTGCTTTTGGAGCAGATGAGTAGTAAAAAAAAAAAATTGCCCTGTCTCCTATGGGGCCAATCAGTTCTTTGGCAAGAGTGGCGTCTAAGAGACTCAGACAGTTAATGTCTATTTTAATAGCTGAAACAACAAACCGGTCGGTTAGTAGGCAATAAGTAGGCATGTAGAAAGTTTTAGTAAGTACCTAACTATCAAAAAGCGTAAAGGTGTCTAGGTACACAGGTATCGCAAAACAAAAGCGCTCTTAAATAGGTCAGCTAGTTCAAAAGACCAAATTATTAGGTACCTAACTACCTACTTAAATAAGGTAGGTATCTACCTATACCATGAACATGCACATCCATCCATACAAAAGCTGATGACGACGATATAACGGCTGCCCACTGGCCACGCAGCGGTGCCGCCCCAAGGTGGAAGCGCAGCGAGGATCGGCGCCAGGCGCGAACTACGTTCGTGGGCGAAGTGACAGGTGCCCCGGGGCGCCGCGCGCCGCCGGCCGCCCAGTTCTTTCATAATCTACTTTAATGTAGGTACTAGGTAGTGCCATCCATCGACCGAAAGTTCATAATGTATATCCCGCGCCTTAGGTATCAGAATCACCCGCAACAACGTAGGTAGGTATTGTCATGTGTCATGTCACACCTAACTATGTAAGTAGTAGGTATCTACCAAATTTTGAGATACGACGATCTTATTCAACTAAAACAGTACGCCCTTACTTCGATGGAAAGTGCGTCCCCGTTGCTACCCTTCCGTAGGTACCACTTATGTATTTAGTGTTTGTTGGGACGCGCTTCCCAGTCACTATTTCGAAGATTGATCTAGCTTTGTTTATCAAATCACACCTGGACAGGACTTCCAAAACAACCACTGTCCACGACCTACCTACACAGGTATTATCACAGAGTAAGTAATATACTACGGGTATTATACTAGGACAGGTAGGTACCTAATCGAATAAAATTATGGCACTGTTACTTACCACTGAATACATCTGTGTATGCTCCGAGACCCCACACCTGCAGTACTGTAGAGCTTTTACTTCTTCATCCATAGTCCATTTCACTTCAAATTCACAAAAAAAAACAATAAAACGCACGCGCAGTCACAACGCATCCGACGAACGCTCGATGCAAACAAAAAATGGCGATTACGAACAACAAAATTCTAGTAGTAATTTGATGAGTCTTCCCCCCTCCCCCCGCGCCAATGCACCGCCGAGAGGTGCGGTGTTACTCGTACTAAACTAAATTGTAGAATCTACAGAGAGCATTGTTTATTTTACAATTTGTCTAGTAGTCATTATATTAAGCTAATAGCAGTAACTAAAATTCTGGTTATTTGTAAAGTACTATATTATTTTGTAAAGTGAACGAAAATTATTTAATGGTAACTAGAAAATGTATTAAAGATTACTATTTTATATTAGATGCAACATTTTTTGTGATTACCACTCGTTCTCGTAGTCTTGTAATTCCATTTTTTTCTCAGTGTAATAATAAACTGTATAATGATGAACTAAATAAATGTTAATTAATTGCAAATAAATTCATTGATTTTTGTTACGGCGCGGTCCGACCTCAAATAACTAAAACCTTAAATTTTTAATCACAACTTTTGGCATTATCTGCTAAGTACTTTGTGCTCTCAGCACTTTCTGAACATAAAAGGTACTGATAAACTTGTACTTTGACTTGTAATGAGCATTTTTGCGAATGTTACATTACAGAAAAGTAAACGAGAGCATTTAAGCGAATATTCTATCAAGCGTTCTGGAGAGCATTCACACGAAAGGAAAGTAAATTTACGTTGCCTAGACTGCATAGAGCGTTCGTTAGAAGGATCATGAACATGTTCGTAGCGTAGCGTTACAAGTGAAGGCTAAAGTCCATCACCATCTTTCAATAAACTTATGAAGAGCTGTAATCTGTTGTAATGTAACAATTGCAAAACATGACTAGCAGGTTGGCGAACGCAGAAGGTTATGAATTCTTGGGCTAAAGTGTGATTATAATGATTGTGAAGAAATGACCCATTGTATTTCGACAACGCGCTGTAAAATTCCAGTTAACAGGCAGGAAATTATGAACTGTTATCGTGATTTTGCACAGTAGAACGATTGTATTCTAAAGTAGTACGCCGTGCAATCATACGATTTGTTGCGGATTTATCTGCGTAATGGTAACCTGCTTCATTTTGTAGGTAATATGGTAGGTGGGTAATTGGAACTAGAAGAAATTAGCCGACCTTAATGCTAGATTTAGTATAGAAATCATTATCTTGGACCTTATTACCAACCGTAACCACAGCTGTAACTTCGCGCGTTCGTATGCGGAGCCCCCATGCAGTCCATGTCGTACTTGCTTTTTGTCTCTTATGTCCCACCTCCTGCTCAAAAGATGTTCTCCACAAAACCACCGACAGTGCTGTCGAGATAGCAGAATTTTGTACCTGATATGCCAATGGTGACATCGATCATTATGGTACGAAATAAGAAGAAAAAGTACAGAAATTGTAAGCTTGTCTTGATACTGTTAGTTAATAATACCCAACAATCTCTTTGGCCCGGGTGCCGTCTATTTGGTAGAAACTTGATACTCCGAAACCTATTTGGGATAACTCACTTCGCAGAAACTTCTTTAATCGATCATTTATTAGGCATTAAAAATATTTGACATAAATATTTTTAGGCATAATGTGCTTATGACCGAATTTAGAATGGCATACATTTAAGATAGTAGAATTTTATTTGGCATAATTACCTTTGGCATAGTTAAAATTTTGTATAACTTCATTTAGCATAACGTTCATTTAGAGTACAGATTATTTGGCATAATTTGACTAGGCATACTATAAAGAGCATAGAATACTATAAAGAGCATAGAATTTCAATTAGAATAATATAGATTGGGTTACTTTCTTCTTTAAAAATGGGTGGGTTAGGTTAGGTTAGAACTGTGACCTCTTATGATATAGGCCAGAATAGATAGTGGTTTACACCCCGACACAGAGTACCCCGACTCGGATAGGTTAGGTTAGGTTAGAACTGTGACCCCAACAGCGCGAGCCGAGCGAGCGAAGCGAGCGTGCCGCGGTAGCGGCCGGCGAAGCGCCAGAATAGATAGTTGTTAACACCCCGACACAGAGTACCCCGACTCGGATAGGTTAGGTTAGGTTAGAACTGTGACCTCTGCACGAGCCGAGCGAGCGAAGCGAGCGTGCCGCGGCAGCGGCCGGCGAGTGCCAGAAACGAGCATGCTCTCATAGGCAAGGATATAAAAACCAAATAATTATCATTAAATCAACTTTTATTTATTACATACAAAGACATTTCATAACATAGACATGTCATATGCTTACAAATCAACGTAGAAAAATGTGCCGAACTCACACACACACATTTTTAATTCATCTACACTTCCCTACATAACCAATGGATTGAAAAGAGAGGACATGAAAAATACAATATAAAAGAAGAAGACAGCTATTGTTTGTCACTTGGACTTTTATGATAACAATGTACCAATCACAGTGCGGTTGCTAGTCGGTGACATAGGCTAACAAAATTATTGAAAAAGAAGGTACAGGTACTCTCTGAATTGAGGTTATTGCCTAATTTTGTTTAGACAAAGATGTTTGTTTAACTTTGTTAATGTATTATGAAAAAGCTAGGTATAATTTTTAAATTTCATTATTTTGTTGCTGTCAGTAGTACAATTTTAACAAGTACCTAAGTAGGTACTTGCCAGTAAAGTGAAGTTTGAGAGAATCGGCCAACATCTATTTTTCATCCCCCTAAGTGATAAGGGTGCAGCGGGAACGGGATTTGAATACCACGCGGGCCGAAAATATGGCGGTACGAAGTTCGCCGGGGCAGCTAGTTAAGTATAAAAAAGCTAGGTATGTTTATTCTATTTCATTATTTTGTTGCTGCCAATAGTACCTACAAATTTTAACTAGTAGGTACTTACCTAAGTAGATACTTGCCAGTGAAGTGAAGTTCGCACTTATTAACTTACTTGAACCACATAGTATTAGTAGGCAATTATAAAAAACAACAAATTAAAATTGGGAGGTAGTATGTAGTGAGTTTAATGCCTACGATATTCTCATCTGTACTTTAATCTATGTTCGGATCACACACGTCCTTGTCGCTCACGCACCAAATTATATCATACTGTCTCTTTTTTTTTTGTGCTGACAATTTTAACTTGAATATTATGAAAGTCAGAAATTTGGTCTTTATCAGTCGAAATATGTATTATTTGCATGTGATATGAAATCCCTTTTGATGTATTAACTTTAGAGTAATAGTTCGTGCAGTGTCTATAAACATACGATGGCATTTTCGTTATTTTTATAAGTCACTGATGCTTCCGCTCAACGTCCGGCCGGCGCCGCTCGGCACGCGGTACTAGAGGCAAACGTTCCAATTGACTCGTTTTCGAATCTTCACGATTTTTGCGCAATTACGAATCTACTTCTTTTTATATATAATATCTTTGATTACATATTACTAAAAAAAACAATTAAATTAATCAGAAAACAAAATTATATATATTATTAGGAGTTCGTCGAGTTGTGATATAAAAAAAAAGTAGGTAGGCACACAAAGATGCCCTTTTACAAGTATTTAATTCTATTACTTTTATATATCAAGGGGCACAATCAATACATTAGCACTTTTATAACATTAATTAACAATTAACAATTTAGTAATAAATTAATAAAGTCTCACGACATGAATTGTATCGAACGAACGTCACTGGAGATCCGCACGGCGCGATGACTGGCTGGCAAAGAGGGCGAGTGGGTAGTTCGCGCTCGTTTTATACCCTTCTGGAAGTTTAGGAGCTAACACGGCCTCTCCTGATCCTGCGTCGTCCACGACGGCATCCTATATGACCGGTAGAGCGCGAGGGCCTGGTATGACCTGAGAATCAAGGTCGTTTTCGGCTGAATGCAGTTGCTGCTCGGCTTCTAAAATTCCAAAGAAAGGCACCATGTTACTAAGTGTCCACAGCTATTATGGTGTACCTAATTCTTGCATTCATCGACTTTCCGACTTTCCACGACCCACAGACATAATGTCTAACTATTTCCTCATCACATTCGCCACCACAAGCAGCAGTTACAAGTAATCATTCATCATCTAATAACTGTGTAGGGCAAGCATCCCGCAGTCTGTTTGCCAATAGGAACGTCCCGCAGTCCGTCCTCTACACATACACCTGTAGCACCCCGCAGTTTGCTATCAAGGAACGTCCCGCAGTCCGTCCTTACACACATCTAGGTCTAGTACCCCGCAGTTTACTAGGAAGGAACGTCCCGCAGTCCGTCCTCTACACATACACCTGTAGCACCCCGCAGTTTGCTATCAAGGAACGTCCCGCAGTCCGTCCTTACAGGTCCTTACACACATCTAGGTCTAGAGTCGTGGGACACCACGGAGTCGGCGTCCGTGAGGTCCAGGACCACGCGGCCGCTGCGCGTGGACAGGCAGGATGAAGGCGAACACGCCCGCGTCCACCTTCTGGCGCCGCAGCGGCTCGCCCAGCGTCTGCAACTAGCCGCAGTCTTTCTGCAGCGGCAACGCCACGGTCTGGCGCGCCACGTGCCGCGTGATGACCACGAAGGGAAGCAGCCAGCGCAGCGCTATCAGCGCTAGCGACACCGTCAGCAGCGCCATCACCTCATCGGGTGGCGCAGCCTGCGCACCTGTGCGGCCCATGATGGGCACGCTCATGCGCAGCGTGTTGAGCAGCAAGCATGCCGCCTGTAGCAGCGGCAGCGCCGTGACCATGTCGGCACGGCCCACGATGTGCACGCTCATGCGCAGCTTGTTGAGCAGCAAGCATGCCGCCTGCAGCAGCGGCAGCGCCGTGACCATGTCGGCACGGCCGTGATGTGCACGCTCATGCACAGCGTGTTGAGCAGCAAGCATGCCGCCTGCAGCAGCGGCAGCGCCGTGACCACGTCGGCACGGCCGTGATGGGCACGCTCATGCGCAGCGCGTTGAGCAGCAAGCATGCCGCCTGCAGCAGCGGCAGCGCCGTGACCATGTCGGCACGGCCCGTGATGGGCACGCTCATGCGCAGCGCGTTGAGCAGCAAGCATGCCGCCTGCAGCAGCGGCAGCGCCGTGACCGCGTCGGCACGGCCCGTGATGGGCACGCTCATGCGCAGCGCGTTGAGCAGCAAGCATGCCGCCTGCAGCAGCGGCAGCGCCGTGACCGCGTCGGCACGGCCCGTGATGGGCACACTCATGCGCAGCGTGTTGAGCAGCAAGCATGCCGCCTGCAGCAGCGGCAGCGCCGTGACCATGTCGGCACGGCCCGTGATGGGCACGCTCATGCGCAGCGCGTTGAGCAGCAAGCATGCCGCCTGCAGCAGCGGCAGCGCCGTGACCGCGTCGGCACGGCCCGTGATGGGCACGCTCATGCGCAGCGCGTTGAGCAGCAAGCATGCCGCCTGCAGCAGCGGCAGCGCCGTGACCGCGTCGGCACGGCCCGTGATGGGCACGCTCATGCGCAGCGTGTTGAGCAGCAAGCATGCCGCCTGCAGCAGCGGCAGCGTCGCTCTCAGCACGTACAGCGCTGCGCGCATGCCGCCCCATAGGCGCAGCGCACCCGCCAGTGCGTCCACCGCGCTTGGCAGCAGCACCCACAGCAGCGGCAGGAAGCCCGAGCGCAACCCGCGCGCCGCGCACGCCACCAGCTACTTGAGCTCTGTTATAACGTTAAAGATGTTCAAGGTTAGATTTCTACTTAGGTAGTCTGCGTGCGACATCATACTTCCTTTGCAATACTCAATATCAATTAAAGTCTTGAAGATAGAACCACCAACGCAACACCCTCGGGAGTAGATCGTTTTTGCGCTCGGTAGACTCTAGCGTTTCAGTCTATCACAACCACAACCTTAAACTGAGCACCTATTAAATAGTGCCTAAAATTTTGTAAAGCTTTGATCACGGCTAAGGTCTCTACTCTCTAGTTCGCTGGAGTGGTACCTACTCTCTGGACCTTGAGTAACTTTAGTAAAATAAGCCACGAAGTTGTTGCCTTTATGAGTTTGCAACAACACAGCACCATAGACTACGCTGCTGGCGCCGTTGTGTACCTTGGTTGGTAATTCTGGATCAAAGATCGTCAGAATGGGGCTGGTTAAGAACAAGGTGATCTCCTGGCGGACCTTCTTTTGTTCGGAGCCCCATTTTTGTGAGTAGGGACATGCAAGATGTTTTTGTAACCCCTACTTTCTAAAGTACCTGGCTCGGCCTAAACATTGTCGTACCTGTTTAACACTTTGAGAAGAGGGTGCGTTCAAAACGCAGTTATCTTACGAGGGCTCGGCTTAACCTGACCCTGATTGATTGCTACAACAATACCTTTGTTATTGGTACGGGGGTACTTCTGACAAGAAATAACATTATTGGAAACTTGTGAAGCAGACTTTAGTTTGGCAAAACAGGTATCTATTTTGTGGCCAGGTTAACAAAAACTGCATGGTTCAGAATGCGAGAAAGCCATTCTTTATCGGTCCAGTTGTTTATTGCTTTGGCACTATCTAACTCCTCACACCAGGCATCTATATCGTGAATGCTCGGATCAAAGTTAGAAATATAGTAAGAATGGTTCGATCTCACCGTACTGTTAATGGCACGTATCGCATCAATGATGCAGTCAGTGTTACTTGCGGGTTCCTGGTTGGGGACAGGGCTCGCTGATCGCACCGGAGTGTAACTCATTGCTCAGCAACAGAGTCGCTGCTGGACGCCTCCCGCGGTCGTTGCGACGTTCTAGGCGCTCGCTCTCAGCTGGCGCCGTCGTGGCGATGGCGACTGATGGCGTCGTTCAAGCGCAGTCAACTTCGCCATGATCTGTTGCATTTGGTCAGTTATACATTGATAGACAGTCCACTACGGTTGCGAGTGTAACGTGAATGTCGGCTGCAACCAGAACTACTAGAGCTGGATTCACCATCATTGGTATACCTACGACGACTATTAGAGTACTTACGCCTCGATCGGCTTCTACCATAGTCTAGACATATCTAGGCATTCTATTATTCTTTGCACACAATAGAAACTACTTTACGTTAGGTAGGTAAATAGCTCCAAGTATAGTCGTATTAGAATTTGTTCACACTTTTGTTCAAACTAATGAACACTTTTCCACTCGCAATTTAAAGTAAAAAGATTGGAATGTACCTACTCACCAGATTTTTACCAAATGACTCACCACTCTATTACTTACAAATTACAATGTAATTTCTCGATAAGAAAATGTAATAGATAATTATACTACCCACCCACACGATAATAATTTTATTTAAACAAAAGAGAAGGAAATCTAGTGCCAATCTGAATAACTAATCTGCAGATAGGTAATTTAGGTAGCAAAGCGGTCAGGACGCAGGAGTAGGATACAATGGAATCGCATCCCACTTCTGATATTAGGAGTTCGTCGAGTTGTGATATAAAAAAAAAGTAGGTAGGCACACAAAGATGCCCTTTTACAAGTATTTAATTCTATTACTTTTATATATCAAGGGGCACAATCAAAGATATTATATATAAAAAGAAGTAGATTCGTTATTGCGCGAAAATCGTGAAGATTCGAAAACGAGTCAATTGGAACGTTTGCCTCTAGTACCGCGTGCCGAGCGGCGCCGGCCGGACGTTGAGCGGAAGCATCAGTGACTTATAAAAATAACGAAAATGCCATCGTATGTTTATAGACAGTGCACGAACTATTACTCTAAAGTTAATACATATCGAAAGGGAGTTCATATCACATGGAAATAATACATATTTCGACTGATAAAGACCAAATTTCTGACTTTCATAATATTCAAGTTAAAATTGTTAAAAAGAGACAGTATGATATAATTTGGTGCGTGAGCGACAAGGACGTGTGTGATCCGAACATAGATTAAAGTACAGATGAGAATATCGTAGGCATTAAACTCACTACATACTACCTCCCAATTTTAATTTGTTGTTTTTTATAATTGCCTACTAATACTATGTGGTTCAAGTAAGTTAATAAGTGCGAACTTCACTTCACTGGCAAGTATCTACTTAGGTAAGTACCTACTTGTTAAAATTTGTAGGTACTATTGGCAGCAACAAAATAATGAAATAGAATAAACATACCTAGCTTTTTTATACTTAACTAGCTGCCCCGGCGAACTTCGTACCGCCATATTTTCGGCCCGCGTGGTATTCAAATCCCGTTCCCGCTGCACCCTTATCACTTAGGGGGATGAAAAATAGATGTTGGCCGATTCTCATAGATACCGGATAAGCACAAAAAATTTCATCAAAATCGGTCGAGCCGTTTCGGAGGAGTTCGATTACGCACCCCGTGACAGAAGAATTTTATATATTAGAAGATACAATGACAAACAAACATCTTTGTCTAAACAAAATTACGCAATTATCTCAAACTTCACTTTACTGGCAAGTACCTACTTAGGTACTTGTTAAAATTGTACTACTGACAGCAACAAAATAATGAAATTTAAAAATTATACCTAGCTTTTTCATAATACATTAACAAAGTTAAACAAACATCTTTGTCTAAACAAAATTAGGCAATAACCTCAATTCAGAGAGCTCTGTACCTTCTTTTTCAATAATTTTGTTAGCCTATGTCACCGACTAGCAACCGCACTGTGATTGGTACATTGTTATCATTAAAGTACAAGTGACAAACAATAGCTGTCTTCTTCTTTTATATTGTATTTTTCATGTCCTCTCTTTTCAATCCATTGGTTATGTAGGGAAGTGTAGATGAATTAAAAATGTGTGTGTGTGAGTTCGGCACATTTTTCTACGTTGATTTGTAAGCATATGACATGTCTATGTTATGAAATGTCTTTGGGCACAATCAATACATTAGCACTTTTATAACATTAATTAACAATTTAGTAATAAATTAATAAAGTCTCACGACATGAATTGTATCGAACGAACGTCACTGGAGATCCGCACGGCGCGATGACTGGCTGGCAAAGAGGGCGAGTGGGTAGTTCGCGCTCGTTTTATACCCTTCTGGAAGTTTAGGAGCTAACAATATAATGATTACTACCTCCAACTAATAGCAATAGAAAAAATGATACTTTTAAATAGTTATGGATAAGAAATATATACCAAAAGATGAATCTGGTTTTGAACTTTCTGCGATGTGATGGTTATACATTGTGATTATTATGGATACAAAAATTATGCGTACAGATGATTCTGACTTACAAAATTATGGGTTTCAATGTATGCAAAATGAGTTTATGCCAAACGATATTCTGCGAAAAGAGGTTTATGCTATTAGTTGCTATGCAATATAAAATTATTACTTAAAAAGTTCTACTATATGAGGTGTACCCCTTTGGCCCACGATTTCTATGATATGTAATATGTACAATATTTTATGATACCAGCATAATTATGATGCTTTTTGTATACTCTCTGATACCAGCCTTTTTGTGTTATCTTTGTTCTTGCGGCTCCCGTTTGACCCGTATATAATATCATTGTCATACGCAAAAGGTTTCCCGAGCGGTATTACAAAAAATATGTAAAGAATTTTTAGGCTTATCCATTTTTCTGAAGCAAAAAAAGGTAAAATAAATTCTGATAAACATTGATTGATTTTTACAAAAATCTAAATAAATAAGTTGATAGATCTGTATGCCAACGCTCATTTTAATAAAACCATTGTTCGACACTTAGTTTTGAGAGGAGAGGACAAGAAGTATAAATATCGCTCTTCATTCATTGGGTCATTCATCAACTAGCTTATCCATAACTCGCTAGCGCGTGCAAGTTAGCATTTTACGATTTTATTAAAAGACTTCTTTATTAAATACTTTATTGCACGCCAGTTACAATACTCATGATAAAATAAAAATTAGGTTATATTCTGCCAAGTTCAGTGTTGCCAAGTGAGTTCACGATACGCTACAGATCTGAGCGCAGCTGGCGTACACGACATACCTGAATTCCAGAATAAGACATCCCTGCCTAAATTTAATGTAAAAATCATTTCAATTATGAAAAAAAAAAACAGCTATTTCTGCATGAAAGTTTGGCACAGGTTCAATTATCTTATTTTACTAATGTATAATTATAAATGCGTAGTGTGTTTGTATGTGAATGTTACCAATATTTCTCGTTATAAGGGCCACTTATTTGTTCTTTCGTAATAAATCATTCCCCTTAGATGCCGTCTAAAGTAAACATACTAATTAGGCGTAGTAATTTTGGTAGTTGGAGCTCAACCCCTGCGTGTTTCTAAAAAGCTGTCCTTGAACGACCCCCTGATTCACCTTGACCTTTCAGAAAGGTATGGTTCCATGGAACTTATGGTTGGGTATTGTTTAGCATACAGCTCATTCTTACAAGGAGTAGAAACTCTGAGTCAAATGTCTGGATGCCCATGCCCAAGGTCATGCGAAGTGGAGGAAGAAAAGCCGGAAGGCAGAGTCCGGACTTGAGAAAAAAAAAGATATAATTTACAGCTCTGCTTGTTCTTTTGAGGATGTACGAATATATAAACTTAGTCCACCACGTGTTTTTGTATTGGTACTTGTACACAATTACACTTCGGTACAAGTACCGTCTCAATTAAAACAATTACTTTGTTACCTATTACCACTATTACGCGAGGTGATGACGCACTCATTCCCATTCGTACCTAAGCTACCCATACATAGAATAGAATGATGAATGTATGGGGTCCATTACACGCTCATGCAAGCGTCATGCATCATGCCGTCAATCATGAATATTATTGGTCAATCGGTTATTAGACGTTATGTTATTGGTCAATCACGGCGTGATTGATGGTTAAACCATGGCAAAACCTAGCGTGTAAGGGGTCCATATGGGATTGGACATATATGACAGTCGTCAACGTACCTATGTCATAAACGTCAAAATACATGTCATAAACGTCAAAACCAATACAAATATGTCGGCCAACGAATTGCCACTTGTCTAGAGGGGCAGGATGAGGGCCAGGTCGAGAGATATGGCCCTGGGTTGGCCGGGGTGCGAGGGATATGGCTACGACAATCTCACCTCCGGCAACCGACGGCCCAAAGACGGCGTGCGTTTTAGTCGGTTCGAGTCCGACATAACCTCCTCCTCCGGCTACGGCGGGAGAGGTATCCGTGGGGATTTTTCGCACGATAAAAAAAAGGTAGTCTAGTCTGAAATATCTCTTTATAAAACCAAACCACGAACGTATAACAGCACTAAAATAATATAGCGCACTTTTGGAAGCGTAACAAAATATAAGTATAAACCGCAAGATAAAGCCAATTTCAGGAAGGTTCATTATAAGATTTTTCAGCAAAATATTGTTTACTGCTTGCTATGCATAACCGAATTTTATGATAATAGCATGCTATTATACACGGACTAGTGAACTCGTTTTGCTGGCGCGGTTATATCCACAGAATACCTGTTTGCCTTAATTTTAAATAATATGACGTCATCAGCTTTCAGTTAGTTCAGCTTTAATTTAGCTGTTGATTTAGTTTTTTTATACCACTAAGGTGGCAGAAAAACACATGGCCCACCTGATGGAAAGTGGTTACCATGAGCTATGGACGTGTATGACACCAGGGCATTCAACTTGTGCAGCTGGCCCTGTTAGAACCGAGAGTTTCGGTGCCGTCAATGCAGAAGGCGAAGCAGGACAAGCCTTTATTCTTTCCATTGATTGCCCAGTAAGCTCTGGCTATTCCTTCTCACCGCCGAATTTAGCAATTTAGATGTCACATATCAGTTCCGTTAGTTCGAATTACTGTTTCACCATAAAACGTAATCTAACTCAGCTTCAATAAATTGATTGCTTTTTCTGTCATTGGAGAAATTCACACTGTAATTTATTTTGTCTCGCCGTTTTTAAATTTTAATCACTCGCTCTTAGAATATTTATCAAAGTCAAACTCAATTAAGAAAAAAGAACATTAATTAAGTTCTATCAAGTATCTACGTCACATTTTTTAAACGAAATAATGACATTACAGTGCACGGTTCAGTTCAGTCGTTCTTTCTTTTTAAGGCTTGAAGGTCACACGTGTGTTTCACGTCAATTGCTTTGCACACGTGGTCGTTAACCCTGAATATATTTCAGAGTAAATGCTTCGGCTTTTCACAGTGAAATATTTTATATAGTAATATAGCTAGATTCCTCAAATATTTAGGCAAAAGGCAACCCGTTTGACATTTTAATATGAGTTATTATTTACCAGACATAGATTCTCGATAACGGACGGTAAAACCGGTCTGCGATGCACTGACAAGAATAGTCGTTTCTCTTGTCAGTGAGGGTCAAGGTCAGGTTATATTCACCACTCAGAAGCTGTCTTATCAGTTATCAGGTTAGGTTCTGTCGTTACACAGGTGGACTGTCTGAGTTAGGTACGTTTGACTTGTAGGAAACTATAGAGAATGGTCGTGAATTTAATACCATACCGGGTATATCTTACTTGACCCCATGTCGCGAGAAAGATCAGGCTTTGGCGCGTGCGAAGTGGTGGATTTGCGCTCCCTGCTCCTTTGTCACCGTAGCAGCACCCTGTGCTGTCCTTTATCCAAAAGACAACCAAAAATCGCCTTCTGCGCATATATGCCGATACAGGCGCGGTCGCAGCTTGAAGTTTTGGGGGGAGGGGTCACTTCGGAAATTTCTTAAGAAATTTAACCTGAATATGACGTGCGAAAGCCTAATATGACGTGCATGGTTTTGGAGGGGGTCATGTCCCCTGTGACCTCCCCCCCCCCCCCCCTCGGACCGTGCCTGTGCCGATAACTATATCATCTTTGATCGCCCATTATTGCAAATTCTTATTCGCGTTGTTATATTGTTACGTTTGTTACATGATTTTCAAATTGACATTTAACCTTATACGAGTAGACGTAAATAAACGTTTTCTTTGAACCAGACGTCTACGAAATTGAAAATAAAACGGTTTTCGACGCACGAACGCTCGAAATATAATAGAATTTACAAAATGTAGATAAGTAGAGGATGGCAGTACATTGGCCTTGTCTGGGATAGAAGAACATCTAGATCATTATACTGTGTCATTATATCGTTATAGTGATTAGTAGTTAGGAAGGACATTCCAATCTGTTTTGTGGAATTTAAGTTTTGCTTAATTTAAATTTAGTTTAGAGATGATTTTAAAATGTCTAGTGTGATGTCTAGTTAAACGTTTCGATCAATGACTTGGCTAGTTGTTTAGTCTTTTGGTTGAATGTCGGGGTTTAATAAATTAATAGTAATCCAATTGATTGGCTAATATAACCAGATGACTGCGACATATTATATGTAGCTACATGCATATAAAAGGTTTACAGTACAAAATAATTGCTAATTCGATACAGTATTATATTCAAATTTGTCATATTTGGTGTTCCACTTATTGAAAGAGTTTTTTCTTTCGTTTCGTTTCTTCTTCATTCCAATTACATGAAGTTGTTTGTTCTAATGTTAGTACAAAATATTGTTCTCAATGAAACACTGTACTTACATTAAAACAATCAACTTCATCGTGGTGAATTTCCAAGCGTTAAGTAACGGTGCTTAAGTAAAGTATTTGAAGTTATTGACAGAGCTGGACGGACGCTAATTTATTTTGTATTTCAGGTCATTACAGTACATTTATTTAATACAAAGATATTTGACTTATTACGCTTCGTCTGCTGGACCGTCGAAGTTCAGAGATATCTTTGAGTCCGATTGTAGTCAAATTTATTTGAGCGTAAAAAGCGATTTGTCTCCTAGAGACAGCCTGAATACTGGTGTTAGTAGTGTTAAATTTGCCGGTAATTGCCGCATGGTTCCCGGCAGAGTAGAATTTGGGCCACCCCATCTCTTCCCATGCGGTGTCGTACAAGGCGACTAAGGAATAGGTCTGTTTAACTTCAGACAGGTTTATACAGCCCAGACTCAGTCTCAGAAGCATGACCCGAGTCAACAATAGTGTCTGGAAAACGGCAATAGGCTCACCCCTATTACGCGGGACCGATTGCAATGATTGCTGAAGTGTGGGTGTTAATTCACCTCTGCCTAACCCTTCGGGGATAAAGGCATGATTATATGTAAATTACCTGTTTAGTGATTGATTACTTTGCTCTGTTGCTTAAAACTTGATATTGACATTTCTTTTATTAACGTGGTCGGTCGGTAGCAAACAGCCGCGTAGTAACCAGCAGTAACCTTGAACTATGACCGCTTGTAATGCCAATGTTGATGCGTAACCTACGTCACTACAGTATTGCCACCTGCATAGGACTGGCAGAAGAAAAAGAAAAAAACTAATATCATTCATTATTTCCGTTAGTTACAAAGAATTTCGTTAAATGGATCCTCACGGCACTCCAAGGTAGGAGAATTTCGAATTCAAGAAAACCTTATTGCTCAGAAACTGGATTGCAGGTTCAAGTTCCGCCCTGGAATCCCTGGATATTGACATTTACGGTCAAAATCTATGGAAGGAACAAAATGAAATTTCAGAGAGAAAACATACGCAAGTGAACATGTTGCACGTATTATTGAACAAAATATTATATTGGGTAGGTAATGGGATGTTGGGTCCTTGACGAAGGATATAAACCGTGATTAGTTAGAGAGTAAGATACCCTATTTTGCCAAGAAAATGGGGTATCTAAACAACTTGTAACTAAAAATAGACTAAAGACGTAAAGAAAGTAAAACCTCATTTGATGGACAGCAAGTGTAAAAGGTAGGTATGATTCCGAAGCCGACCGCATACGACAACTCATGTAGCACATACAGCATACCCATTACTTGTTAAACTCCGATACGGATAAAGGGGACCATTGAGAAGCCGCAATGAATTACGCGCATCTGCTGCGTGCGGCGGCAGTTGTCGTATGCGTTCCGGAATTATACCTTAACAGTGCGGTTGGTTCACACAAGCCCACAGAAGTGGATCAAAAGAAGCAGATTTCCCCAACAAAGTTTTTAGACTCACAAATAGGGAGCGAGCCTATTGCCGTCAATCGGATATTTTATTTAGTCGCCTCATACCACAAACGAGAAGAATGGAATTGGTCTTTGTGTTTCACTTTGCCGAAAACCACGTGGCAACTCTTTGTAAGCCTTCGGTAATATTTATTACTTGCTATTTTTATTTCGTAAGACTTCGTAATTTTCCTTTTTAATTTACATAATTTAAAACCTTGACAACTGAAACAATAACCTTCAAGATTCTCATTGTGATGATGTAAGTTTGGATTCTTTGTTGAGCTTAATAAAATGGAAATGCGCACTATTTGTAATATTGTTGTCTAGGAGCATCGTTCAAACTTATAGCCTGTACTGACATTGAATTTGGAGGATATTTTTTAGCCAATTACACCAGCAGGGATTTGACGTTTATGACATACGATGACGACTGTCATATACTTCAAATCCCATACATTCGTCATTCTATCATACAATACGCCGGCCGGGTCTAGAGGGGTAGAACGACTGAATGGACCTGGATGAAATTCTGAACTAGTAACAGAAAAATTAGAAACTATTGAAGGATTTTGGGACACGATTCTTCATACATTCTTTGCGGATATACCTATGCCTGAAAATACAACATGTACGTCAACGTGAACTGATAACTCAAATAATAACAATACCATAACATCTAATCTTTACCACGCACCACATTATGGTATACCTATGCCAGCTGGTTAGCCACGTGTCTGGTGAATCACTGCCATATTGTCTCATCTTGCAGCTTACTGCGTCACATCGCAATTGTTACAATATTGAAATGATTAATAAAATCCATATTAAACCTCGTAAATCACAGTTGATTTACTTTTACTATCATGCAGCTGTTTGAGAACTTTGAAGGTATGATTCTGAAGGTGACTGCATATGAGAACTGCAGACGCACACAGCAGATACGCGTAATTCATTGCTGCTTCTCAATGGTCCCCTTTATCCGTATCGGAGTTTTACAAGTATCTGGTGCATGCTTCTGCAGTTGTCGTATGCGGTCGGCTTCGGAATCATACCTTTATTAATAAGTTTGTGGCGATTGCTGTGATATAAAAAGCTTGTTGCGTTCTGAACCTCGAAATGCTTATAAATTGATTTATATTATTTTTAAATTTCAAATTCCATTTTTTCATGTCTACGTTATTATCATAATCTAGATTTAATGCAGTCTGATTGATTGACGTCACTTCCTTGATTATGGAATCCTTCAATCATATTTATGCAATCTTAACGCTCGTGATTATTGATATGCATTTGTAATTTGCAATTTTAGCACTGATAGTGGTAATATATCGGTTACTAGCACAAATTCCATACGTCAACAAAAGCTATCAAAATGTAATCTGAATCGGTGGATATCAGACGAAATAAAAAATAAAACACTATAATGGCCATTCAAGGGTACTATCTAATGGTACCACGGCAAACAAACCCATTATCGGAAGTATGATAGTAATGCAGATATAGATAAAATAAATATTAATGCTTTTATTACATAAATTGTAGTTAACTTATCTAAACAACTTCGTGACTCGTGGTCGGGTCATCTAAACATGATGCGATGGATACAAAGTTTAATTATTTTCTGGAAATCAAACGTTTCTTAGATGCCATGTAATTGCTATCTTTTGCAAATATTGTATTTTGTAACTGAACTGACTGAACATGGATTGTATAATTTAAAACTTGATCTAAATAGTCACCAAATGGGCCTAATTTAATAGGCTCTAATTTCTCTTCCTCATAAGTTCAGACAATTTATCTTGCTGACTAGTTTTGTCTTATTTGACTAATTTGTATGATGCATATGAAGTTCCTCTGAGTTGAGATGTGTATTGTGCTCACTAATTATTATTGTTAAATTGCAAAGTTTCCACGGGGTAATCTTTTTGCTGCTAGTCGCTAAGTCTTGGAGTTATTTACTTTATTGAACAAGACACTGTTGTCTTACTCAATTTTTTTAAATTATATAGTGTACCAATTAGGTAGCCCAACAATCTTCTGGGTTTTCATAATCATTATCTACCATTTTATGGATCATAGCTTTGGATAAAAGTCTTATTATTATGTTATCTTTGCCATGTTCTACCAAATGTGGTGCACATGGTCAATTAAGTATCAATCTAAGAAAAACTGTATAACATGTAATTAGTCTTCTGCAAATAGTATCGGATCTTATATCAATAAATTATTTAACGCCAGTTCAAATGTCTTGTCCATTAAATTCCACTTTGTTATCTCAGTTGACGACATTTATCTCAAATGTGTGTGCCGGCAGTGAACCTTTGGATTTATCATTGTCAGTTTCGATCCGACAGTTAATAGGGTACGCGGTGTCGCCATTTTTGATTCAATTTGAACGGGATAATTCGTAATCATGTGCAGTATAAACGGTTCAAGATCTTTCCATCTTGGCTTGTGCTTCTTGAGTTTTAGATCTATTTTTTCAAAGTCTGCCAGATGATACAACTGTTTTATAATACAGAATTCAAGAATTATTGTTTCTGTCAAATAATGCTACATATTAGTTAGGGTGTTGGGTAACTGTAATTAGATTCAATATCGTGAAAAATTGAACCTTTATTAAACTGTTCGGTGATTATCTTAATGTGCGTAATGTATTGCAGTATTGACCGTCGACGCGTTGTACAATACATAATCTTTTATCTGTCCATTAAATAATGAGTGGTGACGACGCGCGCGCTTTAACGATCACTTCTTAAGTGCGCACGCGCTAGTTCGGTTATGGACGCCCGACAGAACATCACATTTAACACTACATTCATTTAGGACTCAAATCTAGACTAAAAAAAACTTTGCTCAGTGTCGTATTAGTGAACTGAACTCTAAAATTTGTTTAAAAATTTTGTTTCAAAAATATATTATTTGTGAACTAGTGACTAAAATGAAATGTGCATAAATATATCCGGTAATAATGAATTGTCAGTGAAATGTGTTTGTGTACGTTGAAAATATCGGGCTTGCCAAAGCGCGTAATACACGGAGAGAGTGCCAATATGACAGTTCCCAAGGTGCGTCTTGTTTTTATTTACATTGTACTTATTTCTATCGAGCATATTTTGTCATTGAAGATGTTCTGAATTAAACACTTAAAATTTTGTTATTGCGGTTATTTTCTTCAAAGGTCGAGATACTCGAGTTGCAGATTATTTTTGTTGAATATTTTATGCAGTAAATCGTCAACAACAGACGTTGTGAACAATTTTAAATAGGTTACAGCAACTGAGATTTATTTTCAGACTAATGGTTTAGAATTAAACGGTGCAATTATTAATTCTACTTACGAAGATCAATGTTAGGGTCGTTGACATTTAACAACAACTATTTAGCACTACTGTTTAGTTATCATATGGTATTATATTCTTGTAACATATAGATACTACTGATGATGCTCTGATGTCAATTTTAGAATAGTGTCTCATATCTTGGGCATTCTGAGATGGACGTTTTTATTAAAAGTGTTGTTTGACACTGTAGTTTATCTTATGTTTACAAGTTTAAACTTTCTTCTTTCTCGAATATTCTTAGATTAAACAAATTCTCGCATTTTTATACCTACCTCTCGTATTTTCATTGCGATCCTTTCATACTTTTGAGCTTGGAGGGGTAAAGGACTTCGTTTATTACTTTTATTTCTATTCTATCTTATATTCTAAATAAAATATCTTAATATTTCAATGTTTCATTCACATGTTTTTATTAATTGCAATGGCGGATTGTTTGTTCATGACCTCTTTAATTTATATTGTTTGATACATGCACTCCATTGACTTGAACTTGTCTTGCTCAATGAATTACTGTGTTCTGTCAACAATACTGTTTAATGATACAACCGAATTTATTATTACTTTGTGGCTATTCAACTTAAATACCTACTATTTTGCTTTGATTGTCTATAATGAAAGAATGATATTGTCTGTTTCAACACCATTAGGTAAGTATTATTATTGGTGATACAACATATTTATAGACATCTTTATAGTTAGGTATTATAATAGGAATGTCGTTTGTTAGTCCATATATAATTTTTTGTTTTATGTTCATTAATTAATCAGAGAAATGTTAAGTACCTACGCAGTACCTACTGACCCTACTGTGACGTCAGAGGGGTGATAATAGGTCATACCTACTTCTTACTTATCGCAACAGATGTTTGTTATGTAAGATGAAGTAACGTTATTTATAATTATCCAGATCAGTTAATAATCCAAAGCATTTCATTAATTTTTTTTTTTTTTTTTTTTTTTCAAAATAAATGTGATAAATGATAGAGAGTTCCAAAAATGGGGTGGGAATTGATACCTTTCAGGAGCCATACGGTAGTCGTTCTTTTAAAAACCAAAATTAACCAAATTATAAGAATTAGGAGAACGAACTCAGGGCTCTAAAATGCAAGCTTCTTATTGACGACCGATCCGTAGTCACACTAGTCATCACTATTGTGACTATGGATAATTCTTATTTAATTATCTCATTCAATCAATCAATTAGCCCCAGCGCAGTGCACTGCTGAACATAGACCTCAGTGTTGGGAGGCTTTGGCCTACTGTTTCCGCGCTAGCCAGACGGGTTGGCACAGGGTTTTATTTCGAATTTTCCTTCTCTCGCAGTAATATTTTCTGCATATGTTTCCGTCGAATTTCCCTTCTCTCACAGTAATATTTCTGCATATGTTTCCGTTAGTCGTCTCTTACGACATTCTGCGGATGAGATGGAGAACTTGTAATCTTTCTTCATCACCAGACGGATAGGTACCAATTGACATTTTCTCTATCAGCCCAATAGTTCAGTCGCTGGAATATTTGTACTGAAACAACTATCTAATGAGTCAGTTTCAAACGCTGACAGGTCTTAGAGGTCAATATAATAGCGTTTCATCTCGAATGTACGACAGACGTTATCGGATCGTCGTTTCGCACATTGTGTTGAAACTTTAATCATAACACTGCTGCTGATAAAAAAGTTCCACTACAAGACTGCTCGGTGAGTAATCTTACCTAACCTTTAATTCCGTCGTATCTGTTCAACTGTTTTTAAACTTTCTCAACTCGACTAAAGATGACAAGAAGTCAAAATACTGGTCTCACACTCTGAAGGTTCCAGGCAAAACTGAATCCGGTGAACAACCAGGGGGTGAAAAGTGAAAACACATCTGCCCCTCTAGATAAGTGGCAATTCGTTGCCCGGCGTATGATGGAATAGAATGCCAAATGTATGGGATTTGACGTATATGACAGGCGTCAACGAATGTCAAAAACGTCAAATCCTATACATTTGTCATTCTATTCCATCATACGCCGAGCAACGAATTGTCACTTGTCTAGGGGGGCAGATGATGCCGTCAAGCTGAGTGCTAGCATTGTAACATGAATTGAACCTACACTTAAAACTTTCTTAAAAATCCATATCATGTATACTAGCTGTTGCTCGCGGCTCCGCCCGCGTGGAATTCTGATACCGTTTATCGCTGATAGCAGCGTGATGTGATGATTTAAAGCCTATGTTCGTACCTATCTGATAATATAGCTTTCTAATCTAATGGCGAAAGAATTTTTTAAATCGATCTATTTGTTTTTAGTTTATTCGTTACATACCAAGATATAAATCTTTCCTCTTTATAATATTAACTAGCTGTTGCCCGCGGCTCCGCCCGCGTGGAATTCGGATTCCGGTCCAACTTTAATGTATGGAAATCTGCCCGATTTATTGACATTTATGCTCACTGCTCCGCTCCCTTTAGTAGTAGCGTGATGTTATATAGCCTATGTTACTCCCAGATAGTGTAGCTTTCTATAGGTGAAAGAATTATTGAAATCGGTACAGTAGTTCCGGAGCCTATTCATTACAAACATACAAAAATAGGTACAAATCTTTCCTCTTTATAATATTAGTGTAGATATAGAAAATACAATCGAAAATCCGAAGACTGAAAGTCAGTATTGATTGAAATTATGTCAAGGGAGTCCAGCCCTGGTTGACATTTATTGCGGTTGAGTAGAGGTAAGTTATACCAACAAAAACTGTCCATTCTAATTTTCTGAAGAAAAAAAATGTTATTTCATTCGCTCATATTTTATCTTCAGATTAACTTTTTTACCCTCGAAGGATTACTACATTATTTACGAGAAAGGTCGATTAAGAATTTTCAATGTGAAAATGGACAAAGAAGGAAAATAGGTTTTTGTTTATTAATGAAATAATGGCGTGTGGGCTTTAGTATAGAAAGTATTACGTTTTGGTTTTTTGCTTTCACTGTAAGCACCTACTTAGAATCTTACGGGCTTAATTTTTTATACAGAAAATGACGTAGGTAGAGTATAAAGCTTTTCCCGGCAGGAATGGCACCCACCTATCTTTGAATGCCTGTCTATAATAGCAGTATTTGCTTCATAATTTAATTTATTTACATCGTTTAAATCATCATCATCATCATCATCATCTGCATATAGACGTATTCTCCTGATTGCATCCGTGGCCAAGATGACCTCGATGCTCAGGGTCCGCCTTCCGACTCTTCCTCCTCCACTTCGCACGATCTTGGGTGTCCATGGTAGTGAGACCATTCGCACGCATGTCACCCACCACGACGTCAAGCCAGGACTTCTTGGGCCTAAGGCGGAGGCGCCATTGCCAGGCATTTGTTACCCACGTAGCCTGGCGGTTGCCGCAAGACGCGCCCGCACCAGCGAAGGCGGCTCTCTTGTATTTTATCCTCGATTTCACGGACATGGAGGCTGCCGTACATATTTACATCGTTTAGGTATTGTGGATGTTTCGTAAGAAGAAAATGAAAAAGTAAAGTGTCACATCTTTACCTGTTTTCTTTCGCTTCCATTGCTCCGACCAAGAAAATCAAGAAAGTCATATGCTTATACCCATCAATCATTCAATAGCTTACTGTTAACAAAGATAAAAGAGATTGTAATACATAAGACAACTAGATTCAATATCTGTACAATAAAATTACAAAAAATCCATGTGATTAGGGTAAAGTCGGGATAGATGCCCCACTTTTTGAAAAAGGCTCGTAATTCTAGAACTATTAATTGTATATGACTAATTTCTATGAATTTTACTAGTTCAATCATTCCTCTTGAATTATTAATTGTTTTCTTTTACCTATCAATTACAGATTTTGAAAAATTTAGCTTTTTGTAGACCCTTAATTTTTAGGATAGATGCCTCACTGTATGGATAGTTGCCCCACCGTGGAAATACTAAGAAGGATAGATGCCCTTTACATTGCTTAAACGAAAAATAACACCAAATTTTAGTACCATTTCATATTTTACCTTTATAGAGTTCTGTAAAAAGGGAATAAATAACGAGAATATTATTAAGAAGTACCTAATCAACTCAAATATTAATTTATTGTTTACTTTTAAATCATAAAAAATAAACATATAAAAATGAAGGCCTCCAAACTGTAAGTTACCCATTGATAAAGTATTTTCTCCATTATGTACTATGAATGCAAGTGTTAAATTATTTTTAATCTTTTTTCCAACTTATGCGGCGGGATAGTTGACCTTTCCCATAGAGCGCACTAAGGGCAACTATCCGCAAAAGTAATTGGGGCAACTAACCTTTTTGATACGGGTAGTTGCCTTTTTTAATTTATAAATAAATAAAAACTATTCGAGAACAAAACGTATTAAATAGTGTAATATAAACTCTAATGCATGCAAAGAAACAAAAATTTTCTTGATTCCTCAATCAGTTATAAAAATATTCAATAGAAAAGACTTAGCAATATAAATGTTTCGACCATCGAGGTATGGCCGCGGGACATTTTCGCTCACACAGAAAAAACGTATACATCTGCACTGATAATTTTTATGACACTACAGTCTACATGAGGTGCTCTTACATTTATAGTAAAGTATTAACGTCACTAACGACCCTAACATATAGAATTTAAAACTGGGGCAACTATCCAACTGGGGCATCTATCCCGACTTTACCCTAGATGATATCGCGAGGTATTTTTTGCACACACATTTTATCAATCTTTTCGGTCACTCCAGCCATTCATTCAACTTGGGCATCGAACTTGTGCCTATGACGAGGTTGCGATAACTCTATCAGTGCCGACCTTCGACTCAAGATGTGATTTTTTACTAATTTATGAAGACAGCTTATCAACAGTTTTCAGGCTGTGTTTCTATTAGAGATGTGCGAGGCAGCTCCGCAATGCGGGAATCCACTGCTACTACAGCTAGTATACTATCAAAGCTGTGCGCGGAATCTGCGCGGTACTTCCGTAACTACACGAGGTTACGTATAGAAGCTGTGAAATGGTGTGGGGATGCATAGTACGCTCTTCGCGCTCAGCCTCAGCCTCATCCTGTACTGTTTTACACACATTCCCAGCAAACTTTTCTCGTTTGCGCCTTGGCAACAACATATGGCTTACCTCGCTCACATCTCTAACTTATGAGGTACAATCACCTCGCGCCGCTATATCCTCTCCTTCAGATTGTGACTTCTACATGAAGTAGGCATCTAATGCAATTGCGGGATTTTTTCCGTGCGCATGTTACTTCCGCGCACATCTCTAATGGAAACACAGACTTAGTCTGATAAAAGAAGTAGGTACCTATAATACCTATCGTTTTTGATAACTGTGAATTAAGAATTAACCTATTTAAATACGATAAATCTTCACATACATTTAATAAATTAATTTCTGTAATTTTGTATCTAATTACGTATGTGCGAAACCTCTTGTCACGATCGTTTTAAAGCCATGAATCAGAATTTTACTCGCCACCAAGTGGCCAAGGTGTAGAATTTGCTACTATACAGGTTGCGTGTTCGATTCCACCCACAATATCGATAGAATCGATTACTTCGAACACATTCAACATTTAAAAGTTTAGTAATTATAGTAAGAAAACGCTTATAACTTAAGCTACCACTTAAAACAAAAACAGTTTAACACCTGGACCAATAATATGATAGGAAACCTAGTATGTGCCTAGTAATTAAAATCCTAACAGTTTGTTACGTATAAACTTGTAGAGCTAAGTTATGAAAGCCTCTAACAGTTACATAACATCGGCAGATCCCGGGCAACTGGCGGCGTGCCAAGTCGAGCCAAGTTCTTTTATGCCGCAGGATAACCTTAATTCCCACCCCGCTACAACACTAGTCGCCGTCCCGCGCTATCGGACTTTTGTTCAGTGGGGCCAAATGATTTTTAAATGTTAATGGCACTTGTAGATCAAACAATGTTCTGTATTTTTCGCTGTTTTCTGGTAACCTATTTTTGTTGTTGTTTCTGTGATATTTTTTGGAAATAAATGGATATTACCTAAAGATGTTATGTCTATTTCATATGATCTGTTTTTGAACTAAGGCAGATAGCAAATGTTGGAAATTTTGAAGAAAACTAAATATATTTCTCTCAAGGGCAGAGTCAACAATCCTCTATTTATCTAGGTTCATCCCGGTATTAGGTTCCCGTGGGTCGCAGGTATGTGATCACTCTTTCACGCTGGTGTAACTGTAGGCAACATCAGATCAGTAAAATGTAGTTTCAAAACGCAAACAACAGTGACTGTAGTTGACGATTCGTCAATTTATCTTCATGAACAAAAATAAATATTGTTTCAACGCGTATAAAGCTACATAGGTAGGTATATTTGAAATACTGATGCCAAAATATCGCATAATTGTTATGAACGTCTTATCTCTTCACTGACAGGCCGGAAATTAAATGTAATATTGATACTTGCCATTACGTTAGCGCGTAGTCACTTTCTTATTAACATCAAACAGTATTCCACGTAATATCGTTTCATTTTAGGCCCAAGGCCCATTAAGGGACCGTAGGCACTTTGTTAACAAACAATCTTTTGTAATCTGGCCTAAAACTCCACTTAATCTTCAATGGTAGATGACAAGACGATCCATCAAAAGTTGAGAGGAAACTTGCAATTTGCCAACAGGGAGGGACAATTTGTTTATATTTATCACGAATCTTTCTTCGTTAAAAAGGTCTGTGTCATCTAGTTATTTCGTCGTTTCAGTAAAAATTAACTTTGTTTATCATGGATGGATGCTGGAATACACATTAAGTCACCTCAGCTTTTTACCATCTAGCGTGGTGCGTCAATTGACGGAGCAAAAAAAAAAGACCTTTGATTACTAATTTACAATTTTTTTTACTCCCTAGGACCCCTGGAATATGGAATACCTTTGCAATTTGATTGGGCTATCTTCTTATTTAGTTTCTTAGTTATAAATTCTTACTTCGTGCCTACTAAATCTCGATCCAAATCTCGAAATCTCTCAGATGTACCTACAATATCTAAAACCACTCAAAATGTTCAAGTCGCAATCGCATAATCAAATAACAAGGAAAATTCTTCAAATACCAGTGCCACACAACGATGTGTTTATAAAAATGCATTATAGTGTAGCAGATGTACATATTCATATATCTATGACAATAATTGGATTGCCACACGCGCACAAACGCCGGCGCTGAGGCTCCCAATTGTTTTAAGGATCATTATCAATTGAGCTCCACCGCGACAGGACGGTGGTTGTCACTCAATTGTCGTACTCCTGCCTCAACTCACCGCCAGATGATTTATGTTCTAGTTCCGGGAATTACATCTTTGTGGAACATAATTGACCAGTCATATTCCACCAGTCCTACAGCTAGTTAAGTGATGGGAGTCCACTAAGTAGTCCTTCTATAGATACTGTTTTGACAGTCAAACAAACTATTTTTGGGGTGAACTGGAAGTTCGAATGCGGAATAAACCGATTGTAATTATGTGTCCGTGCGATCGTGATATCCCGGAGACAATTTCCGGCTCGGGCAAAGGGTTATTGCTATTTTCCGTTAGGAAATTCTCATTAGTAGCCCGGACTCTGGAAATACGTTCGGTAGACGGCAATTGGCTCATCACTTCTTATGGTGAGGGACTATAAAATTTAACTGGAGATATACCGTGGGTGTAACTGTCATGAGTATGTATCGGGACACGTATCTTGGATTTAAATCAAAAGACAAATGAAGCTCTGGCGCGCACGAATTGTTTTGTAATAATCTATGTTTGGTGAATGGCTCGTCCACCGCCCAGGACACCCAGGAATCGTGTACTGTGCGTATTGAAGACATTTTGAGCTTATTTTAGGTCCAAGATATTATATTCTGAGCATTCCGAAGTATTTCATTGATGTATTTTGGAATGTTTTGCACAATAAAGGAAATTTACATCTTCGAATCACTTGAGCTCGACAGAGCAACGGTGACGAAATTATACTTTCAGATGTAACATTTCACTTGCAAATGAAAAGTATTATGAAACATGAAAAGTATAATTGGACGATGGAATACTGTTAAGACTTACAATAAATTTACATTATATTGTTATGGCTTATGAAAATTGATAGCCTTCAGTCAGTGGCGTAACTACCATAGGGTATTCAGGGCTCTTAGAATCAGGTAATTATGGTGGCTAAGAACTATCGGGGTTGGTGACAATTTCGCTCTTTGGACAAACAACCCATTTGGATTTAGATTGGGAAATTGAAAATACCGTGAGGTTTTAGTCGCCACTAGACCTAAGCATAAATTCATTATCATCATCTGCTGGCCTTTACTGAGCATAAGCACACTACACAGTAACAATTTAAATCAATGCCCGGCGGTGAGTAGGGTAGACAGAGCTCATTGGAGAGGTTTTGTGCTGTCAGTAGGAAGACCAAACTAAGGCTTCTCCTACTTCTGCGCTGACAGCATAGAATCTCTCTGTTCTTACAAGGAAGATATCACGAGTGGTGTTGCACTCGTCCATAATAGTCCACGGTAACCACTTTCCATCAGGGGGGCCGTGTGCTTTCTGCGACCTATGTAGTATAAAAAAAATGTTACGTTTAATTTCGGTGGGCTTCTTCGAGGATCTTACTTTTGCATTATGCAAGTAAGCAATGTTAGTAACGTCAGACTCCTATAATTTACGGTGAGAGCTCAGAATTATAGTAATGGGTAGTTTGGATCGGTCCAGTGACGGAAGTATGGTTTTATTGGCTCATAATTCTTTACTTCCTAGAATAATGCTCTAGAATCATTCTGATCTCTTGTCGTAAAAGTTTAAAAGCCGACGCGACTTATCGAATTAGTCATGCCACGCTGTCTTGTAGCGGAACTTTTTTTAAATGAACAATTTATTTGAACGCAACAATCCGTTTGGTAAGCACGTACGTACTTAAAAAAAGGTACTTAAACAATTTGGATGATGTGTTTTTTCATATTCGTTAATTAAAAAACTCAGTTTAAAAAAACCCCATCGAATTGAGAACCTCCTCCTTTTTAAAGTCGGTTAAAAATAAAACGCGCCTAAAAACAAAATCGAGTGTATAATATCGATATATGTATGTATATCGAATATGTGTTTGTGTATAAAGTCACTCCAATTACCTAACCAAATGGGGATTTAGGAATGTAGGTAAAAAAAATATAAACAAGATGATAGATAAAGTTAAAGATCAGCGTACAGCAGGAAAGCAAATTAAACGACCTGTTGTTTAAAAAAATGTAATTTGATTTGTTAGTCTCTGTGGAAAAATACAGTTGCTCATAACGTTTTTGCGTCGTGTAATTTTCCGCACTCCTACGCTGTTTTCACTTTTCGGCATAACACGTCGAGCGTGTACCTCATGTTGAGATGAATTATCTGAAGCTAGTCGGAGTATTTCTTGGGTGTTTATGCAATTTATTGAACACATTGAACCTCATAATTTAGCTGACAATATGGTAAACCTTTTATTGAATGTTTTTGGAGTGTTTCTAATTTGTACCTTCAGTTAGTGATTACCTGTATCATAAGCTCGTCCGTCAGGTCAATGAGGATCTTGGTTCTGCGAGTTGTCAACCACTGTGATACAACCACAGCATTGCAAAATATGCCAATTACTTTATACTTAATTGTTATGCTTTAAAAGTCTAAAATTAAATGTTACCTTGTAGAATTAATGAAAAATACATTGAACTCTTTTTCATTTAATTTTGGACTTTAATTCTTTGTTAATAAAGTCTACAATTTAGTGGCATTTTTTGTGCATTGTTTGTTAATTAGCAGAATATGGGTCCTGTGGATTTACCATGAACTCTTATTACAGGTCAGTAAATTGAACGGCTGTCATACTACCAACTGTAAATGTAGCTTTGTAACTCTTTATATTTTTAAAAGATTACAAAGTTATTTATGCAGTTGGTAGTATAACAGCTGTTCAAATATTGACCTGTTTTAAGAGCTCATGGTAAGCCTACTGATACCGTTTTGTGGGTGAGGTTCGCACCTTCACGTTTATAGCCTATCGGTTACGGTACTCGCTTCCCATTCACCTGTCTGAAATGCAAGCGTCATTCTCCTGCCCTTATCCTAAGTTTATTTGGGATCGGTGCAACATGTATGCTTTTTCCATTCATCTCTAGTTGCAGTTATTCACTTCCTTCTTAACCATATCATCTTTCACACAGTCCATCCTGTCTGAAATGCAAGCGATCCCCAATTTCCGTTTCGTCCAATTCTCTCGATGATCTACGACGCAGTCACACACCCACGATATCAAAGTCAGCCGTTTGTTGCCAAACATTCGGGTTATTTCTATCCTGTGACGTACCTATAGGAGTTGTCTGGAAGATGGCCAGTCGTGTGATCTGTCCCGTGCCGTGTGTTTCTCGAACAATTATCTTTAGTTAGGTGGTACAATTTATTATAACACGATTCGGGTTCTGCTAAATTATATTGAAAAAAAAAAAAAAAAAAAAAAAAAATAATCTATCCCTTCTGTTTCTCTTATCCGTCTTCCCTTTCCCTCTTCCCTTTCCCGTCCCTTATCGACCCCTTATCATCATCATACCTTTAACCGATCTGAATATTTAGCATGTTAACTACTTAAAAAGGTCTTTATAAAAAAATACATTTTATACTAAACTCTGTGAACTAAATGAGTCCGAATTTGTGTCGTAATGGCGAAGGATCGGCAAACGTGGCGCATTGGGAGGGGCCTATGTCCAGCAGTGGACTGCAATAGGCTAAATGATTGATTAATTGTGACGTCATTATAAGATTAGCTTGATGACGTCAGATTAATGTAGTTACTACCACAGATTACCTAATTGTTACTAAACACAAAGTTGAAAACCGATACGAAAACAGAAGTTGGTTTAATTTGACTTCAGAGATTTGACCTAAACAAACAAACTAACACAACTTGCAAACATTACAAGTTAAATATAATTAAGCTTAGTGACGTCAGTTGATCCTTGTTCTTATACATACCTAGATTTATTTTAAGTTTTCATTTTGTTAGTTTATATTATTTCTTCGTAAAAATTATACCACGATAACCTAAAGCTAACTTATTATTTTTAACTAGCAGACTGCTGTTAAACGCGGCTTCGCCCGCGTGAATTGCGGTTAACACAACCAAACATATTTTAAACATTTCCCAAGGGTTTAGTTACCTCTGCGCTAAATTTCATCAAAATAGGTTTAGTGGTTTAGGTTAGGCGTGAAAGCGTAACAGACGGAGCTATTTTCGTTCGAGTTTTAAAATATGTAATATTATAGATTATTTTAATATAATGTTGTATATTAATACTAGTAGGTATAGCATGCGCTAGGGAATTATCTCTGTTTGAACTTCACAATCATAATTAACTAACGGATAGTTCAAAGTACACATAGACACAGAACTACTATCTATAAATCATATCATAGGTCCCGCGTACTGGGGCACTTATTTTTACTGCACCATGAAATTATGAAATCAACACACGTGTTTCACTCATCCAGTTCCGGGGCGAGAAACTCAAAATGTATTTCCCTCATACTATTTCAGGGCGGGAAACTCAACATTTGTTTTTTGTTTCCCTTATGCAATTTTAGGGGCGGGAAAGTTAATATTTGTTTTCCTCATACAAGTTAAGGGGCGAGAAACTCAATATTTTTTTCCCTCATACAATTTTAGGGGCGGGAAAGTTAATATTTGTTTTCCTCATACAAGTTAAGGGGCGAGAAACTCAATATTTTTTTCCCTTATACAATTTTAGGGGCGGGAAAGTTAATATTTGTTTCCCTCATAGAATTTTAGGGGCTGGAATTTTGTTAATCAACACCAGGTTTTAGTTCATTTTTTTATTTTATTTTATTTTATATAGGACACGTCAATTTGGCTTCGCCTCGCCTGATGGTAAGCTGAAGGCAAAGTCTCTGAAAAGAGGGCCACCATTACAACACGTACCATGTTACAATGGTGGCACTCAGCTTGACGGCCTCATCAGATGCTTTTTCACGCCCCGCTTAAAGGACCCGGGACTATAGGAGGAAGGAAACACGTGAGCTGGCAAGGAATTCCAAGTCTTAATAGTGCGGCAGAAGAAGGAGTCGCCGAATCGCTTGGTTCTTGATGGAATATTCTGCACCGTATGCGGGTGGCATCTAAGTCCTGCACGTGTTGTCCTATATAGGAAAGGAGAGGGTGGGATTACTTGGAAGAGCTCATCAGAACATTCACCATGGTAGAGACGGTAAAAAACCGCCAAAGATGCCACATCTCTACGCAACTGTAAAGGCTCGAGGGTGTTAGTGACCTCAGGATTCCCAATAATGCGGACCGCACGTCGCTGCATGCAACCTGTCGAGAGCATCTAGTAAGTACTTTTCGGAGCCATCCCAGAGATGCGAGCAGTATTCCTGTTCCAGTATTCCACAATTCATACAATTCTGGGGCGTGAAATTCTAAATCATGGCACGTGTTTCCTCTCATACAATTCCGGCGTTAGGGGTGAAACGTCATCAATCGAATGCGTGGTTTTAGTCTGGTCTGTTATTTCACATAGTTTAGTTAGGCATGCATTTTAAATTTCTAGATATTATTATGAGGAAGTTCGCAGAAATATTCTAAAATAAGTCGTGAACTCGACCTCCGATCAAGGTGAAGTGTTTTAGCGTATAATACTTCAACACGATTTTTAAGACACGAGGCTTGTTAGTATCTGATATAATGTATGGCTTGTCTTCCAAGAAGAAAATTTATTTTATTACTTTTTAGGTCGCACTCACTGCTAAACATTCTTTGAATGGAATGTTTTGTTCTGGTGCATATTCATGCCATACCCATATTCATGCATGCAAATATTTGCACTGAGCGCGGGATCGAACCCGCGCCTCCTGCATAGTGATCGCGTTCACTACCGCCACGCTGCAGATGCTAGATCTATGATGATGACACAAATTAAATAAATAAAAACGTCTTTATTGTACACCAAGGATTTTACAATGTTACATTAATGTTTAAGGTTCGTGGTAAGTACAGTTAGCGGCCTTATCGCTCGGTGGCAATTTGTAACAGGCAACCATAATAAAGAAGTTAACTTGTAGTGACAACATTATTTACTCTTACAGCCTTTGTAATAACTATAATAAGTATATTATACAGCTATATCTTATCTACCTCTACTTACAGTAGTAAAGGTTTAGCAATAAAGTATTCCCATACCTATTTTATAGGTGAAAAATTGTAATTTACGACTGTACGTATCTCTAACAGCCAGGGAGATAGGAGATAGATAACTTCGTTGTTGCACGTAACGCAAAAGGGCCAAATCATTGAATATTAATACGCTGTCGGATCCAGCCCACACGTTTTGAAGCTCGCGTCTGAATTTTTAAATTTCTTTATTCAGTTACGTTAGAGCATAAATCTCGCTGTTTTCGTAATGTATGTTTTGACTGAATTGTTAATTACGTTGAAAAGCTACTTCTATGTATGAACTGGCTGTAATGAACAAAAAAAAAGAGTAGGTTGGTACATATCTTGAAATAAGTACCAATGGAAGCACGGTATTTATTCTGTGGCACCACTAGTGGTCGCCCAACAGCGCACAACTTTTTGTTGCTGTTAGAAAACATGTTATGGACTGATACAGAAAAAAACCCTTCGAGGTTTTTGGTGTGTCAATTTATATTATTTTTGTATTGTAATGATAATAAAAAAATGAGTTATTCCGGTTGGATCCCCAAATATGATCCACTGCCGATTTTTATTCATCATAGGCATAACCCTAGCACATTCTTACGAGTTGTGGGTCAATGGCTGGGTCAGGTTTTGGATGGGTGACCGTTGTTTACATTACGAGGTTAAGCTTAATTGAGTGGGTCGGGTTTTGGATGGGTGACCGTTGTTTACATTACGAGGTTAAGCTTAATTGAGTGGGTCGGGTTTTGGATGGGTGACCGTTGTTTACATTACGAGGTTAAGCTTAATTGAGTGGGTCGGGTTTTGGATGGGTGACCGTTGTTTACATTACGAGGTTAAGCTTAATTGAGTGGGTCGGGTTTTGGATGGGTGACCGTTGTTTACATTACGGGGTTAAGCTTAATTGAGTGGGTCGGGTTTTGGATGGGTGACCGTTGTTTACATTACGGGGTTAAGCTTAATTGAGTGGGTCGGGTTTTGGATAGGTGATGTATTGTACATATTTGAAAAATAAACAATCTTAAATGAATAAATTTAAAAAAAAAACTAAAGTAAATATTTAAAAAATGTAATCTTGACAAGTTTACAGGCTGTAATATGAAAAACAAAATTGTTGCAATTATTTTTTGTCAATCGACAGGTGATTGAAAAATTAACTGATTGACTCCCTACACTGAATGAAACCATCGTGTTTCTAAGTGCCAAGTCTATACTATATTATTCTTTGTAAAAGTGCAGAAGAAATCCGCCTTTATAAGGACTCAAAGATCCATATATCTAGACCCAAAGTAACCACACCAACTAGCTTGGGTCATGGATTCTGATATACGAATATACATACTTAGTTAAGTTTCCTTTTGTAAATACATACATAAAAACACCCAGGCCAATGCAAATAGATACATTCATGCATACAAATATTTGCAATGAGCGGGAATCGAACCCGCGACGTCGAACGCTCTTACGCTACGCCACGATCATCGCCGTATAATCGTAAATGTTCAGAGCCTCTTTTCTACTATTTCCTCCTTTTTATTAGGGTTCCGTAGCCAAATGGCAAAAAACGGAACCTTTATAGATTCGTCATGTCTGTCCGTCCGTCCGTCTGTCTGTCTGTCTGTCTGTCCGTCCGTATGTCACAGCCACTTTTCTCCGAAACTATAAGGCCTATGCTGTTGAAACTTGGTAAGAAGATGTATTCTGTGAACCGCATTAAGAATTTCACACAAAAATAAATAAAAAGCATTAAATTTTGGGGGTCCCCATACTTAGAACTGAAACACAATTTTTTTTTTTTCATCAAACCCATACGTGTGGGGTATCTATAGATAGGTCTTTAAAAATGCTATTGAGGTTTCTAACATAATTTTTTTCTATACTGAATAGTTTGCGCGAGAGACACTTCCAAAATGGAAAAATGTGTGGTCCCCTCCCCCCCTCTAACTTCTAAAATAAGAGAATGATAAATCTAAAAAAAATATATGATATAAATTGCCATGCAAACTACCACTAAAAATGGGTTCGAATGAGATCCAGTCAGTAGTTTTTTTTTAATACGTCATAAACAGCAATTTTCGCCTTTGCTACTACGGAACCCTTCATGGGCGAGTCCGACTCGCACTTGGCCGATTTTATTTAATTAATGAAAAGGTGAAGTTCTTCCATATATCCTGTAGAATGCAGGTGTATAAATTCCAGATCTGTAATTCTTAACATTAATAAGAAAAACGGTTTCGAAATTACCGATTTTTCGACGTTGACCTGATTAGGGGCCATAATTGGGACAAGTTTCTTACAGCCTCAACTTTTCCAGACAGTGACCGACTGAAATTTTCCCAGTTAGAAGTTGATCAGTAACATGTTGGTACCACTTATCGGTTGCAATTTCTTTTGTTAGCCGTCGTTTTGGGTTTGGCAATTCCACACTATTAATTCTTATAATATTTACAATTTGCAAATTGGCTGGTGGTTATGGTGGCTCTCAGCTTGACGGCCTCATCAGATGCTTTTTCACGCCCCGCTTAAAGGACCCGGGACTGTAGGAGGAGGGAAACACGTGAACTGGTAAAGAATTCCAAGACTTAATGGTGCGGCAGAAGAAGGAGTCGCCGAACCGCTTGGTTCTTGATGGAATATTCTGCACCGTATGCGGGTGGCATCTAAGCCCTGCACGTGTTGTCCTATATAGGAAAGGAGAGGGTGGGATTAATTGGAAGAGCTCATCAGAACATTCACCATGGTAGAGACGGTAAAATACCGCCAAAGATGCCACATCTCTACGCAACTGCAAAGGCTCGAGGGTTTTGGTGATCTCAGGATTCCCAATAATGCGGACTACACGTCGCTGCAACCTGTCTAGAGCATCTAGTAAGTGCTTTGCGGAGCCATCCCAGAGATGAGAGCAGTATTCCACGCAAGAGCGAATTTGTGTCTTGTAGAGAAGGCACCGCTGCTCTGGCTTTACCCTAGTTTAGATATTTTTTTTTGTAAATAAATATGTACATATTATACATAGAAACACCCAGACCAATGCAAATATTCATATTCATGCATACAAATATTTGCACTATAACTCGTTCGCTAATATGTCAAATCGCACCAAATTATCTTTGACTTGCAATAAAACATAACTCACTTGACAGTGAAACCGTAGTTCTTATTTTCGCGATTTCACGGAATCGTTGGTTTTACTATAACTCGCTCACGACTCTCCTGATCATGTGACCTAAAATCAAATTAACTACGAAGCACAATAACTCCATATGCAATTTAAGCATTTTGCTTTATAGACGAAAGACGAAATGTAAAGAATCAACGGTCACCCATCCAAAACATGGCCCAGTCAATTAAGCTTAGCCTCGTAATGTAAGAACGGCCACCCATCCAAATCCTGACCCAGCCAATTAAGCTTGACCTCGCAATGTAAAGAACGGCCACCCATCCAAAACCCGACCTAGCCAATTTTGCTTAACCTCGTAATGTAAACAACGGCCACCCATCTAAATCCTGACCCAGCCAATTTTGCTTAACTTCGTAATGTAAACAACGGTCACCCATCCAAAACCCGACCCAGCCAATTTTGCTTAACTTCGTAATGTAAACAACGGTCACCCATCTAAATCCTGACCCAGCCAATTTTGCTTAACCTCGTAATGTAAACAACGGCCACCCATCTAAATCCTGACCCAGCCAATTTTGCTTAACTTCGTAATGTAAACAACGGCCACCCATCTAAATCCTGACCCAGCCAATTTTGCTTAACTTCGTAATGTAAACAACGGTCACCCATCCAAAACCCGACCCAGCCAATTTTGCTTAACTTCGTAATGTAAACAACGGTCACCCATCCAAAACCCGACCCAGCCAATTTTGCTTAACTTCGTAATGTAAACAACGGTCACCCATCCAAAACCCGACCCAGCCAATTTTGCTTAACTTCGTAATGTAAACAACGGTCACCCATCTAAATCCTGACCCAGCCAATTTTGCTTAACCTCGTAATGTAAACAACGGCCACCCATCTAAATCCTGACCCAGCCAATTTTGCTTAACTTCGTAATGTAAACAACGGCCACCCATCTAAATCCTGACCCAGCCAATTTTGCTTAACTTCGTAATGTAAACAACGGTCACCCATCCAAAACCCGACCCAGCCAATTTTGCTTAACTTCGTAATGTAAACAACGGTCACCCATCCAAAACCCGACCCAGCCAATTTTGCTTAACTTCGTAATGTAAACAACGGTCACCCATCTAAATCCTGACCCAGCCAATTTTGCTTAACTTCGTAATGTAAACAACGGTCACCCATCCAAAACCCGACCCACTCAATTAAGCTTAACCTCGTAATGTAAACAACGGTCACCCATCCAAAACCTGACCCAGCCATTGACCCACAACTCGTAAGAATGTGCTAGGGTTATGCCTATGATGAATAAAAATCGGCAGTGGATCATATTTGGGGATCCAACCGGAATAACTCAAAAAAATAGGTGTAAAAATTACTCTTACAACTCTGGTAACAATTCTGTACCACATTCAACGGTTGTATTGTACTTTTGTAGTACATGTCTACGGAACATGTTTCTACAGAGCAATACACAACAAAAATGTAATTCAGCGTTTTTTATGTTACTTTTGTTTAGGGTGAAAATTTTTTGTAGGTAGGTACTTGTGGTTTCATGTCCACGTTATGAAACCACAAGTACTTACCTAAATTTTTTCAGACAGACATGTGTCCCTTCGCCCAGCATACTCACCATGGAATCTTGATATTTCATGAATGCCAAAAAATAGTTCTGTAATAGTTTTAAATAGTTGCGAAAGGAAAAAAATAGTTCTCTTATACTTACGAAATTACAGCCATAGTTCTATGAGTATGCTGGGCGAAGGTTTCGTCCAGCATACTCACCTCCGTTTGGGGAATCTGCGTACGCTTCAAACATAATTCATACTTCAAAAAATAGTTCATAAATAGTTCATAATGGTGTCCAAAAAGAAAAAATAGTGCTCTAATAACTCCGGAGTTATAGGCTTTGTTCACTGAGTATGCTGGGCGTAGGTTCTACGCCCAGCATACTCACCTCACTGCGCAAATACCGAACGAGCTATAGGTACAATTTATGTCTCAAAAAATAGTTCTTGAAATAGTTGTTATCTATCTATCTATCTATCTAATTTTCGCTTGAATTTTGACCTAGAAAACCATTAAATTTGGTTGTAAACTTCTACATACATTCGATTTTAGTACAGTCGGATACAAAACTTTCTAATATCTTTGGTACATTTTGTACTAGGTACCTATAACAATTTTTTAACCCCCGATACAAAAACGGACAGAAGTTTGACGTGTCTGTGTGTATGTCTGTGTAATCGTAGCTCCCGAACCGATTTTTTTTTGTTTGAAAGGCGAATTAGTCGGGAGTGTTCTTAGCTATGTTTGATGAAAATTGGTTCAGTTGTTTAACCACGGTGTATATTATACGACAATCTACACAACGCTATCCAGACCCAAAGTAAGTATAGCTTAACTAGCTTGTGTTATGGGTTCTAGAAAGCCTATAAACATACTTGATACAATTTTTTTTGTAAATATATACATGTTATACAGCAGCTGTTGCTCGCGGCTCCGCCCGCGTGAAATTCTGATCCCGTTCATCGCTTAATATTGCCAATACGTTATTCTGATGTACAAGCTATATTATCGTAAAGTTTCATCAACATCCATTCAGTAGTTTTTACGTGAAAGAGTAACAAACATCCTCACATACTTACAAACTTTCACGTTTATAATATTAGTAGGATAGAAACCAGACCATGCAAATATTCATATTCATGCATACAAAAATATTTGTACTGAGCAGGAATCGAACCCGCGCCTCCAGCTAAGCGGCCGCCTTCACTACCAAATAGAAACCAGACCAATGCAAATATTCATATTCATGCATACAAAAATATTTGTACTGAGCAGGAATCGAACCCGCGCCTCCAGCTAAGCGGCCGCCTTCACTACCAACAAAGAGGCAGTCAAACGAAAACGGTTTGACGAAATAAAGTAAAATGAATTCTAAAGTCACTGAAATAAGATTCAAAATAACTTGATTAGTAATAAAATCCTTTGCCATGCCGGCAGTGGGCGCCGGCCCTTACGACGCCCTCAAGCATGTAAGGGGAGGCGACAATGTATTCTTAGGCCGTCGCCTTCTCGGCAGGCTGCAATAGACTTTAGTGTCCAGACAATTTTTTTGGCAAATAGTTCACCCTACAAGCAATGAAGTAATAGGATTTATTTACGCTTACAGTTTCATTTATTTTATTATTATTAAAAAATATATAGGTACTTTCTAGCTAAATGCTAATATATTTTTTTCGACTGTTTTTGAATGTGAGATAATACCACAATATTATTCCCAATCACAACGCCCACCATTGGAATGTTTAATATTTTTATATTATAAAAACATGTGTGGACGACTGTACCTCATTTAACATTAGTATGTAGAAGTTTACAACCAAATTTAATGGTTTTCTAGGTCAAAAGTCAAGCGAAAATTAGACTGATATTGACAACTATTTCAAGAACTATTTTTTGAGACATAAATTGTACCTATAGCTCGTTCGGTATTTGCGCAGTGAGGTGAGTATGCTGGGCGTAGAACCTACGCCCAGCATACTCAGTGAACAAAGCCTATAACTCCGGAGTTATTAGAGCACTATTTTTTCTTTTTGGACACCATTATGAACTATTTATGAACTATTTTTTGAAGTATGAATTATGTTTGAAGCGTACGCAGATTCCCCAAACGGAGATGAGTATGCTGGACGAAACCTTCGCCCAGCATACTCATAGAACTATGGCTGTAATTTCGTAAGTATAAGAGAACTATTTTTTTCCTTTCGCAACTATTTAAAACTATTTCAGAACTATTTTTTGGCATTCATGAAATATCAAGATTCCATGGTGAGTATGCTGGGCGAAGGGACACACAGACATTCCGTCGAAACGGTACATTATATTTTAATATCAAACATATTGTCAGAGACTTTGTTTGCAATTGAAATATTTGTATGTGTAATGATTAACATGCTCTATATTAACTTATTTACTGAAGGCAAATAATGATTACTGTGTTATGTTTATATTGGGGTTTTAGCACAGGTTTTATTAGTGATCACCATATTAGATTATTTTATTAATAAACTAGAAAATGATCAAACATCGAGGTAACCTCTTGGAAGTTATTAAGTATCTAAAATTAGTTTTGTGATGATGCTTCTGATTTTAGACTAGTACATGGATGTTAGATATATGATAAGCCAGCAGTTGTAAAAAACAATTTAAACCAATTCTTAAGGACAAAAAGAGTGCGGATCTCAGGTTCCAAAGTGAATTTTTTTGATATACCTGGGATTGACTTTCGTATAACCCGCGCCACGTATCTTGGACCTAAATCGTAAGACATACGAGGCTCTGGCGCCCGCGGATTGCTTTGTAGTAGTCTATGCTTGGTGAATTTGAGTTCGTCTACCGCAGTAGCATCCCGTGCTATCCTCAAAAGACACCCAAGAGTTGTGTACTGCGCGTATAGGGCACATTTTGAGCACATTTTAGGTCCAAGATACGTGGCGCGGGTTGATGATAATTTCATTACAATAGTTAGCATAGTTTGCTTTAAAAGTTCATTCAAAAATTAACTTAGGTACTGTAGCAGGCAATCAATCCCTACTAATATTATAAATGCGAAAGTAACTCTGTCTGTCTGTCTGTCTCGCTTTTACGACTAAACCGCTGAACCGATTTTGATGAAATTTGGTATAGGGGTAGATTAGACCTTGAGAAAGGACATAGGCTATGTTTGGTCGCGATAAGCGACATCCACGCGGGCGGAGCCGCGGGCAAAAGCTAGTTCTACATAATTATAGTATCAATATTTCTCTCATATTCCCCAAGCCAACTTATTTCACATATTTCCGTACTAAATAATGTTGAGCATGTAGGTTAATGAAAGAAATAGGCCCGAGTATGCAGCCCCGGTGCAGATGACCTTATTCAGAAACAGGTCACGTGGTGCAATGCGCTCGGGAGCAGGACCCAACGAAGTAGGCTGCGAGCGAAGCTGAATATTTTATTTAATTATTTATTAAATTCGTTGCGGATGCCCAGATAGTTAGGCGTTATTTAGACGGGGATAGTTTCTCGCCTGCAAGACACAATAATCGAAATGCCAGAAAAAAGTTAGTCTAAACATTCGTAGAAAAATTGCCGCTCGCTCGTCCACGCTGGCGAGAATTGCCTCGCAATTGAATATTGGTAGTGTTTATCTAAGCAGAATTTTCAAGCAATACTGAATCGTATTTTGACATAGGCGATATGTCACTTGCGAATGTCGTATGATATAATGGTCGGCGAGAATCTAGTGCTTGCCTGTGGTAAACACTTTGCTACGAGATTATTGCTAATGATAACTGCGTACGATTTTTCGAATCGAAACGTGCGAGTAACTCTCCCCGTCTAAATGAGCCTTTAAGTTTAGACTCGCCAAGTAAATTGTTCTCCGTTTTCGAGGCCTACACTACACTTGACAAAAATTATATAAGCGAGAACTTGCTAACAGCTTATATAAATATGTGACCGTTAGTGCCTCGCATGACTATTCGTTTCGTGACCCCAAAATTGCTGAAACGTTGACGCACTAAGTGGTTGACCAAATTTGCTTAAGTACTGAAATAAACCACTTTTAACCGGTTTTATTTCAATGAGTGATATTCGCGTAAACTTCCGATAGTATCATATCTGCTTACTTTTTTCTATTTCAATTTTACGACTTACATTTCACACACTATGAATCCTCAACCTTGCTGTAAACAGCGAAACGAAGAAAAGGACTAAAGACTTCGTTTCAATGTAATCGGAAACTTTCTACTCAGCTGTCTCTTCGGCAAAAAAAAAAGGTCGCGAGGGTATCGCCTGAGGAACAATGAGAAATGTGATGTTTTACCCTAAGGGCACAACATGTGTTAACTGTCAGGAATTGTTATTATATTTTTGTATTTTAAAAAGTTTGTTTCAAGGTTAGGAGGGTTGTCAGATTTTAGGGTGAGGGACCAGGGCGGTACTGGTATTCAAAAAAATCTTATAAATAAGTAGCAACTAGGCTGCGAGTGAAATAATTAAGTAATTTTTTTTATTGACGATCATGATGGGACAAAGTTCTATAGATTCTGCCACAGAATTCTCTGCAGCAGCATTGAATGCGGAAACGTAGTAGATGACAAAAAAATATGTCTGATGAAATATATCTGGTCACCTTTTCGGTGATATATAGTCGTGAGTTCGTGAGTAGGTATAGGACATAAACGACTAGAAATAGTGATATGTAGTTACTTGATGGCCCTTAAGAGCCTATAATACCTCAATTGACATATTTTAAACGTGTATATTAAAAAAAGTAGTGAAGCATAGTCCTTAGAATTTATATATAGTAAAGTTGAGGATTCGGGGAGATGACTATATGTGCTGAAAACACGATTCCGTAAAATTGAGTCGATAGAAAATTATTACAAAGTTGCCTCTAAACCATAGAAATAAAATCATTTTTATGATGGATATACCCAAAATGGGAACATGAAACTTTATATACAACTTAACTTTAATATAAGGCGGATGTTATAAGTTTTAATTTTTTTAAATATATTTTAGTTTTTTCATAATCAGCAAATATCTAAATTATACCCACTCTAACACGGCTCGTACTGCCGCGCGACCCCCTCTTCAGTCGCGCTTCGGCTTTCATACGAGGAACCTGTGTCACTCGCGCTCAGCCAAGCTAGGATAATCGAAATGGGTAATAAGCGTAACCAGAAGAGGAAAAGTGTATGTTGGCGTAAAAAAATAGTAAAACATATGAACGACGTTATAAAGTAAGTATCAACCTACCTAAGTTTACTATTTACAATACAATGAGAATAAAGTTAGGAAATAGGTATGTAGGAACCCATTTATTTGTATCTGATAAAGTGATAAATATAATATGAGGATTTTTCGTTGTGTACTAATAAACAATATTTTATTATTTGCGAAGTCTACATTTTGTGTAGATTGTCCTAGAATATTTATTTATTATTATTACCTACATATTTATTGTTATATACCTACTAATGTTTGACCATGTCAATCTCAAATCATAAATAACTATATATATCTGCTTACTTCTATCCCTTCGTCGTCCATACCGTATACGGATCTGTGATACGGATAAACAACATTATTGTTTAAATTTCAGAAAACGTCGATTACAAGAAGTAGGGTGGTGGCACCATATATCGGCCATGTCAACATTTTTTTGACCTTTGATCGATTGTAATTTTTTGGTTTATAGCATTTGCTTTCCTGCGATGCCTTTTTCGGGTAGAGGGATACTGAAACTCCATTACTACATTCGTAAAATTACCAATTCTCTATTATTTTTGAAAATATAGATGTTTTTTTCCGGGTATGTCGATTTCCCTTAATATCGGCCTCTAACACCCTAATTTCTGCCGCCTGTGACCCTAATATCGTCATACCTTTTCCAACGTGAATTTAGGTCAATAAAACTAAGTAAAGTAAAAAAATATAACGTTTTATATACCAATTCAGGTTCAAATTATTATTTTTTTCGCTTATCTATCATTAATTTGTCTTTTCTTTATATCTCAGCCTTGAAAATTATAGTAATTGCTGTTATTATAAAGTAATGATCACAATGATTAAAAAAATTTAAGACAAATGAAGATTTCCAAAACATATTATTATAAGAAAAAATATTATTTAATAAAGTCAACAGAAAACTTGACTTTCTTTAAAGGTTTTTTCAATTTAAATGCACTAAACAGTGACGGCAAGTAAAATCTTCTTTAGCCACATCAATGTAATTTCGCCCACGAGGAACTGTACACTTTAAGTGGAACCATTTGTATACATAAGTCACATTTAATATTTTTGGCTTCTTCTTCTTCGACATCACTAATTAGTTCTACTTCACAGCCACCATAAAGAATTTTCATCCTTTCTTCTTAAAAAGGTAAATCATGAGGTCAGTTACGCTGTCCGTTAATATTCTCTTCTTCTATTTTAATACTCTTCTTCTATCTACTAGTTTTATTTTATTTGACTGGTTTATGTTTTATTCTATTGTCCAGATTTCTCTTTCTTTCTGTATCTATTCTTCTAGGAAGTCTGTCTTGTAAAGTGATCCTGAAAATTTCGTATTGTCGAAATGCTACTCTTCTTCTACTTCATCCTATCATTAATTCCCAGTCGCAATCGAAGCTTACACCTCGGATTCTGGGGTCCGCTTTGCCAGTCTTAACTGCGGATATGGCTAGACATCGATATTTTCCGCGAAACGTCTTCCATCTATCCTCCACAAGCCCAATGGTAACATCGAAGCATTGTATTACTGCCTGCTTCTTTGAACGGCATTTACTCCATCTCTTATTCTACTACGGTCATAGAAACTATAGGGATCATAGAACCTATAGGGGTCAGAGAACCTATAGAGGTCATAGAACCTATAGGGGTCATAGAACCTATAGGGGTCATAGAACCTATAGGGGTCATAGAACCTATAGGGGTCATAGAACCTATAGGGGTCATATAACCTATAGGGGTCATAGAACCTATGGGGTCATAGAACCTATACTTAGAGGTCATAGAACCTATAGGGGTCATAGAACCTGTACGGGTCATAGAACCTATGGTCATATAACCATAGGTTTGAAACCTTTCTCTTTTTGTTGGGACATCATTATGGCATACCTACCTGTTGACTAAAATTAAAATACCTAAGTATTTGTTCATTTTTCACCACGTCCCTGTTTTACAATAAACACAACAAATTCGAAGGTTGTAGGAAAGTAAGTACCCTATACAAAATAAAGTGGCCGTTATTACGCATCGATTCTCTATATATCGGCCGTAGCTGGCAAAAAAAGTTTTTGGCGGCCGATGTTAGGATCTAGTCATCAAACAGAGCTGTTATTTCATTTTTAACCTTATTAATGTTACTGCTAATATATAAAATAGCTAAACCTATAGTTTAGTGTTTTCATGCATTTCCCCAATATCGACCAGGTGGCCGATATTGAGATTTATCCAAAATAAAGATCCCTATACTCGACCCCCCGATTATTTCATAAAAAGTACAAATAAATTTAAAAACACACTACCTAAACGGTACTTCGACTGTTTTTCTTTAATAAAAAATAAAATAAAATACCATAGGTATATTTAATTCCTTTTTTTATTTAATTTTTATTTGTCATTTATGTTACCTGAGTTGTGTGATGCAAGACATACTCGAAACATGCCAATACGAGAATAAAGCATTTTTATTATACTGTTGTATTTTTCTTTCTCGACATGATTTTATTCTAACACACTAGCTGACCCGGTGAACTTCGTACCGCCAAAGTAAATGAGTGTAGCAAACTATAGATTTGATTAACACTAATAATATCAAGTAATTATGATTGTTAATTATTGTGTTACTCTATATAGGTAGTTTTAAAATTAACAATAAGATAGAAATTATAATGCAGATTTTTATTTTATTTCTATAACCAACCTGCCGATTATTAGCTAGTTTACCTTATCGTAGTCTACGCGTGAACTCTAGCGCACGAGGTCACGCGCGCATCCTTGTGAGAGTGAGATAGTCGCGATCGACTACTGCGCGGCGTGGGCCGGCCGCCAGTGAGCGGGGGGTAAATATTGCATTTTAGCTGGAGTAGTATGGACTCTTAAGTGAAATAATTAGAGTGAGTGAGGAACAAGGGTCCAGCTTAATTAGAATTTAAGACGATATTACGACGCACGAAATCTTTGAACAGAGCCGGCGTGCCATGTTAATTTGAGGGTAATTAATCCCAATGTAATTAAGTTACTTAATTAACATATGACTCTGGAGGCTGTTGTATAAATCTGTTATACACCGTGTTTGTGGTGGTATTATTACAGCAAAATGTCAAGTTCGAGTTGATTTGGATTTAAAGCTTGAGATCTGAATGTTTCACATTAGGTTAGCATTATACCTACACGACCTGAAGCCGCTTCAAAGAATTTCATATTTAGATTCCGTACAAATGTGAACGGGAAAGGATTAACCTTTCCATTGCTTTGCAGCTGACATTTAATACTCGTGTAATATTCTGGCCTTTCTAAGCCATTAGGGATTATATGTTAAAATCGTGTCATCATACATACATGTAACGCATAAATATTATCGCTTGTATGTTCCTTATCTTGTTCGAATACACATCTATAAATACAAGTCGATTCTTCGCGCGGCTTCCCGTTGTGTCCATTGTCCACCAATCAACGTGGTCTGCAGAATGACGATTTAGCACTTGCTACATCCGCTGCAGATGAACTCAACCATTATACTAGTTTTATTACCCAGCAAAGCCTCAATCACAGATGACACCGCACGAAGGCGATCAGCTCATTCATATGTGCGTAGGTCAGTTGATAAACCACTCGTCTGTGATAAATAACTCCTGCATAGTGGTAAGACTTGCATACAAAAACATTACGAGTATTCCACGTAACTCCTACTGAAGATGTTTCTAAAGTTGTGTTTAACACGTTGTTTTCTTACTGTTACAGCATGAGGTCACGGCGGTGGTGTGGTGTCCGCATGGAAGCCCGGCGGACTGGTGATAAAGCGCTGCACCCGCTGCGCGCGCAATTTCGCCGTGCTCTGCCGGAATGGACCGCCCGCGCGTCTCGTCGCCCCCGGAGTGCGCGAACGGTCGGCCGCTCCAAGGAGGACCCCGCGAAACCATTGTTACCGCAGGCTCGCCAGCGGAGGCCTTAAGCGAACCAGAGACTTCGCGGCCCGCGCCGCGTGCGTTACCCTCTATTCCTGAGAGCGAACCCTTGCTCCGCGACCCGCTCAGTGTCAGTGCTAATAGTGAAAATGTATCGCGGAAACACAACGGTCGGCCGTTGCACGTGAAGTTTGACGCGCAGTCGCCGCCCGCTCCTGTGTCCGTGTCCGGTTCCAGCTCCAGCTCGAGCTCGTCCGACGACGAAGATGTGTCCATCGCCGAGGCACGTCCGCCGGACGGTGGCTGGGGTTGGGTCGTCGTCTTCGCCTCGTTCATGGTCAATCTTATCGCCGACGGCATTACGTTCAGCTTCGGCGTGTTCTTCCCGCACTTCTTGGAGTATTTTGGTGAAAGTAAAGGCAAGACGGCTATGATCGCTGGCATCTTCATGGCAATGCCACTGCTCTCTGGACCGATCGCCAGCTTCCTCACGGATAGATATGGATGCCGGCGAGTGACGATATTCGGTTCCATTCTAGCAGCACTTGGGTTCGTCATATCCGCCTTTGTAGAGAACATGGAGACGTTGTTTTTAACATTCGGTATTATGGCCGGATTTGGTTTGAGTCTGTGTTACGTAGCAGCGGTTGTCATAGTAGCTTACTATTTTGAGAAGAAACGATCTTTAGCCACCGGAATTTCGGTCTGCGGTAGTGGCATTGGAACATTTCTCTTTGCGCCACTCACCTATCTGTTATTAGACGAATATGGTTGGCGTGGAACTACTTTAATATTAGCTGGATTATTCTTAAATATGGCAGTATGTGGACTGCTATTTAGAGATTTGCCCTGGACGACAACTATGAATGAGGAAAGGGCAAAAGAAAGAAAAAGAAAGAGAGAAAGAAAACGGAACAAGCGTTTTGGTTCATCAGCCGATAGTGGTAGTTTTTCGGACAGTAAAAGTAGTGCTGCTGGTTCAGCAAAAGTGGTGGATACTGTGCACATTGAAACTGTAACGTCGCCGATAGTGCCACAATTTAGTTCTTTGGTAGATTTACCTACATTTATGACTGGAGGCGAGGGCGTCTCACTAGAAGTGTTTGAAATGATGTCGAATCGAGGTCGTGCTTACGCTATTTTAGCACAAAACTATCCTGGAGTTATGCTTCCATCAAGGAGTTTTAGTGATAGCGGGAGACTACACGAGCAGTCCCCTCCGAGAAACGTAATGTCTCCAGGAACAGCATCTCCTGGAGCCTTGTCACCAACTTCGACAACACAAAGAACGCAAGAGCAGAACTCATCGGTACCACTCAGCGACAAGGCTGCTTTATCACTATGGCTTCGAAGACAAGCGACTGGTTCCACGAAGAAACCGCCAGCTTTCCTCAAAGACCTCAGGGTACACAGACATTCCCTCACATACAGGGGTGCTATGCTTAACATCAATAGGTATAGGCTCAGAGCTTCCTCGTGTCCAAATATCTTCAGGAATTCCATGACCACCATTGCTAAAGAAAAGGTGAGCAATCTTTTTTAATACTTGCCTTAGCGCTGCACTAATTCTTTGGCTATTTAATGTCTTAAATATTTAAGCCAAGATAAGCCATTACCACAGTGTATTGACGCCAAGGTCACACTTAGGGCGTATTGTAAATATTCCCTTGTTGACATAACAGCTTTTTCTTACTTGCGATTTTCTGTTGGCTGCTACTATATTAAATCCCGCTGCGCCCCATTGTACTTATATTAACATTTAAGGATATTGTCCTAAAATCAGGTTACGAACAGAATTTAATTGACAGGGTTAAAATAGAAAATATTATGGAGACGATTTACATTAAGCACATATTACTTAAATGAGTAGCAAAAATGATAGATAGATAAATAGAGTACTTGCCAACGTGGTAAAGAAAAATACAACGGTTCACCTTGTCCACGTGGGTGTACTGTGGAAATTTAATACACGTTTTAAGTGGCACAATGCGATCGAAAACAGAACTATTTAGCTGATCCAGATTTATTCATTCTTTGAACTTAGGCTGCCTTTCCACCAGAGATGTGCTATGCTACGTCGCTATGGATGATTTGAAATCCACCAATCATATTCATTGGCCCACATAGCATACCTCTTGTGGAAAAAGTTTCAGCTATGCTATGTTTTTTATACAGAAAGATGCGTGCTATGGATGTGTGCTATCGCTGGAGAATGGATTCGCATTTTGAATATTTGTAGGAAGTTCCATAGCACATGATACTAGCAACGCTACATAGTATAGCACAGTGGAAACGGTCACAAATAGTTTTATAACTTAACTTTCACATCCTCGTGGAATAGCTGCATAGCACATATCTTCTATCTTATCTACTTCTCATAGTACTCCCGACATCATCTGAATGTATTTTCTACATTAGCTCATCCATCGCTTATACTCACAGCGGACTCTTAACTTCCAGGTTCAATGGTACGCCGGACTATGGGACTTCTGGGACCTAGTAGTGGACGTTTTGGACTTCTCGCACTTCAAAAATCCAGCATTCTGTATATTCGCCTTCTCCAACTTTCTCCTGTACATGTGGTACGACGTACCCTACGTCTATATGGCGGATAACGGAATGAAAAGGGGGTATAACGAGTCCCAAGCGTCCATGCTGATATCTATCATTGGAATACTGAATATGTTTGGAGAGGTAAGATAATTGAACTTTATAGGATTAGTAAAGAATGTAATGACAATGGAGGAATTTAATGAAATTTTGAAGCATTTATTATGCTAACTATTTAAATCGATTTAGAAAGAGCAAAGAGAATCGAGAATCGAGATCGAAGGGTTCGAGTCCCGCCCGAGGTCGATTCTCTTTTCTCTTTCTAAATCGATTTGGACCGTAGAGGAAGCTCGTTAACTATGTAAGGATAGACCAAATAGCGGGCTGTTGTTTCTGCCTACCCCGGTTTGGGGGAGGGGGGGGGGGGGGGGGCACTTCGGAAATTCCTTAAGAAATTTAACCCCCCTCCCCTCGTACTGGGACTTTTCAATATGAAGTGCATGGTTTTGGGGGGGGGGGGGGGGGGGTCATGTCCCCTGTCCTCTCGGACCGCGCTTGGAGGGAAGTAGGCGTGTTCGTTTTGCAATAATCTATGCTTAGTGAATTTGACCTCGTCCACAGCCGTAGCATCCCGTGCTATCCTCAAAGTGGTATATTAGTGATAGGACTGATAGGTACTTCGCTTGTATCTTATCACTACTGGATTTGAAGTGGCACTCATTGACTTGACACAATTATTTCACTTCGAAGTGTCAGCGACTAGACTAGACGCGAGGGCGCTCATCTTTGTGGAAATTTTCATTATGTAATCATCCACCCTTTTGAGAGCCTTTTCTAGGGAAAAGGGGAAAATCCAAATTCCGCCATTCCGCCTGGCGGAACGGGTGGAATTTCTATATTTTCCGTGATACGACTGCCATCTGACTTTCACCTCTAACTGACGATATCAAAGTTCTGTAGTTAGACTTGGACGACCTGGTTGTCGAATTTTAAGGACTACGGCACATTCGCAAAACATCTTCATCCTAGCGTTAATCCCAGTCGCATCCGAAGCTTTCACGTCGGAGTCTGGGGTCCGCTTTACCAGTCTTAACTGCGGATTTGGCTGGACCTCAATATTTTCCGTGAAGTGACAAATTTGCGGACAAATTCCATTATTTGGGCAATTCAAACCAACTTAATTCGCAACTCCTTAAGTCCCTAATTTAAGCCACCCCTAACCTTTGCTGTACCTATCATTCCAGATCTTCCTAGGCTGGGTGGGCGACCTAACTTGCGTAAGCGCGAGCGTAGTATACGCGGGTTGTATGATAGTCTGCGGCTTAGTGACGTTCGCCATGCCGCTGGTGGGCTCGTACGGCGGGCTGGGCGCCGCGGCCGGAGCGTTCGGCGCCGCCATCGCCGCCAACTACTCGCTCACGAGCATCATACTCGTGCAGCAGATCACGCTCGAGAAGTTCACCAACGCTTACGGGTTGCTGCTGCTTATACAGGGAGTGGCTAACCTCGTGGGACCGCCGTTAGCTGGTGAGTGAGTTTGAATGTTTGTTGTTTTTCAGATTGTTGACGTCAATTTGATTTCGCCTCCCTCGCCTGATGGTAAGTCGAAGGCAAAATCTCGGAAGAGAGGGTCACCATTACAGACACGTACAATGCTACAATGGTGGTACACAGCTTGACGGTCTCATCAGATGCTTTTTCACGCCCCGCATTAAGGAGCCGGGACTATAGGAAGAGGGACCTTGAATGTTTTTAGTTTTTCAGATTGGGGTGCAGCTGTGCAATTCTCTAAGCATGTAGCGTCGAGCACAGCGCCGCGACAGCCTTGTAGAGATTGTCATTGGTCGGAGTGGGTGACGTCACAGGAGATCGACCAATGACAATCTGTGCTTAGAGAATTGCACAGCAGATATCGGCAATAAGTCAGAGAAGTGAAGGAAAAGGGTATTCGTGTTTATGTACTAGGTATATGAAACAATAATAGGATTGATTTATCCTATGACGCGAGTCCTTTTAGCTGGTCATTGGTTAATAGGGACGTCTCAGTCGTTACGCCCCGCACATCCGCCAAAGAGAGCTAAATACGAGTGAAGGGTGAACTATTTGTCATTTTTTAAACCTGTTTTGGTTTTCATATACTCGTAATATCATGTCTAAATAATTAGGCATAGTTACAATCCATCAAAAGTCTACTTGATTTTGAATTAGACTTAACCACAGTCTTATTGTTTTTATGCCACATAGATGACAGACTACCAGAACCCCATATTCTAGTCATTTGAAATCTAACTGCTAAATGCAGACTGACTGTAGAACTTCGATATCTCCAATTAATTGTGGAAGTCAGGTGGCAGTCGCTTTAAGGAAAATATTGAAGTTCAGCCGCAGCACAGTTCGACTGCAAAGCCGACCCCAACTGAGTTCGGACAATGATGTTGGGATGATGATTGTCAGTAATTTGGAAAAGGTCAAAAAAAGAAACGCAACTAACACGTTTCTTTCACAATTTCCAGGCTGGGTGTACGACATGACAGAATCCTACGACCTGTCGTTCTACCTGGCGGGCGTGTTCATCGGCGTGTCCGGCCTGGTACTACTTGTAGTTCCCACCTACCGCCTGATCAAACGCAAGCTATCGCGCAACCAGGTACCAGGTCATCCACCAAATGACGTCAAGCCCAACGGTGACGTCAAACAGAACGGGAAGCTCATTGTGTAGACTATATACCTGTTGGGAAGAAACCCCCTTGTGAAATATATATCGGGAAGAGTCTCAGTGTGTATCAAAAAATAATGAACGATTAAATTTAATTCTGCTCATATTTGCAACATCGAATTGAAGTGTGTTAATAGAAAGATCGGTGTGATAGAGAAATATTACGTTAGTGATGTGAGATTGTCGATAGTCTTAATATCGATAAGCTATCTGAAGTATCGATAGCACAAATCGCAATAATCATTGTAAATTATATTCTCGATAGTATAAGTGTTTAATATTGATACTATCGATTGTTTTACCGCTACTGAAGTGGTATTTTATCGATAGTATCGATTAATTATGTCATGTGTTTACGATTGATAGAAGTATCAATACGATTACCTCATTTAGCCTTGTTGATATTGTGGAAATAATTGACATTATCATGTAAGTAGATACTATCGTTGTAGATACTTGTCTTACGGATATTACAAAGAGTTTATATTAAGTGGAAGTGAAATTAAATCTAAACAATTATTTCTGTAGACGATAGAATTGTATAGAATTGTCGAAGAACTATAATTATTTCATTACTTGATTGATTTATTTTCTGAAGTTTACGTAAACATCACTCATTGAAATAAAACCAACTTTTAACATATTCTATCGCGATTTATTTGTTATCATTTACTTTAAGCCTGACATTTTGGCTACCTACTTTCCGTCAACCATGTTCGCGGGGTGACTAGAGATGGTAATTGTCACATAGTTTTCTCAAAGTACCCGAATCATAATGAATTGTTGGTGTTTTGAATTACTTTTCATCTAAAATACATTAACATAATATATGTAATTTAGTCAAAATGTTGAAATTATTTGAAATTGCGTTCTAGGTTCAACGCGGCCAGCTTTCCCTACACATTTTTGAACTATCCAACAAAAGTGTGTCCACCACAGATACAGAGTAGGCTAGATGAGCTAGATTCCGCAAATCATTGTGTCACCAAAGTAATGACGTCTACAAGGTTTCTGCGCTTTTCCCCATCTTACTTAATCTACGTTCAACCTAGAATATCGATAGTTACCATAAATCAAAATTTTTGAACGATTTTATTTACGTTGAACATCACTAAAATACTCGCGTGACGTCATCGCTGGTTGAAAAAAAATTTACTATTAGCAACCGAAATTTACTAACATTCCTTTTAACCGCCCCAACTAAGCTAAATTGCTTGAGCTAAAAGTGGGTTCACGTCGGTAGTGTAATGGCCAGGATTCGAACCTGAGACCTCTCGATCGTAAGGCCGATTAGCTACTAAGCTACCGACGCTTTTAATAATATTTATGGCACATTTTGTATTCTAGCCTACTCTACAACTGTGGTATTAACTAACAAACTAAATGGTCTGGTAGAACGTGGTTTCAAATAAGTAGGTACTCTGTTCACATCACTAGTCTACTCGAGACCGAACTGGGAACAAACGTCTCTCTGACGGAGTTCGCAGTGACGTCATCGGTACAATAACCAACACAAGTTCGAATGTTATCAGACGGTTCATATCTTTCTATTGCACGTCGTTATTAATGACTAATTCGTGGCCGATAAGGTGACCTTAATTCTTAACAGGAGTGTACAGAGGCTATTCTGGAGACTAAAGCTTACCATCAGGCAAAGTGAAGACATGTTGACGTGTCCGATAATCAAAAAATGTAGTCTAAAAATCCGAAAAAAATTGAAAATTTTGTTTTTGTAATTCCGTAATTAATCTTTATTGACTGCTCTATTGTAGTATAACCGTTACAGAATCAAAAATAAACAAACATAAACTGACGCCTGTAAATCCCCGAAGGGGTAGGCAGAGGTATAAAGTGCGCAGCAATACAGTTCAAAGTTATTAAAAGCAAATGTAAAAAAAAATATTCTCAGTAATTGGTTAATCGCTAGAACCGGCTCATTACTTTCTATCTTTATTAATTTTCAAAATAATTAATAATTCTCTTCCTTACAACCTCGCCGGTAGAATTACATTTATTTTCATTAATATTATCTTGATAGTTAAAATATTGTTTCCTTATTAATTTATTACTTAATACTGAAGCTTCGATAGCTAATAATACAATTTTCAGCAGTTTATGATAAAATATGTTAACTATGATAATTTGTTTGATAAAATGTAAGACGCAATTCCCAGCACTACTGTTTAAATTAAACTCAATACGTGCCTCCGACATCTTGAATTTCGACTTATAATTCTTATTCATACGTACATTATGATCACGCCTTTATCCTCGTAGAGCTAGACAAAGTTAAATGACACCCACATATTGACGATCATTGTATTCGGCCCCTGTAATAGGGGGTGAGCCTATTGCCGTATTCCGGGCACTATTGTTGACTCGAGCCATGCATCTGAGGCTGAGTCTGGGCTGTATATATCTGTCTGATGTTAAACAGCCCTATCCCTTAGTCGCCTTGTACGACACCGCATGGGAAGAGATGTGGTGCCCAAATCCTATCTGTCGGGAACCACGGGTTTTTATTTATACATTTTATCTATATTATTGTAATTCAGATATGTATAGAAACAATTTGCATTTCCAACAAGCTCTTTTCATATTAGGACTTAAGTATTAAAAGTTTGTAATGAGGTTAAGTTCAAATACTGGTTGCGTCACTGTCATGAACTGAGACTGTGTGACTGCAACAAAATAAGCTTGGATACTAAGAACTGATTGCATTAGCACGCATGCATTGCGATAGCACGCATTAATTGCGTCAATATCACGAACTGATTGCGTTAATCGTATCGGTCGCGTCTATGCTTCGCAATGATTGCATCATTGCTTCGTCATCTGGTTGCGTCAATGAAGAACAAATAAGACTTGCTGCGCACTTTACTTAGCTTTCTTTGCTGTCAGGCGTTGGTTTAAGCCTCTACTGTTATTTCCAATTGTAAAGATCTAAAAATGTAAGTTTAAATCGGATAAAAAGGCACTTGAACCTGTGACATACATACATATACATACAATCAAGCCTTTATCCCTGGAGGGTTAGACAGGTGAATTAACACCCACATTTCACCAATCATTGTATTAGGTCCCACGTTATATGGGGTGAGCCTATTGCCGTATTCCGGGCACTATTGTTGACTCGAGCCATGTATTGGAGGCTGAGTCTGGGCTCTTTATATCTGTCTTATGTTAAACAGCCTGGACATGTCATGGATATTCAAAATTCCTCTATACACACATACAGCAAAGTTAGCATACTAATTACTTCAAAATTGGCCCATCTCACTTAGTGAGATTATACATCGGACTAAGCTTGGATCCAAAAACTCGTACCCTATCACCTTTTTAGTTCCATCTATCATACTAAGCGTGTTTGTAGACTAGCTGTTTTAAAAGTCTCATATTTTACTTATACTTGTCTTTATCTTACACCTACAATGGTCACTGTTCCGCGCTTCGCATGAGATTTTTGTACAATTTAATAACATGTAAAAAACCTTATAACACAGTCTACGTATAAACGTAGACTGTGTTATAAGGTTTTTTACATGTTATTAAATTGTTTTTTACATGGTATAAACGTAGACTGTGTTATAAGGTTTTTTACATGTTATTAAATTGTTTTTTACATGGTATAAACGTAGACTGTGTTATAAGGTTTTTTACATGTTATTAAATTTCTAGAATTTATATACAATTCTGACAAATCTTATAGATTAATGATTTTTTTTTTAATAAAACTGCTACGGTTTAAAAGTTAATGCACTGTCAAATTAACCTTAAAATCACATTTCAGAGTAGGTAATATTCGCCGATAAAATATAAAAAGTTCGGTTCCTTTGACAGTAAGAAAACTTTTTTAATATAATTACAAATTGTATTATCCTTAAAATACGTCTAATCAATTCAAGACTCGATTCCAATCATTACTAAAGTTCCTAATGTCACAACTTTGATTCATTCGCACTCTTTCACCTACTCACACAATCATATCTCCTGGTTAAACGACTCTTTATTTATATTTCGAATATCTCACTCCATCTGCAGCAAATTACGGCTAGAACGCAGTGGCGAGGGGTGAAAAAAGATCACCGACCAATGTCTAATTTGTCCACCATCTCTGTATAAATAAGCCGGTGGGAATCGTGTTATATGGACCCGTCGCCACTGCTAGAACGACACAAGATCTATCAATGTACGTAAGGTATATTTTGCGTAATTCGTTTAAAGTTGTTGAAAAAATATTTGAGCAATCCTCCACATTGAAGTTTTTAGCCTTGAACAAAACTACGGCCCGTATTCTAGAACGAAACTCAGTCCTTAATCTAGATTTATCTGAGGACAGTTTATATAGACAGATTTAACAGATTGCCTATACAATCTGTCCTCATATAAAATCAGAACAGCCCTATAGTAGATTTTTTTTTTACTTAAAACTTCGCTAACTTGTTTCTGGTTGTAGAATGACGAATGTATGGGATTTGACCATAGAGTAAAGTAATACATCGGAAATAGAGGCCCCGATGTATACTTTACTCTATGGAATGGAGGGCCCTCTCGTGAGTTTAGTCGTCAACGCATGTCAACATAATATGTAATAAATCCTATCAAAATGTCCAAGACATTCATAAACGTGGAATCTAAAAAACCCATCGAGGTTATAGCAATCACAAGCAAATTAAGCATTCAATACCCATCTGAGTGGTTTAAAAAACATCCAGGCCAGAAGCCATCAATACATCTTCGAAAGGTGGATGCAGCATTAGAGAAGGTTCACACGTCTGTGGAGAAGTCAATTGTTGATGGAAAGATCAATTCGGATTTGTTCAAATGGTATCTTTATGAGCATGCCAAGTTGATAAAAGCCAAATTGGATGAAACCTGGACTACATACGGAGTCAATATTGGAGAGGCAGGAGATGAGATTTCTATAGCTGACTTATTCACGGCTGAGATTGATACAGAGAACCTTGCCAATTTCACAGAGGGCTCAACCATAGCAAGTGGACCCGCAAAGGATGTTCTGTTAGCTGTACTTTTAATCCATAGATCAAATAGGTTAAGTGCACATGCTACAGTTGACACTTTCTAGAATAATGTAAAGGGACATATGTTAGAGGAGTCAACATTATTCAAGAATATTGCAAAAATTTTTACATGTCTGCGTTGGTCCGGAGACCGTCACTTCAACAAGTTGGTCGCAGCTTATGACATGTTCTTCTTTAGATTTCAAGACCATGAATACGGAACACTTAGATATGGATCTATAAGATCCAGGTATAAAGATTGTGATGGCCTAATATCAATTGATTCGTTTGCCAGGACACTGGGAATTCCAGCTGATTTAGTCCCTGATTGGATATTTCACCAACGGTGTGGCTCCGAACTTCAACAGCTATTTAAGGATTCTGATTTTACGGAATCAAGTGATCCATTCTCTTATTTTCCTTACCAGTCTGACTTTGGACTGGTACTCAAGTCTGCATACTCTTCTGTTGCAGTTCCAAATCTTTTTTTCTTAATCCATGCTACAGGATCTCTGTTAGGAAGGCCGCGTTCATTGAGAGCCAGGATGAATTCCGAAGACAACTTGGATTTGTTGATGAAGAATGCCATAATAATCGCTAGTGCATTCAAGTCGACAACTAGACTGGAGAAGAATGCATCTCAGGTATTTGAAGTTATGGCAAGACGCAAATTCAAATTGACTACAGAAATGGAGTTGCTATTCCGTGACTTCAAGAATACACAGAAGGACACAAGAGAAGGAACAATCGGAAGATTCATATCAACCTATACATTCCTTTAAAAATTGAACATGAAAAAAAAAATTTTTTCAAATACCATATCTTAATTATTTTATTCCACTGGCTGAGTACCATTCTAGAACATGGGACTCAAACTCGCTTTTCATAGTTTCAGCAAAATAGATTCTCGCTGCATCTATTAAATGAAATTTTCCAAATTAAAACAGAAATGTCGGTTTTGCTCTGCCGTTAGATTAAAGTATTTCATATTTTACTTACACTATTACGAATCTTACACCTACAATGGTCACTGTTCCGCGCTTCGCATGAGATTTTTGTACAATTTAATAACATGTAAAAAACCTTATAACACAGTCTACGTTTATACGTAGACTGTGTTATAAGGTTCTTGTGAAATAAAATACTTCAAAATGGATAATTATTAGATAAAAATATGAAAATTGACTCACCAAAGACTGCCTCACATTACTAAAATCAGATTTAGAGATCTTCCTGTAGTTGTATGGAGCCTAGAATCGAGGCCGAGTAGAAAATACCTCTGCCTTATTAAATTCGTATATTTCTTCAAATAGAAAATAAGAAATTTCAGTAAACAGCCAAGTTATTCAGTAGAATATTCGATTAATTATCCTATCTTAATAAAATTTTGAAAGTCGTGGTGATTTTAAAAAGTTAAACAATTACGTCTACTATTCTAAATATATATTGTACGACTAAAAATACGAATATGTATGATTTTATAGAGATATGTAACTAAATGATCATAGTTATTAAGGAAAGAATGTGAATAAATGAAAATTTTGCTTACCTACCAAAAATATTGAGTAGCTTTGTTTGAATTTTTGTAGTTCTAGCTGTTGCCGTATACATTATCTTCAATATTATGTCAGAATAAATTTTACAAGCCTTCCTAAGGAAATTAAACCTCCGTCTAAATAAAATTATAACATTTCATAAAATTTTACACTAGCAACATTTAAAAAAAAATTCAAATCGGTCGACATTCTGTATTCGATTTTATGTTTAAATTAATTAATTACATTACCATCACATTGAAATAAATAAAATAATTTGTGATAAATAAAGAATTTAATTTTGATGTCCATATTGTAAGCTCTTGCCAAAATATTAAAATTTAATATTAGTGTGTTGAGTTCTGAATTTAAATATTTGTTTGTATTCGTGTACAAAGAATATTGCAATGCATTTTGAATGACCTCAAATATGTGTTTCGATTAATAATTTGATTCCTATTTCTTTGTTTATTGTGTTGTATCAATCACGTAAGTTTAGACAATATTATTTAGGATTTTTATGGTATATGTTAAGTACTGTTATTTGAATGCAAGATTATCAACAACTTATTGTACTGTTTTATTGCACGGGATATAAAATCTAGGCAGTGCTCCTATCAAAGCTATCGTTTGTATGCCACTAGCTGATGTTTCAATATAATTTGCAACGCGATTGACTACTATGTACACATGGCAAAGGAGATACGTATACAGTGTATAGTGTGTATACACATACTCAAATAAATTTGAATGTAAAAGTGTATACTTATCTCCTTTACCGTCTGTACACGACAGGCAAGTCAGTCAGTTGAAAATTTATATTAATCATACGTGTGTTTTCTGACGATAGGTCAAAAGATATTGATGTATGGTCCTGATTTTATATTTGGTGCTTCATTACAATGGAAGTAATTTTGAGCTGTTGTACAAACAACTTCCTATACATTTTTTTTGCGATTGCATGCAGCATTTTATTTTGAGACAGGTATAAACTGATTACATTACAGTGTGTGTAACACATAATGAATATTGTAAGGGTTCAGCACACTGTGTGTAAACAGTGTCTAGTGAATAGCCAATTTCATTGATAAAAAGATAAAGCTCTTGTCTATTTCTAAAGGTCAATACCCAATGAAAGAATAGCGGCGTGCAGCGATTGGAATTTGTCACTAGAAATTGTTGCAAGAAGTTTCATGCAACCTCTTTCCTTCAAATGACTATGAACTGTAGCTACTGCAGATAAGATTCAAAATTGTTTGTTTTTAGCCACGAAAAGTCGCTGCCGTCAACAGTTCTTTTATTAGGAATTGATCACAGCCCCGGCAAACTGCGGACTTTCTGTCGGTCGATATTTTGATCGAACTGTTAATCAGTATGAACATGCGCACACTACGCTGATTTCGTATCGACCGACGAATAAGTAGGATGGGTATCACGACTGCCTTCAAATTAAACTAACTATCAACTACCAACCCGACAGTTGCACTTACAGCTCAAGCCGATCAAACTATCGTCAGATCAAAATATCGGCAGTTTGCAGGGGCTCTATTAAGCGCCCGTTGTGTGTGTGAGTGTACAATATAATGTTTTAGTAGCGCTTGTTGATAGCGACACAGCAGCTAGGTGATTGTAACAAACGGGTATACAAAATGTATTATGTATATATCTGATGCACTTTCGTGTATACTAGTAAAATTCTTTTTTGAATTTATTTCCTATTTGTTTTATTTTCCGATTATTTCCAACTATGTTTAGTGGTTTGTTTTTGTCTATGGTTCAATATTTTTTTCCACTTTCTCCTTCTTACATTATTATTCTAAAGTTGTAGATTGAAGACACAACATGTCCTACTTAAAGGTTTGCATATTAAAATCATAAATTATTAAAACATTTTATATTATGCCTTCTATCCTAATACATAATGGAAAACTTAATTTTTATTAACAAATAATTAGTATTACCAGTTACATAATTAAAAGGATACTTAGCGTGAATTTACTACAATTAATCCATATTGATACCTCAGAATACAGAACAAACCAGAAACCGCAAGCGCGCTCAAAAGTGAAGACACACAAATCAAGACAAATTGGCTTGATTTGAATATTGTCACTCGCATTCACTCGTATGCACGTAGCGCGTCAGACGTATTACATCAGTGTCAATTTTAATTTTAAAATGTCGGTTTTAGTTGTTCCTTCATGTAAAAATACATCTAGGATTACAAAAAAACAGGATGGGATCACATTTCATCTGTAAGTAGCGTATACAAATGCATAGTTATTTAATTATTGAATTTAATTGTGATTGATTTAGACGAAGACGCTGCCATCTTGTGTGTTGCCATGTCAATTGAAAATTTTACCCACCTATTTTTATGAAATTTAAACTGATATATACTTAGATAGGTCTCTTTATTGTACAATACGGTTCAAATCAAACTAAATGGCTCGGTAGTACGTACGAGTGCCATGCGCAGGTAGGTACAAAAATATTCTGTTCACTTTACTCGTCCAAGCATTATTCCTTGTTGCATTGCAAACAAGTCGGTAAATAATATTATTATAAAAATCTTTTCATTACCTACTTTCACTGTATGTAGGATGTAGGTATGGTACCTACTTAATTTGTTCGAAAAGAAATCTTGCAACTCGATTTTGAAGCAGATATCCTCAACCGATTTTGATGAAATTTTGTATACATGTTAGTTTAGGGGATAATGCATTAATATGGTACCATGGAGCTGGTCTGATGATGGCCTTAAGAAATACTAAACTAAACAAGAAAAACCTATCGAGTTTGAGCTCATTTGTTTTGTCTTAGCTAATTCTCTGGTATTCTTAGTATACAGGATCTGTAGATGGTGTCTGAAGATGACCATAGGAGTTTGTCTTCAGTAATTGAAGAAATACCATTTATTGTACCAACAGCGACAATTTACTGGCTGTCCGGCTTGTAGGGCTGTATACCCTACATAGCCCCTTCTCTGCTTGTGGAAGGACAATAACAAACTTAACATAATAAATAGCAAACAACAATTTCAACAATCATTGCGTGTAGGTACATACTGCATAATGCTGCGAGTCTCGCAGGCGCGTGCATCGTTACGCACAAACTTCGGAATCGTCATTCATTTTGAATCGATAATATATGTAGGTACACCACAGACATCATTAAACACGCTATTATGTGGGTACCTATATACAATTGGTGGTTTTATCGCACAGTAGCAATATTATGTATAATGTAGGTAGGTACTTTTTTTTTCTATAAAATGTTTCTAATTTTAGTTTCCCTACCGATGCATGAAGAGAAAAGTTGAAATGGATGAAATAGGAGATATAAGTATGTACCTATATTGTCAACATGTACCAGAGTAGTAGTTAAGTATTATTTACGCCGCATTGGAGTGACACTGCGTCTATAGACTTTGTATATCATTATACCATTAAAAAAATACTTACCTTATTACCGTGTTTCATTAATATAGGTATTTAAACTTTCATGGTCGTTCACATTATTATTAGAACTATCGGGATATTTACTTGGTGCTTGCAACAGCGCCGAAATACATGGTAAATATCCCGATAGTTCTAATAATAACGTGTTTCATTAAATTTATATATTATATTTAATAGCTTTAACTTACACTGATCACCTCTCTGTATAATACAGATATTAAATATCTAGTGTTACATCTCTTATCTAGTGTTTTATGACTACCCTAAAGTTGGGAACCGCACCTTAGCCTAGTAACATTACGCGAGCGGGAAGTTTCACTATAGAGCGAGACAGAGTATCGTTTTTGGACACAGTGCGGGATATGCAGCTATTAGCGAATGCGGCTTCTGGTTTGTTCTGTATTCTGAGATTGATACATACATCTTTAAATTAAATTCACATAGTACTCGTATATTCAATTTATGATACGTTGGTATTTAATCAAATTCAATTTATAACAATAATAATTTGAAAAAAAAAAAACGGTTAGTACCTAATCGTAGATTTCTGATACCGCTCGCTCGCTGCGAAAGATATTCAGAAGCATCAGAAACACATCACCAACATCACCCTAGACAAGTGGCAAATCTTTCCCCGGCGTATTGTAGACTAGAATGACGAATGTATGGGATTTGACGTATATGACAGTCGTCAACGTATGTCATATACAAAGATGTTATATAAAAAGAAGTAGATATGTTATTGCGCGAAAATCGTGAAGATCCGAAAACGAGTCAATGAGGATCATTCACGTTTTTAGCTGAGTATGCAGATTTATAATGATTATTGAAGAACTGAAGAGTGTGGATTGGTCGAATTACTATAACTTAAATAATGTAGATTCAGCTACAGAATCCTTAACCAACACCATACAGGGTATTATAAACAAAAACTTAAAAATAAACACAAGATCTAAACGGAAAGCACCCCTTAAACCATGGATTACCGCAAATGTTGTGAAATGTATACAGAAAAGGGACAAACTGCATCAAGAGGCCAAGAAATACCCTAATGATGAAAACCTACAAGCAAAATACATACAATACAGGAACATATGCAACAGAACTATAAAATGTCTAAAAAAGCAATTCTACCAAGCTGAGCTGGAAAAAAGCAATGGAAACCTTAAAAAAACGTGGGCCACCATAAAAGATATCTGTAATCTCAAGAATTCAAACGGTATACCCAAGGAACTACTGTCTATTGGAAACTCACCTACATCTTCACTAAATGCTGTCAACGCTTATTTCACTACTGTTGGTAGTGAGCTGGCCGATGCAACTCTTCAGAAGCTAGGTAAGACAGAGGTTGAGTTGGCTGCACAAGCGCACCGTCTAGGATCCCAGCTTAGCTCCATGACATTTACTCCAACCGATCCCAAAGAAGTGGAGAGCATTATGGCATCCATGAAATCTACGTGTGCCCCTGGCTATGACGGCATCTCCAGTAACCTGATAAAGCTTGCAAGAAAAATACTTGCAGAGCCGATTACCCATCTCTGCAACCTTAGTCTAGGACAGGGGACTTTTCCGGCGAAGTTTAAATCCGCTATTATCACCCCGATACACAAATCCGAGGATAAAAAAATTGTTTCCAACTATAGACCTATTTCGCTATTGTCTTGCCTTTCTAAAATACTGGAAAAGTTGGTCAATCACAGACTTGTTGGTTACTTAGAGAAAAACGAACTGTTAACACCTCGCCAATTTGGTTTTCGGAAGAACCTTTCTACAAACGATGCTGTTTTAACCCTAACCTCAACTGTGACCAAACATGTGGATGCGCGAAGAAAGGTAATAGGAGTTTTCCTGGACCTCAAAAAGGCCTTCGATACTGTCTCTATTCCTATCCTGTTATCGAAATTAGAAACGATAGGAATTAGGGGACATGTCCTCCAATGGTTTCGTGACTACTTGATGGGTCGGGAACAGCGAGTTAGAGTCGAAAACCATATAAGCGACGCCGCCAAATGCACATTTGGCATTCCACAGGGCAGTACAATCGGTCCGACGCTGTTCCTTGCATACATCAACAGTCTTGCTGAATTAACCCTAAGCAACGCGGAAACTATAATGTTTGCGGACGATACCGTCATTCTCTTCCACGGCACTTCATGGGAGCATGCTGGGAGGATGGCTGAGGCGGGCTTGGCGAAGGTGACACAATGGCTGGACAATAACCTCCTCACTCTCAACACCACTAAAACAAACTACCTCTGCTTTAGTAAAATTAAAAGTTCAGGCCCCGGTTCTCATTTCGGCATAAAAATTCACACTTTCCCCTGCAACCTTAGCCATCAAGCCTGTGCTCAATGTCGCTGTGACTACTTGACTCGCGCCTCTGCAGTCAAATACTTGGGAGTGGTAGTCGACGAACAATTTCGCTGGGATCGACATATCTCAAATTTGAGCAATAGGACCAGGAAGCTCATTTACATATTTAAGGAACTGAGAACCATTGCACCAAAAAAGCTCCTAATCCAAACCTACAGAGCACTCTGTGAGTGCATACTGGAATACTGCATCTGTTCCTGGGGTGGAGCCGGTAAGATAATAATGAAACAGTTAGAACGCGCTCAACGAGCTGTCTTGAAGATTCTTATGTTTCTGCCTTTCCGTCACCCAACATCAGACCTATACAAAATTACTCAGGTACTTTCCGTTCGCAAACTGTACATCTATAAATCCCTATGTAAATACCACCGTGTATCCATCACATATCTACCTATAAACGATAGAAGACGATGCCGATGTCCAGTGCCACTAGCTAATTCCAGCTATGCCCAAAGACACTATGACTACAAGGCACCGCGAATTTACAATATATTAGCTAACTTAAATACACACAAAATGAACTACAACACATTTAAAAAATACATACGAAATACAATTATAGATATGGACTATGACCAAGTAGAGGCCTTGATTTCAAACCCGCTTACTTGAACGCGCGTATGTATATGTACAATCCCGATGACACACACACAAACACACACACACACACACACACACACACACACACACACAGAACCTAAGTTACTAAAATAATTATGTATTAAAAATAAAAATAAAAAATAAAAAAATATATTTTTACCTAACTTGTTGAAACTATATTGCATAACATGTAATAATAAGGGAAGGCAATGTCTCCTGAGATACAGGTTAACAACTTAGTTCAGGAGACAACGATTCTGTATACTTGTGTAATTTATGGTTTTAATAAATTATTATTATTATTATTATTATTATTATTAAAAAAACAATAAACACTGTGAAAAAATTATTTCAATCCGATCAAAAATGACGAAGATACAGCAATTTTAATGCAGTAATCTCAAAAACGCTCGCCGCCGCGCCAAAATACTGTGTGACGTCATCTGTTATGACAGCGCACGCCGCCGCTATGGAGAGTATGAAGACTTAGGGCTCTTTTGGGTTAAGACTCCATAGCTGTTTTATTTCGTAACGTATAATTTTGAAATTTTGTACGGATTTTAAGTAATTTACAAAGCATCTAATAATATAGTTTTTGTGCTATTTACCTCAATACTTTTTTTAATAAAAATAACTATATCTATACCTACTTATAATATTATGAAACTGAAGAGTTTGTTTGTTTGAACGCGCTAATCTCAGGAACCACCGGTTCGAATTGAAAAGTTCTTTTTCTGTTGAATAGTCCATTTATCGATGAAGGTTATAGGCTATATAACATCACGCTACTACAAAAGGGAGCGGAGCAGTGTTCATAAATGTCAACAAATCCGGCAGACTTCCATACATCTATGTTAACATAGTAATAAAGAGGGAAGATTTGTATTTTTGTATTCGATTAAACTCAAAAACTACTAGACCGATTTCGAAAATTTTTTTACCATTAGAAAGCTGCATTATCACTGACTAACATAGACTTTATTTTATTTTCAAACAAATTAGGAATCATTACTAAAACTTCAATAATGAAATCCAAGATGTAAAAAAATTACTTAAAATATTTCTTACATCGCGTGCGCTGCGAAAACTATTGATGATAGAATAATATAATGTACTGCGGAAATATATAACTTAAAAAGGTCTACATAAAATTCCGCGATAGCATATGTCTATCTCCTAAGAAAAACCCACAGCAATCATTTTTATCTTTTAAAAATTACAAAATAATAATGTGTCATTATCGAAGCTATTTTTGACAATACAGTATCATTCCTTATCCAATTAAATACGTTCAATATATTGTGCATTAATGTAGATTAAAATTGCTATTCAAACTATTTGATTACAATGAAGAACTTCAGCGTTAGGTAAGCGTAAGAGCGAGAAACGTGCGGTGCGGTGTGATGCGAGCGCTCAGGCGGGCGTTCGGCAGCCCTCTCTCTGCCAGTTTGTGTCGTCGACGACTCACCGAGCGGTAGAAAAAAAAATGGGTTAAAGTAATGAGAAGAGATGATATAACTCCTCTTTCAAGCGAAAGTGTTTTACATTGTTGCGAAGATCATTTTGACGTAAGTAGGTATTGTGTACCTATTACTATTAGAACTATCGAGATATTTACCATGTATTGTTTGGAGCTTCCAATAAAGGTCCAACCCCACCAAACGGACGGCATCGGCCCGGATTTTACTATCTTTAAACAAAATTAAATCTTATTATCACAGTGTTTGAAGTTTATATTACCAAGTCACGCACAACAGCTTGACAGCGACGTGCGGCGGCATGACGCACGTCAAGCTGTCATGCGTGACTTGATAATATAAACTTAAAATGCTGTGATATAAGATTTATTTTGTTTAAAGATTGTAATGTAAAATCCGTTCCGATGCCGTCCGTTTGGTGGGGTTGGACCTTAATAGTAATGTGAAAGGCCATGAAAGTTTAAATACCTATATTGCGTACCTACCTATGTCTATACATGATAATAAAATTCAGTCTAGAGATTATCCTGCAGGCGTATACTATATACCTACCTATTCTATCATTTTTAAAAGTTACAGACTTGCACCACTACGAATAAGTCTCCTAAATACTTTTGAAGTGGTCATGACGGCAATACCTACTTAAGTACTTCATCCCTACTTTATAATATTATAAATGCGAAAGTAACTCTGTCTGTATGTCTGTCTGTCTGTCTCACTTTTACGACTAAACCGCTGAACCGATTTTGATGAAATTTGGTATAGAGGTAGGTTAGACATTGAGAAAGGACATAGGCTATGTTTGGTCGCGATAACCGACATCCACGCGGGCGGAGCCGCGGGCAAAAGCTGGTTTTATTATAAAACTTAATACCTTTTCCTTTTCTGAACCTTATATTATACTAGCTGCAGTTAGGTATTTCACGTCATTTCTAACGTGTTTTATTACTCGTTTGACAACACAGTAGGTACAACTTTCGACAGAACATCATAAGGTAGGTAAATAAGTAGGTACAAGCGTTAGGACGAACTACGTATATTATAAAGTACTAGCTGACCCCGCGAACTTCGTACCGCCTAACAGTCAATTCTTTTTTTTTTTCAATTTTTCTCTCCGTAAGAACCATCCCCGTACTTTAGGGAATGTTCTAAAAAAAGAATTATCGAAATTGGTCCAGCCGTTTTCATGCCATGTCGTGACAACGGAAAACGGGTTTCATTTTTATATATATAGATTTTAAAAACAAACTGTATTTGAATAATCACCGAAGAACTTAAAACACAAATAAAGTACTAAGAAAAACCAATAAAATAGTACTAATAAATAGTAAATATAGTAAAAATAAAAAATAAAAAATAGTACCAAAAAAATAAAAAAAAACCAATAAAATAAACTAGTCGATCCACGAAAGAATTTGTACTGACTGACTGGCGACTGCGCTAGTCGGGACGCGTTCATAACAGATGACGTCATCGTCTAAATCGCAGTGTAAGCGGGCGTTTTTAAGTACTCGTTAAGAAATCCCTAATAGCTTCGTCATTTCTTGACGGATTTTGATTATTTAAAAAATAGGATACTCAGAAAGGTATAGCGCACCTGGTATACTGATTAAAAATACAATATTCCATTATGTGATTCATCCTCATTGGAACGTTAGCCTCTAGTACCGCGTGCCGAGCGGCGCCGATCGGACGTTGAGCGGAAGCATCAGTGACTTAAAAAAATAACGAAAATGCCATCGTATGTTTATAGACACTGCATGAACTATTACTCTTAAGTTAATACACCAAAAGTGTAGATGAATTAAAAATGTGTGTGTGTGAGTTCGGCACATTTTTCTACGTTGATTTGTAAGCATATGACATGTCTATATTATGAAATGTCATTGGTCATATATATCAAATCTCACACATTCGTCTTTCTATTCTACAATACGCCGGCCAACGATTTGCTACTTGTTTAGGGGGCTGGGCAGTAAAGAATGAAGAAGGGTAGTTAACCTATTTGTCAGTTTTTACACGAAACTAAACCTACTGTCTCTTCCTTGTGTTGCAACAATAAGCAGACCCCATCATTCACCTTCCTTGTAATCCTTGTCAAGGCAATTTCATACAGTGACCATAAAGAAGTAGAGTGGCGTAGAAGAGTTCCACGAATGTGTTTACAACTAAATTTTTTGTCATTGCAACTCGAATCAACCGATATTTGATATCGAATTTTATAATTATGTATGTATCTTTACTTTTGAGTGATTGAATATTAATGGTGCATTGACTAACAACTACTAATCGATATTGAGTCGATTAATTAAAGGATGTATTTGGACTAAAACTTTGTGATAGATAAAAATGTTACTTAAGACTCGATAAAAACTAATCGATATATTTTAACGTTCTTCCAAATTGGTAGCACTTTCTGCACACTCTAGAGAATTCAGCACTATGATGGTAGTTTAAAAAAAAACTAGGTGCCCTGCAGAGTTGTTATGGAGGGAAATTTTCATTTTTAATATTACAAATTTAAATTAAAAGTTTAAAGCAATTGTGATTAACGGTTTACAAAAGCAATCATGTAATTTAAGTATTAGATTTTAGTAAGTTGGAATAAATATTATGATACGTAGAATTGTTAATGAATGAATACCTCAATATAGATCTTATTTTACAGGAGGCTTCTCGCCTTTTTGTATTGGACATTGGAAGCCCGTATTAAGACTCATTATTATGTATTGTATTATAACTACTTATTATTAAAGAACATTTTAGCTTCAATATGAGTTTAATTTACCTACCTATTATTTATTTATTAATTCTAGAACAGGAGCTCGTGACTAGCCAAGTCGGTCTTAGAATGGGTGACCATTCTTAAAGATATTGAGACCCCCATAGTGCCTCGGAGGAGCAATTATACCATACCATGACAATTTACACTATGTTAGGTAGGTATCTATAAAATAAGCTAGCATAACTTTAACTAGCTTGTGTTATAGGTTTGTAAACTGTGTGGAATAGGTTTTTTTATATTGGGTCCGTCAATTGACTGCACCACGCTAGATGGTAAAAGCTGAGATGCAGTCCAGCAGATACGGATCACCATTTCTGATGCCTTAAAATGGTGGTCCCTAACTTTATGGCTTTGATAGATGCTTTTTCACACCCCGCTTGAAGAACCTAAGACTATAGGTAGTGGGAATCACATGCGCGGGCAGAGCATTCCAGCTCTTTATCGCGGGGCAAAGGAATGAGGCCTCAAACCGTTTGGTGCGAGACGGAATGGATTCTACTACTGGAGGCAATCAGGCAACGTCTCTACACAACTGCAGAGGTTCCAAGGTGTTAGTAACCTCAGGATCACTAATGATACGAACTGTAGGTACCTACGTCGTCGCTGCAATCTGTCGAGAGCGTCACAGATATTGTGCATCTCAGAGATAAAACATTATTCCATGCTGAATTCCACAGTAGGTAGCACGGTGGATCCTGTAGTATGAACTGGTTGGTCATAAATCAAAATTAAAAATATCCAACAAGATAATTTTTTTTCATCGATTTAGCAAATAGAGGGTATACCACATTTATTTTATGTAATTAAAGTAGTATTGGTTGTCTAGTATACTTTTTATGATAGGACAAAGTTGACCTAATTTGTATTTTCCTTGTAGTCAATTACGTTTTCTAAGTTTGGTGCAGTATTGAAACATTTATTACTTTAAAAGTAACAGGGTATAATTAATAAAAAAAAACATGAGTGATGCTGATGGTATGTTGTATTTAAAATATTATAAATTTAGTGCTTTACGATAAATACTTCTTCATAATATTTTTTTATTTAAAAACCACTTTTTCTTCAGAAGTGCAGTTTTGATACTGTTTTTTTTCGAAAAGGAGCATTTTGTCAGGGTACTAATTAGTTCTCGATAACTCGTTAGTTAGTGTATTTTATATAGTTGATATCGAAAGTTTTGACAAAATGCTCTTTTTCAAATGGCAGTGGTTTATAGTTTCACGGTAGTAGATTAAAAATATGAGCCGCTCGTGTTTCGCTTAGTTATTACACTTAACTGTGAAAATTTTCGTATTTAACATGAATTAATAGTTTTGAATTGTATTGTAGCCTAATTATATAGGTTATTTTTTCATTTTTTTTCTTAGGCATAGTGGATTATTCAGTAAAAAGGAGAGATTTGTGTGACAAATTGTTTTCAATTCAATACAAGAAATTAGATAGCAAGTTTTTAAAATTAGAGGAGATAATTAATGCAGAAACCAACTGCCCTGCTTTAGGTGTAACTTCCCTTAAACAAACTTTGCATAATTTTCTTAAATCTTTTAAAATAAAATGGCTTTCGTCGAGCAGAATCAAAGAAAAGTTTAAAAAAATAATTCAACGTGACTAGATGAGATTTGTATTTCTAAAAATTATACTATTAAGCAAAGTTTCAGCCCAGGAAGGCCCCCGAAGGATTTTGAGCAGTGTAGTGAGTGACCGCAGTAAGCGTAGAAGACCGAAGTTTTACGTGCGTCCGGTTCTGGCAGTGAACTTCTTTATTCTGCTCAAATGAATTTTCGAACTGAAGGCCACCATTCCCAATTAAATAAATTAAAAGATATTATATCACCGAAAACCACAGTAAATAAACAAGAGGCAGTATCTCCTCAATCCGCTTTGTCTATGTTCACTGAAGCGAAATTAAGTAAGAAGCAGTATAACGTGGTACGAAGCTACGCGCCTCATATCTTTCCTTCTTATAAACGTTTGCAAGAGGCTAAAGGTGCATGTTACCCTGCTAACGTTAACGTAAGTGACACTACTGCTCGAGTACCGCTTCAAAATTTTCTCGACCATACCGCAAGTCGCTTGCTTATAACACAAGAAGAAGTGTTACAGTCAATATCTGAGACAGAATTAACTCTTTTAAGTGGGGTTCCACCGTTAGCTCAGGTCATAGCCGGTACATGCAAAAATTCCATTCAGTATCGAGCGATGACAAAAGCATGCATGGACCCTTTAAAACTGATCACCAACGAATTAGAAAGCGAAATTGTGCGGTTTAATTCTCAATCCTCATCGCCAAGGTTTTGTTGACCTCTAAGCATTGATTTTAAGCAAGAATCTCAAGAGCTTGTTAAAACCAAAAAGGAAGAGATACTTAGATACTGAGATAAGATAGCTCGTTCCTAGTGTGTAAAATATTAACAGCCGTGAATTTAAAGTTACACATACGTTGCTATTCACCATTATCGACGGTAAGGTTTGTAATAGCTTGACTGTAATACTGTGTAATTGTAATTAACTTGGAAGTCATAAGTTATTTTGCCCTAAAACGCCTTTAATAAAGAAAATTATGAAAGTTAAGGAAGCGAAAGATGTTCGCGGGTAGTGGAAATCAGTGGTCTCTGCCTACCCCAGTGAGAAATAAGCGTGATTTTATGTATTTAGGTACGTATGTATGTATTATAGCCCTTTATGACTTAGCTTAAGTCTCGGAACGTTGTTAAATAATATTGACCAACCATCCCATACAACAGGATCCACCGTGGGTAGGTATTAGTTGACTGAGGTATAACCGTCAGACAGTGTGATCAATTCCATCGAAGACCCAAACTTCGGCACCTGTATTCTGTGCCGAACCATAAAACTTGAAATCTTTCAGCCTCGTGTACTCAAAGCACGAATAGTAAGTAGGTATAACGTAAATTATAATGTAGTAAGAACGTAGGTAGGTATGTATATTTGTAGGAAGATCCTATTATTTCATCAGTAGGTACCTACCTATGAATCTTTTTTGTATAAATATCTTCATGAAAAAAGGCATGAGTAGGTAGATAGTATAAGTATAATGACCTTTTTTATGGTCCCAGGAGTGAACGTGTCCTTAAATTTAACAAAATCCATAGTCAAAGTAAAATAATAATACGGTAACTACTTACATTGTAGCCGTAGCCTTCCCGCAATACACACAAGGGACATGCGACTAGCTAGAAACATGCGTAGTACCTACCCTACCCTACATAGTAACCTTATCTGCATTTTGTACTTAGTTTACAAAAGCGGTTTTATAAAATAGCCGGGTGAAGATGTCCGGGCCCAAGAAAGGTCTAGCTAGGGTATGCCTATCAGGGAATCAAATAATGTTTGATGTTGATAGCTGATACCTACAACATCGAAAGGGTTTCATTATGTAATAGCAATCGGGTGGAATTTAATTTAGTAATTTGTATGAACCTACAAATTAGTTAGGTACTTAAGATATAATATGTTTTATAAAGTAGGTAGGTACTAGATAGACACGACTTACCTACTTATGTATTATTTTACTTTATATTTGGTGTAGGAATATAGATATTCTTATAATAGGTACTTAGGTACAATGGGTCTTATCACTAAAAGCGATCCCTGCTAGACAACCTTTGGATGGATTTATTTGAATCGGTCACGTGGAAAGAAGGGTAGGGTACCTACCTACTTAAGTAGTGTGGTAAAGACTTACGTCGATTTTCTAAAACAGTCTCTCCACCGTAACTATTTACGTAATCTGTGCCATGACCGTACAGCGAGAGTATCTAGTTAAAACCGAAGTTATAGAACCAATATCTATCTATTACTATTATATAATTGTAAAGTGGTCGTGTCTGTACCTTCATTGGAGATATTTAAAAAAAAATACTTGGGTTATGTTAACGATATTGAACACGAAAATATATTTTTTGAATTTCCTGTCTGTTTGTCTGTTTGTTCGCGATGGACGCAAAAACTACTGGACGGATTTTGATGCGGTTTTTATTGTTAGAAGGGGCTTGCTTAGACTTAAAACCTTACGTTTGTTTGATCGGAATCGGTTGAGTAGAACCGAAGATATGAGCAAAGGTCGCGTAAACCGAGATGCACGCGGGCGGAGCCGCGGGCGGAAGGCTAGTTTTATAAATATAAACGGTTTAAACTACTCTAGATATTCCGCCCGCTCAGCCGCCCGATCAGCCGCGTGGTTCCCGGCAGAGTAGAATTTGGGGCACCTCATCTCCTCCCATGCGGTGGCGTACAAGGCGACTATAGGATAGGGCTGTTTAACATCAGACAGATAGATACCTACATACAGGCCAGACTTAGCCACAAATGCATGACTCGAGTCAACAATTAGTGCCCGGAATACGGCAATAGGTTCACCCCTTATTACGTGGGGCCGAATTCAATGATTGGTGAAATGTGGGTGTTAATTTACCTCTGCCTAACCCTCCCGAAGATAAAGGCGTTATTATATGTAGGTATGTATGTAGGTATAGACATAGTAGGTAGGTAGCTATCTACAATGGGTGGACTTATCGCTAAAAGTAAGAGCGATCCCTGTTAGACAACCTTTCAATGGATTTATTTGAATCGGTCACGCGGAAGAAGGGTAGGGTACCTACTTAGGTAGTCCGGTTAAGATCGTCTTATTTTGATTTTCTAGAGCAGTCTCTTTAACATAACGTCGATAACTTTCCATAGCACTGGTATTAAACCTTAGTGGTTTTTTGTGCTATTATTAGTAATAGTTCATGTACTGTCCTGTTTTAATAGTAATAAATAAAATAAAGAAAAATAAAATAACTATTTACACAGCGAGAGTAGTTAAGACTGAAGTTATAGTGTTAACATTTTATAAACACAAACGATTTAAACACTAAACTACTATAACTAATTTAAAAGTACCAGACTGTCAGTCCGCTTTGCGATATTGCAGTGATAGAGAGAGCCAAAGAGTATAATTTTATTATAAGAGTTAGAGAGAACGCTCAACAAAACCGATCTTAGAGGGGTCTGACTCTATTTTTCGGCGTGCCAAATAAAAAAGTCGGGTAGCTATCTATCTATATCATACATACCTACATACATATAATCACGCCTTTGTCCCCGGAGGGTTAGGCAGAGGTGAAATAACACCCATAGGTATTTCACCAATTGTATTAGGTCTTAATATATAGAAAAGTTATAGGGGGTGAACCTACCGTATTCCAGGCACTATTGTTGACTGCATATACTAATCAGATGCATCTGAGTCTAAGTCTGGGCCGCCTTGTATGAAACCGCATGGGAAGAAATGGGTGGCCCAAATTTTACTAGGTCGGGAACCACGCGGCAATCGAATATAGTATCTAGTTAGGCAATATGAGATCTATAAATGCGAATATAGTTATTACATGACATCGACACGATACCTGTTTCGGGGTAAGAATACCCACGAATACTTTCATTGGGTTTCCTTCGAACGTCACACTTCGATTTGAATAATCTCTCGTTCGTTTTATGTCACTCATGGGAAATAACGAGATTACACTGTAGCTGACAGTTTAAATCCCTGCATCCTTGGAGGATTATGAGGTATTTTGTTTGTAGGTATATTACTTCCTCAGAGCTTCCGTGACGTTGTGTAGTTCGTCCTGCAACCCATGGGATTTCGAGGGTAAAAAGAAGCTCATTTATTATTCCAGACTGTAACCTACGCCCTGTACTAAATTTCAGTTAGATTCGCAGCAGGCTGGTTTAACGATTTAGATGATTCTAAGGACCTGTAATGGCGGCCGGAAACTAGGATTAACATTTAGGTACAAGAAAAAAAAAAAAAAAAAAACAACGCTTATTGGGGTAGTATTTATTTACATTTATACCTACTTAATACAAAATTATGAAACGCAAGCAATAGAAAGTTCAGTAATATCCATTTGACACTTTTTCGGACCTCACCTACTTTGTATTCTCTTTGGCTAAATACTTGGCATTGATGTACTTACTTCTCTCTAACATAATGATATTACTATAGGTAATTATGTTTCAATATCAATAGCCCCCAGCACTTAATATAATGTACTTAATTACCTATTATATTTCGATAATGTCGACATTTAGGTTGAAGGTTATCTTATTATAATATGTACTGAAACATTATCTACACAATAACAAAATTATCACAAACATTATTATCTATTATTGCATAACAATCTGTTTTTGCATATTGTATTCGATAAATTTATGCACTAAATCCAATTTATGATACCTTGACAACAGCTTTTCCAAAATTTTTACCCGTAAGCATAGCGTTGAACGCCTCGAATACATTGTCCAAGCCCTCGGTCACCTGCTCCCTAACCTTCAATTCACCACTTTTGATCCACTTAATCAGTTGTTCAAACGCTTCATGCCAGCGCTCGTTCCATCGGAATACCACAAAACCTTCTATTTTAAGTTGTTTTATCAAGATCATCGGCTGCAGAATGGTTGTTTGTGTCATTTTATTCGGATCATCGTTATAAGAACTGGCACTACCGCAGATAGCAACTCTTCCGTATGGGTTCATCTGGTTCATGATGAGGAAGCTCAAGTCACCCCCGACGTTGTCAAAGTAACAGTCCACACCGTTAGGAGCAGCCTGCTTCAGCGCTGCGGTCACATCCACTGTTTTGTAGTTAAACGCTTTATCGAAACCGAGTTCCTTCTCCAACCATTGCACCTTTTCATCTCTTCTGGTGAAACCAATAACTCTGCAGCCCATAATTTTTGCTATTTGTCCTACTATAGAACCGACAGCTCCTGCGGCCGTGGTCACTACGACAGTTTCTCCTGCTTTTGGTTTGCAGATTTCAAGGAGGCCGAAGTAAGCTGTTGCACCAGGCATACCAAGAACACCGATTCCATATGATGTTGGCAGTCCATGCAAATCAGGCAACTTGTAGTGTCCGAAATCGAGTAATTCAAAATCGAATTGTCCTACTCTTACATCAGGATTCATAATGTAGTAGTCACACCACCCTTGATTAGACACTATACGGGTACCGACAGGATATTCTGGATGTTTAGACTCCTGAATAATACCGATTTGGTAACCGAATTCTTTATAAGGCACGATGTATCTCTTGTTGTAGGCTCTCATGTAAGGGTCTACACTGACCCACTCTACTTTGACGAGAATATCTCCATCCTGGAGTTTAGGAAGCTCATATTCGACGAGTTTGAAGTCGCTCCTTTTTGGATCACCTTCGAAGTGTTGAATGACGAAATATCTGCGTGCTGTCACCATAGTGCCAAGTGTGGTTATGAAGTTCAACTGTCAATCAATTAATTGAGATTAAATACATAGGTAATTCGGAGATAATGCTGCAGAAAGATTAAATAACTACAGAATTCAACCGTAAGATGCTGTATACATTTTTAAAGAAAAATAGATGCTATTGCTGGAAGACTTGCTTTAGGATAAAGCTTGACTGCAAATGTATAAAAAGGGGGCTTATCGAAAATTCGAGAAAAAACATAAATAAATTATATCACTGTAACCGTACCTACCTACCTAAGGTGACCTTAAAATACTTGGACTATAAGATTATTGTTCAGAAGCAGCAACGCAGTTTTGTTGTTTAGAACACTGTTATTAGATTGAAACAAAACAATACATATGAATAATATTAGAGCACTTGCAAAAGTGTATTCTGTAATTAATATAGAACTGAATGATACAAAAAAAATGGATCGAGACTGCTACAATTCAAGTAAATAGGGTTGAATTTGGTGGAGAGAAAGTTCTGCCATTCCGCACTTATAATAAAACTCCAATAATTTGAGAAAAGGTCCGGTGGATGACGAAGTGGATAACACTAAGAAAAGTTAATAATAGATATCGATAATATTAAAAAAATAAAAATATGACTTACTGATATGACACCAGCGTCGAGTTGTAGGTTCAGATAGCAACTGATATGTGCTAGGAGCTCTTTTTCATCAAAACACGCTTATAAAATAAAAACGTGTAATAAATTATGCAAAACAGTTGTTATCGTCGGCTTGAAAGATTACGGTTTTATAGATTCAGATTTGCGAAAGTACATAATATATATGCATACTCAAGGCTTCCTCCCTTTGGGGGTCCGATTCAATAACATAACAATAATAACATTAAACGTTACATTGCAAACTAATATGATAAATGCGAAAGTAACTCTGTCTGTTATGCTGTCACGTCAAGATTTTAATGAAATTGGGTACAGAGATAGGCTAGAGCTTGAGGAAGGATTGAGGCTATGTTTGGTCATGAAAATCGACATCCACCCAGGTGCAGCTGCGGACAAAACAGATAGTAAGTATAAAAAAATATCTTAAAAAAATGACCCGATGCCTCGGGTCTAAGTAAAGCCCGTACCAGACGCTCCAATTCGGTCGGGTCCAACCATCCGACAGCTTCCGCTAGCCGACAAGTGTTGCCGTTTCGGGAAAAATAAAAAAGTCAGTGTTGCCGTTTCGGGAAAAATAAACTTTACCAAAATGTCACTAGATTGTAAGGAATAAAATAATTAAAATATAATTATTTATAATTATTTTTTTATTTTATTCCTTACAATCTAATTATTTATAATTAATTTTTTATTTTATTCCTTACAATCTAGTGACATTTTGGTAAAGTTTATTTTTCCCGAAACGGCAACACTGACTTTTTTATTTTTCCCGAAACGGCAACACTTGTCGGCTAGCGGAAGCTGTCGGATGGTTGGACCCGACCGAATTGGAGCGTCTGTAGCGGGCATAAGTCCTTACTAATCGATTAAGAAAGAGACCCGTCCGAGGTAGATTCTCTTTTCTCTTTCTTAATCGATTTGAACAGTTAGCATAATAAATTCTTCAAAATTTCATTCAAGTCTTTACTAATGTTTATTTATGTACCTAAATGGCGATCATTATTATCATAATAAACGAGTTGTTTTCAATAATTTTCGAGTATAACATTATTCATGCAAAAACACTGTATGTGTTTAACAAACAAGTTACGTTTTTCCATTAGCGAAAGTAAATACCAATTTTGTTTCAACTAAAAATTGCCAAATAACCGTGAAAATGTATTAATCAATCCCGCGAGAGAATATTAAACTATGCGGGACTCAATTCGTTTTATTTGTGAGGTCACAAAACAAACACGGAGCGGGGAGAATGTGAAAGTGAATTCAATATGCTAACGGGATACGTGGAACATCAGAACAGTGTGTCGTCGAATTGGTCTAGCGCGGGAAAATTCAATTGCACATTTTTTTAGTGCCTATTTTGTTTAGCAACTGTGTTTGAGTTTTCAGTTATAACAGTTTTAAATTTTCAAGTTGATTTGTTCCTGAATGATAATCAAGGATATTTGGGCGCTTCACAGTTGTGGCTTTAAGACATCATTATGTCATGGAGGAATGAATGGTGAGGCACCACAGTATTCTCTTCTATCGAACGCAGGTGTTCATCAGGCATTGTAGCTTTGGAAAGTTTCCACGTCGCATTGAGAGCCTTTCCTGCTAAATTGACAAATTTATCTAGCCGTTCTCGAGTTTGGCGCTTGAGCAACGTTTCCTTTTTTTTTATAAGAGGAAGGAGATAGAACATAAGTATGAATTTATGATCTGCAAATCACATAGCTCTAGGCGTCACTATCTATATCCTAGAACATACCAAACCAGATTTATTATCTGAATAAGCCTATATCTAATAAATAATTCCCAATACACATGTATCTGGACATATGACCTGTCCTGACACAAAATCTCTGTATTCTTATCAAAGATTCAATAGTTTGCCAGATTGAATTGAGTCCTGGAGCCTTCGGACCCGTCATATTACTGGAGACAAGCCGACATTACCTCGCGACGCTCCTATAAGTGACATATTACATTGTTCAATGTCATACCTAGTAGTATTATTTAGTCATTTCGTGAAATTCTCTTTTGTTAACCTACATTAATAAAATCCGTGTCCATATTTCCATACTATAGTATAGTTAAAATCTGGCTGCAGACTCGGTCATAAATCATAATCGGCGTAGGGATGTGCGCTAGTTGACCGACGGCATCTGTGGTTCAGTGGTAGATTGCTCACCTGTCGATTTACAATAAAACACGTTTATAAGGTTTTATACCTACTACTGTAAGAGAGCGAAATACTCGAATGATTTATGACCGATTCTGCAGCGAGATTTTAACTATACTATAGGTAATATTGTAAATGCAAAAGTAACTCTGTCTGTTACGCATTTACGTCAAAACCACAGAACCGATTTTGATGAAATTTGGTACAGAGATAGATAAGAACTTGGGAAAAGACATAGGCTATTTTTAGTCACGATAACCGACATCCACGCGGACAGAGCCGCGGGCAACACCTAGTTTGTCTTAAAGTTGTATTCCAGTAGGTATTGTTCCAGAATTGTGTGATTATTTTACATATCCCATTGTAATATTATAAAAAACTGACGAAGGATTTCGTACCATTACAAAAACACGTTTGTTGTAAATAAATATTTTAAAGGGGACTCCCCCTTTAAAATATTTATTTTATTCTGTTTTACTAAAAATAGAATAATTTTTTGTTATAGCTGCAACAGAAATACTCGTACATCATCTGTGAAAATTCAGTTTCAAGTTCATGAGATACAGCCTGGTGACAGGCAGAGAGACGGAAAGTAGAGTCTAGTAATAGATTTCCATTTTTGCCCTTTAGATGGGGAACCCTAAAAATATTAAAGTGAGTTTGTTTATTATTGAATCACGATTAGAACATAGCCTACCGTTCACTTAATTTTTAACCAGGAATAAAATCCCGGGAGTCGTGGAATCGCGCAGAAAATGCTTGCCAAATACAGAAATGTTCATCCGAATCGCTCACGTCATTTCCCAATGCTTTAAATGTATAAAAGAATCACTCGTTTAATGGTAGGTAAGATAAGATTAGTAGATAGATAGATTGATTAAGTAAACATTTTTAAGTATCTTTCTTGTTTGCGATTGCATTGCAACAGTCTTGTACAGTCAGCAACAGATCGATCTTAGTACTCAAAATGATCTTAAGACCGGGGTCCGCTAGTCTTGATCTTATGTAGGTACATAAATGTAAATCTTCTGCAGAATGCAATCCTCATCTGTCCACGGACAAACATTTAGATAACACTAATGGTACGGTACTAGTTGAAACTACAATGGCTGCCTGAAGGAGATAATATAGGGCCTGCAGTTAGCTGTTTACTAAAGCAGAGCTACAGTTAAAATAGCAATTGTATGAGAAAAAGAATGTGACGTGTATCGTTGTAGGTATGTATCGTATTGTAGAAGTTATCTTCGAACTCAAGGCAAGTTGAATAAAAGAAAGTCCGTAGTTGATTTGGCACAGATAAATAATGGCATTTAGCTACATAGGGAACTGTTTGTAAAGTGCTCACAAAGTGGTGTTGTTGTTGTGAGCTCGAATCTATCGTAGTCGTAATGATAAGGTATCTAATTTTGTCACTTGTGTTATGTTTCAGATGGAAGGTAAACCTGAGAATAAATAAATTCCTACTAATATTATAAATGCGAAAGTAACTCTGTCTGTCTGTCTCGCTTTTACGAGTAAACCGCTGAACCGATTTTGATGAAATTTGGTATAGGGGTAGATTAGACCTTGAGAAAGGACATAGGCTATGTTTGGTCGCGATAACCGACATCCACGCGGGCGGAGCCGCAGGCACAAGCTAGTAAATAAATAAAAACTTTATTGACCTTAGAAAGATACATTGTAAACTAATCTAAAGTAAACTATGTTAACATATTTTGATATACCCTGTCTCCTAAACTAGGATATCCTGTGTCTTAGGAGACAGTGTTCGGCAGTTCGACAGTGTGTGTGTGTGTGTGTGTGTGTGCGTGCGTGCGTGCGTGCCTGCGTGCCTGCGTGCGTGCGTGCGTGCGTGCGTGCGTGCGTGCGTGTGTGTGTGTGTCTGTGTGTGTGTGTGTGTGTGTGTGTGTGCGTGTGCGTGTGCGTGTGCGTGTGCGTGTGTGTGTGTATGTATAGTAGTGTGTGTAGCTTTACGCGAGTAGTTGTGAGAAGTTACATAATATCCTCAAGGTTTAGCTATCATTACTAAATTAGTATAATTCAATCACAAATGCTTCGTACAAAACCGGACGTTTTACTAGCGACCAATTTTATACCATTTAGGTCACAGACAAGTTTAAAAGAACATGGCTCACCTGATGGAAATGCAAAATCGCAAAATGCAGGTGCAAGATTAGATGTATATTTTCATTCGGGAGTGAGTAATGGTTCATATCCCACCGGACATTGTACGAAAAAAAAAAACTGTTCATTTCCAATATAAGGGACACTGTGTTTTACACAATATTATGTTGGAATGCAACAACCGCTTGCATTAATAAATTACACTGGTGGTAATCCGACGTTGCTCACTATTAATACGACAAAGTTTAGACTTGTACACTCTCGCCCCGCAGCTGCGCTCGCAACTGCAAGATAATTACTCTCTGGTCGGTTAAATATGAATAGCGGGCTCGCTTTGGCAGCGAGTTGAAAACTTTTTGTTGAAGTCCGCTTTTGTACACAATGTACAAGGAAATTTATGTTGCATTAGTTTTCTAATTTGTAAACTGTATTGTGAAGTAATTGGTACGCTTCGTGCTGTTTGCTTTACTGCTAGACAATTGTTACTGTACAACGAAAATCTAATTTAGTTGTTTTTTTTTGACGCAACTGACAATACTATGCTAGTCAGTTGCTCTTCGGCTAGCTCTGGTGCTGGCTGCAAGTCTCATGACTTCACTTTTTTTACACTGCTTAGGTCGCAGACAAGAACACGGTTCACCTAATGGAAAGTGGTTACTGCAACACCAGGGGAGTCACACTCGTGCTGTCGACCCTGTAAGAACAGAGAGATTCTGTGCCGTCAGCACAGAAGAAAAGTAGGACAAGCCTTTGGCCTTCCCACTGACAGCACAAAACTTCTTCAGTAACTTACATGACTTAAGGTCTTGTGACCCTTAGATGGACAGAGGGCATCTACAATACATCACCATCCCTGTCGGTGTTCAGCTTCACAATTCATTTCGCTCCAAGTCTTTCTGAGGCTAGTCGCTTCTGCAATAATAGTACGTCTCCAGGTCTTATCCTAGCCACGCTTAGGCTACTTTTCCACTGAGATGTGTTATGCTATGTTACTATGGGTGCATTTGATATTCATCAATCATATTCATTTGTCCACATAGCATAGCACTGGTGGAAAGGAGTTCAGCTAAGCTGTGTTTTTGTATAGAAAATTGCGTGCTGTGAATGTGAGCTATGGATGCGTACTGTGGATGCAAATAAGATTCGAATTTTGAACATTTGTTGGAAGTTTTCATTTATGTGATTAATACATCCCGTAGATCGAGCCGTGCATCTTCATAGTACATCTTATTCGCTACGATACATAGCACAGTGGAAACGGTTGCATAGTTTCATAGTTAGCTTTCACATCTAGGTAGCATAGCTGCATAGCAAGTCTCTGGTGTAAAGGCAGCCTAATCTTGGGAAAACTATAAATTATGAAGAGAAGACAGTAATAGTCTGAAATGGAATATTAAAATAATGTGAGAACTAATCTTGGTTAGCATTAAAAGAAGTATTAATGAAAATCCTTATTAGAAGATCTACGTTAAGTTTATTATAAGATAAACTAGGTCCATCCCGGCGAATGTTCAGCCTGCTTTTTTATGTTCTTGTAATGAAAAGTTATGAGCTTCAATCTATTAGCTTCATATTTATGCCTGAGATATAACTTTACATATTACTTTGAGCAAAGAATATTATATTTAGTTACTAGCTGACCCCGCGAACTTCGTACCGCCTAACAGTCGATTCTTTATTTTTTTTTTAATTTTTCTCTCCGTAAGAACCATCCTCGTACTTCAAGGAATATTCTAAAAAAAGAACTAGCGAAATCGGTTCAGCCGTTCTCGAGATTTGCGCTTAGCAACACATTTAGGGATTCATTTTTATATTATAGAAGATAGATGAGATGTTAGCACTATAAAGCAATATAATAGTCGTAGTAGGGTATATGAGGCCCACCAAAATATTAGCACACCTGCTGAATCGGGATTGGGTGGCGAAAGGGGCGAAAGGGGGTGAGTAACAGTTAAAATGAGTTCCTGGAGACTTGGCATCAGGCAAGGTGAAATTATATTGATGTGACCAGTATTTTAAAAAAATACCAATCTCTCTAACGCAAACCCGGATATCCCTGTAATAGTCTTCCGTGAACGTCATACCCACCTCACTATGAATCCGGTCAAGTTGGTACCCTTGATTTCTACACGAAAAGAAAAAAAAAACAGTCAAGTGCGACTGGGAATTGCGCACGAAGGGTTCCGTATACATTATCTGTTTTTAGCAACAACAATAGAAACACATCATCTCTGAAAATGTCAACTACGGTTCACGAGATACAGCCTGCGCCTTGATTCTGCTAAAGCACAACCACTATCATTAAATGGCTTTTTGTAGAGTGAACGAAAGCGTGTAATAAAAATATTGTCATTTAATTTTGGACTTTAAAGCTATAGAAATAAAGTCTAAAATTAAATGCCAATTTTTGCAGAGACTGTGGCACGACAGTGGTTTTGCTGTAGCAGAATCGAGGGCCTGGTGACACAAACGACAGCGAAGTCTTCGTAATTGGGTTCCGTTTTTACCCTTTGGGTACGGAACCCTAGAAACGATACAAAATATTATCCTAAGTACAGTCCTACGTAGTATTGTTACTCCTTAAATCCATCAATGAAATTCAAATACAGTGGTATTTCAACCAATATACTGCTACCCTCTCATCAGTGTTTATTACATTTTATGTGCACCCGCTTACATACACCACGGTCGCCTCCCGTGCCCCCAGTAACGAGTTTGAATGTCACTTGATGTGGGTCATCGCACGAATTTAATTTTAACTTGTATGGCGAAGGAATGCCTTCCCCGCTTGATGTAGGTTATGTGGCATTAGAATTGCAATAGAACCTTGTAGGGTTCGTCTATATTCTATTACTAGCCTTCCGCCCGCGGCTCCGCCCGCGTGCATCTTGATTAACGCGACCTTTGCTCATATCTCCGGTTCTACTCAACCGATTGCGATCAAACAAACGTAAGATTTTAAGTCTGACCAAGTCCTTTCTAACAAAAAAAAAACCGCATAAAATTCGTTCAGTAGTTTTTGCGTCCATCGCGATCAAACAGACAAACAGATGGGAAATTTAAAAAAAGTATTTTCCTGTTCAGTATCGTTAACATAACATAACCCAAGTATTTTTTTTTAATATCTCCAAAGTAGCTACAGACCGATAAATTTTACAATTATATAATAGTATAGAAAATAGGTTGAAGAAAAGACGGTAATATAGTATTCTTTCTAAGTTGTAGAGGTTAGAGGACTGTGCGGATTTCGTATCTAGCAGGGTGAATTTACGTGCATTTAGGGTTTTCTGCAATCCATATACCTACTTAGATGTGATTTGGCGTAATATGTGAGAGTTTTGCGACACTAGCTTCTGTATTAAGAAGGTTTGAGCACCCTTTATTTTATATTCTGTGGTAATAAGCATTCCCATCACGTGGATGATATAAAAACTCAATGCAGCGATAGCGCCACACACCGCGTGTGGTACTTGAGCGAACTAAATTGCGGTTCCGCGTTTAAAATTATTTAATTAAAGAACGTAACGGTTATACGGTACGTGACTATTTGCTAACTCACTTGAATGATTTTTTAATAATGATTATGTACAGAAATTATATTATGGAACACGAAATTCTAAATACTTGGTTCAAACCGCTACCTATCTGATGTGTATTGCGTATCGAACAAACTTATCTATTCATAGAAAAACAAAGATATATGTATAGGCCACGGTAACCTCTTACCATCAGGAGGGCCGTGTGCTTGTCTACGACCTAAGTAGTATAAAAAAAGATAGAAAAATCAACTGTATATCGATTAGGATAGAAAAAAGCGAATAGATGCTCCCACCGTCGCGCGTCGGTCGTCACTCGTCGCCCCAAGACAGATGTATAGGAAAATATGAATCAGCTTCGAGTAAGGCTCGGTAGTCAGAACATTCTACCTGTACGGGAAAGATCGCGGGTTCGAGTCCCTCCCTGAGTTGTATTTCTTCGTTTTTTTCTATCTTAATAGATTTGAATATCGAGCCAACTAAATGCTTTAAAATGTCATTCAATCAGCTGTATAGTAAAACCAACAATTCCATGAACTGAGGAATGGCACCACCGCTCCTTCAATATTGTGAAATCGTGCTAAATTGTCTTAATAAAATAATAATAAAACAGTAACATTTGACATTGAAAATCGTAGTTCTGATTTTAGCCATTTCACGGAATCAATCGTTGGATCAGCTATGGGTATATGATCGAGTAATAGTAGGTAACTTATAATACAAATACTTATTTTCGGAAAACGAATACAAGATTTGTATTCGTTTTCTGAAAATGATTGATCTACTCAAAATAATCGATTAGAGTAATTAATTCCCAAAGTTTGATCAAGTATCGATTACCTATAACTTAACTGCGTTCTGTTTAAAACAGTTTTACAAACTTGAAATATGCAAACGATACTATCGTACTCGCAAAGTATCGATAAATCGAGCTATTCGATTATAATTTGCAAACTTTCGAATGAATTAAGACCTACGATTGAAGTTTAAATAAGAAAAGGGACCGAAGTACGTGTTTGGAGAATGAAAGAATATGCAAAAAGGTCAATCTGTTACTGTAATAGTCGATAAAGGTTATGAAAAAACTAAATTGAACCCGGGGGAATTGTTAGGGGCGACAGTGAAGAACAAATTTATTGAAGGTTTTATTTGAAAAGTAAATTAGAAATGGATTATATTGAGGGCGCCATTTTTATATTATGACGGTTGGTGAAATAGTGCGGATTATAAGAACATAAATAAACGATAATAAAATCGATTCTGTTGTTAAATAAGATACATAATAGGTACAATTTGAAATAGATTATAAATTACTTATTAAAAGAACTAATTTTGTGTTTCTGATAATCTTTTTTTTTATCGACGCCGTGGATGGATTTTAGTCCTGTCTAAGTTATTGGAACAATCATTACAATGATTCTTATAATTGCTCACAGTCAGTGCAACCTTAGAGAACGCCTGGTGGACATACTACCATTCGATGGTACCTAATTACCAATGACCTTACTAGAAGTGGCCTCCCTGGTCCCCTAGGAACTCCGACAGGCATTGATCATCTACTACCATTCAAGTCGGCATGGCTGGTCGTAGTATCACCATGATTGAAAACAGGAGAAGGTTTTTATAAAGCTGTCCAGTCAGAATGCGAAAAACATTCTTCGCAAACTCAATGATCTATCCTATACCAAATACAGAGACTTAAGCCTTTGCTTACAAATGCACTTCTGAATTTAAAACTAGAACGCGTTGCAGCCAGACCCTAGCATCAGAACAAAAGTGGAGGAAGGTACTGGCAGGAAATTAATGAGATGAAAAGACAAGCACTCGCCCACCGGAGTGCGCTTTTAAAAATAATATGAGAAGAGTAAATTAAATTTTGCCAGTAGAAATACGGTGCAGTAAGACTTGAAGAATAAAATATGATTTAAATGTCAGTTTTGAAAAATGATATCATTTGATTAACTTTGAGTCACCTTTCGATAAATGGTCTAAGATAGTTTCCTGTTTAGAGAATATTGGAACTGTTATATTATATCATCTTATGAAAAATTAGAGGCAAATCCAGAATAAAGTGTTTTACTTCCAGTAGATAGGTACCTAATCTCTAAATTTTTGGTAAATTTATTTTCGAATTAGTTCATAACGAAAACATTTTAGAAAAATCAGGGCCTGAAGAAGGGCTACAAACTTTGGTACAAAAATTGTGTTACAGCGTCAAATGCGTCAATTAATTAAGTAGGATACATTTGTGATACCTACACAAAAACACGCAAAAAAGTTATAATTTTAGATACCTACTAACCTCAATAAAACACTCAATAAATCGTAAACACAATTTTGGGACACTTTTATCATTAGTCATTACACTAGCTGTCTCGGCGAACTTCGTACCGCCATATTTTTTCCGTTCCCGCTGCACCTATTTTCTCACCGTTTAAACCTTCCTGGACATCCACGAACATTTCAAGACTAAAATTAGCCAAATCGGTTCAGCCGTTCTCGAGTTTTAGCGAGACTAACGAACAGCAATTGATTTTTATACATTATAGAAGAAGAAGATAGAAGATAATAATCTAAGTTATAAGATAAGTATGTAATCAGAATGATACATTATATTAAAATCTATACTATTATATAATTGTAAAGTGGTCGTGTCTGTACATTGGAGATATTTAAAAAAAAATACTTGGGTTATGTTATGTTAACGATACTGAACACGAAAATATTTTTTTTGAATTTCCTGTCTGTTTGTCTGTTTGTCTGTTTGTCCGCGATGGACGCAAAAACTACTGGACGGATTTTGATGCGGTTTTTTTTGTTCGAAAGAGCTTACTCAGACTTAAAATCTTACGTTTGTTTGATCGCAATCGGTTGAGTAGAACCGAAGATATGAGCAAAGGTCGCGTTAACCGAGATGCACGCCGGCGGAGCCGCGGGCGGAAGGCTAGTGAAACAATAAAATTCGAAGGCGGCGGCACCGATCCATTTTCAAATATCGAACATTTTTTTTTTCTCTCGTAAGCGACCAGTGCCAAGAACTTTTGTAATAGAGTTCTGTTATCCTTCGTACAGGTTTTATGTGGAGATGGGTGCCACACTATTCAGTTTTACTCCCTTCACATGGCTTCGATAATATGTATTACCTCTAACCTCAACATTAAATTCACTCCAACTAAAGTCAGGTACTCAATCTGGGCCCTCGCCAACTTACTTTATAATCCTGCCTGTTCGGTTCGTCGCCCCTAATCTAAATAAGTTGAAGCTTACATCCGATATTCCATAGGCGGTGGCGGGGAATTAACATAGGCTACATTAATAATTAACATCTGTAGGAAATAATGTTTGTAGGCAACTACTTATAACAAAAAAGTTTAACCGACTTCAAGAAACGAAAAAGAGGCACTGAAAAGCGAAAAATAACTCTGATTTATTAGAAGTCGGTGCCAGCCAACTTTGTTTGTGTCTGAACTACTATTATACAATCAATTGAAATTATAGTTCCTATAATAGCTCGATATATGGAAAAATCCTTACTAATACTACTAAGGGAAAGTTTGTGAGAATGAATGAGTGTATGGATTTTGTTATTTTTTTACCTAAACCAAATGAATTCTAGTGGGTTACGGGAACGGGATTAGTATTTCATGAAGGTGGAGCCACAGGCAACTGCTAGAGTAGCCTACCTACCTAATACTAGCTACTAGGGTACTATAGAAATGTAAAAGTACGTTCAGTTACGCAAGTTTTTAGTTACTTAATCACAGAAGAATGACTGGATGGATTTGACTAAAATGACACATACAGAGTAGAGAACCAGAGTACAGGTACAGACCTAGAATAGGACATAGGATAAAGAAACTTTTTGGGTCGGGATCAAGCCCGAAAACGATAAAATGGATCAGTAATCACAGATATAAGATGGTACCTATCTAATATTATTATTAGTTCGTTAAGTTGACGAGTCGATACTTCCCTGTTTGAGTCGGGCCTTGTTGAACAAAACTTAAGCGCTAGACTATGGCCCAATAGCATTTGCACATCTCTGAATTGTAAACAAACACATGTAATGGGATTAATTCACTCACGCCGCCATTTTTAATCATTGCGTTGGGGTCAACAAAATTAAATTTCTAAAGCAACTTATATTTTTATTTTGGCAACGAATTCTTTAGGAGCGGTTGTGCCTCGCTGGCTGTGACAGCGCAAAATTAAATCCTATTTGGGAGGGTAGCACTTATTAAAATCTCCCCGAAAAACTGCTCTTTTAGTTCACAATGGGCAATCCAGCGGCGGACGAGCGAGCTAGCTGAGCGAGCTCGGGGATGTGGGCCCAGGCACGTGACACGAGCGCCTGGCGATTTACTGTAGTTTGATAACTCATGTGCGCTGGAACTACGGACGTTATACCTTGAACCTAAATCGCAAGAAAGAGGCTTTGGCGCGCGTGGATTGTTTTGCAACAATCTATGCCTGGTGACTTTGAGCTCGTCCACTGCCAGCACTCTGAGATATCCTCAAAAGACACCCAAGAAACGCGTACTGTGCATTTCATCGCATTATCTTGGACCTAAACTGTGCTCAAAATATGCTCTATATGCATGTCTAGAGATATAACTCAGATGTGTGTTGGAACTACTACGTACATTATTAAGCATACGATTTTAGGAACAATATAAATCAATGTTCTCTAATCAGTCACACTGATAATAGATGGAATTCTAGGAAAGTCATTTAATTAGCAAAACGTCTGAGTCGAATGTATTTTCAAATACTATGCATTGACAAGTTTCAGTGGGATCGTAGTCAGTTTTCCCTAAGTACAGATATTATTTATTATCAGATAAAGCCTATGTAGCTTTTTATCTTGTAAAGAAAAATACAAACAATATCCAGATTCATTAAACAATTGAAACTACAAGATTCCCAAATTCCCAGCCCTCTGTAGTTTCCGAAAACCACATCGGAACCGTCAAGTAATATTCAGCATACAATGTTTGCACACGCCTCCGCCTGACATTTACGCGCCACAGACGTTAATATTAAACGTTGTATTATTAAATTAATTCCCGGATGTCGTCATCGGGACGTGAAATACGAGAACAGATAATAGGACCGTTGTTTTACAAGCGCTGTAGCTGTTTGGTTGTAAAGCTGAGTATGCACTAACAAACTGTCGCTGACGACAACGAAACGATTTCTTGGAGATAGTGCGATTATTGTGCAACTTCAGTCTATACTGAGGGAACTTGAACAATAATAAAAACTTGGAATTCCTTACGAACACAAGTGTTTCCTCATTATTACAATATACTGGGTCCTAGTCGGTTGACTTGGTAGTGTTTCCCCTGCAAGCCGTCACAATTTGACTATGCTGATTGATGCAGAAAGTTCAATTATTATTTTCCTACCGGTATTGGGGGGACAGACGGCAGTCGCTCTCGTCGAGAACGAGCAAGCGGCTCCATGACCAACTATAGTTTAGGGCAATTTCAGACAAATAACCAATCAGGACAAGTAGGACAGTGGACTACTGGCTCCAAAATACAAGCTTTGTACGCAACCTGCTTTGGCGTTGGATGATAATGATGACTGATAGTTGTTTCAAACAAAGAATGGTTTTCATATGACTCTATTACAGCTGCCTTACTAGTAATAAACTAAATGGCACTATGAAAGGGGAATCGTGTTTGTAGTCAAAAATACTACACTTGTGATGTTACAATATTTTCCACACTTCTGAAAATAAAATGGATGGTTTAAAAATGTCACACTTATTTTAAATAACGGTTGTGTGTATTTAGAATGTGATAGCAAAACACTAGACATATTTTGGAGATACATTTTGTTTACAGATGTACACATCAGCAAAATGTATACAAAAAGTGTGGAGAAACTACAACCTAAAGGATTAAGATAAAGGACTAAAAATACATGACACCCAATAAGGCAATTTTCTCGCTTCCCGGCTGTCCCTGGGTTTCCTGGGATATAAACGTACCTATACCTCGGGATACATATATTTTGGACCTAAATTGCGTGCCAAACGAGGTCCTGGCCTGCGTTGATTGTTTTGTAATAATCTATGCTTATTCCATAACACAAGCTAATTAAGCTTACCATGGGTCTAGAAAGCGTTGTGTAGAATGTTGTGAAATATTTATTATTATTATTATTATTATTATTATGCTTGGTGAATTTGAGCTCGTCCACCGCGTGCTATCCTCAAAAGATACGAAAGAAACGTGTACTGCGCGTATGGAGCATATTTTTGATCCAGGGTAGGTATATGTCCCGAGCAATACCATAGAAAGTTGAGTTGGAAGGCAATAGCTTGAGGAGCCAGGATCGCATCCCTTTATCATACACTAGCTGTTGCCCGCCACTCCGCCCACGTGGATGTCAGTTATCGCGACCAACCATAGCCTATGTCATTTCCCAAGGTCCAATCTATCCCTGTACCAAATTTCATCGTAATCGGTTCAGTGGTTTAGGCGTAAAAGTGTAACAGATAGACAGACAGAGTTACTTTTGCATTTATAAAATTAGTATAGAAGTATGGATAAGAATAAAGATGCTTTGAAACTCAAAGAAAATAGAGTTTACTCGTACATTGCGTGAGTTTCTCCACTTGTTCACTAGTGTGTGCGGTACATAATTACATGTTACTTGCAGAAACTAGCGAATATTTGCTTTGAAACCACTAACTTCAGTGTTTATTGTTCTCCTTGATGAAATAACTAATGTAATATTGAGATTTTGTGATCGTCTCGTTCTGTTACAGTTAATTAATAGTGTATACAACAGTTTTGTTCTTCTGGTATAGAATTATTAGTAGGTATTAGGTACTAAGAGATGGGGGTATGGAGCTATGCAAAGATTACGGTACAGGGAACAAATTAACCTCACCTACTAACCGGTGAACCTGAAGAACAATAAACAAGGCTCTGGTGCAGATTTTTCTATCAAAATAGGGAGGTTATATATCAGTGTCTCCCGTAGCCGCCTGTCGCTTTGCGTGCTTCTCTATACCCGGGGGCGAGTTGGTGACCTCGTGGTACCCACAACGAAAGAGGGCCAGATCTATAGATATGGCCCTGGGCTGGACGGGGTTCGAGAGATATGTCTACGATAATCTCACCTCCGGCAACCGAAGGCCCAGAGACGGCGTGCGTTTTAGTCGGTTGGGGTCCGACATAACCTTCTGCACTGGCTCCGATGGAGAAGGAATCCGTAGGGAATTTCCTCACGATAAAAAGGCAGTCTCTCCCGTAACCGTCATGATCATAATTTTCATGTTAGTCCTATAAACATTGCTTAACGAGGGAACGCCTACAAATCGGTCTCATAATCAATTGATGTCTCATTTCATAATGTTCGCTACTGATTATTATTATTTATCAGAGTAAATCTTCAGGTATATAGGTTTAAGCCATGGTTTAAGCTATTACCTAAAGGCTCATAATACACGTGACTGATATTGCAAACTTTGTTATAACGCTGGGATAATCCTCGGCGACGCTGTCTCCAATGCGCGGGTACCAGGGGAACATAAACAGAAGCATGTTTTGTGAGCGCTCTGTATGTACAACAACATGTTGGCCGGAGTCCCTGTTATGTGTGTATGTATAAGATTTAGTTTCTATGCCTAAATAAGATTTAGGATGCGATTAGTCAAGCCTGAAAATTGTTTCGACTTGTCAAAGGAATAATGAATAGCCTTGACGAATCAGAATCAGAACATATCAACGAGGAGTTAGTACTTTTCGTAGACTTGTCCAATTAGAACCTTTACATATTTTGACGAAACGAAACTTAATTGGTAATTGAGGAATTTAAACAAGATATTGTATAATAGTTTGACGAGTCGAAACAATTTTCAGACTTGGTCAATTAATTCCATACTAATATTATAAATGCGAAAGTAACTCGGTCTGACTGTCTGTCTGCCTGTTACACTTTCACGTCTAAACCGCTGAACTGATTTTGATGAAATTTGGTACAGAGATATATTAGACCTTGGGAAAAGACAAAGGCTATATTTTGGTCGCGATAACCGACATCCACGCGGGCGAAGCCGCGGACAAAAGCTAGTATATTAAATTATGCCTCCACATAAACAATCCCAACTTGAAATAATATATATCTTTCAACAAGAACGATAGCTTTATGCGTACTCTCAAATTGCAAAACAAATATATTGATATTCGATGAAATACAGAGCCACCGTACCCAATCAAAACACGATTGAACAGAAAGTATTATCGGAGGATTTACGCCCAGATTTTGCCATTTTTTCTTACCCCAGATACACGTGTGCCTCACACAGAATACTAATGTGGGACTCAGTAAGGTTAAGAAGCACCTTTGATATAGGGTGTTCTGTTATCTGTGCATGGGATGGCATTTAAAACACATAAATTTGGACCCATGCATAGATATGAGTTATCAAAAAGCGGTATATTATAGGTGGCTTGTGATTTACTCTTGTGGGTATGAAAAGATTTTCTTCGTAGCATAGTATTGTAGACTTAGTCACTCGAGTTGCTTTTATCATTAAAATTGATACTTTATGATATTTAAGCGAATTTGTAACTGTAATAAAACTACTTTTTAACGTATTCTATCGCGATTTACAGCCATAGTCCCATAGTCATCCGTCCGTCCGTTCGTCCGTTGAAAATAGATTTTATTTTAATCAAAAATTTAAAAAAAACTTTTTCTAGAATATTCTAGGACATTTTACACTACGATAATTATACCCATACGCGATTTATTTCGTATACTTTACATTTAGCCCGGCGTTTTGTCTACTTTTCAGAATCCTATAAAAAGTGGTTTTATTTCAAGTACCTAATATTCGGATAAATTTCAGTCAGTATCATTATTAAACTCAGTTTTCCTGCAGTTAAAATAAATTATTATTTTAACTGCAGGAAAATTCCCGATTGGGTTACAGGATTTTCCTATTTAGTTATGTATTGTGTCAGTTTAATTTAATTCTCATTGGCACAAATTCAGAATCACTCTGTACAGTCAGATCAAAGATCAAATCCTACGCCAAGCATCAAGACCGGATTAGTATCAAATATCGTATTAACGTTCACTAGCAACAAATATTCAGCTCAAAGATTAAGACAGTATATTAATTAATCCGTACTGGGTACATAATTTATAGTGAGCAATAGGTAAGCGGATTCTGCAGGCCTACTATTATTACAATCTTACGTTACTTCCATAGTTTGGATTTGTACTCTTCTGTTGGTACATTTGTGTCCTTTGCCTTGTAAGAGTCAATTCAGACCAGAAGAAAAATACTCTTTAAATGTTATTTAAAGATCACCCCTATTCCATTTAGACAAGGCTGAATATAGTATGCAGTAGCATGATAAGAGTATTATGCGTCACGCAAAAACCGCGCCATGACGTGGAGTTGCGAACCAGCCCGTTATACCAATCGATAATTAATTATCACTTAAAAAACATTACCCTTCTTGACAGTCTGGTAAAAAATGCTTGAGCATTTTCCTCTGTGTTTAAAATGACCTTAATTTTAACAAAAATAAATGTATATCCACCACAGTACGAGATCAGACACAGACCATATAGCACTAGTATCCTGACGAACACCGACGGTCCGATTCACACTGTGAAAGTCACAAAGTAAGATTCAAATAATATTGCGGTAGATGGTAGTAGCCCCCCTGTGCTCATTCACAATTCATTTGGCGTTTAATCTCCGGCTATGATGAACAGGCGTCAGTCGAAGCTGCTCAAGTATTAATGAAGACGCTTGTGATAAATGACGAGGGTTCACTGTAAACTTATATGTTACACGTCTCACGGGTATCGTAGCGAGCCTTAAATACGTAATACGTCATACATAAGTAGCTGAAAACAAGATACGTGTTATTGGACCTTAATTTTCGTACTTTCGTAGAGTACGTATCCTTCCAGTAAACATACAGTTCATTACAAAGTGCCCGTTAGACGGTAATAGGCTCGGCCCCTATTACGTGGGATTAAAAATCATAGTTGGTGAAATGTGGGTGTTGATACACCTCTGCCTACCCCTTCGGGGATTTACAGGCGTATAAATATTTATGTACGTATGTGTGAGAGATACTCGTATGTTTCAGAAAATCTCACCTCTGGCAACATTGTGTGCGTTTTAGTCAATTCGAGTCCGACATGACCACTCATTTCGGCTCTGCTTTCAGATTGCTGAGGGCATCACAGGAATTTTATTAGGGCCATCATTGGATGACCCTCATTCCTGAGATGTCAGCTTACCATCAGATGATTTTAGGCCTTCCCAATACCGATAGAATTATATAACATCTTTGGTGATAGACATTCAAAGATATCTCTACCTACCGCAGACTGAGAAAGGTATAAATCTTTACTTTCCGACCTCAATTTAGACAACATGAGGGCTGTCAAAGGAGCTGTTCATAAAATGTAAAAATAACTTGCTTATTCGTTCTACCCCAGATAATAAGATTTTATATTTTCATGTACAATATATAAATATTGGAGCGTCGTCGCTCAGCAATATCTGTTTTCCTCAATGACTAAATTCGCGACACATCGGCAGTGAAATGTTGTTACTTCGCAATCAGTTCGCATGACTATGTAGATGTGTGTTAAGGCGGAATCACATGTCCTGATATATTATTATATCATTTACCTCATTCGACTACATATGAAAAGGTGAACAGGGCTTATTCGTCTATATATTATGTGCTTTTTTCGGACACATGACAATTGAGTGAATTGCAAATACGAGTATCTGTCCTCATGTTTGTTTTTTGACACATATCAGAGGAAACCTTTAGTAACAATATAAATTAATGGAGAAAAGGAATAAGGCTACTTTCACTCTGCAGCGTGTTGCCGGTTGGCAGCGTTGCCGGTTCGACTGAGCATTTCACGACCACCGCAATTTTTTTATAACCTTGTGGCGAAGGTTTCAATATGGCACGTGCCGGTTGCGTTTTTCAACACGGCCGACCGGTGCAAATAGGTACTTGAATGAAAGGAGCCTTATATTTGGCATGTTTGACACATCAGCACGAAGAAACATAACAAATAAATATTTGGGCGAACACAGCCTATACAAATATGACAGAACTTGTGGTTGCGCCTTTACGTAGATACTTCGAAGATAAATGACACGTTTCTGTGACGTGGGAGAAACTTTTGCGAATTGTTTTGAAGGGATGTAGAAATTGATGTCGCTGAGTTTAATAATTTTATGGAAAGTTGTTCTGCCGCGTAGATCTCGCGAAATATACCTATATATGTACTTATGTTTTTGCGCGAATCAGAAATTTTGCTAAATTTAAATAATATCAAGTAAATTGCGATAGAATTTGTTAAAAGTGGTTTGATTTCACAGAAATCTTAAGTTGGATTTCTTGGCACAACGTCGTGCTATAAGATCTTGCTTCTTGCCAAATCTCATGCTGGTAACTCAACGAGAGGTCTCCTATAGATTTTGATATCCCTGCGGTTGACCAAATATGCTGCATAAACAACTGTAAGTTTTGATTGCGTTGATTTAGAAGTTTAATATTTTCAAAGCTTCTAGGCTTTGCAGATCTGAATAATATTTTGATACTAGCCTTCCACCCGCGGCTCCGCCCGCGTGCATGTCGGTTAACGCGACCTTTGTTCATCTTCGGTTCTACTCAACCGATTGCAATCAAACAAACGTAAGATTTTAAGTCTGAGCAAGCCCTTTCTACCAAAAAAAACCGCATCAAAATCCGTCCTGTAGTTTTTGCGTCCACCGCGAACAAACAGACAAACAGACAGGAAATTAAAAAAAAAAAATTTCGTGTTCAGTATCGTTAACATAACATAACCCAAGTTTTTTTTTTAAATATCTCCAATGTACAGACACGACCACTTTACAATTATATAATAGTATAGATAGATTAATTTCAATTGCATATCTCCACTCGTTCCAGAGAAAATCATCTTGATTCGTCCCGTTTATAAATACCTTATTGAGGTCTGGTAGAGAACCTTAAAAATACAAAACGAAAAGTACATTTTCTTTTTCTGCCTTCGTAGAACAGACGGCCATTTAACAGTACAGATCGTATTGTTAAGGGAATTAGGGCAAGCAACCAGAAAGTTTCAAGACCAACACAAACGCAATTAGCGTCTTATTGTTATTCACTCTATCAGCTATTCAACGAACGACCCACCCGAAATACACTAACCTTACTTTGAAACGAGATCAGGGGGGCTACTACTAATTCCAATGGTAGATCTTACTTCTATTTTACTTTGCGACTTTCATAGTGTGATTCTGGGATCTGACTGAGAATCAACATTTTGAAAACTCAACATAACGGTCCGAAAGGGGTTCTTCAATCCACTAGTATTAGAGTTATGTGGTCAAACTGGGCCAAATTTAATAGTGTCTCTAATTTGTGGTGTTTTTTTAATTTTTTAATTTTAATTTGTTAGATTACAAGACAGTATCTACTCAAATATACTGACGAAAGACAACGGTCCGAGTTCGATTCACACTATGAAAGTAAAGTAAGATTAAAATAATACTTTAAGAGACGATAGTAGGCCACCAGTGTAATAAAACTCGATGCTATCTTGTTTTTTCGCCAGAACACAGACATACAGACGATCTGAAAGATGTTAATTCTATTGTGTTAATTTAGTTAGACTTGTTAATTAAAGTTGGAGGCGGCGCGCGATGAAATTAGTGACTGCGGGCCAAATAAAATGATAAAGGGGATATGCGTTCGAACGATTGAGGTGCGATGGGAAGGACTTTTTACCAGTACTAAGTAATATATCAGCTTTAGAGTTCTATGTTATGCTGTATAGAAGAAGAAAAAATGGTACGGTCATTCTGATACCTAGTATGAAATTTTATTGTAATAGAGAACTTCGTCTTTAACATTCGTAGAAGCTTCTGCATTTATAATAGGTGCCTTATGCTATTTTCAATTTTGACGAAATAGAAAATTTTTCTCTTTGAGCAAATAATGTTAATTTGTTCGCTATAAATGGATACGATATCGTTAATAATACTCAAGCTAATTCAAGCTACTAAGCAGAAAAGTGCTTGAACAATAATGGTCTTTCGATCCAGATTTAATAGAGCTTTGGCTATAGGATTATACATTTTTACATTATATGTATTGTCTCAAATACCTTAAGTTGTAAAGTTGACAAGTACTAGTACATTAATGGTCCTTCGAGCCGGTTATTAATAAAGCAATTATTGATTTATTTATAACCGGCTCGAAGGACCATTAATAAAAAACAGTATTATTAAACAACTATAATAGTAAGGCTTTCTTACCATACACTAATTGTTGTTTCATAATAGTATTACACAGTCTTCCGTCGCGTGTACTGTACTAAGTCGTCGTAATCCTCATATTTATCTGTTGGCCGCAGCCCCGAGCTGCTAATTATTCCTGCCAGACAGACAGACGGTACACACAATGTGTTATGTCGCATGCTTAAAATTATTCATTTGTTTGCTTGAAATATTGCGGATTGAAGTGATGGCGCAGTGGTTTACGTAGTCACTTTGTCAACTGAGTGTAAAAGTGCTACGTCGACAAATTTTCACTATGATTAACATAATATACAGTTCTGTTTTTCTGGATTACACAAGATTTGTGAAGGATTTGTTTTTATTTTGTTTAAATAGGACACGTCAATTTGACTTCACCTCGCCTGATGGTAAGCTGAAGGTAAAGTCTCAGGAAAGAGGGTTGAAAAAGAGGTTATGTTGCCACTATCACACCACAGGGAAAGAATATATCTCTCTTTTTAATTTATGTGTGAATAAGAGCGTGTGAGGGTAAATGTGTATGAGAAAGATTGAGTCAAATATCTGCAAATATGGGATTAGTAACTGCAGTTGCATTTTATAATGGTTTGTTTAAAATGAAACAAACATCTTTATAAAATGGGCTACATTAGTAAAGATACATAGCATATTTGATTAGATTTGACAATATGAATGATGGATGATACAATAGCATTAAATTTTTGCCAAAGGCGAAGACATTTTGGGTTCTATTGTTATACAAAATAAATGGTCACAAGGCAATATATACGTAAATTCTGTGTTGTAAAAGAGGTCGAGCCTCTCAAGCTACGAGTATTTTGTTTTGGAGCTAATCTGACCCAGTTTGCTTCGACTGTGACTGTTGTACATCAGGATTAAAATGTTAATTTAAAATGCACATGCAAAGTAAACGAAAATATACATTACCTGAACCGTGAATCGTTTTCTGAAAGGTACAACACTGGTAATTAATAATTAAAATACAAATTTAATCTATGCATGGAAACAAAGAGAACACAAACAAACAAAATACCCGCTTTGTTGTTTCCTGGTTTCATAATTTCAGTTTTTTAACCAACCGGTACAGAAGAATACAAGGGAACGGAAGTAGAATACACTCTATCTCTATAGAATCCTTAGCACTCGTAATATTATGAACGAGAAAGTCTGTTTGTCTGTTACGCTTTCATGTCTTAACCACTGATCCAATCTTGATGTTACAAAGATAGATTTATAGCTTTTAAAAGGATATAGAATATATTTTTTCACGCCGGTGGAATCGCGGGTAAATATGGGCTAATACACTTTACATTTGAAAATTTCTTCATATTCGCAAAATTGCAAATCCAATTTATTCAACCACCATAGGGGTGAATAATTTTGTAGTAAGTACCAAGGACCAAACCATCCAACACCATATGGATTGGTTGAAATAGGTTTTAAATTCGTAGATATTTTTTTGCGAAAACAGCAATGCAGTATTGGCATAAATAAATAAATACGAAAAGACCGACAGCTTGTAATCGTTTGCGAAAAAATGTGTCATGTCATGTCCATTGAAGCGATACGAGAATATAACAATTAGGTGCGAAGGAAAGTACGAAGTTGCATATTACGTGTTGTGGAAATTGTGACGAAGAAAATACAACATTCAATTTGGGTGACGATATCATTTTGGAATTCGTTCATATTCGTATTCCATTGTGCTGATGTTCGTCGCAATTTGTGAATTTCAATTACTTTTGGATTTCGTAAGGTTTGAAATATACTTACTTAAGTAATATATCCAAGTATGACTGCTTCAGGGATGCGTGTATTAGATTTGTGTCTTTATACGAAGTAGGATGTGCTTTCTGGGATGTACTGCCGCTGTGCTGGGACAATCGAGTGCTCGGTACCAGATGTCTTTGAAAAAGCTCCATCTTTAAATCAGTTAACTGCATTAAATTGCAGTCTCTTTAATAGATTTGGGTCTCATGTCAACTGCTATAAGGCAAATCGGGTGAAATGGGGCTACTTTGATGCAAAAGGTGCGGGATGTGACTATGGGGCGCCTCTACAAACAATGAACTATCGTGTGTTCTATCGTGTCCACTGTGCCGCGATACTTACATAGAGGACTTGAACGAGGTGACTGCGGGGGCTGTAGATGCCTCCGAATTTTGCACAGTGGTCATATCTAATACCGATGAACATTGTCATCAGATTCACGAAGAAGGACACAGGTATGGAAGAGTAGTGTTTGTGTTTCATTTATAATAACTTTTTTATATAGGTACATAGGTAAAGATGATCCTAATAGTATAGAAATCATCCCTAAAACAGTTTATTACTAAAGGCAACAGAATAATACGTATAACTTGAATCTTTGCAGCCAGCACAGATTTCCCTCACAAATTTTATTAATAAACACCGTAGTTCTACGAAAAAGTAAATCCCCGCTATTAAATCCTGACGCGGCGTCCGCGCGATAATTTAATAACCAGTTCAGGCAGGTTTGTTCCAGTAATATTGGTCTGGTAATAACTGGAATGATCCGGATTAAACGCCGCAAAATCTTTTAAAATACAAGTTGGCGTGGATCTATTAATTCTTTTAACTTTTAAGGATATAATGTTTTGTTTCTGAGGTCGTTTTTTCTGTTATTTTGAAATATGTGATATGAAAATGATTGTTTAATGAGAAGTAGACGTTCTAAAAATTATTATTGACATGCTTGCTGAGCAGGTAGACAACGGTTGAAATCGTTGAAGTAAAAATAAGCTAAATTTATACAAAGGGGAATTAGGAGAGCCGAATCCTGTCTCCAAAATGTATGCTAATGTAAACTAATTATTAAGTTCAAGTTTATTCTTTAAAAGTTCCATGTAGTACCTATGACAAGATCGAAGTATCCCATATTGGGCACCCGTTTTAAATTTGATAAACGATCATCGTGTTACCACAGTAAAACTATGAAAATCAATATCAATTATCAATCAATTATCAATTAGCCTTTATGCAGTCCGCTGCTGGACATAGGTCTCTCCCAAAATGCACCACGTCCGCCGATCCTCCGCCTTCCGCATCCAGTCTGTCCCTGCCACCGTTTTCAGGTCGTCAGTCCATCTGGCTAGGAGGCGTCCCACCTTCCGTCTTCCTTCTCGCAGTCCCCACTATAGGACTCGTCTGCTCTAAAGGCCATCAGTCCTTCGACAGATGTGGCCACTGTGGCCAGTCCACTGTCACATCAGCTTGCTTTTTCTGTGAGTTGTGCTAGAAAATCAATATAAAAATTTAAAAAAAAGTTGACGCATTCGTAACGCAGTGGACGTATCAAAGTGAGCGCATATTAATTGGAATGCTCGTACTATTTACATGACGTGTGTGTGGAACTGATTGCATGGCAGATTAGTTTGCGTGTGCATACACGTGTGGCTATGCATATGCATGCCTTGATGGAATGGTAAGTGGAACCTTGGAACTATGAATCTTAATATGGAATAGATTTGTCGGAAATTGCAAATGATTATTAACTTTTGAGGTGAATATTTATAATATCTGTACATTTGCTTTTATAGTGGGAGGCAATTCAGAAAACCAAATCATCTTTCGATAGCTGAAGGACCAAAAAATTTATAACCTTTCATAATAATAAAGAGAACATGAAATATATTAATTTTGTCCCAGTAAAAATAAATTTACGTTAATACGCGTATGAATTGCAAAGTATAAAGATTTTGAAATATTGTACCGTACAGCTACTTTTCGGCGTAGCCAGTACATTTAAAAAAAGAATATTAGTTACCAAAATTACCAATATTCCCTCCAATATCTCCAACTACAAATTGCGTGTGTTAGGAGTCGAACCCAGGACCTTTTGATCGTAAGGCCAACTCCTTAACCACTGAACTACAGACGCTTCATTATATTCGCGTTTGACATTTGATAGGTGTTAAACAGTTTACACCCAGACGGATGGCAGTCTTTCTTATAATGAAGGAATCGGTGTTACCATTTTGGAAATGTTACCTCGATGCTGGCGAATATCAAAACTACAGTGCGTGAATGCATAATATAAAAAGCTGACTGTTTTTTTTCGATGTTTATAAATCATTTATTGCCTACGTTATATAGATATTTTGAATTTGTAATACATATAGATACCCTGTAAGTTAAAAGGTCTGAGGAGACCAGGTCCGAGAAACTTTGGGAAGACTACATCGACTTCTTTGATCGAGATTGGCGGTCCCACGTAATAGGGGGCGAGCCCATTGCCGTTACGCGGGCACTTAGTCATAGGCTGTATGTTTACTGTCGGATGAAGAACAGCCCTATCCCTTAGTCACCTACGACATCCACAGGAAGAGATGGGATAGCCCTATTCTACTCCACCGGGAACTAACATGGCTGTTAAATAGGTTAGAGAAAAAGAAAAGCGTAAAATCTGCTGTGTAACTTACACCCGTATTCACAAACAATACTTCACTATGCGTACCACCAAAACTGTGCAAAGAACGACAAATTCTCAGTGCGTTCGTTTTGGCAAGCCTTTTTATTCATAGACAACACTTAAGTAATACTGTGTTGAGGGAACGCACTGCGTTAGATACTGCTCCGTGATGTTTGTGAATTAATTTTACCAGCCCTATGCGCTCGAGCACACTATGAGACCTCACAGTATCGTTTGTGAATACGGGTGTTAATGTTCTATAGAGTGGCAACACCATAACAGACATTGTTCTTTAACAGCTCCCCAGTCCCCTCCGTTACCGGACTACTTTTTAATTATGACTTTTAATTGATTCCAGCTAACTGAGTCCCCCTCAAAGAGCGTGTAATTAATTTTTTAACGCGACTTCTTCATTTTAATTATGGGTCATTATTAAGAAAATTTGGAACTCGATTATGTCTGCGCGCGCTTTCGAGTATCTGTAGTTAATTTATGGAACAATTGAAAAAAATAAGATTAGATGCTAATTTTGTTTATGTTGTGATACATACATACATACATACAGTCACGCCTCTTTCCCAGCGGGGTAGGCAGAGACCACAGTTTTCCATTCGCTACGATCCTGGCATACATCTTTCGCTTCTTCTACGTTCATAATTGTTTTCATACATGCTCGCCGGTTTCGGGTACTCTTGACATGTCCTTTCTTTAAAATGTCTTCGATCTGACTGACATACGTATCTAGGTCAACCTCTACCGGGTTGCCCATTTACCCTCGCTTCGTAAATCTGTTTCGTCAGTCTTCTTTCGTCCATCCTCTCCACGTGTCCGAACCATCTATGATGGGAACTGGAAAGTGGTTACCGTGGCCTATGGCGTGTGCAACACCAAGGAAGTCACACTCCTGAGCTGCCGACCTTCAAAAGCAAACTTAAAAATAATAAGATATTTTTGTCAGAAGGCTTTACAACGTGATCTGTGCGTAGCTAGTGACACAATAAAATAAGTATCACAAGTATCGGGATTCTTGGTGTCGATATCTCCAGCGACGTCCAATACCGAAGTCATCTGGAAGACAAGGTCAAGTTGGCATCAAAGAAACTTGGGGTGCTCAACAGGGCGAAGCAGTACTTCACTGCGGGGCAACGACTCCTCCTTTATAAGGCACAGGTTCGGCCTCACATGGAGTACTGCTGTCACCTTTTTGCCGGAGCGCCTGCGTGCCAGCTTGACCCTTTCGACTCGGTACAAAGACGGGCGTTGAGGCTCGTCGGCAATCCCATACTCACAGGCGATGTGGAACCACTCAGTCTCAGGAGAGACTTTGCTTCACTGTGTGTGTTTTACCGCCTATACAATGGTTTGTGCTCAGATGAATTGTTTGACATGATGCCCACAGCTACATTCTATCATCGCACTTCTCGTCATAGGCGGGGAGTTCATCCTCACACATTGCAATCGGAAACGGTGCGCACTGTGCGGTATGAAAGGAACTTCATCCCTCGCACACTCAAGCTGTGGAATGAACTCCCCGCGATGGTTTTCCCAAGCGACTACAATATGGGGTTCTTCAAGAAGGGCATTAGAAGGTTTCTTCAGGGTCGGCAGCACGAGTGTTACGCCCCTGGTGTTGCATACGTCCATAGGCCACGGTAACCACTTTCCATCAGGTGGGCCGTGTGCTTGTCTGCCACGTAAGTGGTATAAAAAAAAATATACTTCTATTTCTATCAATCACTGATCAGAATGTGATAGGGTACATAATATCGAGTAGGACTGTACTGATAACTAGATTGCCTGCGTTATTGTGCGTGAAATAACCATACGCAATCACAATTGGCGAAATATTATTAAAGAAAGAAATCACTTAAGCGCTATATCGCTGCTATACCAGGGTTTCCTTTTATACAGAATAAATTGGGATAATCCCACTTTTGTGTCACGAAGAATGGAAGTACTATACACTTGTAAAGATATTTGCACGCTATGTGGTGTAGGTATACCTCAGGTCACGTATTTTGGACCTAAATCACTAGACAAACTAGGCTCTGGTGCCCGCGTATTCTATTGTATTAGTTTATGCTTGGTGAATTTAAGCTCGTCCATCGCAGCAACACCCCGTGCTATCCTCAAAACTCACTCAAGGAACGTGTACTGCGCGTATCCATACTAATATTATAAATGCGAAAGTAACTCTGTCTGTCTGTCTGTTACGTCTAAACCACTGAACCGATTTTGATGAAATTTGGTGTAGGGGTAGATTAGACCTCGAGAAAGGACATAGGCTATGTTTGGTCGCGATAACCGACATCCATGCGGGCTGAGCCGTGGGCAAAAGTTAGTAGAGCATATTTTAAGCAAATTTTAGGTCCAAGGGGCTGTCCATTAATCACGTGATGTTTTTTTTAGCAATTTTCTAACCCCCCCTCCCCCATGGTGATACGTGGTGAGGTTTTAAACTACCCCCCCCCTCCAGCCAAAATCACGTGTATTTTTTAAATCTATTATTTAATGCCAAAAAACTAAAAATCGTGACACAAATCATCAGTTATAACAAAAAATAAATACACGTGATATCCCAAAATACCCCTCACTCCCCCCTGGTGATATTTCGTGATGTTTTCCAAAACCCTCCCCCCCCCCCCCTGTTGAGCCTCACGTGATTAATGAACAGCCCCCAAGATATAAGTCTCCGAGCAATACTACGGTTCGTAGGTTCTAGGTAGTAGGTAGATTGCTGTCTGCATACAATGTATCACAATCTTAAATGGAATGGTAACTAATATCATGATGTAATGATACTCTTCTAGTGGTTGTAGCATCTTTTATTCAATCAATCAATTAAGGCCCCGAATCAGATCAGCATCGAAAAATCGGTATTTTCGATACCGTTTTTCTTTTTAACTATAAAACCTACAGATCTGGAATTCACATGCCTGCATACTACAGAATATACAGAGTAACTTCACTTTTTCATAAATTAAATAAAAAAGGAGGAAATAGTTGAAAAGAGGCTTTGAACAACACTCTACTCTTTCTTATGAAACCAATTATTTTCTACAATATGTATCCAAATTATCTAAAGTTTCACATGTATGTTAAATAAGTGTATTAGCATGACGTGACCTTCTTAGTTAGTAACCGTCGCCTATAGTTACCTATAAAAATTGGTTTTACTGATTTTTACGGTTCAAATATGAGCGAATGACCTTGATCATTTGTATGGTCAAAGTCATTCGCGTATGTAATCACCTTAATCTATCGCAGTCCACTGCTGGTCATAGACTTCTCCCAATGTTAGGAGGCTTTGGCCTACTATTTCCACGCTGGCCAGACGGGTCGGTACAAGGTTTCATTTCGAGTTTTCCTTCTCTCGCAGTGATATCATTTGCGTATTTTTCTGTTAGTCGCCTCTCACGACACCCTTTGGTTAAGATGGGGTCGTAAGTATATATTCTTTCTCCGTCACCAAACAGATTGTGACTTTTAGTATTTGCAAATGTTCCGCAATCACGTAGACGTAGAGTATATAGACAAATATATATATACAGGCAATTAACACAAGAATTGCAAATCATCATACAATCAATTTACTCGTATAATATAGGTTGCTCACTGGGATGATGTGGAGTTTGCACAGAATTGATTGATTGAAATTGGGTTTCCTCGGTGGACGTGTTATCTAAGAGAATATTGATCATTCATCAAATAGCTTTCTAATGACTGTGTTTCAGGTTAGGTTTGAAAATCAACAAATAAAAAGTCAAAGTCAAAATAATATCGAATTTGATCCCACGACAATTTATTATTCAATTGTCTTTTTTAAAGCTCATGTCTTTTCAGTGACTATGGCATTCTTAAATCTGGACTATTTGCTAATAAAGTATTTTAAATTAAGACATTTTACGATCCAGACGTTTAGCGTTAATGTTTATTAGCTAACTATGGCGTTCAAAAATCAAGACGTTAGAGCGACATAGACGTTTTACAAAGTGGACATTATGCTAGTGACCCGTCAATTTCACTTCGCCTCGCCTGATGGTAAGCTGAAGGCAAAGTCTCTGAAAAGAGGGTCACCATTACAGACACGTTCCGTGTTACAATGGTGGCACTCAGCTTGACGGCCTCATCAGATGCTTTTTCACGCCCCGCTTAAAGGACCCGGGACTGTAGGAGGAGGGATTCCCAATAATGCGGACTGCACGTCTCTGCAACCTGTCGAGAGCATCTAGTAAGTACTTTGCGGAGCCATCCCAGAGATGAGAGCAGTATTCCACGCAAGAGCGAATTTGTGTCTTGTAGAGAAGGCACCGCTGCTCCGGCGTGAAAAACTCAGTCAGCCTCAGCGTGATTTGAACTTGTCCTGGACAGTGGAAATGCTTGTCACGTCTTAGTATCTCCCCTTGGGAGGCCCCGCCGGGTCCACGTAGAAGCGGTAGGCCCTAGAAGTCTTGGCTTGACGTTGTGAAGCGTAACATGCGTGTCAATGACCTCACTACCATGGACATCCAAGATCGTGCAAAGTGGAGGGGGAAGAGCCGGAAGGCGGACCCTGAGCTTCGAGTTCAACTTGGCCTCGGATCCGATCAGGAAAATACATGCCTATGAGGATGATGATGATGATGACAATGACAAGTCTTAGGATCCGTTAATTGAGACCTGAGACAGCGTGCGGTTTTAGTCGGTCCGAGTCTGATGGCTGGTGGACATGGATGGGGATTTCAGCACGAAAATGCCTTTTTCTGCAAAATTTCCTGACAATATCCTCAACTATTGTCCTGTAAGAGATGCACCCTATCTGTAACCCAATCACATGTACCGTTCTTCACAGTTATGACAGCGCACGAATTAGTATTCCACGCAAGTCGCGGCTCCGTGAAAAATCTATTTCATTATTCATTCTATCACAGTACTCGTCCATAGTAAGCTGAGACTAAGATATTCTAGTCTATGAATACAATTTCATGCTAAGCTTAGCAATTTTCGAAAATCACATCGTTCTTTCGAAAATTGCCAAGCTTAATTTAGCCAGCTTGTGTGAAATTTATAAGAATGTTATTATTTATGTGAATTGCATCATAAGAATAGCTCGTGCAAGTGAAGGTTGAGACGTGGATTCAAGTTGGTTTAAGTTTTTTTTAAAGGAGAAGTACGCACGAAGATTATTCCATTTCACATACTCGTACTTTGATGACTTGTAAGAGACTTGTAGCTCTATGGTAAGGATAAATCGGAGCTTATTTTGGTGTGCTCAATCTACTTAGCTTTACGTTATACCAAACCACTATATACTATAATATTGTGAAACTGAAGAGTTTGTTCATCTGGTTAAACGCGATATTGAATATATTGATATGAACTAGCTGACTCGGCGAACTTCGTACCGCCATATTTTCTGATCCCGTTCCCGCTGCATATCTCTAAATTTATCAGTGTCTCTTTACAATATTATGCATGTATTATACATATAAACCTTCCTCTTGAATCACTCTGTCTATTAAAAAAAATTGCTTTAAAATCCGTTGCGTAGTTTTGAAGACTTAAGCATACATAAGGACGAACAGACAGCGACAGCGACTTTGTTTTATAATATGTAGTGATAGTCCGCTTATCGAGAAACTACATACATCATGTTACTACCCAAGGGAGCGGAGCAGTACCTATCATAAATGTCAACGAATTCGGCAGACTTCCATACATTATTTGGAAATTAAATAATATGATGCGGGCATAATATGATTTAAAGGTACGTTTAAATGTACTTAGAAGTATGCCACGATTTGATTGAATTCGGGGTGGGCCGTGGGCCGGATAGTAGTTAGTAAATTATAAGGATATTGACGTGCCTAAATAACAAATACATAAATAAGTGACCTTTCAGCTATTTATCTTTAGAAATTGCAATTCAACGGTATACCCAGTGTATATAATCTTCAGGTCACTGTGTCACCACACCACATTGTTTGCTCTGAACCGTAACTGGATTCAGCTGATAGTTTGCTTGCCGGGTGTTGCTGTGCTATTGTGCAATGTGTGTAGAGCTTTTCAATTGTAGTCTCACAATCTCCGATCCGGTAGTTTCTGTAAGACGCCTGTTGTGGCGTATCAGTAAATGTTGTTAAGCTACGGTCCCTCAAAGGTCAGGCAGGTTTCACTGGCTATTTGCTTTTGTAAAATTGTAAAAAAATATATTTTAGGATTATCTATTAGTCGCAAAAATATTAGTTTCTTAAGTTATTGTCATTGATGGGTCAGACTTAAGACGCTACAATGCGTCTTATATTACCACTAGCTTTTGCCCGCGGCTCCGCCCGCGTGGATGTTGGTTATCGCGACCAAACATAGCCTATGTCCTTTCTCAAGGTCTAATCTACCCCTATACCAAATTTCATCAAAATCGGTTCAGTGGCTTAGGCGTGAAAGCGTAACAGACAGACAGACAGACAGAGTTACTTTCGCATTTATAATATTAGTATGGATTATTTCTTAAGGGCTAGATGGTACGGGGTGCAGAATCGTATCGTGCCGTCATCGTATCGTCGCGTTCATTGTAAACAAGATCTATGAGCTGTATGTAACGTATACATTCTGTTGTCAAATGTCTTTCTGTGCACCACGTGTCTATTAACCCAACCCTAGTAAGTATACCAATTAGTTACAATAGTTACAATTTAGATAAATTATTGTAACGATTTTATTTTATGTATTGCTACGAGTATTATTTTAGTACTCAGCACCCATTCTTAACAAACGAACACTATTCATAACACCACATCATCGCATCTACACTTAATGGAACACACTGATCAGTAGCGGTGTAGCATGTATCTAACGCCATCTAGAGTAATCAAACTGTACTTCTATAGAACTGACAATCCTGCAACGCGCTATTAATGAATCCCACATTGTCATACATATATAACACAGTCAACCATTGGTCCACAGCCCGCTAGGTATTATTAGTAGGTACTTAAATGGCCGGAGGACCCCTTTGTGTCGTTCAAACATTACATCAATTACATGCCTACACATATTTATCATTTAAATGCGTGTCATGTACCCTCACATCACACATTTCATTGTAATAACTAATGTGACAGGCAGCCTACTAATTACCTGTAATTAGAAATGACATTATTTCCCCGAATTACGATTGAACAATTAGTATCGTTCGTTTCATTTGTACTGTAGTACATTGTATGCTTTGTGAAGTGTACCTCTTTTTGTGGAAGGGCAGTTATGTCGGACTCGAACCGATTATAACCGCATGCCTCGTCATCTCGGATCTCTAATGCCAGAGTGTAAGGTGAACCAATAAGGTGTTTCTCTCACACCACGGTTGAACCTGGGCTATTTTCAGCTTTGGGATGTGTTCACTGGGTGTGGGAACTACGGTGTTCCCATCTTTCCCCAGAATAGAGGGGACGGCTCACATCGCGTTTCTGATGACAGGCAGCCTCATCTGTTACCCCCTAAGTACTAGTTTTTTGTTGATTTGATTTGATGCTTAATAATATAATGATTGAAATAAAATGAACCGCGGTAGCCTAGTGGTATGGGTAATGGACTGCTGAGACGAAGCCTCGGGTTCGATCTCAGGTTTTACCATGGCACACACCAATGACTTTTCGATGCTTTTCGAAGTTATGTGTGTATTTATCGCAGGTTTATAAGTGCCCGGTTAATAGTAATAGGCTCGCCACCTATTACATTGGGACCTAAACATAAACGGCGAAATGTGGGTGCTAGCACCTCTGCCTACCCCTTCGGGGATATAGGCGTGAGTTTATGTTATGTATATGATATGTAAATAATTTTTAACGGATTTTATCATGATTTATTTTGAGTTCCAAGTCATCCGGGCGTTGTTCAGGATAGGAGGAAGACGGTTTCATCGCTGCAGCAGCGAGGACCCTAGCCAGGAACCTGGTACTTTTGGTTCAGGGCAAACTGAATCAAAAGTACCAGACGCTGAAAGTAACACTCGTATGTGGATTCAGTCTAATTGCCATTACCTACGCGATTGCAAGCATTCACACGACTTTTTTTATTGACGCTGTGATGTGTACATTTAAATTGCGGAAACGTACGCGATTACCAACAAGTTTTCATTACAACGAACGATACGACACCGACACGATATAAGCAGTTCTTTTATAAAATACTAGCTGTTGCCCGCGGCTCCGCCCGCGTGGAATTCTGATCCCGTTCATCGCTGATATATAGCCTATATGTTAATCCAGGGAATAACCTATATACATACCAAATTTCAACCAAATCGGTCCAGCCGTTTATGCGTGAAAGAGTAACAAACATCCACACATCCACACATCCATTCTCACAAACTTTCACATTTATAATATTAGTAGGATATTAGTAGGACTAGCTGACCCGGCGAACTTTGTACCGCCATATTTTTTAGCCCGTTTAAACCGTTTAAACCTTCCCTGGACATCCACGAATATTTCAAGAGTAAAATTATCCAAATCGGTCCAGCCGTTCTCGAGAACAGCAATTGATTTTTATATATAAGAGAAGATATTACAGGTATTGGCGCGAAAACACGCCAGTTTTATATAAAAAAAATACCTAGTGACACTCGCCAATAAAGAGGACGAATCTTGTGACATAATTTATCATTAATCGAAATCTGCTCAGCCGTTTAGTAATATAATATTAGCTAATAGTAACTTAGTAATATAAATAAATAACTCTTCTTTTTAAGCTTCTCAGCAGTCAGATAATAATTAAAAATTCAGTTGTACTATAGAACAAACATACACTTGAACCTATACGTATTTAGTTCGTGCTAAAACGCCATAAGCAGGGTCCAGGAAGTAGTACCGAGTAACTAGTTACCCACTAACGGAACCACTTAGATTTTATTGCGGAACACAGGGAACTTCAACACTATTGTAAATGACCTCCTTCCCTTATATTACAGAGGGAATACAGTTGTTATTGTATATTTATATAGCAGACCACCACTATAAAAACATTCGTACTGATTGAGACAGTAGTTCTTAAAATTGAAAAACTAAATTTAAAAAATAAAATAAGATAAGATAAGATAAATACGCTTTATTGCACACCAAACATAGGATACATACAGTGATATAATGTGATAGAGAGTTGTACAATGGGCGGTCTTATCGCAGATCTGCGATCTCTTCCAGACAACCAGAGTAAGGACTTTATTGCCAGTACAGGTAGTTTACGGTGTACACCAAATCATTGCTAGGTACTTAATATTTGTATCCAGTTTCTACTTATGTAATTAAGAAACCGCCGTGTTGGTTCCCGGTGCAGTAGAATAGGGCCACCCCATCTCTTCCTGTGGGTGTCGTAGAAGTCGACTAAGGGATAGGGCTGTTCTCCATCTGACAGTAAACATACAGCCCATGACTAAGTGCCCGCTTGACGGCAATAGGCTCGCCCCGTATAATGTGGGACCGAAATTCATAGTTGGCGAAATGTGGGTGTTAATACACCTCTGCCTACCCCTTCGGGAATTTACAGACGTATATGTATGTAATGTTCTTTAAATTAACATGTTTTATGAGTATTTACATTTTTACCATTGCCTATGGACGTATGTACCACCAGGGGTGTTACACTCGTGCGGCTGGCCGTGAAGAAACCTTCTAATGCCTTTTTTGAAAAACCCATATTGTAGTCGCTTGGGAAAACCACAGCAGGAAGTTCATTCCACAGCTTGAGCGTGCGTGGGATGAAGTTCCTTTCGCACTGCACAATATACACCGTTTCCGGTTGTAGGTACGTCTATGCTTTTATAAAATTGTAAAATAGCTATGTCTGTACATTGGAGATATTTTAAAAGAAGGTAGGTACGCGTGAATGACATGGGATTTTATATAAAAGGTTTTTGAATCCAAAAGTTATGTTAACTAAAGGATTTAACTGCCGTTCAATATTGAACTAACATTTCATGAAGAGCTAAGAGAACATTAATTATAAATTCATCAGTGAGTCGTGTAGTGTAAAGGCGCTCAATCAAGAATAACAAGTAGGCACCTCAAGATGTGTTCAAGGAATGAATATTGAATATGTGTTGAACACGGGCAGGTAAGTCTGCGGTCGCATTACGTATGCAGGAGGCACTCACCTTAGTATCGGTTTAAACGTTGTTCAACAGCATCTGAGTTCAGAACAGACAATTAGAGACAAAAATGTCTGGCTTGAGCATGGTGCAGGCCCCTCTTAAAATTATTTACCATACCTAATCTTAGGTGAATTATTTTATTATAAGTTTTTATTTTATTTTATATAAGGCTTTTTTTATATACTTGACGCGAGACGAATGTACATATACGCTCATATTTAGTCTTAAGAGACACATTTTGTGAATTGACGTCCTTAAAATGCCGCAGTGGAGTTTGTTGCGCCGTTTCTTCTCCATTAGCGCCTAGGAAGCGGTGGTAAGCTTAGTTTTAAGTATAATTTGACGTCAAAAAGCTGTAACAGTGTTGCACTATTATGAAAATAAAGAATTGAAATTGAAATAGAACAGAATGTGGGGGATCAACATACGAGTATTTGTAATGTTTTTGATCGTTAACGACAATAATTTTAACGGAAATTAACGCGAAAATGGTAGGTTCATACATACCTTTGATTTGTATGAAGTTTCGACCAGATTACATCGTGGTCACAGGCTGACTAGTTCAATGGTGCACGCCCGCAGTCTTCCAGTCCTTGAGGCAGAGTATTCTTCATTTACCCGCACATTCTCGATATTTTTATTTTTATTTTCCCTTCGCCATGTGCCGTCACATACCATACACGAATATACATAGCTTTTCATAAACATCAAAATACGTGTCAATCCCATACATTCATAATTCTATTCTACAATACTTTTTTTTATTAGGACACGTCAATTTGACTTCGCCTCGCCTGATGGTAAGCTGAAGGCAAAGTCTCTGACAAGAGAGTCACCATTACAGACACGTATCATGTTACAATGGTGGCACTCAGCTTGACGGCTTCATCAGATGCTTTTTCACGCCCCGCTTAAAGGAGGAGGGAAACAATTGTTACAAAAAACGAATTGCTACTTGTCTAGGGGCTTAGTTCTTTTGTGTTCATCATTTCCTGTAACAAAATTGTGGCTGTGTATTATATTCTTACGTCATGACGTCATGAGTAACTACGTCACAGGCTTAGGAACCCTCGCAGAGCTTTAAAAATGGCGTTAATTTTTCTTGCGTCCCCGTTTTGATGTGTCACACAGAATGGGTGCCATTTATTTTTATTAGCTAAGTGGAGTTTATTGAAATTGTTCACACACGCGGTGGATTTGGTGGATAATATATTATTCTTTGAATCTCAGCTTGAATAGTGGATAGTGATATGCTGTAAATGTAGAAGGAAGCCGTTTGTCGAGGTTGCAAATACAATAAATTATTTGATTAGCTTTCAGCAATCTACACCAGTGGTGAGGTGTACCTATAACCCGATTCCTGCTGGCTTGCTCTGCTCTCGGAATCTGAAATTTAGTTACTGAAATGCAATGTTAGAAATTAGAACACCTAGATTTCATACAAAATTGCTATGGTTGTACTATATGGGGCAAGATATTATGTACATACATACATACGCGCGAAACACATTACCTTCGCTGGCGGAGTCGGATAAAAATACTGTAAATAATTCGTACCAATCCATCAAACGTTCGTTGAGTGTAAATAATTCCCATTCAAAATCACCCACACGTTACCTGAACGTAGTGCGGGCCTGTTCTAGCAAGGAGTTTATGATATCGTTAGGTATGCAGGACGAAGTCTCGTTAATATCAAATTATACGTACGTAAAGTACGCTTAAACTGATATTCAGTTAACAGGTGTGTTATAGTGTCTCTCGGGATATACTTAGTACCAACTTTGGTTCATATCAGGGAAGAGATAGGTTCTTGTCAATCAAGTATTAGTTGAAACGAATCACCTCTTTAGTGTAGCGTTCGACAGCTACGTCGTAGGTCAGGGTTTCTACGCATAATTATGTCTATTTGAATTGGTTTAGGAGTTTATAAGTATAAAATATACCTAAGAGCGGGGGCACACGATGCGTTGCGTCGCCGCATCGCAGAAATTTCGCCTCATTGGCGGGCACACGAGCGGTGCGGCGCCGCCGCGTTGTTATCAAACAAATGAGCGGTGCCGCTCCGGTGTCGCAACGCATTCACCCCTCCCCGCCTAGTCTCGGTGGTTGCTCCGGTGCGGCGACGCAGCGCATCGTGTGACATGCCACCGATATTTCTATGTAAAACGACGCAGCGACGCCGCTCCGGCGCCGCACCACCGCCGCCGCAACGCATCGTGTGCCCCCGCTCTAAGTATGTTTATGCGCATTCTAGCTACCGCTAACCTAAGCTAGTTAAGCTATGCTTAATATGGGTCTAGATAGCGCTGTGTAGAATATTGCGCCATATTATTTATTTATCTGAGATCTATGCACTTGACGTTCAGAATTGTAGATAGTTTAATGGTTAAAGAGTCGGCCACACGATCAAGAAATCCCGAGTTCCAATTCTGGGCTGATCCTGACCACTAAACAGACGTCACGACTTTTATATGTATTTTTATTACTATGCAACTGTTATAAAGATCGAGTTATGACGATGGAATCGATGAAGAGGGATTTTAGTTCTTGCTGTTATCATTTTCATTCAAAATAAAGCTAAAAATTACTGCTTTCTTTTTAAATAAATCGTACCTACCTACATCGCTTTCTGTTACTTAAACACAGTCTGTAGTGGCCACTTATTCTAGGCACTTTCTTTCAATAAAGAACACTAGGCTTGAGTGTAAATTAGTATATAATACATAAAAAGATTCTCACTAAAAGATATAGTTGAAAACGTCAAAGGATTTTATAATTCTCTTTAAAAGCTTTTAAGAAATTTCTGTTTTAAGTCATTCTTTCCTTTGTCCAAAATTGAGTTATTCAGGTCCACTCTGTCCCTGAGTGAGAGATGAATCTCATGACAAGATTTGAGAGCTTTTGTATGCGGTTCCATTTTTACTTTTGTTTTGTCTCTATTCGCCTAGATGATTCCAAAGCTGATAAAAATTTAAATAGCCTATTTTTATACCACTTATTTGGCAGACAAGCACCACCACTTACTTATCTTCTTCTTCTCTTCTATATATATAAAAATCAATGCCACTTTTCGTTGTTAGTTTATAACTCAATAACGGCTGAACCGATTTGGTTAATTTTAGTCTTAAAATATTTTTGTGGATGCCCAGGGAAGGTTAAACCTTCCCTGGGCATCCACAAAAATATTTCCAGGGGATGCCCAGGGAAGGTTAAACCTTCCCTGGGCATCCCCTGGAAATATTTGGGAATATTTAGGGTGAGAAAATAGTTGCAGCGGGAACGAGATAAAAATTCACGCGGGCTGAAAAAAATTTGGCGGTATGAAGTTTGCCGGGACAGCTTGTGTAATCTAAAACTAAAGTCACCAGTAAACTGTAAGTCTAAACACCCTATTACATATATAATGTAATCTATCACTGAGCCAACTTTTTATGTAGATCCGTTTCGTTGTTCTATCGTAATTGAGTAACAAAGATACATCTATCCATCCAAAGTGCTGCATTTTTAACAGTAGTAAGATAAACTTGCACTCCCTCTCAAAACGAGTAAAATGAGATTTCTTACAAATTCGAATTTATAACAGAACCCGAGACCTTCTTTCATTTGTGCTATATCTCTGATATTTCACTCTTTCCTTTCCAAAGGTCATTAAACGCATCAGACGAACTGTGTGTTTGTCTCTGATATTCACGTAATATTATTTTCATCTTTAGCTAGTTCGTTTAGATAAAAGTTAGTATTAGTTGATAGTTTCAGGGTTATAAATTGATTAGTAGCGCTGTTGGTAAAGTTTTGAACGTTTGCATTTTGTATACATGTTCGTTGCAGTTTGTACTCGTAGTATACTTAAGTACGGATTATAACTTTTTACAAATTGGAGTTCTTCTAGCCTTCTAGAAGAACTCCAGTTTGTAAAAAGTTATTAAGTTAAGTTAAGTTAATACCCTTGCATTAGAAGGTTCTTACGGGGACAGCAACGCGAGTGTGACGTCCCTCGTAATGCACACATCCGTAGGCCACGGTAATCACTTTCCATCAGGAGAGCCTTGTGTTTCTCCTAAGTGGTATAAAAAAAAGAAAATACATGCATGCATGAAATACCAGCATGCATGTATGTATGCATGATGTGACACAAACAAATCATTACGTATCAAACAAATCGCCCACATTTACGCTAGTAGCCAGTCAGAAGCTACATATCCGATTACATCATGTTTGTTTCCACAGATCCTATAGAACATTCGTCATTGCCGTTTGATGCATTTGACTGCCGCCATATTGGATTGGGAAAATTTACAGCGCTCCGTGACACGCTTGACATCGAGCCTATTTGAGATCGCTTAAATCACACTGGTTCGCATTGCTACAATGTATAGGTACTATAATACTATTTTAGGTGGGGTTAGGCAGAGGGAATTAACACTCACATTTTTTTTATATAGGACACGTCAATTTGACTTCGCCTGATGGTAAAGGCAAAGTCTTGGAAAAAGAGGGTCACCATTATAGACACGCACCATGTTACAATGGTGGCACTCTGCTTGGCGACCTCATTAAATGCTTTTTCACGCCCCGCTTAAAGGACCCGGGACTGTAGGAGGAGGGAAACACGTGTACTGGTAAGGAATTCCAGGTCTTAATGCGTGGCGGAAGAAAGAGTCGCCAAACCGTTTGGTTCTTGATGGATGGTTCTTTCACTAATCATTGTATTAGGTCCCACGTAATAGGAGGAGCCTATTGCCGGATTCCGGGCACTATTGTTGACTTGAGCCATGTAGGTATCTGAGGCTGAGTTTGGATATCTGTCTGATGTTAAACAGCCCTGTCCCTTTGTCGCCTTGTACGACACCGCATGGGAGGAGATGGGGTGGCCCAAATTCTCTCTTTCCCGTAAGACGGGAAATGTAGGTATATCCTTTTTATTACGTAAACGTATACGTTACTTTGAGACTCCAATTTCTACGCAATCGTGTTCTAACTCTGACATATAAAAATACTGACAAGAATAATAAAAAATAGTAATAACATAATCGCTGTCCAGGTTTATTTGTATCAACCCACGTCTCCTGTCTCCAGAGGGATACGAACCTTCTTGTGTGGGTAATAAGGTGAACGTCACACCTCATAGTGTAAAGGGTGATTTCTTTTTAGGCGTAGATAGATGTTAGGTAAGAATATTTGGCCAGTAGGAACCTTTCAAACAGCCTCCGTGGCGTAGCGGTAGTGAACGCGGCCGCTTCGCAGGAGGCGCGGGTTCGATCCCCGCTCAGTGCAAATATTTGTGTGCATGAAATATAGGTATTTGCATAGGTCTGGTCGTGCCTCGGAGAGCACGTTAAGCCGTCGGTCCCGGTTGCCTTAAGAACATCTATGGTAGTCGTTACGGGTAGTTGGAGCCCTAAAAAAAGTCCAAAAAACAACGGTCCAGCTGCAAAGCTTCGATATCGCCTAATGTTATCATTGGGCTGTGGAGGTCAGATGGCAATCGCTTCACGGAAAATATCGAGGTCTAGCCAAATCCGTAGTTAAGACTGGTAAAGCAGACCCCTGACTCCGAGCTGAAAGCTTCGGATGCGACTGGGAATTAACGCTAGGATGAAGAAGAAGAGGAACCTTGAATCATACTTACCTACTTATGTTGAGGACTTTCAACCATATCTGACTGAGTGTGAGATCCTTCCAGAACGTTTCCTTCAACACTTAAGGTGTGATTCCTAAGCCGACCGCATACGACAACTACCGACGCACGCAGCAGATGCATGTAATTCATTGCGGTTTGTCAATGGTTCCCTTTATCCGTATCGGAGTTTAACAAGTAATGGGTACGTTGTATCTGCTGCATGCGTCTGTCGTTGTCGTTTGCGGTCGGCCTCGCAATCATACCTTAACCTACTACGGGGTATTTACGTGCTTGTTAGGTCATGCCTCTTTCCCAATAGGGTAGATAGAGACCACATTACATGTTTCCACTTGCTACGATTGTTATCATAAACACTGTTCGCTTTTTCTACTTTCACAATTGTCTTTACATTATGCTTGCTTGTCATTGTTTTTAACCCCCAACAAAAAAGAGGGGTGTTATAAATTTTGACGTGTGTATGGGTATGTGGTGTGTGTGTGTGTGTGTGTGTTCAGCCATTTGAAAAATATGAGGAGTGAAAGTGGCAAGATTTTGCAATCTAATATTTTCAAATATACCCGTGTTGGGTATCAAATGAAAAGTAATAATTTACACATCACGATACAGCAAGTTTTATGGAAACCTACCCGAACGCCTACGCCGTCTGACCGTCAGGGGGGTATAGAGCATACCAAGGTACTTAGCGGTCCCCCGACGAGACAAATGACAAAAGGGTCAATACTTAGGGTAGGTCATAATGTAATAGTTATTCTTTTTATAGGTTCTTTTTGGGTCGGGGTTTTTACTCAACTATTAAGAAAGGATCTATGCAGTGTACTTACGTACAAAAAATCGGCTTAGGCTCATGGACCATTAGGGACTTGATTTGACTGTCCAATCATAGTTCTGCATCTATCTTAATTGCAGATCAAAACAGCTGCAAATACAAACTTCTCCAATGATCGATTTTCAACATTAATTGTGAGAAAATCAATCATGTTGTGGTTTTGGCAGACGACCTAGCTTCGGAGCAGTTCAATTTAATTGGGCTGTCGTTACCGCGGCATATAGGTATTGAAAATACTCATCATCTGCATATAGACGTATTCTCCTGATTGCATCCGTGGCCAAGATGACCTCGAAGCTCAGGGTCCGCCTTCCGGCTCTTCCTTCTCCACTTCGCACGATCTTGGGCGTCCATGGTAGTGAGACCATTAGCACGCATATCACCCTCCACGACGTCAAGCCAGGACTTCTTTGGCCTACCCCTTTTACCTGGACCCGGCGGGGGTACCATTGCCAGGCATTTGTTCCCCACGTAGCCTGGCGGTTGCCGCAAGACGTGGCCGCACCAGCGAAGGCGGCTCTCTTGCATTTTATCCGCGATGTCACGGACATGGAGGCTGCCGCGGATGCGAGAGTTCCGTACGCGATCTTTACGCGTAACGCCGCACATCCACCGCAACATTTTCATCTCCGTGACACGCAGCTCTTGCTTGTGTCGCTCGAGCAGCGGCCACGCCTCACAACCATACAAGAGAACAGGCCTAATGATCGTCTTATAGACCTGCCCCTTCAACCTGACTGGCATTTTAGGATCACAGGTGACGCCAGTCATTTCTCGCCACTTGGCCCACGCGGCAGCAATGCGTGCCTTGACGTCGTGGTCGATCTCACCGGTCACATGAAGTACAGATCGCAGGTACTTAACCTGGTCCGTGCGCTCGACCAAATCATCGCCTATGCGGACGGGTGTGGGATCTGTGGAGTTTAACGCTAAGTATTCTGTCTTCGCTACATTTAGCTTCAGACCGCCGTTCTCAAGCGCTTCTTTCCATCCTTTCACGCGTCGCACCAATCTGCTCCTGTCCGCGTCCATCAGCGCAATATCATCAGCATACATGAGCAACCACGGAGGCTGCTCATGTGAGTTTCTAATGCTGTCCGACAAAACATCTAATACCACGCTGAACAGGTAAGGACTAAGGACGGATCCTTGGTGTACCCCGACGGTGATGGGGAAGGCTTTCGAGTCGCCAACAGCAGTCCGAATTGAAAATACTAACTTAATGAATAAATATTCGCTCGTCTCTAAAAGTAATTTATATGCGAACTAGAGGGTATAATCAACTCAAGATCTTTAGAAGTAGAACCCCTTTAGTGATTTATAATTGGATTTTTTATGATGCCACTATAGTGGTTAGTGTGCCTGACACCTTCTCAGACGAAGTTGGGTGAACTTGGGCTGTAAAGATGTTGGTGTACAGGGTTCTACCCTGTATACTACTTACCCTGTGAACTACCCTCTATACTACCCTGTATATACCTTATTAAGGCTTTGACCTTAATACGTAATGGACTTATAACATCAAACTTATATAACCAAGTTAGCCTCAATAATTAGATGTTTAACTCAGTTCAATAGTTATTGAAATGAGGTTAAGTTCATATTTGATCTGAGCATTTGATTACATACGTTTGTAGCAATCAATAATGTATTCAAGCAATTATGTATACGGGATTCAAAAAGATATTTCCATAGTAAATAATATTTCTACAATGCTATGCAATGTTAGGTTTAGGTACCTAAATAAGTGCCAGAATTTTCGATCACTAGTGATAATACAACTCTGCCTACCCATTCTGGGATATACAGGCGTGAGTATATGTATGAATGTATACGTTTATACCTTTGATTTTAATTTGTAGCGGACAACATAACAACAGGTGTCCTTTCAATGAACTATTGGCCTTAATAAAATAGCCTTAAAAATCAAAATAGAGATCTGGGCCTCGATTCTGCTAAAGCTTACGACTGTCATACCACAGACATTGCAAGAAAATTCTATTTGATTTTAAACTTTAAACAAATGCCTTTAAAGTCTAAAATTATATGGCTTTTTGTAGAGTGAATGAAAAAGTGTTATGAAACTGTTTTCATTTAGTTTTGGACTTTAAGGCTATATAGCAATAAAGTGTAAAATTTAATGCCATTTTTTGCCGTGTCTGAGTGGTACTACAGTGGTTTTGCTTTAGCAGAATCGAGGGCCTGGACGAGATGAAATGGAATATCCGCGAGTATTTAAGAGGCATAGATAATACCATCGGGTGGACCGTGTGCTTATGTGCGGGCTAAGTAGTGTAAAACGAAAATCAGTATTATTGTTCGAAAGCATTGGAATGTAAGTATCAAGATTGGTCAAGATATTCGAGTGAACTTTGACTTTTGAACAATAAAAGAAACTTCTATACAATATATCGCTAGGAATGTGGAAGATGTCTCGTCTTGCTACAAATCTCCTAACCTTCGCAATCCCTTTCTCCATCTAGGAAATTTACGATTCAGAAATACAATTTAAATATGTAAATTTTAGCTATTTAACCTTTCTTTTAGCTTTATATAGCGTGAAAAAATATTGTAATTGTTGTACCTACTTTAAATGGAATATTTGGATTTTAAATTATGAGTTAATTTCTCTGGTTATGGGTCGTAACCGTCGATAGCTTAGGTCCAGGGTTCGAATCTTGGCTATGCTGAAGGGGTTAGGCGGAATACTAGCATTTGATTACAAATATTCTTTTAAAAAATCTCTTATTTGTAACATTTACTTATCTGGTTCATTTTTGGTTCCATCTTTATTATGTTCTCTGTTTTGAGCAATACCATTAACATCTTGAACCTAGGGACTGACTTGGAAACCTGAATAATAACATCTGATGTACCTAATATTTCGACCAAGTAGAATTTGATCATCATCTGAAGCTGACTGGCTTAGTGACGAATCTACTGGTACATCATAACATGCTAGTTATGACTTAGCTTTTCCAACATGAGTATCATTTGGAAAATTCAAATATATTCTCATCTTTATGGATATAAAAAATATGAAGACAGTCTAACAAAGGTCGCTCGGATACCAACTTACACGTTAGTGCTTCCATAGATGATGTACTTACTTACATTACTGTTTTAGGTGCAGATTATCATCATCATCATCATCTGCTGAGCTCCGAGGCCAAGCTGACCTCGGAGCTCAGGGTCCGCCTTCCGGCTCTTCCTCCTCCACTTCGCACGATCTTGGGCGTCCATGGTAGTACACAGATTATATCACAAGGCTAATTCTATCAGAGTACAGAGAGCCTCTACATATTCATTACGGCTTTCGATATGCGAATCTACAATCTACAGATGACAAAGGAGATACGTGTCACTTTTTCATATAAAGTTGTATATATAGGTGCGACCGTATTCCTTTTTAACCGACTTCAAAAAAGGAGGTTCTCAATTCGTACCCAATTTTTTTTTTTATTTTTTTTATTTTTTTGTATGTTTGTTACGCGATTGTGAAGCCAATTCCAGACGGATTTTGAAAATTCTTCTTGTGTTTGTAAGTAGATTGTTCCGAAGTGGTCCCATTTTAATTTCGTAAAGATCTGATGATGGGTTTCCGAGATTAGACCAAGGAACTCTTCAAAAAGTACCAGGAAATCAGCCGCGATTGCTGCAATGGCATATTATTGCAATGTTTCTGCCATTACACATCATAACATCACGCCTGAGTCCTTTGAAGGGGTACGCAGAAGTGTTTAGAATATTCAGCTATATTTCCGGTGTATATGCATTGATTTTAAAAATTCTTTTTGAATAATGATTTAATTTTTTTTTTGTAGCGTGGCCGGTTCGATCTGTATTGTCAGTCAGCAGCGTCAATAGCGCATGTACAGTCAGATCACTATACATGCGATGTACAGTCGTGAGACTGTAAAAACTCACTAAAAAGAGAAAAATAAATTCATTTTTAACAAAAAAGTTTAACCGACTTCAAGAAACGAAAAAGAGGCACTGAAAAGCGAAAAATAACTTAATTTACAGACTTACTGATTTATTAGAAGTCGGTGCCAGCCAACTTTGTTTGTTGTGTCTGAACTACTATGATGCAATCAATTGAAATATGGCCTCTCTTGGGCTAGGTACCGACTTCTAATAAATCAGTAACTCTGTAAATTAAGTTATTTTTCGCTTTTCAGTGCCTCTTTTTCGTTTCTTGAAGTCGGTTAAACTTTTTTGTTAAAAATGAATTTATTTTTCTCTTTTTAGTGAGTTTTTATTCGACTGTAAATTTTTTGCCTTCCAGATAAAATATAAGAGCACGATTAACCACTGCCTTTCAAAGCAATTTCTCATCATTAATCATCAACTACAGAACTTGCAATTACTGTAACTATCAAAATGATTATTCCAAATGTTCATACAATATTTCCTCTGTTACCAATGCAGTTGAATTAATACTACAAACAATAGCCCGTAGCATTTGATACAGTGCTCCTAATTAAGCCTTCTGTTTCACAGCAGACGTTAAAACCGGCGTAAAATGGAAATGCCCGTTGTAGGCCATTTATTAGGTCCATATTGGACGTTATTATTACTCGGGCAGTACCGTAAAATTTCGCGTAAATATCGAATATTGTTTGTTACTTGTTCAGTAGAGAGAAATGAACAGTACAGTTTAATATTCCGTTTTGAAAGTTTTGTAAAAGTGTTGAACTTTTGGTCATTATTAAACCTTTTCTATTTTTTTTATACTACTTAGGTCGCAGAGAAGCACACGGCCCTCCTGATGGTAAGAGATTACCGAGGCCTACAAGCGAGTGCACCACCAGGGGAGTCACACTAGTGCTGCCGACCCTGTAAGAACAGAGAGATTCTGGGCCGTCAGCGCAAAAGATAAGTAGGACAAAGCCTTTGGTTTTCCCACTGACAGCCTTTAAGCGGGGCGTGAAAAAGCATCTGATGAGGCCGTCAAGCTGAGTGCCACCATTGTAACATGGTACATGTCTGTAATGGTGACCCTCTTTTCAGAGACTTTGCCTTTAGCTTACCATCAGGCGAGGCAAAGTCAAATTGACGTGTCCTATATAAAAAAAAAAAAAAAAATATTCTATTCTACGTAGTTCTGTTTTCTCCAGTGTAACCATACAAAACAGCCTAGTGGTAATGCATTGTATTGTTAAACAAGGAGTCGACCTTACCATCGAAAGGTCTCGGGTTCGAATCCTTGCCATTACACAACCGATGTGAACCCATACTCCTAACACAAGCAATTTAGCTTAGCTGGAAGGGTTAGAGGGAATATTTTGTGATTTGGATTGCTGATATTCTTTAAAAAAAAAAATCAGTAGGTGTACCGACTAGCAAGTCATGTTTATCGACTTAAAAGTCCCTTTTTTATACCACTTAGGTGGCAGACAAGCACACGGCCCACCTGATGGAAAGTAGTGGTTACCGTGGTCTTGGTGGGGCTTTAACTATACCCCTTTGAATGTAATGAATTTTTAATGAGTCTTTAATGAGTTTAAAATAGAACTCCACTTTCTAAGGAGTGCCGGTGGCAATACCAACCCTCCGGTTTGTCACAAAAATTCACTGTAATAGAGTTCAAACTAGTTAAATTCCTAGGCACAGTCCAATATTTGCGTGCCCGGATTTCAGACAAGTTTTGCTCTAATCAGTTTACTATATATTCGGGGTTTGTTTGAACAGTGAAATAAAGGGTAGAAAGTAGTAAAATAATACTAATGAGATGTTTTAGATGGATAGTTTTTTCTTGAAGTCTATTTTTTCTTATTATAGCTGTGTTTGTAAAGATGTTTGTTAGATATAATCACGTTTAAACGCACGTTCGCAAATTGCAATCATCTTCATTGGTATTCTAATAAGAATCTGAGAAGTATTCCGAGAAAAAGCGTCGGTAGCTCAGTGGTTAAGGAATCTACCTTACGAGTGAAAGGTCCCGGGTTCGAATCCTGGTCATTCGTCAAGCTCGCGACTAGTGTGAAAGGGATAAAATAATAAATGTTTACTTCAGAATTTTTATGTTCAAGCTTCGTAAAGGTTCGTAAAGTTTCGTTTTCAGGTTACCGTTTGGGGAATTGCCCTCCCCTACGTCACACTTTCCACGGTGCCGTAGCACGGCGCCGTGAATTTCTACGGCGCGGCGCCGTCGCCGTCGACGGCGACGGCGGACGGTGCCGTGCCGTAGAGATGTAGCCGGGGCCTTAGAGTCAAGGCTGTTAAGGGTTTCAAGAATTTGCTTCTTGGATAGTCCCTGAGACGCCTGCAACACAAGCAGACCGAAGGAAACACCGTGTGGTTTAAGCTGCTTCGAAGCCGAAGCTGGGCGAAGCCTTCGAGGTTTCCGCTCATAAAAAAAGTATATCCATACTTACCACACCTAGAAATAATATGTGTGAATTTTGTGAGCCAGATATTTATAAACCCCTTTTTATTTTATCAAAAAATATAGTACAATAGTACACTGCCCTTAAGATGGGACAATGTGTACTTTAGTTAAGTGCCAGACCGCGAAGGGTTTTTCGCTTGCGGCTACACGGAGAATATAACTAGCGCATGATAAGAAATAAATGCTTCTATCACATGTTATATTTTAGTCGTACTAATAAGGTAGCAGACAAGCATATATCTACCAGTACCAAGGCCATCGTCTTGCCTTTTCTAGGGCAAGATTCAACAATCATTCAAAAGCCACATTGAAACCGGAGATGGCTCTGAAACAGCCGAGGTGAGAGGGATATGCCTTAGGCAATTACACAATCTGAAGACCCAAGACGACGTGTGGTTTTAGTCAGTTCAAGTCTGCCATAACCACCCCGGCCGCCTGGCAACCATTACAATAAGGCATGTTGTGGCCTATTAATGGCAAAAATGGAATACATACAACTATCAATTCAAAGGTTGATTTCCCATAAAACAGTGTTTCTATTTCTCAATTTTTAGGTGTAATCTAAAGTTTGACAGAATGTTGAAAATAAGAGAAAGTAAGAGGAGGAAAGTAAGAAGAGCAAGAAGACGAAGAAGAAAAAGAACAAGCGTTTTATGATCGCGTCCCATAATCTGAGGCATCTAAAATACCCCCTACAAAGTTGTAAAACTTTAACGGATAATGGCTACGGTTGTTAAATAAAAGATCGATCTCTTGATTTCACATTTCTTCTCGGTTCTTGCTTGACACGTTACGCTAGTCCTCTGGTTTTGTAATAGTATTTGGTACAAGAGCCTAACTCTGTGATATCATTTTAATAAAAAGCAGCTCTTGTGGTCACGTAATAAAGAGTAATTTAGCTTGCACGCTTGCCTTGTAGAAAATTAATATATACCACGTGCGGCCTCTCGAGACTATTCGCTATTCTAGAGACCTTATTTCGTATAGACTGCTTTTAAATCGATCGATCAACTCAAGGTTCGTGAATCCGTTGTATGAGAACATTTCGAATAAATAATTATAATTTGATAGTAATTTGTGTTCAGAGGAACTGTTCGATATGGTAGCGACCGCTTCTATTATCGCACTACTCGCCATAGGCAGGGAGTCAAACCACACATTGCGATTGGACATGATACTTACGTACTCGTATAGACTGCTTTGGAATGGGTTGGAATGGGATGAAGTTCCTTTCATATCGCACTATACTTAGTGCGATATGAAAGGAACTTCATCCCACCACGTTCAAGCTGTGGAATGAACTCCTTGCTGTAGTATTTCTAAGCGACTACAATATGAAGTTCTTCAAGAAGGACATTGAAAGGTTCCTATAGGGGTCCCACAGGATCTATGGTATGACTACAATATGTTTGTGTATTTATATATGCAGATATGTATCAACAATGAGCGTGCAATATTGTCTAATCATATTCTTTCCTCCGTGATTCGAACCGACGACTCGACTCTTTACGACGGTCGCCCGATCCAAGTGCAATCGGCTGGTACATAAATACTTAGACCCAAAGTAAGACAGACCTAATATCATTTTCCTGTTTGTTTTTTGTAATCGTGATCCTTAATATCTAAAAGACTTCCTTATCGCGAAGGGAGAAAAAGGAGCTATCCTTCAGAAAATATTCAATAACGTCACGACATCGACGTTCTAATACAAAAACATCTCTCATTCTCCACGCGAACGGGATTGGACGTGATGGTGAAATTGATTTTTAAATTTTCTTGGCAAACTTTATTTATTGAAATATCAATTGCAAGTTCCATGGTCATTGCAACCTGTCCAAACACGGGGCTTTCTGATTTTAAGTAGAAAAGTTATAAAAGATACAGAAGGAAGTGGAAAAATATCAACATCACAGCGCATATACTGCAATAGTAAGTGCAGTAAGTAGATGAAGCGCTATTTATAAAGCGTCGCTATTCAGAAGGAGCCCATAGAGTGCACACTCTGCACACTCTGCACAGTACTATACAGTACATACGGAATGTACTCATTCCAGCCCACTTCTGCACATTTCAGCCCGCATCCTAAGCTAATTGCTCGCGCTCCTACGCACATGTTTAATCATTGAGGCCTTCTTCGCTAGCAATAAGTATAACTAACCTATGAACATGGGATGCTTTTAATTCATACCTAGTATATTTCTGTAGTAAATGACACATTCTGAACTTCACACGGATATGCTGGATACTTAGTAAATATATCGTGTTTAGCTCTTTACTAGTTATATGCTCGATAACTCAACTCCTGCAATTCTTGCTTACAATTTGGTTTATTTAGATTTGGGTGACTTACATTTGACCCACTAACTCAAGAGGAAAACCTTAGCCATGGCCGCATCAGTAGGTATACTAGCTTGCAGGATAGGTTGGTTCAAGCCACCAGGAACTTTTTGGTTGTTAGTATATACCCATTTTAATTACCTGGTACCAAGCGACTCATCAAAACAAATAAAGATTTTTTTATACGTGCTTCATGCAACAGTACATTAGGCTGTACAGTGTACATGTTCTATTAAAATAATGATGATACATCCAGTCCTTCAAAAGGTGCCTGACAACGGTAATGAACTCATCAGGATCGAGTACTTGATTACCCAAAGAATGTATAACATACTAAGCCGTACTTAGTCCGTAAAAGTCAACTCATGACGTAACAGATGAAGTAATTTACCTCCAAGTAGCTCACTCGTACAGACCACACAACACATCGATGCATAATATATTAGGAACAAGATTGCGTACGTTAATCTCGTGCCTTCAATTGGAGCTTGAAGTCAATATCAGAGCGGCCTACTAAAAGCGTAGATTTGTACTGTACACGGTATGTAAATAGGTAATGAGAGGTAGGGAAAGAAACCGTAATTAGGAACAGACAGACGTCTTATTTGTAGGTACTGAATCAGAGAGTATTTTAACTTGAAAAATATATTATTTAAAAAAGGTTTGTGATGAGTGCCAATCGATAAGTGATAGTGCTTTTGAAAATGAGTTCTGACTCGTGGTTACCCCGTTTTCTTAGCCCAGGGTGACCACGAGTAATTTAATGTGAGTGTGACCAACAGTAAATGATAAAAAGACAGGACTCGTGGTCACACTGCTAGTGTCGGGAAATATAGATATCGCATTTGCTAAGCTTGTGGTTAAGTAGTAATCGAGTAAGTAGGAGTAGGTACCTTCGTTACGGGTTTTTGGATCCCTAACAGGCGCCATGCGCCAAGCGGGACTCGAGCCCCCGACCAGTCCCTTACAGGGAGAGCGCTCTGACCACTGAGCTATCGAGTTACGCTTTGAGTGTTCCTAATTTTCCTGTACAACCATCTTAGAGCGACGGTCGGTACAATCATTTTTAACCCCCGACAAAAAAGAGGGGAGGGAGGGAAGTGTGTATGGGAGTGTGTGTGTGTGTGTGTGTGTGCGTTTGTGTGTGTATGTGTCAGTCTGTCTGTGGCATCGTAACTCCCAAACGGATGAACCGATTTCGATTCTGTTTCTTTTGTTTGAAAGATAGTTTAGTCGAGAGTGTTTTAGCTATATTTCATAAAAATCGGTTCGGCCATTTGAAAGATATGAGGAGTGAAAGTGACAATGAAAAATCTAATATTTTCAAATATACCCGTGTTGGGTATCAAATGTAAGGTCATAACTTATACATTACCATTCAGAAGGTTTTAAGGAAATCGGTTTAGCGGTTACCTCTAAAAAGCATGAAATAAAAAAAAAAAAAACTTTTAAATTTTTATTTTAATTTTTTAAACATTGTGTAATGAGATAATTTTAAAGCATTTAGTACATATGCTAAACTAAACAAATTCGTTTAAATTGGAAATCGCCCTAAGATGGATTTATTGGAAAATTTGGATCAATCTCGGGCGAAGCTCGGTGGCTCGTGGTCAGAGCATTTCCCCCCTAAGGGAAAGATCGCGGGTTCGAGTCCTGCCCGAGTATTGATTTCGCTTTTTCGAATTTAAAATAAATTGTTTAATGAGTCCCGTCTGAATCGTTTCTCTTTTCCCTACCGTAATCGAGAAGAATAGTTAGTTAGTATACATGGTAGCTTTTAATTCAAATATTGGTCTATCTGTCTGATCTATCTATACCAGATCGTTGCACTAATAGTTAATTTATTTAGCAAAATGGCAATTTACCGCGGTAAAGGGTTTCCGCACGGGTGGAGCCGCGGGCATCAGCTGGTATGCCCATAATTAACTATACAGATTAATTGACTACTACATTGTCCAAAGTTCAATGCAGATATTTCGCTGCATAGTTGAACGAGAATTTATTGATATTGTTTTGAATCTAATTTATCGTACCTTCGAGTATGTTCAGTCAATGTTGATTATGTTTTCTATAATGAATATAATATTAATATTTAACAGAGGAAAAGTTCAGACAGCATTGTGCTAAGTATTAGAAACCAAACAGTGTCAAAGAGATTTAGTATTATTTACTCTGAAAACACATTTTTCCGGATTTGCAACATAATTTAGTATTGAATATGTGATAAATTAGGTATACCGCCGTTTGCCCGAATTTTATTTACCCTAATATCATTTCCCATAATAGTCAACAGCCATAATATTAACAGACATAATATTCATTTACCCTACTCTTATTTGCTATATTAATCACGTGCTAGAATCTTTGTTTCCCATAAAGTCACTTACCATAACATCATTCGTCAGAATCATTGTAAGACCTAATTATCACATGCCATAATTATCACATGCCATAATTATCACTTGCCCTAACTATCACATGCCATAATTATCATATGCCATAAGATCAACTGCCATCGACATTGTGTAACAGTGACAGTGTGTAACGGTTGTTATATCAAGTGAAACTGGATGCAATCGGGACTTTAGGGCACCCCGACTCGGATAGATTAGGTTAGAAGGGGATCGGGGTCGTTTGAGCGAGCGAAGCGAGCGAATAGACCCCGCTATCCCCTTCGTGGTTATTTTTTTATAAACCACCCAGAAGTAGTTTGGTTAGGTGCCATTTGAGTTAGGTTAGAACTGTGACCATTAACCCATCCACCCATCACACCCATCGACATCGACAGCCAGAAAGAGCAAGAAGAAAATATTATGTGTAATAATCATTATGGCGTTTAAATATTATGTCTAATAATCATTATGGCGTTTAAATATTATGTCTAATAATTATTATGGCAAATAAAAATATGTAAAACAATACGTATGGCACTCGTATGTTATGGTATCTAAGTTTCGGGGAATTAAAAGTATGTCATATGTCTTTTAGGTCAAACAAAACATTCGGGCAAATGAAATTCGGGTAAATGAAATTCGGGAATATGATGATTATGGCATATAATCTTCGGTTAAACAATAGACAACCGATAAATTATGTAATAATTAAAGTATTCTTTATATTTGCCTTGTTTTATTTCACCTTTTTTGATCATATCTTGCCTTCTAAGGATCTTAGTAGGATATTAAATAACTTTATAACCTTGCCCAAGAATATCAAATGCAAAAAGATTTTCTTTTGATTGCACTGGTAGTTTCCGAGATTATACTAAAGAGCTTCAAGAGATGAGCTTTATTATTAGTCAATATTAATTAATTACTTGAATTTATAATTGATGATATATAAAAAATGGACGGACAAAAGGACCTTAAGCCAACAGCCCTGTATGTAGATTTATTGAGAGTAATCTCGTGAGGTATATAAAGACGCCAAAATCCGTACGGATAAAAGCCGTACTATCAGTAACTATAGATCGTGACCTGATACAGGCTTCTCAATAGACCTTTACTACGAAATTGGTCTCGGTCTCGCTATTGATCCACAGGCATTGAATAGTGAAGTTATTACTCCGGGAAGAGACAGGTATTGATCGGAGGTTGATTGATCAGCGCTGCGGAGTAGCACTCGCGCCGGCCAATAACACGTGATTGATGAAGAGGATTTAATCTTACAATAACTGGTATGTGCGTTGATTAATTTAAATAATTAAATGATACGGTATCTCTCATTGACGTATAATATGGACATGCCATGCACGAATATCAATATCAAGCACAGCGTTAAAATGAAGTGGCAACTTCCTTGTGCGAAGATTTGATATCGCTTTTTGCAGAGATATTGATATCATTTGGATGGAGCATGGGGTGTGCTTATACGGCATTTATGGGAGCGATTGCCGTCTGACTTCCAACAGAGAACTTGCTTCAGAGCCTTGTCCGTCAGTAACTAGGTGTAATGGCTTGTATGAGAGATTAGCTTGGACGCTGTAACTATCGATAAACTTCTAAACACCATACACCGGTTCCATAATTGTATCAAAATATTGAACCGTATTTAACCGATTGCAACTGCCTCATAAAGCCGATTGTCATATAAAATCGAACCGGTAACTCATTAGGACACAACTAGATGAAACTGTCAAAAGTTAACTTATTCCTTGGATACAGTTTAGTTAAAATTCTTTACAAATTTTGAATTTTAGCCCCCGTTGGGTTACAATACTCCTCATATAGTATTCATTTAATATGCTCTCGGTATTATAAAATACATCTGCTTCAATGTAGTTTGTTATACATTTGTGTAATGTGTGAATGGTGTTAGTAATTCACAAGACTAACGTAGGGGATGTATATCAAACACAGTGGGCGTTGGTAACTGGGTTCCTCGGAGGAAAATTAAGTTAGTTAGGTTTTAATATATTTTTAGATTTACGCCTTTTTAATACCACTTAGGTGGCATACAAGCGAAATTTCATCTCGAAAATTTATATTGATGGAAAGATAGGATAAAGGATTGGTTAGTTGGATGGATGGACCAAGGTCGGGAGGTATGGAAGGGTAGAAACTAATAGTAGGCTTCTGATTGTGCCTAGCCTGAGAGAAGGGTACTATTTACTCTAGGCCAAATCTTAGCAAGAGAATAATAATATACACAGCAATATATAATATACTAGCTGACCCGGCGAATTTCGTACCGCCATATTTTCTGATCCCGTTCCCGCTGCATATCTCTAAATTTATCAGTGTTTCTCCACAATATTATGCATGTATTATACATATAAACCTTCCTTTTGAATCACTTTATCTATTAAAAAAAACCGCTTCAAAATCCGTTGCGTAGTTTTGAAGATTTAAGCATACATAGGGACGGACAGACAGCGACAGCGACTTTGTTTTATAATATGTAGTGATTATACATGTTCATTAAACGCGGATGTTCCTCATTCCCTGGAGATATTTCTTGAAACGGTTTAGCTTAGGCCGGAAATTATATTCCGCATAGTGTATTTAATAGTTACCTTCCAGTGTTATCCATATCCATACTAATATTATACATGACCATACTGTCTGTCTGTTACGCTTTTATTTATTATAGCCCAAACCAGTGAACCGATTTTGATGAAATTTGGTACAGAGATAGATTAGACTTTGAGAAAGGACATAGGCTATGTTTGGTCACGATAACCGGGAGTCACGGGCAACAGCTAGTACCCACTAAATTAAAAAAATTGCTTTGTCTTTACTTTAATATCTTTATAGAGATTTTTATTATGATAAACTGAAATTTATTCCTAAAAATATATTTATAGAGTAATCAAAACCAGTTGTGTTTATAAACGACTAGGTATTGCTCACAGCTCCGCCCGCATGCAATTCTGTAATAAAATATAACTTACTAGCCTTCCGCCCGCGACTCCGCCCGCGTGCATCTCGGTTAACGCGACCTTTGCTCATATCTTTGGTTCTACTCAACCGATTGCTATCAAACAAACGTAAGATTTTAAGTCTGAGTAAGTCCTTTCTAACAAAAAAACCGCATCAAAATCCGTCCAGTAGTTTTTGCGTCCATCGCGGACAAACAGACAAACAGACAGAAAATTCAAAAAAAATATTTTCGTGTTCAGTATCGTTAACATAACATAACCCAAGTATTTTTTTTAAATATCTCCAATGTACAGACACGACTATTTTACAATTATAAATATTATTAATTATTAATATGAATAGTATAGATAGATAGTATAGATATGCTACTCCAGACTTCGCAATATTTAAGTCAAATTATTATTGTGAAAAATATTCATTGTTCGCAGCCAGACATCTATACAAAACGTCAGTTTAATAAAGTTCTTTTGTTTCATAAATTATATTATTGTTTGCGTAAAATTTCGTAATCGTAGCTCAACGCTACACAATGAGCAAGAAAATGAATTTGATTGTTTGACACGAATTTTCTTTTTCCATTATGTGACTAAGAGACAGAGGTCACCAACATTTTATTGTAGAAATATTTTATTTTATCTTTCAGTAAATATGAGAAACGCGACATGAGAACTGGATCAGTATGTTTGCCGCGGGTCATAACTAAAAGGAGATAAGATGGAGGTAGGACACGGCGGTATTGTTGTCCCAATTGGGCAGTCCGACTGGGTAGTACCTCCGCCCTACAGAATACCGCGACCATGATAACCTCGTGTTGTGTTCCCGGCGAAGTAGGGTAGCCAGAGCTCACTAGAGGATACTTATCAACAGTAAAGAATATTAGCAACCGAAATTATTAATACTCCTCCTAACCCCTCCAGCTAAGCTAAATAGCTTGTATTAGAAGGGTTTTCACGTCGGTAGTGTAATGGATTCGAAACTGGGACCGTTCGATCGCAAGACCGACTCCTTAACCACTAAGCTACCGACGCATCAACAATTTGACACTTGTCTTACAAAGTTCAGGGGCCCTAGACAAAGTGACATTCTATTGATGGAATCGCGCTGAAACGAACCTTGCGGTGATTATACTAATAATGATAAGTTAAATAATATATTTCTAATATATATGTAGGTTAAATAATAATCTAATTTTGTGTATTTAAAATGTTGTGTAGAATATATTATGGATACTGAGTAGTAGTATATTGTAAATATTATGTATTGTATAGGTATATTATAATGACATGTTATGTAGTATATGTATATATTTTAAATATGACTGATATAATTATTATATCTAATCTATGTTTCATTATTTCATCTCATTGAAAAATTGTACGATACCCTATCATCTCTTTTGCTTCTATCCATCCAAAGGTTGCCTGGAAGAAAACGCTGTAAGCGATAAGGCCGCCCATTGTGCATTATATGTAAATATGGTTTGATTGTTATCTTATAATACTTTTATGGTGTACAATAAAGAATATCTTATCTTATCTTATTTCGAGTTAAAAAGACTCAAATTTCATAAAAAAAATATAGTTATGTCAATTTCATACTACAATTAACGATTCCACTGGCGTTTTCGCCAATAGAATGTTACTTTGTCTAAGAGCGGAAACACACGATGCGTTGCGGCGGCGGCGCGACGCCGGAGCGGTGTCGCTGCGTCGTTTTAGGTACATAGAAATATCTGTAGCATGTCACACGATGCGCTGCGTCGCCGCACCGGACTGGCAACCACCGAGACGAGGCGGGGAGGGATGAATGCGTTGCGACGCCGGAGCGGCACCGCTCATTTGTTTGATAACAACGCAGCGGCGTCGCACCGCTCGTGTGCCCGCTACTGCGGCGAAATTTCTGCGGTGCGTCGCCGCAACGCATCGTGTGTTTCCGCTCTAAGTGCGGGGGCACACGGTGCGTTACGTCGCCGCACCGCAGAAATTTCGGCCAATTGGCGGCCATACTAGCGGCCCCGCACCGCTTCTGTGGCCGCCGATTGGCCGAAATTTCTGCGGTGCGGCGACGCAACGCATCGTGTGCCCCCGCTGTAAGGCTCCGAGTCCGAATCACACTATGAAAGTAAATTAACATTAAAGTAATAATACTTTTAAGAGGTGGTGGTAAGGGCCGTTATCCTTCAAAGTAATTACAACAAGTTAACATTTAATTTCGTCGGTTGCTTGCTGAAATATAAATGAGCGGTGCGTCTGGGATCTGTCCCAAGATCTGTAAATTGCACGATATAATTTAAGCACGAACTTGGGGTTAATCTTCAAGTTTATTATTAACTTATCTAATGCCTGGTATAGGTGTTATCGTCAATTTTATTGAAATAAGATCGTGTGATGCAACACTAGAAGCTGATGAAATCGATGGTAGCAGTTTGATAGTCTGTGGTTTAATTACCGCTCAGTGTAAATATTTTTACATCTTTTAAGAATATTAACTGTTTATTGTCTTAACTAATTTTGTCATTTAATCATAGAGCTAGGCAAATCTCGTGCTGCATGGTTATAAAAAATAACCACGAAGGCTAAAATCAAACCATACCTATCCAACTCCAGGTACCTACCATACGAATAGCCTAAGCATTAGCCAGCCAGCCCCTCTAGACAAGTGGCAATAGGCTATTTGACTAATTTTCAAAAACCGTTTTAGATGATTTCTTATTACAGTATAAACATATCACATTAATATTTCTGTAAAAAAACACTGCATTATGTTAAAAAATCAATGATAAAGTTTGAATTTTCAAAAGTGCGCGAAAAACGCTATATCTAATCAAAATGGCGATGCGTGTAAGTATTGACGTCACTGTAAGTTGCTGTTATCATCAGCTCGCTGAAAATTTGTATCCATTTCGAACTTAATCACAAAATATGTCCATAAAACTCGCGATAATAAAGGTAAAAGCAAATAATAACACCGAAACAAACAATAATAGCTCATACAACTGGAGATATTTTGTAGTAATGACGTCACCCAGAGCTCTGACCAATCACGAGCGTTTTTGCCATAGACAATAAATCAACAAAATATAACATTTTTATATTTGAAATTCTCATAAAATATACATTATTTGAGAGTAAATTGTAGTCTCGTAGGTCTTTTAACGTTATTTTCTAATAGGATGACCATAATTTGTAGTATACTTTTAATGTTGTCAAATAGCCCATTCGTTGCTCGGCGTATGATGGAATAGAATGCCAAATATATGGGATTTGACGTACCTATATGACAGGCGTCAACGAATGTCAAAAACGTCAAATCCTATACATTTGTCATTCTATTCCATCATACGCCGAGCAACGAATTGCCACTTGTCTAGGGGGACAGTTTGTTAAATGTTGTAACATACGGCTGAAATATCATTCAGGCCGTTAATTGAACGTCGCCGTTTAGTTAACAGGCTAGGCAATAGTTAATTGAACGACTGATTAAGCTAGTTGGTTGCGCGATATATATTCGAATTGGAATGAGGCTTTCTGTGTAAAATATTATTATACTCGTAGTTGAAAAAATGAATGTATCTTTATATAATAATAATAATTATGTTTATCCGTTTTTATAACATATAGTGGTACTGTGGGTATTGACTTTTGAAAGAAACGAAAAAATTGGAACATACAATATTATTTTTCTATGAGTGTGACGCATATTCTAGAATGATACTTAGTTCTGAATCTCGATTTGATGAGCACAAATTGTATAGATAAATTGTAAAATCTGTTAATCTATCTAAACAAACTGTCCTCAGATAAATCGAAATTCAGGACTGAGTGACATTCTAAGATACGGGTTTGAGTTTTCTAGATTATTTTCTGCTGGAATTAAGACAGAAAATTTGATATCTCACTGCAGAGAGACAAAGATAGAAATAGTTATGTAAGTCTAGTCACTTTTCAGTTAAATGTAGTGAACACAAATTACAAGATTTGACCCTCAAAGCTCCAGTGAGTGTCTGCGGGCCTGGTACTTGTCATGTTGTAATTTACGATTTTAGTTGTAGGAGTTTTATGAGTTTAGATAAGATAAGATGATTTATTTACATGAAACATGGTTATTGGGTTGAGTACAACATAATTGTAATTTGAATACCAATGTAATATTTTTTTTAAATGACTACTGGAACAGAAATTACTAATAGTTTTTCTAACATTTCCGGCTAAACTAAATTGCTTGTGTTAGGAGTGGGTTTACGTCGGAATTGTAGTAGCCAGGATTCGAAGTTGCGACTTATCGATTGTAAAGCTAACTTATCGATGATGCATTTAGACATGGAGAAATACAGTAAATATTAAAATTACAAAAGACTATCTGGCTGTAAAAGTAAGTGAGTGAGTGTGACGCCCCGTGTTGCATACGTCCATAGGCCACGGTAACCACTTTCCATCAGGTGGACCGTGTGCTTGTCTGCCACCTAAGTGGAATATAAAAAAAGTAATAATCTTAAAGTTCTAATACTTTTTGACCTTAAATAATTTTATTAATAAATACAATACTAAATAGCATAACACTATTTGAGTCATTCACCATCTCGCGATCGTCAAATTCGCGAGCGCGCGCGAGTTGGCAAGTTTCGATTTTGAATTATTTTTGTGTCATCAACTCGCGCGTTTGTGAAAATATGACGTATTTGTGTACAGTCAGCTACAAAAACGTTGTAATAGATTAAATTAGGTACCTATTTTAAATGTACAGGATATTTTAGGCTAGCTTCACATGTAACGCGCGTTAACGGAGGTCAGTGGTTAAACGGAACATTATCACCTAAAATGTGTCTTTTGAGGATAGCATGAGGTACCTACTACGGCGGGAGCTAGGACCTCGTTAGTCTCGTGATTCAGGTCTAAGATACGGGTCCCGATCCCGAGGTATAAGCGCTACCGCGTTTTGCGAGAGTTTGTCAGTTTGTTTCGGCAGAGCTTAGAAAATGGACATGGAAGAAGCTATTATTTTATATATTATAAAGAAATGTATATATTTATTATGTTATAAATACTACGAGATAATATATTACGAGACGTCCTTCCAGAATCGGTTCAGCCACTTTGAAGACTATCCGTAGCCAACAATCCGTAGACAGATCACAAAATTAAAATAAAACTATTTTGCTATAGGTAGGTATCTCGTATACATACTAATAACATAAATGCGAAAGTAACTCTGTCTATCCATCTTTTTGTGTGTTACAATTTCAGTTAAAAAGCTGTTATTTTAAAGTTACAGACATTCAATTTTCTTTATTTGTATAGCTTTTATACCTAAGCTAAATCTAAAACTTACCTCCACAATACATAAAAAACACAAAAGGCTGCCACATTTTTACTAAACGGCAATCTTAACTTAAATGCATAAAACTTTACTGCACTGTACTGGTATATATCCCACACCCCAGGTTAGGTTAGGTATTTTTTTAACGTTAATAAACAAAAACGCTTCATTTAATTTTTTTATCATTTTGCCTAAGGCAAGGGCATAATATTGAGGATTCATACTGACCGGGAAAAGTAATTAGAAATGAAATTTTATCAAATTGCCCATGTGAGAAGGGCATTATGTATACAGGACGGTCACTATTCATAGGGACCAGATTTCTCAAGTTGCCCGTAACATATATACCTACTTTAAGGGATTCACAGTAAAAATACTCCTGAAATCGCTTTTGGGGAAGCGTGGGAAATAAATATTCGTTTTTTATAGTAATCGATTAGGTATATTTTATTCTTGAATTATATATTACAAAACGATGCTTAAATAATAATAAAAACTGTCTAATAAAAAAAAGGTTGTGGAAAATATACGATCCTTGAAAAAGATACGAAATTAGTTTGCCATAAAAAAAAGCTTACCATCCGACGGCGCAATGCCACCCGTCTTTTGGGCACTTTACCAGTAAAAATCGATGAGGAGGAATTATTCGATACCGTTCGGGTATCGAATAATTCCTCCTCATCGACTACTTACCCCAACTATTTATCCATTTTTTTATTCCAACAAACATAATAGCTTTATTTAATATTTTTATAATAAATATATACATTAAAACACTATACTAATTTAAAATGAATTACAAATATCATAAAAAATATATGTAATGAAATAAAAATTGCAATAAATACTTTTTTTTATTCTTGTAAATATTTTAACTAGTTTAATATGTGAAACATTATGAAATTTATCTTAAATACAGCCTAAAGTAAAAGATAAGCAAAAAAAAAAATCTAATTTCATACGACGCATATTAAGATGACATAGCTACTCATAACAGATATCATAATATCGGCCGTGTCCCCCTAGTGGCGTAGTCTCACTTCGCAAGTCTATATCGAAATCTAAGATGAAAAAAAAACATTCGCAGCGCATCAACCAATGCAGGTAAAGACGCGAGTATACATTAGTTTCCTTTTCATGTTTTCTTTGATCCTTTTTTATCTGACTGTACTTTAGCATGCGCGCGAGATGATGACGAAAAAATAATTCGAAATCAAAAATTGCCAACTCGCGCTCGCTCGCGAATTTGACGATCGCGAGATGGTGAATGACTCCACTATTTGCCTATCTTCATCTAATTTGTACACAAACACTTCATACAGCCCTTATACTACTAGCCGAAGCACCTTTAGGGTTAATATAATCCGTTAAACACTGGTGGTTAACCCTTCACTACCCGCAGGGACATCGAAATTACACGAAGCGATCAGTACACGTTACAAGACCGTTTTGAGGTTAACCCTAACTTGGCACACTCTAGTTTCGAAGATTCTCGGTCTGTCGATGTTCGGATGAGCTCGTTCGCCTCTACGTAATTACTGTCTATAAGTAATTGGGTGGTTGTATACTAGTTTGTTTCTAGTTTAGAGATATTACTTATATCCATTAGCCTGGCGTGCTCTCTTACACACATTTTTTATTAACTGCCACCAAAATGGCTGACATCATGAGAGGTTGCTGGGTAGAACAGGTGTATACTTTCGAAGATTTCGCGATGATTTTGTTTAAATGCCTACTAATATAGAAACTATGGTCGCTTGCCAGTCCTGGGGTTATTGAATCGTTAATATACAAGCTGATGCCAGAGGCTCTACCCGCGTTAAATTTTAACCCAGTTCCTAGAACGCGTGGGAACTTATTCCAGAAATAGAGATAAGTTTATATGTTATTTCAGATTAATCTAACCCTGTATCAGATTTCACCCATTATAGTGTTTAAAAAGCAATCACTTACGTATTTTCTGTAAAAATTTGATCAAAAATATTTGATCATAATTTTGTCGTGTTCCGTGCAAGTATAACATACAATATCGCTCTCGTTTTACATTAGATTTTGGCCTAAATGGAAGACATTTCATGTAAAAATGTGTAAGTTGTCACGATAATTGATCGCCTGCCATCGCACTCCGCATCAACGTGAGAAGGGACGGGGTTCATGCGACGATGTGGGCAGTGATTGAGGGTTACGGGGTTCTTTTATGGATTGAAAAACGATATTATAATATATCATGAAGTGAACAATTTTGTCATCTTTTTCAAAGTATCAACATTTTCTTCCATTCATGGACGCTCAGACTGTGGAATGATTTCCCTGCTATGGTTTCCCAAGTGATTACTGCTGCGGCGACTATACGGCTCTTCAAGAAGGGATTAGAAGGTTTGTGCAGAGTCAATAGGACGAGTGTGACGCCCCTGGTGTTGCACACGTTCATAGGTCCCGGTAACTACTTCTTATCTTTGGGCTTTAGGCTTGCCTGCCACTTAAGTAGGTACATATCATATCACTACATATTATAAAACAAATTCACTGTCGCTGACTGTCCGTCCCTATGTATGCTTAAATCTTCAAAAGTACGAAACGGATTTTGAAGCGTTTTTTTTAATAGATAGAGTGATTCAAGAGAAAGGTTCATATGTATAATACGTGCATAACATTGTACAGAAATACTGATAAATCAGGATCAGAATACCACGCGGGCGGAAAATATGGCGGTACGAAGTTCGCCGGGTCAGCTAGTAATACATATAATACATGACATTCAATCTCGCATTTATCCCCGGAGGGTATAAAAAATGGTATAAAAAATAAATAATGTGATGGAAACTACAGTGTAAGTTGATCCGGATTCTAGAATTCATATTACAAATTATTTAAGCTCTGCTGGGTCTTTAAACCTAAAGTAGCGCTATCCTACTTCTTATTATAAATGTGAAATTTTGTGACTACCGAATTTTTTTTTGTTAAGATATGTCAGCATATTTGGATGTTTGTTATTCAATCACGCTCTCGTGACTGAACGGGTTTAGCTGAAATTTCGTACAGGAATAGATAGATAGTCTGGAATAAGACATAGACTTTTTTTCCTGGGAATAAATTCCCATGGGTTGTAGGATCAAAATTTCACGCCGACGAACCTGCGAAAAACGGCTAGTATCTAAATTATCATCTGGAATACCACTCACAAACACTCACATACTATCGAATAATTTCGCAATGTCACACTCCAATCAAATACCAAAAGAATAAACATAAAAATAACGAGCTTCCTGGCCCCCAGCTGTTTTTATTGTACGGTTCTATTCTTCGTAAAAATATGAGAGAGTAATAGTTTTTGCGTAAATACAATAACAGTTTTATTGGCAACGACAATATTATTACTGGCCGGGGCCGGAACCGGACCGGATGGTCGGCTATTGCCGGTTTGATCGGCGATTGGATACAGAGTTATTATGATTGAGGGATAGTGGTATCTATATTTTCATTTAGTTAATAGGAATTTAACCTTACGATCGCGATTTTGCCTGCGGGGAAAACATTCAAACAATTTTAATATTTTTTGCATGATTAAGTAACAAATAAAATAACTAATTTTGGGTTCATAATATTAGTTAAAATATTGCTTTAATAATAAATTATATTTTGCATCGAACTTTAATTAGTTCGATGCAAAATATAAATACTATTAAATAAATTAAGCCAAGATCTACTCGTACACTTCCCTTCGTCATATTTTGGTTTATGTAGGCTTTTTAAAGCAATCTGTCTGTTCGTCTGCCAATCTTCCGTCAATCAGCTAGTATACTGACTTGTAGATGAGGTTGCCTGTGGGTCCTAAGACCATGGTAGCACCCCGTACACCTATATAAACCAATAACCACTCAAATTAAGGTTCACGGCTTTAAGATTTTAGATTAAGTATTAGTAGATCAAGATTAGTAGGTGAAATAGTAGATTAATAAGAATTAACGCTAGTAACCTGTGTCGACAAGATGGCGGTTTCTGGCTGGAAAACATAGATTGTTTCATAAATTATGAGTTAAAATAATTTGCTAGCATTCTTGTAACGTCGTCGCCTCTTCTTCCTGTGGTGGTGGATGATTAATTATGCAGTGAGTAGGTTTAGCCGAAAACTACTTCAAACAAAGCTGTCAGCCGGGAGGAAATTGGCTCATTTCCTGGAGGCTTGTGCCTAGCACGCATTATGTATAGACGAGAGTGAGTGACAAAGTATCACATCGAGCTTAGACAGGCTGATGTGTTTTTGTATGTGTATAATGACAGATACTCTCTTGTATCTGTAAGAAAACAGATAAATATATACATTTTTTTTTTCAAACACATACATTACATACACTATGCGTTGTGTGTTTGAAAAAAAAAGGTAGGTATATATATTTGTTTTCTAAAACCTATGATATAAAAAGAAAGTATACTTATATATTACCAAAAATTCTCGCGCTGTCATTAACAAATATGCCCGTAAATGATAACTTATTACTTCTTACCTGCTGTCCACTGTGCCCTTTGTTAGACAGAAGGAAACGTGGAAACCTTTTACTCTCTACTTGTTTCCCCACTTTAAAAAAAGGCACGGTTAAATTTAATTATAACCGGCTTCCTCTAAACTGACACAAAAGTCAATCTTCTCCTCATTTTTTTTCGAATATCTCTCGAAACAAACAACCAAAATTTGATAACAGTAATTAAGTTATCCTGGCAGTATCAACTTAGCTGTTTTTCCATTATATTATTAAGTAGCATGTTTACCCAAAAAATAAGGTAAAATTGGTAAGAGACAGAAATGAAAAGAAAACAATTAAGTTCGGTAAATATTTCTTTTTCACGAATTGTAAGTTTGTTGTCTATATTTTTGGAAAACAGTATTATTTAATACATTTCATATCTCCTTGCTTGAAGTTTTCATAAACTAGGTACAATACATTTATAAAAACTTCATAGGTATGTGCCACCCTAGGTACTCGGTACCTAGATAATATAAGTGCATGGAAAATGTATTTAGTATTGTCGTGATATTCACAATAAATGGACGCATCATAACACCTCTTTCATTCCACAATACTCAACCCCATATAAGGAACAGGTACAATACATTTCGGCCGGGATGCGAAGGATAATTAATTATGTCTACGACTACCCCACCTCCAAAATCGACGGCCCACAGATGGCGTGCGTTTTAGTCGGTTCAAGTCCGACATAACCCCCTCCACCGGCTCCGGCGGAGGGGCATCCGTGGTGAGTATTCGCACCAAAAAAAAGTGCACATTTTAAGTTAAGTGGTTCCCGGTCGCCAAATACCATGGGACTAACGGATATAGAAACCGAAAAAGGATAATCATATTGTCGAGCTGTATCTTCTTTTCTCCCGAAGATCTTGGTGAAGGTAAAAAGTTTGACTTTAATTGACTTAAATTCATAAAATGCCACCGGCAACCCGAGGCTCCGCCCACGTTGTATTCAAATCTCGTTCCCGCAACCTATGTGAACCATTCCGGGGAAAAAGTAGGCTTTGTACTATTCCAGATCATAATTTATCTCTATGCCACTTTCAGATAAATCCGTTCAGCTGTTTCATCATGATTGAGTAACATATTATGTAAAATATGTTCACAAACTTTCACACTATAATATTAATAGGATCTAAGGCAACAATATCTGCGTAATACAAGAGTTAAAGTCCGACCAATAAAATAAAAAAACCCGTACTGGGGGCGCCACAAACATCTATGATTATGACAACACCAAGTATAGTGATACACATGTAAAATGCCAAGTGTACAAATATTTTTTCAACACACTTGCTTATGAACAGGCTTTTATTTCCCCGCAATTAAGCACGGAATGACACCTATTATAAAACTGTGACTTTTTCATTGCTATTATTCACAAAAGTGAGTTATAGACTTCTTTTTTTAAATTTCATTGATTAAGTTGCTTTGTTCTTAAAAAAAATTTGATACAAAAAAGATCGTGTCAAATATTACAAACGAATTAATATGCCTATTGCTTGCTCATTTCATGCAACTTCGTATTTTAAAAGATAATTTCAACTTGTAGTACGTGTTTAATGTACAAAACTTTCACTAAAATGTATTTACAGAGAAAAAAATGTACTATAGTTTAATTCGAAACTGTTGCAGAAATAAAGTGTCATTCACAAGAGCATGGCATTTATATAATACTAGCTGGTGCCCGCGGCTCCACCCGCGTGGATTTCGGTTATAGATAAAAATGACGAAATTTCATACAAACTGTCATCCTCATTTTCCATCTAAGGGATTTTTTCGCGATTCTATATCAAATTTCATCAAGATCGGTTCAGTGGTTTAGGCGTGAAAGCGTAAAATACAGACATACAGACAGCCAGACAGACGAGAGTCACATTCGCATCTATACTATTATATAATTGTAAAGTGGTCGAGTCTGTACATTGGAGATATTAAAAAAAAAAAATTGGGTTATATATTTTTGAATTTCCTGTCTGTTTGTCTGTTTATCAGTTTATCTGTTTGTCTGTTTGTCCGCGATGGACGCAAAAACTACTGGACGGATTTTGATGCGGTTTTTTTTGTTAGAAAGGGCTTACTCAGACTTAAAATCTTACGTTTGTTTGATCGCAATTGGTTGAGTAGAACCGAAGATAAGAGCAAAGGTCGCGTTAACCGAGATGCACACGGGCGGAAGGCTAGTTTATAATATTAGTATGGATATTGTGTTTTAAAGTTTTCTGGTTAAAATAGAAAAATAGACGTGGCGTGTTATACTGGTTACAAGGACTGGGCACAAATCACAACACAGTAGTATCCGTATAATAGTTTACTGCTTGGAATGGTAAATACAAGTTAGACATACAGTTACATTACACTATGTATAGAACAGGGACCACGCGACATTGTTTTTCGGACTGCATAAAATTCTTGTATTTTATGCCTAACAGCACAGAGATCAAAATAATCCAGCATGATTTTCTTTTTTGCGTTAGGCTTGTTTTTCTTAGGCGTAGAAAATACATTTGACGTTTGACCTTTTCTTCGTATTTTTATTACAGAAGATCGGGATATACCTAAAAATGTGAATAATAATTATTAGTCACAGTAAAATCAGTAGATTAGGCCAATTTCAATTGCACGTACTCTATGATGTACCTACCCGTCATGTTGACAACAAGGTCCGTGATGTTATTTAGAGGAACAGAGTCCAATCCTTCCGACTTTTTATTCTAATACTTTGTTATATTATAAATTACTTTTCTTAACTGGCTTTTAATAGTTTTCGGCATATTACTATAGTTTTGTAGTTTTGTAGCGCACTCAAACTCAACAACACGCACAATTGACACCACACTGACAGATGACCATAATGACATCGTATAGATTGTTACCATATGAAGAAATTAGTTCCAATAGTTTACCGCAATATGGCGAGGTATTTTATTTTACTGGTCGGGCTTTACATATCAGTATTACTATTGTTTTAAACAAAAAACTTGCCACTTTTTACCTGAACCCCACAACAATGATAAAGGTGGCTGATCACTCATGTAGACAGGGTGAAACACCTCATTGGCTGAATGGGCGCTCCAAGAGTTGTTGTTAGAGCAAACGACCTTCGTACCCATTGGAGACCCAGTGGACTGGAAGAGATAGCTCACCTCAAAACATTTGTAATTTGGAATACTGGCTTCGGTTTTATTGCTACATATCACTTTAATTCGACCTTTGTGTTTAAAGAATGATTATATTAATCCTGTATATCCCTGACTGTTTGGCATGTAGATGTTATCGAAAGCTCAACTTTTTTCACTTACATTTCTGACATTTATATATTCACGCTTTTATCCCCGGAGGGTTAGGCAGAGGTGAATTAACACCCACATTACAGCAATCATTCTATTCGGTCCCACGTAATAGTGCCTATTGCCGTATTCCTGACACTAGTAGACTCAGCTTCACATGCATGGCTCGAGTTAACTTGTCAACACATAAGATGAGGTTGTCGTCGCAATAACCCCAAGTAGCACGCAGGCCATGAAAGCTGAATTTCCCGAAATCCCAATTTCGAACGCTTCGCTCGCTCCTAACGTTATTATTGCCAGGTTTAACCTGCTAATGCAGGCAAATATTCGTGAGCATTATCGTATATACACGTTAGCGTATCATACGCATTATGAACGCACGTTTCATCCTACTAATATTATAAATGTGAAAGTTTGTGAGAATGGATGTGTGGATGTTTGTTACTCTTTCACGCATAAACGGCTGGACCGATTTGGTTGAAATTTGGTATGTATATAGGTTATACCCTGGATTAACATATAGGCTACTTTTTATCCCGGTCAACACACCACGCGGGCGAAGCCGCGGGCGGAAGCTAGTGTTGAATAAATTGAACAATTTTACCTACCGCGCATTGAGCGGGGCGCAAAGTTTCAACTGTTTGTTTGTTTTTAAAGTATCTTTTTTGACAGAATTTAGGAGATACAAAGTAATAGTGTACATTAACATCCTATTAATTCATAGTAATAAATTAAATACATACGTTATACAGGTTTCAAAAAAATCCTTTTAGAAATACTATTTTCTGCAAAATAGATACAAAACTGATACATAATTATTTATACGAGTATCTTTACACTGATCGATCGTAGAGTTTCAACTGCTTGATCTACAAACTTATAATTTTGGCAGGTGATACCTTTTATGGTGTGAGAGATCCATTCTTCTTCTTCTATCAAATGGTGTTCTCCCAGTATACTGCTACCTAAATATTCGGTACAGAGATTGATTAGACCTTGGGAAAGGATATAGGCTGTGTTTGGTCGCGATAACCGACACCCACGCGGGCAGAGCCGCGGGCGAAAAGCTAGTTTTACCATAAATATCTTTACAATAAGTATTGTACACCAATAAAATAAAATTTATGTTAAAAATTTGTAAAGACTGCTGTACCCTCTTGTCCAATCCACTTCACAGGCACAATGGGCTTAGGGGACAATTTTCTTTACATTTGTGTAAGATATGATAATATCTGCCACTCCGGGGACTCGCCCTTTGAAACATGTCCTTTTGACGCGATTTGCCCTGACCCTTTGTTAAAGATGTTTTTGATTGTACCCAGATTATTATCATGTAGTTTGGGGAATTGGGGAAAATATACTGCTTGTTATTTTTGTCTGAGTTTCGTTTGCAATGTGGACATAATTTGTTTTTAAAACACATTTGTATGGGAAGAGGGCCAGATCGAGAAATATGGCCCTGGGTCGGCCGGGGCGCGAGGGATATGGCTACGATAATCTCACCTCCGGCAACCGACGGCCCACAGACGGCGTGCGTTTTAGTCGGTTCGAGTCCGACATAACCACCTCCACCGGCTCCGGCGGGGGAGGTATCCGTGGGGATTTTTCGCACGATAAAAAAAAGGTATGAATAACTGTGGAATGAACTCCCTGCGGTGGTTTTTCTAAGCGACTATAGTATGAGGTTCTTCAAGAAGGGCATTAGAAGGTTCTTACGGGGTCAGCAGCCCTAGTGTGACTCCCCTGGTGTTGCGCACGTCCATAGGCCACGGTAACCATTTTCCCTCTGGTGGGCTGTATGCTTGTCTGTGAACTAAGTGGTATACAAAAAATTTAAAATTTTAGTTACTAGGCTATATGGCCGTTTTTAAAAATAGCTAAATGGATTTAGCTGAAAGGTACAGTCAACTGCAAAGATATGTATTCAATTTAAACAAAATGATGTACCCCTGCGAGTGCCACTATGAACTAACCAAAGAATGTGACAAACATGGTATCCACCGAACTTGATAGTAACATGTATGCGCGTAGAGCGCAATAATTACATGTTATTATAGGTTTCCTTCATCTCAGGAATTGGTTTATGTAGATCGTAGATGAACGGAGTCGAGGGCATCAGCTAGTACTGAAATAAATATAAGGTAGAAACAATAATACCTAATTAATTTATTGCTTCCAATCTACGATGTACACCAAAAAATAAAAATCACGTGCACAATCACAAATTGATTCTTAAAAAGAAATCAAAATGGATTCCTTTCAACATTTTCCTGTTTCATATAATACCAGCTAATGAAGGTGCGAGAATGTGAGCTAGTTAGTCTATAGAAACACATTTCAATCTGATTTGAACCCTAAACTCAGTCACGAAGGTTGCAGTTCACTTGACAACGAAATTCTTGATATTGTGGCGAGATTTTTTTATTTTTAGCAACTCACCACGACAGTTTATAATTTGGTATGCAACGTAAGCAATAACATTGTGATGATGAAGGCTACATTAGCAGTAGTTAATAACGGTTCGATACATCAGCAGCTCACCCACAATAAAATGTACTTCACCCTTCAGGTTTGTGACTTTAAAGGGTATTTCTTTGGGGTATTTATTTGGTACTTTTAAACTAAGTCGTACATTTGGTATGTGGCCGTATATGGTGCTAAATAGAGAAGGTGGAAAGATGGACTAGACTCTTCATCATTGTGACTAAATAAATAAAAATAAAAATAAATAAATATTCTACAACATTCTACACAACGCTATCTAGACCCATGGTAAGCTTAATTAGCTTGTGTTATGGAATCTAGAATGCGGATATACATACTTAGATACTTTTTTTTTTGTAAATACATACATATTATACATAGAAACACCCAGACCAATGCAAATATTTATATTCATGCATACAAATATTGGCACTGAGCGGGGATCGAACCCGCGCCTCCTGCGTAGCAGCCGCGTTCACTACTGCTACGCCACAGAGGCAGTCGAATAGGGTAGCTGATTAGGGTATTTAAGGCGGAGAACTAAATTATAGATATGATGATGATGATGATGATGATACAAAAAATTACACTCACGCCTGTAAATCGCCAAAGGGTAGGCAGAGAGGTATTAACACCTACATTTCGCCAACCATTATTTTTGGTCCCACGCAATAGAGGTCGAGCCTATTATCGCCAAGCAGGTACTTTGTCACGGGCTGTATGTTTACTGTCGGATGGAGAACAGCTATAACCCTTAATCGCCTTCTACGACATCCACTTGAAAAAATAGGACGGCCATATTCTATTCCGTCGGGAACTAACACTAACTAACACACGCAATTATGAAAACCACTTATATAAAAATAAAGCGGAAACTAATATAAGTCTTAAATAAGAAATAACTATAAGATGGGTAGGACTCGTAACTAGTGCAGCATTGACATAAGTGTAGCTATGGTCTGCAGCCGCAGTTCGAGAGCGGGGGTTCAGGGCTGGGACATGACCCCACCCAAAATCATGAACGTCTAATTGAAAAGTCATTTAAAAAGGTATTTTCTGAAGGAATTTTCGCACTTAAAATAAGTGACCTCCCACAAAATTTCAGGCTGCAGCCGCACCTGATGGGCTCTAAACAAAAAAAACATCTAGTTTTCAAATAAATCATGTTCCTGAAATGCAAATCAAAGGAAATCATTGCACATTTCAAGACTCTTGGTTTTATAAATGAACACCGCGTGCCGGAGTCTACGGATAGTGATAAATGAGGGCGGTGTCGTCTCGAACCATCAATAATAGCCGCGCGAGTGTTCGCGAGACGTGGGCCTAAAACAGCTTTGTTATTTGAGCATGTTTGCTTCGATATTATAAAAAATGTTCCGCATACATTAGTCGAACAAAGCTCCAACTTAGGTGCAAAGTAATACAATTCCGTTTGATGTTTAATTTTTTTTTTAGTATTGTAGGACATTCTACACAACGCTATCTAGACCCAAAGTAAGCATAGCTTAACTAGCTTGTGTTATGGGTTCTAGAATGCGGATAAACATACTTAGATACATTTTTTTTTGTAAATACATACATATTATACATGGAAACACCCAGACCAATGCAAATATTCATATTTCATGCACACAAATATTTGCACTGAGCGGGGATCGAACCCGCGGCTCCTGCGTAGCGGCCGCGTTCACTACCGCTACGCCACAGAGGCAGCTTACGACCCACCTGATGAGAAGTAATGTACCTATGGACGTATGCAGCACCAGGGGCGTTACACTCGTGTAGCCGACCATAAAGAAACCTTCTAATGCCTAATTAAACATTTATTTTTGATGATTCCGCCCAAACAATTGAATGAAATTTTGAAGCATTAAAAATGATTGTAAAATCATACATTGGTTCCGATAGCTTGTACGAGTATCAGGAGATGGCTCCACCGTTGCCCCAAAGACTGAAGTATAGAGGAATTTGAGTTGGCTTCGTGCGGTCTCGGTGGCTTAGCAGTTAGAGCATTCCCCATGTAAGGGAAAGATCGCGGGTTCGAGTCCCGCCCGAGGTCAATTCTCTTTTCTCTTTCTAAATCAATTTTAATAGTCAGCATAATAAATGCTTTAAGATTTAATTCAAATGAGGAATAGTTCTCACAGTAAATTAACTCATACAGTGGTATTACTATAAATAAATTTACTTTAAACAAACATTATTTCCAACAGATTGTAACTAGGTAAAACAATTCATTGTTCAACGAATTGATGAACCAGCTCGATTAAATTGTACTTTCGCTATGTATTGTCACTTGTCATGTTTCCAGTATCGATATGCTGCTGGTATAACTCGACGTTTCACTTTAATTACAGCAGAAATATTCACACGTTGTTCACTTATTCCTGAATAAATATTGGCTTTCATGACACGATTGACTTGTCTGGATTTTGAGCGAGAAGTATTTTTAATGAGCGTGTAATGTCACTGAAACAATTGTCAATATATTGTGCCAATTTATATTTTCTTTGCGAGCTCGATTCACGCTCAGTGTAAATATTTGTATCCATGAATATGTTTATATACATTGGTCTGATATCATTTCCGTGCCTTTGGAGAGCACGCTAAGCCGCCATACAAACATCTATGGCAGTCGTTACGGGTAGTTGGAGCCCTTAAAAGTCCGACTAGTCTAACTACAGAATGTTGATACCACCACCTAATTGGAGGTCATAATTATGGCAGTCACTTCACAGAAAATATCGAATTTCAGCCGCATCACAGTTAGACTGGAAAGCCGACCCCAACTGAGTTGGGAACACGCACAGACAATGAGATTTCAATACTAAACATTACACTTAATGTCTAGACAATATATATGCAGCTTGGGAAATTGAAGCTTTGGTTACTGACAACAAACCCCTGTTATATTGTCTCAATACGTTTTTGGTGCAAATGCCAACAGTGCAAGTAGAACAAAGGCTTCCAAGGTTATGATCAATAGACGCTAAGTCGCTAATATAGTCTATCTACATGACTTATCCCACTCATTAATTACTTCAAAATAAACAATGTTAGACACTTCTGATTAATATACCTATTTTGTTTATAACTTTGTATTTCTATGTATAATTATAATAGTACAGCGAGGTATTTCGGGCAACACAAAAGCTACTAAGCTATTTTGCTTAACTTCGTAATGTAAACAACGGTCACCCATCCAAAATCCGACCCACTCAATTAAGCTTAACCTCGTAATGTAAACAACGGTCACCCATCCAAAACCCGACCCAGCCATTGACTCACAGGGTTGTGCAAAAGTAGAAACAGTACAATTTGTTTTCGGGGGCCTCGTCCACGGGGGCGTCGACCACTGGGGGCGTAAGCCACGAACCCTAGTTTCCACTGCAAGACGGTACACCACTGCAAATTGACAAACGAGGTTCTGTCACAGGCTTTCCTCTCGGAGTTGGGACAGCATAAAAATTGTATAAGTGTATGATAAAAAGTGTATAACTTTGAAACAAACTTTCACATTTACAATTTTGTGACTATACGACCGTCTTTGTGACTATCAGTGTGGTGACGGAGAAAGAATATAAATATCACCACCCTATATCATCCAAAGGGTATTGTAAGGTGGTAAAAAGGCGTTTAACGGAAAAACACGCAGAGGATATCACTGCGAGAGGAGTAAAACTCGAAATCAAACCCTGTACCAACCCCTCTGGCCAGCGTGGAAACAGTCAGCCAAAGTTTTCCAACATTGGTTGAGGCATATGTCCAGCAGTGGACTACGACAGTGACTGTGACTATACGAAAGTGTAAATATTAAAATAACAGAAGATAAGTAGCGATAAAGTTTGTCAGTTTTCTAAAATTCGTTTCGATTCTAAATGAAACATCATGTTAGTTTTCTCATAGTTTACAAACTGGTACAGTTATCAACAAACTTGTGAACGTGGTCTTATCTTCCCCACTCTCGCACTTTAATAACTAAAGTTTTCATTTAAATGGAGTTCCCTAAGCCGCCAGCTACTAGAGTGATTCTATTTTAGAATTTGTCAACGGCGCGCGGCGTATGTTTTGTTGGAGAAATACTTTAGCACATGAATGTTATTGCTACTGTTGGAAGTTTGTACGAAACTGATTGAAATAAAACGATTTTTAATAGATTCTATCAGGATTGATTGACCAAGTGAGCGTAGTGAACGAGAGTCTCCATTTCGACAAGGTGAACGATTTTGTTTTCGTCCGTATGTCTCTGTGTTTGTCATTTCTGGTCTAACAAACTCTTGTCTAACTTGTTTTATATATTACTAGCTGTTGCCCGCGGCTCCACCTGCGCGAAATTCTGATCCCGTTCATCGCTGATATATAGCCTATATGTTAATCCAGGGTATAACCTATATACATACCAAATTTCAACCAAATCGGTCCAGCCGTTTATGCGTGAAAGAGTAACAAACATCCACACATCCACACATCCACACATCCATTCTCACAAACTTTCACATTTATAATATTAGTAGGAAGTAGGATAGGAAGTAGGATATAATTAGGGGGAGAAATGGGAGAGGGGGTGAGGAAAGTTTGCTGTTTTACTTATGAACGGATCTTAGATAATTTGCATACCTTGTAAAAAAGTGAGTAGGTACAATATATACTTCAAAATCAGTTGTATACCGTTCACCAGATTCACATAACTCAAAATCTACTTTTATTATTTAGTTAATAGTGTAGTGTGACATAGGACAACAAGATGTCACTCGCATACCGTGCAGACAGAATATTGCATCAAGAACCAAGCGGTTCGGCGATTCCTTCTTTTGCCGCACCATTAAGACCTGGAATTCCTTACCAGCTTATTAGTTTCTCTCTCCCTACAGTCCTGGATTCTTTAAGCGTATAAGCGTATAATCAGGCGAGGTGAAGACAAATTGATGTGTGCGATCTACAGCCCCACACTATATTATTTAAAATTAATTAATATCTCTGCCAATAATAGTATCGAAGATCATATTTCAGTGACATTATCAAAGAATCATATTTCAGTGACACTTAGCAGATGAAGAATTTATCGTCACTGGTATACGTACTCAATAAATTCAATTTCCTTTAAGTGCTGATGGAACACGTAAAGGTACTCGCGTAAATAGTAATGGCGTAACATCAAATAATAATGTCCTATGGAACGTTTGATGCAATAGACGGTAATGTCGCTACTGGTGTTACGATGGGAACACTTACATATAAACGCTCTTTGAGGGTAGGTAGTGTTGGAGCTTTACTTGAATTTGCAAGGGTTGTTTTGTATACAGTTGCATATAAAGGTTAAATGTCTTATTAAATTACCATTAAATTAAATAATACCATTTAATACCATTAATAACATTAAATTAATGTACTTGTCATGTTTGTTTGTTCCCTGTACTAGTAGCATTTAGCTACTCTATCGCATTACCTACGTGCTAAACTTAGATCGTTTGAAGGGAAGTTCTGTAGTTGGATTGGAAAGCCTTTGCGGCTTTACAATCCATCTAGGTAATTGCTTTATTATCACAGAGCCTAAAGTGTTAAGGTTACAGCCTTGAAGTGAACTACGGGTACAAAAGTTAACCGTAGACCACTCAGGTGAAGTACTCTTCATCCTAGCGTTAACCCCAGTCGCATCTGAAGCTTTCACGTTGGATTCTGGGGTCAGCTTTTTCCAGTCTTACTGCGAGTTTGGCTGGACTTCAATATTTTCTGTGAAGCAACTGCCATTTGGCCTCCACAACCCGTTGAAAATATCTAAGTATTGCAGTTAAACCAGTCGTTGGATTAGACCTCCACCTATCTGTTAACGACTGCCATAGATATTGTGTCGTAACCGGGACGGACGGCTTAACGTGCTCTCGAAGTCACGGAAACACACAGACCAATGCATACAAATATTTGCACTGAACGGGAATCAAACCTGTGCCCTATGTGCAGTTGTCGCGTTCACTACTGCCACGTCACAGAGGCAGGTGAACCACTGCTGGTCCAAACAAAGTATAGGAACACCTAGGTGAACCACGGGTCTAAGAAAGCCTACAAACTATTACCCCGCGTTTACATACTGCCGCTCGCATTGCTCATCGTGTTGCCAGAAATATTCGCGCGATTAATGCACTAGTGTTCACACACTCCCATCATCGCGTTGGTCCGCATTACAGTATTCGCCCTGCAACGGAGACGGACGTAAACGTATGGCGGACAACGCTGTAGCAGTGTACGCATTATGCTTTTACAGCATAGCGAATTAATTAAATAGATTATTAATAAAAACTATCACTTTCAACTACTATCCACTTTCCGTAGATCGATATAAATATTTTTAAAAGTAAATATTCAAGGAGCAATAACAAAAGCCGTGTTTACTGTTTAGCGCCATCTAGCGGTCTCGTATATAAGTCATCGCGCTAGTATTGCCGCTCCTTTGACTCGCGCCGCCAAGCCGACATTCGCAGCAACATACGCGGCAGTACTCGCAGCATGACGAATATGGTTCTCCCTTGTTTGGTATAACAACGTTTGGTCGAATGATACTAATTCGAACAACGTTTGAGAAAATAATTGCTTTGCATAATATCGATTGACATAATTTTCATTTCATCGAATATTTATTTGCGATAACAACCTTTGCGCTATTGATCAAAAAGTATAATGCTCATTTCATGTAATGTTCAGTTGATATTATTATGTATTTCATCGAATATTCAATTGGTATAATGTTAATGTAGTGTAGAAATTTATTTATCTGGCCCTCGGCGGCCGCTGCCGCGGCACGCTCGCTTCGCTCGCTCGCCTCGTGCTTGTTGTGGTCACAGTTCTAACCTAACCTAACCCTGCCGATTTCCGTGATGTAAGAAAACCACTAAGAGTATGTTTCATGAAAAACAATACAAGTAAAATTGAAAAACTCAGTGCAATCGGCAGGGTTAGGTTAGGTTAGAACTGTGACCACAACAAGCACTAGGCGAGCGAGCGAAGCGAGCGTGCCGCGGTAGTGGCCGCCGAGTGATTCGGTATGATCTCTCGACTAAATCATTATTAGTCTAATGAAGCATTAGTTTAAATAAAATTAGTGCAAATGAAAATTCGGTGAAATGATATTATTCCAACTAAATAATTATGCTAAATAAAATTCTACCAATTAAATATTCGGTCAAATGAATAATTATGTGAAATGACTTTATTGTAACTGAAATTAGTTCAAGTGATATTCGACCAAACGTTGTTATACCAAACAAGGGAGAACCGACGAATATACCCATTCACACCACGTCTCTGCCCACTTCTCTCGCCACTTCCCTCGCTCTGCCGCGAGTATGTAAACGCAGCATTAAATTGAAACACTAATTATTCAAAAATCACCTTACAATGAGTAAAGAAAGTGTATTAAACACAGTTAAAACTCATCCGAATAAAGATCCTCTATTTCGCTGGTTATAAAGGGTAGAAAATAATTTCTGCTGAGTAAGCTGATATCTTAGTTATTGCAAAGGTTCGCAGGCTTCAATGATATTGAAGAAATTCTAATCTGAAAGTAGAAACCAACAACAGAAGTCGAGAAAATACTTTGCTGTATAAATAACACAGAGTTCTAACTCTAAATTATAAGAATGTTGTGATTGTTGAGTAATTTATTAGATGATAACTAGCTGACCCGGCGAACTTCGTACCGCCATATTTTCGGCCCGCGTGGTATGGTATACAAATCCCGTTCCCGCTTGATCCCGACGATCCCGTTTCCGCTGCACCTTCCATTTAGGGGTTTGAAAGATAGATAGTAGCCGATTCTCAGATTTACTGAATTTGCATAAAAAAATTCATAAGAATCGGTCAAGCCGTTTCGGAGGAGTATGGGAACGAACATTGTGGCACGAGAATTTTATATATTAGATTGATCCGATTGAACGTACCTATTTTAGTGCAAATTTAGACAAAGTGCAGTTTCTCTAAAACATTCTTTATTAATACATATATAATACTGGGTGGCGCAAAAGTACTGGCACTAAAGAAAATACCTTTATTTTTTTTATATGACATTTTCTGTCATTCTGTTGTTGAAAATTGTGTAGTGAACAAATGTAAAATACACTGAAAATAAACATGGACCGTTTTACTCCCCAAGAACGTGGAATAATTGTGTCAATGTTCTTACAGAATAATTCATCAGTGATAAGAACACAACGTGAATTTCGTCGACGATTTCCCCACCGTCCGGCACCGATTGGTCGCACAATTCGACGCTTTGCCACACGCCTTGAAGCAACTGGCTCAACATTGGATAGACCTAAGTCTGGGAGACCAAGAACAGGCCGTTCAGCTGAAAATATCGATGCTGTGCGCGAAGATGTGGAAGAGTGTCCAGAAACATCAACGAGGCGACGTGCCACGCAATTGGGCATTTCCAGACGGACCCTGCAGCGTATTTTGGTGAAAGACTTAAAGATGTTCCCGTATAAAACTCAAATGACTCATCAGCTGCTGCCTGCTGACCACCGAGCTCGTCTAGATTACTGCCAGCGCGTCATAAACCTCAACCTTGAAGAGGATGATTTTCCTTCAAAATTGGTTATGAGTGACGAAGCGCATTTCCATCTCTCAGGGCATGTCAATAAGCAGAATACTCGGTTCTGGGGCACTGATAATCCGCGCATTATTCAAGAAACACCTCTACACCCACTAAAAGTTACTGTATGGTGTGGCATCTGTGTTGACAGAGTGATCGGACCCTATTTTTTCGAAGACGCTGGAGGCAATGCGATAACTGTCACTGGAGAACGTGAGTTACGTGAGTTTTTGATACCCAGTTTGGACGAATTGGGGCTGGAGCACATCTGGTTTCAACAAGACGGCGCTACGGCACACACAGCGCGCGACACTATGGACTTAGTGAGAGACGCTTTTCCAGGCCGAGTTATCTCTCGTTTTGGCGATTTGCCTTGGCCTGCAAGATCACCCGATCTGACCAGTCCAGACTTCTTTCTTTGGGGTTTTTTGGAATCTCGGGTGTATGTGAACAAGCCACAGACTCTCGCAGCTCTAAAAGAAAACATTCGTCAAGAAATAACGAACATATCGCAGGAAGTGTTACGGCAAGTTATGCAAAATGTCATAAATAGGGCTCAAATGTGTATCAACTCTGGAGGTCACCATTTAAAAGACATCATCTTTAAATCCTAATGGTACGAAATTTAATGGTACAAATATACATTTAAAAAAACCTAAATCTAGTTTTCTAATTTAGAAAAAATGTTATAGCCGAACCAAATAGGGTCTTTACTTTTGCGCCACCCAGTATAATCGCGTCTCTTTTCCAATGGGGTAGGTAGAGACATCATGTTTCTATGTGCTCTGATCCTAGTCAAAGTCAAAAGTCAAAGTCAAAAATCATTTATTCTGTATAGACCATCAAAACGGCACTTACAAAACGTCAATAATATACATATATGTACTAAAGACTAGCTTAGCAAATGGACCACCGGTTCGAAACGCGGCCCCGGCCTGAGAAGACTCCGGCAAGAAACTCAGCGGGCTTTTTTTTTTTTTTTGGTCTATTTACAAAAAATGCTTAGTCTACTTAGTCTAAATACAATCATTTGTTTGAGAAGCATGCATGAGTGAACAGTGACGTACGTACCTCTTTCGCTTGTTCTTTTCTCATAATTTTTCCTATATTATGCTCGCCGGTTTCGGATACTCTTTGACATGGCGTACTTTAAAATAATAATCATTAATAGGTACAATACTAAAATAAAAACAATACCTATATACCTATATACAAAGCTGCAGGTTTAGGCGTCAAAAACTTCCTCCCAATTGACGTCAGCTGGCAGGGTGGCCAGAAGACTGGCGGCATTGCCACGTTGCATGGCAATGCCAATCCTTTGTGCAAGGAATAAACCAGCCCTCTGGTCACGGGTAGCATTTATAAGGCATTTGGAAATTTTTTTAAATTTATTTTTTTATTTTAAATTTTAAATTTTGAATTTTGAATTTAAAATTTTGAATTTTGAATTTAAAATTTAAAATTTTATTTTTTTTTATTAAGTTTTATGTAAATAATTGTAATTGTAATTTCTTTATAATAAACTCTCACATAAGTTGAATCATTAACAATTTATTGAAATAAAACTACTGTTTAACTGATTCTATCCTAACTATTCTATCGGTATTATTTAAATTTAGCCTAACGTATTTCTTTTTTAATTCCGCACGTACTTTAAAAAGATGTTTTGACTTTTTTCAAAAGTGTCAGACATCTCTTTGAATTTCCAGAGCGATTCCAATTATTATCTATTCAAACCATCTCAAGAAAGTATTTTATAAGACTCATTTTATTAGATAAAAGCGTTTTTACTATAAAGTAGCCAGGTTGACCTAAAAAAACATGCTTCGAAAAAGGCTGATAGAATCAGTACATGTAATGAAACGTAATGTTTTAGTTTGTTCACAAAACATACTTCTGCATTGTAAATGGGTCGGCACGGTCAAGAGTTTCTAGTAGAGATGTGCCAACTGGGAAAAATCTTGACTCGAGTTAACTGGAGTTGAAATTACCGTAACTCGAGTTAGCAAATGTAGCTTATCATAATTACATAGATACAGTCAAATAAGGGTTGGGTGTCTACAAATCAATAGTGCGAATAATTCATTTAGATTTATAGCAAAAAATACGCGCCAGTATCCTGGGCTTGCTTCTGCTAGGGTGTGGGCTGCGCATTCGTTCTTTCACTTGGTTTGTTTATGTAAATCATGTACAACTCAACTCGAATGTCTTTAACATTCCAACTCGAGTTAATCTGAGCTACGTGCAACTCGAGTTAACTCGAGTTGATCCATCTCTAGTTATTGATAGTTTTATCTTTGGTATTCAGGCTCCCAAACTAGATAAAATTGAGTGCTTAGGTACCAAATATTTATTTCAAGAAGTAAATTTTATGTGCCTCATATTCATTTCATGGAAGCTTCAGATGACATCAATATTTTCTTTTATTGTCTTATATCTCTTGAGTTTTATGAGATGGGTCAGTTGGACTAAGAAGTGTTAGTTAGTGAAGCCTATGTATAATAAAACTGCCGCGGGTTGAATTTCAAGTTCGACTCATATTTTAAAATTGAAAGTAGCCACATAGTTCTGATTTTTTATATTTTTTATACCACTTAGATGGCGGACAAGTACACGGCTCACCTGATGGAAAGTGGTTACCGTGGCCAATAGATGTGTGCAATACCAGGGAGTCACACTCGTGCTGCCGGTCCTGTAAGAACAGAGTTACTGTGCTGTCAGTGCAGAAGACAAAGCAGAACAAGTCTTTCATCTTCCTACTGACAGCATAAAAACTCTCCAGTGAGCTCTGGCTACCCGACTCACCGCCGGCTACACAACACGAGGCATGGCCGCGGTATTCTGTAAGGCGGAGGTTCTTTTCTAGCCAGACTGCTCAATTGGGACGGGAATGCCGTCGTGTCCTACAAAGCAAAGCTTGGGAAAGAACCCGTTTACCGACAGTCACAACTTTATTTTTATTTTTTATACCACTTAGTTGGCAGACAAGCACACGGCCCACCTGATGGGAAGCGGTCACCGTGGCCTATGGACGTATGCAACACCAGGGGCGTCACACTCGCGCTGCCGACCCTGAAGAAACCTTCTAATGCCCTTCTTGAAGAACCCCATATTGTAGTCGCTTGGGAAAACCACGTGAAGGTGGTTCTTGGTCTTTTGGTCTTGCCGAAAAGAGCATGGGGGCACCTGGTGAAAAAATAATAGATTAAGATTTGAAGAAGATAATATGTTTGTGATGATAGTAGAGCGTTGGCTGCCAGTTCAGAGGTCGCGGGTTTGAGCCCCGCTCAGTACAAATATTTGTATGGTGTATTTGTCTATTTGCATTAGAACATACAGGTGTTTCTATGTAGTAGTCAATCAATCAATCAATTAGCCTATTGCAGTCCACTGCTGGACATAGGCCTCTCCCAATATGCGCCACGTTTGCCGATCTTCCGCCTTCCGCATCCAGTCCGTCCCAGCTCCCCAGTAGTGTTTGTATGTAAATTATAAACTATAGTCAAATAGCTATAATTCTGGTGATTCTAAATGTTGAAGCTCGTATTGCTTGTACAGACAGAGAGATCAATATCACAAAGCTATCTCGAAATACAGATTCAAGCCCTCTCCTAGTTACAAACGTAAGAGGATGAATCAATGTTGGCGCTATATTGTATTGTGTTGGTGAATATAACCTCATTAGATGATAATCATCACTATTTGATACTTTTATTTTATCGTGCGATATATCCCCACGCATAGGTATCCATGGGGATTTTTTCCCACCGGAGCCGGGGTAGGAGGTTATGGCGCACAACGCACGCCGTCTGTGGGCCGTCGGTTGCCGGAGGTGAGATTGTTGCAGCCATGTCCCTCGCACCCCGGCCGACCCAGGGCCATATCTGGCTCTCTTCCGGTGTGGCGACCACAGAGTCCCTGACTCGCCCCCAGGTCACTATTTTATATCATTTAGGTGGCAGATAAGTACACGGTCCACCTGATGAAAAGTGGTACTATGGCAAATGGACGTATGCAACTCCAGGAGAAACGGCACACTCCTGCTGCCAACCCTGCAAGAACCTTCTGAGTTCTAATATACATAGCAGCAAGATATGCAGTTTGTTTGAAAAACCCATTCTGAAAACTCCAGGGAAAACCCTGACAGCAATCTTTTCAATTACAGTAATTAGTGTAATTCGTAAAATTAACACATACATTGTAACATGTCCCCTGGTGAGGACTACGCCTATATCGTTTAGTTTTAATTGCTCGAGTCGCGTTCTCGAGCCATTATCGTTACGAGCATGTGCTCGACTGTTTTATGTTCTGAATGTAAAATCAAGAAGTAGTGTTAGAAGGTTATTGCTTGTATGTTTTGCTGTAAAGATGAAAACCGTAATTGATTAGCCACTAACACTGACACGGATGGATCAAATTAGAACAGGTTTCGCAGATATCACCGTCATATCCTTTGATTTAAATTATTTTTGATAATGCACGAAGAATAAAGAGGAAATGAGACGTATTCAATATGACTAACTACCCCCTTCAAAGATAAGCAAGCGTAAATGTCATACGATTATTTTATTTCTCTGGTTGATTTCGAAATTAATGTTAGCGAAACGAAGCGAAATTTATTTAACGAAGAAAATTAACTCAATCCACAAATGTAGGTACTAATTACGCGAATTATTCCCCCAAACCTACACCGAGGTAAACAAATTACAAGTAAAGACATTTGTATTACTAATTCAAGGTTCTTATTCGGCTTGGCCGACCGCACCATAAAAATGCACATTCGTATCAGCCGACACATTTAAGTTTGTTTAATTTTACGTCACCGCATAGTTCCCGGCAGAGTAGCATTTGGGCCCCCTTCCCATGAGGTGTACAAGGCGACTAACAGTACTTACACACTTACAGCCCAGACTCATTCTCAGATGCATGGCTGGAGTTAACAATAGTACCCGAAATAAGGCATTAGGCTCACCCCCTATTACTAAGGACCTGCCCACCCGTGGGCCCAATACAATGATTGGTGAAATGTGGGTATTAATACACCTCTGCCTAAACCTCTGGGGATAAAGGCCTGATTTTATGTGTGTAGTTTTACATCAGCGTTCCGTGCATGAATAATTTTCGAATATCCAACGTAAAAATATCCAGAGAATGGAGCATTCCGATTGGCCGCCTGCTTACTGTGAACCTGTGTGTATGTGAAGTCTACCAATCGCAATGCTTCGTTCTCTCGATACGTAACGTATTGGAACGTTTTTTGTTCTCGGGGCACTGATCTTTCTTCGATGTTAACCGATTGAAATCCACCGTCTACTCATGCTACGACTGCGGTTAATACTCATTGTCAAGCGGAATAATCCCCCAGTGAACCTAAATCTAAATTAGACGGGGAAAAACGAGAGGCACATTTGTAAAGACCTTGTAGAGACATTGTCAATGTATTCAATTTAGGGAGCCTGATGAAATATTGTTATACCTACATTATGAATGAAAATTAAGGACATGACTGGTTTGTGTACTTTTAATTATTAATTTATCATTTATCGGTTTGGGTTCCGCAGTCAACACGGAGCCTGGAGTTCCGGAATGTCTCTGTCTGGCTAGAGACAATTTAGTAACATGTTAATTTGACATGAATATACATGTTAGTCACGCCAACAAAGTGGTTTAATCATTTCTCATACTTGATAAGTTACTTTGAAGTGCCTTGAACAAACAAAAGTAATTTCACACTAACTTTTATCATACCATACCTACCATAAAAACCGGAGGTGCGCACAAATGGTTCTGCATCATGGTCTAGCCCTCCCTTAAAATGTTATATGCCCATCTATTAACGAATTCCCAACGAGTCACATGCGTTAAGGTATTAAGTTTGATGTATGGGATTAAATATTTATTTTATTCTGTATTTAGTATTTCTTGTTACAGCAGCTACAGAAATACATCATCTGTGAAAATTTCAACCGTGTAGCTCCCACGGTTCATAAGATATAGTCTAATAAAAGACAGTCAGACAGCCGAACTGTGGTCTTAGTCATTGGGTTCAGTTTTTTACCTTTCAGTACAGAACTCTAAATAAATAAGCTCTAAGATCTTACCTGTTGCAGCAGTGGACTTGAGTGCCAGCTGCTTTTGTCTAAAGCTGTATAACTATGTTCTTTATTGTGTTAGTTATCCACTAAAATGTGTATGGTGGCACATGGCTCTGCTGTAACGTAGTATAGGTGCTAACAGTATTATCTTATACTGTTAAAACTACCATTTTGTTCCTTTACTGTACAAAATATTATGAGAGAATGTTTATACTAAAGAAAAATGCTTTGAAATGTAAGAAAGCATGAAATATTTTGTACATTTTGTAATCACAAGGGAGTCGTAAGATTCCTGAATAGATAATAATGCTATTTTTGTAATATTTTCTACTAAACTTAATATAAGCTAGAAAAAGTGGTGAGATCCCTGTGGTATCTTTGTGACAGCCTCCGTGGCGTAGCGGTAGTGAACGCGGCCGCTACGGAAGAGGCGCGGGTTCGATCCCCGCTCAGTGCAAATATTTGTGTGCATTAAATTATGGGTATTTGCATTGGTCTGGTCGTGCCTCGGAGAGCACGTTAAGCCGTCGGTCCCGGTTGCCATAAGAACATCTATGGCAATCGTTACGGGTAGATGGTGCCCTAAAAAGTCCAAAAACAACGGTCTAGCTGCAAAGCTTCGATATCGCCTAATGTTAACATTGGGTCGTGGAGGTCAGATGGCAATCGCTTCACGGAAAATATCGAGGTCTTGCCAAATCTGTAGCTATGACTGGTAAAAGCGGACCCCAGACTCCGAGCCGGATGCGACTGGGAATTAACGCTAGGAGGAAGAAGATCCCTGTGGTATCTTTGTCTTATTCTATTATGGAACTACGGAGATTTTTTATCCCAGTAGTTCTAAGGAACTGGCTGTATCCCAGTAGGACTATTGTCTAGTTCCATTATGGAACTACTGAATTTCTTTTCTTCCAGTATAGATTTAGTCAGTCTATGATTGTGGACAGCCTTCTTTCTCAGGGCTACAAGGTCAGACGGGAGTGCCTTCCGGAATAGTCTATATATTTTCCAACTGTCACATTTTATGTAGATTTTGTTCTTAAGTTTTATTATGTAGACCAAGTTGTTCATTTTGTTTATTCCTAGGCACGTAAAGTGCATTTATTCTAGAAGTTTATCTTTTTAATGTGACGTACTCACTAAGATATAGTCTTTCCGGATACTATAAACCAGTGCTTGCTAAACAAACTTAGCTTTATTTTTAAACCAAAATAAGTACCTACTAGTATACTATTGTATAAAATTGTAAAGTGATCATGTCTGTCCATTGGAGATTTAAAAAAAAACTTGGGTTAGGTTTTCTCAATGATACTGAACACAATTTTTTTTTTGAAATCTTTATTATTTCTCCGCGATGGACGCAAAACTACTGAACGGATTTTCATGCGGTTCTTTTTGTATGAAAGCTCTTGGTCAGAGTTAAAATCTTACGTTTGTTTGATCGCAATCGGTTGAGTAGGACCGGAGATAACGAGCAAAAGTCGCATTTACAGACATCGGCGCGGGTGGAGTCGCGGGCGGAAGACTAGTATATTAATATTAAACTCGTATATTTTGGTTAAAACCATATAACATACACGGTAAGTTACTTAGTTCATAATTGATCTCGTTGAGTTAAGGACGGGGGACTCCCGACACGGCTTCTGCATTTACACCCCGTTTTATAGTCAGTGTAAAGTTTGTTTTATTAGGTCTAATGAGTGATGCGCAACGCGAGTCTGTTAAGATTACTTCAGAAGTAGTAAATGAGGAGTACCTACTGAGACTGAGAGCTATTAAAGTTATGATGTAGAAGAATAAGGTTGAAATTCTTACTTTGTATGTAGACTTTATTTTGATACTCTCTGAAGTTTACGCGAACTCCCTCATTGAAATAAAACTACTTATAATATACCTTTTTTATCGTGCGTAAAATCCCTACGGATACCTCCCTAGCCGAAGCCAGTGGAGGAGGTTATGTCGGGCTGGAACCGACTAAAACGCAAGCTGTATGTGGGTTGTAGGTTGCCGGAGGTGAGAATATCGTAGACATATTGTCCCTCGCAACCCCGGCTGTCTTATAATATACCAAATATATCGCGATAGAATTCGTTAAAAAGTAGTTTCAATAGACTTTATTTTGTCACTTGCACGTGACTATATGCACTAGTTTTTCGTGCGGTAATCCCTCATAGATATACTGTTAGGCCCATGTATATTCGAACCGACTAAAACCGCAACACTAGTAGGTACCGTCTTGGGTCTCAGACAAGACTACAGTTTCTAATATCTTATAGGTAATACTATATGTATGACTATTCATACTGTTGATTGATGGCACTTGGTGGAAGTTATTATTATACATTATTGATAACACACTTGTACTAAAAGCTTCCCACACAACAACTTTTTGCCCAAATTTTGGGGAAAAGGTTGTTACTGGTATACATCATTTTAAAAACTACCTACATATGAAATATTAGTATATCGTAATCTTTAACAAGCCAAATGTTCTTAATCATCAATGTAATCCTTTGAGAATGCCGTGAGGTGAAACCGGTTAGGAGAACAATAAATATTGTGGAAAAGTACAAGTGTGTTATCAATAGGTAATCTATATGTATGAGTATTGGCATCTTGGATACTGATGTAAGAACAAATTAACATAAACATAACATAAACATAAACTCACACCTATATCCCCGAAGGGGTAGGCAGAGGTGCTAGCACCCACATTACGATTTGAACTAATTAAATAAATAAAAAATACCTACACACCTCACTGAAACTGACAGATATACATATATAGTTTACCTGGCTGCCTACCCCTTTAGATAGCAAGTGTGAGTATAACACGTATGTTCAATTAAAATTACTAACCTACTGCATTTAATCAAATATGTAACCAAAGTACTTAACTGTAATCTATGAATAATGGCAAAATAAATTTAAGCTGCGGTGAGTGTGTTACTAAAATGGACACTAAATCAAATGGTTTAGTGCCGCGGTACTTCAGGCGCATAAATAATGAGATGCAGTTACTGCATTGTAACTAATGGTTGATTAATTAAATTTAAAATAGTTAAAGTAAATGCCAATACTGGGAACATAGCTCGGAGGACTGATGACCGATGGGGTCGAAAAGTTCTCGAGTGGAGGCCACGTATCGGCAAGCGCAGCGTAGGACATCACCCACAAGGTGGACAGACGACCTTATCAAGGCCAAGGGAACGCGCTGGATGCGAGCCGCTTCCAACCGGTCTTATTGGTGATCTATAGGGGAGGCCTATGTCCAGCAGTGGACTTCCTGTGGCTGAAATGATGATGATGATGAAATGCCAACATATTTAGGAAATTAAATTTGTTCATACCCAAAACGTGAATCGTTACGTTTACTAAATATCGGGCTAAAGGTATGATTACGAAGCCAACCGCATACGACAACTACCGACGCATGCAGCACATACAGCGTATCCATTACTCGTTAAAATCCGATACGGATAAAGGGGAACATTCGTAAGATCGCGGGTTCGAGTCCTGCCTGAAATTGATTTCGCTTTTTTCAATTTATAACAATTTGTTTAGTTTAGCATACTAAATGCTTAAAGAGTAACTTTCACATTTATAATATTAGTATGGATTTGCTACCTTTTAGCCCTACACACGGATATTCCAGTAAAATTCGCACGGGCCATAACTACGCACGCTCGCGGCTAAGCCCCCACGATTGACTGCCCCGATTAGCACTACACATTGTTCAGATCAGTTGTTTAGCTGCCGCCTGGCACTCATTACTTACGGCGGCTTTGCCTACCATTGACTGATGCACGCATTCTGCTGGAAAGCTCATTAATTAGTCTTGTTGGAGCTGGAAATTTACTTATTTACGACTATTGAAGAGCACCATTATAGATGGCGAACGGGTTCTCTCTCTTCAGTCTGACGGCTTCGACAGATCCTTCACCCTCCTCATAAAATGTCCTGGAATTGGATGAAGCTAAAACTTCATCATCATTATGTTAGCATTTTTACCGTTCTCTACCTGAATTCACCTCGAAGTTCGAGATCCGCCTTCCGACTTTTGATTCTCCACTTCATACAGTGGAAGATAGAAAGATAAAAGTTATATATTTTAATCCATATCCATACTAATATTATAAATGCGAAAGTAACTCTGTCTGTCTGTTACGCTTTCACGCCTAAACCACTGAACCAATTTTAATGAAATTTGGTATAGAGGTAGATTAGACCTTGAGAAAGGACATAGGCTATGTTTGGTTGCGATAACCGACATCCACGCGGGCGGAGCCGCGGGCAAAAGCTAGTATCTAATATGTAGTTAGTTTCTCCAAGGTACAAGGTCCAAAGTAGTAGTAGAATGTAGAGGGCATTAGGAGCAGAGGTAGGCCAAAGAAAATATAGATGAATTGCGTGAAAGAGGTTATAGTGAAGAAGGGTGTGACAAAGGAAATGACATCTGTCAGGAATATATGAAGGTGAATGACATGACAAATAATTGGGACAAGGCCAGGCAAATATGATTTCGTTAGTTTCTGTGATCATACACAAATGATGTCAATTATAATGGAACTTATAGGGAGAATAACTTTATCCCTTAAGGTACTATGATTCCGAAGCCGAACGTATACGTCAACTGCAGATGCATGCAGCATATACAGCGCGCACCATTACTTGTTAAATTCCAATACGGATAAAGGGAACCATTGAGAAGCCGCAATGAATTACTCGCATCTGCTGCGTGCGTCGGCAGTTCTGTTGTCGTGTGTTCGGAATCATACCTTTAGTCGCTTTGTACAACACCTGTTGACGGTGTCATGGTCCGCCCGTCTGTACGCATTGTATTTGTTTTGCATATTGTATTTTCCTATTTCACTACTTACATTATGTTCGTCCTTTTAAAATAAATAGCTGCTGCTAGAATCGGAATGCGAACGGGCGCTGATTGGTTGACGCTAGCGCCCCCAGTCCGCGTTTTTGGCGCCACCATTGTTGAACGCGAAGAGTGTGTGAATGTTTCGATCGTCCGCATAAAAGTAGAAAAAAGCTCGCCCGCGCATTTCGTTTTCCGCGGTGTTTGGTGTTTCACTCACGAACCTATCAGCTACAACACCCATGAGAAAAAATGGGGCAGCCCTTAGTTCTACTTACTTCGCCGGGAACACACACATTATGTGCTTTACCCGGGTAACTTAATTATGTATCTAGTTTGTTCCTGTAATGTACCACTCTCGGTAATTTAGGCATATATTGATGTTAATAATGAGATTATTGGAACACAGTTTCGATAATAGTGAACTTGATTCTTGATATTACTGATTTGGTTTATTTTGTGAGTACTGTTCTTTCTCGCATGGTGTTGGTTAATGATGATGGTGGTCGATGAATTATGATGTTTGTTTAGGATTACACATCTATACTATTATAAAATTGTAAAGTGGTCGTGTCTGTACATTGGATATATTTAAAAAAAATACTCGGGTTATGTTATATTAACGATACTGAACACGAAAATATTTTTTTTCATTTCCTGTTTGTTTGTCTGTTTGTCCGCGATGGACGCAAAAACTACTGGACGGATTTTGATGCGGTTTTTTTGTTAGAAAGGGCTTACTCAGACTTAAAATCTAACGTTTGTTTGATCGCAATCGGTTGAGTAGAACCGAAGATATGAGCAACGGTCGCGTTAAACGAGATGCACGCGGGCGGAGCCGCGGTCGGAAAGCTATAATGAATATAATCAATACCATTTCTAAGTTATATTATTCATTTTTTTTAAAATCTTTATTTATTTATAGGACTTTTATCTTACAACATGGCAGTCCTATTGTAACAAAATAACATTAACTACAAACAAAACTTACCTAAGCTAGGTTAGATAGTGTGTTTATGAGATGTGTAGAAACACATATTAACAACTATTTAACACTTCTTTTCATTCATCGTCACTCCTACACATCTCATAAACACACTTCGCAGCGTCTGAATGAGGTGCTGATAAAATAGTCTGGTATGAGCCTATGTTCTCTATTCTTATATCAAAATTAAAAACTAATTGATTCCTATAATGATATTTTTTTACTTTGCATTCAAAGCTTGTATTTTAGACTCAGTGTGGTCTCCCCTAATCTTTGTTTTGATTTAGCTTATCTTAACTTTTGCGGGAGCGACACGCACGCGACATTCCAGGCGACTACAATATGGGGTTCTTCAAGACGGGCATAAGAAGGTTCTTGCAGGGTCAGCAGCATGAGTGTGACTCCCCTGGTGTTGCACACGTCCATAGATACCACTTTTCATCAGGTGGGCTGTGTGCTTGTCTACCACCTAAGTAGAATAAAAAAGTCCCTAATCACAAAAGGAAAGTCTACACCCGCGCATTTTTCATTAATCAGAAGGTATACTAGAAACAATCTTGATGGGACCTCTCAATCAACTAGCCTATTGCAGTCCACTGCTAGACATAGGCCTCTCCACCAGATATGCACCAGATATGCACCATGTTTGCCGATCCTCCGCCTTCCGCAACCAGTCCATCCCAGCCACCCTTCGTAGGTCGTCAGTCCACCTGACTTGGGGGTGTCCCACCTCTATGCCGCCGGGAGCTCAATGCAGCGCAAATTCTGCGGCTAAAACAGCAGGGCAACATTTTCCATTTTCTCATAATAAACCTGTTGACCTTTACTTTGACCTTCAAACCCCTTTCACTAACATACTGACCTCCTAAAACTAGGCACGTACGTTAAACATACGGTTATAGTCGAGTAGATCATCTATGATAATTTGGTAGCCGTGTGCGGGTAAAAGAAAAGATATGCGTAAATATAGCAGCGAATATTAGAAAAGGTCTTGTTTATTTGAGCCGGAATGGGTTCGCGGATGTGCTGAAAATGTTCGGGATAGTGTGTTTGAATTTGCGGTCCTATTATAATAATATATAACGATATAATAATATTAGTTTTTTTATATTGCTAACTGACGAGTTTTTGGATTGTTTGGTCTTCATTCTATTGAATCTGATCACATATTTTGAACGTTTCTCAAACACGTGTTAATTCAACACATTTTTGATTATCACAGGGTGTAGAGGACCCAAGGAAATTTTTTGGTGGAAAAAAAAACATATGCGTAAGTATATATAACAGCCGTAGAGTAAACATAAGCTATAGAGCGCGCCTTACTAAGTATGAACCGTCGTAGGCACGAGTATGAACAGTACCTGACTCAACCGCAATCAGTAGCAAAACAATACCCGTTAGTGACTTCGTAAATAATATTTAATTCTATATTTTATATCAGTATTTTATACATCGTATATTTGTAATATTTATTGTTTTCGTAATACATAAAATGCTACCATTATTTTGTCCCTTGCCTTTAATTTCATCTAGTCATACTAAATTCATACGTCCAACTATTGATATTTTCGGTAATGCATTAAATGTCACTAAAGGTGCGCTTATAACATTGCTAAGCATCTGTCTCGGTACTGTTCATACCCGTGCCTACGCTAGGCACAACGGACCTGAGTGATACGCGCTCTATATATATTATTATAATGTAAACTCTACGTTATCAGCATTCTAAAACTCATTAGCAGATCATGCGTAGTTGGTGTCTAGATATAACTGTATCTAAGACTGGACTATTATTAATAAATCGAGGAATCTGATCGTAGATGACTCTGGTTCGTAAAAAATAAAAGATTATAAAGAACGACTAATACCAATATTTTCCATAAAGCGCAAAGTTAATATAAAACGTTCCTACCTTAGCGAATAGAAAGCAAAAAGAATGTTCTCAAGTTGCATAAGGAACGAACCCGAGTCTAATTGCGAGTTACGTTTTTGTCGTTTTCTGTTTTGTACCCCTTCTCTCTAGCGCTTTGAGCAATCGCAGCTTTGCGAGGAATACCTATGGTATCAGCCGTGTTCGATGCAGGAAAGCCTTAATTTAATATGGATAGTATTTTCGTACTGAGATTATTTCAATGAAATTATGACGCATTTTTATTTTACTTACTTTTTAGGTTTCTGTGCGCTAGGGTAACTGACAGAACCCTTTTAGTAAGACTCCTCTGTATATTTGGCTGTCCAGATGTCATAAACTGTAGTAGGCAGGCTTCAGGGTGTATGGCACCAAGACCTTTGGGTAGGTTTTCCTCTCGAGATTGGGAGGTCAAACGTACAAATAAATGGTCAACCGATATTAATATTTTGATGCGAAAGCAATTATTAATATCAAATATGTCCTATATGTTTAGACAAATAAGCTCTTTTAACTAAAACCAGGCAAGCGCTGTAGGGTGCGCCACGACGTCAAGCCAGGACTTCCTGGGCCTACTCCTTCTACCTGGACGTAGCCGTAGCCGTAGCCGTAGCCAGGTAGCTTGGCGGTTTCCGTAAAACGTAACCACATCAACGAAGGCAACTCTTGCATTTTGTCTGTGGTGTCATGGACATTAAGGCTGCCGCGGATGCGAGAGTTCCTCTCCGCACTTCTACCGCAACATTTGCATTTCCGTGACGCGCAGCTCCTACTTGTGACACTTCAGTAGAGGCCACGCTTCACATCCATATAAAAGCGCAGGACTAATGACTTTTATAGACCTACCCCCTCAACCTGACTGGAATTTTTGGGTCGCGTATGGCGCCAGTCACTGACTTGGCCCACGCGGCGGAAATGCATACTTAGTACATACAATATTGAAAGATAAAGCAAATTTTAACTTCATAAAAGGCACAGTTACTGAAGTATTTTGCTTTAGCAACTGTTTGGCTGCTATGGCAAGTTTATAGTGGCTTTTAAAACTTTGCACAGTGCAATATATACTGCCTCTGTAGGAGTTTTATAACTCTCGGATAGTTAACAAGTTATGCGATTTGTTATCAATCGATGAGAACGTGCCGAGTTAACTCGTTCAGATCTTGATAAACTTCAACTTTCGGAATGGAGTTTTGAGAAAATATTAAGTATGTTTTGAGAAGAAAGTTTTAAATTAAGAATAGAGAGTTCGAGGGGCAGAGTTCTAAATATAGATAGATTGCGTGAAAGAGAATATGGCAAGGATATTAGTTAACATTCTCTGAGCCTCTTCTCAAGTCATTTAGGGTGACTTTCCAGTTTCTGTAATGGTGACTCTCTTTTCCGAGATTTTGCCTTCAGCTCATCATCAAGCGAGGCGAAGTCAGATTGACGTGTCCTAATTTAAAAAAAAAACTATAATGCAGCTGAACTTCGATATTTTGGCTGAACTTCCATTACTTTTGGAATTTTGAACATTCGGTCAAACGAACATTCGGGATTTTGAACTTCGGTCTTTCGTACATCGGTATTATGAACTTCGGGATTTTGATCTTCTTCTTCCTCTTAGCGTTATTTCCCAGTCGCATCCGAAGCTTTTTCAGCTCGAAGTCTGGGGTCCGCTTTTACCAGTCTTAACCACGGATTTGACTAGACCTCGATATTTTCCGTGAAGCGATTGTCATCTGACCTCCACAACCCAATGTTAATATTAGGCGATATCGAAGTTTTGCTGTTAGACCGTTGTTTTTGGATTTTTGAGGGCTCCAACTACCCGTAACGACTGCCATAGATGTTCTCATGGCAACCGGGACCGACGGCTTAACGTGCTCTCCGAGGCACGACCAGACCAATGCAAATACTCATATTTCATTCACACAAATATTTGCACTGAGCGGGGATCGAACCCGCGCCTCCTGCGTAGCGGCCGCGTTCACTACCGCTACGCCACGGAGGCTGTCAGAACTTCGGAATTTTGATATGTAACTGAAAACGAGAGAGTTAAAACTACGTAGAAAGTAGACCGTCACCGCGGAACACACCGTCTCGACGGAACACCTGCGGCTGTTTGAAAACCAAATTAAATATTCACTCGCAGTTACTAAACGTTTGTCCTCGTTATGGAACTAAAAAGCAAAAGTTTCAGAACGTTCCATTTAATAATCAAGTAGGAAGTACTCAGAAGTGGTACTGAAGGATTAAATATGAGTTTTTTGGAGATAAATATATAGGTAAGTTCACACCCTAAAGGCATGATTCCGAAGTCGACCACATACGACAACTGCCGACGCATGCAGCACATACAGCGTACCCATTACTTGTTAAACTCCGATACGGATAAAGGGGACCATTGAGAAGCCGCAATGAATTACGCGCAACTGCTGCGAGCGTCGGCAGTTGTCGTATGCAGTCGACTTCGGAATCATACCATAATGGTTGGTACCAGATTGTAGTCTGGAATAACATAGGCTACTTTTTATCAAGGGAATAGGGTCCCATGGGTTGCGGGAACGGGAACAAACCTACAGAATACAGCGGCGATAATGACCTCGTGTTGTGTTATCAGCCGTGAGTAGGGTAGCCAGAGCTCACTGGAGAGGTTTTGTGCTGTCAGTGGAAAGACCAAAGGCTTGTTCTGCGTGTCTTCTTCGCAGACGGCACAGAATCTTTTTATTCTTACAGGGTCGGCAGCACGAGTGTGACTCCCCTGGTGTTGCACTCGTCCATAGGCCAAGGTAACCAATTTTCATCAGGTGGACCGTGTGCTTGTCTGCGACCTAAATGGTATGTATGAGACTGCGGGTGTCCTAAGATAATGTAGCTAATCGATTATTACTACAGTGTGCTTCCTATTTTCTTGAGGAGCGAACAAATTTCTTTCATATATGAGAATATAATAAATGTGGTACTAATTTCTTTTCATATAAGAATATAATATGTGGCATATTTTTCTTTCGGGCGATGTGCCTGAGCCTTCAGCTTACTACCAGGCGAGGCGAAGTCAAACTGACGTGTCCCATATAAAAAAAATACTATTTTGTTCCCTTTTACTACCTCCCTTCTTCTATTGACACACATTTATTAACAGTCAAATTGCGTTTTTATACAATGAAGTATGTCGCAATAGAAATTGTGCTCCGAATATATTACGCTATCAGAAGAATAGTTAAAAATAGGTTAATTTTGTGCCTAACGATAAATAAATTAATTTGTTATTCAAATACCTAAAATTTTATCACATAGTATCGAACAATATAGTAAATTAAAACATAAAATTTTATGTTAATCGATAGTACAGCCATATATCAAATAAAGCTGATGCAAGCGATAGTGAACTAATATTATTATATTACTACACTAGCCTATACCCGCGGCTCTACCCGCATAAATGTTCGTTATCGCGACTTTTGGTCATATCGCCAGATCTACTCCACCACTTGCGATCAAACTTACATAAGTATCATTATCAAACGTAAAACCGCATCAAAAAAAAAATAATTCCATAGTTTGTGCGACCATATCGTGAAAAAAATTGACAAACATACAAAAATTCAAAAAAAATATTTTTGTGAGACACCCAAGTATTTTCTTAATTATCTCCAATGTACAGACACGACTACATTACAATTATAATAGTACAGACAATAACTATATTTCACTAATATGGTTGGTTTAATTTTATCAGCAAGCGATCACATTGTAGCAATAATATATTATGTGTTCATAACATATTGTACCGAACATAATATTATCCAAATACTACTAATAAATAGTACGATACTGCAGTTTTACCCAGTCAATAAATTAAATTTCAAACTATTTATATTCAGCCATTTTCATTCTCTCTTCTGACTATTTACACGTAGTATTGACTATCAAAACTTTGCTATCAACCTTTGAATCTAATTCGATTGAAGCAGTTGAGAGATAGGGTCAATATTGATTGAACTCACCGGAAATTTTGATTAATGTTGTGTTCACAGTTTCAAAATCTCAGAACTCAGCTATTCTGTGCAGTCTAATGTAATTTACCTGTAATATTTTGAATCCCTATTATTATTAGACTGCTGTAGGGAAAACCGGGTAAAATGGGGTTACCTGGACGCGGAGGTTGGTGGTTGTAACTGTGGTGCACCTCTGCAGTCAATGGATCACCTCCTGTCGTGCCCGTTGTGCCCCTACACCTGCACAACTGCCGACCTAAATGAAGCGATGGAAGGTGCAGTCAATGTCGCCGAGTTCTGGGCTGGGCGCATCTAATTTTTATTTAACATAATTTTAATTTGCTGCCAATGACACGATGTAGAAGATAGAGTAATGAGTTGGAGGAATATAAGTATGGTATATAAAAGCATGCTATCATAGCCGATAGTCGAACCTGAGACCTCTGGACCGTAAGGCCAACTTCTTAACTTCTAAGCGCCATGCTTAACAATTTTTAATTCTCGTTACAACTTGATCTTCAAGTCACACTAGTAACGTTTTTGTAGCTGACTGTACACAAATACGTCATATTTTCACAATCGAGCGAGTTGACGACAACTCGCGCACGCTAGCGAATATGACGCTAGCGAGATGGTAGATGACCCGTTTCATATAAATACTCTTTTTATTATCAACCACTTTTACTCCACGCACATAATATACAGTGATGTCTACATGTAACTACAAACTCTAAGTTGTGTTACAAAGTAATCCAGACGGACCTCCATCTGAAACACAAACGGCTCTGCAAAAATGAAATTCACACAAGTTTGCAGCGAAACTTCAAGTTAGAAACAGCACCCGGTCAGTGTGCAGACTGCCAACTTAAGTATTCAAACTGTGAAGCGCATATTATGAAACTGCCACGCGAAATTGGTAGCACTACTTAGGGGAAACTTGAGAACTTAGGAAAGTCAATCGGGAAATGTTTATCAACTATTTGTAGCGTTATTCTGTTTGTTCGTCTTTATTGGGTTTGTAGTGTTGCTTGCGTGTTATCTTGAGGTCGTGAATTTAATTTAATTTTGTTTGTATGACCATCGTGATTTTCGGAGTCAAGCCAAACAAAAAGGACGAGAAGCAGACTTTGAAAGCAGAGAGGGCAATTAAAAAAAAGGAAAACAATTGAATGTTGTGTTATGAAGATTTAGGCCTGTATTCCAAAAGGATACTCACTTCTGAAAATTTATTATAACTAATACTGAGATCAGATTTTCATTGGCAATGTCGTGTCAATTGGAACCTAGATGGCGCTGCCGTCGCGTAAATATATGGTTGTTACGGAGCGTAGTTAATAATTTATTTAAAATAGATAAACCAAGTTTTACAGTGCTTTCAAGGGATTAGACGAACGCCGAACACTGCAGGATCCACCACAAGTGTTATCTCGTGGGACTAACGGATTAACCAGATTCTACACAGCAAGAATCTTGGTGGGTAGGTGCCTACTTGGTGACATTGAGTGCAAAGTGAACGGTGAATCGGGTTTTGAGTGAATAAACTGAGCGTAAACAGGGCTTTATTGATAAAATATGTACATTTGATTAATCACAAACTAAATACAATTAATAATAATAAGCTTAAATCTAAATATAAAAGAACTTAAAACTACTTACAACTACCCGATACATAAAGCAGATAAAAATAAAAATAGAAAATAAATATAAATAGAAATAAATAGTGTAAATCCCTTTAAATGAAGAGCAGTGCATGAATAGACCAAGTGAATACGGTGCAGACTGCGTGGCGCTGGAAATTGAAACGGGGAACTCGCATTGAACCAACCTAAACTCACATTAACCTGCGTTGCTACTGTGGCCATCCCTGCTGGACACCACCTGCACATAAAATGGTCAAATGTACGCAATGTGGGAAGTTCCTACCTGCCAAGGGAAGAGACGGCGCCCAGGGCTGCAAGTGCTGCTCTTCAAAGGTTTCCCAAAAGAAGGACCATAGCCCGCTTAAGAGTTATAGCGCGATGCACGTGCAAGGGCGAGTGGTTGCAGGAACAGATGAGGGCAACCAGCACGGAGGGGCGGAGGCGTCACAAGGTCTAGATATGGTTGGGGAAATGAGACTGCTTAGAGCAGAGTTGCGAGACATGAGGGGTGAATTGACGAGGGAGATCAGGGACCTGAGGCGTGAGGTGGGTGATCTGCGCAACAATATTGCGACGTGCGAGGAGCGTATGCGCGGGCTGGAGGATAGGGTCAGAGAGCTCGAAAGTGAGCGTTCGAACGCAGAGGATTTGGAAAAGTCTGTGTCAGCACTGAAGATTGAGCTCAATGACAGGGATCAGGAGCTGCTGGCATCGGACGTCGAGATCTCGGGCCTGGTCGAAGAGAGCGGAGAAAGCGCCATGCACCTGGTAGTGTCGGTGGCTGGAAAGCTGGGTGTGCAGCTGGAGGCGAGGGACATTGTCTTCGCGGAGAGAGTGGGTCCGTCGGCGCGGCGTGAGGGGACGGCGCAGGAGGGAGAGACGACGAGAGCGGCCCGCCCGCGCAGCCTTGTGGTGCGCCTGGCGCGGCGCGCGCTCAGGGACGAGCTGCTCCGGAACGCGCGCGTGCGGCGCGGCGCCACCAGCGCTGGCCTAGGGCAGGGCGCGCCTGCGCGCCGCTTCTATGTCAATGAACGCCTGAACAAGCGTAACAAAGCGCTGTTCTACCAGACACGGCAAGCGGCAAACAGGTACAACTGGAAGTTCACGTGGACAAGTCGAGGAAGAATCCTGGCTCGGCAAGCTGACGGAGAGCCGGTCCACTGCATCAGAACTGAAGCGGATCTGCGGCGTGTTTTTGGGCTCGAAGCTCATCACGATCCAACTGCGTAACAGAGGGGAAATGTATAGGGTCAATCATGTTATAACCAAGGCTACCTATGTGCAGATTACTATTGCTGTTACTATTGATATTGTTTATGTGACCTACCGATCTGATATTAACTGTTGTGTAATTTTGTGTGTGAATAACAGTAACTGGAATATTTTATTTGTGATTTTGATTTTATTTGCTCCCTGTTCTTTGCGTGCTGTTTTCGGTGACTGCTGTGTGATCTCATTTGTACCTAAACTCTTGTTTTATATCTATTTTATATTCATGATGATTGCATGTATACGTTTATTGGTGGGTGTCTCTGTATGTGTGGCGCTACCTGTGAAGCATAATTATGCATGGTAGGGGAGAAAAAAATTTGAGTGTGGGTCTGTTTAATGCGGGTTCGCTGGGGACGGGTCATGAAGAATTTACCATCGCAATGGGGGAACTGGCGGTGGATATCATGGCTGTGAATGAGACCTGGATACACGAAGGGGAAGAAGGCCGCGCACCAATAGTTCCTAACTACAGGCTGCGAAACACGCCGCGCCCGACCCGAATAGCGGGCAGGGGAGGGGGGGTGGGATTCTATATACGGCGTGGGATACACGTCCGTACTGAGCCCCACCCGGTGTCCCCTACAGTTGAGCAAATGTGGCTGAGACTTTCGAGGAATCATCAGACCATTGTCATAGGCACAGCGTACAGACCACCACATCGCGATGTCAACATATTCATTGATGCACTAACTAACTCCATCTCATCATTCACCAGGGTTGATAAAATTATTCTACTGGGTGATTTCAATATTGACCAGCTGGACCAGACAACTAGCAAATGGAAGGCATTTAACTCCTTCCTAATTAGCACCAGCCTGGTCAACTATATCACAGAACCCACTCACTTTACTGAGCACAGCGAGACAGCTATTGACTTGATCTGCACGGATGCCAGGGTACGCAGTGTCGCTGTGCTGCACAAACCAGAACTTGGCAGGCATGCTATTGTCTCAGCAGAGATGGACTTCAAAGTGGAAAAGCCCAAGCCCCAGTGGGTGATATATAGGCCAATACAGGACATACTGCCGGAGCTATTTCAGCGGGATCTTGAGGCAATCGATTGGTGGGCCATCACGGGACTGGACCACGTAGATGACATGGTACAAGCCTTCAGTCACAATGTTATCTCTTTATTTGATCTACATGCTCCGATCCGGAGAAGCTTAGTGAGGAACAGGAGCCTCCCTTGGATCACAGATACGGTGAGAGACATGATACGCCTGAGGGATAAACATCATAAAAGAGCTAAGGCAACGGGCCAGGAGGCGCATCACAGACTGTATCGTGAACTCAGAAGCACGGTGAGGGCTGCTATTAAGAGCGAGAAACGGGCATACTTTGCAACCCAAATAAATAACAACATCAAGAACCCAAAGAAGCTGTGGAGTCAGATTAAAACTAGCATCTCCACCAACAATACATTTGAGAGTGAGTTGCCTGCTCTATGTGGCAGCCCAGATGATCTGAACCGGCATTTCCTGGATATCCCAGGCAATGAGGGGGTGAGTATGTCCAGTCTCACGTATCATGAGTTCCACCGCTTCGGTCACGGCAGCTTTGAGATGAGGACGGTGGATGGGGAAGAAATTATGAAAATAATTAGAGGTATTAAATCTAACGCAATGGGGGCAGATGACATATCCTTGGATATGTTGAAAATGACCCTTCCTCAGACACTCACAGTCATTACTCACATTATTAACACTTCCATCGCCACCGCAGTCTTCCCAACCTCTTGGAAGACAGCCAAGGTGAGGCCAATTCCCAAACTGGCAAACCCTGCGGGCCCGAGAGACCTCCGACCGATCAGCTTGCTGCCTTGCCTCTCGAAGATACTGGAGAGAGTCGTAAGCAATCAACTCACAGCCTACCTGGAAAACAACAACATACTACCATTAATGCAGTCTGGTTTTAGAAGGGGGCATAGCACGACAACAGCTTTACTGGACGTTGTGGACAATTTGCTGGGGGCCCGGGACCGGGGCATGAGCACGGCGCTGACCCTTCTTGACTTCTCCCGGGCATTTGATGGTCTCAATGTGTCGATGCTTCTGTCTAAGCTCACCTACTATGGTTGCAGCATTGAGGTGGTCAAGTGGTTCCATAGTTACCTTAGTGGGAGGTATCAGTTTGTCCAGGTGAAAGACATCAAAACGGGGTACATGATAGACTCACCTCATCGCCGGGTCACTAGGGGTGTTCCTCAGGGCTCGATCCTGGGCCCGCTACTCTTCATCCTCTACAGTGCCGACATCACCAGTGCAATAACTAACTGCAGGTTCCACATGTATGCCGACGACCTGCAGATCTATCTGAGTTTTCCGCCATCAGACACCCAGGAACCTACAACGAAAATAAATGAGGACTTGAAAGGCATAGCAGAGTGGTCAGAGAGAAACTGTTTGGTGCTGAACCCGGATAAATCCAAATATATGATATTGGGCACAAGGCAGCAGGTTGAAAAAACATCGCACCAACAATTAGGGATTAACATTGATGGCTGCCCGGTTGCAAGGGTGAGGGAGGCGCGGAACCTCGGAGTAGTCTTTGACGAGCAACTGCAATTTGAGACGCACATCCTGCAGGCAGTCAGAAATTGTTTTTACAGGCTGAAAGTGCTGTACAGGATCCGCCCATATTTGAGTGTAGACATACGGAGGTTGTTGTGTGAGTCGCTTGTACTCGCTAGGCTCAACTATGCAGACAGTGTGTATGGGAACTGTCTGCTAAAGAAAACAGAGCGACTTGTCCAGCGTGTGCAAAATGCATGCGCGCGCTTCTGTTTCTGGATCCCACCCCGAACACATGTCACACCTTATCTGAACATAAATAAAATTATGAAGATGACTGAGCGTAGGAAGCTACATCTCGCTACCTTGCTGTTTGGGGTTATACAGAGACACCGACCTGGATACCTGTATGCCAAGCTGACGTGGGCGAGAGACCATAACAGGCATGGAACGAGAGCACTGGCATACCGTATGGTGACGCCTATGCATAGGACCACCGCATACCGGGGCAGCTTCAAACTGGCGGCGAGCCGCATATGGAATGACCTTCCACCACCAATCCGTGCTCTGGAAACGATCACCTCATTTAGAAATAAGTACAGAATGCATTTGCTAAATGAACAAATAAACAATGAAACGAATAGACTCACCCTGGGTATGCACGCTAGAAAATGAGATGGTGATTGGTGGGCCATTGTGCGGTTCGCTGCCTGGGAGGTGCGGCTATGGCTGCGGGAGTCGACTCCGATGATGGTGGGTTCTTGCTTCCTACTCCTCTGTGCTGTGCGATGCCTCTGACCGGGTCGCGCGCGGAATGAGGCCCGCCCCTAATCACGCATTTCACACATTTCACATATAATGTAGGTAATCATATTATCATGTCACTCAGTCATACGAATATTTTCTGTCTTCTATTTTTTGGTTTTTTGGTTTATTAAACAAACATACCACACGCGGGCGAGGTCACATAGGGGTCGCAGAATGCATCATGCATCGAACTAGCACAGTATTATTATTATATTGTATGCCTTGATGACAGTGTCAAGCTGGAACATTATTTGATTTTTTTCTATCTTCTGTATTGTTTTTTATTATTTGATTGTTTTCTCTTTATTTTGCGTCAACGACCACGAGGTATGAAGTTATGAGGTTATGACGCTGTGTTGCTTGTGTTGCGTCACTTCACTTGACTTGCTTGCATAAGTACCTATTGCGCAATATGGCGCCGGCGCATCGAGTGACATAAATTGAGTTGTAGTCTGTAGGATTCTTTCCCATTGCGGGGAGTCAGGTTGTGTGTGGCGGGATTGGATTGTTAATGTATCTGTATCTATTGATAATCTAAGGTTGCAGACTAGTTGATGCAATGCCTTGTACTGCAAATTGAGAATCGAAAAATAGCTAAATCTTACTTACTGTGATCTATTGTTGTTCATGTTGTCTCATTGAATTAATTATTTTTAACCTCTGACCTAGACACACACTTACTTGTTGCAATTAATAAATACCTTGACATTTGTATATTGGATAATGGAACAATAGTAGGTATGTTATTTTATGTAACACTCATTATGTAACTTTTAAGTGGTTAAAAGTGAAATAGATGAGCTGACAGGCGGGGAGAGGGAGTGGGCCAGTGGGCCACAGACTAACTATGTGGACCATAGATTTACTTTGTGCCACAGACTATGACTAATTCGATTATTTTCTAATTAAGTACTCTATGGATCACTGCAGTAAGCGAGCATCTGTGGTCTGTGACTGACTCGTAGTTGTTAATCTGTGCTCGTAGTGATGATCATGTGCAGGCGGGGCGACAGTGCTAACTAGCGGCTCCATCTGAAAACCAGCGCTGCGTATACTATGATGTACGCAGCATTCATGCTGAGATGGGGCCCTATTTGGGTCTGCGCGATGATTGGATTTTGCTGTATTAATGTTATTAGTAATTTATTGTATTGCTGTAATAATTCACATTGTGCAGATAACTCAAATAAAACTTTTTTCTTCTTTCTTTCTTTCTTTCAATGAAAATCGAGAACCAGGACTGGAATACGGGCCCTAGTGTCTAATCTATCTAGGATAACTTGTAAAAACACTGTGTCAAATTCAACCAATCACCACAATCATGACTTTGACACATGACATCACCTAGTCACAGATCACATCACATCTATCACCATGTGGTGATATCACTATCTGACATGACACTATTTCTAAACATTATTCACTTTAAACCAAATATATCTTTCTATTCTCATCAAACAGATTTGTTCCAGGAAAAGTAAGTCACAAGTATCTTCGTACTTCTATATAAAAAAGCAAAACAAAAGTGAGTTTAAAATGCAAACTAAGAGCCACTGGAAGTTGTTTTCACTTAAGTTCGCGATCATTTTATATTTTTCATAGCAATAATACAAGTTGAACTTGCTGGGAGCTCCCGCTTGAATAAAGAAGTAAAAAGTAAAGTGAAAATAGAGGATACATTTTATTTTGTTCTTACTTTTTCAATGTACTGATATTCGAATGAAAGCTTCCGAAGCACTTAAAGATAAATTGAAACTGTTGAAATTGCTTGGGAAACTAGCTACCAAATATAGCCTATGTCCTTTCCTAAGATCCAATCTACCCCTGCACCAAATTTCATCAAAATCAGTTCAGTGGTTTGAGCGTGAAAGCGCAACAGACAGATAGACATACAGAGTTACTTTCGCATTTATAATATAAAGTAGAGACTAGTAGGGATACTTTCTTATCTTTTAATCCATAATATTAGACTACAAATGTAACATCAGCTTCAACTCCCATTACAAAGAAAAGCCTTGAAATTACCCCTCCTTCCACTTGAATCCACAATCTCGATCCACATGTGGATCTGGGGATACTTATTTTTCCACTATAATCCACTGGTGGATCCATGTATACTTTTAATTCCTCAAGAATCCACCAGTGGATTCATTGAATACTTTTTCTTCCTCATTAATCCCCGGTGGATCTGGGGACATTTTTATTCCTTTTCAATCTACCTACGTACACATAATGGCATGGTAAGTACCATTGAAGAAGCACTTGAGCAAAAAGTCTTTTATCAGAGCACTTGAAAAGTTACTGGCTGCGTATTATAATGTCGCGTTGGTCAACACTGTTGACCAGTAGAACAAAACATTCCCAGTAGTTAACAGTGTTGACCACGGGGTGTTGACCAACGGGAATAACCCGTCCAGTCCTACTAGTAAACAAAACTTATAAAATAAGAAACAGGGTTGATTTTAAAAGAGCTTTGAAGTAGCTTCAAGCAATTAAGTAGGTGTTCTGCCTCGGAAATTTACTCTTCAAGTGAGTTTTTAACTTGTGCAAAGTGTTAAAGAACTGCCGTAAAAATGTACTTTCTGTACTGCTTTCACAATAAATTGTACGACAAAGGAATTAGTAATTAAATGTAGAACTTGTAATACAAGTCTCTTCAATACTAATACTTTGTTTAGCGAGAAAATAAAATTGTTGTGAGAAATAAAACCCAATAACGCAAGGTTGTTGAAGAAACAAAGGCTTCTCAGACTGCTCAAGTATCTTCGATGATGTGATTCAGTAGTGGTTTATTTACTTTGATTAAAGATTGGTTAGATTGAAATAATTCGTGATTACTCTTCAAGAAGATCTGAGTCTTGATTCTGCTAATGCAAAACTACTGTCATATCACGGATACCGTAAAAAATCCAATTAATTTTAGTATTTCAAGTAAGTAATGCTGTTAAAGTTTAAAATAAGATGGCTTTGGAACAATGAATGAAAAAGTGTAATGAATCTCTTTTCAGTTTATTTTTAAACTAACTGACCCGGCGAACTTCGTATCGCCATATTTTCCGCCCGCGTGGTATTATCTCTAAATTTATCAGTGTTTCTCTACAATATTATGCATGTATTATACATATAAACCTTCCTCTTAGATCAATCTATCTATTAAAAAAAAAACTCTTCAAAATCCGTTGCGTAGTTTTGAAGATTTAAGCATACATAGGGACGGACAGACAGCGACAGCGACTTTGTTTTATAATATGGTATTATGTATAGTGATTTAAAGCTATTGGCAATAAAATCTAAAATTTAATGCTCTGTGTGTATAACAAATGCTTTATATATTATGCTTTGGCAGAATCAAGGGCCTGGGTCATAGAATGTATATGATACACCAGGAATATCTACTTGATCTAGTGCGAAGACATCGTTTGACATTAAAGCTGTTTTTCGTTTTGGCAGATCGATAGGCTAGTAGTTAATGTTTATCTCACAGATCATTGAAGTTTGGAAGCGAAAATGATATATTATGACTCTTCGTTTGATATAGTCTGAATTTCTTTAGCCTTGTTGATTGGTTGATGGAGTTAGTGAACACTGACTAAAAGGACTATACGTCAAACCTACGTAGTTAAAAACTTGCTATGTCGGTTTAGAACTTGTAGAAAGAGAGTGAAAACCAAGAGAGAAAAGTGTGTGAATATATTTTAAAACAAAATAAACTGCAAAGACTTGGATGACTACGCGTTATTCTAAGTTATGCAAATGGAGGGCTTGGGCACAACCGGACTTTAAATACAAAGACGTGTCTAGGGCGGGCATGTAAAAGTTTACGTCATGGTTTTGAGTCAGCGGCCAGTTCCAAGTGACTTCTTCCTCTTAGCGTTAATTCCCAGTCGCATCCGAAGCTTTCAGCTCGGAGTCTGGGGTCCGCTTTTGCCAGTCTTAACTACGGATTTGGCTAGACCTCGATATTTTCTGTGAAGCGATTGCCATCTGACCTCCACATCCCAATGGTAACATTAGGCGATATCGAAGCTTTGCAGCTAGACTGTTTTTGGATTTTTGAGGGCTCCAACTACCCGTAACGACTGCCATAGATGTTCTTATGGCAACCGGGACCGACGGCTTAACGTGCTCTCCGAGGCACGACCAGACCAATGCAAATACCCATATTTCATGAACACAAATATTTGCACTGAGCGGGGATCGAACCCACGCCTCCTGCGTAGCGGCCGCGTTCACTACCGCTACGCCACGGAGGCTGTCCAAGTGACTGATGTACAGAATACGGCGCGCAATAGTCTGGCTAAACACGAAACAAAAGAAAAGAACAAAACAAATGAACAAACAAAGAAAGGCAATGTTTTTTATTCTGTACAAAAATACTAATATAGGTACAAAGTTTCGCACACATCCATACAGAATAACGGCCGCCATAACATCGTTGATTCATATTAAATCCTAATGATAGCACGACACATGGCTATTTATGTTCGCTTTTCGGCGTGTGTTTTGGCAAAATATTTGACGTACATGCAAATACAGGTAAATACGACCATGCCACATGGCAGCCACATAAAAAACCAACAAGCGTACGGTAAGCATGTGTGGTATTGGCCATATTTGTCAAATAATCATTAAGGCCTTAAGCAAATATATTATCGACGCGTGGTAATTATTTACCAAATATGTTGTGATAGTACACTAATCACTCAACGATAATAAATTAGTGAACCTTACTAGGTACATCTGCAAAACATTGGTAATTCGATATTTATTAGCAGTCGCCATAAATATCCTCACTTATACACATCTGGCTTGCTTCGTTGTTATTTTAAACTTTCAAAAGCAATTAGGAGGCGAATGGTTCCATCTAAGTTCTCAGGACAAGGGATATTGTTTTCTTATACTTGTGCCGATTCTATAGAAATGCATAAGTCTCACACGTGCAAGTTGTATAAGTGTTACGCCTAATGGTTTATGACTCGGACCTATGAAAGGCTACCTGCCTTGGGGTACGACGGAGCGTGGCGTGGGAATTGCAACGGGTCCTTTGGAAAGGAAGGGACAAGGATGCTAGCGAGGTTGGACGAGGGCGGAGACTCGGGGCATTCGACTTCGGACCGGGGAAGAGAGCGGTTAGGAGATAACGACTTGACCTGTGAGGCGTGCGGAGGACCTGAGGTTCGTGAGGAAGGGACAGAGGCGTGATCCGAGTAAGTTACGGTGCGGCGTTGCCAAGTGAATCACTATTAATTCCCTACAACCGTGGTGAGTTACTTTCATACGAATATTAATAGTTTATAGTCTCATAGTTAATGTTGTATATATATGTATGGTGTGTACTGCTATCCTGAGTTGAGTAACGTGACGTTTATTTTATATTTGTGTACGGATAATGTTATTAACTTGATCTGACGAACCGCGGGATGCGTTGATATATGTTACACGGTACCGTTGCCCTCGATGCCTAGAAGAATATCCCACGTAACGAGTCATGGCTAGTCCAGGACCAGAATCATGATTAGCGGAGGCCGAAGTTATTCTTTGTGTGTGCCTAGGCCGACGACGCTCTTGCAAGTCTGCAATCCGCTAGCGATACGGCGTTACGCGAGGATGAGTGTTTGACGAATACCGTACGGAAAAGAGGGGAGCAGTATATTGTACTGAGACCGTAACCAGCCGTAGTATAAATTCTATTATACCCGCCCTGCCATATCTAGAGGGCTAGGTTCAAGTCCTAGATGAGTACAGCATGCAAGAGCTGACTTAAAGTTCAGATTGACGGAACACTGGCTATGGCACACGGGAGATTGGGGACCTGGAGCTCCTCGGGGGGTCCACGTGTCGGAAGTGCTGTATAGTGTTATCCTCACTTGGAAGTGCGGTTGAATGTTTGTGAGACAAGTAATTGTTATCAACGTATATAATCGTTTGTTGTATTTATTTTAATTTCCTTTTATTCGTGGTTAATCTATTGAAACGGCCAAAGCCAGTGGGGGAACTAGTGTCCTTGGACGAGTTCCACAACATCAGCGCGGAGGCGGGGCGCTAATGTCTCCCGTCAAAGGGCGGGGGCCGGCATTAGCGACATATTTCCATGTCAAGTTAGTAAAATCGAATTCTACTCAGCTTTGGTTAGGCGGCGTACAGTCTCAATGTCAAAAAAGGAAATACAATTAGCTACGTGAAGTGCTAGCTATTTAATAGCAAACCAATCAACTGGCATAACTAAAACAAAAAACAATTCAATCAGAGATTTCTCAAAAGCTGGATAGCGTACTCTGTTTACTAGTCGGCTGTGAGAGACTCCAATGCGGGTAACCCCGTGAAAACACGTCTACCCGTGGCCTCACTCAACAACGCTTAAAAGAAACAAAGGCGATTCCTTCTTCTGCCGCACCATTATGTCCTGGAATTCCTTACCAGTTCACGTGTTTCCCTCTTCTTACAGTGCCGGGTCCTTTAAGCGGGGCGTGGAAAAGCATCTGATGAGGCCTTCAAGCTGAGTGCCACCATTGTAACATGGTACGTGTCTGTAATGGTGACCCTCTTTTTAGAGACTTTGCCTTCAGCTTACCATCAGGCGAGGCGAAGTCAAATTGACGTGTCCCATGTAAAAAAAAGGAGAAACCCAGTACTGGGCCGGACCATCCAGACTACGAATCTTTGTGTATATTACTTTACAGTTACGAAAAATACCCTTGATACTATCGACGGTGTTGTGGGGATGGAATAATACCCTTGACACTACCAGTAGTGTCATTGGGTAGTGCCACGGGGCTGTCACGAACAATTTTTATCTTTTTTTATTTAGGACAATCTGACTTCGTCTCGCCTGATGGTAAACTGAAGGCAAAGTCTTGGAAAAAGAGGGTTACCATTATAGACACGTACCATGTTACAATGGTGGCACTCAGCTTGACGGCCTCATCAGATACTTTTTCACGCCCCGCTCTTGAAGGACCCGGGACTGTACACGAGAAACACGTGAACTGGTAAGAAATTTCAGGTCTTAATGTTGCGGCAGAAGAAGGAGTCGCCGAACTGCTTGTTCTTGATGGAATATCTGCCTTGCTAGAGATTAGAAGCTCAACATTTATTCTGTGGCTTTACCTTTAACAAAATTACCTTGTAAAGGAATGTCAATAAATTAACCCTCCGTACGCCGTGTGGAATGTCAACCTTCCTCAGCGTAATTAACACATAATTAACTACACTATTTACTACGTAAATGTGATTTTATTATCACGAGACTGTTTGAACTTGTCCTTGACCCTTTTGTACTCAGAAGGGTCTTATAATTGCCAGGGTCATTATTCTACTTGGCAATGAGTTTTAATCGCAGTTTAACATGAATAAACGGCGGATTTCAATTGATTAGTATAGAAGAAAGAACTGGCGAAAACTGAACCAACTCAAATGTGTCGGTTAGTACAGTTGGTCAAGCTGAATAAGGGCCCAGTTCGATTTCAATATCATTGTCTCGATTTTAACCAGTAATTAAATATTTGTAATTGGAAAAGTTGGTAAGAGTTAATATTGAGTTTGTACTTCGAATTTTCCAATAATATTTTTTTATACAACGATGATAGATATTCGGAGGACTAGACATTGCGAAAATGGTTTAATAAATTGATTATTTTAATACAAGATTGTTGATCTAAGAATATAATTGTGTAATTAGCCCTAATGCACCTAAACCACTTTTCTTCATGTCCATACAAGACGTAAAATATATCAACGGGATGAGTTGTCCGATTCAATAATTGCACTAGGACAACTCATCCCGCGGGATAAGATCGAGTGGGATGGGTTGACCAAACGGTCCAATATTTTGGGCGATTTTACAGTTCTTCCGAAAATGAAAAACACAACTCGGAAAGGCATTTGAAGTGTCTGTAACTCGAACTGGCAACAGCACTGCAGTAAGCTACAGGTTATACCACAACTGGTGAATTAAATTAAAAAAATATATAGAAAGAGTTTAGAAAAGAGACTATAGTAACCACATATTTACACAATTATCTTATGAGAATATAAGGAGAAGCCCACGGCGTTGCCCGTGTAGAATTCTGGTCCCGCTTCCTTAAGAACTTATTCCATGGTTAAAAGCCTGTTTGTTATTCCCAACTCCAATCTTTCCCTGTTCCAAATTTCAGCCACATCAGGTCAGCCGTCATAGCGTGATTGGATAACAAACATCAAAACATTTTCACAAACACACACACACACATGTCTGTCACATTTATAATATTAGTAGGATTCGTAAGAAGTAGGATCAATTCACTTAAACCATAATAGTATCTTAAAATTATATGTTTTAAATTTAGAACAGACATTCGAAAAGTAAAACAAGTCTTTTCATGTTTGTATAAAAAAGTCATAATGACATCTTAAATAAGTTAACTGTAAAATTTACAATCTAAAAGTAACTGTTCTCACTGGCAGTTACTTTTGAGGCAGTCAATTATATCTTCTTTATGATTTCTGAGGGTGATTAACACAAACAACATTCATTACTTCCTGTAATGGGCCTAATAAATGTTTACAATTTGTCTCTTTTACGACATAAAACGCCCCACCGTTTTATGTTTTGGTACTTTTTTTAGTAAAGGAAGCCGACGATTTACGTTAGGTAGATCTTGTAACATGTCTTTCTTCTTTTACTTCATGCTAGCGTTTCATATCCATATATTGATTAAACTGTTCAGTAGTTACGGATATTAGATAGATGGAGAAACATAAATACATGCAAATCTATACTATAAATCCAGCCCACTCTTAATAGTAAAATCCTACCTACTGAAAAATCACACACTATAAAGTTTGATGTCTATATTATTTTGAGGCCAGCAACATCTAGTCCATATCGATACTGATATTATAAATGCGAAAGTAACGCCGTCTGCCTGTTACGCTTTCACGCCTAAACCACTAAACCGATTTTGATGAAATTTAGTATAGGGGTAAATTAGACTTTGGGAAAGGACATAGGCTATGTTTGGTCGCGATAACCGTCATTCACGCGGGTGGAGCCGCGGGTAACAGCTAGCACTTGGTGGAACTTATTATTATACATTATTGATAACACACTTGTACTTTTCCACAATATTTATTGTTCTCCTAACCGGTTTCACCTCACGGCATTCTCAAAGGATTACATTGATGAATCATCAATGTAATCTTTAATGCCGCTAGCTAACAGCTAGTTAACAGCTAGTAATTTACATAATATATTTGAAATGTATAGTTGGGCAAAAAGTAGTGACCACATTTCTAAAAAATATAAACATCCGAATTGAGAACCTCCTCCTTTTTTGAAGTCGGTTTAAAAAGGATCCAACACCATATTTTAATACCACTGTCTCGACTTCACGCTTGTAAGGAATTTATTGTAACTGAACCCAAACCCCTGTGATCCTGCCTCAAAGAGCCTTGAAGATTATCGCCGATCCCAAACTCACAAACGGTATTGAACTGATAGCCTTAGGAGAGATTTACCTCCCTGTGTGCTATTGATTTATATATGAAGTTATATGTTGTGAGTATTTTTTTTTGGAATTATTATGATAGATTTCACGGGTTCGATTCCCAATGTGACTTATTAATATGATTTTTGTGCATAATATGTATTTTATGCCTGTCTCCACAGCTGCTGAAAAGCTAGCTAAACGTCGGAAATAGTATCTTAGCTAACTTAAATGTACTTATTTAAGTGTTTTCGTAATGATTTCATTGTTGAATAATAGATTGTTTTAACTTAAATTCGTCAAAATTGATTAAGTACAATCGAAATAATGACTTTTAAAATCTATTTTGACCTCAAAAATTATATAATATATCTTCCTATGATCTCATGCATGCATGATACTCTGTGGAATGAACTCCCCGCGGTGGTTTACCCAAGCGACTACAATATGGGGCACTTCAAGAAGGGCATTAGAAGGTTTCTTCAAGGTCGGCAGCACGAGTGTGACGCCCCTGGTGTTGCACGCGTCCATAGGCTACGGTAACCACTTTCCATCAGGTAGGCTGTGTGCTTGTCTGCCACCTAAGTGTTATAAAAAAAAAGAATAAATTTCAAAATGGATAAAATATACGGGTTTGTTCGTCAGAGTATTTTTTTATCATTTGAGATGAGCTATCCAGCGATGTGTCGACTCGTCTTGATTGGACTTAGAACCAAATTGTCCATAGACCTTTACATATCAAAATGAAATTCTAATACAAATATTTATTCGCATGAAACACAGTATAAAAGTTGTTACATTTCATTGGTTTCTGAAAGGATGGTCTTGCCAATCTATCGGCATGCAATGAGAAATTATTTAAAAAAACTTTTCTATTCATATTTTGTTAAAATAAAAGCCTTCATTTAATTCCATTAACTTCTCAAAGTTACTTAGAAGTTTCCAAAGCTCACCAATCGGCACTGGACCAGAAAAACGAACCAACCTCACTCACACGTCCAGTATATAACCTCACGTACAAACGCGATATCTCAAGACATTCATATCGATATATTACACCAAGGGTTACCAAAACCACAAGATGGTTAAGTAAAAAATATGATCAGCAGCATTATCTCCTATCTCCACCCCTGTAAGTAATAACTCCTTAAACCAAGGGAGACAACTTTGTCCGCGTGGAATGCTAATGTGGCTTTTGTGGGCAAAGTGAACTGTTGATGTGGGTCTCCTCGTTCGTTATCTTTGGACCATGGTGTGTGTTGGAGGTGATTTCTATGTAAATATATGTGTGTAGATGATATCCATACTAATATTATAAATGCGAAAGTAACTCTGTCTGTCTGTCTGTCTGTTACGCTTTCACGCCTAAACCACTGAACCGATTTTGATGAAATTTGGTATAGGGGTAGATTAGACCTTGAGAAAGGACATAGGCTATGTTTGGTCGCGATAACCGACATCTACGCGGGCGGAGCCGCGGGCAAAAGCTAGTATGTTATAATTTGTGCCATTTTGTGGCAATAAGACACATATGATTTGTTAGTTTGTATGGTTTTTGAAAAGAGTACTTAGTAGTTACCAAAATTTTCCAGCTAAGCTAAATTGCTTGTATTGGGAGTCGGTTCATATCGGGAATGTAATCACCAGGTCTCGAACCTGGGACTTGTCAATCGTAAGCTGATTTCGTAAGCCGATCCAATAAGCTACTATCCGATATTTTTTAAGAGCAACATATGAAAATCTTTACCTTTAGGTCGACATTTTTAAAATCACATACAGTCTATAATATTTTCGGTCATATGTAATAGGGAGAAACGCTACCGCCATTTACTGGGTGCGTAGATTACAACTACTAATTTGATAAAAGATCTAACAGTATAGTCATATTTTTACAGAGGCTAATATTTTATAACCAAGAGGTATAAGGCAAGTATTCAAGGCAAGTGAACAATCATCCAAATTACTTTCGTAGACGCAAAGTTCATTAACAGAACTACGTAGCGTCGTAGCAAAGAACTGTAGCGAAGCGCGTAGCACTCGTAGCACATGTAGCTACGCCGTAATCTATTCGTAACCCGCTGCGATCGCGTCTTCAAGAATGTTGTTCAATGTACGTAACCGCTTTGCGACCTACATGAACAAAATGATTTGAATTGTAAATGTGTACATGTACATTAATCAGACGCTTCCGTTAATAAAATACGTTTTAGGATGTGTTTACATGAATTGTAATATTAATAGCTACTGTAGTGTGTATGTATGTAGAGCCTCCAAAAAGGTTGTTGATTAATGTACGAGGCTCTGCAGGGTTTCCTGTCTAGGTTGGGTGGTCAGACAGGAATTGCTTCAGTAAAAGCCACATCAGAAAAAAGTTCAAGTATTGTATCCTAGTATCGAATGTAGCCGGGATTAATACTGTGAAGATCACCATAAATGGATGAATTCTTTACATACATACAAATTTTCATGCCATTAATTCCTCAAAGGTGTAGGTAGAGGTGTATTAAAACCCACATTTTGCCAACTAAAATTTTCGGTCCCACATAATAAGAAATGAGCGATTGCCGTAAAGCGGGTATTTTATCAAGTACTGTATATAATTGACTGTCAAATTGAAAATAATCATACTATTTATACTGTTGATTGATGGCACTTGGTGGAACTTGTTACTACACGTATTGATAACACACTTGTACTTTTCCACGATATTTATTATTACCCTAAGTCAAAGTCAAAGTCAAAGTCAAAGTCAAAGTCAAAGTCAAAGTCAAAGTCAAAGTCAAAGTCAAAGTCAAAGTCAAAGTCAAAGTCAAAGTCAAAGTCAAAGTCAAAAATCATTTATTCTGTATAGACCATCAAATCGGCACTTACAAAACGTCAACAATATACATATATGTACTAAAGACTAGCTTAGCAAATGGACCACACCGGTTCGAAACGCGGCCCCGGCCTGAGAAGACTAAATTAACCCTACCCTAACAGGTTTCGCCTTACGGCATTCTTCACATCCCTTAGTTTTGTTTGACGACACTCAAAGAAGAGATGGTAATAACCTTATTCTATTCCACCGGGAACCAACACGGCAGCTTAAAGGTATGAAGCCGCCGCACGCAGCAGATGCACGTAATTCATTGCGGCTTCTCAATGGTCCCCTTTATCCGTATCGGAGTTTAACAAGTAATGGGTATGCTGTATGTGCTGCATGCGTCGGCAGTTGTCGTATGTGGTCGGCTTCGGAATCATACCTTTATAAGAAAGAAAGAAAGAAAGAAAGAAAATATTTTTATTCAACCCAGCTTACATAAACAAAAATATACACAGCTTAGCAACCAGAATAAAATTACAACAATTGTGCATACATAACAATGTTATATGCATCTATATGGCTAGGTTTTCTCGTTAAATATATTTGCTTTGTTTTTTTTTTTTAGACAAATAAAGAGATTTATTCAATTCATATTCTAAATTATATACAGATAAACAAAACTAAATTAATAAATAAAAATATTAACAAGATCAAAAAAAAGAAAGGGAAAGGAAAAAGGGGTCAGGTGTCGAAGAATTCCTCCCCATCGATGTCGACTGGTAACGTACCCAAAAGGCTGGCGGCATTACCTCGTTGGATGGCAATGCCATGGCTAGGTAGAATAAAGGACAATAATGAAGAAAAAAATCAATTCACTACTCATATAGCTACTTGTAGAATAGTGAGGTATAGCAGGGTGTGAACAGTAGGCATGTAATAAGTCCCCGGGACGAGTTCCACCGACTGGAGATACTCGTACAGCGCGCGAGACTCATCAGCTGTTATTGTTGTTCAATTCGATGTGTATCCACTGCTGAATGCGATACGACTTTTTGAATTTCTTCACTGGTGCAACAATTCTAGAGGTACGCCAGCGGGCTACAAGCATTCTGAAAAATTATACGCAAAAGTATTTTATATCACATGATTATGCGTAAATTCTGGTTGCAATCCCGTTCAAGTTTTAGGATTCGGAGCCCAGGTTCCGTTTCCCCACTTTTTCTCTTGAATTAGCGTAATTTCTTTCGATTAAGGTGACTGTAATCTGACCTAATTCTTATAGAATAGCCTGTGACAGAGGCTCATCCATACAGACAGCAGACTTGATTTAAATGAATCTCAAAGATTTTGGTGAGACTTCAAAGACACACAAAATCATGAATCCTCATTACGCACTGTAATAAAACACTCTCAAAAGACCCATGATAAGAAAAACAACATAACACGTATATTGGTAAAGAATTCCAACTCTCAGTAAAGTAAATAGCAGAATAAAACGGAAAATCGCTCGAATATATTAAAATTCCATTTGCAAATGGAAACAAACCCGTCCCAATAACCTTTATCTGTCGCCGCGGCGCGTATGATCGCCGAGGAATGTGTCGGCTTGCTCTTTCAATTGATTACGTCATTGGAGCGACCCATTCTCCGCTCCACAATGTCATTCGGGTCTATTGGAGCAGCAGGGAGCAGGCTATTTTACATTTTGTGAAGCTATACGGTTCGACTGTTTGAAAATATTTTGTGGCGTAATATATTATTTTTTAACATACATATTTATCCCCGGAGGGTTAGGCAGAGGTGAATTAACACCCACATTTCACCAATCATTGTGTTAGGTCCCACTTAATAGGGGGTGAGCCTATTGCCGTTTTCTGGGCACTATTGTTGGCTCGAGCCATGTATAGGCTGAGTCGTGGCTGTATATATCTGTCTGATGTTAAACAGCCCTATCCTTTAGTCACCTTGTACGAAACCACATGGGAGGAGATGGGGTGGCCCAAATTCTACTCTGCCGGGAACCACGCGGAAATTAATATAGTTATTCAAAATTAGTAAAACAAATATTTACTGAACCTAAAGTTCAGATTTTCACTTCAGCATCCCATTACTTATATTTCTGAGGTAATTACTGACCATGAAGAGCTTGAATGTGTAAAATGAAATCATATCTATCTTTTCCACATATTTCAAACACTACTGCAAACTTTTATCACGTGTACATATTCTCAGAGACAACACAATAAAGGTATTGATTTACATGCACATTCTAGGAGACAGAACACCTGCATTACGTTAGTGTTCCCGGGAATTTTACATAAAATGATGTCGCGGGACTGACGTGTCTCTTATAAAGTTACAATACTCGTGATGCGAATGTTCTAGCTGTATGAAAGGAAATATTGCATGCTGATTTTGGATGGCAGGTTCTTCCGTACATTTCTTGATATTATTATTAGAACTATCGGGATATTTACCATGTATTGTTTGGAGTTTCCGATATTTCGGCGCTGTTGCAAGCACCATGATCACGGAGGAACTGTAGTACTGGCGGTAAACGGTGAAAAAGTTTTTAGGAGAACATATATCGATCTACCCTCTTTCGAGTTCTTTTGTGACGCGTATGGACACTACCACTGGTTTCACTCTCACTACAAACTCGAACTCGATCTCGATCACGTTCACGACACACTATGCTTACTGTATCCACTCGCGATTTTGTTTTGGCTTGCTCCCGATTGTTTGTACATAGATTTAATAATTTAATAATAAAATTGGTTTAAATTTTGTACGATATCATCTCATCGTTAGAAAGTAGGACTTATCAGAATTATCTATATTTAGTCGTTAGCATATTTGCACCGTTCCAAACGCAGTCAGTCCAAAGATGGTGGTCTATAACTTAACCGCCTCGGTGATGCTTTTTCTTCTTCTTTTGCTTCTTCATCCTAGCGTTAATTTCCAGTCGCATCCGAAGCTTTCAGCTTTTACCAGTCTTAACTACGGATTTGACTAGACCTCGATATTTTCCGTGAAGCGATTGCCATCTGACCTCCATAACCTAATGGTAATATTAGGTGATATCGAAGCTTTGCAGCTAGACCGTTGTTTTTGGCCTTTTTAGGGCTCCAACTACTCATAACGACTGCCATAGATGTTCTTATGGTTGCTTTTTCATCCTCCAATTAAAGAAATAGGAATTGTAAGAAGATAGGAACATGTGTGCGGGTAGAAAATTTCATTTTTTTTTCATTATGTTAGAACGTCATGAAATATATGTATTGTTAGTATTAATGTTATTATACTGATACCTCAATGCTCAAGAAAATGGGTTGGAACACAAGAAAAAATCTAAGCAAAGCTTGGTCGTTGCACTAGTTCACATTTATTTTATTATTTGTTTGTAACAGTACTTCAAAGGTTGATTTTGAACTTTGTTAATAATTCTAATATCAAAACATTTTGCCTCCAAGTATTCTGCGGTTTGTTCTGTAATGAATTTAATTCTGTTTAGTCTGTACTTTGGTGTAACAGGTCGTTCGCTTTAGCGATTGACTTTGTTTGAAGTCAAGAATTAAATATTTTAGAACTAGTTTCGCCCTGTGGTTATGGTTATGGTTTCATGCTGTTTATTTTTTTTAGATAGAAAAGTAAGTACTTAGTGTTATTTGTTGTGCAAATAGTAATAAATAAAAATAGAACTCGTACTGACTAAAGCCGTACGGTATTTAGTCGCATCGGTTTGTCTATATGGCTGGGGATAGAAACAAAAAAAAAAGATTTTTTTTAAACCAAATGGTTTAAAAAAATTCTTGCGAAATAATTTATTCTCTAATCTACGGCAAATAAGCACACGGGTCACCTGATGGAAAGGGGTTACCATGGCCTATGGACATATGCAACACCAGGGGTGCTACACTAGTACTGCCGGCCCTGAGGAAACCTAATGCCTTTCTTGAAGAACCCCGTATTTTAGTTGCTTGGGAAAACCATAGCAGAGAGTTCATTCCACAGCTTTGCATCAATACCATTCTATTGCCTTTCCATTGCTATGTATTTCAAAAATTGTAAATATAGAAGATATAACCGTTTGCGCTTAAATTTCAATATTGGGTCTATACTAATAGACTGTTATGTGTATTGAAATGGTTACGGACATCCTAAGGTTGTAGAGCTTAGATAATAATAACGGAGTTACTGAGGTTTCTTTGTATCTGTATCAGATCGCAGCCATATACATAATCTTATGTTATTTTGTTGGACGGGTTATGACATCCCTCGCACCTGTAAAAGCTATGGTAAGCCAATCAGAAGAAAGAGCATATTGTATCCAAATCGAAAGCTTTGAATGCGATCGGGATTGGCGCTTGGAGTCCGACTACGAAGTATCATGAACCAACGGAGTATTTATACTAATATTATAAAGAAAATAAATGTATGTTTTTCTGTCGCAGCTGAACTTCGACACCTATTTTATTCGTGAAATGACTACCATTTGACCTCCACAAACCATAGGCGATATCGAAGTATTGCATTTAACATACCGTGTTTCGAGCAATAAATGATTTACTTATTTACTTACTTACTTACTTACTTACTTAGACTAGCTGTCCTACTTTTTAGTTAGGCTTCAAATACGGAACAATTGCTATAAAGGTATGATTCCGTAGCCGACCGCATACAACAACTGCCGATGCATTACTTGTCAAACTACGATACGGATAAAGGAGACCATTGAGAAGCCGCAATGAATTACGCGCATTTGCTGCGAGCGTCGGCAGTTGTCGTATGCGATCGGCTACGGAATCATACCTTTAATGTTCATAATAATATGACAACCGGGAATGCCGGCTTAACGTGCTCTCCGAGGCACGGCAACACTCAAAACGATATTTCTCTGCAGTTAGACATACGTTTCTGTGTTTAAAATATGTTTATGTTTCCTACTTACCGCATGCAGTGGTAACAAAACATACTTGGTACGTGGAACGACTGTGAACGTGGTTTCAAATAAGGCTTCCCACACACATTATGTGGCTTGCTGGGAAAATAATTCCCAACGTGTCACACAGTTACTCGTTGCCTACTTTTTTCCCAATCGGTAATAGAAGGTTTAATGGTGTTACTTGAAGTGTAGTCGAAAGCAAAATGAAAATATTTTAAACACAAAGATATTTAAAACATGGCATTTAGAACAAACCTATCCCTTTATTGACTTAATTAAACCATATCCTAGGAAACCCATAGAATAAATAAATAATAATAATAAATAAATAAATATTCCACAACATTCTACACAACGCTTTCTAGACCCATAGTAAGTTTAATTAGCTTGTGTTAAGGAATCTAGAATGCGGATAAACATACTTAGATACTTTTTTTTTGTAAATACATACATATTATACCTACATAGAAACACCCAGACCAATGCAAATATTTATATTCATGCATACAAATATTGGCACTGAGCGGGGATCGAACCCGCGCCATCTGCGTAGCAGCCGCGTTCACTACCGCTACGCCACAGAGGCAGTCTTACCCTAGCAGATATTCTACATCGTCAAAACTACACGATTCCTTTCACGGTTTACTTAAAATTAATAATCAAGCATTCACAATCAAAATTTATTTTTAAGCGACTTCAATAAAGGTGGAGGTTCTCAATTCGACCGCATTTTTTTTTGTAATCGACTCTAACAGATCAGTAAATCTGTAAATTTAGTTAATTTTCGATTTTCAGTATTTCTTTTTTGTTTCTTGAACTCAGTTTAACATTTTTGTCAACCTTTACTAGGCGATTTAAATAATCTTCTAATCACACTCGTGTGAAGCGTGCTTTTCTGCTTACCGATGCGTTCCTGCTACGTGATTTCAAAGCTGCAAACATGACATAACTCTTTGCAGCTACTTTGTGGTACGATCTCAGAATCCCAACATGGTTTAAACGCTAATCTATACAAAGCAGCCCCTTTAGACAAGTGGCAATTCGTTGCTCGGCGTATGATGGAACAGAATGCCAAATGTATGGGATTTGACGTATATGACAGGCGTCAACGAATGTCAAAAACGTCAAATCCTATACATTTGTCATTCTATTCCATCATACGCCGAGCAACGAATTGCCACTTGCCTAGGGGGGCTGGAAGCAATATTATTATTAATTCTTTGCCGTACCATAAAGTTTTGGAATTCTTTACCAGCTCACGTGTTGCCTTCTTTTTTAAGCAGGGTGTGAAAGGGCATCTGATGAAGCTGTCAAACTGAAGGCTACCATTGTTAAATCTTTGTAGTGCACCTAAGGAAAGTGAACTCTTTGAATAGAACAATTTTTTTTTTAGATTTATTTATGCATACTCCTTACTAATATTATAAATGCGAAAATAATCTGTCTGTCTGTCTGTCTGACTGTTACGCTTTCACGCCTAAACCGCTGAACCGATTTTGATAAAATTTGGTATAGGGGTAGTTTAGACCTTGAGAAAGGACATAGGCTATGTTTGGTCGCGATAACCGACATTCACGCGGGCGGAGCCGCAGGTAAAAGTTAGTTATCATATATGTAAAACACAAATAATACAAATTAACACACCAAAAACCACGAAGGGTTTGTTCGGAGTACCATGCATTCCGGTTATACAGGGTGGAAGATTTTAACCTTACCTGGAGGGAAAGTATTTTAAATACTGGAGATAGCTAATTTCACCCAAAGGAAACATTCCTTTATTTTTAAAAAGAAACAAAACTGCATTCATAGTTTTTTGAAAATTCCCTTGCCATGCCCGGTAATCGAACCAACTAAAATCCAAAAAAATAACATCCTGTATTTTTATAGCATCAATCGATAGTGTAAATCATGAGGATCGAAAGTCTCTAATAAACATGGTAAATTAAATGAAAGGAAGTCAATAAAATCTTAACTTATAAATTCCATTCCAACAGATACAGTACTTTTGCTCAACGTGCCATCACATACCTTATCAACAATAACGCCATTTATTTAGTCAAATGAAAATGTTATTTAGCTAAATGCCTAACTTTGATTCCGATTTAGAATGTAACGTTATTGTACTGCATGAGGTAGTCAAGTCTCCCGATTTTTTTTTATAAAGAATATTAGTAACCGAAATTACTAATATTCCTGTTAACCCCCCAAGTAAGCTAAATTGCTTGTACTAGGAGTGGGTTCACGTCTGTGGTGTAATGGTCAGGATTCGAACCCGGGACCTCTCGATCGTAAGGCCGACTCCTTAACTACCGACGGCGACACTACTATTATGTCGATTTACGTCCAAGATACGTGTCTCGAGGTATACTTGGTTGGGCTTGGAAAGCACTTCGTGGTACACCGCATCGCACCCTGGGCAACGGAGATGGCGAGAGAATTGCCTTATTGGTTGGCATGCGGTTTTAGTCGGTTTGAGTCGAGAGAGTAAATACCCCTGCTGGCCAGTGAGGGCCAGCCATGAAAAACAGGGACAAGTAATTTAAATATGGAATTTTATTCTTAATAATATGATAAGTGATGGATCCTTGCGTTAAGTTCTCTATTTTGTTAAATCGAATTTGAAAATTGAGTTTTCAGGGATTTCCTTTCATTAAATAAACCACGTTTCTTAGACAGATTTGATCCTTATGATTTATACTATTGATTGATGTCATAAAAATACAGGATGTTATTTTTTCGGATTTTAGTTGGTTCGATTACCGGGTGTGGCAAGCGAATTTCAAAAATCTATGAATGCAGTTTTATTTCTTTTTAAAAATAAAGGAATGTTTTCTTTGAGTGAAATTCGGTATCTCCAGTATTTAGAGAACTTTCCCTCCAGGTAAGGTTAAAATCTTCCACCCTGTATACACAATTATATTATTCTATGAAGCAACATAGGACCACAAACAAACAAAAAAACACGCACTCGAGCCAGTAGGTACCTTAGGTAGGGTTCCACCGGCTGCAGTCCTAACTTGTTAAAGAAACTGCTTTTAAGGCAAACATCAGAAATCAGTGAGAAGTTAAACCGATAACCGATCACCAGAACTCTTAGAGCAGTTAAAACCACATTACAAAGGGACCGCAAGGAAACAAAACGTCCACCTAGACTGGAACACAGACTTCTCTACAAGGAAATGAACGCTTTAACCATTTCAGGGGTATTTTTCTACTTGACAATGAGATTTAATCGCAGACGTATCGTGAGTAGATGGCAGATTTGAATTTTGGTTAATATAAAAGCTAGAAATGGTGTCAAATGTTCGTAGCCATGTACGCTGGCTGTTACTATTACTGAGTTAAGCTACAGTCGCCGTTTAGATGGGTGACCGTTTAGTGACAGTTAAAAGTCAAACTCGCTTGTCATCAGGCCAAGACTGGGCGACCTGAACCACGCTTTCGCGGCAACGTCATTCGAAACTACGTACGGGACCCCTTTTTCAGTCACTGCCGCTAATCTCAATACTGCTCTTTATTATTTGAACAATTGGCTCTTAGAACATAATCTCTTCCTCTCAGTTCCTAAATGTAGTGCAGTGGTTTTCATAACATAACATAAACTCACGCCTATATCCCCGAAGGGGTAAGCAGAGGTGCTAGCACCCACATTTCGCCGTTTATGTTTAGGTCCCAATGTAATAGGTGGCGAGCCTATTGCCATTAACCGGGCACTTATAAACCTGCGATAAATACACACATAACTTCGTTTTCACTTGCAAACGTAATACGCCTTACATCAACATCTCTGTTGGGCATGAATGAATTCCAATTTTAAATTCTGTAAAAGTTTTAGGCCCTATCTAGACTCCAAATTGATAGGTGGGAAAAAGTGGGAAAAATAGGCCTAGGTACAAACATAAAAATTGGTCCTGCTGAGAAGAAATCATTCTTGGTAGAACCATTAATGGATCCAGCTACTTAGTATAGTTCCCAGTAGAACCGACAACTCCATATTTGGTTCTAAGTAGAAAAAAAAGTCTCGCTGGAACGATCACTAATCGCAACTCGGGCTTAGAGCTCAGATGGCAGTCGCTCCCAGTATAGTCGAAAAATTAAGCCACATTATATTTAAGCGAATACCAGACTCGTAGGATCGGAGAAGAGACTCCGGAAGATGATGAAAACAAGTGTAAAACTAAACCAACTTAAATGTGTCGGCTAACTAAACTTAAACGTTACGATTAGTCAAGTCAAATAAGTGTCCAATACAACTGGCGTAAACTAAACCAACTCAAATGTGTTGGCTGATATAACGCGCGTAGTTACGTTACGATTGGTCAAGCCGAATAAGGGACCAGTACAAGAACTCGCTATCGACGTTCTTAAGTTCGTTAGCTACGGTCCAGTGATTGCAACGTGAAACTCTTTAGACGTGAAAACTTTTTTATTCCTTTTTTACTTTTAAAGTTGGATTTAGATCTTTAGTTCGTGATTGTGATTGGATCGGTGGTAGAGGTAGCGCGTCTGGCTGATATGAATTAGGTCTCAAGTTCAACTACATCTACTGTCTTTTGAATTTTCTTTAGTAGTAACATGGTTTGAAAGTGTGTGTATGCATTTTATATCAAACTAGCTGTCCCGGCGAGCTTCCTATCGCCATATTTTTTTCAACCTGCGTGAATTTTTGATCCCGTTCCCACTGCACCTATTTTCTCATCTTTAAACCTTCCCTGGACATTGATTGGACATCCACGAATATTTCAAGACTAAGAGATCCGATTCTCAGCACTCCATGGATTCACCGTGCGGTCGCCGGGTCCATAGCGTGATACAGACCGTGATACAGAGCCGTTTTTGAGTTATAAACTAACAACGAAAAGTGGCATTGATTTTTATATATTAGATTGTGTGCTTTTTTCTGGTTCTCCCTTGTTTGGTATAACAACGTTTGGTCGAATATCACTTGAACTAATTTCAATTACAATAAAGTCATTTCACATAATTATTCATTTGACCGAATATTTAATTGGTAGAATTTTATTTAGCATAATTATTTAGTTGGAATAATATCATTTCACCGAAATTTCATTTGCACTAATTTTATTTAAACTAATGCTTCATTAGACTAATAATGATTTAGTCGAGAGATCATACCGAATCACTCGGCGGCCGCTTGTTCAATTTTGCTTGTATTGTTTTTCATGAAACATACTCTTAGTGGTTTTCTTACATCACGGAAATCGGCAGGGTTAGGTTAGGTTAGAACTGTGACCACAACAAGCACGAGGCGAGCGAGCGAAGCGAGTGTGCCGCGGCAGCGCCCGCCGAGGGCCAAATAAATAAAGGAGACGGATACTCTTCCATACATTCGTGGGCCTGATTGACAGAAAATGGAGCTGTCAGCTGTCACAGCTTAAAAATACAGTTGATAAACACAAGAAATAATTAATCGATTAACGGAAATCGATTCAGAATTTATTTTTATTACACTATTATTTGGTATTTTAAATGGTTATTATTATTATTATGATTAAGTTTTGTTCACTCTGATTGATTTAATATCAAATTGTGATGCAAGTGTTTTAATACGCAATATTGTTTAAATAATTTTTAGTAATCGATATTTTATTTTGCTAGTGAAATAAGTTTAGTTTTAAGATTTCTCGTCTTCAAGATTTTCAATTGAGCTGGTTTTTTAATATTTTGAAATAGAAAAAAATACCGCTTTTTTTAAGTCATATCTCAACTCATTACAATTTTGGCCCAGAAGTCCCCGTCTCCTTTCTACACTACATTAACATTATACCAATTGAATATTCGATGAAATACATAATAATATCAACTGAACATTACATGAAATGAGCATTATACTTTTTGATCAATAGCGCAAAGGTTGTTATCGCAAATAAATATTCGATGAAATGAAAATTATGTCAATCGATATTATGCAAAGCAATTATTTTCTCAAACGTTGTTCGAATTAGTAACATTCGACCAAACGTTGTTATGCCAAACAAGGGAGAACCCTTTTTTCTACGTTAGTAGGATAATATTTGTTAAAAAATGTATTATTTCACTTAATGATTCTGTTTACAACTGGCTATTTAATTTAAATAATTAATTTTCATCATCGAAATATGTAAGTGTATACCGTTGTGCCCTACATTACATTTAAAGTAATAAACAATATTGTATCATTTCAAGAGTCCACTTCGAGAATATCCTGGGGGAGACGCTATTCATCGTTCAGACGTCTCGCGGCTGATAAGGACCCTCTGCTGCGGAGACGAGACGACCCGGGGACGACACGACGACTACACAACTTATTAAGTGCCAAGGGTGTTTACGACCCCTTCTTAAAGGAGATTGTACAATAGATAATATGAAATACTAGCTTTTGCCCGCGGCTCCGCCCACGTGGATGTCGGTTATCGCGACCAAACATAGCCTATGTTTTTTCTCAAGCTCTAACCTACCTCTATACCAAATTTCATCAAAATCGGTTCAGCGGTTTAGTCGTAAAAGTGAGACAGACAGACAGACAGACAGAGTTACTTTCGCATTTATAATATTATAGTAGGGATATTGGGCAACAACATTCTACATCTAGAACCTAAGTAAGTAGGTTCACTAGCTTGTAATATGGGTTCTAGAATGCGAATGAACATAATCCACGCTTAATATTATAAATACGAAAGTAACTCTCTCTGTCTTTCTGTATGTTTGTTACACTTACACGCTTAAACCACTAAACCAATTTTAATGAAAGATAGATAGATTAGACCTTGGGAAAGGACTAGGCTATGTATGGTCGCGATTATATACATTTATAAAACGCGGAACGGGAATCGAACTTGTAACTTTTGACTTCACACTGTATGACTTATGAGCCAACCACACGAATGACTTTCACCACAGTTTTGCCTGCGCAAGCCGGTTCCTACACGGTACACCGTGCGTGTGGTTGGTAAATCTGATACAGTTACGGGCGGTGTTCCGTGCACTAACCAACTTGCGCAGATTAAACTATGGTGAAGCTTATGTGTGTGGCAGACCCATAAATATTTTGTTTGCCAGTCAAAACATTCACTCATTAGCAGATAACGTAGTTAAAAAGATACAAAATAAAACAGTCTTAAGACTTTGGACATAACGTTTACATTACTTTATGAAATCTGCTGAATTGCTGCGAAGCTCTGAATTGTATAGCCTTGTCCTGGGCTTGAAGCTATTTGCGTTTGTCTGGTATTCAGGTCAAGTTTTATTAACCAAGTTTAACGCAGATTTAGCTCAAAGGGGCTGGCGATAGTGCGAGTGTTCAATAACAGAGCGGACGGCCATGAAATGTGGAATGAACGTGAATAAGACTCAAAACAAAATCATAAAAAGTGATGAAAAACAATTTTTGGAGACAAGTTTTAGGAGAAATTATTAGGTTAATCTTTGCGATTATACTACTAATAAGGAGTTGCTAATAGAAGATGTTTGAATTTGAATGCTCTAATAGCTGAACGAATTTGACGGAAATTTGGCACAGGCATAGATTATACATACATATACCCAGGCACTGTAAATCCCCGAAGGGGTAGGCAGAAGTGTATTGATTTCCACATTTCGTCAACTATGATTTTCGGTCCGACGTAATAGGGGGTGAGCCTATTGCCGTCTAGCGGGCACTTTGTTATGGGCTGTATATTTACTGTCAGATGGAGAACAGTCCTATCCTTAGTCGCCTTCTACGACACCCACAGGAATAGATGGGGTGGCCCTATTCTACTGCACCTGGAACCGAGACAGCAAACATCCTGAAATAATATTGAGTCTAGACATCTTTCATTCCAGTGTACAAGCAACTTAACAATAATACTATGACACGACTGTGAATTATGATTCGACTGAGACGCTCCGAATTGTGGACGCTTGACAAAACACCAGATACAGTGCGACAATATTGACCCTGGGCAGTCTGGAGACGAACGACTCAAATCTAATTATATTCTCGAATTCAGCTTTTGGCTTCGAATAGATCAATGTTTACGTTCCACTGTGTAATCCGTACTTATCCATACTAATATTATAAATGCGAAAGTAACTCTATCTGTTTGTTACGCTGTCACGCCTAATCCACTAGGCCGATTATGATGAAATTTGGTACAGATGTAGATTAGACCTTGGGAAAGGACATAGGCTATGTTTGGTCGCGATAACCGACATCCACGCGGGCGGAGCTGCGGGTAATAGCTAGTGTGCAATATATTGTATGAAGAAATAATTTTGCTTACGAAATCAATATTAGAAAAAAATCATATCGATACTAATATTATAAATGCGAAAGTAGCTCTGTCTGTCTGAATACACTTTCACGCCTAAACCACTGATCCGATTTTGATGAAATTTGGTACGGAGATAGATTAGATCTTGGGAAAGTACATAGGCTATGTTTAAGAAATTTTAAGAGACAACAAGAACTCAGATATAAAAGGTGGTTATTTTTGGTTCTCCTATTACGTTAATAGGATGTCCACTGCTGGGCATTGGCCCCCCTAGGTATAGATCTCCAATAAGACCGGTTGGAAGCGGCTTGGCTGAAATGATGCTGATGCTGATGATGATTACGTTAATCTGAAACCCGTTGTTGACATAACCACATTTATGGGCACTAATGCCTGACTATATTAAACGAATTAAGAACAAATAATTCAAAAAATGATTGACGATAGTAAAACTTCAATAATAAGTTAGACTTGGGGTGCGATCCCTTGGGCTGGCGGAGATTTGATAAATAAAATTTATCGCCGTTCGGAACTACTTCACTAGTTTTATTATGGAACTCCAATACGAACCTTGAAATAAATGGCGTTTGGTTAAAACGGAGTTCTTTTCAATTACCGGAACTTTTCTGTACTGCAATCTCGGTTAAGCTGCAGACAAGTGAGAGAATTATTTGTGGTTATTAGTTTTTAGTAGTTAGTAGTAGTAGTTAGTGGTAGTAGTTAGTGGTTAAGTATTCCTTACGATCGAGAGGTCCCGGGTTCGAATCCTGGCTATTACACTATCGTTTTGAACCCACCCTTAATACTAGTAATTTAGCTTAGCTAGAGGTGTTAGTAATTTTGATTACTAATATTTTTTATTATAAAGAAAAAAAAAAGAAAAAAATATTTTTATGCAAACAATTTTAATTAATTGAAATTTAAATAACATAACTGCATTTTGAGCCATAACCATGGTTATCCATGGTATGGCAGACGGAACCCTGAAGCTTCGCAATAAGCATTCAAACTGAACGGTCGAAGCAATATAAAATGGTGCTCCAACAAGTTTTACGTGCCAATAAAAGAAAATATTTAATATACGAGTATACAGTACTGCCGGATTAAATTTAATGTTCAAAGCAGATTTCTTGGTCCTCCCACTATTAGAACTAAGAAGCTTAACAACGCTCAGCGTTTTAATACCTGCCAGGGTATGAAAGAATTGTTCCAGTACAAATTAATGACAAATATGAGTTTAATCAGAGTCCAAATAAATTCTACAAATGTAAAAGTGGGCACTGAAAATGATATACGCCACTACCAACGTTTAAAGTGTAATGTAACGTGTTACAAAAAGTGTAATGTAACATGTTACAACGTAAGCATAAAGTCGTAACCGAAACAAGCGAACAACGAGCTGTATCTCAGGGCCCTTATTTTGTATGACCAACCGTAACATAATCATGCGCGTTTGCATAAGCCAACACATTTAAGTTGGTCTAGTTTTACATCAGTCCACTCGTCAATGTTAACCACGTTATGACTGCGATTAAAATGAATGTCAAGCAGAATAATGACCCAGATTTGAATAAACAGCATTTCGACATACTACGAGTATTTTCATTTTATCAAATGGTACAGGAAGATATTAGTGGGACTTTCCACCCAAGGCTTTCCTTCCTTATCCTTTATAATATATTTTATCAGTATAATAGATGTGTTTTCGGGCAAAATCGTGATGGCATTATATTGAAGCCTGAAATATTACAAGTACAGTAAAGACGTGACTGGATCTTATACACTCTCCCGATGCTGGCCAAATTTAAATTTGCCTAATTTTTGAATGTGCGTCGAATACGAAATTCTCTTTTAGATGAATAGTACTCAAGGATATCTTCACTACTTAGAAACTGCCCTACCCTTATTACTTTGTATATTGTCATGGTGTGAATACAGCTGTGAGTGCAAACAGATCGAAACATAAGGCAATTTAAAGGTTTGAACAATCTTGTATAATGACAATTCTTGTATAATCCTGATTCAGTCAAAACGCACTTACGTACTACGATAGTTAACAATAAAATTTAATTCAGTTCTACCCACACACCGACTGAAAGCAGTAAAAAGATAGCGTCCCCAAATATTTTTCCGTCGTAAAAAGTCGTATCTGTAGCAGACAGATTCCAAGGCCGTATTGCTAACATAAAATACTATAATACTAGTTGATACTGAGAATACACAAAATGTAAAGAGACCTTTTAGTAGGCCATTAATTTAATGTTTAAACCTTTGATCATTATGTAGACGATAGCGTTATATTTTACCTTCTAAAATTTATTGATTTGCAGTTCATCATGTGGTTCGTACTGGTTATATTTTGACATAGGTGGTATTTTTCATATCACTTAGGTGGCAGATAAGACCACCTGATGTTGCGTGGTGGACCAGAGGAGTCCCACTTGTGCTGCCGACCCTGTAAGAATAGAGAAATTCTGTGCCGTCAGCACAGAAGACAAGCAGCATAAGCATTTGGTCTTCCCATTTACAGCACTAAACCTCTCCAGTGAGCTATGGCTACCCTACTTACCGCCGGGAACACAACACAAGGTTATAATAGCCATGGTATTCTATTGGGTGGAGGTACTTCTCCAGTCGGGTTGCTCAATGCGAACGGAAATACCGTCGTGTCCTGCCTTTAGACCCAAGTTGTTATTTTGGAACTATTTTCTCTCAGACTGCCATGATAATATCAGAATCAATGGCAGTGACCCATAAAAACACCACATAAGATACTTGACGAGTCCTAGAGATAGTCGTCGAACAACATAGAATCCGCAAGTTAATTAGGAATAAATTGTACAATAAATTCACTTCCCTCTATTAGCAAAACAGGAAAGAAAACAAACAAAATCTCAATAGAGACATAAACATAGAAGGGACTAAGTGAGCTACATTTTATTCAAATACTATGTAATTGAATTGAATAAGAAAAATACATATAACGTGGCGCATATTGGGAGAGGCCTATGTCCAGCAGTGGACTGCAGTTGGCTAATTGATTGAAGAAAAATAATATCATCATCATCATGTCAGCGTTGTTCCCGGCAGCATCAGGGAGTCCTCACTATCTCCTTCTTTTCCTTCTGATTTGGCTTATGCGACTTTAATGGATGGAACTAGCGTCTGACCTCTTAACACGAAGAGGAAAACCGAAACCAGAAACTTGCCCATCAATCAACCGGTGCGCTCCAAAAGTTCTTGGTCCCGAAAAGAAGAAAGAAAAACATTAAGAAAGAAAGAAGTAAGGAAAGAAAGAAAGAAGGAAAAATAAACAAAATAAACTAATCACAAAAAGAAACAACAGAATGTACTCGTTGTATATGAACTTGTGACAGAGGAGACTTGTTCAAAACTAAAGCTTTGGAACTAAAGATTTACAAAGATAAAGTCAAGGTGATATCACGCTGCGTCCAAAACTGACAGTTTAGAGTATCCAGAACGCATTGTTCTCTTTGTAGCCTTTTGTTTGCCGACGGTATCGCGTATCCATTATAAGTGTAACAAGAGATTTTAAAAGAACATACCAACTCGCTACCAAAGTAGTAAGAACTGTTCATAATCTTCACTCAAAATACTACCTTACGATGAGAGAAATTGGGTTGAATTTTGGCTCAACTCATGGCTATAAGCAAAATATTATCTGCGAGATGTAAAATACATTACGAACATGTTCTAGTATTTTTTGTTAGTGAAGCTCTTGAAGTAGTGATATTGAGATCTTGAGACGAAATAAATAGTATTTTCTTTTGACTTGTATTTGTATGCCAAGTAAAGAAAACGTAATTGGATGCTTTTGAAAGGTTTCTATGAATATTAAAGTACTTTTCTTTTTGGTTGTTAGCTTTTTATTGTTAACAGGTCTTACAAAATGACTGAGATAAAGTTATTATGTTATATTTTATGAATGACAAAATCTTTGATCTATGCTAAGAATGTAAAAAAAAAAATGGAATTATAATAAACATTCTAGTATCTAGAAATATTGTGCTTTTACTTTATATACTGTAAGCAATGCTTTCTACTTTTAGAAAGTATCATGGTGGAATGAGTAACAGTATCTAAATCAGTATATCTATCATAATTAATTGCTTGATGAAGGTTTTTCTCCAGCATTATATAACCTCATCCTGCATCCACTTTATCCCAGCTATCTCTTTAGGTCAAGACAGCAGAGGAGCATTCTACTTCAAGTTTGACTGATTAAAATCCATGGTCGTCAGTTTGATCGATCGCTAGATAATTTCGTTAATGGACTATTCCTGTCATTAATATTTAAGTTCGGAACTGTACAGCAATTCGGATAATTTCTTGGTAATTGGCTTCTGTACCCAAAGATAAGAATGATATGTGTGACAAAGTAATGGTTCCAGAACGCTACTATTATACTGTACACAGCGTAAAAGTGGCGGAAGGTCTATTAAATACCTTAACTTACTAGATACGAAAATATTTTCATTTGTAAACAATAATGATTTTGATGTTTCTGTTATACAATGATATTCCTTTTATCTATAGGATCACCTTTTGCTTCTTCTTAGTATATTAGTTAATAAGTAGGTATCATAGGTCAAAACAATAAACCTAGGTGATTGTAGGTATTCGTCAATGCCAACTTCAGGCAGGAATCCAAATGCTCTTTAATTAGTAACCTACACGAAAATTAAGCAATTTAATTGCCTCCTGACATTTTATACGAAACCCTTATCAAAAGGGATCGTGGCAATTACGGCGAGCATACATTTTTAAACTTTGTAAGGTTCCTAATGTTGATTTTCCTAAATTAGTAATAACTTATTTTTAGATGGGGTAACATTATAAAACGGCATGTTATTTTTACTTCACACAAAAAACGTGATTATAAATTTAGGACGAGATGTAATGCAAACATAGATTGTTATTGAAGACACAAATAGAATAGGTAGCATTACTTTAAAATTTCATTATAGATTACCTTGCATGGTGGAGAAAGTGAGTGAAATGTGTTAAATGCCTTAGGTACAGTGGGCTGCTAAAGTCTGTGTACAGCTTAAGATCTTTAATCCTTTTATCACCAAATTTCTGTCTAATTTAACAGAATGAAATATAGATGACGTTGCCTCTCTTAACCAAACTAAAAAGTACTTATTACACACAGTTAGAAGAAGAGAAACAACGAAATAAATGCATTTATTTTTATCTTTCTTTTAGTTAATACGTTGGTTACCAGTGTATTACTTAGATGGCCTGCGGCGTCACTTCATACAATTTTAGTTTCAATTTATACACGGAATTCTGCAGCCCCACTGTACAAATGACTTTTTGTGTGATAATGTTGGTAATATTAATAGTTTGATACAGAAAGCTGTACTCATCGATACAGTAAGTATACTGAACTGAGAGGGTGCTACTCTCTAGAGCCTTAACTACCAGCCCCCTTAGACAAGTGGCAATTCGTTATTGTAGATTGACGTATATATGACAGTCGCTAACGTATGTCATATACGTCAAATCCTATACATTGGTCATTCTATTTTCACAATACGCCAGCAAACGAATTGCCTCTAGTCTAGGATGGCAGTACTACAGATAAATAGAGATACGTATTGAACTATGAAGTGCTAACAATCCTAATAACGGTAGACAATCATTATTATATGCGAAATGCTATTAATGTTTAACGACAATATTTTGTTTGTAATCATCCATTTTGTTCTTATAATCTGTTATACTATTGTGTTTTATACCTTGGTGTCTAATATAACTTTTATTACCGAATCGTAAACCCTTCCATGTTAAAGATCTGAATATCTTTGATAGATTGCGATTACGATCATTCTTATGTTACTGGTGTATGTAAACTGACTTTATATTTTGTTGTAAACTTATTTTACCTCTTAGGTACTTTCTTTGGTTATTTTTAATGGCGATTTAAAATTATTATCTAGTATTTTGATAGCTTATTTTCATGATTATTATTATAACCTATATTTCCTAAATTAAACACCATCTATATCTTTCATAACATTACTCATAATAAGTGTCGCATATTCACGAAATAGCGAATTCCCCACCATTTCTTAATTTAATAACCAGTACAAACCAGTTTGTGCTAGTAATATCGTTCTGGTTATAACCGGAATAAACCGGATTAACCGCTTCATTATCTGCTATATTACGCGATATTGTTTAACCGGGTTCGTTTAAAGTTTTTATGAGATTTGAGTTTTATTGTCCGCTCAGAAGGTTCTTTTATTGTAGGGTGAGAATGAAACAAATAATAAACTTGATAATAAAATGTAGTGATGGCGATTGTAAGTTTAATTACAAACTACTATGTTATTGAGGGATTTAATACTGACGATTAAACTGATAGTCAATGGCATATAGGTCCAAGGTCAATTGTTTACCAATCATAGTCTTGTGTCAAGTCGTGTTTGGATAGTCGTGGTCGATGTATCGGAGAATTTTGAATGTTCAAGACGTTTCGTTTCTAAGTGGGTTACTTAATTTGGTCAAAGAGAGAGAGAGAGGGAGAGAGAGATAGAAAGATAGAATTATACCTTTAACAAGGAAACTGGTTGCAAGTTTAAGTACTGTCCCGAATGTTGTCTAAATCTAAATCTATACGAAAAGTTAAAAACAAATTTATCTCAGGACTGGAAGATAAATTGCCAAGTTTGTAAACGAGATTAATAACTGCATCTATCCATTGACCGAATGACGGCACTCACGCAAATTTTCATATTTTTGGACATTCAACATTATTGCAGTGGACCCTTCAATTGTAAGCAAAATTTTTCAGCACAACAATATTAGACTATATTCTCAATAATGTCTGCCATCATCGAGATTGTCCACTAACCGCTACAGCACTGATCCTAACTAGATAGCTACTAGTTCGTCAAACTACAAGCGACAGGAATAGGGAAACAATGACCCACATTGCGTGCAATGGAGACTGGTTCGTCAAGCGTGTCGAGACGAGATACGAGTCGCTGATCTGTGCTTGACAGCGCGCCAGAAATTACTATTCTGCGATATAGATACTAGATTATATATAATGCAGTCATAGGACAATGACGCATGTGACTTTTGACGCATGTGACTTTATTTACTAAATGACGCAATACAAGAAATATTTAGCGCACTGTAAAACGGGATGAATAGCAATCAATAGGTAGCAATTACAAATAATAGTATTTCATTACTATTTGGTTGGCATAACAGTAGTAATAAATTATATCTTTATTAGGTTATTTTGTACTTTTTAGTTTTTGAAGTGGGTTTTTTAAACGTAGTTTTTATTTTATTTTATGATATTAACTAACTATATTTTTAAGTCGTTTGGGGTTAAAATTTTGGGGACATGGGGTCCAAGTGCCCGTTTTGTATTTAAAGATTTGGCAAAGCGGCTGATCGACGCTACGCGTGACCAGAAGGCTGGTTATTATCTTGCACAGAGAATATGCATTGCCATTCAACGTGGCAATGCGGCCAGTCTTCTTGGAACGTTGCCGGTCGGTGACGATGTGGAGGAATTTCACGACGCATTATGTATGTAAATATTTTATTAAGTTATATTATTTTAATTAGTCCTAATTAATTTAGTTTTTTTTAGTTTTAATAGTTTTTAGTTTAATTTAGTAATTTACTATAACTATTTTATACTATTAGGTACTCAATATTTAGGTTTATGTTTGAAACACATTTTGTCGTGAATTGCGAAACCTTTGAGCGCTTTGACATTCATACTTCTATTCAAAAACTAATGTGATGTGATATGGATTTATTTCAAATTAAACGCGAAAAAATATATTAAAATATTTTATTTAGAGGAATTGGCCTTTGTTCTTTCGGATTTACAAATCAAATTAATGAGGGTTAGAATACACTTATTTCAAATTAATTCGTAGTTAATGCGTAACAACTGGCCGTTCATTTGCTAGTAGATTAATTTCTTCACATTTACAGTATTAAAACAATTTAATTTTTTCTTTTTGTTCAGAACGAACATTGTCTTGGGACGCCCCGCGACTTTTTTAATCATGAGTTTTAATTGATCTGCCCTAAATAAGTACTTCTAGCGAAGAAAATATTGCGATGTCAGCTTTAATTGAAATAATTATGACTTGTTCTTATTGTTTAAAACGGCTTTCTTAGAGATCGAATTTGTAAAGTATTAAAATGAAACCATATTTTTCAGGAGATTCTACTAGTTTTACTATATTCACTAGATTTTACTTTCATCATTCTCCATTTCATCATTCTCCTACCTTTATCCCAAGTTTATTTGGGGTCGGCGCAACATGTGTGCTTCTTCCATTCGTCTCTATTTGCAGTCATCTCGACATTCACTCCGTTCTTAACCATATCGTCATTCACACAGTCCATCCACCTCCTTTTAGGTCTTCCTCTCCCCTTGTAGCCATCCACTTCCACAGTTAAATGCCTTCCTTAGGATATTACTTTCATCCCTACGCATTACATGTCCGAACCAAGACAAACGATTTCCTCGTAGCTTCTCCGTGATCGGTGCTACTTTCAAACTTCCTCTAATATAATCTATATTAGAGATTTTACTTTATTCCTGACAAAATTAAAATGCTCGTAGTAGATTGGTGATTAAGAATAGGCAGGGAATCCACCCTCACACGTTGTGACTGGAAACAGTACGCACAGTCAGGTATGAAAAGAACTTCACCCCGCACACTAGAGATGAAGTGAATATATTAATATTAGTTAAGAGATTACTAATCTCTATGGATTCAGGTCATCAGTAATATATTACTAATAATCAAATATTAGTTAAGATATTATAATATCATGAGACTAATATATTAAGATTAGCTAATACCGACAAATATCGGTATATTAACCCATCTTTACCGCACACGTATAAACTGTGGAATGAACTACCTGTCGTGGTTTTTTAAAGCGACTACAATATGGGGTTCTTCGAGAACGGCATTAGAAGGTTCTCACGGGGTCTGCAGTGCGAGTGTAACGCTCCAGGTGTTGCATACGTCCATAGGCCACGGTTACCGCTTTTCATCAGGTGGGTCGTCTGCCACCTACATTAGCGGTATAAAAAAACTAACTGTAACTTTTCTACAGTCCAGATGAAAATAAAACGTACCATTTACATTTTGTACCTGGAAATAGTACAACAAAGTAACAATACATCGTCAAAGGAACACATCGATTTTACGAAGGTTGTACTCACAGGAATTTACGTCTGAATGCCACTCCACAATTGTGTGGAACACTAAAAAGGTGATAAACGACATTGGTCGGATTAAAACCCAGACACGGGTGCCGTAAGCCGAACAAATAGGGGACAGGGATATTTGCTAAATTGCGGATTTACTGGTGAGAATGCGAGATCCAAATTTTTCTGTAAAACATGGTCCGCTTTTAAGTATCGACTCTGAAGTTTGGTAGGTGAATGGTTCGCTTTATGTTCGTCAATTTGACGTTCACTCTGCCTGAGAGTAACCTTGGGTAAAGGTCAAAGGGCAGGTTCTACATGCTATCAGTCCGGAAATGTCTTTAGTTTGATTACTACCATAGATACTTACGTTTGTAGAACGTAGGATTATAGGATACAGGAAACACGATAAGGAATAAAAAAGCATTCCAGTACAGAGTATTTTGCGCGCAAACATTCCAGAGCTCAATCGTATGACAAAGCATTCCAGCTCACCTAGACAAGTGGTTCGTTGACCGGCGTATTGTAGAGCAGATTGATGAATTAATGGGTTTTTACGTATATGACACGTGTCATATATGTACAGTCACGTGCAATGAAATGTATATGTACACGGACAGAATTTTGAATAAATGTTCACTCCGAAAATTTCAGAAATAAATAGTCACATTATCAATATATTCTTTGTAATCATCGGGATTTCTCGCAGTTATGTAAATTTTGGTAATTTTGCATTTTTTTTTTGCATATTTTGCATTTTGCAAATTTATCACTGTATACATATCAGTGCACGTGAGTGTACATAAATATTTGACGTATATGACATAAGTTGACGATTGTGCGATCCAGTCTACTGTTGCTATCGTTGGGTGGGACTGATTAATGAAAGAACCGACCTTGACCGATGTTCGCCCTAGGTTCGCGCGGTGTGGCGGCGGACGAGGTAAAGAAAGAGAAAGACAAGAGAGCGAGTGACATACTACCGTGAGCGTTGGCGGCGGACTGACCAAATCTGACGATCGATTGATCGATATTCCCCCCGTCTCGCTGCGCGGTACAGCGGTCCCGCTGGCGCGGAAAATTGGTCCGGTTGCCCTCGCTCAGTTATAAGTAACAACGAACAAGAATAAGGCAAAACCGGTTAGGTTCAATAATAAATATTGTGGAAAAGTAAATGTGAGTTATCAATATGTAGGTATAAGTACCAACAAACTAATCGAATTATTTTTAAACATTGAATTAAACAAAAATAAATGCTTATACTAAAATAAACACTACTAGCAATTAAAATACAAATTATTTTCTATTTATATTGTTCCATTAAGCCATTAAGCAAAGTTCTGTAATTACCATCAGGGCTCACTGAACCAATAAATTGAATCAAATACATATCAATATTTGCTGCTGTTTGCATTAACTCTAAATATGTTGACTTTTATAAAAAAAAACGTTACCTCGTAAGGGTTATTTTATTAAAAAACTTTACAACTAACTTTACAACTCATCATCATCATCATAACGTAAGTTCCGGTTGCATCCAAAACCCAGGGTTCATTCTCCTATCTTTTTATTTGATTTAGCTTAAGGTTACTTTTACGAGAGTGACTCCTACCTTACTCGTATTTATTTGGGTGAAATTCTACGCCAGAACATCATCCGTTTATCAGTAGAGCCGATACCATGAACTCTTAAAATAGGCCAATAATTGAAGGGCTGTCATAATACCAACTGCATAAATAACTTTGTAATCCCATATAAATATATAGGATAACAAAGTTACATTTGCAACTGGTAGAATAACAGCCGTCCAATTATTATTGACCTGTTTTAAGAGTTCATAGTAGGCCCGCAGGTATACCGGCTTGCAGGCGACAGGTAATTTCCTAGATCTTGGTTACTTATTTGGTCTAGTAAGGTCTAAATCAAACAGTTAGCCTATCACAGTCCACTGCTGGACATAGGCCTCTCCCAATGTTGAAAGGCTTTGGCCTACAGTTTCCACGCTGCCCAGACTTTTTTTTTTATACCACTTAGTTGGCAGACAAGCACACGGCCCACCTGATGGAAAGCGGTCACCGTGGCCTATGGACGTATGCAACACCAGGGGCGTCACACTCGCGCTGCCGACCCTGAAGAAACCTTCTAATGCCCATCTTGAAGAACCCCATATTGTAGTCGCTTGGTTGTAGACTGGTTGTTACAGGGTTTTATTTCGAATTTTCCTTCGTATTTTTCTTATGATGGTAAAGAAAACCCGTCGATACCATCAGGCAGCTAATGCCAGCTAAATTTATCTTAAAAATATTGTTTTCTACACGATAAAGGAGATTTAAAAGGTGGTAACTAATCAAGCCTGCATCGTGCTATAAAAACTTGATTCTATCACACTCTATAAATTATTCATAAGTCACTTACATGAATGTTCATCACGTTATTATACAAAACAAATTGGATTTCGTCGCGAGACACGGTTGCGTGGTAAGTAGGTATATTTTCATCTAATTCTCTTTTACTTGGTAGTTAGGTCTCTAGATCTAGATGGATCTGGAAATAATAATGGACTATATTCATGATCAATAAAATTGAAAATTTAATAAGTGAGGTTTGTCAAAACTCTTTCATGAAATCCTAAATATTGGGCATCAGCCTGCCGATAAAGGGATAAACCACAAGGTTACCTTTCTTTTTAGCACCAATTAGATATTTTTAAATACATGTTAAAAATGTATTAAACGGACAACATTACAAACAATATCAGAACTTAATTTCTATAGCATTTGTAAATACCTAAATGAATTTAAAGTTAGCAATATAATATCCATACTCCATAACTACTTACTTACTTACTAATATTATAAATGCGAAAGTAACTCTGTCTGTCTGTTACGCTTTCACGCCTAAACAGCTGAACCGATTTTGATGAAATTTGGTATGTGCGTAGTTTAGACCTTGAGAAAGGACATAGGCTATGCTTGGTCGCGATAACCGACATCCACGCGGGCGGAGGCGCGGGCAAAAGCTAGTATTGTTATATTTTAAATTAATCCAAGTATTCACGTACGTATGTTCTTAATTTGTTTTCGAATCACGTTCTTTTGTTCGTAACAATAAAATATCAGCTAGAAGTTAAACTCTGTACAAGTGAAACATATAATTATACACATAAGATAATAATATGTTTATTTTTGTGTCTGTATAAAAAAAAAAAACGATATTCATGATTGAAACGTTCAGCGCCCGGTTTTGTCTTTCAAAGGAATAGCTGTTGGAAAAATTTCACAGATTTAATATTCACCTTTGTTCTACCGCCCATGGTTGAGCGAGCCCATATTCTCCCATGTGCCCTGGCCTTTAACATTGAAATAAAGTTTTACGGTTTTTATTGCGTATCTGTCCTTATGCAGCCCTTTGAGCATGTATTGTATATAAACAGTACACTTTTTATTATACTCTTGGTAGACCTGATAGATCACGTTGAATGTTTTATTTTGATCTCGACTTAGGTCTCTTAGGCCCGTATCCTAGAACGATACTTAGTCCTGAATATTGATTTATAACTAGATCTTCTTCTTAATGGCTTCTGCAGCAAATCGCCGCAATTTGCCAATGTCAAGTAAACTATAAATGTTAATAAAATTATTAATGGCGAAACGCCAATGTCAAGTTTTTGAAGATTTACTACCAGAGCCACGTTTGCCACGACAGTAACTTTGTTTCCATGTGTCCATCCCCCACAAGATTCGGGTGGTCGATCAGGACGTGTGGTTGGGTTTTAGGGGGCAACTGGATCTGAGGCAAGTTGTATTCTAGATGACAGTTCCGTTCTAATGTCATTGCGAGAGTCGATTCACAGTTGCTTTTAGTTGCCAATCACTGACAGATTAGTTCAGGTTTACCATAAAGGCATCTGTCTTGACTTAACGACTATTGACAGTCGGGAAAGATTGTTGAAGTACGCTCCGAAGTACAGAAGCGCTCTGATGAAAATAAATACATACCACTAAACAGTCACACATAAAAGTTGCCAACAAATATGTATGTGACAATTAGTAGTTGGAGCCCTAAAAAGCCCAAAAACAACAGTTTAGCTGCAAAGCTTCGATATCGCCTAATGTTACCATTGGGTTGTGGAGGTCAGATGGCAATCGCTTCACGGAAAATATCGAGGTCTAGCCAAATCCGTAGTTAAAACTGGTAAAGCGGACCCCAGACTCCGAGCTGAAAACTTTGGATGCGACTGGGAATTACCGCTAGGATGAAGAAGATGTATGTGACAATTCATTGACCGGCGTATTGTAGAATAGGTTCAATGTATGGGACAGGGACTAGACGTATATGACAGTCATAAGCGTATGTCATAAACGTAAAATCACATACGTTTGCGACAGTTAGAGCACCTGAGTGTTTCTTTCCTCTGTATCATTTTAAACAAATTACTCTAAGGTGTCTCTAAGCTCTTTACAGCATCATCCATCACTCTCTCAATATGTATTCCAAGTCTTATCTTGTCTCCAGGGATAGCACCCTAATAATACCAATTTAGGTCGACAAGCCCTACAGCAACGTATTTGATTTTCGACGAGGATCTTCAGCTATTTCAATTACATCTTTGAGATTAAATTACAGGGAAATATTGGTTCTTAAGCCCATTGTAGTTCTGGGAAGGGTTGTATTAAAATAAGGGATGATGTTTATATTAAAATGTACTGGGGGAAAGTGTGAGTGTCCCAAATTAATGAGTTGTAATTGATTTTTTTCCATTGAAGTACCTAATACTTATTTTATGTAACAAACGACTGAGATTCATCTGATTTTCGAGATCTTCGTTGTATTTTTATGGGTTGACCGTCTTTCACTTATTGACCTGTTTTAAGAGTTTATGGTTAAAAAAAAAAATTGTTACAGCCTCAGATTTTTTTATACTACTTAGATTGCAGACAAGCACACGGCCCTCCTGATTGAACGTAAGAACAGAGAGTTTCTGTGCTGTCAGCGCAGAAGACAAATCAGGATTCTTCTTCTATTCTCGTCTGTCGGTAACCAACACGGCACGTATTGTTAATATTTCAGTCTAATAAACTATGACAGCATATTTCTTAAAAACAAAAACGAGAATGTTACAATGGTACTGACGCGTACACAATCGTAGGTGATTTAGAATGTTCCCGCAGGAAAATACAACAAAACAAAATTGATTCAATTTTCTTCGCAACATCGTTATTGACAAACTAATAACAAGATTCTCTATTCAGGGGAGTTGTGTACAGTAAGTTGCTTACAGGAACTCTGTGGATGTCTCTGTGAGTGTAAAATAATAACCGTATGTAGCTAAATCTTAACTATCTTCTAAAGTTTGCTTGTTTGTTTGATTGAAGGCGTTTATCTCAGGATCTACACGTTCGAATTGAAAAATAATTTTTAAGTTGAATAGTCCGTTTATCGAGAAAGGTTATAGATAAATATTATTACGCTACTACTCAAGGGAACGGAGTAGTAACCATAAATGTAAACAAAACCGGCAAATTCCCAAACATTATTTGAATATTGGGTGATACGAGGTTTTGACATAATAATATGCTACAGGCGAAGCCGGCATAATATTATAAATGGCAAAGAGAGTTTGTTTTTAAATTAAAGTTTTTTGCCCAAAAGCCATTTGGTCCATTAGCATTGAATAAAATAGAAAATTAAACGTAAACACTGACGAAATTATATAGAGTATTCTATACCGCCTACAGCTTAGGCAAGTAATTGTTTGTTTGTCCTATATATACATAAAAGAAATAAACTAACAAAGGTTGTTTTTCAAGTCTAGACTATGTTTGTATATATTGTTGGTGTACAATAAAAATATTGTATAGTTTAGTCTGGATATTAGTGGATATGTTCTGATATTTTTGATAAATGAGTCAATTTGAAGATAGAAGTACAGCCAGCATCAGATTGATTTTGATTAACAATATACTCAAAATGAACTTGATACCTTGGTTTCCCCCCCTTCTTGTAGACTGATGGTTTAGATATTCGGTACACACGTTTAATTCAGACACTAATACAATTCAAATCAACTGTTTGATTTGCTCTTGATGCCTTAGTATTAAGATCATTTTGAGACTTTGCAGTCAAAATCTTTTGACGCTGACTGGACCAGTCTATCTGCCAGTCAGAGAAAGCTATAGTTTCACGTGGTTGTGTTCACCAATCGTCATGACGAATACAGGATTGTCTGTTTCTTGATTCTTCCTTATTCCATTGTTAATGTACTTCAATAAGTATGTACGCGTAATAAACAACATTACGAGTACGTTTTCAGTTTTCTCGGTGATTGTACTATACCGGCCGACCCCGACCATTCATTCAAGTAAAAGTATGATTCAATAACCTATAAATCATATATAAAACATCACATTTTTACCCATCTTCTTCTTCATCCTAGCGTTAATTCCCAGTCGCATCCGAAGCTTTTCAGCTCGGAGTCTGGGGTCCGCTTTACCAGTCATACCTACAGATTTGGCTAGACCTCGATATTTTTCCGTGAAGCGATTGCCATCTGACCTCCACGACCCAATGGTAATATTTGGAGATATCGAAGCTTTGCAGCTAGACCGTTGTTTTTGGACTTTTTAGGGCTCCAACTACCCGTAACGACTGCCATAGATGTTTTTGTGGCAACCGGGACCGACGGCTTAACGTGCTCTCCGAGACACGACCAGACCAATGCAAATACCCATATTTTATGAACACAAATATTTGCACTGAGCGGGGATCGAACCCGCGCCTCCTGCGTAGCGGCCGTGTTCAATCACATTTTTACCCATATTTCTCATAAATCCTGCACATTGCTGCACTTTCCTTTAAAATCAAAAAAGTATCCCTTTCGTACAATATGGTGTTAGATTTTGATGTCGGAAATTCTATTACGTTCTACTACCGCTCTGTGTAACGTGTTAAATTCGATAAAACCGCTTTCAGCGAACGACGAAGACTCTGTACCGCCAGTGTTTGCTGCCAAAATGTGTTTACTAGTGTTCTTTGAAGAGGATTCGATGCGAGAGTACGTGGCTTTGATATTTTGGAGTGCTAGCCGTGCTAGCTGTGCTAGGTAAGCTTCCTTTAGATAATAATCAATTTTGTATAGAAAATATACAGAACATGGCATAGATTTTCAGGCTGTTTGATGGAATTCATTTTTTTAAATAAATTAATAACTAAAATTACATATTGAATAAATCACTTGTACTTTTCCATAATTATATTTATTTGAACCTTACCGGTTTCACCTTACGGCATTATCAATACATCACTTGTACAATAAATCACTTGTACTTTTCCACAATTATTTATTTATTTGAACCTTACCGGTTTCACCTTACGGCATTATCAAAGGTATTGATACCTTACCGGTTTCACCTTACGGCATTATCAAAGGTATTGATAATGCCGTAAGGTGAAACCGGTAAGGTTCAAATAAATAAATAATTGTGGAAAAGTACAAGTGATTTATTCAATATGTGTAGCAAGTTCCACCAAGTGCCATCAATCTCCAGTATAAACAGTCTAATAACTAAAATTACCTGTATTCTCGCTAACCGCTTCAGTCAAGCTAAAAACTTATGTTAGGAGTGGATTCACATCGGTTTCAAATTGGGATCTTTCCATTGTACATAGCAACGCTTACGGTGGTATTTAGAGGACCCGTTTCTCCAAATATCACCAAATGTGATTTTTGTAACGTCAGAGAAGGCTACTTTAGTAAGGCACGCGTCATAGACCAATAAATGTTGGGATACAAACGTTAAACGAGACGAGAACCTTTATTGCACGATGCAGAATCAGTAGAAGTTGAACTCGATTCCCCCAGATGGCACTGATCACCTAGCGCCATCCAGTGATTATGGGTCAAACAATTTTTTAACTATGACCCTGCATCGCGATTACGAGATAACTCCGAACATGCTTTTTGTTTATTACCCCACTTATGGTTAGTGCTTGAAGTGATTTGTTGGAGTGAATGTGAATCTACTAATTTTTAAAAGGAATTCTTAGTGATGTTGGTTTTAGTAAGTATAGAATCAGTAACTACGATATGCGATAGTAAGAATATAATACCTACTATGTCCCGGCAGTCCCAGCATGCATTACATCCTACGGGAACATCGGTTACGTCACTTAGCGAACTTCAACCCTAAACGTTCCCAAGGTTAATGGACTATTAAATCAATTAGCCCGGAGAGCGTGAATGGGTGGCTGGTTTAGCTTTATTATATTGATGGCTAAGTGCATTTTGATACTGCTAGGATGTAATTGCTCTCACTTACGCTAAAACGAATCTGCGATTACATTCTGATTTGAATTTAAGGAAGAATTTATGGCTATGTAAAAATTATCTTCTTCCTCCTAGCGTTAATTCCCAGTCGCATCCGAAGCTCTCAGCTCGGAGTCTGGGGTCCGCTTTACCAGTCTTTATTACAGATTTGGCTAGACCTCGATATTTACAGTGAAGCGATTGCCATATGATCTCCACAACCCAATGTTAACATTAGGCGATATCGAAGCTTTGCAGCTAGACCGCTGTTTTTGGACTTTTTAGGGCTCCAACCACCCGTAAAGACTGCCGTAGATGCCGGGCCGACGGCTTAACGTGCTCTCTGAGGCACGACCAGACCAATGCAAATACTCATATTTCATGCACACAATGTCACAAATATTTGCACCGAGTGGGGATCGAACCCGCGCCTCCTGCGTAGCGGCCGCGTTCACTACCGCTACGCCACGGAGGGCGTAGCGGTAATGAACGCGGCCGTAAATAATGTAAAAATGATGATTATGTAATGTACAAAATATATCTATGCATACACGTACGGACTTCCTTGTGAGGTCAACAGACACAGAGCTGTTTGATATTTTCACAACTTCAAGACCTGAGTATTAGGAGGTCCCAGAATGACGGCCGCGGTGCAGGCGCCCATTGCGTGAGAGGAGTATCCATGGGGATATTTCGCACGATAAAAAAATAAGACCTGAGTATTTTATTTTTATTTTTTATTTAAACTTCTTGCGCAAATAAAAAAAAATGTACAAAGGCGGACTTAATGCCACAGGCATTCTCTACCAGTCAACCTTAGGGCAATGCATAGAGAGTCATGAGTATTAGATATCAACTTCAATTTGATATTTTGTCTTTACTTATACCATTTTGATAGCATACAAGCACACGGCCAACCTGATGAAAAATGGTTACCGTGGCCTATGGATGAGTGAAACACCAGGGTAGTCACACTCGTGCTGCAGACCCTGTAAGAACAGAGAGCTGCTGTGCCCTCAGTGCAGAAGACAAAGCAGGACTAGCCTTTGGTCTTCCCACTGGCAGGACAAAACGTTTCCAGTAAGCTCTGGCTACCCTACTCGCGCTGGGATCACAAAGTGAGGTTATTATGGCCACGGTACCTTCATGTTCCAAGGGCCTTAGACAAAGTGACATTCTATTGGCGAAAACGCCAGTGGAATCGCTAATTGTAGTATGAAATTGACATAAATCATTAATTATAATTATATATTTTTTAAGAAATTTGAGTCTTTGTAACTCGAAATACATTATTTAACTTATCATTATTACTATTATAACCACTGCAATGTCCCGAAATCCTTTTATAAACCTTAAAAATGGTTTGCTTCAGCGCGATTCATGTCACTTTCGTAATGTCACTTTGTCTAGGGCCCCAGGTGTCCCTAAAAAAACTTGATAGACAGATCGACAGCGAAGTGAATCTATTGGTTTCTTTTTGCATTTTTATGTACAGAACCCAGAACTGAACCTCAAAATTGTTATCATACATCTATAATGCACGAGTCCAACACAAATATCTCGCAAAAAAGTTACTCAAAAGGCAAATTAAAAATTGCCGAACCCAACCGCCTTCCGGACTTCATAAGCATGCTAATGGCAGCTTCCCCTTACAAAAATCCGATATTAAGGCCGGTGAACTAGTTAAAGTCCTAAATGCAGTCCAATATTATTTCCTTCCCGGATGGTAGACAAAGCCTGGCCCTAATGAGTTTACTACGCTTACAAATCCTGTTTGGACATTTACGGGGGTGAAGGGAGGCAGGGATGAAATTCAAATTGCAAACGTAAGCAATGAAATTCTGATGAGACGACTTCTAGACGAGAATGTTTCGTTCTTTTTGTCTCATTATGTTAATTGTTTTTTTTTTCTAAGTCTAATACGACCCATTGTTTTGCCCTATTTGTTTTAGTGTGGCGTGTAAAAGAGCGAGGTTTTCGGACCGAATTGTCTCGACTTCAAGTGCTTCGTACGCGATAAAATGCTTTGAAGTTTTTTTAGGAACCATTTCTACATCTTTTAACTTGTTTTTGTAGTGCCTATATTCTCTTGACTATCTTTGTATTGTTTTCTCATAACAATAATTACAAAAGTTGAAGACTATGTCGTGTAAAAACTTTACAGGTTTTCATTAAGATAACAGTCAAGTTTTTATATCAATGTCGTGAAATTTAATATTACCTAGGTTGTTCTGGAAATGGAAGATGAAAGATGTTTCCAAGAATAATAATGCTTGTAATTCACAGACCTTATTAAGGTGGTGGAGATTATCTTTCTGGATTGAAGTGAACAACCATATTACAGTCGAAATAATTGGATTAGAATATACACATGTCAAATATGAGTAAGTAGCAATTACTTAACTCGTATTTGGATTACGCTGTTAAAACATTTGTAAATTATACATACTCTTGTTTTACGAAGATAAGTCGTGTTAGATGATGTTTGAAAAAAAAAAAACGGTATGAAATAAAACTTCCTAATCAAAGCCAGCGTAACATAAATACATCAATCATCATCATGAACTCATCGCCAATCCTGGTTGTATTCAAAACTTGCCCTGTGAAGCCCGGGGCCCACACTATCCTTCTCCTAATTTGGTTTACTTATCTACAATTTTATGGAAGTAACTGCTATTAGAACATCCAATTTCATTGACACAGACAGCTTACTCACGTACTGCAGGCTAGTGTATTCGGCGGGATAGCAAAGATCTCGGTAGGATCCGATGAAACCTGACTAAAACCACACACCGATCTTGGGTGTTCAGTTGCCGGAGGTGAAATAGCCATTGCATATCTCTCGCACCCCGGCCGACCTAGGCCCATCTCGGGTTTCGAGATGGCCTCCTCCGATGTGGGATCTACAGTGTCCCCATCTTGCTCCCGGATAGGAGGATGCACGCTGCTACCTCGGCCTGCTTCTGCTAAGATAATAGACGGCTCCGCTTGACATCCAGACGATCCTTTGCCCCCAAAAGAATAAATATATAATATAATAACGACCAATCATGGAAAGCTGAATTAAACTATAATAATCATAGAAATTTATCAATCTGTGCCAAATAAGATGACAAAAACAGACATTTACACCCTCCTACCACTGTATACGTGATTTAAAAATAACGATACTTACAATGTTCGAGAGAATTCGAGATGAGGGAGGGACTGGCGTATCGCGGTACCAGGTCGTCTAGACAGATATGGGAATTAAATCCGAGATTGTGCATTACTGAAATAATCTGTTCATCATTTATTTTAATGTTATATTATTATAAGTGATTAAGTTTGCATATTAAAAAGATTACATTTTCTCTTTTATGGTTTTGATGCTTATTTTATGGCTGATAATAAAGCTTTTATAGCAGTATATTTAATAAGAATGGGCACTCAATTTTCAAAAAAGTATTAGGTATCTCAACTTATTGAAGACTGCCTCTGTGGCGTAGCGGTAGTGAACGCGGCTGGTACGCAGGAGGCGCGGGTTCGATCCCCGCTCAGTGCCAATATTTGTATGCATGAATATAAATATTTGCATTGGTCTGGGTGTTTCTATGTATAATATGTATGTATTTACAAAAAATAAAAAAGTATCTAAGTATGTATATCCGCATTCTAGATTCCATAACACAAGCTAATTAAGCTTACCATGGGTCTAGAAAGCGTTGTGTAGAATGTTGTGGAATATTTATTTATTATATTTATTATTTATATTATCTTATCGAAACAATAAGGCTATATAGGCAAGAAGACATTATGATGTTTATGTAAACAGATGCATATTACACATAAAAACATGCAGACTGAATATTTGCATGGGCATCAAACCCAAACTTCTAATTAACTCTTTAAAAAGAGAACACACTTCTGAGAATAATAACTAACAATTTAGAAAAAGAGTGTTTTTTTTGTTTTTTTTTTCTATATTTTTCACAAGTTACAATTTTTTAAATTTAATTTAATACATACATTAATCAAAGGTGGCTCGTTTCAGTTAATCCAACAACAACATGTGCTATCTACTTGTTGAGCAACTCATTAAAATCGTTGTCAAACATGTCATCAACTGAATGTCATGCTTAATTAGCGCCATTGCAATAGCTCCGTAACAAGCTACGATATCGCAGCTATCTGCTACGCCGTAGCACACCCGTAGCCATTGTGTAGCACATTATACGTGGTATTGTTGTCCTACATTTGCCATTAGTATGATTGTTTAGGAATAATGAATGGGATAGTAGGTGACTTTTAATATAGGTACCTTTATACACAATAATTAATATACCTTTAATGATACGATTGATATTATCAGCGATTTGACATCATATTTAGAATTTATAAATACAATTCATAATTATCCTGACATTATTATAAAACTGACATATATATAAGTCCGACGTCAATAAAAATCTGACAATATGAATCTGACATTAATACATTAAATAAATAGATAATTATTGGCTTTACATGCATGCTGAAAGATTATAGCAATGTAACTCAAATCATTTAAATATTTGCACACCATAATGGTAGGATGTACATGGGCCATTGTAACGATAAGATCTATCTGTTTACCTGCATTCTGGCAAATAAAATATTTCATTTCATTTCATTTCATTTCAATACAAAATCTGGTTAATTGAAATTTCTTTATTTAGTTGTAGCCCTGTATGGCCATAAATATGAATTTTCTAAGCCGTTCTGTATACCCCCGTATACAGAACGGCTTAGAAAACTCATATTTATCAACATTTTTTAGTGTCATTAATAAAGGGCAACACTATTACTAGCATTCATCATGACATGTACAGTCGGCACAAGAAATATGTTCACACATTTAATTATCATTAAAGTAGTGAACATTTAAAGCTACTTGTGCGCATATTTAATAGGGCTATTTCGTAACTAAGCGTCTCCCTATGCTAAAATGTGTATGCCGCTATTTAAGGCAAAACATGACTGGACTATAATTATGTACTACCACTTACTTACTGAATGCTTAAGTATGTACACATATGTTTTGAACAAATAAGGTTTCTTCAGGGTCGGCAGCGCGAGTGTGACGCCCCTGGTGTTGCATACGTCCATAGGCCACGGTGACCACTTCCGATCAGGTGGGCCGTGTGCTGATCTGCCACCTAAGTGGTATAAAAAAATTATTCTATTTTATTCTACATACAACTTTACATGAAAAGATGTACCCCTATCTCATTTGCCGTGTGTACTAGCAGAACAATAACAATTTAGTTGATGGTAGTATTATCGAATACAAGGAAAGACATTACAATAAAGTCCAATATTACTTTAAGGGCCAAATAAACCTTTTGTTTGAAGGAACCGTCCCAAAGTAGGTTTTCGTAATTAAATTTCGTGAAATGATAAAGCCTCTCTGCAGGATAGCGTAAACAACTGTTAATGGACTTGTTAAATAAGTTGTAAGCGGAGCTGGAGAAAACTGGGCACTTTACCATTGTGGGGAACCTTCTGGAATGTTACCAGACAGTAACTTATGATTTTTTATTTTTTTATACCACTTAGTTGGCAAACAAGCACACGGCCCACCTGATGGGAAGCGGTCACCGTGGCCTATGGACGTATGCAACACCAGGGGCGTCACACTCGCGCTGCCGACCCTGAAGAAACCTTCTAATGCCCTTCTTGAAGAACCCCATATTGTAGTCGCATTCGCAACATATTTATTTTTATCGCAGTCGCAGACAAGCACACGGCTCACCTGATAGTAAGTGGTTACCGTGGCCTATTCGCGAGTGCAACACCAGGGGAGTCACACTCGTGCTGCCGGCCCTGTAAGAACAGAGAGATTCTGTGCCGTCAGCGCAAAAGAAAATTTGCGTCTTATCTCTTGGTCCTCCACCTTCTGCATTGAGATTTTCCCATTACTACATCATCACTACATATTATAAAACAAAGTCGCTGTCCCTGTCTGTCCGTCCCTATGTATGCTTAAATCTTCAAAACTACGCAACGGATTTTGAAGTTCAAAGTTCAAAGTTCTTTATTTGTTGAATATGGTACAAAAGTGATGTTTACATTATAGGGTAGGATCACATATTCTGCCGGTTCTGGCGTACAAATTTTTCATTTTAATTCTATGAAATAATTGTTAAATACATGCAATACAATTTAAAATAATTCATGTCAGTGTTAAAGTGCCATTCAAAAATTCGTCAATATTATAATAACATTTCTCATAAAGCATATCCTTTAAATTCCTTTTAAACATGTCAATACTTAAATTTTTCCAACTATTAGGTATCTTATTATATATTTTTGGAGCTAAGCAAAATATACTACTCCACATAAGACTTGTCTTAGCTCTTCGAATACATAGTGCATCTCTACGTCTATTGCGGTTTACTAAATCAGACAGCTGTGGAAATAGATGAGTGTTACATTTAACAAAGACAGCTGTTTCAAAAATATATATAGACGGAAGTGTCAGAACTCTGTATCTTTTAAAATATGGTGCGCAACTATCCGTCACCCGGAGACCAAACATAGCTCTGATACATCGCTTCTGAGATTTAAAGGCCATTTCTTTATTAGTTGAATTTCCCCAGAATATCACACCATACCTCAACACTGATGCAACCAGACCATGATACGCAGTTAGAATAGCATCTGTATTAACTATCTTAGAAAGCTTGTGTAGTGCATATGAAGAACTATTAAGTCTGCTTACGAGGTTTCTTTTAATAGATACAGTGATTCAAGAAGAAGGTTTATATATTATGTATAATACATGCATAATATTGTAGAGAAACATTGATTAATTTCGAGATATGCAGCGGGAACGGGATCAGAAAATATGGCGGTACGAAGTTCGCCGGGTCAGCTAGTACTATATATATATATACTAGCTGCCCCGGCGAACTTCGTACCGCCATATTTTCGGCCCGCGTGGTATTCAAATCCCGTTCCCGTTGCACCCTTATCACTTAGGGGGATGAAAAATAGATGTTGGCCGATTCTCATAGATACCGGATAAGCACAAAAAATTTCATCAAAATCGGTCGAGCCGTTTCGGAGGAGTTCGATTACGCACCCCGTGACAGAAGAATTTTATATATTAGATACACACAATCTAAATGTAAGTCAGTGGCCTACGTCATTAATTCGCAGCCAACGTCACTGGTGACGTAACGAATGAAGTAATCTGTCTGTGAAGTGACTCGCCGTACATCAGCCGGCCGTCACATCGCCGCGCAATATAAAGGGAACTGAATGGAGGACGTCCATCTTGTGACGTCAATTTGATGCCAACAAAGGAAGGGTATGGGAGGTAAGTGCCGATAGGATTGAGTGGTTGTTAAATACTTATACATAACATATTGAATAAAGCACTTTGTACTTTTACACAATTAATTTATTTTTTATTGCTGGACCGGTTTCGCGTTGACCATTTAGATAGACCATTGTAAACCTTTGAGAATGCCGTAAGGCGAAACCGGCCAGGCAATAACAAATAAATTAATTGTGGAAAATTACAAGTGCTTTATTCCATCTTCTTCTTCTTCGAGTCAATGGCTAGATCTGGATTTTTAAATTTTGTCGGCCCAAAACTTGGCCACAGCAATAGCGTCCACAGTTGCTCTGTAAAGTTCATCGGTAGTACAAGTGACGGGGCACAGCGAGCAAGAAAGCAAATGCGACATGGACTGGTATTGGACCCCGCAATCGCAGGACTCTTGCGACCGGTCGATAAAGCGCCATTTTGCCATATTTTCCCTGCAGCGGCCAACCTGAGTCCGCAGGCGGTTTAAAGACTTCCAAGTTGGCCACTGGAGATGATGACCAGCCGGTAATATATCCAAGTTAATTAATTTATTCAATATGTGTAGCAAGTTCCACCAAGTGCCATCAATCTCCAGTATAGACAGACTTATATATACATATACTCACGCCTGTAAATCCCCGAAGGGGTAGGCAGAGGTGTATGTTCACCCACATTTCGCCGACTAAGATTTTTGGTCCCACGTAACAGGGGTGAGCCTATTGCCATCAAGCGGAAAGCGGACAGTCAGTCATGGGCTGTATGTTTACTGTCGGATGGATACAATCTTATCCCTTAGTCGCCTCCTACGACACCCACAAAAAAAGATGGAGTGGCCCTATTGCACTCCTTCGGGAACCAAAATGGCTAGGATTAAATGTAGTGGTTGTTAAATATTTATCAATAAATCAATTAGCCTACTGCAGTCCACTGCTGGACATAGGCCTCTCCCAATGTGCGCCACGTTTGCCGATCTTCCGCCTAAATATTTATGGGCACGTGTTATTATAATACCACTCAGTCATTAGCCGCGTGGTCCCCGGCAGAGTAGAATTTGGGTCACCCCATCTCTTTCCATGCGGTGTTGTACAAGGCGACTAAGGGATACGGCTGTTTAACATCAGACAGTATACATTCCAGACTGAGCCAGAAATGCATGACTCGAGTCAACAGTAGTGCCCGGATTACGGCAATAGGGTCACCCCCTATTACGTGGGACCTATTAATTTTTTGTTCGCCAAAAACAGTTTTCACTTCAAACGTGCTTAATGAATAAAGAAATTTTCACGTAAAAATTCTTACAGGATTACTCTTTGTAGTTCATTTCACTGCCTGTCTGTCAAGATCCTTATGCTTAAGAACTAGTAGGTAGAGTTAATTAAAAAGCAAATATTCTATTATAATTTATACAGCACTATCTAAATTGAAACTAGCTTACTAGCATAGATTAGTTAGCTTGTATAATGGGTTTTAAAATACGCATTTTAGAATCCAAATTAATTAACAATACAATAATTAATTATACAAGTAAGCTAAGTTCTAAACTTATTTGTATACAATAGCCTTCCGCCCACGGCTCCGCCCGCGTGCATCTCGGTTGACGCGACTTTTGCTCATATCTTCGGTTCTACTCAACCGATTGCGATAAAACAAACGTAAAATTTTAAGTCTGAGTAAGCCCTTTCTAACAAAAAAACCGCATCAAAATCCATCCAGTAGTTTTTGCGTCCATCGCGCACAAACAGACAAACAGACAGGAAATTCAAAAAAAATTTTTTCGTGTTCAGTATCGTTAACATAACATAACCCAAGTATTTTTTTTTAAATATCTCCAATGTACAGACACGAATATAAAGTGATAGCATAGAAAGTGACTTGACTGTACATCGTAATTTTTTGTACCAAAATGGATACCACTCTCGCAGTAAAATTCATTAATCAAAATTTGCTAAAACTCAAGAGACGTACGAAAAGTTCCTACACATCATTAAACAGAGTATCTTTCCCGCAAAACTTGTTCTTAATTGGGAATAATAATAACTTGGGAGTTCCCAACTCGCGCCCATCATAATTATCTCTTAGTAAAGTATATAAAACACAACACCAGTTAAAATTCTCATATAATGCGCACGATTTATGCAAATTATTTAATATTACTCCCCAGTAAGATGGATAAGAAGAACAGATAAGTCACAGTCGTAAAAGCCAAGTGCTTACAAGTAAATGGCATTTACATACCTTTACATACAACTTTATATGAAGTGTAACCGTATCTCTTTCGTCGATTGTACCTACATACATTTAATTTGGCTGATATAACTGTAAATCATGAAACACGAGAATTTAAAAGTAAATAAAAATGACACAAAAGTCCCAACTCGTACCCACCCTAATACTCTCTAAGTACAGGTATTTAAAACAAAACCAGCTAACTCCAGTGTAAGTACCTCTGCGCCTGACAGTCATACATTATCGCACATCCGAGATTACGTGCGCGGCGGTAACCACGTCTTACCTTAGCAACGATGTGGAGGAAAAATGACGCGCTAAGCGAGATACATGTGTTTATGAATAATTTAACACCCGTATTTTGCTGCTTATAGCTGAGTTTCACCGTGTAAGATCGCGGCCGTTTCGATTTTCTACGCGTACATTACTTGTGGTTGGTTAAAACATTGAAGATACGTGGTTTTTAAATAGATGGATTTTTTTTCTATACGTGTATAGAAAAAAGGTTGAAGTAGCAGTGGGCTGGCCACATCTGTCGAAGGACTGACGGCCGTTGGAGCAGACGAGTCCTAGAGTGGAGACCGCGAGAAGGAAAACGCATGGTGGGACACCTCCAAGCCAGGTGGACTGACAACCTATGAAGGGTGGCTGGGACGGACTGGATGCGGAAGGCGGAGGATCGGCAAACGTGGCGCATATTGGGAGAGGCCTATGTCCAGCAGTGGACTGCAATAGGCTAATTGATGATTGATGACGTGTATAATGGGTAACACCAAATATTTCGGGGCCCAGGTGAGTCTCATTGATTGATTAACAAACGGCGCTCTAGCATGGGTAAGGTATATCTATGCCATGATCGCATTTTTACCGTAAATGTTGTTATATCTATCCAGCATTATCTGGTGATAATACGTGGAACTTATACGAAACTATCCCTACTAATATTATAAATGCGAAAGTAACTCTATCTGTTTGTCTGTCTGTCTCACTTTTACGACTAAACCGCTGAACCGATTTTGATGAAATTTGGTATAGAGGTAGATTAGACCTTGGGAAAGGACATAGGCTATGTTTGGTCGCGATAACCGACATCCACGCGGGCGGAGCCGCGGGCAAAAGCTAGTAATAAATATTGTAGGACATTCTACACAAAGCTTTCTATGAATCTAGCGTCGCGCAATAATAAACCTTCTCGTGCTGGCTCATTATAAACCATTCTAGATTCTAGTTAGACAAAATAAATGACTGAAAATATTCAATCAATCAATCAATCAATTAGCCTACCTAATTGCAGTCAACTGCTGGACATAGGCCTGAAAATATTATGCAGTATTAAATCTTATCCAACAAGAGTTGTTGCTTACTATTTTAAGCTTTGTATTAACGGAATAAGTTTGATGTTTAATTAACTCATAAAAACTGCTCGAGTAGGATGCCACTTGGTCTAGAATGACTAACATGTATACAAAATCTCAATGTAGACCATTGGGCCCTTGTTCGTTAGATTAGTGTGACCATGATCACACTAATCAAACAGATGTTTGCTTGCAAGATCTTCCCTTTGCGTGACGGTAAACTCTCATATCTTCAGACATAGGCAAAACTGACAACATCAGTTACATGTTTATATAATTGGCTGTCTAATTACTCACGGCAAATTGTTGCAGACAGCCCTACAGAGATGTTATGTAATAATTCATGTGCCAAATGTGATTGCGTTTGATCGTTTGTAGCTCGCTTAATTACCTATTTAGTTGAATGTGACTTAAATTATTACTTAGCATTGTAATCACTGTTTTCCTTGCATATTAGTATGTACTATTTACTTAATATATCTGTTTATGTGTTATCTATATAAATACAAAAGTGAAATACCACTTACGGATTAATCACGAAATCTCAGAAACTATAATACTTACAAACTTGAAATTCGAAAGGTAGGTTCTTTATAGGGCGTAGATATCCGCTAACAACGGATTTTACTCCACTCCTGATTGATTGATTGACTGAAGAATGTGTACTTTAAAGGACTCTTATCAATCATCATCATCATAATCAGAGTCAATTCCGCTTGTCTCTAAAATCTACACCTTAAAGCCCCTTATCCTACTCCTCCTCATCACTACATATATTATAAAACAAAGTCGCTGTCGCTGTCTGTCCGTCCCTTTGTATGCTTTACACCCGTATTCACAAACAATACTTCGCTATGCGTACCACCAAAACTGTGCAAAGAACGACAAATTCTCAGTGCGTTCGTCTTGGCAAGCCTTTTTATTCATTGATAACACTTAAGTAATACTTCGTTGAGGGAACGCACTGCGTTAGATACTGCTCCGTGATATTTGTGAATTAATTTTACCAGCCCTATGCACTCGAGCACACTATGAGACCTCACAGTAACGTTTGTGAATACGGGTGCAAATCTTCAAAACTACCTACGCAACGGATTTTGAAGCGGTTTTTATAATAGATAGAGTGATTCAAGAGGAAGGTTTATAATATGTATAATACATGCATAATATTGTAGAGAAACACTGATCAGAAATACCACGCGGGGGGAAAATATGGCGGTACGAAGTTCGCCGTGTCAGCTAATAATATATAATTCATTGATTTGGTTTTTTATCATTTTATGATTTATATGAGCCCTTATTAATGTAATAAAAAAATATTTTCACTCTTAGAACCAACACATGAAATTGGAATTCCTTACCGATACAATCTATAAATAACTTGTCCGATATTAATTACTCAATATTTCTTAGTAAATTCCTAAGTTAGATAACATATTAGTGAGATTTACCATCTATATATTAATGTTATTAGATTAGTATGTTAAACGAAATCTGATATTGTATAATACTAATTAGTTTCAGATTTACCTATAATAATACTAGCTGTCCCGGCGAACTTCGTACCGCCATATTTTTCCCGTTCCCGCTGCACCTATTTTCTCATCCTTTAAACCTTCCCTGGACATCCACGAACATTTCAAGACTAAAATTAGCCAAAATCGGTTCAGACGTTCTTGAGGAAAAGTGGCATTGATTTTTATATATTAGATTTATACGGTGCCTGGGGCTCCACAAGGACTCTAGGAGTCAAGCGACCCTAAAATGTAATTGGCACACCTGCTGATTGATGGATGAAGCTCTGACGCAGACCTTTCGAGGGTTGGAGGTTAAACGGCAGTTGCTCCCATAAAAACTGCGCAAGCAATCTAAAAGAGAAGAACGAGCAAGCGAATTCTGGGCTCAGGCCTTGGAACACAGAAAGGCTGAACCGATCTGACTGAAATTTGATGTATTCCACATTATAGTCTGAAGTCACACAGTCTACTTTTCATCCCTGGAATAGGTTCCCGTGAATTACCGGAACAGGTTCAGAATTTCACGGAAGTGGAACCACCAATTAGTTCGACCCTCTTCTTTCCTCCACACGACAACACTTGTAGTAGATTACCCGCATACGGTGCAGAATATTCCATCAAGAACCAGGCGGTTCTGCACCATTAAGACCTGGAATTCCTTACCAGCTGAGTTCACGTGAGCTTCCATTCCTACAGTCCCAGGTCCTTTAAGCGGGGCGTGAAAAATCATCCGATAAGGCCGTCAAGTTGAGTGCCACTATTGTAACATGGTACATGTCTGTAATGGTGACCCTCTTTTCCGAGACTTTGCCTTCACCTTACCCTGGTGAAAAATTGATGTGTCCTATATAAAAATGAGCAACTTACAGCTAGTGCCAGGTACAACATAAATTTTCCTCAATATGGACTCCCAAATTCCTTATCATTCTCTTGAAGCAATATCACTATTAACCGAGGCTAGCCCTAAGTTCGTTGCGTAAATTATAATTTGTACAATTTATTTGTCCCGGGATCCCGAGCCCAGCCGCGTCCCTATTTATATTTTAGCAGCCAACGTCAAAGTTAAGGCCTCCCCACACAGGCGGTATAAGTATAATCGACTAATAATAACGGACGCGTTATTGCGATATCTATTTTTAGTACATTATACCTATATCAGGACGATGACTACACGATACACTGCTGCGATATTAACGACGCATGCAGTTGTGTATAATGAGAGGTTTATACGGGTAGATATTCACCGTGTGGGTAGTCGATTCACAAATCGTCTCAACAAACTGCATCTCTAGCCCATTTACATAAGTGACTAAAATCGCATACAGCTTGGTCATTGAAGACGAAAAACTCGGTTCTTCCAGGTGGACTAACTAAATATTGGGTAGAATAAGTGTTTCTGTCACCTGCAACTGATCGTTTGCACGGTCTATGTTAGTCGTCAGCAGCATGCAACTGATCGCTGTTTGGCCAAAGTCGAATGCTACCCAACTTTGGAGCTTTCAGCTTCAGTCGCTTGGAACCGTTTTTTCAAAATTGCCACTTAAAGGGTCGATTTTAAATATTATACTTAATATCGTGTCACCGTATTAATAATTAATAACGCATACGGTATTATCGACCAATAATAACCCGTACGTATGGGGGAGGCTTTATATTTCTACAGTTAAAGTTAAACGTTAACTTGTTTAGTTAGTTTGACGGGCGCTGTTTATTCTTTGGGCTTACTACGTGATCGGTGTTTTAGGTGTTCGGGAAGATTGAATAGATTGGTAATGAAGATATTGCTGGGATAGTAGTAGCGGTAAATTAGATTACGCCTGTGGGTAAAGGCAGGTGTGGCTATAGTTCGCTCCCGTTTTTAGACTTGTAATTTAGGGTTCCGTATCTGAAAAGCAGAAAACGAAACCCTTCTAGGATTACTTCGTTTTCCGTTTATCTGTATAACATAAGACCTTTTTGAAAAACTAAATTCAGGTGTAATGTTGAGCACAAAAAAAATTAAGTCAATCTAAATATATTGTGGTTTATGTGCCGTGTATGTACCTACTCATTTATAATGTTCTACACTTTAGACCAGTGTAGTGTACTAGCCATTGCTTTACCCGTCCCCTAGTAATCGTAGAACATACATAAAAACAAGGTTCTCATCTTCGTCCTTTTTAAAAATTGGTTAAAAGAAAACTCAATATACAAACCACCGAAATAGAATGTAGTCTAAAAATACGAATGTGACCAAAAATATACGAAAGATGAGACCTTTCGGCTTTCGAAGGTTTTATTGTAAAAACATTTCGTGTGCGAATATGAGTGGATAATAGTTTATTGCGTAAACACAAGACCGGTTTTATCGCCGGGAATGTTCGGTGGAACGACTGGCCGGGTGGCTATCGCCATTCACCCTACGACCTATCCGTAACTCGTTCGATAGGGTGAATACAGTTTAGACTTTCGTGGGATTGTCCGCAAAATATTATCTATAGATACTAAAAACTGTTAATTAGTTGTGTTTGTACACTGGAGATGGTTATAAAAAAATAGCTACAGCTGGTAATCAAACATTTTGTTTGCTTGCTATAAGTAAAGTCTGCATAGAAAAAAAAGTATGATTATTTTCCACTTTTAGAAGATATGGAACAAAAGAATATACGGGTTCTTCAAGAAAGGCATTGATCCATTCATTCGGTTGAGTGTGATTGAGTACTCGTAACAAACATATTAACAAACGTTTATAATTTGTTGTTGATTTTATGCAAGTAAAGCCGGTTTTTAGATACCCCATAAAATAAATCAGAAGGAATTATTCGGGATTACGTAGGAGCCATGAGATGTCACTTTAGCACGTTATCTATTTGTTAGGAAATTTCCTACAAACATTTATTTGTCGAGTTTAAAAATCGAGGAATTCGGATATTCGGATGATGATTACTGGTTGAATTTATTTTTTTACTATTATGGTTTTAGATAAGTTTAATATTTTACACAGTATTCAGAAAACGAGATATCGTCAAAAGAACGCAACGATAGGGTTTGCAGGGCCCTAATAAAACCCTTGGGGCCCACGCCTGCCTAACCTGTTCATCGGTGTACCTGTTTAACAACAGAAGAGGCTCTAGCGCAGGCTTTTCTCTCGGGGTAGGGAGGTCAATCGGCATGCTCCCGGAAAAACACACACACCAATCAAGACCGATATTTTTTTCATATAGGACACGTCAATTTGACTTCGCCTCGCCTGATGGTAAGCTGAAGGCAAAGTCTCTGAAAAGAGGGTCACCATTACAGACACGTATCATGTTACAATGGTGGCACTCAGCTTGACGGCCTCATCAGATGCTTTTTCACGCCCCGCTTAAAGGACCCGGGACTGTAGGAGGAGGGAAACCCGTGAACTGGTAAGGAATTCCAAGACTTAATGGTGCGGCAGAAGAAGGAGTCACCGAACCGCTTGGTTCTTGATGGATCATCAGTCTCCAATATGTAAGCTCTGGTCGCAACTGTCGGCACAGAATCTCTCTGTTCTTACACGATCGGCAACACGAGTGTGACTCCCCTGGTGTTGCACTCGCCCATAGGCTACGGTAACCACTTTCCTGGGTGGGCCGTGTGCTTGTCTGCGACCTAAGTTGTATAAAAAAACCTTTAAATCACTAAAGGATGATGATGATGCCTTATTGACAACTGTATACAAAACAGTTCGACTAGTGACTTTATGATACACTGATATACTTAGTTAGATCTTGGATGTTCTAGAATAAGGCCTAATAGGAATCTTTAGGGAGCGATAACTGTGTGGACCTCACTTATCGTTTTGATGTTGCGTAATGCTATCGGTAGCGGCTGGGACATCCCCTTGAGATTTGAATGTAGAAGTGCTGGCCTTAGCTTATCAGTAAATATTTTTTAAAGAATGTTCCGATTATTTTAGAAATGGGTCTGCTGCTATCCATTGCTGATCTAGGCGCCTGCCTACAAGTTGTAGCTGGAAATAGTGTGCACAGTGAGGTATGAAAGGAACTGCATTCCGCACGCGCTCAAGTTGTGGAATTGTCTCCATACTGTGGTTTTTCCAAGTGAGTACAATATGAGGTTCTTCATGAAGAGCATTAGGAGGTTCTTTCAGGGTCAGCAGCATGAATGTGACGATGCTGCATAACTACTTCCCATCAGGTGAACTATGTGCTTCTTTGCCAGTTAAGTGTTATAAAAATGCTTCCTAGCCACCAATACAAATCTAATGAAATATTTATATAAGGGTGAATTTCAACAGGTCCATTAAAATCTTCATTCCGTGGATTTTTTTTACCTTAAGTTTTATAGTTAAAACAAATCGCGTTTATTATAGGTTTCAAGCAAAAATTTTCCACGTTTTGGGGTATAATATAAATAAAAAAAAACTCAATCCTAGGCAAATAATATGAAAATCGAAATGTAGGAAACTTGATTCTAAACAAGTTAGAAATTATCATTATTTTTTTCAGTTAAGATTAAAAATAAACGAATAGTTCGTTTATTTTTAATCTATTATCAATAAACAAAAAACTACTCTTAAATTCAAGATGGCAGAAAACGAAACGAACCGAATGCCATGCAAAACTTAATTTAGACTGCTAGTAACCTCCCTCAACGAATTCAGAAAGAAAATTGCTTCTAGGACTTCTTCTTTGTCAAATCCTAATATTCTTGGAGTACACCTACGCGAAGCAAGGTGTAAAGATTGACAAAGGTATTCCTATTTCCTTTTATCTTTTGATCACGATACTGTACACGAAAACACTTTGAAAGCTTATCGTTAGCTTAGCACCCGAGGTACTTCTATTACATTCCAAAGGAAAGGGTTAACCGGTTGTCGTACTTTTAGTTGGTTAGTTTTGATAAAGATCTGGGGTCGCTTTTATCAGATCGCCAATATTTTTGTGTTCAATTTTGTAACGTTTATTTGTTCAGATCTGTGGAGATTAATGGGGTTGGTCATTAAAATAATAGCTAACGTTTATACCTGGCAAAGACCTGAATTGCCTTACCAGTTAGCATTTTTTCTTCTTCCTACATTCCCGGGTCCTTTAAGCGGGGCGTGAAAAAGCATCGGATGTTTTTTCCATCAGACATGTACCATGTTGCAATGATGACCAACTGACGTGTCAGTAATGGTGACCTTTGGTGACCCTCATTCCTGAGACTTTGCTTTTAGCTTACCATCAAGCGAGGTGAAGTCAAATTGACATGTCGTACATATAAAAAAACATACATATAGTTTATTTATCTTTATCTAGAGACATGTATCTTTGTCTAGAGATTTTTTATTGATGACGTTTTTCATCGACATCATCATCATTCTTAGCGTGGTTCACAGTTGCATCTCAGACCTAGACCTGTCTTTTGTCTTCTAATCTTATCACATACTCTTGTAAGCCGCATTCTTCTTTCTTGAAATCGAGTATCTAGAAAATAAAAGACATTTATGCCAATTTTATTCCTCCCAAAATTACAGTTCTACGTACTTTTAAATGGCAACAGTTTTGTATGAGTTTTGATTTAAGAGTATAAAGTTGCATCCTATGGGACTAAAGTTTAATGTTTTTTATGGACAATTATTTCTTAAAACAGACATCGAAACTAAGACAGTTAACGTTTATCTTCTCGACCTAGAGGACATGTTAATTTTTTCTTAATAGCGTCGCCAACTTTGGAAAATATTTTTTTGCTATCAAATGGCACTTTGGTTCCACTAAATTGTAATCATTAAAATACTCTCACTAAGACACAGTTCAAGTTGTCTATAGATGTAGTCCACAGTCTTGACTTAACGATTTATTGATAGCCAGGATCGACTTTAGCGAGCCATCCGAAGCACGGAAGCGCTCAGTTACCCACGCGTTACCCATATGGATCGTTAACCGAACAGAAAGCGTATATAATCAAGAATGCTTTATTTCGTCATGATGCCAGTGGCAAGGGGTCCCTATAACCTGTTCTTGCCGGGTCAAGCATCTTGCATGAGATCAAGGTAAGTTTTTTCCACGGTTTTCCGAAAATTTCCGAAGATTTTGCCACTGCACAGTATTTTGTATTTTGCTCTTTGCCACTGCATTTTTGCTCTTTGCCACAGTATTTCGCTCTTTGCCACTGCATGATACAATGTTACAGAGCAAGGTGTTATGTATTTCATGGACACTTGAGAAAAGCTCCACATTTCAGTTGGCGTTAATAAAATAATGTTTTGAAATCTGGCTTTATTGCAATACCGCTTGCAGAGTCGTAAAACTACCGCATATTGTACAACTTTGTTAGAAAAGTGCTGAGTTTTGTTCAAGTAGGTACTTTTGGGAAATGAAGTTGGTACTTAAAAGGGGTTGTAATAAGGGTTCTAAGTAGAATGATGCACTTCTAGATGTGTATACATAATTTATGTTATTATAATAATATACTCACGTTGCTCTGAAGAGGTAGGCAGAGTTGTATTACTATTTGCTACATTTTGGCTTCTTTGTTTTGCAGTCCCGTAATGGGTAACGAGCTACTGTTGTCAGCTGGACACTTATCACTTATACTTACACTGTCCTTAAACAGCTTGTGTGACATACATGGGCCACTTCGCCCTTATTCCAGTCCTCCGTCCATAAACCGATTGTTTATATTTTTTTAATTTTTAATTTTTTATTCATATTTTACGAAATATGGGTATAACACATTGATGTTGATAGTTGTTGTAGAAGTATCACCAAATTTTAGGTACCTGTCGGTTTTGTTTACAATGATTAAGTTAATATGTTTACCTCACCTAATGGCAAGCAAAATTTGGAAGAAAGATCAAGTGGTGTAATTAATATTCAGAATATAGCAACACTAAAATTATACCCTGATTATGTCAGAATGAAGTTGTAACTCCTATCATGAAAACAAAATTAGAAACATATTTACATCAAAACTACGAGCAACGCCATAAAGAATCATAACAACCACAAACGAGCAGTCCTAATATGACCACCTTTTGTGCGACGCGGCGGGGGCCTTAGGGACCGCTCTCAGAGCGAGCGCACCGCTGAGAATTCGCCTTTTGACGTCACTAACCTCGTAGCAATACAAAAGACGGTCGCGGGAGCACTCAGCCTGATTGTATCTGGCGAAGCCTTTGTTAGATTCGTAGCATCCGTAGCGCAGGTTCGTAGTTATTTCGTAGCACCCGTATACACCGTGTTTGGTCACACAATTCACTTTGCTGCAAATATTGTTTGTTGAATGCGCTGCGATTTTTGAATTGAATTTTTTTGAATTTTTCACTTTGTGGTTTTATCTTTTGTTTAACTTTGTTTATTCTATAAACTTATCAGCGAAGAGTAGTCACAGTCATCTGACGGCAATAGTGGAACCTTCTTATGTAAGTGTTGACACACTTCTGTCTTCTCATTCAAGGATATTCAAGCATAGCTGATTAGAGGACGACACTTTATCACAGGCTTTCCTCTCGGCATAATGGGGTCAAACGGCACTCACTCCCGTAAAAGTCAATGTTAGTCAAATAATAGGAGCGAGTCTTCTACTCGCTTTTTTGATTATCATGAATTAATGTGACAGGGGTGAAATAACGATAATCTCACGTTAAACTGGTCTAACTCCACAAAAAAGATTCAGAAATAAGCACACACAAACAACGAATCTAATCTTGCACTTCATCCCACTTCTGAATTCACCGTATCTTTTTTATAAAAGTGACTTGGACACGCAGCCGAGGGCTCTGGCGGGCGTTTCCGCTCACTTCCATTAGCCAGCGCCGGATATTGGCGCGATACGTGACCCGCCCCAGAGACCCCTCAGAGACCACCCAGAGACTCCCACTATCGCAAGACACCGAACGCTGCTGCTGTAAAAGCCTCGGCATGTTGCCTGTTCTAACTTAAGTGGTTCTGATGGCAAGGAATGTTGATGCAATATTTAAGTTAGTAGGTGTTCGAAAAATAAATAATAAATTGTTTTTTGTGCAGTGGGATGTGTGCGTTTTTAGGTAGTTTTCATGTGCTGGCCGTGCTAGTTGTGCCTCGCGGTTTCTCTTAGCAAAGTTGATTTTATTTTGGTTGGTTTTTAAGTAAAATAGCTTATAACCGGCCTCAATAATCGGGCTATCAAATGGAAACAGAAATTTTCTGAATTGTCAAGTAGTTCTAGAGATTAGTGCAATGGAACTAAGATTCTTCAGTTTTATCATTAGTGCAATTAGCAACTGATTGCATCAAAGAAGCGTGAAGGTTTAGAAATAAATATATTCATAACATTCTTTACATCCAAAAGTTGATCACGTATATGACACAAACAGCTCGAAATTGTAAACTATCTTGACACATTTTTTCTATTGTATCACATAAAGACATCAATCTCGTTCTATTTCTCCACAACTATCACGAAAATATGCCATGAAAATATTCAATTGAACACAAAAATTATGTTGCAAAACACGAATGACATCCCTGTGAGACTCTTTATAATAAACGACTACCTTCCGACTAAATCGTATAAAACCATTTAAATCAAAATAAATGTAAAATGTTCTTTCACAAATTTATACAGATTTACATGAAGTTGTGAGATTCCGGGCATAACCTGGTGCTGCGACATTAGCTATGGCTGACAGCTGCGAGATTACTCCAGGTGGCCTACCACCATCTCGCAAAGAATATTATTTCATTGTTTTCTTTGCCAATATGGCGCCTCTTTTCTTTGCCGAACCATTAAGTCTTGGTATTCTTTACCAGCTCACGTGTTTCCTTCTTCCTACAGTCCCGAGTCCTTTAAGCGGGGCGTGTAAAAGCATCTGATGATGCCGTCAAGCTGAGGGCTATCATTATAACATTGTATAGTTTGGGAGTCAGTTTATTGTACATTAACACTATTAAAAATCTAAAACTAAAATAACTAAAAAAACTAAAATAGGATATCATCTTAAGACCAACATTGTATAAACTTATAGCGACAATAAACTTATCTTATCTTATCTTATCTTATCTTATCTTATCTTATCTTATCTTATCTTATCTTATCTTATCTTATCTTATCTTATCTTATCTTATCGTATCTTATCGTATCTTATCGTATCTTATCTTATCTTATCATATCTTATCTTATCTTTATCCTTATTGGTGTGTGTAATGGTGTCCCTCTATTCTGAGACCTTGCCTTTAGCTTACATTCAGGCGAGGTGAAGTCACACTGATGTGGCAGGTATTAAAAAAACTCTTTACTTTCGTAGCTTGAATTGGACTGAAACCGTTGTCATTTGTCAGGATATTTTTGTAATGTTTTATAAATCTAATTAAATAAAATATCCATTACGATACTGTTTGACCCAGTTCTAACACAGAACACTAGTATTGTCATTTATTATACGATTTTTATTTTTTTACTTTTATTATTGTACGATACCCTTTAATCTCTTTTGCATCTGTCCATTCAAAGATTGTCTGGAAGAAATCGCTGTTGGCGCTAAGGACGCCCATTGTGCATTATATGAAAATTCATAGTTTTTATGTTTCGGGACTTATCGCGATTAATTATTATTTGGAACTTACTTGTGCCGACGTTTCGGGTGCGTTGCAGCACCCGTGGTCACGATGAGTTTACACCGCGATAGTTTAAAAATATATGAAAATTGTTTTATTGTTATCTTTTAATACTTTTATGGAGTACAATAAAATCTTATCTTATCTTGTAACGGAAGCTGACAGTCCGATTCACACTATGGAAGTCACAAAGTGAGATTAAAATAATATTGCCGGAGATGGTAGTAGCCCCCCAGGTCTCGGAAGCTCTATCAATCTCGATAAAGCTGTGATCACATTGCTGAAATGAAAATATACAGTGTGTTCTCAAAAGAAAAACGACTTGTTGCGAGTGCTTGACGTTAGAATGAGATTTAGAATTATGGCAGAGAAAAATCTATTGAATTGCTGATATTAAATAAATTATTAAGGAAAACGTATGTAATTTATTGTTAGACTTAAACGTTTACAGTTAGCATCAAATCGATCTTGACTAGCAAAGTACTCAAAATGATCTTAAAGCTAGGATCCCGAAGGTGACCGCATACGACAACTGCAGACGCATGCAGCACATTAGTACATTATGGTACAAGTGAGCAAAGTTGGTGATTACCGCCGAGGCGCCATTGTGGTCTTAAGAGAACCGAGGACGGTAATCATCATACTCACGCGTGCCATACGACGTTTTACAACACACTTGCGAATAAATATTATACTAAATAAACAATAAGTACTACAAATTAATTCGTTTTCCTATGAGCGCGCATATAACCTTTCACATAACCGCAAATGGCGGCCGGCCATATTTAAAAAAAAAAAATGATATTTGAATTTAACTTACTTTTACTGTTTTTTTTTCTGTACTTAGAGAAAAAAAAGTTAAATTTGAGTGAAAATTTTGTTTATAAAACAAGTATTACAAGTTGAAATTATTTATTTAAATACGAAAATGCATCAAATGAACATACAATAGGCATATTAATTTATTCGTACTATTAAACACGTTCTTTTTTGTATTGAAACTTTTTTAAGAACATAGAAACTTAACCTATAAAATTTAAAAAAGAATCTATAACTCACTTGTGAATAATAGCAATGAAAAAGTCACAGTTTGATAATAGGTGTCATTACGTGCCTATTTGCGGTGAAATAATAGTACTTTTATGAGCAGGTGTGTTGTAAACGTAATTCATTGCGGCTTCTCAATGGTCCCCTTTATCCGTATCGGAGCTTAACAAGTAATGGGTACGCTGTATCTGCTGCATGCGTCGGCAGTTGTCGTATGCGGCCAGCTTCGGAATCATACCTTAACACCTTGGTATACCCCTCTTCTTGTTGACTGATTGTTCTGATATTTGGTACACACCTTTAGTTCGGACGATAATACAATTTAAATCAATAAAACAGTTTGGTATTAACATCATTAGTAGGTATTAAGATCATTTTGAGTACTTGTTAGTCAAGATCCATCTGATGCTGACTGTACTTGATGTTGAAAGCCGAAAATAAAAGAAGCCAGCGTAAGTTTTAGGCTCCTGAAGAAAGTTTTCAAATTAATCATCGTTATGATTGTTAGAAAAGTGTTTTTACGCTGGTACTAACTTACAGACGGTCACTTTTCAATCCCAAACTAATATAAATCTAGTTTAGAAGTAATTATTATGGTAGATATCCTTTGTCCTTTGTCAAACTGGTTACAATAAAAATATTATATTAATTATCAGATGAATTGTTTGATATGATGCCCACGGCTTCATCCTCCGCACAATGTGAATTTTCCATGCTCCTACAATATGGGATTTTTCAATACGGGCATTAGAAGATTCTTATAAGGTCTGAAGCGTGAATGTGACGCCCTTGGTGTAGCACACTTCCATCAGGTGGGCCGTGTGCTTATCTGCCACATAAGTGTAATAAAAAAAATATAAATAACGAAGTTAGTATAACATTTTTTACAGTTAAACACGTAATAGATCTTTTTTACCCTGGGGTGAAGTTGAAATAGGAAAATGAGTTAGCTACTGGAAGGTGCGACCCCTCCAACAAGTTAGATGGACGACTTGAAAAAGAGGGCTAAGAAGTGTATAAGGTAGAGAATCGGGTACTGTGGTGCACAACAGGAGAGGTCAACAAGTTATTATTCAGTAGTAAACTGACAGTCAAGATTCATCTTAATAAGAAATCAAAAGGGCAGGTTGATTGTATGTTTTTAAAATAAAGCATTTGAACTTTTTTTTACTCTTTGTTATAAGTAACTAGCTGACCCGGCGAACTTCGTACCGCCATATTTTTCGCCCGCGTGGTATTCTGATCCCGATTTATTAGTGTTTCTCTACAATATTATGCATGTATTATACATGTGAACCTTCCTCTTGAATCACTCTATCTATTGAAAACCGCTTCAGATCCGTTGCGTAGTTTTGAAGAACAGTTTTGTAGACAGCGACAGCGACTTTGTTTTATAATCTGTAGTGATGATTAACTACATGTTTATACTCGTAGTTTTTATCATTCGCTATTTTGATTGGAAACTGTCCAAAAGTAACGTCGGAAAAATAACACCTAGAATCTGTCTTTCCAAACACGTATGTTTTATGTAAGAAGTCCAGTCACGGTTAACTTAAGTTGCATATATTTTACCTGGGATGTTCCAGTAGGAACGTGGGATCAAATCCGGAGTCCGCGGTGCCACAATGTCACGTTTCTAACGCATGAGTAATGTGTCATGTGTGTTAATATTATGTTTCGCACAGATCAATGTGATGATCACTTTCAGCTTGTTGTGATCAAGACTGGATTGATAAATCATTTCAGGTAAACTAAGTTAACTAAATTTATCGAGTAATGTTGTAAAATGATTGTGTATTTCTTGTAGAAATGAAAAAAAAATCACTTCCCTGATCAAACAAAATACCTGGAAAAATGCAATAAGAGTGTATTTAGATTAAGTAAGTAGTATGTAATGATACATTTCCTTTTTAAGCTTAAGCTTAATCAAGAAAAAGAGTAAAAGAGCGAACTAGAAATTCATCTGCTTGACACTCTGTTGATGATCGTTTATCGAAAATAACGTCGTCAATTTCTTCTTAAATTACTTTCATTATAAGTTAAACAAACAGTTTGAACAAACTAGCAATTTATCATAACAATAGCGCACTGAATCACAGCGGATAGGAATCAATTCCCTCGGGAACTATGAATAACATTAGGCTGGAATCAAACGCTGTTATCTACAGATAGACAGAGATATTGCGGACGTGATCCCGAACTCACATTTGTGGATAATTTAGCACATCCTTAGATATTTGATACTGGTAATATATACAGATCGATGTAGCAATTAGAGAGCGATTATTCATTGTATAGTATTATTCCTGCTGTCCGTGGAATTTGATAGCACTTCTGCTAACGCTATGGCTTGTTTGTAATAGGCTATTTGACTAATGTTCAAATACCACTTTAAATGGTTGTTTATTACAGTATAAACTTATCACATTAATATTTCTGTAAAAAAACAATGCATTATGTTAAAAATCAATGATAAAGTTTAAATTTTCAAAAGTGCGCGATAAACGCTATATTTAATCAAAATGGCGATGCGTGTGAGTATTGACGTCACTGTAAGTTGCTGTTATCATCAGCTCGCACAAAATTTGTATCCATTTCGAACTTAATCACAAAATATGTTCATAAAACTCGCGATAATCAAGGAAAAAGCAAATAATAACACCGAAACAAACAATAATAGCTCATACAACTGGAGATATTTTGTAGGAATGACATCACCCAGAGCTCTGACCAATCACGAGCGTTTTTGCCATAGACAATAAATCAACAAAATATAACATTTTTATAATTGAAATTCTCATAAAATACACATATTTGAGAGTAAATTGTAGTCTCGTAGGTCTTTTAACGTTATTTTCTAATAGGATGACCATAATTTGTAGTATATTTTTAATGTTGTCAAATAGCCTATTTAGCACATCCTTTGAACATTATATAGATATTTGATACGAGTAATATATATACAGATAGATGTAGCAATTAGAAAGCGATTGTACATTGTATAGTAGAATATATTGTTGAAATTTTGCGCAGTAATAGCCGTTGTCCGTGGAATTCTGATAGCACTTCTGCTAACGCCATGGCTTGTTTTAAAAACTTGTTAAAGGATGGTTCAACTATCAAACCTGCTCCATCCCCACTAATATTATAAACTAGTTTTGCCAAATCACCCCACTGCCTCACCTTCTAAAATTTTCGGGTACTTTTGAAAAAGTCTTCCGTAAAAATTGCTGTCCTTAATACCATTAGTATCGACTAAGTAATACCATTGTGTCTATAAGCGAACGTTGAATTTTACTTTGATAATCAGTGCTGAACAAAGGTTCTGATTCTTCAGCAAAATCTTGAATCCCTTTTTATTTGAAAATCAGAATCACTTGAAATTGTTTTATTCACAAAAGTCATCATAATTTACTTGAACTTATTAATATTACGTAAGCCATACAAAATGTAATCTCGCAAGGGATTTCACAAACCGTACTTCAAATTTTTAACCGACTTCAAAAAAGGAGGTTCTCAATTCGTATGCAATTTTTTTTTTTTTTTTTTTTTTTGTATGTTTGTTACGCGATTGTGAAGCCAATTCTAGACGGATTTTGAAAATTCTTTTTGTGTTCGTAAGTAGATTATTCCGAAGTGGTCCCATTTAAATTTCGTAAAGATCTGATGATGGGTTTCCGAGATTAGACCAAGGAACTCTTCAAAAAGTACCAGGAAATCAGCCGCGATTGCTACAATGGCATATTATTGCAATGTTTCTGCCATTACACATCATAACATCACGCCTGAGTCCTTTGAAGGGGTACGCAGAGGTGTTCAGAATATTCAGCTATATTTCCGGTGTATATGCATTGATTTTATATTTTTGAATAACGCTTTAATATTTTTTTTATTTAGCGTAGCCGGTTCGATCTGTATTGTAGCGTCAGCAGCGCATGTACAGTCAGGTCACTATACATGCGATGTACAGTCGTGAGACTGTAAAAACTCACTAAAAAGAGAAAAATAAATTCATTTTTAACAAAAAAGTTTAACCGACTTCAAGAAACGAAAAAGAGGCACTGAAAAGCGAGAAATAACTTAATTTACAGACTTACTGATTTATTAGAAGTCGGTGCCAGCCAACTTTGTTTGTTGTGTCTGAACTACATTACTATGATGCAATCAATTGAAATATGGCCTCCCTTGGGTTAGGCACCGACTTCTAATAAATCAGTAAGTCTGTAAATTAAGTTATTTCTCGCTTTTCAGTGCCTCTTTTTCGTTTCTTGAAGTCGGTTATACTTTTTTGTTAAAAATGAATTTATTACATTTGTGTCTGAAAAATTTAAAAATATAACCGGCGGTAAAAAGTATCGATCATTTTCTTCGAAATTTCAGGCAGATCTTAAATTAAATCCAGTCTTGAAATATAGGGGAAAGCGGACCACGGTCTGCAAAGTGACAGCTTTAGAATTAACTGAAATAACACTGAAAATAGATTTTTTATCCATAAATCATAATGGCCCTAACTAAAATTGCATTGTGGGCAGATTTTTTATTAGTAACGGCAAATATTATGCTAATATTCTGTACTTGTTATATTATATTTTGTACAATTATATAGCAAATAAAACAAAACAAGTCACCAGGAGGAGGCAGCCACATCATCATCATCTGCTACTTAATTTCAGTATGCTAGAGATTGATACTCAAGGCATTCTATTCGTGCTCAAAGTAGCTTGGTATTACCTTAGCGTAATGTTAAATGTTAAAAATGTAATTACAAGGGTCGTGAAACGTCGTAATTTACATTTTAAATCCCTGGTTACGATGCAAAGTTTAAAGAAATGATACGATCTAACATTACTGCAACCATAAAAAGAGACAATTTGTCAGCTTCACCTATAAGTTTATAACAAACTAACTGCGGCGATTGTATGAAAAAATCTCATTTTGAGCATTGTCGAGGCGAGGCGTGGGCGTAAGTATGTACTTGGAGTGCGGCAACATTAGACGTTTCTAGGTAAATGCCTTCAAGTGCTCGGGTACTGCTTATGAAGTTGTGTCCAACCTTATTTAACCTTGTGTACCGCCACTATATAAGAAGGTGTACAGTAATATCACTTCTTAAATTATTTTATCTACATCACGGCCGATTTTCATTACATTCTCTCAGCCTCAGAAGGGACTTTGCCTCACTGTGTGTGTTCTACCGCACAAACAATGGTTTGTGCTCAGATGAATTGTTTGAAACAGCTACATTCTATCATCGCACCGTTCACCATTAGCAGGGAGTTCATCCTCACAGATTGCAAGCGGAAACGGTGCGCAGTGCTCACTGTGCGGAATGAAAGGAACATCATTCCACGCACACTCATGAACTCCCTGCTGTGGTTTTCCTAAGCGACTACAATATAAGGTTCTTCAAGAAGGGCATTAGAATATTTCTTCAAGGTCGGCTGCACGCGACCATAGACCTTTGGCTTGTCTAACACCTAAGTGGTATAAAAAAACTGCTTCGTACCAATATTATATTATAATATAGATTATTACAAGTGGACGATTGTTATTTAATCTCATACAATACAATTTTTTAACCCTGGAATTTTTTCCCATTCATTGCAAGCATCAGTATTCTATATTAACTTAACAAATATAAATCATCCTCGCAACTCAGTTGGGGTCACTTTAATCTAACTGCGACACGTCTGAAGTTAAGAAAATAATTTTAAAAAATTGACAGACACATCAGATTTAGTCTTCTGCCACACATCGGTACCGTGGCCCCTCATGAAGCACTTTGTCCGCGTTATCGCCCCGGCAGATGAATGCTATCTCGCTCCTTTGTATTCAACCGGGAAATTAACACGTTTTGCGTTTTAGCAAAACAATTATACGCGTCCGTTGTGCGCCACTGACTCCGTGCGCTGCGGGCGTAGTCAACGTTTGTGAACCAGAAGCGTACCGGTGTATACCTCCCGCTATATATTTTAGACTCAAAATGTGTTTCATATGCGGAGTACACGAGTTTTAGATGTCTTTTGAGGATACCTCGAGGTGATACGGCAGTGGCCCAACGACCTTTGTAGAGCAACGGAGGGTGCTATGGTTGTGGCCGAGTTTTGGGCTGACTCAATTAAAAAAACTAATCACTTTTGAATCAAAGAAGAAGATGGCGGTAGACGAGCTCAAATCTACCAATCATGGACTTTATCAAAACAATCCGCGCGCGCCAGAGCCTCGTTTATCTCGTGATTTCAGTCCAAGATATATGGCGGGAGGTGTACTGGCGACCTGCTATACAAATTATCATTTTGAATTTGTACCACGTATACGAAAATGTTTTGTTCAATGAATGAGTGGAACGCAGAGGGGTATATTTACGTATGCGTTGTGTGCATTGTGGGGCTTATTGTTAACTTTGTTTTGATTGTATGGCGTATGATTTTTGGGAAACTTCAGATTTTGAATAAAATTTGTTACTCAAGAACCGCTGAACGGATCTGGATGAAATTTTACACATAGATAGATTATAACCTGTACTGTTACTAATCTCATATATAAAACTCTTAGTCCTGACTGACTGACTGACTGACTGACTGACTGACTCACTTAGAGACAACGCACAGCCTAAACCGCTGGTCCTAGAGACTTGAAATTTATAGAGAGTGTATGTTTTGATACGTGGAGGTGTACTAAGAAACGATTTTTCGAAATTCAGACCCTAAGTGCCTAAAAAGTGCCAAAAACGTACTTTCTTATAACTCAAGAATGGCTGAACAGATTTTCATGATCTTTGGTTTATTGAATTTGGCTTTGTCGCCGAATAGCAATTATCACAATTAAAATGTAGCAAATTCACGAAATAATGTAATATTAAAGAAAATACGAAATATTATGGCGCTAATATCGCTAGCAAAATTGTTACCATGACAACGGAACTAAAGTGATGGTGTCAATGCTAAGTCACATTTTGATCTGTCAAATGATAATATTTATAAAAATGTCACTCTCTGTCACGTATAATATGCAAGAATGTGAAAAATATTGTGTAAGAGTTATGTACTGTAGTTTCTTTATTTAATTGATTGGAAATAGAAAAAAAACATATGATAGCAGCGATGATAGCTATCTAGAGCTATATAAAAGAATATACCTGTATATAAAAGAAAGCCTAAAAGTAATACAGCACATTATCATCCAGATCAATCCTCATTTACAAGCTCTCAAACAGTAAGGTATGTGAATTTAAATCTATTGACGCCGCAGATATAACACAAGGGGCGGCTTCATAGCTAGAAACAAAATAACAATTTATATCAATGGCTAGAAACGTTTCACCAAATAGACGAACGCCTGGCTTCTAGAAAACTTCACTTTCTTTCTTGATGAGAAGTATACTAAGGCAACAATAATAGAGATGGCAGAACACAATTCAATAACTTCCACTTATCAGCTGTGGGCTCAATTACTCAAGCACAGAGCACTTCTGATTAAGATAACAAAGAATATACTACAAAATGTTTATTTTCTTAATATTATTTTTAGATAATTATAAAAAAATTAAACCACCACAAATTTCAAGTATGTTGTTATATTTGTATTCATTTTTGACGTATCACATAGTAATTTATGTATCCTCAGCATTTACCAACGCATAGGAGGACGTCTTCAAGACGCTGGAGTAGTTACATCTCGCACCTTCGGTTCGCCGATGACATCATCATAGTTGCGGAGTCGCTAGAACAACGGGGCGAAATGCTGCACAGCCTGAATGGAGCTTCTCGACAAGTCAGCCTCGGTGTAAACTTGGATAAAACCAAGATTATGTTCAACGAACATGTTGTACTGAGACCGATTGCCATCGAAGGAGCGACACTCGAAGTTGTTCAAAAATATTATCTACCTGGGGCAGGTTATCCAGCTCGATAAAACCAACTTCGAGAAAGAAATAGCCAGAAGAATTCAACTGGGGTGGGCAGCATTTGGCAAACTACGTCGGGTCTTCTCCTCCCCCCTGCCGCAATGCCTCAAAACAAAGGTTTTCGACCAGTGCGTCCTGCCTTTTATGTTACCTATGACCTACGGTGACGAAACGTGGCCACTGAAGGTGGGGTAGTCCGTGACCTAAAACTCGTGCAGCGGGCTATGTAGCGAGCTATGCTTGGAGTTTCTTTGAAGGATAGAATTCGAAACGAGGTCATCCGACATAGAACCAAAGTTACCGACATAGCTAACGAAGATCCAACTTTCTGTTTTGGAAATTAGTTTCGAAAACAGAATTATTATTCTTTCTTGGAAACCAGGTTCGTTAAAAGAAAAACAATTCTGCTATGGAAACCGGTTTCCAAACCTTCGTTTCCAATCTGGCCGTAGGGTTGCAGAATAAGCAAGCTAAAGTGGCAGTGGGCTGGCCACATCTGCCGAAGGACTGATGGCCGTTAAAGCAGACGAGTCCTAGAGTGGATACCGTGAGAAGGAATACGGAAGGTGGGACACCTCCTAGCCAGCTGGACCGACGATCTGCGAAAGGTGGCCGGGACGTACTGGATGCGGAAGGCGGAGGATCGGCAAACGTGGCGCATATTAGGAGAGGCCTATGTCCAGCAGTTGACTGCAATAGGCCAATTGATGATTTTTTGTATCCTTAGCATACAACAGCAACCTTCATAGTTATGGTATACTGATGATATCGCACTGGTTGACAGGGCTCTTAAAAGCAGGTGGAATCTCAGTTCTAAAAGAGCTTACGAACCTCTTTGATTCCGTCATCCAGCAGAACTTAACATGGAACTGTAGTGCGGTGGTACTGTTCTCCAAAAAAGGCTATAAGGTCTTGCTGAAGAATTATAAGACTCCTGAGTCATATCTCTATAGAAGTTTTGTTCTTGAGAATCGTCTTGAATAGTTGTGAATTCCAGCCACTGGAGCAAGCCGGGTTTTAAAAGGGTTATAGTGTTGCAGCCAATACTGTTGAGCAGATTATACAAAAGACCTGAGAGTATAATCAGCCGCTATGTATGGCATTTGTAGATTACGAGAAGCCTTCTGACATCATCTAGACCTGGGCATTTCTGGATTGTCTACGACAGTGTCGTGCTGATACGATATTTTCATTGCTGAGATGGTTATTTTAGATTAAGATTTAGATTAATTTTAGATTAAACCCAGAAAGAGATATAGGTACGTCGAAGGGTCGACAAGGGTTGGGCAACATTGGGAAAATTCGTCGAGGTTTCTACTCCCCTGTTATGACTCATGGGGCCCAAATGTGCAAACTGACAGCATATGTCCCCAACATACGGTGGAGGATCGAGTGCTATGGCATACTTTGGGTGAGGCCTAAGTCCAACAGTGGACTGAAATAGGCTATTGATTGATTGATTGATAAGAACGAAATGTTAGGCAATAGTAATTTTTTCTTACCAGTCTTTTTCTAGCCATTTACTAGCTATTGGTATAAAGATACTAATAGTATTTTTATTTTGTTGTAATATTCTAAAAATCTAGATAGATAGATAGATAGATAGATAGATAGATAATTCTTTATTTTACACACAAATACATTACAGTAAAACGGAAAATATGACAATTAAATGTACAATCGGCGGCCTTATCGCTTTTTTGTAAGACAAGGCCGATGTTTCTTACAGTTTTCATTTAATATTTTGAAAAAAAAAACACTACTGAGAGAGCGAAATAAGGTGTCGAAAGTTTATACAACAATTACTATTAGAACTATCGGGATACTTATATTTATACAAAAAGTCCGTCAGTTTAGAAAAAAATACTATTGGTGATGGTAGTCGACATCCACGCAGGCGGAGCTGCGGGCGAAAAGCTAGTGTAAAATATAATGAATGACGAATGTATGGGATTTGACGTTTATGACATATGTACTAGCTTCAACAAGTAAAATCTAAACTAAAACGTAGATGCGAAAGTATCTGTCTGTCTGATACGCTTAACCACTAAACTGATTTTGATAAAATTTGGTACAGAGGTAGATTAGAGTTTGGGAAAGAACATATAATGTGTTTTGTCGCGATAACCAACATCCATGCGGACGAAGCTGCGGGTAACAGCTAGTTAATAATAAATTCAAAAATTAAAGGGATCACTATTCTAGGGACAGCAATTGGAATAGTAGACATTACTCTTTGGACCTCACCTCAGCTTACCATAAGGCGGGGTGCAGTAATTACAAATTAAAATTTAAATCCCTACATCAATATTGATCAATCAATCGATTAGCCTATTATAGTTCACTGCTGGACATAGGCCTCTCCTAACGTGTGCCATTGCTCCCAATACCTATTTCAGGTCGTCACTCCATTTTGTGGGACACCTTCTACGTTCCACCTTTCCTACGACTAACCTCAAATGTAAACATACATCATCCAACATTTTTAAAGCACCTATATTTAGATCTACAACCCACCTATCAACAAACGGGCAAAGAACTTCCAAATGTGACCTATCTCACCGAAATCTTAAGTAGACCCGGTCTATTGACAGTCAGATTAGGAACTACATTCAATGAAACTTTGCTAATTAAGGTGTGGACGAGCCGGAGTGGCGGAGATTGGAGGAGATAAAGTTCCTTGACGCGGAGTTCGCTAATAGTTGTGTTAGATAATGAAGTGATTGCGGAATGTCGGGAGCAGTAACGTTAATTAAAGGTATTTAGAGGTTCCTCTGTTTCGCTTTCTTTTGTTGCCGTTACCTTTTTATTAATGCCATGTGAATAATTCTTGATAAGGAGGTTTTTTTTCTGCTAAAAAGATCTATAATTGATAAGATAATTTTTTAATAGTGCAAAGAGTTCGTTCAACCGGTTTATTAACATTAAATTGTTTTATTAAGTAACTGTAAACAAATTAGGTTATAATATTACTGATCTTAAAGAAAATGTCCGCAACATTTTAGTAGAAATGGTGAACAGCTCGTAATAAATATAAAAAATATTGATAAATAAAAATATAAATTAACTAGCTGAAGTCCGTGAAATTTTGATCTAGTTCTCACTTCCCATCGAAACCTTTTCCCGAGATACAAATAGCCTATGAGTTATATCAGAATATAATCTCCGTGAAACCATTAGTTTGTATAACAAACAACCAAACATCTTCACAAAATTTCGCATTTATAATATTAGCACGATAAATATTAATTAACGACTAAAAAACACCATTGTAGCAATTCGTAGAAAAATAATGCGAAATAGTTACTTTAAAACGAAGGCTACTATTATATCCATTATGGTGACCTACATCCACTGCTAGCTTTAACTGTAGTTGTATTTCATTTACAGTTTATCAGGCAAGCAGATATCATGTTGATCTAAGTTATTTATGCGCGCAAAACTTTCACCACATTTCAGCCCTTTAGCAAGTCACGCACAGACGAAACAAATCACTTAGTTTGAACCAGTGTGAACTGACATAACAGTCCGCAGCCATAGCCTTCGCACAATGAGCATCCATTCTGTTAGCAACATAAATATTTGGCACACGTCACAACAGTGCGGCTGAACAAAGGTCTTTAGCTCTCGTGGCACAGTTTAGATTATAAGTGAGCACCTACGGTTTTCCTCTATACGACTTGTTTATGGGTGTCATTATGCTGGTCGTTAAGTTTTCATCTATATTAGGTACTTATACTATTATTTAATTTTATAGTGTCTGTACATTGGAGATGTTTAAAAAATGGGTTATGTTATATTCGTGTGGTGACAGAGAAAGTATACATATATAACCAACCCATGTCATCGTAAGGGTGTCGTAACAAAAGTAGCAGTAGTTCGATGCTGTTTGACAACTAAACTAATGCAACTGAAGAGTTGCAGTAATCCGGTCAACCGAACTACTCAACGGACTACTGCTACACAAAAGTAGCAATACTTAGATTCCGTTTGACAATCGGACTACTGCTACTGAAAAGTTGCAGTAGTCCGATCAACCGGACTAGCAACCGAACTACTGAGACTAAAAGGTAAGAGGCGACTAAAGGAAAAATACGCACACGATATAGTTATATCGTCTGGGTACCACCTCGTCTACCCAGCATGAAATAGTAGACCAAAACCTTCCAACATTGTGAGAGACCTATGTCTAGTAGTGGACTACGATAAGCAAATCGATTGATTGATATGTTATATCAACGATACTGAACACAATCATTCTAGGAATTCTTGTCTCTTTAGTATAATTAATAAAATAAATTATGTATGTAATAATTTGTTTTCTTTCTTTTTTCTTTCTTTTCTTTCTTATAAATATTAAGTTATCATGTTTAATTGTCATGGTTATAGTTATCTGTCTGTCTGTGATAGACACAAAATCTACTGAACGGATTTCGATGTGATTTTTTTTATTTAAAAGGTATTGGCACAGAACAGAAAAGCTGGTAGTGTTTAAACTTAAAATGGTATGCTTTTTTAATCTCAATCTTATCTCTCTCTTTACTCTACGTCTTTCCATAGCATCAAAGCAATTACTTAATCTATCACAAAAATGTGCAGAGCATCGAGGACGTGAGGTCTGCCACTCAATGAATTACTTTTGGACCTTCAATATTGGATGAACTACGAAATTTTAGGTACTTTTTGCGAATTTCCACATGTAGATATAATCTTAGGGCTTTAAGAAAATTCAGAAGCTATTTGCAGGATATTAGTTTAACATGTATTTTATTGGATATAACTGTTCTCCGTCTGTCAGTAAATGACAAAGTGTGCATGACAATCGGAAGATGAGATGCCTCTCAGCCAGATGGACTGACGATCTGAAAAAGGTGACTGGGACGGACTGGATACGGAAGACGGAGAATCGGCAGAAATGACGCATATTGGTAGGGACCTATGTCCAGCAGTAGACTGCAATAGGTTAATTGATGATCACAAAGTGTCTTGAGGGTATTAGGCTCACCCTACAACAGGTACTTTCTATAGTCAAAACATTACTTTTACAACACAATTCATGAGTGCAGAAATTGATTCATTATTGGAAATTTCTATACAACCCAGTTTTTATGCGATACTCATACAAACAAGGGTGGTGTAACCCGCACCTCCCCGGGGAAATCTAGCGTGAACACTCAGCAGCACATTTGTGGGTAATTATTATTTCTAAGTATAAATAAACCTTGCAATTTAATTAGACGAAGCGCAGCTATTGAAGTTAACTTTACTTGCAGGAATCTTCTATATCTATCTATACTTAGATAATAATGTTAAAAAGCTGAAGAGTTCGATTGTTTTCGATTGAACGCGCTAATCTCAGAAATTACTGGTTCAAATAGACTATATATAACAGCTATACCTATATCATCACGCTAATTATAGTAGCGCGATGTTAGATAGCTCTTTACTGCTCCGCTCCTTACAACGCAACGCAATTAAAGCAACGAATTTGGTAGATTCCCACACATTATTTTAAAATTAATAAACTGCGAGCATTATATACTCAGGGAGAACCTAAAAGTAGTAGGTAGGTATATCATAAATGGCTGATCCACTGTAAAAATTAAATTATATAAACAGAAAGAAATATATATTATTATACTAGCTGACCCCGCGAACTTCGTACCGCCTAACAGTCAATTCTTTATTTCTTTTTTAATTTTTCTCTCCGTAAGAACCATCCCCGTAATTCAAGGAATATTCTAAAAAAAGAATTAGCGAAATCGGTTCAGCCGTTATCGAGATTTGCGCTTAGCAACAAATTTAGGGATTCATTTTTATATTATAGACAAGAGAAGATAGATAGATAAACAGAATTCGTAATTTAATTGTATGTAGTTTATAACAGTCAGCTTTCTCACAAGTAGTAGTATAGTATACGTTATTTTGTTCAAAGTACTTATCCTGTTAAGTTAACTACTTAGCTGGGTAACACTTAGTAGAAAATACACCAGTCCTGTCCGTGTGGCGACTTGGTAGTACTACGGTTAATGGTTGTAATGGTCGCAGGTGCTCTTACGTGTGGAGTACTGATGTCACGTATACTGTGTGTTAAAATGAATTTTGTCATAAAAATACAGTTATTAAGACTTTTTTTGGTTTGAAATAATTTTATATATACTGTGGGGTTTACATCATCCGGTCAAAAGGGAGCAAATGCAAATAAGTGAGAGTTAGGTCGATTATTACCATTTGTACGAGTGACAAAGAGATCATAAAAAACGTATGATTGAACACAATCACACGTTTTTTATGATCTCTTTGTCACTCGTTTTTTTTACCATTAGGTGTTGGCGTAAGTCCTGTGCACACCAGTTGCCTATTAATTAAAAATATTTTGCTAAGCATATAGAGTACTAGCTGTTGCCCGCGGCTCCGCCCGCATTTAATTCTGACCCCGTTCATAGCTGATCTATAACCTACTAGCTTTTGCCCGCGGCTCCGCCCGCGTGTATGTCGGTTATCGCGACCAGACTTAGCCTATATCCTTTCTCAAGGTCTAATCTACCCCTATACCAAATTTCATCAAAATCGGTTCAGTGGTTCAGGCGTGAAAGCGTAACAGACAGACAGACAAACAGAGTTACTTTTGTATTTATAATATAATTATGGAAGTATGGATATAGATGGATGAATATATTTTAATTCATTTACTTTCATTTTCAGGTATTTCAGGAATTATAATGAGAAATAAATTATCCGAAATAGTTGTGATATAATAACATGATTGGTCCAATGTTCAAAAAGTTTGAATTAAATTTATTTCTTAGCTGTGAACAATTTTAGCTAACATACAAAATAAGTTAAAGAAAACTTCAGAACTCACGGAGACATATCAACTTTATGTCGCACTACAACACTGTTTGCAAACATAAATAAATTCACGAAGGAGTTGAACAATAAAATAACGTATTCACAGTTGATTCAAGACGCTGCCGACGGATATTTGGCGCTGTCTCAGCGTTTACGAAACTCATTCCAAACGTAAACCAAACGTTTATTTTGGTAGAAAACGTTTTGGTATAATATACAATATTGCATATGTGATTTTTGCACGTTGAGCGATATTTAGTTGAGGAAAATATTTATCAAAGTACAGCTTATTTCTAAAAAGGTCACTTTGGAGAATATTTTGTCATGCGGCGTTATTTATACGAAATTAAAATCTGCTTAGTAAATGAATTGTTGTGATTCTGCTCATATGAGTGACCAATTTACGAATTGTATAGTAATCTTTGAAATCTACTGGAAAATCACAAAGTTACTCGTTGCTAGTGGAATCGCTTAATGTGGCTATTTAGACCCACAGATTTAAACATGTAATTAAAACCACTTTCTGAATGTCACTAATATTTTTATCACATGATGAAATTGAACCCATAACACGGTAGCGATTGACACGGTGATGAATTGAAACCACGCCACGGTGACATCCATACACATAGATGAGTGAATATAAGAACAATATAATGATTGTATATCGAGATACTTGAAACCGGTTGATTTATACAAAAAAGGTATTCCCCCGAACTCAACAACAGTCCGACATTCATAATATTTTATTATTTACCAGTGTTGAAACCCTCTTAGCAGATGAAGAAGTTTATTGCCACTCAAACACGCACTAACTCAATAAATTTAATATCTTTCATTTGCTCATAAAAAACGTAAAGCCTCGTCTCATCGTTATACAGTAACATCTTACCACGTTTCGATAATATCAACATAATTTTTATGTCATCTTGCATAAAAACAAAATGTGTTTTTATTATCATCAAAAAACATTTTAAAATACGAGTGGCACTTAGGGTTAGGGTTCCGTAAAAAACTGGGTTGTGGGGCAATATAGATCTCTGCGAGCAAGTAGTAATGCTTGAGACGGAGCGGCAGTGCGGGCCCAGGAGAGATCCGGGTCTCTTCGGATCCGCAGAGATCATGAGGCGCCTAGGACGAAGACGTTGGAGCTCAACGATCTCCATCCTTCATGAGCCCAGGAAAGGGAGTGCTTCTGCAGCCTGCAGGTTGGGGCGACGCGCGACCGCGCGATACGTGCGACCCCCCTCGGGTATGAAGCTTTAGACTTTAGAGGAATTCACACCCCGGTATTTGAAGATCCATGACTTGGAATGGAATGGAATGGAAAGGGGACTCTTTTATCCGCACTTAGCCTCTTTCTTGGGCCATTGTGCGTGGAGAGTGCTGGCTATAACAGCCAGCCTAGCTCCGCCCAGAAGCGCAGAAGCTTACTGGGGGCTTCACAGGCTTCGCGGAGCGACCTCGCTGTGCCGAGGATTTGGAAACGTTGGGGGGCTACTGCCTCGCATTCCAGTACTACGTGGGCAACCGTTTCTTCGGCGACGAAGCACCCCCTACATAGGGGGCTATCCGTTATCCCGATGGTGTAAAGGTGCTTGTTTAGTGGACAGTGACCTGTTATTGTCCCTATAATTGTTCTTAGACTTGTTCTGTCTAGTTTTAGGAGACGTTTCGTAAGCCGTTTGTTCAATGACGGCATAGCCACTTTTGATTGACTGCAGTCAATGGTTTCTACCCATCTTTGGATGTGTAGTTCGGCGGATCTCTCACGCGACCAGGTACGTATCTGTGAGAAAGGGATCGGTAGTAATGGTAGCGGGCCATTCACGGACGTGCCAGAGCCTCTCCGCGCCAGTTCATCAGCGGCATCGTTGCCGTAGGACCCACTGTGCCCCTTTATCCACTGCAGCGTCACTGCGTTGTTGGTGGACAGCTTGTTCAGAGCGGCCTGACACTCCGCTATTAGTATGCTGTTGGTTATTGGGTGGTCTAGTGCTTTCAGAACAGCTGTGCTGTCGGTGAGGAGTCTTATATTTAAGCCCCTCACCTTCAGTCTGCTTATTTCCGTCGCAGCTGTTGTTATGGCAACACATTCACATTGAAAAATCGAGCTGTGTTTGCCCAGTGGTAAGTGGATGTTTAGGCCGAGGTCCAGGGAGTGTACGCCAGCTCCTGAGCCATTTTCTGTTTTAGAGCCGTCAGTGTAGACTCGCATCTCTCCGATACCAGAGTAGTCCTTGTCCTCGGCTTCTGTTATTATATGGTACTTTTTGGTGAAGAAGTATTGCTTGTAGATCCTGTCACACGGGGCAGCCATTAGAGGCTGATACTCTAGAGCTCGTTTAAGGATGGTGGTGTGCGGACTATCTTGGTTATTGCCCCAGAGTCCCAGATGCCACAGTCTGATAGCCGTGATAGTGGCCTCCTGCTGAATATACAGGTCAAGCGGTGTTATGTTAAACGTTACCTCCATCGCTGCGGTTGGAGTGGTTTTCATGCATCCACAGATTGATGAGCAGGCCAGCCTCTGGAAAGACTTTAGTTTGGCGATCACGGTGGACAACTCCGTTCGAGTCCACCATACCAAAGCCCCATAGGCTAGCATAGGCCTAATCACCGCTGTGTATAGCCACAGGGTTATTTTGGGTGAGAGTCCCCATTTATTACCCATCATTCTTTTGCATTGGTATTGCTATGGTCTGTGGGTTTTTCTCCAGCACTCTGCGCAGGGAAGCCGTCGCGGTCAGACTGTGCTGGAGGTTAATTTGGATGCAATCAATCCCGCAGAGGGGAGGAAGGGAGGTCACTAAGTTCACTCCCTCCTCCCCTCCCCGGAAAGCACTCCTCCTCCGATTCGATGAGGGGCGATGATGGGGCATCTTGCCTCATGTCGTCGGGCATCTCAAGCTGTACAGCTAGCCCAGGAGCGTCCATTGCCATCCGTTTCGACGCAGGCGGCGCCGTGGATGTTGACGCTACCGGTGCGGGTACAGCAGGGGTTTCCCGTGCATCCGGTTGCGTCGACGTTGGGGCAGCACACATATCTGTGTCTGCGTTTGAAATTGTTGGTACTGGTTCGAGGAATATCACGTAGATATTCCCCATCAGGTAGTACAGCCTGCGCTCGTTTTCCAGAGCCAGTCTTGCTTCCGTCTCTGGGATACGGAAGTGCAGGCTGGTTTTTGTGCCATCTGGGTGCTCTCTGACCGCAGTGCGATCCCAGGTGTTGATTTTCAGGTGGCGGTTTTACCTCGCTAGTAGCTTGTGGAGGTTGTCCGGGTTGGCAATACGGCCAGGCACGCTGACCACGCAGGAAACCTTCCTGGGGATGGCCGATTGCGCCCGTACTACTAGGTTGGTGTTGGGGAGTGGTGATTCCATGGCACTTACCGTCGTCACGAGCCACGCCAGCGTGAAGTCGTCCTCGCACCATGTTTTAAGGACGCCATCAGCGTGGTGGGACCGACCACGGAATCGTAAGTCGTTAGAGGTGGTGGAGAGGGGAGCATCGAGGTCCGCCAGAAGTTCGTCTCTGAGCTTACCCTCGATGTTGTCCCGTATAGCCTCTGCCTGTGTCTGTGACAGGTCCTGAAAGGGCTCTGTCATTACAGCCACGCAGAGACTGTTGGCCAGGTATGTGGCGGCCGCTTCGGCGTACGACCCAGAGGCACCTCCGGAGTTTCTGGGCCTTTTGCCCTCTCCGGTTGGAGTCACGGTGTCCTCCGGCCGTGGACGCTTCTTTGGCCTTGCGTTGGTTGCGGAACGGTGGGTTTTTGGGTATGGGGCGGTCGTCTTGGCCGTAGGGGCTGCCAACGGGCCCCCTGTGGGTTGCACAGGGTTGGCGCGATGCCTTGCGGCATCTTTTGCCGTAGCTTCTGCCTCTATCCTGGCCTTTAGCCGCCGTCTTTTGGCCGCAGACTTCTTTTTTTTGGGATGTCGACCAGGTAAAGTTGGTGGTTGTGGGCGCAGATTGTATGGCTTCTCTGAGAGAAGTCAAGTCCAAAGCCTCAGGTGTTGTCGTTAGCTGGTTTGAGGTCAGAGTCACCCGCTTGCGCAGGCCCTGGAGGACCGGTCTACCCCGGGTTGTTGGGGTCACGTCCTTTGACGGAGCCTGTTCGGCTGGGTCTCGGGGCGTGGCGCCTTGCGGCGCAATTGGTCCAGATCCAGGCCCCGACGGAAGCGGAGGGACTCTGCTGGAACCAGCTACGGGTAGGGGGCGGGGGGTTGCACCTGGCGTTTTGCCAGCGGGCTTACCCTTTGTTCCCTTTGCCGGTAGGGTGTGGGAAGAAGATGCTTTTGCAGCAGTCTTCTTGGTATGGTGTTGTTGAGGGTAGGAGCATGATACTGCTTTTTCAGCAGCAATCATGCTCGGGGAACTAGTGGGGAGAGACACTGCTTCTTCAGCAGCGGTCTTCCCCAAAGGTGTTGGTGTTGGTACGGTTGACGACTCTGCTTTTGCAGCAGAGGTCCCTAGAGGAGCTGCTTTTTCAGCAGCAGGTTTTTTGTTTTTAGCCTCGGTATCCATTGGTTTTACAAGTTTATTATTCACCTTGGGAGCTCTCCACCCGCCACGGAGCCCTCACGTCGGGGACGTCGCTTGCCTTGCAAGCGATCGCCAGAGCTACTCCCTCGGTATAGGTCCCCTGAGATGAGAGAGGAACGCGTCCGCACATAGCGAGATAGAACAGGAACTTCCACAGCATGAGACAGTGCTGCTTCCGTCCAAGCCATCGCGCCATGCCGACTGCCCCCCCCCATCCCCCGAGACCTCGCTAGGCAGCCCGCTTATGGGATGCCACAGCCGATTGATCACAGGTAGCTACCCTGTGACCTCCCGTGTAAGAGGAAATTCAGACCAAAGTGGTGTGTTGCTTGCAGCGTACATCGAACCCGGCACACTGTTCGCTCAACCACCAGGACTCCTTCATCCCCCCGTACGGGTCCCCGCGCACGGCACAAACACGCGGGAGGTCATTACTATCCACCACCTGCTTTTGTTTGGTGATGAACACGCAGAGACATGACCTCTAGATCTCTGCATTGTTTGCCTGGAGGTTTTTGTTGCGTCTATTTCTTAGGGAAATAGACCAATAACGGGACGACAACCTCGGGAAGGATAGTCCACCAGACTTGCTTTTGAGGATCTACACGACCTGCGCTCTCCCTCAAAAACCGAATGTCACCCTACCTCTCAGAAGGAGAGGGAGGGTAGGTCCATGCTAAAATTTCTGGTAAAACAAAGACCAACGTTGAAAGGTTAGCATGGCCCCGACCCTCCATCCATGACTTAAGAGACGATTAAAAGTGAAAGCAGACCTAGCCGCACCGCTCTCTCCGCAGTCGCCGCAGTCATCGCTTTTGTATTGGACCGGTTCATAGAACTTCATATTATAAAGAATTTGGAATGTGGGGACTGCGATGAGCGCAGTGCGGCAAGGTCTGCGTTCACCTTAAAGTTTTAAGGTGAACGCAGATCTAGAGGTTTCACGTTTTAATCGGTTGGAGTCTGACACAATCAGATCCCCCTGTTGTCGGCGGGGGATATTTGGGGGCTTTCAACACGAAAAAACCGATAACATACTGCAAATATGTTTCTGTCACTAGTGCGCCCTACCTCAGATATTATAGCTTGAACCCAAGGATGTCAATAAAATGATTTGATTTACCTTAAAAGGCGAAACACGTGATGAAGTTTCAATTCATAGGGTTGCGTAAGGTTGCAAATTACGCAAGAATTTAATGGTGCCCACTCACTTTGGCACTTTCTATCCATTAAAGGTGCGTGATGGATCGCGCCATGTCACGCCTACTCCAATTTGCTATTATCTTACATCGTCCAGTACCCAAGAAATAAAAGGTCGACATTGTTTAAATAAGTTTGGGGCGCTAAAACGTGAAACTATTTGCTGAAACGCTGTTCTCGAAATAACGGCGTGGGTGTATTGTGACTCTAAATGGTCAATGTATACTGGTATCTCAAGCTTTACTTACAAATATGTGTTAGAAATGTTGAAAATATATTTTTGGATTTTAATAAAACTTATGTGGCAGACAAACACACAGCCCACCTGATGGTAAGCGATAAATTCGCGATATATATTATAATTAAAAAAAAAAAATCACTCCAGCCCCCCTAGACAAGTGACAATTCGTTGCTCGGCGTATGATGGAATAGAATGACAAATGTATAGGATTTGACGTTTTTGACATTCGTTGACGCCTGTCATATACGTCAAATCCCATACATTTGGCATTCTATTCCATCATACGCCGAGCAACGAATTGCCACTTGTCTTGAGAGGCAGTCTTGCTAGTCAATTATGAGCTAAGAAACTAAAAATCTAAGCTACAAAAATAAAAACCTATGCCAGAGCTTTGTCCGTCCTTTATCAGATGCATCGATAAACAGTTAAGGTCGACTTAGGTCCCGAAGATCTTAGTGATATCCTCATTCACCAAAATTCCCTGCTGGGGTTTTAAGTGGGCATTAGAAGATTCTGTCATGGTCGGCAGCCATGCCATACCATGCTATGGTTGAATCTTGTTATGAAAATGTATTTAGTTTATAGCGTTTTACTTCTGGCGTATCTCGTAGATGCGCTTATAAGCTGATATAAGCGAAAATGCAAATTAATTTGGATGGACCACGGTAACCACTTTTTTTATATAGGACACATCAATTTGACTTCGCCTCGCCTGATGGTAAGCTGAAGACAAAGTCTCTGAAAAGAGGGTCACCATTACAGACACGTATCATGTTACAATGGTGGCACTCAGCTTGACGGCCTCATCAGATGCTTTTTCACGCCCCGCTTAAAGGACCCGGGACTGTAGGAGGAGGGAAACACGTGAACTGGTAAGGAATTCCAAGACTTAATGGTGCGGCAGAAGAAGGAGTCGCCGAAGATAGGCCATTGTGCTGGTTTGCCACCTAAGTAGTATAAAAAAACCCTCTACAGAGAATTTGTTAAGGATTTTACGAGGTAGGTTGCGCACTTGGGTTGTAAAGAACTTCGAGCAAAATACTCGCTTTACGTGCGACATAAACGAAATACGAGAGATACTTCACTCTAAGGGGTATGTACGAGACATTTGCAGGTAGGCTATAACGGGACTTGCTAATGAGCCATGAGATTAGACAACGCAAAGAGATACTGGTTTAGTATGGTACGAAAACCTTTATTAGGTATAGCTACCGGTATATATACATACATAAATACATACAATCACGCCTTTATCCCCGGAGGGTTAAGGTGCGTACAAATTATATAGCATAACATGTTATAAAACAATGTTATATAACATGTTTCAGTAACGTAGAAACTGAAGTTATAAAACATGTTAGTGAGTTATATAACACGTTATTTTTATTTTAAAAGCACTGCAACGTCCAACGAAATTGTTATACAACATTGTTATATGACATTCTTAAATCTAATGTGTACAGTATTGTTACATGTTTCAAAGTTATAAAACAATGTTAGTTAATGTGGACGTGTTATAAAACACAAGTTATACAACATGTTATATAATCTGTACGCACCTTTAGGCAGAGGTGAATTAACACCAACATTTCACCAATCATAGTATTAGGTCCCACGTAATAGGGGGTGAGCCTATTGCCGTTTTCCGGGCACTATTGTTGGCTCGAGCCATGTATAGGCTGAGTCTGGGTTGTATATATCTGTCTAATGTTAAACAGCCCTATCCCTTAGTCGCCTTGTACGACACCGTATGGGAAGAGATGGGGTGGCCGATATTCTACTTCGCCGGGAACCACGCGGCTGTATATTTCATGTCACAAAATGCATTCTTTATGCACAGTACGCGTTTTTAGAGTAATTTTTGAGGATAGCACGTGGTCCCATAGCAGCAGAGGTGCTCAAGCGCCATGACCTCGTTTTTTTCAAGATTTCGGGTTAGGATATATGACGGGAACTGTACATACGTACGTGTGTGCTAAGATTACAATGTTCTCTTATTAACAATAAATTCGGGAAGCAAAATTTGACAGTAGATGGACTGTAGATTTGATAGGAAAAGATGATTTTGTAGGAGGTAGGACACGACGGTATATCCGTCCCAATCGAGCAGTCCGACTGCGGAAGAACCTCCGCCCTACAGAAGATCGCGGCTTAATAACCTCGTGTCGTGTTTCCCACGGTGAGTATGGTAGCCAGAGCTCACTGGAGAAATTTTGTGCTGTCAGTGGGAAAATCAAAGGCTTTGTCCTACTTTTCTTTTGCGCTGACGGCACAGAATCTATCTGTTCTTACAGGGTCTGCATCACGAGTGTGACTCCCTTGGTGTTGCACTGGCCCATAGGCCATGGTAATCTCTTGCCATTAGGAGGGCTGTGTGCTTGTCTGCGACCTAAGTAGTATAAAAAAGAAGATTAAAACTCAACATTCCAGTGTTAATCTTGTATTGTAATTTGTACTTCGGAATCTAGGGTTCAATTTACGGTTGATAAACCGTCTGATAAATCCCGTGCGGAAAATTTGCATCAAATTGCATACTAGTTGTTGCCCGTGACTCCACCCACATGGAATTTTGATCCCTTTATCGCAGGCAGGCAAAATAATATACTTTTTTTTAAATAGGACACATCAATTTGACTTCGCCTCGCCTGACGGTAAGCTGAAGGCAAAGTGTCGGAAAAATTATAGACACGAATACGACATGATACAATGGTGACACTCAGCTTGACGGATTGACTTACCGATATTTAGTTTATATTCTTTAATATTTTAAGCGTGGATACAAACTGATGTAACTAATTCTTGTTACAGAAAATGATCCCATCTGACGTCATAATCTTGTAGTAGATTACTCGGAACGATTCCAGTATCTAAGCAGAACTGAGCTAGACAGAAGTGGCATTAGGGGAGCAATTTAGGATACGTTCGTATCACTCACTAAGATAGGTGGTTAAATTGTTTAAGACCTCGTGTCATATAGAAATTAAATAGATAATTTTAATTCGATGTTTAAAGATATAGATAAGAAATTGTATATTCCCAGAACACCAGAATTTGCCCTATTTGAGGAAATTCCGACAAAGAACCAAAGTTACCGACATAGCTCGCAGAATAAGCAAGCTGAAGTGGCAGTGGGCTGGCCACATCTGCCGAAGGACTGATGGCCGTTGGAGCAAACGAGTCCTAGACTGGAGACCGCGCGAAGGTAAACGGAAGGTGGGACACCCCCTAACTAGGTGGACTGACGACCTGCGAAAGGTGGCTGGGACGGACTGGATGCGGAAGGCGGAGGATTAGAAAACGTGGCGCGTATTGGGAGAGGCCTATTTCCAGCAGTGGACTGGAGTCTGCAGTAGGCTAATTGATTGATTGATTGAAGTTTAGGAGACGAGTGGACTCCTTACCAAACCCTTTGATACAAATACCTTACACACAGAGCTATGTAGGTGGGACACGACGGTAGTCCCATCCCAATTAAGCAGTCCGGCTGTGAAAGTAAATCCACCCTACAGAATACCGCAGTCATAATAACCTCGTGTTGGGTTCTCGATGTAGTAGGGTAGCCAGCTCACGTCAGAGTTCTTGTGCTGTCAATGGGATCTTCACACGAAGACAAGAAGGCTTGTTATAATTTGTCTTCTCCACAGAAACTCCCTGTTCTTACAGGGGTGGAAGCACGAGTTCCAGCTAAATCCCTGTACAACTTACTTAAAGACCTCGGATTGCCAAGAGCTTCAGTAAGCTCTTTACTAAATCGAATATCAAAAGCGGCATTGATAGGATCTTACCAAATTTGGATAGGTAGGGGGGGGGGGGGAACACTACTGACGGTGGAGGTGAGCGCTGATGCATCACAAGGTGGCCACCCTAAACCTACAACTGGGTCGCAAGTCCCAGTCGCCGTCACGGTGTTCCTCTCTGTATCACGCTATGGACCCGGCGACCGCACGGTGAATCCATGGAGTGCTGAGAATCGGATCTCCCATGGTGTTGCATAGGTCCATAGGCCATAGTAACCACTTTCCTAAAAAATATAAATGTACAGATATACCCTCCAATAAATATGAAATTAAATAATTAAACTCAACACAGACATCCTGGAAGAAATCGCTTCTAGCGATAAGGCCGCCCATTGTACATTGAACTGTAACATGCTACCTACTTGTACTACTGTAAATCTATTGGTGTACAATAAAGAATTATCTATCTATCTATTGATAAAACACTTGTAATTTTGCACGATATTTATTATTGAATAGACCGGTTTCGGCTTACGGCATTCTCAAAGGTTTACATTGAAAGTTATAAACTGAATGAAATCAATAAGAATATAAATATTAATACTACATAATATATAATTACCCCAAATTTAAACCCCAAAAAGACGGATATAACACAAGATAATCCCACCAGAATACGTATTTAAAGAATTTCAGTGCCGATATTCTAAGGCAGTGTTCACATCCAACAACAATATAACTCAGAGGTACAGTGACAGTTTCATCGGAGGTTGCGCTTTGACATGATATACGAGCGAAGTCGGACGCTCGGTAAGCGGAATATCACCCACCAAGTTACTCAATTACTAGAACGGCTATACTACTGCGCTATGAGCTTAGAAACGGGCACTAATTTGCTGTGTAGTACAAGTATAACTGTTAGTTTGAGTTTGATTAACGTTGGATTGAATTATTCTACCAAAATGTATTATTTTATTACATCTATACTATTATAAAATTGTAAAGTGGTCGTGTCTGTACATTGGAGATATTTAAAAAAAAATACTTGGGTTATGTTAAGTTAACGATACTGAACACGAAAATATATTTTTTTAATTTCCTGTCTGTTTGTCTGTTTGTCCGCGATGGACGCAAAAACTACTGGACGGATTTTGATGCGATTTTTTTGTTAGAAAGGGCTTACTCAGACTTAAAAACTTACGTTTGTTTGAACGCAATCGGTTGAGTAGAACCGAAGGTATGAGCAAAGGTCGCGTTAGCCGAGATGCACGCGGGCGGAGCCGCGTGCGGAAGGCTAGTTACATATAATATACATACATGCAAACACGCCCTTATCCTCGGAGGGTTAGGCAGAGGTGAATTTAATACCCATATTTCACCAATAATTGTATTAGGTCCCACGTAATAGGGGGTGAGCATATTGCCGTATTCCGGGCACTATTGTTGACTCGAGCCATGTATAGGCTGAGTCGTGGCTGTATATATCTGTCTGATGTTAAACAGCCCTATCCCTTAGTCGCCTTGTACGACACCGCATGGGAGGAGATGGAGTGGCCTAAATTCTACTCTGCCGGGAACCACGCCTTTTTGAATTTGGATTACGCTATCAAAATTTATTGTAGATTTTTTTAACACATACAAACATATAACTATACTCATGCATGTAAAACTGTTTATTAATCCAAAGGAAGTGATGGGGTGGCCCTATTCTACTCCACCGGGCACCAACACGGTTGGGAATGAACAAGAAAAAGAAAAAAAAAAAAGATTTCAGTTTTTAGTCACGTTTTATTCTTAAACTTAATTTTGATTAAAACATTTTAAAAATGACAACAAGATAGTTAACTTTTAGTTCGGTAAGTACCTAACTAATTATGTCTTAAAATAAAAAAATATGCATGTTTTCAAATTATTCATGCCAAATCCATATAGTAGCAAAACTAATAATTAATCAACCCCAACATTCGTAATTAATAGCTGCTGTAGGTGACCTACATCCACAATATAATTGTATATAACGGTGTAAAGTATATATTTTATACGTCGGCGACATTCTGCCCCAGCTACAACGTCTAATTATGTGCTATGAAACTGATGTTCGTAATAGTAAGACGTCAAAACATGACGACTAAAATATAGTGAAGAAAAAGAAAAATAGTGGCAAATGTACTTTGAAATGTCACTCTAACAAAGGTTATGAAACGAGTAAAAATTACAGCTTTACTCTTTGAAAATAATATAAACGGCTAATTCTTCTAATAAATTATCTATTGCAAATTCAGTCTCGATCTAATTTCAAACAACTAAATGTCGTCACGCCCCTGGTGTTACACTTGTGCTGCCGACCCTGAAGAAACCTTCTAACGCCCTTCTTGAAGAACCCCATAATTGTACTTTGAAATGTCACAAAGGTTATGAAATGAGGTAAAATTAAAGCTCAGCTCTTCTATCCATCAATACTATTATATACTCGTGATTGTAAATTGGAAATGTTTGTCCGCGATGGACGCAAAAACTACTGAACGGATTTAGATGCGGTTTTTTTCTCAGAAAGCTCTTGGTCAGACTTAAAACCTTACGTTTGTTTGATTGCAATCGGTTGAGTAGAACCGGAGGTAAGAGGTCCACGTGGGCGAAGCCGCGGTCGGAAGGCTAGTTGAAAATAATACAGAAGGGTAATTTATTCTCATAATATTAATCCTCCTAACCTAATACATATCCATACTTCTGTCACGCTTTCAAACCTAAACGATTTTGACGAAATTTGAACAGAGATAGATTAGATCTTCAGAATGGACATAGACTATGTTTGGTTGCGATAACCGACATCCACGCAGGTGGAGCCGCGGGCAACAGCTAGTACATAATAATAAATCAAGTCGAAATTCAATCTCGATCTAATCACAAACTCCCAAATGTCAAAATCGATCACAATTTCTATGAAAAGAGGTCTAATAAAAGGGTTATAATATTACAAGTTTTTATTACTTTCGAAGTCTCTCGAATTTCCTGCTCCTGTCGTAATAATAATAAGACACTGATGACGTCTGTCTTAAGCCAAAGCCATTAAACTCATTGTGCATTTAATACAGTGGCAAGCCGTAAAAAGTCTATTAATTCTTAGGAGCTGACCTCGATAAGGCTCTCCATTTGTCCTGAGTTAGAATGTAATATCTTAGCAGCGCCTATAAAGAGAGCACTGACGATCTTTGGGTTTATTACTCTAGTCTAGTATATTACTCACCAAAGTTTGTTGGAGTGAAGTTCTACCTAGAGTAAGTTAAACAGTAATGGTAGAATTATTAAGAGTGTATGAGAAAAATATTAATAACCGGTTACAAAAATGTATATTCTGTAAAAAATAACTAACAACCGATTACAATAATAAAAATAACCTTTTTTTTTTATATAGGACACGTCAATTTGACTTCGTCTCGCCTGATGGTAAGCTGAAGGCAAAGTCTCTGAAAAGAGGGTCACCATTACAGACACGTATCATTAAACTCTTCATTGCAGTGGTAGCTATCTACATGCTAATTTTGCCAATATGTTTTTGAATTATATTGAATAACACACTTATAATTTTTCGCTTTATTTTATTTATCAACCTGACCGTTTTCGCTTATTGGCTTTCTCAAAGGTTTACATTGTCGGCTATAATAACCGACAACGTAAACTTGTCAGATCAGGGTATATACCAACAATGTTAACCTTTGAGAATGCTATGAAACCGGTCAGGTGTATAAATAAAATAAAGTGGAAAAGTACAAGTGTGCAATTTACAAGATATTTAATGATACTATAAGTATGTGTAAAATTATGCAAAAAAGGCCTATAAAAATATTATTATTGCGTCTTTCATGGTTCCGTTGCTTGTAAGGTTCAACTCATAAAGACCTATCCAAAATGCTTGTAGTCTCGATTGCCATAAGTCACAATAAACTGTACTCACAGGTATCGTAGACAGATTCCCAAATAAAGTATTATATGGCTTTCTCAATGTATTTTATTTGAAGAGCAAAGGAATAAAATATTATTCGATTTTTATTGTATATCGTTTTTGATTGCGGTGATGACTTCATATTTCGTACCTAACTGAACTATCTTCAATTTATTGCAATCATGGAGCAACCACATGATTCTAATAAAGCGAAAGTTACCCTACAAGTTTTGATTCCCTTGCAATTGACTAAATTACTACATAAACGGCTGTTTTTGAACTGGACATTTTTGACATAGACATAAAAGTTTCATTTTGTGATGGGAAACAACTATTGAAATCGCAACACTGTTGCCGTTACTGTTACCGACACGTCTGATGATAAGAGATGAGTTTTTTACTTCTGTCAGCCCTCCCAGAGTGCCAGTGTTTTTAGTAACGTGACTTACTTGTTTAAATTTTTACATGCCGACCTGAGTAAAACTTGATTTTTATTTCAAATTGATACCTTCACGATTTCCTGCGAAAAAGATCTTGACAGACAGACAGACAGACGGACAAAAAAGTAATTCTATAACGCTCTAATTTTTCCCTTCGAAATTCAGAAAAGATCATTATATATTTAGATAAATGATAGGATTACCAATACTTACACTGAGCCCTCTTTCCCACATATACTATAGGAGTATATTTCGCCTATACCGCCTCTCATCCTAATCTCATAAAGGAAAAAATGCTGATTCTGTACAAACAGATAGTGTTGGGAAAGGTTTCCGTTGTTTGTACAACGAAAACCTTTCGCCAAAACTACCCAGTGCAAATATTTGTAGTCAATAAAAAGAAATAAATCTCCATTTCTACGTGATTGCATAAGAAATAAAATAGTGGAGGATATTGTCGGTTTGAAAGCTGAGATCGGCGAAGTACTTACATCTAAATTACACCTAATTTCTGTTAAGTAGGGTGTATGCTTGGATCATATACTGTATACACCTAGAATTCCTTACCAGGCCCTCGATTCTACTAAAGCACAACAACTGTCACCCCACAGAGACTGCAAAAAATGGCATTAAATTTTAGACCTTATTTCTATAGACTTCAGTCACAAAATGAAATGAAAAGAATTTCATTACATTCTTCCATTCACTCTACAAAAAGCCATTTAATTTTAAACTTTAACAGCATTACTTTAAAGGCTAAATTCAAATGGAATTTTCTCGCAGTCTCTGTGGTGTGACAGTGGTTGTGCTTTAGCAGAATCGGGGCCCAGCTCACGAGTTTCCCTCTTCCTACAGTCCCGGGTCCTTTAAGCGGTGCGTGAAAAAGTATCTGATGAGACCGTCAAGCTGAGTGCCACCATTGTGACATGGTACGTGTCTGTAATGCTGACTCTCTTTAACTTCTGTACCGTCAGCGCAGAACATGGACCATCTCCTGTCATGCCCGTTGTGCCCCTACGCCTGCACAATTGCCGACCTAAATGAAGCGACGGAAGGTGCAGGCAATGTCGCCGAGTTTTGGGCTGGGAACATCTAATTTTTATTTATATTGCTGCCATTGATACGAAGAAGAAGAAGCGCAGAAGACAAAGCAGGACAAACCTTTGGTCTTCCCACTGACATCATAAAACTCTCCAGTGAACTCTGGCTACCCTACTCGCCGCCAGGAACACAACACGAGGTTATTATGACCGCGGTATTCTGTAGGGTGAGACTTCCCCAGTCGGACTGCTCAATTGGGGCGGAAACACTGTGATTTCCTAGTTAATAATACAGTACCAGGATATCAAACATTCATAACGGATAATAAAACGCTGAATGAAAAAGGACATCGAAAGCTGGCAATTGGAAGGGGGACAAAAGCATATTTCATTTTGTGTTGGCCTTGTGTCCTGTTCGATATGAAATGCTATGTATTTATTCACTACAAAAGTGCAATACGACGGTGGATCATAAAAAAGCAGTAATTGACTGAAATAATTTAATTATAGTTTGCTTTTGGCGAATAATACGTACACCCTTATTGTGGCATTTGAATAAGAGTATAAAATTAAACTTAGAAATGGGTCCAACCCCACCAAACGGACGGCATGGGAACGGATTTTACAATCTTTAAACAAAATTAAATCTTATATCACAGCATTTAAAGTTTATATTACCAAGTCACGCATGACAGCTTGACGTGCGTCATGCCGCTGCACGTCGCTGTCAAGCTGTTGCGCATGACTTGTTAATATAAACTTCAAACACTGTGATAATAAGATTTAATTTTGTTTAAAGATTGTAAAATCCGGGCCGATGCCGTCCGTTTGGTGGGGTTAGACCTATAGGCTGCATACATTAAAAACAAAATGGTCACTATTTTTTACTCAAAGTGGTTGCCTATAAAATTACTAATATGTGATGAATATCTATTTTAATGCCATCGACCTCATTTAAAAAAAATTGAATGTATGAGCTATGTAGCTGTCTACGTCGTAGCAGACCTACGACGTAGACAGCTACGAAAAAAAGTGCTACGACGAACATCACAAAATTACACAACTTATTATACCCACCACGTTCTTACCTTCTATTTATATAGGTATACACAAAGCTAGCCTTATTAGCAAAAGAAAATTTACGTCTTTGAGATCGTCTGCCATCGTTAAATTGTTGCGTCGAGACAAAAAAGCAGAACGTCGTTCATTATTCCAGCTTTTATTACAAAGGAAATGTTTGTATATTTCTCAAAGGTATTGTTCATTAAATTGCTTACAGAGTGCATTACGATAGGTCTTTAGTATTTGATGTTTTTTAACCGGAGAATGTTGAGCACGAAGTGTCGAAATGTAAAGTCAGACGAACTGGCCTTTTTAGGGTTCCGTAGCCAAACGGCAAAAAACGGAACCCTTATAGATTCGTCATGTCTGTCCGTCCGTCTGTCTGTCCGTCCGTATGTCACAGCTACTTTTCTCCGAAACTATAAGGCCTATGCTGTTGAAACTTGGTAACAAGATGTATTCTGTGAACCGCATTAATAATTTCACACAAAAATAAAAATAAAGCATTAAATTTTGGGGATCCCCATACTTAGAACTGAAACTCAAAATTTTTTTTTCATCAAACCCATACGTGTGGGGTATCTATAGATAGGTCTTTAAAAATGCTATTGAGGTTTCTAACATAATTTTTTTCTAAACTGAATAGTTTGCGCGAGAGACACTTCCAAAGTGGAAAAATGTGTGTCCTCCCCCCCCCCCCCACCTCTAACTTCTAAAATAAGAGAATGATAAATCTAAAAAAAATATATGATGTAAATTTCATGAAAACTACCACTAAAAATTGGTTCGAACGAGATCCAGTCACTAGTTATTTTTAAATACGTCATAAACCGCAATTTTCGCCTTTGCTACTACGGAACCCTTCATGGGCGAGTCCGACTCGCACTTGGCCGATTTTATTTATTAATCAATTTTTCACGAGTAATTAGGGACCAATGTATTCGTATGTCAGACAGATCGAAGACATATTAAGGAAAGGACATGTCAAGAGTACCCGAAACCGGCGAGCATGCATGAAAGCAATTATGAAAGTAGAAGAAGCGAAAGATGTATGCCAGGATCGTAGCGAATGGAAAACTGTGGTCTCTGCCTACCCCACTGGTAAAGAGGCGTGACTGTATGTATGTATGTATTAGGGACCAAAAACCTCGTCAGCATGAAAATTAGACAGGTGTTGCATGGGAGCCCTAAAAAGATTCTTGGGGCCCAAGCTAACCTATTTTGTCGCCAGTAGATGAACGGATGAGGCTTTGGGTTAGGAGGTCAAACGGGAGTCACTTCGGTAAAAGTCATGATAACCCAAAATGAGCAGTACTAATGTGACGTCCCTGGTGTTGCACACGTCCATAGGCCACGGTAACCACTTTCCATCAGGTGGGCCGCGTTGCTTGTCTGTCACCCAAGTGGTATAAAAAATGAGTAGGTAATAAATTATTTGAGATCTTCCAAGTTTGAAAACATCGTCGGTACGTTACAAAAGCAAAAACAATGTTCCGTAAATTTCCTGTTTTGTTCCGTTTGGAACAGAAATTGCTGGTTTGAACATACAATGGATTTACGTTGAGCGGAGCATAGTTTCATATACATATATAGTTGGTTGAGAAGGTATATCATTCCAGTCGTGTTTTTAGTTGATGACAAATTTTGTGATACAGTGTGTTTCTAAAAGAGTTTCTACTTCTTCTTCCTCCTAGCGTTAATTCCCAGTCGCATCCGAAGCTTTCACCTCGGAGTCTGGGGTCCGATTTGCCAGTCTTAACTGCGGATTTGGCTAGATCTCGATATTTCCCGTGAAGTGACTGCCATTTGACCTTCACAACCCAATGGTGGCATTAGGCGATATCGAAGCATTGCAGCTAGACCGTTGTTGTTGGAATTTTAGGTCTGCAACTACCCGTAAAGATAGATGTTCGTATGGGCAACCCAAACCGATGGGTTAACGTGCTCTCCGAGGCACAACCTGACCAATGCAAATACCCATATTCATGCATACAAATATTTGCACTGAGCGGGGATTGAACCCGTGCCTCCTGCGTAGCGGCCGCGTTCACTACCGCTACGCCACGGAGGCTGTCCCCCATTTCTACTAATTGGAGTAATAAGTTTTAGGGATGTTCTCTAACATATTCACCTGTATTTACAATATTAACTTTATTTTTGGATTCACGCAAGTGAATAACAACCCGGGGTTCATTTATTAGTTTTCATTAATTTGATGCTCATTGAGCCTAAAGAAGTTTTAGTATCGTCGTGACATCAGAATTCTGACGTATAGTGACGACACATGTGTTCGGTGACGATGACGCTAATCCCATGAGTTTTGTTCACTAAAAAATGCTCAACGCTCCTAAAAAAGTTCCAGCTCCTGGTTACTATTTCTAATTTATTTCCAAGAATAATAAAATTGTATTAATAAAGTAACTAATCCTAATCTTTACTCCCCAGCGCATGAAGAATATCGAATGCAGAATAAACCGATTAAGGTTAAACTCGGTGAACCGAATAGACGGTAGTAACCGGAATTCCGGTATTCAGTAAGGGACCAAATTATGTTTCTGGTGGCTTTTGTTAGAACGCGTTTAATTTTACGCGCTGTAACCAAGGGATTGTCGCAACCACGGATCGATTATTTCCGTCTGATGAATCTTCGTATAATTAACTTACCTATATCAGCGTGAAAAGCTGGTGAATGGTGTGAGAAAGCCATGTTTGCGAGATTCACCCTGTGTACCTCCAAGGCGAATCCATTTTGAAAGAAAGAAAGAAAGAATTTTTCTTATTCTGTACAAAAAAAATCTGATTATAGGAACAAAGACAGAACCGAATTAAAAAAGGAGGAGGTTATGTATGAGAGACCTATAGTGCTAGGTGGTGTGGTGGGATGGGAGAGAGAGGTGGCGAAAGGTGAAGGTGATGGGGTTTTCGTGCCTCGAATATCCCACTGAGGCAAACCCATTTTTACACTCCAACACAAGAAATTTAGCATAATTGAAAATGTAAACGAGAATACCAGTTCTCGTACAGCACTTACTTGAAGATAGCTACGATCTATGCAGCTAGTAAAGAACCAAAATAGGGAAAACATTATTAAAAGGGGTAGGCCTAAGAAGTCCTGGCTTGACGTTGTGGAGGGTGACATGCGTGCAAATGATCTCACTACTATGGACGCTCAAGATCGTGCGAAGTGGAGGCAGACCCTGAGCTCCGAGGTCATCTTGGCCACGGATGCAATCAGGATAATGCGTCTACATGAGGATTATGAGGGAAAACATTATAATCATCTTCATCTTTCTTTTTTGATTTCTCAGCCCGGGTTATTTTGGTATGTCTGTTTCTCCGGAAGTGACTGCCTGCTGACCTTATAACTTCTGCAGGAAAGCCAGTGACAGACTCTCGGCTGTCATTTAGCAAGTGCACCTACTGGCCTGCGATAGTTTCCTTTGAATCCCGAGTACTCATCACCCACGCGGGCGGAACTAAGGTTATCAGCTAGTAATATAACCGATAAGTAAAAAGAAACTAAGATTGATTGAAAACGACAAAAAAGGAACAAGTTTAACGTTACAAGCATATTACATTAGCGTACACTCCCGTACAGTCACGTAACGCACTCAGCCTAATTCATGGCGCTCACATAAAACAGTATTAACATTTTTACAACGCTGATATGGTAAATTGGAAACGTAACAATTTATTGTGACGTCACGACCTTCTATACGCGGAGTCATAAATCATCTTTCAGTTTATGTTGCCCTGGTACCTGTGGATCGACAGCGGTACGGCGTACTATCTCTGGAATTTACAATTACAAAGATAACAAAAAAAAACGAATTATATTTTTATACTCTATTGTAACTTTGTAAATGTAAATAGATTTTTATGACTACAAGTCAACACAATATGTATACAATAGCAATTTGTATTTGAATATTATTTTAATAACTGAAAAGTTCTCCAGTGGCGGCCACGTATCGGCAAGCGCAGCGTAGGACGTCCACCTACAAGGTGGACAGACGACCTCATTAAGGCCGCGGGAACGCGCTGGATGCGAGCCGCTTCCAACCGGTCTTATTGGAGATCTATAGGGGAGGCCTATGTCCAGCAGTGGACTTCCTATGGCTGAAACGATGATGAACTGAAATAAAACAACTCGGTTGTTTCAAGCTTTTATTTAACTTACAAAGTATGTATGTACGAGTACCTTTGTTTGTTCAGCCCCCTTACAAAAGCGGCAATTTGTTGACTGGCGTATTGTATGTGAAATACAATGATGAATGTATGGGATTCAATTCGCGTGATCCCTCCAAACTTTCCGAGCTAAGTCAACCTCACCTGCAAGCTTACACCTGTTGGTTGATGGACGAGACTCTGGCGCAGACTTACCTCTTGGGGTTGACAGGTCAGACGGCAGCCGTAAAAGTTATATAAACCAACATTCTATAGGAGAAGGAGTAAGTAGACCTTAGGCTTCGAGATGAAAGCCTTGGATTTAAATAGTAACGACACCATGAGTGCCGCATTTTTTGGTCCATGACTAAATCTGGCTCAGTGTAAATATTTGAATGAATAAAAAATATGAATATGTTTATTTGCGTTAGTCTGGGTGTTTTTATACCTCGGAGATCATTTTAAGCCGTCGGTCCCGTTTGCCATACGAACACATTATGGCAGTTGTTACGAATAGTTGGAGCACTCAAAAGTTCAACTTGTCTATCTATAATATTTCGATACCGCCTGTTGTTGTGGAGGTCAAATGACAGTCGCTTCTCGGAAAATATCCAAGTTCAGCCGCATCACAGTTAGAATGAAAAGTCGACCCCGACTGCGGAAAAAGGCTCAGAGAATTATGATGACGAGTATATCCGGCTCTCAGTCGAATATGACAAAAGAAACACAAGTTCAAATAACTTCAAAACAATCAAATGATATATACGTAGTAAACAGGGTAGTTAATTACGTGCTAATTAAACTGAGAGATGTTTCGCAGCAGTGTACTGACGGTTAATTATTTACATTACCTAACTGTAATTAGAGCGAGACAGGTGCTAGTGTGAGATTCTGAGTTACAAGGCTGGAGACATTATTATAGTATGAGAGCTGACGTCATTAACTCTGGTCTGATCAGATTCCTGAATGAGATGTACATCTTTAGACGCGCCTTTAATTGGAGAACGTGAAATGGCTATGCTGCAAAACTAAATAAAATCGGCCAAGTGCGAGTCGGACTCGCCCATGAAGGGTTCCGTAGCAGCAAAGGCGAAAATTGCGGTTTATGATGTATTAAAAAAAACTACTGACTGGATCTCGTTTGAACCAATTTTTAGTGGTAGTTTTCATGGCAATTTACATCATATATTTTTTTTAGATTTATCATTCTCTTAGTTTAGAAGTTAGAGGGGGGGGGGGACACACACACACACACATTTTTCCACTTTGGAAGTGTCTCTCGCGCAAACTATTCAATTTAGAAAAAAAATATGTTAGAAACCTCAATAGCATTTTTAAAGACCTATCTATAGATACCACACGTATGGGTTTGATGAAAAAAAAAATTTGAGTTTCAGTTCTAAGTATGGGGACCCCCAAAATTTAATGTTTTTTTTTATTTTTGTGTGAAATTCTTAATACGGTTCACAGAATACATCTTCTTGCCAAGTTTCAACAGCATAGGCCTTATAGTTTCGGAGAAAAGTGGCTGTGACATACGGACGGACAGACAGACAGACAGACGGACGGACAGACATGACGAATCTATAAGGGTTCCGTTTTTTGCCATTTGGCTACGGAACCCTAAAAACTGGTGGTGAGACCAAAAATCCATTTTGAAAAACGGAAAAAAAAAGGTATCTAATGATAAGATTACCAGAAAAAACCTGGCTCATCTGAAATATCATCAAATTCTGTAAAAAACCACTGCTGCAATTCGAAAGCACTGGCGAAAGTGGTGGCACCAGCGTTTGAAGGTTACAGAACTATTGGTTTTGTGTTACATAGATAGACAGAAGTCTATCTGTATCGAATTGCTAATTCAAAACTAACATTGATACACTAATACTACACAAACACATAGAACTAACTAGTTCAGAATAACTGTTTGACACGATGCCTCTGTAGGCAATTCCCTGCCTGTGGCGAAAGGTGCGATGATAGAATGTAGCTGTCTACATTCTATCATCGCACCTCATCGCACCTTTTGCCACAGGCAGGGAATTCATCCTCACACATTGCGTCCGGAAAAGGTGCGCACTGTGCGGTATGAAAGGCACTTCATCCCACGCACACTCAAGATGTGGAATGAACTCCCTACGGTAGTTTTCCCAAGCGACTACAAAATGGGGTTCTTCAAGAAGAGCATTAGAAGGTTTCTTCAGGGTCGGCAGCGCGAGTGTGACGCCCATAGGCCACGGTAACCACTTTCCATCAGGTGGGCCGTGTGCTTAAACACGAATACTACACATATAACTAGTTCAACAGTAAAATGATGACGTTTGACGTTTGAATCATCATCATCTTTAAATTACTTAGGCCCGGTCGCATCTGAGGTTTTCACCTAAGAGTCTGGGGTCCGCTTGCAGGTAATACAGGTTGAATGAAACCTAGAATGAATGTGGTGAATAAATTTTGTACACACACATAAAGATTGTTCTGAGCGTGTTACCGTTTATAAAGCACTAAGTTACCCTAATTTCCGAGATTTGTTTTAATTCATCCCTGCTCGGGGTAATATAGCCTAAATACCTCCTCGTGACGGTTTGGCAGGATTTGGTGCGAACCTCCACGTGGTCAAATAATAAACCTGACCGATAACGAATAGGCATATCATCTTTTTTGCAAAGCCCTTTGGGACAAAGGAAACTTCTTTAGAAAATTGCCAAAGTAGATTGCAGACAGAATTGGTCCAAAAATAACTTGATTTTTTAAGAGGCAGTGTGGGTTTAATCTTTTTACTTTGTTCGTATTACCCTGATAAAGACTATTATTACAATGTAACAGGTTTTTACTCTTTTCTTATTTAAAGACTATTATTATAAAGTAACAAACACATTTTATTTAATAAAGATCATATTTCACGAAACTGAATAAAACTTTATTAAAGCGTTTATTCGCTTAAATTTAATACACGCCCATTATCGCTCATCGCCGACAGACATTATAACGATAATACGCTATAAGTTCAATGTAATGAAAAATTACGACCAGTCTGGACCATTGCGAATTGACGAAATGAGAATATTATGAATATTGGTAGATATAACTTTGTTTTATGATTTTTCGTGCATAGATCGTAAGTCCATAATTAAAAGAGCTCAAATAATAATTTAAATGGATCTTCTAACGTCTGGTTCCCACAGTGTGAGGTTCACGGACAGCCTCAGTCTGTCACGTGGCGGTAGTGAACGCGGCCGTCACAGGAGGCGCAGGTTCGATCCCCGCTCAGTGCAAATATTTATATGCATGAATTTGCATTGGTCTGGTTATGCCTCGGAGAGCACATTAAGCCGTCCATCCCGGTTGCCATACAACCATCTATTGCAGTTGTTACGGGCAGATAGACATATAGGTAGATAATTTACTATCGCATTTATAATATTAGTATAGATATAGATGGTTTTAATCAGTGTATTGCATTGATCTGGAGTTTCTAGGTAATTATATTGAATACAATAGATAACACTTTACACCATGTTGATTTTAAAATATCTACTATCCAAGAATCACTCTGTAAACATTTGAAAAAAAAAAATGTATTTTGTTGATTACCTATATATTTTGGGTTCCCCGTAATGAGTGAAAATAGGTACATTATAGATAACTTTACGCCAAAATCTCGGCTCGCAAATGAAGCAACCCATAAGGGCATTATCTCCGGGCAAGCTTTTTAACCCTTTTAGATTTTTGCAGAATCGTAACGACCTCGGGGCGCTTACCTTACCATTAAAGGGATCAAATGCACTTTCAGACTCGCGTGGCGGAGCGGAAGGGTGTAACTGCCGTGATTTTTAGGGCGAGTTAAATTTTGTGAGTTCAGGCTGATTTGAAAATCCGGAAAGGTAGATTTTTAAGTCTTTGACAAATCCACATCTGTACCTAAAATAAAATAAATAAATGCGAAAGTAACTTTATCAGTCTGTCTGTTACGCTTTCACGCCTAAACTACTGACCAGATTTTGATGAAATTTGGTACAGAGATATATTTGACATTGGGAGAGGACATAGGCTATTTTTGGTCACGATAACCGATATCTACGCGGGTGGAGCCGCGGGTGACAGCTAGTATATTCATATTGCCTTATATAGCTTTTAAGTTACTTTATTCAAGTAAGCCCTAAAATGTGTAACTTTAGGCAAAAACCCAAATGTCCAAATACCATTCAGGTATATCTGAATTGAAACCTTTTGAAAATATAAGATGAATAAGTTTGAAAGTAAATAAAACGTTATTTAAATTTGTACCTAATGAAATAAGTTTCTCCTCACATTTCCATAACTTGTGAGATATTCATATTTCATTTGATCTTTTGTTTGCAACTGTACTTCTAAGCGTGACGTGGCCTGCTGTAAACTTTATTAATAATATTTATATTAAAAATATTCGAGGAAAGTTTTTTTTTATCTGTTGTTTTGTGAAGAATGAATTTTTTTCCACGGTATGCTATAAAGTTGTTAAAGCTATAGTCAGTCAAGACACACATAATTTTTAATAGATTACACTTCTCGCACTGTATTTAGCATTGAAGTATAATATGTTCGTACCGGTAAATTTAGCTGTATGGCCATAAACACCGTCCAACTCATATTGAATAGAGCACTTTTACTTTGCCACAATTTTTTTTTCAGCCTAACCGGTTTCGCCTCACGGCATTCTCTTAGGTCCTACTCGGCAAGCAGTTTGCTGGCTTGAAATTCAGCCGTATATCATAGCACAATGTCCCTGAAATACTTTGAGTACGTTTATAAAAATGTCAATTAATTTTTAAACTTTAGACTGATACTAGTAAATGATCTTAGTTTTCCTGGTCTTTTGAGAATAAGTTAATTATTACGAGGGCGAAAGAATCATAACAACATATTGTTTTTTATCTTTCAATATGCTGCCGCTCATCATGCTATTAGTGAAATTAATAACGTGGTAATTGAACTATCAACGCAAGCCAAATTAATTTGTACAAACAAAATGCACAATATTAAAGTTTAAAATATCAAATGGAGTTCAATTATAATAATTTTATGCGGCCAGTGTTATTTTAATTACAGTGAAACTCGTGGCGTAATATTACGATGCAATTACATACAGTTTAAAATTTTCCTTTATGCTTGCATTAATTAATGTTATTAACTATGAGTATTTTAAAGTTAGTGTGTAAGAGATATTTTCTAGACAATCCCACCGTTTTAGTCGATTCAAGTCCTGCATAACCCTTGTTGGTTTTGGTGGGAGAAGGTTGTTCCAATGGGAATTTTGCGCACGATAAAAAAACGTATGTGATATACGTCCGATGCAAAATTCTGCAACTTTAGAAAGTAGCACAGGAGAAAAGAAAGAGAAAAAATATAATCGTAACTGCTAGTTGATTCATTCACCGACATAACCGCTGTGGATCAGAAGTACTACTGATTATACACCCGGTAGTACAAATGATACATTATAGTATCACTAGTACTACCAGTAGTACTACTGACCCGGAGCCACGAAAGGTGTATCATTTGTACTACCAGTTGTACAATCAATGAACAAACCCGAAGAAATCTGCTTGTATTATTTTCAGTAGTACTAGTGATACAAAAATGTATCATTTGTACTACCGGTTGTACTAATCAGTAGTACTTCTGATCCACAGCGGACATAACACACACTATTGATTTTATGTTACTTAATTATCATTGACACCCACAGGAAGAGATGGGGTGGCTCTATTCTGCTCCACCGTGAACCAACATCATCATAGTGGAACAATAAGTTAACAAATATAATATTGTACTGTACTGTACTTACATTAATTTGAAGTAGAAGTGGTTTATTACTTAGTTGCATTTACTTGCTTCAATGTCGGCAAAAACTTATAACTAACTTCGGCATCTCTGTCTGTGTATTGTTGCTGTATAATCAAATTTAATACTAGTTCAATATTGTTGTTTACTCACTTAATAGTTAGATCGTTTATATTGTTTGTCAGATTTATAATACATTGTAATACATTGCAAGGATCAATGTTGATCTGGCTAACAATTGACAGACCAAATTTAATTTCTCTGAACGGTGAATTCCATGGATGTCACATGTCTCTTTATTCTTTTTCCAATAACGTTTATACCATTTATGTGATAGAAACATGGTCCACATAATGGGAAGCGGTTACCGCAGCCTATAGATGTGTTTAACACCATGGGCGTCACACAGGCTGCCGACCCTGTAAAATCCTATTTTTAATTCCTAAACATGTCGTGTATAAAGAACTTCATTTGTAATAATTTTATTTACATTATCCAATTCTCAACCTTGTACCAAGCCGTGTGGCTAGCGTGGAAACAGTAGGCTAAAGCCTTTTTTATACCACTTAGGTGGCAGACAAGCACATGGCCCATCTGATGGAAAGTGGTTACCGTGACATATGGACGTATGCAACACCAGGGGCATCACACTCGACCCTGAAGAAACCTTCTAATGCCCTTCTTGAAAAACCCCTAACTCCCAACTTTGGGAGAGGCCTATGTCCAGCAGTGGACTGCGATAGGCTAATAGATTGAATTTCCAATATAGAGGTTTCGATGACAAGGAAGTCGTATTTCAATCTCCTACTTCCGACTAATATTATAAATGAGAAACTGTGTGAAGATGTTTGTAATTCAATCATGCTAACAGCTGAACAGGTCTGGCTTAAATTTGGTACAGGTATAGATTATAGTCTAGAATAACATATAGCATACTTTTTATCCCAGGGTTTCTGTAGGTAACGGGAACGAGATCAAAACTTCAAACGGCCATCAGGTACTAAATTCATAAATGGAAGGTATTGACTTATAACTTTTGACATAAATATATTTATATTCACCTAATATAATTAAGTAATCACATTTAGAGCTTGATCACACGGTAAAGTTTAGTTTCCACACTAAAACTGCTCACGTAAATATTCACGTATTCTTCCTACACTGTTTGACTTATCGTCTGTTCTTTCATTTTCGACGACATTCATTATTCATTCAATCCACAGTGAGTGGCTGTTGCATATTCACAGCAGCCTTCAGCTATTAATTGTTTGTCAAAGAGTTTGTCGGTTGATGTCGGATAATATCTATTCTTTGGTGTATAGGTAGGTGATATTAGGCGGTTTACTCGAGTGATTACTCATTGGGTGAATGCTTCACTTTTCTAAATATGATATAGAAAAGAACATTCATGACAAATAACATCCGTCTACAGCTACAGAACTCAAGACAAAATGTCTCAACCCGAATGAATTTTCCAGACTACTGCTAAGAAGGATTCCATCAGTGTTCAGACCGTTCACTTTTTGTTCATTTAAAGTGAGAGTGAAAGATATCAGATGAAATAGTGAACCAATCACTGTTGAATTCATTCGGCGTTAATGTTGAATTTTATATGCAAATTGACCCGCATTCCTGAGAGCAGAACCCGCACTAGAATAGGGTAAGGTTGTTTTGACCCCAAAGATCCTAGTCGGGTCCCTAATAACCCCTTATAACAAGACTGAAAAAAATATAGGCAGTAACATTACAATAATATTAAAATTCTGTTTACTACTCCGGAGATAAACAATGTAACCTAAGTATAGTTTGACTTGTTTTTCATGTCAGGTACTTAGAACTAAACTAAGCTAACTATCTAAAATATTACTTGCAAAGAGACGGCCATTACAACTTGTAAACTTTGTTACAAAGTCTTTCGTCGCAGAATTGACTTAAGAAATAGTAGCCGGGGCAGTTTTTTTAGAACATTTAACGACAGTTCTTTTGCTTTTGTACGAGTACTAGCTAGAATGTCAGCTTGGAAAGTTAATTTTGAAAATAGAATACGATTTTAGTTCGGAGCTACTTTAGGCAAGCTTTTATTAGAATCGGATGTACTTTTTATTTAACAAATAATATTGTTTTAATAATGTTCAAAAGGGACTAAGTAACGCATTTAACTATTCTTTTTTATATAAGATACCTTAATTTGTCTTCATCTCGCCTGAAGGTAAGCTGAAGGTAAAGTCTCTTTTCCATGCCCCGCTTAAAGAAACCGGATATTATAATCCTATGTGAGTTGAGTAGGCAACTCGGTTGGAGATAAGCCATTGATATAATATACTCGCACATTACTAAAGTAACCTCAAAAATCTGTTTTTTTTTTACTACTTGGGGCAGTACTTCCCCAGTCGGACTGCTCAATTGGCACGGAAATACCTCGATCAACTTATCTAGGTCAAACTAATAGAAAATAAGAATACATACAGATACCGATAAAAGGATCTGGTTATGTTTATATACGAAGTTATTTGAAAATAAAAGCGAATTGTTATTGCGTTATTTACAGGTGAATTCAGTCGTAACGTTTCGAATTATTGCGAATCATGGTAATAATTTAAACCGATATTATCTTCACAATGAACGGCGCGGCGACAATCCATTGTCTTTGATTAATATGGCGGCCATAAATAAGGAGCTATAAAAACAAACTCGTTACCTTTGCTTCAGCTACTTCGCATATCAGAGGCTTTTTTGTTCATCATCGATTCAACATTCGAGGATTTCCCTATCCATCATTTTTACTATAAGTGGCAAACACAAATCCAGCCTACCTGATGAAAAGTGGTTATCGTAGTCTATGCACGTGTGGTAGTGCAACACCAGGGGCGACACACTCGTGCTGCCCTTCTAATGCTTTTCTTGAATTAGTCTTAATCTTCGTATCATGCTCTTCCTTTGAAATTGGTTTATACGGGTTTTAAAGGAGCAACTGCGATTTGACCTCTGAACCCCGAAAGCAAAGGCTGCGTCATTGCCTCGTCTCGTCAACAGCCTCTGTGGCGTGTGGATAGTAAATGCGAAAACTACGCAGAAGACGCGGGTTCTATCCCGCTCAGTGCAAATATTTGTATGCATGAATGTGAGTATTTATATTGGTCTGGTCGTGCCATGCGAACATCTATGGCAGTCGTTATGGGTAGTTGGAGTCATACTAACAACTGGTTTAAATGGAATGCTTCGATATCGTCAATGGGTTGTGACAGTTGCTTCACTAAAACTATCGAAGTTCTGCCAAACCCGCAGTGAGACTGGAAAAAGCGGATTCTAGAATCCGAGATGAAAGCTTCGGATGCGACTGGGTTTAACGTTAGGACGAAGAAGAAGATAACATCGTCTGTAAATCAGCAAAACTGACTTACAGTATTGAGGTTGTTTCATTCCCGAAGACCTAGGCAGGAGCCTTATTCACAAGTATATCGGCAGACAACTGACCAAAACACAATTAATAAAATAGTTTTACTATCGTGCTCAAACTATTAAACAATCGCTCACTTCAATTAATACAGCGCCCCAATTCAGCGAGTTGGAGCAAGTTTGCACCTTGCTTTATAAACTTGCGATAACTTAGTTTACTGTGTTATACTTTGGCGTGTTAAAGGTTAACCTTGTGGTGGTCTTCTGAAGATTAGACACATACATTATGCTTACGTCTTTTCCCTTCAGGGTAGGTAGAGGCAAGCCCATCATCTGCTTCTGAGCTTGCACACTTGAAGAGTTTGCTGTTCTTTCGTTACATCTACCTTTCTTTTCGTGCGGAAATTCCCTCGTTCCCGTCAGCCATCGGGGGTGGTGGGGACTAAAACCGCAGCTGTCTCAAGTCTTCAGACGCCAGGGTGTAAGATTGCCAAGAACATATTCCTCAAACCCTGACTGACCCTGGGTCATGGCACCCTCGTGTGCAGGAAGCACGGTGTCCCCATAGAATCCGATCCGATCCGGGGGGAGGGAACTATCATCACGCCACTGCGCTATTGGGGGTAAAGGGGTCATCAAGACTTTCCATCAGGACTTTCGTGACCAAGCCATAGCTCTTAAAAGCGGTATTAGGGTAATCAGGTGGTAGGGTATAGGGGGAGAAGATGAAAGCTGACCCCAAGCTACTAGTAGTAAAAATTCCGTCAAAATCGCCCCCTTCCGAATTTATTGGAACAAACAGATAGATAGGCAGATATAAAGACGGACATGCTATGGTTTTCCCAAGGGACTACAATATAGGGTTCTTCAAGAAGGGAATTTGAAGGTCCTTACAGGGACAGTAGCACGATTTAGACGCCCCTGGTGTTACACACATTCATAGGCCGTGGAAACCCCTTCCTGTCAGTTGAGCCCTGTGCTTGTCTGCCACCTAAATGGTATAAAAAAGCAGATAAATTGTTTAGATACCTGAGTACAGTATTTCTACCAAGCCCATATTGATTGGGTACTGGTTCTACCTAGTATAGGTATATAGCAAAGTAGTCTAAAGTTTTATTTTCCAGCGGCGCCCGTGTTTTAGACAGAACCAGGCCAGTCCGGATAGTTTCACAACAAAACTTACAATTCTCACGTACAGTCTGTTGTTTACGTTTTGTTTCATAAACTTTTTATTAATAAAGACAGCTGACAAATGATATTTGTAGCTATGGTGCCTTCTGAAAGAGTTGTTTTCTTATCAATTCAATTACACTACTGTTTTATTTCTATCTAATATGGTACTTTGGTGATACATTTGAAAGTTCAAACAAATATTACCTGTTAAAATAGTGTATGGATCACCACAAGGGACTTCGAGCCTCGAGAAAACCCACCAGCAAGCAGGTGTACCCTTTTTTAAGAGCAGGCATCCCCACAGATACCCCTCGCTCTCCCCTTCTTCGTGAAATTGCCACTAGCATATCGCTTGCTAACCTAGAGCTATCGAGATATCCACTTCGGATATGGGACCACAATGTCCTCATATTGCTTCGGAAAGGGCAAGGCGCGTATCACACCGCCGTCTCAGCCTGCTTCTGTTAGGATGCCAGGCGGCTCCATCTGTCATAGTGTTTATTGACAAGTCAGGCTCTGTTTCCTTTCGGGCTTAGAAGGTCACATGGCAGTTCTCATAACAGCTGTATAAACAGCCCCCCTAGACAAGTGGCAATTCGTTGCTCGGCGTATGATGGAATAGAACGCTTTTTTTGACATTCGTTGACGCCTGTCATATACGTCAAATTCCATACATTTGGCATTCTATTCCATCATACGTCGAGCAACGAATTGCCACTTGCCTAGAGGGGCTGAAGTTGCTAGAATAAACCAATAGAACATACACTGTCTTACAAACCATCATTAAAAGACGATAGTGGGAACATTACAAATGATCAAATGAAAGTTGCCAACCTGTTCGCCCAACAATTTGAGAAATCCTTTGTGGTGGAACCAAAAAATATGACTATCCCTCAAGTGCAAATGCCGAGAGCAGCAAATTCTATCGAATCACTGATAATTACACCAGATAAAGTTTCCAAGGCCTTAAATACTTTTAGCGACTCTACTTCGATGGGGCCAGATGCCTTGCCGTCAATATTGTTAAAACAATGCAGTAAGGTCCTCAGCACACAGTTGGCTCATATCTTGAACTTTTCGCTTGAAAATGGGAAATTACCACAGGATTGGAAAGAAGCCCATGTCACTCCCATATATAAAAAAGGCGATAAATATGCTACTGGGAATTATCGACCGATCAGTCTCACAAGCATAGTCTGCAAAACTATGGAGAAAATATTTGCGGCCGAACTAAGAACCTTTATGGATAAAGAAAACATAATTATCGACGAACAGCATGGCTTTGTACCAAAGAGATCCACGGTCACAAATCTTCTCATGTGTTTAGACAAATGGACAGATAACTGGGATAGACGACAACCAACAGATGTCATATACCTGGACTATGAGAAGGCATTTGATAGAGTTCCTATTCAAAGACTAATAGTCAAACTAGAACATTTTGGTATTCGCGGGCAGCTTCTCCAATGGATAGAAGACTTCTTAACCGACAGAAAGTTTCGAGTGAGGGTAGGAGAAACCCTGTCAGAGGCTTACGACGTTCACAGTGGCGTGCCACAGGGGTCTGTCCTTGGGCCAATACTGTTTGGAATCTTCATCACCGACCTCAAGAGTGCTATCCAGTCTGACCTGTCGATTTTTGCAGATGACACAAAAATTATAGGTAATCCACTCATCACCCACAATATCATTCAACAAGACTTGGACAGTATCGTGCAATGGACAAAAGATTGGCTGATCTCACTCAATGCTACAAAATGTACTGTGTTGCACATAGGAAACACCAACCCTAAACTCAAATATCACGTGGACAATGTGCCCCTGCAGGCTGTGAATACACAAAGAGATCTGGGAGTCACGATAACACAAAATTTAAAATGGGACGTACACATCACAAATATTACGAAACGGGCAAATTCCATGCTGTACATGATCAGAAAGGCATTCTATACTATCACCAAAGAATTATTCATCAAAATGTACAAAACATACATTCGTCCATTGCTGGAATATGCATTTCAAATTTGGTCTCCTTATTTAAAAAAAGACATTGAAATGTTGGAGAAGGTCCAAAGGAGAGCAACAAAAATGGTAGCATCCCTTAAAAAGAAGTCCTACGAAGAACGCCTCCTAGAACTCAACTTGACAACACTGGAGCAAAGGCGGAATAGAGGAGACCTCATAGAAACGTACAAAATACTCAGCGATCACTACAACGTCAGAAACATAAAAGATTTGTACATGATGAACCAGAACACACGTCTTAGAGGCCATTCCTTGAAGTTAACCAAACCCCCGTGTGCTAGCAACCCCAGAACACACTTCTTGCCATATCGAGTGATGAAATTGTGGAACTCTCTCCCTGAAACTGTAATAAGTGCTCCAACAGTGAACTGTTTCAAAAATAGACTTGATAAACATTTAAATAATTAAGAACACAAGTGCAGTGATATACACGTATCAGCTCGTAGAGCTGCTAGTGTATCAAATAATAATAATAATAAAAAACACTGCCTTACAAACACTCCCACTATCGAAAAGCCAGGTAAACAAAAGTAAACTGACGTAAGATATACTGCCGTGATTAAGTCTCAATTTACATCTAACAAAGGTTAACGTACCTAATTTTGTTCCCTTTATATTAGGCGTCTGCGTCGCTGTACTGGGCGGTCTGACGTACGAGTGAGCTACTCCGGAGATAAATGACGTCATTCATTAGGAGTAACGTCGTTTACAGGCTAATGGCGTAGCTCAGTTGATTATACAAAAGATTCATTGGTTGTTCATGTAAGTATAAACCACGGTGGGTTTTTAGTAAGTAAACATGAGAAATAAAATGAAGGCACTAAGGTAGTCATAAAAATATAAATATCTATATATATAATAATCAATGCCACTTTTCGTTGTTAGTTTATAACTCAAGAACGGCTGAACCGATTTGGCTAATTTTAGTCTTGAAATATTCGTGGGTGTCCAGGGAAGGTTTAAAGGATGAGAAAATAGGTGTAGCGGGAACGGGAAAAATATGGCGGTACGAAGTTCGCCGGGACAGCTAGTTCTGTATAAAAAGTTAAAAGTATTTACTTTACAAAAAGTGCTCAACACGGCTAAAGACGTTTCACTTCAAACAATACAATTGTGAATTGTCACAATTTTTCATAGGTAGGTACTATTGGCCGTATACAATTGAAAAAAAAAAAACAACTTTTGAATTGTGTCTTCGTGACGGGATCGGATCATATTTTGGCAGAATTCAACTTTTCTACGAACAAAATTTTTTCTACACATATTGATAACACGCTTGTACTTTTTCACGATATTTACAAATTTACATACGATATATACACGAAAAAAAAAAGCTTTTTCAATGAAAAGCTACACAAAGAATCTTCAGTAAGCTCTTTACTAAATCGAATATCAAAAGCGGCATTGATAGGATCTTACCAAATTTGGGTAGGTAGGGGGGGACCACTACTGACGGTGGAGGTGAGCGCTGATGTATCACAAGGTGGCCACCCTAAACCTACATCTGGGTCGCAAGTCCCAGTCGCCGTCACGGTTTTCCTCTCTGTATCACGCTATGGAACCGGCGACCGCACGGTGAATTCATGGAGTGCTGAGAATCGGATCTCAATGCAGGCAAAAATATTCATACATGCAAATATTTGCACAGACCGGCAATTGAACCTGTGACCTACATCGCAGCAGTCAATCACTCTACTGTCACGCTGGTCGTAAGAAGTTTACTCGACCTGAACTAACTCCCAAAGTATCAGAGAAAGATTTTTATATTGGTCCCTTTCTATAATGCTATAACGCTAAAAGGGTACTGAAATATTCGCAGTAAAACCTTTATGCAAAAGGCACTAATTTTTATGTCCCGTGACCAGGTAAACGGTAAAAGTGACGTCATTTTTATGGTTCTGTTTACGTTTGTCTGTTACAAAGAAATCGTTTTATTTTAAGGTGGTGAATGATCGGTATTGAATGTTTCAAGAAATAAGTGGTTCGTCGACCTTAAACCCGGACTGTCTTCAAACGAGAATACTAGTACGTATGGTAACAATAATATATATAGAAACAGACTATATGTGAGTAGAAATACGACTCTATTATCTACCGTCATCAAACCGTCAAAGTCAAAAAGTCAAAGTCAAATATTGAATAGCCAATAAAATAACCGCTTCTTCTTCATCATAGCGTTAATTCGAGTCCAACTGCGGCTTTGACTGTACTTCGATATTTCACGTGAAGCAACTGCCATTTAACCTCCCCAACCCAATAGCGATGGGCGATATCGAAGCATTGCAGCTAGACCAGTTGTTGGACTTTTTTTAGGACTCTAACTACCCATAACGACTACCATAGATGCGCGTAATTCATTGCGGCTTCTCAATGATCTCTTTTATCCGTATCGGAGTTTAACTAGTAATGGGTACGCTGTATCTGCTGCATGCCTCTACAGTTGTCGTATGCGGCCAGCTTCGGATTCATACCTTTAATTAATTAGCGTCATGAAAGTTAATTTTCTTATCATATTTTAGTCGCTAACTTTAAAAAATGTCCAACAAGAAATTAACTTCCCCCGAGGTTGATTCCTAGACCCAGCGTTATATAAGAAGTTAGTAATGAACTCCGAGACTAATATTAAGTTCTCGGCGTAAATTATAATTTGTACAATTTATGTGTCCCAGGACCCGGCTGCGGCTTACTTATTTATATTTCAGAAGGCAACAGGCGAAATTAAACGATCACGTTTTTGTTGACTTGGTGGGTATTTGTTCTTTTAGGTTGACTAAATATTTGAGGTTTTAAAAATGGTAGATGACTTTGAGTAGAATGTAAGAAGAAAAATCTTGGCTTTGCAATGATTTTGGAAGAGTTTATAGCTTGAGTTATCTGCTCTCCTTTTTTGACGTGCAGTAGAGCTTTTGATTGACACGTCAGATGTCACTGGTTCCATTCCCTCTCAGTGGAACAGTTCTATATTTAAAGGAATATGTCTATTCGCATTCAGCATCGGCGCATCGATACCGAAAATTGAATTTGAGTATAAATTCAACACGAAAAACCCTTCGTGAGCATTGGTCAAGGGCTATTACCTCAGTCGTTAGTTTGTTAAACTGCTACGTAATGGTGAAGTAAAACGAGGATGAGACTTGAATGATGGACATTCGAGATAGAAGTAAAAGAGAGAAACACGTTCTTTAAGATAGAGATGATCTAAATGTTTATAAAGAGCTGAAGAAATATATGGTTCATCATCTGCATATCTGGCAGGAAATTGATTCATCTTTCCGTTAGTTCTGATCTCATCCGAGGCTTTTACATCGAAGTCCTGGGGACGCTTTTTAGCTTTAATCCTCCACCTTCGCACGGTATTGTCCACCCATGGTAGCAGGACCATTGGCACGAATGTCTTCTTCTACGATGTCAAGCTAGTGCTTCTTAAGTCCATTCCTCCTAACGGGACCTGGTGGAGTTACCATGAGCAGACTATTTTGCTATCCACGAAATCAGCCAATCACATGACGTGGCTGGAACAGCGAAGGTGACTCTCCTAAATTTTATCTGCTATGTCACGGACATGGAGGATTGGAAATTGTTTGACTGAACAGAAGCAAATGGTAGACCATCGACTGTGTCTGTCCGCGCTGGAAATAACCATGTAATGTGTGTAACCAATATAACCATTAGCCTATCGCAGTTCACCGCTAGACAAAGGCCTCTCCCAATGTTGGAAGGGTTTGACCTACTGTTTCCAAGATGGCCAGATGGGTTGGTACATGGTTTTATTTTGAGCTGTGACTATGACTGCGCATTTTTCCGTAAGTTGCCTTTTACGATTCCCTTCAAATGAGATGAGATGGAATACTTGTATTCTTACTCCGTCACCAAACGGATAATAGATTTTAGTAAAATTATGTTTGACACAAGCAAAGAGCTAAGACAATAATGTGTGGAATTGAAAGTCATTCTTCATTAAGTTGTACAAAAATGATGCGGCTGTTCAAGGCAGAACATCTTGCCCAATGAAATAATTTATCCAAAGTTTAATTCTTGGGTCCGGCTCTTTGACTAAGTTTCAGCGGTTCTTACGGTTGAGTGTTCTTTTGATCTGGCTTTTGAATAATTAAATGTAGACGTACTCCATGTAGGTATCTAGGAAGAATCTATGGTTGAAATAAATATGGAAAACACAGCCAAATTTAGAACCACGTACAGAATAAAATAATTTTCATCATCATCCTCATGGAGACGTATTTTTCTGATTGCATTCGGATGCTGATTGTATCTAAGGAAAAGAGTTTGGCCACAGTGAACTCGGAGTTCAGGGTCTGCCTTCCGACTCTTCCTCCTTCACTTCACAGGATCTTGGGCGCCCATGGTAGTGAGACCATTGGCCAGCATGTCACCCTCCACTACGTCACGCCAGGAGTTCTTGAGCCTACCCCTTCTACCTGGACCCGGCGAGGGCACCATTACCAGGTATTTGTTACCTACTTCACTTTCTTACTACTTATATCGGAGCAATTTCCTTCTTTTCCACCAGAGCCTCCTCCGAAAATAGTCACCAATATCAACTTACCGGGGACGTAAGCTTGCTCCTCAAAGCCTAGACCTACACTGTCAGTCTGTATGAAAATAATATGCGATATATGAAATTGAAGAGTGATCGACGCGATAATATTACAGGTATTGGAAAATTCTTCACAGAAAAATCTGACACGTATAAGCCAGATATATAACCTGATATTATATTACCCGTGCCAGTTTATGATATTACTAAAATACCTAAGTTTTCTGAATTTTATGTTCCGTAAGAGGTAGGACAAGACGGTATATCCGTGCCAATTTGTTAAGCAGTCCGACTGGGAAAGTACCTCCCTACAGAACACCGCGGCCAAACCTCGCGATGTTTTCCTGGCGGTGAGTAAGGTAGCTGCAATGGAGCTTGCTGGAGAGTTTTTGTGCTGTCAGTGGGAAGACCAAAGGCTTGTCCTGCTTTGTTTTCTATACTGGCGACACAGAAACTCTCTGTCCTTACAGGGTCGGCAGCCCAAATGTGATTCCCCTGGTGTTACACACGTCCAAAGGCCACGGTAACCACTTTCAACTATTGGTGAGTGGCAGGCAATGCCACTTGAATGGTATAAAAAATCGAAAAGGATGCTGAAGTCATTGCGAAGCGGAAAAATCGAAAAAAGCCGGTAAGTGAACTCCGTGCGCCGAAGTAAAGGCCTCGGATACAACCGAAGATTATATAAATGAAATAAGTTTCTTAATTATTGAGAGAGGAATTCCTTTATAAATTAATTAACAATTAAATTTCGAGTTAGTAAACTTTAGTTCAGGTACAATTTTAATTATTATAAGGTCGACATCTGGACATTAGGTCTGTTACTGTGATGAATGAGAAAGTTATAATTGGGGAACTTAAGTTAAAATATTCTCAAGACGGTAATATAAGGTATTACAGATTATAACATACAGTATTGAAACAATACGTAATATATCTATATACAAGGCTGTGTTTTTTAACCGACTTCTAAACAAGGAGGAGGTTCTCAATTCGGATGTCTTCGAAGGGACCACCCAGATTTCACCAACTGCCGCAAAGCGGGCACTTTGTCATGGGCTGTATGTTTACTGTCGAATGAAAAAAATCCTATCTCTTAGTTGCCTTCTACGATACCCCATTCCACTCCACCGGGAACCAACACGGCAATAATGTTAACGGGAATTAATGCATATATTATGACACAAGTTCTTACTAAGAGTTCAGATTTATAAATGAGGCAATAAATAATATAGTCTTGAAAGGCATCAAAGTACCTTTAAATGCAGACAACGTCCGTGAGGCTTTCTTTTAGAGGGTAGAGGCAATACATGACCAAGAACATTCATTTCTACGACCTACTTGGTAATACAAAATCGAAGTGCCCGGAATCTATAAAGCCGGCTGTATACATTGGGCCGGCATTTTGAGCTAATATCGAAGTCCACTGTAAATAGGTTGGCGTAGTTAATCCTACATTGATGCTTTGATAGAGATGGATGTGAAAACTCTTACAATATCTGAATATGACGCCGACGTGTGAACACTGTTTGTGGAGCGTACAACCTATTCATTTTGATATCTACGCGAATTAGGGCAAGGCCCCATTTCTGCGTTTGCGTTGTGTAGTCGTAAAGCAATAAGAATGTGTCTCATTTTCTATAATTCTAATCGGTTATTTTCTAAGAATGATCTTGTTCCGTCTCGATGACACAACGGAAGCCCACAAATGGAGCTTCACGCTAACTGACACTATTTAACATAAGAAGTCAATCAATGCCGGTGATCAACTAGAAATATAGATACAGTCCTATCTAGATTGCTAACAATACATATTTATTGACATATTACTTTAAATAATAATATTATTGATATTCTTATGATACAATATAATTTTTAAATAACTACTAACGTACGCATATTTTTTGATCTCGGCATATTCTCCCAAAATACTGTTACAGCATCTTCACCTAATGTGTACAGCTATCTTAAAAGATCCTCTTGGCCAATATAACGTGTTAAAGGCTTGCGGTAAACCCTTCACTATGACAAAGACGTTGGCCTTACTAGAAACGGTCGGTACAAGGCCTTCACGACACATTGCCCCACTGTTCGAGGCTGACCCTTAATTGGCCTGCTTTAAATAGTTTCGGAAATCGACGGACCGTTGAGGAATGGGATTTGGGCACAGTTTTGTATTGACGACTATTTACTGTAGAAATTATACTATGGTATTGCAGCTTTGGTAGGTACAAAATGTTATGAAATATTTTCGTTATGTGATAGTACACTAATCACACCAAGACGTAAATTCAAATACATATGTAACTCCTAATAGGTACGGTTCGTTGTCAGTACATACAATACCATAATTTATTGTATTTTCTTTTATACTACTTTTGGCATACATCGGTACTTTTAAAAATATCCTAAAGCAGATAAACATGAATCCCTTCTGAGAAACATAGACATTGGTCTTGTTAAGCATAAGTAGAGCCGAACATGTGCAAAGTATAAAATTGTACAATTTATGGCTATGGTCCCAACCTATTGAAACGTGGGTTCTAAGTGTGCGGAATTCAAGGAATGGTCGTGAGAACGTCGCTCGCGCAAAAACAAAGGACAAGAGCGTCTCGGGATTTTTTACGAAGGCTTACGGAGAGTAGGGTCGGGGAGTCGATTTGGGGTTGCGGAGGCGAGTGGTTGACCTGGCATTCGACTTCGGATCGGGGAAGAGAGCGGTTAGGAGATAAGGACTTGACATCGGGAGGCCGGGGAGAGCGGACGGAGTTAGGAGACGAGAGACATCGGGGACAGGCGCGGGCGTATCGAGTAAGTTATCGTGGTGAACAAGTAGGCACCGTGAAACTCTACGACCGTGGTGAGTTACTTTCATACAATTATTTACTGTTGTAATTATTGTCGTGTTTATTTGTCATAAGTGTATTTGAGTCCCGGGCTGAGTAATTTAGTTATTCCCGTTTAGTCTATATGTTGTTGAACCGTGTAGTGCGTTGATGGACGTTACGTGGTACCGTAAATGGGATGTATGTGAGAGCGTCACATATGATGAGCTAGGCGGCGGACCCGAGACTTGTCAAGCAGAGACCTGGGGTTACCTTCGTCGGGATAGCCTTGGGTTGCAGATGCTCATCTCCCCGGTAATCCGTTAACGATAGCGGCTTCATTATGATGATGGAGGAAGGTGAGCATCACGCGTATGGATGAGGAACAAGTTATAGTACAGAGGCCGCGACCTATCGTCGTATAAAGTTAATACAACCGCCTCGGGATATCTAGGACCGGGTGTGGTTCGATTCCCGCGGGAGAACTAGCGCTGAAGAGCAGTCTCTCAAGCACAGTGGTCGGTGTAACCAGATATGCCGGGCGGAAGATTGGGGTTTGGACACCCCACGGTACGGAAGCTGTGTTGATGAAGTGCGGTAGCTTGTAAACCGAGTTTATGCGTGTGATTGAATATGTGGGAGGCAAGTAACATTCATCAACGTGTCCGATCGCTTGTTGTATATATTTTGAGTATTCTCCCTTTCCTCGCGGTTACATTCTTTGTCTATTGAGACGGTTAAGTCCAGTGGGGAAATAACTGTCATTGGTCGTATTTCACAGTATGTGTGCGGTTTGGCGGGGCACCGTACCACTCGCCAAAGGGCGAGTGCTGGCATTATCGATATAATTTCACGTTGAATAAGTAGAATCAAGTTTCATTCAGCTTTGGGGAGGCGGTGTACCGTCACAGTTAGGATAATGAATTTCGTTTCATAATAAATGAATTGTAGTAGACCAAATTTCGTCTGCCTGTCTGTTTGCCTGTTACTCTTTCACGCCTAAATCATTGAACCGATTTTGATGAAATTTGGATGAGACCTTGGGAACGGACATAGGCTATGTTTAATCGCGATAACACAATGACGCGAGCGGAGCCGCGGGCAGTAACTAGTATTCTATATATCATCATGAAAACTATTGTGAAAACGAATGATATGACCGCTCGTTTTTATACTAAAAACCAATATTTTGTCTGTTATGTTTCATGCTCAACATTTTTAGCTTTTTCTCTCGATTGACATTACAGCTGTTTCAACAAACGTAACCAAAAATACCGCACGAAAGGCTAAAATTTTTATAGCGGTACTAAAATAGGAAACATTGTGTTCTATTTTACGAATCTTTCAATTCATCCCCCTACCCTTACACGAGCTTTTGACAATGTATTTTAGGGTTGATGTTATGGGTGGCAATTATAAGAATGTATCTCAAAAAGATATTAATGTGACTACATGTGTCGTGGCACAAATAGGAGGCATGATGAAAGAAATTATTTTAACACATAAATAAGTTGATATTTATATCTTACAGTGGTAATTTACATGGCTATTTTTGTATTTGTATATTTGACAAACAATTACCATGTGTGGTGTGGACAGTGTATTTGAGAAATAATTTTTGCCTATTTGACAAAAATGACCAATACCAAATACGTACAATTGACAAGTTTTTTTTTTTTAAATCATTTTATCATTTCATGTCTACCATACTGTGACAATTCACATGTGACACCTCTTTGGAGTGAATACTTTTTTTGTTAAGTAAATTGTAAATATGGACAAATATTTTGCCAAATAGCCATGTGAAGTGCTACCATTAAAGCTATTGGTAGAAACTAAAATTGGTAGAAACTAATAAAAAATAAGTTTTGCTTTGCTTGTATGCAGGTTTGGTTTCCGGTGAACCCCTAGTGGGTTCACGATGGAGTAGAATAGGGCCACACCGTCTGGGTTAGTACCCACTGGTCCCCTGGAATTCGTCCCCAGTGCCCATTTGTCCCTTCATAATTTTGAGGTGCCCACTCGAGCCCTGATCTATTTTATAATTAAAAAAACCTGTGGGTGTCGTAGAAATCAACTATGTAAATCCATCCATCTGCTACCAAACATACAGCATTTGATAAAGTGGTCACTTTGACGGCTACAGCCTAAGCCCCTATTACGTGGAGCATTAGTTGACGATATGTGGGTGTTAATACACTACTACCTACCACATCGGGGATTTAGAGGCGTAAATATATGTATGTGTGTTTGTACACACATGCAATTAGTGAGAGTAAATTTGTCCCAATCTAGCTCAAACCAACTTCACTTCAGGCTATTTCTGCTTACCCCTAAGGGAGCAAGGCGTGATGTACGCGAAATAGTATTGAAATTGATGGATCTGAATGTTCACGCGTCCCGAATCCGTCCCGCGTGTGTCGTTACATGTGAAGAAGGTTTATTGCCATGTCATCGAACGGTACCGCATTTGGCCATACCCATGCCTATATACCCAAAGGAGTAAGCAGAGGACTCACATTTTGGCCTCACATAGTACAGAGTGCGCCAATTGCCGTTTCACAATAATTTGATGTACAGTGAAATCATTATCATAATCATCCGGCAGTAAACTAACAGTCTATGACTAAATACTCCCTTGACGGTAATAGGTTCGCCTCCTATGAGGTGGGACCGAAAATTGGTTGGTGAAATGTGAAACCATTGTAACATGTTCCTACCAACCCTACCTACCTAAGTGGTATAAAAAAAATGGTACGTATCTATAATGGTGGCTTACCATCAGGTGAGGTGAAGTCAAATTGACGTATCATTATCAACAAAGTTAATATACCTCTACATACGCCTTCGGGGATTCACAGGTGTGAGTATATGTATGTATGTATGGTCCCGGTAGCATCAAAATCTTATACCTAATAAGTATACTTTGAAGCATGGTTCTCTCTCATAATTCTTTCTTTCACTTTAGCTTATCTTAGCCTTTGTGGGAGCAACTGCGATCTGATTCCCCAACCCCGAAAATAAAACCTGTTAAACATAATAAATTCACAAATACTAAAAAGGAAATTACAGCGAGAGATACGACAATCAAATGCCAGAAGCATAAATATAACGAGATCGTCCGGCGTCCATATTGTTTTATTGTAACAGCGTTCTGTTCTGCGTAAAAATATGAGTGGGTAATAGTTCTGTACGTAAATACAGAAACGACGACAATAAAATCCAGAACGGCTGTTCTTTCAGCAATAACTAGTATAGAACTAGGATAAATAGTAACTGTGACAAAACTGTTAAGGATTTTTTTGTAAAGATTTTTTTTATACTACTTAAGTGACAGGGAAGCATGCGGCCCACCTCATGGAAAGCGGCTACCACAGCCTGGTGCCGTTTTAGGGTTACCCACTGGTGACCGAAATTCATTTGATCATTTTGACGTGTGACCGATAAAAAATTATACAATTCTACTACTGATCGAATGAACAGTTGACCAAAAGAGTTTTTATCGAACAAACATTTAGAATTTTTACTACTGATAAAAGTTACTTAAAAACTATTTATTGAATTTTGTTAATTTTATCAAACTTGACACTTCATTACGTTTTCGAACGGTTATCAGTTAAATAAATTGTTAACTGGTTTCAAATCTCCGTAAGAAGCCTTTGGTAAAGTTTCCACCACTTTACTGAGGCAGCAATCATCATCATCATCGTCATCATCAACTCACCATTATCATCATCATCATCCTCATTCTCATCATCATCCTCATTCTCATCATCATCCAAATAAGAATAAAAATAACTGATGACAAGGCAGCATGGTCATAGAACCTTAGCCTGTTTCGAAAGGAACAAATAAATAAAAATTGATAACGTAATTGTGGGTAGTTTATAAAATTATGTCATAGCATTGCAAAAACCTCTGAATCTGTAAGAATTTTCTATAGCTCTTCTTGCAGAATACCTTATTGTAGACGCTTCGAAAAACCACAGCAAGAAAGTCGTTCCACAGCTTATTTTACTTTTAGCCCGACGTTTTGTCTACTTTTCAGCATCACAACAAATAAATCGCGATAGAATCCGTTAAAAAGTGATTTTATTTCAGTGAATGAGATTCGTGTAAATTTCTGACAGTAGGATCATTGTGTTGAAGATAAACTAAATGATATATCTAGGATGAGAATACTTGTACTATATTCACTCGAAGTAATTTCATTTCATCTACTGTTGAATCCTAACATTACTCCAGGCAACGACCACCACGCTAGTAATAATGTTCCATAATTGGATTTTTTTATGAAATAAAGAAATAAACTTGCTTACTTCTTACGAAACGGTTATAGATCTAAGTTTCGACCTAACAATATCTAGCTTGTATATAAAACAACTAAAAGTCTTTATTATTCAGTTACACCTTGGGTATACTTATCCATTTCTTAGAATTAACTCGGTGACATTTCTATGAGATTTCATAATGAGATAACTTTTTATGCGTTAAGGTATGATTCGGATACCGACCGCATACGACATCTGCCCCGTTAGACAAGTAGCGGTTGACCGGCGATTTGTAAAATATAATGTCAAATGTATGGGATTTGACGTTTATGACTTACGTTGAAGACTGTCATAAACCTCAAATTCCATACATTCATCATTCTATTCTACAATACGCCGATCAACGAATTGCCATTTGTCTAGGGGGGCTGTAGACGCATGCAGCATACGTACCGTAAAACAGACATGAATGTGATAATTTTGTTTATTGTTTTAATTCATTGCGGCTTCTCAATGGTCCCCTTTATCTGTATTGGAGTTTAACAAGTCTTACTATTATATAATTGTAAAGTGGTCGTGTCTGTACATTGGAGATATTAAAAAAAAATACTTGGGTTATGTTATGTTAACGATACTGAACACGAAAATATTTTTTTTGAATTTCCTGTCTGTTTGTCTGTTTATCTGTTCGTCTGTTTGTCTGTTTGTCCGCGATGGACGCAAAAACTACTGGACGGATTTTGATGCGGTTTTTTTTGTTAGAAAGGGCTTACTCAGGCTTAAAATCTTACGATTGTTTGATCGCAATCGGTTGAGAAGAACCGAAAAAATGAGCAAAGGTCGCGTTAATCGAGATACAAGCGGGTGGAGCCGCGGGCGGAAGGCTAGTAATATATACGAACAGACGACACATAAATGGTCCATTGAAATAAAAGAAAATCAGTCCTGCAATCCGCTCTTGTCTCTATAACTATCTGTCTCTATTAAGGTATGAGTAAGCAGCGGGCGACGTGTCGCAGCGACACTACTGGTGCTACCAACTTGTACCTTTACTATCTATAACATTTACATTTTTCACATACATTACATGTTAAACTTCGATACGTATAAACGGCTCCATTGAGAAGCTGCAATGAATTAAAAAATAAACAAAATTATCATTATAAAGTCAATTTCATGGTACGTTCTGCGTTTGCTGCTGCGGTCTGCGGTTGGCTTCAGAATCATACCTTTAACATAAAGTGAGAGATATACCATTTTGAACCCTGAGTACTTACTTCAACTGCTGTTATTCCAATAGTTTCCTTTAATATTCTAAATCAAGTTTTACTGCTACACGACTGTTGAAGAGAACCATAAAATGGATGAAAGTCTATAACTTTAATTTGTAGAATGACGCTAAAAATGACATAAATGTTAGAACTTCAGTGCTGTGTACGTAGGCACTCAGTACTAGTACTATAGTAAAACCAAGGATTTAGACCACTCAGACATAAATTAAATTTTATTACTAATTGAATCATTTCGGACTTGGCTGTAGATACTAAATATAAGGAAGGAAGAAATTACTTGTTATAAATATTAACTTAAGTGCCCTTCTAAACGGGCAATGTTTTTCTGGAATATGTGGCTGCACTATTGGCAACTGATTGCCAGGCAATCTCAAAAATATTTCATTGCAACTGATGGCCGAACAATCAATGGCTGGGCAATGTGTTGCAAATATGTCTGCAATAGTATGGCTCTTGATGCAGATTCATAAACGGGCAACACAAACCGGCAAAAATGGCTGACGAAATCACATTTGTTGCAGCAGTTTATATTGTTTTATTAAAAAATAAACAGAAAAAGAAGAGATTGTGGATTCGACCTTACTTAAAGAGGCGTGAAACTTTAGATAATTTAAGTCTAGAAATAAGCCTTGATAGTAAATTATTTAACAATTCGCGTAGAAAAGGATAGACTATGCTATAACAAAAAGAGCGATCGAAACAACTCATCGCGGCAACATCGGCCATATGTGGCAACACAAAACATGTTTGGCTATATGGCCGGGACATTACTGCAATACTGGCCGGTATTGTTGCAATAGTTGCAATGTTGCCGGGCCACAGTGTTGCAGCCATTAATTGCAGTAAAACATCGCTCGTTTAGAAGCACCTTCAATGAAACTATGCCTTACTCATTAAATAATGTCGCCTGAAAATTAGTCGTCTCTTACGACATCCTTCACATGAGATAGGGAGGTGATACTTGTATTCTTACTCTGTCACCACACGGATAAATGATGAACGTGAAAAAAAAAACAATGTTGATGATGTAGATACTAGATACGGGTGCAGCCTAATAATCCATACTTCCATACTAATATTATAAATGCGAAAGACAAACAGACAGGCAGAGTCTGTCTGTTTGTCTGTTATGCTTTCACGCCTGAACTACTGAATCAATTTTGATGAAATTTGGTAGGTAAGGACATAGGCTATATTTAGTTGCGATAACCGACATAAACGCGGGCGGAGCCAGGCAACAGCCAGTATTATATATGAGATAGTTTATGAAGATGTTTGGTTGTTACTCAATTGTTGTCAGACAGCTAAACTGATCTGGCTGAAATTTCATGGGATATGGACTATACCGGGTATGGGTTTCTATAGATTGCATCAAACGAGATTAGAACTCCACATGGGCTGAGTATAAAAAGCGCAAAAAAATATATTTAATAACAATCAAATTATTTCGTTAGATTCATAAATTGAGTAGTTACATAAAGAACAATGCCCACTTTTCACCTGTCTGATCAGAATAAGCAATTTGCCCGTATTGCCTAGATAATTAGCTCATAAAATAGCATATTTTTTTCTATTTTTAACAAAAAAACTTAGAAAGAAAGTGTTAGGCTAGAAAATCAGATATCAGTTTTTTAATGATAATCAAAATGATCAGCAATATATCAATCTGCGTAAGACGAAATTCACCATCTTAAAGCAGAAACCATAGACGGAAAATATTCTCTACTCTCTGTTACGTTGTGATTATATTCTCTTTAGAGATGTTACAATCGGGACTATTTAGAATAGTCGTATTAATGAACAAATGACTTGACAGATATTACGTTATTCTTCCTGTTACCCAGTAGGACAAATATTAGTCACACACACACATACACACATAATCACGCCTTTATCCCCGGAGGGTTAGGCAGAGGTGAATGAACACTCACATTTCACTAAATCATTGTATTGGGTCCCACGTAATAGGGGGTGAGCCTATTGCAGTAAATAATAGTGGCTGTTTGCACACTTTGCACTACTTTTCAATCAAACGACTACGTCGAGTTATTCAATATAATGTAAATGTTATAGGCAATGTGTATAATGCAGGCATTCTATACAATACCTAGGAAATGTATAGAATGCCGGGGTCGTTCAGGCAATGTATGAAATGATATTCAATGTTTAAACTATTTTACACTTTGCCTAGGAAATGTATAGAATACCTAGGCATTGTATAGAATGCCGGTCGAAGCATAGGTAATGTATGTAATCTATTTTTCTTCTCTATGATTTAGTTAGATAGATAGTAATCTTTTGAGAGCTAATCCTAATTTCAACTTCCACCAGCGAAAGTGCTGATAAGACATGTATTGTGTTCTATTGGTAGGAATGCCTAAGTACCTACGTGTTTTTTGCGTAGAATGTTTCTCACATAGCAGTGAAAGCAAAGCTGCACATTCCGACTTGGATAGATTAGGTTAGAAGGTAAATGCGGGAGCGGAGCGGAGCTCCCGCATTAGCCTTTGTCGTTATTTTTTTTATTACCATACAGAATTTCTATAGGCCACGGCAACCACTCTCTTACCATCATCCCTGTGCTTGTCAGCCACCTAACCTGATGGAAACCGTGTTGTTACCGTGGCCTATAGAGATCTGCATGGTTAAAAAAAAATTACCACGAACCTAACTTCTAACCTAATCTATCCAAGTCGGAGTGAACAGTTTTTCCTTAGAGTATCTATCATACTCTAAGAGTTTTTCTTTCAGCAGTAATATCCATTTTTCAAATCCATAGAGGGCTTTTTAGAGATCGCAAATAAATGACGCTTTGTTAATCTATTAGGTACTTTGTTTGCTAGCAGTACTTATTTATTAAGGTGAGACGAATTTTCGCAAATGAAATATCATTTTAAAGAGACGAATTTACAACAACCCGTCCAATAAACACATTGCCTGATGCGCTTCTGGCATTTAATACAATACCTAGGCAATGTATAGAATGCCTAGGCATTCTATACAATGCCGGATTATACACATTGCCTATAACATATATACGAAATAGTGACCAACTTTTCCTTCATACTTTAACAGGCTTAGGATTAACGCACGCACATAGATTATAATATCGCTCATTGTCGCTATTATTTTGACTATTACCTAATAAGATATCAAAATAATATGAAATAATCGTATTAGGTATACCTAGTAGGTATACCACTGTTATATTGTGTTACTGGTACCTGCTACGATTACAAATAATAATTGTATTAATTTGTCGTCTCTCTATGCTATAAACAAACACCGACTATGACATGACAGTGACAGCTTCATTTGGTTTCATGGTTTCGTTTTATTGCTGATGTGTAGTGTAATTCCTCTTTCTGTTGCGTTCAAATTCAATTTGATACTCTGATATCACCCCATTTGAGAGGAGAGCAATGTTGAGGATCCTTGTCCATGACATAGCAGATAAAATACAGGAGAGCCGCATTGCTGGACAAGTTTTTCGGCAACCCCCAGGCTACGTGTATGATAAAAATGTCTGGCAATACCGCCCCGCCGGGTAGCAGAGCAAACCTAAGAAGTCTTAGCTCAACTATCGTTGTAGAATGTGTTATGCGTGCCAATTATCTCATTACCAGTGATGCCCAAAACAGTGAAAAGTGGAGACAGACCCTAAGGGCCAGTCCACACGGTGCGTTGTTTGCGTTGCGTCGACGCAACGCAAATATTTTGACACATAGCCGGCCACACGGACGCTGCGTCACCGCAGCGCAGCGTTACTACGATGCAGTCACAGTCACAACGCGTACACCCCCGCCCGCTTCGCCAACGGGGCTGCAGCTCCGTCGTGTGTGCGTTGCGTCGACGCAGCGCGCCGTGTGGACACTATGATTATTTGTATGTAAAACGACGCGACGCAGTGGCACAGTGCTGCGTCGACGCAACGCAACGCAACGCGCCGTGTGGACTGGCCCTAACCTTTTAGAAAAGTCGGAAGACAGACCCATTATAAAAATAAAAAAATAGACGAATAAAAATACCAATTGTAATGAATAAAATGTTGTAAGGTTGTATTATTAATATTCATTTTTGACTTTTCATATTGTCATTTCTGTAATAGCAATAAAGTTAAAAAGTATTTTATTTAGTTATTGTTGAATGCAAAAATTCCCTCAGCCTCAGTGGCATGGCGGTAGTGAACTCGAATGCTACGCAGGAGGCGCGGGTTCGATTTCCGCTCAGTGCAAATATTTGCATGCATGAATATGTCTACTTGCATTGACCTGGGTCATGGTATCTCCGTGCCTTGGAGAGCACGTTAAGCCGTCAGTACCAGTTATTATACGAACATCTAATGGCAGTCGTTAGGGGTAGTTAGAGCCCTATAAATCCAACAACTAGTCTACACAATACTTTAATGTCACCAATGGGTTTTGGATGGCAGTTGCTTCACCGAAAATATGTAAGTTCAGCCGCGTCATGGTAGTACTAGAAGAGGTGGACCCCGGACTCTGAAGCAAGGCCGTGGATGTAACCAGAATGAATGCAAGGCTGATGATGATGATGACAAAAATAGCAAACAGTAAATTGTATGTTGAAAGCTCATTTAATCACTGAATATGAGCATATGACATGAATTAAATCTAAATTATTACCTATATCTTGTTAATCTTGACTGTGAAGAATTCACTTTTGATAATATGAGATCGTCATCATCCTATGTAGCGTTAGACCCGGTCGCACCCGCGTATAAGTAAAATGTATGTCAGAACACGATCATTGGTTGTTAGGGGTCCATTACACGCTAGGTTTTGCCATGGTTTAACCATCAAGCACGCCGTGAGTGACCAATAACATAACGTCTAATAACCGATTGACCAATAATATTCATGATTGACGGCATGATGCATGACGTTTGCATGAGCGTGTAATGGACCCCTTAAGTTTTTTGACACTGTCACACAGTTCATTAGTCAAAGCACAGATAAATAAATACTTTACCTACACGTTTTAATACCTTGAATATACATTTTTCTGTCTAAAGATTTAAACCATTATTGGTTTTATGGTTTTAAAGATGCAGTATCTATTCATCAATGATACCAGTACAGTAATACGATAGCATTTTAAAAATGTAATGACAGGGCAACGGATGTATGGAAAGTGGGCATCATTCTTATCTTATACTAGCTGACCCGGCGAATTTCGTAACGCCATATTTTCTGATCCCGTTCCCGCTGCACATCTCTAAATTTATCAGTGTTTCTCTACAATATTATGCATGTATTATACATATAAACCTTCCTCTTGAATCACTCTATCTATTAAAAAAAGCCGCTTCAGAATCCGTTGCGTAGTTTTGAAGATTTAAGCATACAATAGGGACGGACAGACAGCGACAGCGACTTTGTTTTATAATATGTAGTCATGATGATTTAGGAATACTAAGAAATAGTAAGCATAATATCTGTTCAATTTCTCTTTACTCATAATAGTTTTGTCGAAGCAACAATCTTGAAACCCTTTTTTACCCTTTTTTGAATCGAAAGAATAGGAACCAACATTCCATATTGCAAATAGTTTTAAGATAAAACCACTCTCCCAATGGACTGAATATCCTCAATAGATACGTTGGCCTTTAACAATAATACTATAAACATCTATTCACAGAATAAAAGCTTCTAACCCCATGTATTGACTATGTTTCTCGCAGTCGTTCAAATTGTATTAGTATTTTTCTGGCGAAAATGCCAATGTTATTTTTTTTGTATAGGGCACATCAATTTGACTATACCTCGCGTAATGGTAAGCTGAAGGCGAAGTCTCAGAAAGAAGAGTCACCATTATAGACACGTACCATGTTACAATCCTCAGTTTGAAAGGACCCGCTTAAAAGGACACGGGACTAGGAAGAGGGCAACACGTAAGCTGGTATGGAATTCATCATCAGGTCAATTATTCATCAAATGGAAAATCTGGCGTCAAATATGACAGGTCTATCGCCCAATATATCGACTATTGTCCGCAAAATATGCCCTCATGCGCCACGACACATATTATTGATTAAATTCTTTGATCGTATACCAACGAAGGTAAGGGCGCTTTCAATTTAGACGTTTCGTGTCGGACCACAGCAGTGCCGAAACTGTGCGTTTCTCGTACGACGCACGCACGGTCGTTTGTTTTAGTACAAAATGCACGGAGCGGCAACGGTGCAGCAACAGTGCGGCGCGCCGTACCGCGAACGCGCGACGACAGGACAGCAACATAGTAAGCTTCACGTGTTATGACGTGTTCATTTCGCTGTTGAATAGTGCGGTGACTGGACTTCAGAGCTAATTTCAACAACATTTCATGTTTATTATTTGCTTAAAATGGATGATATAAACGAATATAGTTTCTTGCCGCTGAATTTTGCTTTCAACTAATTCAAGTAATTCGTAGAAACATTCTCTAGACATTCTAAGGTAATTAAAAAAATTGCTTGGATCTTGTTTTAGCCTAGGGAAAAGATTATGAAAATCACCAAAATTACATGTTAACGAAAACATTGGTGATGCTCTTTTACGGGGGCGTCGGTTTTGTTTCTGTTTGATCTTTTTCAACAAGAGCACTAACAGTAATGTTTCTTCGTCAGAGTCCATGGTTTAACTGCTGCCAGATACATTTAAAACATCACTAGCATACAAACGCACGGTAGTCAGATATGCTTACAATTTTAGGCGTTTGGTATCGGACTGCTACCGTACGGCAGCAGCACGGCAGCGGGCTTTAACCAGCGGTACGGTAAACGTGCAACAGCGGTCCGACACGAAACGTATAAATTGAAAGCGCCCTAACCTTTGCTTGTGTTTTATCAATATCATAGATAATTTACGAAGCAATGGTATTTTTATTGTTCGAGGTAGGTTTTGTAATTTAGATTTCATAATTTTTGTTGGACATGTTCTTTGTATACCAAAAACAAAATTGATAACTACATAATAAGTATATTTATGAACTATTAGCAAATCAACAATATTCTTCGACTGTATTTCATACTAGATCATCTATAGCATGAACCCTATCCTATTTCACTTCATTAATTAAATTTAACACAGATTTAGGCAATAATTTCTAGATATACGGAAAGAAGCAGGTCTGCCTTTTATTCGCCAGCCAGTGCCTATCTTGTGGCAACTTGCCAAAACGGAAAGTTAAATCTACTACAAAGATGGTGATAATTGCACTTAGTGGTGTGGTGAGTTTTAGTGGTAGAGTTACTTGACTTGCATGGTTTTTTTTGGATGCTTTTGTAGGTTGCTGCCGTCCCTAGACGAATGTCATATCTTTTATCTATAGAATAGAATAGATAAAATCATGTATGGAATTGACATAGGTTAATATTCAATCTACTGATGGACCACTTGTCTAGAGAGGCTTCTTTTTGACCCGTATAACGTTTAATTTTATAACTTTACAAGCTGACTCGGCGAACTTCGTACCGCCATATTTTCCGCCTGCGTGGTATTCAAATCCTGTTCTCGCTAATTTCCATTTTAGATTCTGATCCCGTTCCCGGTGCACCTTCCATTTCATTTTCCTTTGAGAAAAAAAAGTATCCTATGTCCGTCTCCTGGTTCTAAGCTATCTCCCCACCAATTCAGCCGAATCAGTTCAGCCGTTCTTGAGTTATAAATAGTGTAACTAACCAGACTTTCTTAAAAATATATAGATAGATATAGATTTTGAGTACCGCGCCATCTAGGAGCGAAGTAGCGTTCTCTTGGTCCTTCTGACCTCCAAGGTTACACCCACCAACATCTTTGGGGCCCTAGCTAACTTTTCCAATCACCGGTACATCTACTGACTGACGAAAGAGGTTCTAGAGAAGGTTATACTCTCAGGTTGTAAGGTTATGACCCCACAAACGAAAGTTTGTTCTTCATTAACATTCGCCATAACAAAACTTATCGTCTTGTAATAGTCGTGTTAGCAGCTATCGACTTTGAAACTCAGACTCACTTCCAGGCAGATACCTAAGTACACGTTAATGAATATAAGCGGCTCATAGATGACAATGGCAAAGGATTCTAGCAGTAACACTTGAAACACCGCATGTGTGTATGTCTGCTCATTATGTGAATGAAAATACAAAAGATACTCGTATTTTGTACAAAAGACTCTGGGTTGGAATCTAGGTTCAACAAGATCTTTGGCGCTAAAGGCTCACCTACTGATTGATGGAAGCTCTGGATGTTAACCACTAGCTTTAAACCGCAAGGGATGAATGCAGCCGGAAATAGAGGCCGAATTAAAAAATTAAGGACCTGGAATAGTGAATTCATGATATTCCATGAATTTACTATTCCAGGTATTCATAATAATAACGCACATAATATAACACACATGTATTCATAATATATCTTTCTTTTTCACTCATATGACGAGGACTATCTCTCTAACAATTTTTTTATAACCCTTAATAAAGATATTACTTATATGAGCAAAAACATATTTGTCTGGTTTTGAAAAATAGTAGCTCCATGAATTGGCAACTTATCTGTAGGGTGTTCTCTAGTATTTTGTTGTCTACCATCTTACTACTACTATATTTTTATGCCACTTAGGTGGCCAATATTGAAAGAAAAAAAGAAAGAATGAAAATATTTTTATTCAACCCAGCTTACCTAAACAAAAATATACACAGTTCAGCAACCTAAAATTACAACATTACGTGTTGGCCCATATACAACATACACGAAATATAAAGTATTTACACATCACAGAATAAATTACTTGTAATAAAAAAATACAGATTTCATAAAATCATTAGTCAGTTCCAATTTTGGAAAAACAAGAAAATAGTAATTAACAACTTTGAGCCCGAATTCGCGGCTTCTACCCGTATTGTACCCATTTGAAATCAATACTGTTGACATGGAACAAGGATCTCTGCCCTATTCCGACTCGGTACGTCAGCTTTGAAAATTTTCACGCAGTGTAAGCAATAGCATTGTGACGATGGAAACCTCTGTTATCTGAAACAAAGGGACAAAGCTTGTGACACATCGGCGAGAGATTGGCTCGCTTCGTAATATGCAGAGATTGTGACATGAAAATTTAAAAATTTCATAACATTTATTTGTTTTACTTGAATTGTTTTAAACAATAGGGATTAGATTAGATCAAAAGATTTTTGCGATGTGCGAAATGAGAAATGTTTAGAGGTATTGCACACATCCATATGATAGGCCACGGTAACTACTTCCTATAAGATGGAACGTATTCTTGTCTCCCCCAAAATTTTATAAAAAACATGAGTCAGTTTTCAATGAGTTCTCGGGCGTTAAGTTTACACTTTGAGTTCGGGTTCTGCTTAATAATCTTCATTGGTTTGGTCACTTTTACAAGAGCGATTAACGCTAACATCTGACTGCCCAATCCCCAAAAAGTCTTCCCCAGTGCCTTACTTAAGAAGGTGTTGGTGCCTTGATCTTTTCTACATTAGCTTATTATTATAACAATTCTTGCTTGATTTGGTTCCCATCACACATCTCCGAAAGCATTTTCAAGAATAGTCATTTGAAAATCTTCTTTGGCATTGTCTCCACTCGTAATCGTAATGACCTTAATGCCTTGGTTTCGCCCCTTGTTGTTGACATATTATTCTGATATTTCGTAGTCGGTACACACCTTTAGTGCGTACAATAACACAATCTAAATTAATAAAATAGTTTGATTTGCTCTTAATACCTTGGTATTAAGATCATTTTGAGACTTTGCAGTCAAGAATGTTCTGACGCTGACTGTACCTTACTAGTCACATCCACTATTTTCTGTTTGTATTTACTGTCTTAGTAATATTTAAAAGACATACTTCGAATAAAGTGCCGATGAAGTAACTCTTTCGCAGTTATTCTATACGTCATTCGCGGTTTTGAAGATTACCTACCTGTTCGTACTCAATCACAATCCATCATGACAGAACACTACCATCGCGGCCTTGCCAACGGACCATCCTATGAATCAAAAGATTAATCACAAAAATAACGAGTGTTACAATATGCGGTCCGAGCTGGAGGGCTACTATGAAACATCCGAAACTTCGGGTCCGACTGGAACACGATCAACAGACGTAACATTTAACCACGACCCCAATTCTGCTAATTGTCTACCACTTTCAAACAAAACACTACAAAAATGCCATTAAATTTTAGATTTTATTTATGTACATTTAAAGTTCCAAATTAAATGAAAAACATTTTATTCATCCTCTACAAGATGCCATTTGATTTTAGACTTCAACTGCATAACAGTAAAGTTTAAAATTTATTGGCATTTTTTGCAGTGTCAGTAGTATGTCAGGGGTTGACAATTAACAGAATCGAGGTCTAGGTACCATGAAATCACTTTGATTTTCTTCCACTAGGGTTTAAATCCAACCGAAGTGTCTTCGGATCTGATTTCGGAATAAAATGAGTTCCATGAAACCGATTGCCCGAAACTTCGATTCGCAACGTTCATGGTAGACCCACACTGGTATTGTCGAATGATCTACGACGTCCGCTACCGCTAAACGAGATACGGTTTTTGCGAACGATACATTTGGTACTTTATTTACAGAGTACAAAATACTAGAAGCATACTCCATACTCGTATTCTGGTTTTCACTAAATGATTTAGTATTCAATGCTCAAGTTTGTTTGGTAATTTAAACTAGAGCGTGGGTTTTCTAGCATTTAGCCTTATTTAGAACTGTGTATTAGTGAAACTGGAGGATTTCCGTTTTCTACCCATTCATATTTTAACCGGTTTCAACCTATAGTTTATTCCGTTTTCTACCCACAAAGGGAGGTCTCTCGCTCGGTGCATTGCTCACAGCCATAGTGCAGAACGCGAGTGCATAGCCACCGCCTCTGCTGGGGAAGCAGGGCATCATCACGTCTCTCCTGCCCCGCATAGAACACTACCATCATAATACACTTAAAAAAGGACTTCGGATGTGACTGGGATCAATGCATAGCCAACTAGCTTAGTCAGTCGTTCAATTAACTGCCTAGGCTAAACGCTGCTGTTCAATTACCGGCCTGAATGATATTCAGCCATTTACTTAAACAGCTAGGCAAAATGACTTGTTTCTGAGTGGTTATAAAAAAAGCTTTCTCAATAAAGCTGCTATTATTATTATTACTATTATTTTTTTTTTAAAGAATATTAGCAACCGAAATTACTAATATTCCCATTAACCCCTCCAACTAAGCTAAATTGCTAATATGCTAGGAGTGGGTTCACGTCGGTAGTGTAATGGCCAGGATTCGAACCCGGGACCTCTCGATCGTAAGGCCGACTCCTTAACCACTAAGCTACCGACGCTTCAACCTGAAAGTTTGTATTTATTATTTTGCAAAAATGTTCTATATATACTGAAAATACTAAGTAAGTGATAGGTTTATCACTTACTTTGTGTCTGATTTCGGGGTGGTGCCCTATCGTGCGAATGGCCTAAACAATAGTCAGCCAGTTTGTTAAATGTTGTAATAAACGTAACGGCTGAATATCATTCAGGCCGTTTATTGAACTGCTGATTAAGCTAGTTGGCGGCAACACATATCTGACGATGATATGGTTGTGTCCTTACTTAATCCAATTTTTTAGTTACTTAATCCAATTATCTTCTAGAGCATTTTAGAAGTACCTACACGAAACCGGCGAGCTTTTATGACAGTAGAGGAAGCTCGTGAAGTGTACAAGAATTCAAACAGATGTTGGCTGTTGTCTCTGCCTATCTCAAAGGAAAACAGTCGTGAGTATACAAATATATGTATTTTCAATTCCATTACAATAAAAAAATATACCTACGTTCATAAAGATATTATTTTACTAACTTTTATGGAGTGATAAGAAGGCACTCTTAGCGGATCAACAATTTATGGCTACCTGTGTATGTACTCAATAAATTCAATTTCCTCTAAGTGCCCATAAAACGCGTAAAAGATGGAGCTTTAAATGGCAATAGCAACTCATCAAATGATAATATCTACTCGCTCGTTTGATGTACTATTAGGTTGGATGATCTTCTTCGTAGCGAGTAAATTACTTAATGAAGTAAGTACCTATATTAAAATGTTTTGGACTCTGGAGAAAGAACTGGCCCTCGATTCTGCTAAATCAAGACCACTGTCATACCAGTCAAGGTTCAAAATTAAATGAAAAAGAGTTCGTTACATTTTTTCATTCACTTTACAAAATGCCATTTCAATTTCGACTTTATGTCATTACTTTAGAGTCTAAAATTAAATATAATTTTTATAGTGTAGTATGAAGGTGGTTGACAATTAGCAGAATCAAGGTCCTGGTGAGTTCGAGGTGTATCCTAAAGGATATATACAGGGCGTCCCACGGCGATGCCACATGGAGGGAAAGTACCTTAAATCCTTAAAATAGCTCATTTTGTTTAAAGGAGACATCATTTTATTTTTAAAGAGAAACAAAACTGCATTTAAAGATTTTTTTAAATTCGCTTGCCACACCCGGTAATCAAACCGACTAAAATCCGAAAAAGTAACATCCTGTATTTTTATGGCATCAACCGATAGTGTCAATCATAAGGATCAAATCTCTCTAAGAAACATGGTAAATTAAATGAAAGGAAGTCCTTGAAACCTAAAATTATAAATTCAATTTGGCAAAATAAAACACTTTCTTATAAGGTATAGAATGCAGTTTTGTTTCTTTTCAAAAATAAAATGATGTCTCCTTTAAGTAAAATTAGCTAACTTAAGGATTTAAGGTACTTTCCCTCCATGTGGCATCGCCGTGGGACGCCCTGTATAGTATCTACCTAGTATCACTAAACTCTGTGACGTCACACATCATAGTCATTATCATCATCTTAATCCTCGTTTAGGCGAGGAGAGTACAAAGTGACATTTGCAGTTAGTAGAATGACAGCAGTTCAAATTATTGACCTGTTTTAAGAGTTCATGGTATGGGCCCAGACCACAATAAGTATATGTAATGGATGTCCTAAGTCGGGTCTATTCAGTAAAGATTTTCATCTGTCAGTCAGTGTTTAAATTCTGTGTGCTTTAAGTCGGAATCCTTTGAGAGAGGGTGTACACAATACCTGGAAGTTGGTTTTTTTATACCACTAAGACAATGACGTTTCATAACATAGACATGTCATATGCTTACAAATCAACGTAGAAAAATGTGCCGAACTCACACACACACATTTTTAATTCATCTACACTTTTGGTTTATTAACTTTAGAGTAATAGTTCGTGCAGTGTCTATAAACATACGATGGCATTTTCGTTATTTTTTTAAGTCACTGATGCTTCCGCTCAACGTCCGATCGGCGCCGCTCGGCACGCGGTACTAGAGGCAAACGTTCCAATTGACTCGTTTTCGGATCTTTACGATTTTCGCGCAATAACATATCTACTTCTTTTTATATAATATCTTTGCACTAAGGTGACAGAGACATAAGACTAAATGATTAATACGAACAATGGCCATATTGGTTCCCGGTAGAGTAGAATAAGGCCACTCCTTCTCTTCCTGAGGGTGTCGTAGAAGCCGATGAAGGGATAGGGTTGTTCTCCATCCGACAGTAAACATACAGTCCATAAATAAGTGCCCGCTTGTCGGCAATGGGCTCGCCGGACGCCTATAATGTGGGAACGAAAATCGCAGTTGGTGAAATGTGAGTGATAAATGATAATACAACTCTGCCTACCCCTTCGGGGATTTTCAGGTGTGAGTATATGTATGTATGTAATCGCCTAATTAACTAATCTCTGAAAAAAAAGACGTGTGGCACTCGGGGACTGCCGCGGTAAAGCTATTGCATAGCATTTTTTATCAACTTATGCAATTATAATTACTTACGTTAAGCGGAGCTACTTCGGAGCAGCTCGGCTCGATTCGTGCGAGCTTCGGGGTGTTAGATTTTTTTCGTTACGGAATTTCTGGATTCGGTCTCCACGCTCAAGGCCCGCGATAGAAGCTATGCAATAGCTTAAAAATAACAAGGTTTTATTAACATATTTAATGGAACGCATAAAAACGGGTTCTATCCTAAAACATCACCCACTTACAAACCTCATTGTTTTGTTTAAATTTGGTTCAAACAAGTTATTAACAGTCTGTTAACAAACTCACGAAGCCGCAACAACGAACTAAAAGTATTGCTATACAAAAGAAAAGTTTCAAACAAGATGGCTACAGGAAACATTTCAGAATTTATTCGTCAGCTAATTAACAAACAATTTTAAACAAAACCGTGAAAAATTGTTGAGTGAAGCGTTTAAATGTTCATTTATTTTTAGATCAAAACCCGAAATTGTATGTTTCTCAAAATTGTGAGAGTTTACTGTTGTTTCTTTTTACGTTTTTTTTTTACTAAAAACGTTTTATTTTTCAATTTGTTATTTATTATTTAAGTTGTTCACAATATAGGTACTTCACTATAATATTTCACTTTGATGAAAAATGTTATAGTTCATTTTCATGATTCCAAATATGAATATTCCATAAACTTTTACGTTGGGAAAATTGAATATTTTCATTTTCATGAAACATTCGAGGCATGTGAACGATTTCTCATTATCCAGTTCAGCATGAATGTAGCCCAAATATCAGCCGAGAATAACCAATATTATTGATAGAGTGAAATTGTGATCCAGGTATGATTAGCTTCGTAATGAACCTGTGTTATGGCAGGCTCAATTAAAATAAGCTTCAACTATACACCCATACTTAAATATACCTACTCACGCTTGTAAAGGTTTATGTAAAATACTACTAAAGTATTTAATGTATGTATTGTATAGCATAAGTTTATGACTACACAAATAACTACCCAGTTATTTTTGTTAAAATATTTAAATGTCCATCCAAAGGTTACCTGTAAGGGATCGCTTGTAGCGATAAGGCCGCCGTTTGTACATGTCTAATAAATTTTCCCTAAATAAAATACAAAGAGCTTTTAAAGAATTATCTTATCTTATCTTATCTTATCTTATCTTATCTTATCTTATCTTATCTTATCTTATCTTATCTTATCTTATCTTATCTTATCTTATCTTATCTTATCTTATCTTATCTTATCTTATCTTATCTTATCTTATCTTATCTTATCTTATCTTATCTTATCTTATCTTATCTTATCTTATCTTATCTTATCTTATCTTATCTTATCTTATCTTATCTTATCTTATCTTATCTTATCTTATCTTATCTTATCTTATCTTATCTTATCTTATCTTATCTTATCTTATCTTATCTTTTTTCGTGTTATTTTAGGTACGACTTACGTAATAGGGGGCGAGCCTATTGCCGTCTAGCGGGCACTTTGTCATGGGCTGTATCTTTACAGTTAGATAGAAAACAGCCATATACTTCATTCGCCTTCTGCGACACCCACAGGAAAATAATGATGGCCCTATTCCACTCAGCCTCTCTTTTGGGTTTTCAAATTGAGGTTCAACCCCACTTGACCTCGTAAAGAAGTTACCAAAAACATCTCTATATTAGGATCATTAATACTTCACAGCTCAGTATAACGTTGTAAGCAGTATTTGCCACGGCTGACTGGATTTTTGATAGCCAACTGACGTCTACCGGCTCAGTGAGACGCGAATGATTGAGCTTCGACGTAACAGGCTCAGCGTATTATAATTTGCATACGAGCTCAGAAATCTGACTTAGTGGATTATTTATAGACATTTTTTTTATACCACTTAGGTGGCAGACAAGCACAAGGCCCACCTGATGAAAAGTGGTTACCGTGGCCTATGGACGTATGCAACACCAGGGGCGTCACACTAGTGCTGCCGACCCTGAAGGAACCTTCTGATGCCCTTCTTGAAGAACCCCATATTGTAGTCGCTTGGGAAAACCACTGCGGGGAGTTCATTCCACAGCTTGAGTGTGCGAGGGATGAAGTTCCTTCCATACCGCACAGTGCGCAGTTGCGCACCGTTTCCGGTCGCAATGTGTGAGGATGAATTCCCCGCCTGTGGCGAGAAGTGCGATGATAGAATGACATGATTATAGTCTTAATTTCTTTTAAATTTATTTTTACGAGATGTGTGTAGATGATCTTGTGAAGTTTTGGAAACGGTGGCCTTTCAGATTCATCATGATAATCGTTACAAAAATGGTATTTCAAAAATAAGTATTGAAAAATCTATGAATTAGTTATTAGAAAAATGTATACTATGATTTCATTGATGCGTAGTGAAGTCTTCCACTTTATCGTGAGACAACAAATAAGAAGATAACAAGGGCAGTATATTAAAAAAATATTATAAACGACTGTCTCAAGTGAAACTAAAACAACCAAGTTACATACATCTATCTTCTATAATATAAAAATTTATCCCTAAATGTGTTGCTAAGCGCAAATCTCGAGAACAGCTGAACCGATTTCTCCAATTCTTTTTTTAGAATATTCCTCGAAGTACGAGGATGGTTCTTACGCAGAGAAAAAAAAAAAACGTATCGGCTGTTAGGCGGTACGAAGAGCGTAGGGTCAGCTAGTATATAATACTAGCTTTTGCCCGCGGCTCCGCCCGCGTGGATGTCGGTAATCGCGACCAAACATAGCCTATGTCCTTTCTCAAGGTCTAATCTACCCCTATACCAAATTTCATCAAAATCGGTTCAGCGGTTTAGTCGTAAAAGCGAGACAGACAGACAGACAGACAGGCAGACAGACAGACAGAGTTACTTTCGCATTTATAATATTAGTAGGGATTATAAAATGAAAATACTGCTATCTCAAGTCAAATTAAAACATTCATTCGACCAACTTACTAACTTATATAAAATGCAAATAAATAACTATTCCACCGTTATTTATTTGCCCTTTATCTAACTTCAGAGCCACGCCATTACACTTCGTGATGGCACGACGCTTCTTAGATATTTCTTCCCCTCGAAGTCCAATATTACCTATTGTGCGGAAAGCTAGCAGCTGCGGTCTGTATACTTTGCAATATTGCTTTTAAATTGTTCAGCGAACGATACTATCGACCACAAAATATGCATGAAATACTTTGATTGCGACCGCACAGCTGGACTGTAACTAAATGATAACATTCATATTTTATTTCCAGATATAACGTTTAAATAAAAGAACTGGTATGACGCCATATATTTACATGTTCATTCACATCTTCTCTTCTTGTCTAATATATAAAAATCAGTGCCACTTTTCGTTGTTATTTTATAACTCAAGAACGGCTGAACCGATTTGGCTAATTTTAGTCTTGAAATATTCGTGGGTGTCCAGGTGTGATAGTACACTAATCACACCAAGACGTAAATTCAAATACATATGTAACTCCTAATAGGTACGGTTCGTTGTCAGTACATACAATACCATAATTTATTGTATTTTCTTTTATACTACTTTTGGCATACATCGGTACTTTTAAAAATATCCTAAAGCAGATAAACATGAATCCCTTCTGAGAAACATAGACATTGGTCTTGTTAAGCATAAGTAGAGCCGAACATGTGCAAAGTATAAAATTGTACAATTTATGGCTATGGTCCCAACCTATTGAAACGTTGGTTCTAAGTGTGCGGAATTCAAGGAATCGTCGTGAGAACGTCGCTCGCGCAAAAACAAAGGACAAGAGCGTCTCGGGATTTTTTACGAAGGCTAACGGAGAGTAGGGTCGAGGCAGTCGATTTGGGGTTGCGGAGGCGAGTGGTTGACCTGAGGTTCGTGAAGGACGGGGAACAGAGGCGTTACTCTAGTAAGTTACCAGTGCGACACTGCCAAGTGGAACACTATCAATCCTCTACAGATATGGTGAGTCGCTTACATAATGTATTTATACCTGTCGTAATAATTATTAGATATATTTTTGTATAGTAATATTTATTTTATAATGCTACCTAAGACTGAGTAAAACGTCGTTCTAGATATAAAAGTGTATAGTAAAAATTAGTCAAACGATTTGTTGAGTCGCGATTTGCGTTGATAGATGTTGCCCGGCCTTTAACCGTGATGTATGGAAAAGCACCACTTGTAAAGAGTTAGTTCGGTAGACCAGGAACCTGTTGTCGTGGAGGTCTGGGGTTATCCTCAAAAAGGGATTAGCCTTGGGTCGTTGAAGCCCGTTTATCCTGCAATCTACGATCGATGGCGGCTTTGCTAGATGGTGACCGAGAGAGGAACGTCATGCGTATAGTTAGGAGCGAGTTATCGTACCGAGTTCGTGTTCTGTCGTCGTATAATGCAATTACAGTCATCTGAGATAACTAGGACCGGGTGTGGTTCAATTCCCACGTGAGACCAGCGTTGAAGAGCTCTCTCGCAAGCACAGTGGTCGGTGCAACCAGATATGTCAGAAGGAAGATTGGGGATTAAAAGCCCCACGGTACGGACATCGAGTCAATGAAGTACGTTAGCTTGTAAACCGAATCTATACGTGCGATTGAATATATGCGAGATAAGTAACTGATATCAACGTGTCCGATTGCTTGTTGTATATATTTTGAGTATTATTCTTCTTTCGCGGTTACATTCTTTGTCTATTGAGACGGCTAAGTCCAGTGGGGAAATAACTGTCGTTGGTCGTATTTCATAGTATGTGTGCGGTTTGGCGGGGCACCGTACCACTCGCCAAAGGGCGAGTGCTGGCATTATCGATATAATTTCACGTTGAATAAGTAAAATCAAGTTTCATTCAGCTTTGGGGAGACGATGTACCGTCACACAGGGAAGGTTTAAAGGATGAGAAAATAGGTGCAGCGAAAACGGGAAAAATATGGCGGTACGAAGTTCACCGGGACAGCTAGTTTCGGTTTATTCACTGGTGGGAAGACCAAAGGCTTATCCTGCTTTATCTTCTGCGCTGACGGCACAGAAGCTCTCTGTTCTTACAGGGTCGGTAGTATGAGTGTGACTACCCGGGTGTTGCACACGTCCATAGGCCACGGTTACTTTCTATTACGTGAGTCGTGTGCTTGTCTGCCACTTAAGTGGTATAAAAATGGAGGTTCCAGTATATTGGGACTGATACAAGCGCCATGATGAAATAAACATGGTAAGCGCCTTCGCTGCGATAGGCGGGCGCACGGCGCGGACGTCCGCTTCGCGTGCTTGATTCATGTTATTTCAAGAGCAGCGCTGCGTGAGGCGGACACCCGTCGCACGCGACGCGGGCGGCGGGGCACGCCACGTGGGCAGCGGGGCACGCGCCGTGCGCCCGCCTATCGCAGTGAAGGCGCTTACCATGTTTATTTCATCATGGCGCTTGTATCAGTCCCACCCGCGATGGACAAGCGGGCGCACGGCGCGTCCGCGACCCGCACCCGCCTATCGCAGCGAAGGCGCTAAATGTCCCGTAACTGTCATAAAACCTTTCAAAATACCCTGAGTCCAAACTGGTACAATTTCTTTTTATCACTTTTACGCTTTAAGGAACAGTACCTACGATGTTCTTTAATTACTATACTAGAAATATTTCATTCTAACTGTCAATTATTATACTACAAATATTTCGTTATATTATATCTCTCTAAACACATATTTGTTAGACAAATCATATATCTCAAAATTACTCAACAGTACTTCAATTATTAACGTTACTACATTTGAAGTGAACCGTAAACCTACATATGTCTCCTCTAAAATATTAAACACACTATCAGACTACGAGCGACGCTACAATTTCCTTCGCTAACGTGAACATGCATTACTCATAGCAATAGACGACATACAAACAGGCTTTTATTCCAGAAATTTCTGTGCTTCAGTATTTTTTTCTTCCAAAGAAATGGGGTATGTATTAATCTACACTAATATTATAAAGAGGAAAGATTTGTACCTATTTTTGTATGTTTGTAAAGAATAGGCTCCGGAACTACTGTACCGATTTCAATAATTCTTTCACCTATAGAAAGCTACACTATCTGGGAGTAACATAGGCTATATAACATCACGCTACTACTAAAGGGAGCGGAGCAGTGAGCATAAATGTCAATAAATCGGGCAGATTTCCATACATTAAAGTTGGACCGGAATCCGAATTCCACGCGGGCGGAGCCGCGGGCAACAGCTAGTACATGATATTACTATTGAATTATGCTATAACGACGACTGTGAATAGTGAAAAGATAAGAACCCTACATCTAAATAATCTATAGAATGGATATTTTTCTATTTAAGTGCATTATTGATTAGTTTTTTTTATGTACGACACGTTATTCCCTGATTAATGGACCCGGAACTGTAGAAAGAAGGAAGGAGGTATGATTGATAAACTTAAAAAGAAATCATAATAATCCTAGTGGTTATTCTGATCGCATGTAAAACCTGTATCCTTTTTTTATCGTGCAAAAAATCCCCACGGATACCTGCCTCGCCGGAGCCGGTGGAGGAGGGATTATGTCGGACTCGAACCGACAAAAACGCACGCCGTCTGTGGGCCGATGGTTGCGGGAGGTGAGATTGTCGTAGCCATATCCCTCGCACCCCGGCCCAATACCTGTATCCAAAAGCCCAATATTCACTCTACTTCTATTACTATTGGTTTGACTTATCTCGACTTTTACGAGAGTGACTGCATTTGGCCTTCTAACCCCGAGAAGAAAGCCTACACTAGAGTCTTGTCTGAAGTCGTCTAGCCATCAAAAGGTGTAGCGTCTTATGCTGATGTTAGATAAGACTCCGAAGATTTTTGTTGGATCCTAACAATTCAAGTTATTAGTTATTCAGACAAAAGCCACTGCCAGCGTAGTTGAAAACCAATCTAACATTATGTAGCTATTTTTAAATAGCGCAACGTAACGATTTTTATTTAAAATCTCACTCTAAATTCGCCGCATATTTGTCTGCATCGCAATTTTGATGCCTCTAGTATTGTAGCAACAAAATCCATACGCTCACGTAACTTTTAGAATGCCTCTAGAATAGAGTGTTTTTACCTTAGAGTAAGTATACATTGCTATAGAGCGCGCCTTATAAGTTATGAACTGCTATCACGGGTATGAACAGTACCGAGGCTCCTGGTACAATACCCATCAAAATGACTTCGCAAATAATATTTAATTCGATATGTTAAATTAAAATTTGTAGTAATAATGACGCAAAAATACCGCAAAATGACGGCATTTTTTTGTATTTTGGCTTTAATTTTATCCATGCATGTCAAATCGAACAAAAAACTTCATAACAACAAACTACATTAATAAGTGCATCTATTGATATTTTCGGTAATGCATGAAACGTCACTATAGGTGCGCTTATACCATCGCAAAGTATCTGCTAAAACTTGGCGCCAAAGACCTGAGTGATAGGCGCGCTCTATATTTATAATGTATACTCTAAGGTTTTTACATACGCAGTCGATTACAATGTTAGTTTTCAATATCACGGTATGTTTGGTTTTAATTCCTTTTTTTTATTGATGTTACTAAAGCCTTTTCAGCTATACGTACGTATGTTGGACACGACGGTATTTCCGCCCCAATCGAAAAGTTCAACTATGGAAGTACCTCCGCCCTTCAGAATACCGCGGTTATAATAACATCGTGTTATGTATCCGGCGGTGCATAGGTTAGCCAGAGCTCCCTGCAGAGGCTTTGTGCTGTCAATAGGAAGACCGAATGCTTGTCGTGCTTTTCTTCTTCGCTGTCGGCACAGAATCTCTCTGTTCTTACAGGGTCGGCAGCACGAGTGTGACTCCCCTGGTGTTGCACTCGTCAATAGGTGAGTCACGTTTTGATTGAGTGAGTTTTTTTTGAGAACACACAGATGGGTGAAGGTCGATCATGACTGTACCAAAATATTAATTTTAGATAATTATCAAATTAGGGGTTGAGAGTGGACGAGATCCTATCTTAAACCCTCGACCCTTAAACCTATTTAAGGGTCGAGAGGAAACAAATAAAGAAATCTTTATTTAGAGGTCGAGGGGGCGAGAGTGGACTAAACCGATACAATAACAATAAATGAAGATCAGCGTACTTAAGTATTACTATAGTAACTACTACTATTAGTTTAATATTTTAGCGATATTAAAATAAAGAGCAAACAGGTATCTAATAGCTAAAACATGTTTTTTTCGGCAAAGTAGTAATGAAGGAATACTTCAATGTTTCAATGAAGAGCTCCACTACCACATATATAATGTATTGTACCTAAGAAGGCGAGTATATTTTCTAGGCTACCACGTATCGGACAGACGCTGCCTGAATATACACTAGTACACTGATAATATAAACTAGATCTCACGTACCGCGCAGCGAGTTTGGTACATCTATACGTCTTTTATTAAAAACTTTATTGCTTCAATGTTTTGTTTTCATTTTAATCTAGTTCAGATTTTATCTCTGCTACAAACTGTAGGTATACATGTTACTACTTTATTTTACAATTAGATAATAATCTATGTGATGAGATCGATCTTGACGAAAAAAGTACTGAAAATGATCTAATTGTTCTGTATTTGACAGCCTCCGTGGCGTAGCGGTAGTGAACGCGGCCGCTACCCAGGAGGCGCGGGTTCGATCCCCGCTCAGTGCAAATATTTGTATGCATGAATATGAGTATTTGCATTGGTCTGGTCGTACCTTGGAGAGCACGTTAAGCCGTCGGTCCCGGTTGCCATACGAACATCTATGGCAGTCGTTACGGGTCGTTGGAGCCCTAAAAATTCTAATAACAACGGTCTAGCTGCAATGCTTCGATATCGCCTAATGTCACCATTGAGTTGTGCAGGTCAGGTTAAAACGTCGACGTCTAGCCAAATCGCAGTTAAGACTGGTAAAGCGGATCCCAGACTCCGAGGCGAAAGCTTCGGATGAAGAAGGTATTTCCCTCTTCCTGTTAACTAATTGTTCTGATGTTTGGTACCTTTAGTTCGTACGATAATACATTTTCAATCAATATTAAAAATCACGCTCTGAAAAGTATTAAACAAGAAAATATCTAGGATAGCCGTGGTCATATGCCACTTTTCCTTAGAATAGCTTGTATGTATCGTTTTATTATAGTAAGTGGCATACGACCACGGCTATCCTAGATATTTTCTTGTTTAATACTTTTCAGAGCGTGATTTTTAAGTAGTCGGGTTTTAGTTTTAAACTTATTTTTTTATTTATTTTATTTTGGGGCACCCAACAACTATAATTTATACATATTTGAAATGTGCTAATTGAGCTCTTTAATTTGATACTATACACGGCATATTTATCTCAAATTATTTTTTCAACACAGTACTTTATGGCCGCTAGAGGGCGCCACATTAGATTTAATGACACATCATATAGCCTATAACCATCGGACGATCAATACGATTCTAATGATATGCTATATGTCCAGTTCTAATAAGTAGTTGAGCAGCTATGAGGGAACAAACGAACATACATACATACATACATACATACATACATACATACATACATACATACATACATACATACATACATACATACATACATACATACATACATACATACATACATACATACATACATACATACATACATACATACATACATACATACATACATACATACATACGTACATACATACATAGCCTGTCAAAATCATAACCCTCCTTTGGCTTCGCCGTAGTCGGGTAAAAATAGTTTGATTTGCTTGTTATAAGATCATTTTGAGACTTTGCAGTCAAGGTCATTCTGACGCTGACTGTACTCAATGAAATGCAACACACGAATCTATAAACATCAACATAAATCGATTACTTAATAACATTGTGTTACAATAAGTGCTATTCACTAAAGACTAATCTTCCGTTTGCATACGGAAAATAAGATATACCTACTTAGATGTAACAGTTTACGTACCAAGGAAAGGACGAGTTTATCCCAACGTTTGGGTCCGGAAACCGGTACAAAGGACTGTTGGGGACAGTGTGCTCGGACATGCGAACCCTCTGGTATAACTATACACGTACAAATGTGGATAGTTGTGAGATTTTAGAATGTAATCAGACTTAAGGAGTAGAGAATAATTTGCTTGTCGAGTCATCATTTCTCTGAGATTTTTCCCAACTCAGTTGGGGTTGGCATTCTAGTCTACTGTGATGCGGCAGAACTTCGATATTTTCCGTGAAGCAACTGCCATCTGACCTCCAAATGGTTTTATCAAAATTCTGCAGATAGACTGGTTGAATTTTTGTGAGCTCCTACTACCCGTAACTGATTCGCTCTTCAACTTATCATACTCACGACTATAAATATTCGAAGGGATAGGTAGAGGTGTATTAATACCCACATTTTGCCAACTATGATTTTCCGTCCCACGTAATATAAGGGGGCGAGCCTATTGTCGTCTTGCGGGCACTTTGTCATGGGCTGTATGTTTACTGTCGGATGGAGAACAGCCTCATCCCTTAGTCGCCTTCTACGACACCCACAGGACGAGATGGGGTGCCCCCTATTCTACTCCACCGGGAACCAATACGGCAATCCATTTTATCCTTGTCATAATTTGTATTATTTTAGGTTTTTATGGGACTGACTGCCATTTGACCTCAATCCCAAAAGGGAAGCCCACGCCAGAGTCCACCATTTCCCAATGTTCATCAAAATAAACTATTAGTGCGCGTACCTGAGTTAACTATGCTAACTCGAGTTAACTGCTAACCCAGGGTTAAATAAATAATTTGGTCAAAAGTTAGAAGCAAACCCCGGGTTATTTTTTGAAAAATTTAACCCAGCCATGTGGAAGAGTAAATATTTAAAAAAATAACCCGGATTTTGCTTCTAACTTTTGACGGCGCAAGACAAATTATTTATTTAACCCTGGTTTAGCAGTTAACTCGAATTAGCATAGCTAACCCAGGTACTAGCAAGTGGGCCTTAGTTACTTAACTTAGTTCAGGGTTATAAACCAGTGATATTAAGGGTTATGTAAAAGGGTTCGTTCTTCATTAATCGTTGGTGAGGGTAGACGTGTCAAGAAAAGTTGTGACAGTTTGTTTAACCTTTAGTGACCGTCCTCCGTCAGAACTGCTGGACGACGGGGAGGGCGACGTTTGAGAAATCCTATTAAAGTTTGAATTTGAAGAGACTGCTCTGGCAGTCTCTTCAAATTCAAACTGTCTGCCATAGATTATAGTGTAGCAGGTATTTTAGTAAGATAGTATTTTGTTGTTATACCTACCATCTAACTAGTCACTCAAATACCAGTGACATCGCGACTATTGTACTGTACTACAAGTCTAATGGGTGTGTACTGGTGGCCTGAAATACAGGATTCTTCCTAGTTTAGGTACCAGTCTCCCACATAGAAAAAATGTAGGTATATATGTAATAGATTAAGTCAACTCTAAATACATATTGTGTATTCCAAACATGTGGTCAGAAAATAAATGTTTATTCTCTTCTATTCTATTTTTAGATATAGTTTTGTAACTCGCAGATGAGTGTACGTATTCAATTTTGATAGCTGCCGTTGACTGGACAATACTTGTAGACACGTATGAGAAACACTATAAAATATCGGAGGAATCTGTGCCTCGTCATCCAGAGATATTCCTGTTTTCACGATCGCATAGGCGTGCCGTGCTTGTAGAACTCACAGTACCGTGGGAAACTAACATACCTAAATACCACGCTATAAAGACGAACAAATACTTTGACTTGACTAACGAGTTAACCAAAAACGGCTACGTGGTTAAACTCTACGCCGCGCCGTAGAAGTAGGAGCAAGGGGAATTCCAGCTAAATCCCTGTACAACTTACTTAAAGACCTCGGATTGCCAAGAGCTTCAGTAAGCTCTTTACTAAATCGAATATCCAAAGCGGCATTGACAGGATCTTACCAAATTTGGATAGGTAGGGAGGGGGGAACAGTACTGACAGTGGAGCGCTGATGCATCACAAGGTGGCCACCCTAAACCTACATCTGGGTCGCGAGTCCCAGTCGCCGTCACGGTGTTCCTCTCTGTATCACGCTATGGACCCGGCGACCGCACGGTGAATCCATGGAGTGCTGAGAATCGGACCTCAGGGCAACAATCGATAGGATCAATCATAAGAATCTCTCTAACAATTATGTATTTAAAGTACTTTCACTCTAGGCAAGGTCGAAATTTTCAGTACTCAAAATTCAGTTCAATACCTAAGTAAAGAACCATATTTTGAGGAACAGGGCTAACAAGCTAGATAGAGTAATGTATTCATAAAGGTCACAAGAATGAGATCAAATTCCTTCACGAACTGAGCCGCTGGTATAAACTAGTCTTCAACACCTCAAAAGATATTTTACTTAGATGTTTTTAGTAACTCATTTATTAAACAAACTTGCTTACAAAATTTACTTTCAGACCTATTTCTTGATAGTGATTAAAATTGTTTTGATCTCCAAATTGCTATTTATTCTACTTAATTAACCTAAAAGTTACTTCTTAGCATTTTGTTTACGGCTCAGTAAAATAGTTATATTTCTGTTCAATATATTTATGTTCTAATAAAATTGTAGACCTGGATTAAATTATTTAAATTAACTTTTGAGATGAGAAAAATAAACTGTGGAGATGATAAATATTAATTACTAGCTGCTGCCCGCGACTTCGTCCGCGTTAAGTTCGGAATGACTCAAACCCTTGTCACAGAACAGAAAATTCAGTTAATTCGTTATTATCTCAATTACTTTTGTGAAGAAAATTAATTACTAGCTGCTGCCCGCGACTTCGTCCGCGTTAAGTTCGGAATGACTCAAACCCTTGTCACAGAACAGAAAATTCAGTTAATTCGTTATTATCTCAATTACTTTTGTGAAGAAAGTCTTCTTCGAGAGACTGACTAATGCATACAGGGCTAAACTACCAAAAACTACGAAATTAGACAGGCTTCTTCTATGGGCTAGGCAAACGCTACGAAATGGTTTTGAATTTTTTTACTTTTTGCTTACCAAACTTTTTGTATCCACATTTAGCAATGTTTATTAGCTATAATGCTCGAAATATCCTCCCTTCCTCCCAAATCCTTGGAACACGCTACTACTACTTACGAACTGAACAGATAAAACTACATCGAGAGCGTTATGAAAATAACTGCACGAAAACCCGGAGCCCTGCATATAAAGACGTTTTTACATGCCAGAGCAGGGGTTCTCCTTTACTGAGTCAATGGTTGATTGATTATACTGCTTTCATGTTAAATTTTACCGACCACAGCCACATCGTTGATCGTTGCCTTACACGCAGGTGAATGGGCACAGTGAGCAAGAGGGCAAATGCCGCCTTGACTGGGATAGGGCCTAGCAGGTACACTTGCAACTGGTCAATATGACCTCATTTCGCCATATTTCCCTTGCACTGGCCAACTTGTGTCCGCAGGTGATTATACTTCTAAGTTGGCAACCGGAGTTGAGACTGATGGTGAGATTTCTGTTGATCTGATGAAATCTGCCGGAACTGGATTTTTCTCTGCCCACATTTTTTGCTCCCTTTCGTATAATAGGAGCAGCGTTATCTTTTTATTATACACAGTTTGGCTCCTTGTGGTACGCTGTTCTCATCTATGGGATGGCTGTGCGCGGTACGTATAAGACGCAATCGATAAGATTGCAGAGGCATGTATTGATAGGTTTCAGGTGACTAATATTTTAGAATCTCTGCATTTGCGTAGAGAATTTGCTTTTCTGACTGTAATTTACCATTTCCACCATACCACGGCGAGTATCCTAATAAGCTCTTTATACTAATCCCTTCTTCTTACTTCATATCTAAAATAGCACGTGCTGAGCTGTGGTGTGACACCACGTACGGGAGGGATAATATCGCCTGGAACCAAGCGGTTCGGAACTTCATTTCATTATTGCACGGCAAAAAACTGTATTGATCTACCCACATTCATGTTTCCTTCTTATGATCGCGGATTCTTTCACATCGCGCTTGGGTGTGAAAAAGCAAGGCCGTCAAAATGGCCGTCAAACGCCTCTTGAATGGTGGCCTTATGGTTTGGTGCATGGTGCGCCACTTCGTATTGTGAGGTCATAATAAAGGCAAAAGATGTGACGGAAGGGGTACGGGAGAGGATCACTACTCGGGCACTCCCCAGAATACGCAACGGACATCAGATCTTGATCAAATTCCCGAACAAAGTTGAAGGAAGAGCTAATATTTAATAACGGAAAACTTAAAACAGAAGTCGAAGTTCTGAAACGTTGACGACCACTCAGTCACAATTGGTCAATAAAATTGTGACTGACTGGTGCAGCCGGCCAGTGCTAACGTCAATGCCTCTTTTAAATTTTTCTCTGCTACTCCTGTAAGTTACACAGCCTATTTTTATCATGATTTTAATGTATGAACCTACCCATAAATAATAATGAGAATAAAATTAATTAATTTAAAACAAAACAAAACTAATACACAAAAATAATAAATTAAATAAGTAAAACAAAAATAAATTGAAAAGCTATAAAAAATCCGTCTTAGATGGGTTCGAACCTGGATCAGCAACATTGGAAGTTCACCGCAGACGAACTAAGCTACAAACACCACGGAATTTTTGTGCGAAATAAACGTTCGTATTATATTTTTATCACATTATAGTGCATCGTTCCCTATTAGAATAGCGTGATGATATTAATTATCAAAAATATTACCAGATGCTTTTTAGGACCCGGAACTGTAGGAAGAGGGAAACACGTGAACTGGTAAGGAATTTCAGGTTTTAATGGTGCGGCAGAAGAAGGAGTCGCCAAACCGCTTGGTTCTTGATAAAATATTCTGCACCGTATGTGGGTGGCATCTTAGTCCTACACGTATTGTCCTATATATGAAAGGAAAGGGTGGGTTAATTGGAAGAGCTCATCAAAACATTCACCATAGTAGAGACGGTAAAATACCGCCAAGGACGCTACATCTCTACGCATCTGCAAAGGCTCGAGGGTTTTGATGACCTCAGGATTAATTCATTTAAAACAAAACTAACTCATAAAAATAAAATAAAATAATATAAATAAGTCAAATAACAAAATGAATTGAAGGGCTATAAAAAAACAAATTGCCTTTTAGTAGGGTTCGAACCTAGATCAGCGAGATTGGACGTCCAGCGCAAACCCACTAAGCCACAAACACCATGGTATTAGTTTGCGAAATAGACGTTTATATAATATTTTATTACATTATAGTTTAAAATACATTCTGCCTCGTTCCTTATTAAAATAGCGTGGTGATATTAATTATGAACCAAAAATATTACCAAACCGGTTACTCACTATTGTGTCGGATTCGAGAGAACATCGTATAAGAACAATGTCAACTCTGTCGAGACTCTTGCTGTGCCGAAGATTCCGCAGTTTTTTTTTTACTCTTGCCTCTCGAAGTTCTTCAGACTTCTGTGATCGAAATAATCTCTTCTTTCCAGCATTTTGCTACTTCTATTGTTTCGATATATTCACACAATTCTCAATTTTTAGGTGCGATTTACTATTATTGACATAACTTTTTTATTTGTGAGCCGATTTCAATAAAAAATACACTAAATTTTAAGTGAAGCCTACTACAATCAATTAGTGAAAACCGCAACCAAATCGGTTCAGCCGATTCTGAGATTAGCGTGCACAAACGCACAGACAAACAGATAAACAGACAAACAGACAAACAGATAAACAGACAAAAATTCTAACAAACGTTGTTTTGGCTTCTATTACGTTAATAAAGTCCGCCTATAATGGTTTTTCTCATTTCCATGCCATGTACAGACACCAATCGGTTACAATTTTATTATATGTATAGATCATTATTATTTTGTAGGACTGTTCTATATCCAACAGTATACACGTAGACTCGTTTGTTTTTAGGTTATGTTAGATTTACCGATTTGACTGGTTGTCCGCTATGGATGCAGAAACTACTGAACGGATTTTGATGTAGTTTTTTTGTTAGAAAGGTCTTGATCAGACTTAAAATTTTACGCAATCGGTTGATTAAACCTGGAGATATTATGATCAAAAAGTCACTGTCGCACTAACCGATACCGTGGGCATAGGCTAGTACAATAATATAATAACTGACAGATTAAGGCTGCCTATCCACTATGCTACGTTGCTATCGATGCATTTCATTTCCACCGAATTATATTCATCGGTTCAGTTAACATAGCATATCTTTAGTGGAAAGGTAGCCTAATATGTATAACTAGCGCTGGAATATTAACGTTTTATTTGAAAATTAGAAAACCGTTGTCGAATAAAATTTTGTGCTAACTTTCGTAATTCAATTCCATTGCTTGTCTAGGTTATTTACAATTATGGAAGTACTACTACACCAGCGTTATGGAAATTTATGTAAATCCGCGTCCTAACAGTCCACGGGCGATGTTCAAGAATTTCCGTTATGCGCACTGAATTTTAATTAATTTGAGAACTTGGTAATTGGACTGTCACTCAATAATTATTGTTAAATATTAATATTTTTGATATGCTATTAAAAGCGAAAGTGGTGAATAAAATGGCGGTGAAATAGATCGGAATCTTACTCGAGGTGTGCCGTGTGATTCGGTGTTCTACCGAATTTTCGAAATAAAAACTTTTTAGGTGTGTTAGGCATTTTTTTCAGATTGGATAAAACAATTCAACTCGCGACACTTTTACCGTTACCTCTTTATACAAGTATCTACGTTAGATTTACCAAGTTTTGACTCCCAGAGTGTCACTGTTCATTTTTTAAATATTATGGTTGTTTCTGCGCTTGTTGATGGGAACACCTTAAATGGCCCAGGGTCAGCCGGTGCTCCAGGAAAATGCCTTATTGGGAAACCTTACACCCTGGTAATAGATAAGATCTGAGATAGCGCGCGGTTTTAGTCGGTCTGATATCACCACCCCAAATGGCCGACCGGAGCGGTATTCCTAGGGATTTCCGCACTTACGCGAAAAATATTAAACCACTATACAGCTTTATTGCACACAAGGGTAAGACTACAGTGTACGCCTTCGAGTTTATATATTTTGTGGTTATAACTGTATCACAACAATAACAGCCAACAACCAATCTAATATATTATTTAATAATGGAGCGGAAAAACGGAAAAATGCCAGTTATCAGTTTCCTATTGTGTGTAATGGCGTATCATATAACGCGATGTCGCATCGCTGCCCGTGTTCGTGTATGGTGGTTATGGATATGTTGATGGTTGTAATGTATGGAAAAGTGGCTGAGATCACTGGTTGGTAGACACGGCTCTCCTGATAGAAAGTTGTGACCGTGGTCTATGAACATGTGCAACACCAGGGGCGTTACATTGGCACTGCTGACTCTGTAGAAACCTTCTAATGCCATTTTTGAAGAACCCCATATTGTAGTCGCTTGGAAAAATCACAGAAAGGAGTTCATTCCACAACTTAAGCATGCGCGGGATGAAGTCCTTTCCTACTCCAATATGCAGTTCTCTAAAACAAACACTAGAACAGCATAAGACCATTATTTTTGCACCACTGCGAAGACAAACAAGAACAGCGTGTTACGAAGTTTATGACAGAGTTATGCGTATGCATCGCTTGTAGAACTCCTACATTCGCTGCAGCTATCATGACATGCCTTCGCAGATAAGTATACAACAACTTTTATTGTTGATTGTACCTTTTCAAGTAAAGTACTGTCATGGCGCCTATTTCAAAATGGGCTTAAAGTTATATATACACACGTGACATGCCCGCCCTTATGTATATTTGTATATACATACACAGCGAAAGCCACAAAGAGAACAATGCTTTGTACATCGTTTAAACTGTCAGTTTTTGAAACAACATGACGTCAGGTTGACATTATCTTTGCGAATCTTTATTTGTGGTGCTGCGGGTTAGGACAAGCTGTCAGGGCTGTATGTAAAAGGTTTTGCTTGTTATTTTTGTGTAAATGTTTTAGTGGTTAATTAAATGTAGGGTGGGAAAAATGTTTGCCAAATTAAATTTTCATAATATTACAACATATTCATTATATTTAATTTCTTTATATTTAGCAATATGGGTAGGTGTATTTTTTTCTTCTTCTTCCTCAGTGTCGATACGGCTTGTAAATGTGTTATACACATTCATCTCATTAATATAAAATATTATTTATTTTTTTACCCATTTCATGCTCCATCTGTCTACACTGAAAGAGGCGGATCAAGGGAAAGGACATGCATAAGTAATATTTATTGACTTCTGATCTCCAAGTGGCGATAAAAGTTGGATGTTGGTTTACTGATAAACATTTTTGGGTACATGGTACAGTCACAGTCTAACCTACTTTTTCAGTTGTTATTTTTTAGTTATTTACTATTTACTGTTAATTGTACCATAGTGATACAATTAACAGTGAATTATCATAATCAAGTAAAGAGTCGGCAGCATGAGCGTAACGCCCCTGGTGTTGTATACGTGAGTCATTCACCATCTCGCGATCGTCAAATTCGCGAGCGCGCGCGAGTTGGCAATTTTCGATTTTGAATTATTTTTGTGTCATCAATACGTCCATAGATAGGCCAATTCCTTAAAATATCAAGATTAATCGTGCTCCTTAACAGCCATGGTAACCACTTTACATCAGGTGGGCCGTGTGCTTGTCTGCCAACTAATGGGTATAAAAAAACACCTCAGATTTACTGGAGATATACCTGTTTGAAAACGACTCTATTGTCGAAATAAAAGTAATTCTCTTTGTAACATTCCAGTTTAGTTGAGAATTCTTTTAAAACCTCAGACTTTGTTCTTTGCAATTCTCAGAGTAAATAAAATTCTTATAAAAATGTTTCTAATTTTTGCAATTCTTTGCAAAACTTCGCCAACGTTTTGAAGTTTTGCTGTTTGTTTACCGATTTATGTTTTACCGATGTTGGTTTATTAATCTGGTACAAGTTCAGCTAAAACTTCTCTTGTATGTTCATTCTATTACTATACTATTAAAGGTTGCCTGTAAGATATTGCTTTTAGCGATAAGGTCGCCATTTGTACATTACCTAATTATGTTTGCCATTTATTTTATGTATACTTTTCTTTTTGTTTGGTGTACAATAAAGTTTATTTCTATTCTATATTGTACTAGCTGTTGACCGCGGCTCCGCTCGCGTGGATGTTGGTTATCGCGATCAAACATAGGCTACGGTCTAATCTATCTCGGTACCAAATGTCATCAAAATCGGTTTGATTTAGGCGTGAAAGCGTAACAAACAGACAGAAAGACAGACAGACAGAGTTACTTTGGCATTCTTCTGTATTGTATTCACTGTGTAGGAAGTTCGTGGTAAATGCAATTATAATAATATGTTATTGCCTAAAGGTTGGTTTACATCAAACGAGCGAATGCTCATTCTAAACCCTCTACGTCAAATTCTATTAGCGTAAACAGTGACAGAACATTCGTTCGTTGTTCTTTCTTATGTAAACGATGAAAATAAGGTTTCATTTACACAAAACTATTAAGAAAGAATGCTCTTAGAATCTCTATATTCGTTTGGTCTAAATCCACCTTTACCCAGTCGTAACGTGAGAAGACGATAGATTACAATTGGTTAACATAAAGAGAGAACTGGCGTAAAACTAGACCAACTTAAATGTGTCGAGTTTTACGAACGCGCATAGTTACGTTACGGTCTGTCACTCAGAATGAGGGGTATGTTCTTCGCCCAGAGTATAAACTTAAATAGTAATAGATGCAAAAAAATCTGCCTTCAAAAGTTTTTATGTTCCCATTGAGGCATAAATGAGTTTTCTAGTCAAGGTTTCAATATAGCTTTTTTTTATCGTGCGAAAAATCCCCACGGAAATCCCCCGCCGGGGCTGGAGGAGGAGGTTATGTCGGACTTGAACCGACTAAAACGCACGCCGTCTGTGGGCCGTCGGTTGCCGGAGGTGAGATTGTCGTAGCCATATTCCATATCCAAATCTCTCGATCTGGCCCTCTTCTGGTGTGGGTACCACAGAGTCCTCAACTTGCCCCCGGGTATGGGGAGGCCCGCAATGCGCGCCGCCGCCGCCGCTGTTTCAGTATATAGCTGATGCATACCTACTTTGTTCTAATTTATTTTAACTAAACATCCAAAGGCTATAAATATCTTTCAAGTGGATTGTTTGTTTGCGATGGTCTGCAATATATTCATTTTAACTTTTTAAAAGTTTAGATTGGCAATTAATCAGGCTTCGACGAGTTGGCAATCAATTTTATGTTAAAACAACGAGCCTTCAGCCCGATACATCAGGGAGCCGACTTCCACAGATATCGTAACATAACTTTCTTTTATGTTAATTTAAAATGTAACATATACAATCACGCATTTATCCCCGGAGGGTTAGGCAGAGGTGAATTAAGACCCACATTTCACCAATCATTGTATTAGGTGCCACGTAATAGGGGGTGAGTCTATTGCCGTATTCCGAGCACTACCTATTCTTGACTCGAGCCATGTATCTGAGACTCAGTCTGGGCTGTACCTATATATGTCTGATGTTAAACAGCCCTATCTAAATATATTTTAGTCGTCTTGTACGACACCACATGGGAAGAGATGGGGTGGCCCAAATTCTACTCTACCGGGGACAACGCGGCCATTTTTAATTTTAAATGTATAGACAAAATTTTAAATATAATACGATACTTAGAATAAAAAGAACTGTTTCCTTCATTATCGTGAGGTCTGTAAGGTTGTTTGGCTGTTGTTTCTGCCTAAACGAAGAGAGAACATAATTTAAGGCCGATTAAAATAATGTAGATGATAATTGAAAACTAAAAGCAGTCCTACATTTTATCACCATAACTTAAACCAACAGTATATCCGCAGTGAAAATATGCAAATATGTCTTTCAAAATGACTAGCAAAATGAAGTCAAGTTGAGTCTATAATGCAAAGTGAGTGTGCCCCAAGTTGCTCAGACGCGCACTTAAGATCGGCTCGTGGTATTCACTCAAGTAGGCAATTGTTCAATAGTTGATAATTTAATAATAACAGCCTTCACAACTTGTAAGAAGTAAGTTATATGAATGAAATAAGGTTAGACATGAGGTAAAAAGTCGGTTATAATAATTGTAGTGGGATTGATGCATAATATATCTTGAAGTTTTGCGAATAGGTATTGTAAAACTAGCTTTAAGTTTCGAAAGCGTATTTTCTATAGAGTAAATTATACGTATTTTATACAGTGAAACATACGACTATAGGAATCTGTACCTTTCAGGCTGGGTTCAGTTGTTTTTGGACGTGATTGTGTAACATGTTTGTTACTCAATCACGTCCAAAAAATGTGACAGTTTTTGAAGATGTCTGGATGGAAGATGGATGGATGGAAAACTGCCACATTTAGAATATTATTAAAATGCGTTTTCATTGTGTAACCCCGGGTCGACTAGTATTACATAGTATAGAAAAGTCATTGATTTTCAAATGAAAATGAATGAATATGAAAAATATGAAAATGAATATGGGAAAAATCCAAAGTACGATGATATAATTAACCACAGCAACAAAAGTTAATTAATCATGGTTATTGGACCTGTTTCGACCCACAGTCGTAATCCTCGTAATCATTCCGGTTTATCAAGTGAAAGCATCACTATTATTATAATCACGACTTCAAACTCGTGTCGGTTGTCCGCCCTAATGATTCAATAGTTATCCTTTAGGAAGTTTAGGTTCACCGAAACTTGAAGATTTCACCGAGGAATTAATCTCGGACGTTCCGATTGATTGACTGAAATTGAAACTGTGATATGACTCTTCATTGTTACTAGTGTATGGTGTCTTCACATACCTCTCTATAGGGGAAAGGGGTATTTTGATCCCTAATAACAGTTCGGGGTCATAGATAACCCCGAAGGTAGGTTTTTTATTGTATCTATGCAAAATTGTATTAGTCTGGTCGTACCTTGGGTTAAGTTGGTCCCGGTTCTATAGCAGTCGTTTCGGGTAGTTGAAGCCCTAAAAAGTCCACAAACTGGTCTTACTACAATGCTTCAATATTGCCAATGGGTTGTGGACGTCAAATGGCAATCGCTTTACGGAAAATATCGCAGTTAGACTAGAAAAAGCGGACCACAGACTTCGAGATGAAATCCGGATAAGACTGGGAATAACGCTAAAATGAAGAAGAGAATAATAATATTATTCGTTGTGAGAACCTACTTAACATAAATAAATAAAACAACGATTAATTCGTCTAATCCGCCTTCGGAAGATTAGTGGGTAGTAACAATTAGGGATTACACATAATTATTGTGTTATCTGTAATTGCCCTACGAAACCTAATCTATATTGCTGATCAGTTATTACTTTTTGATAGGCAATAGAGGCTGCAATAAAATGCCAACCACCTGTGTCTTGATGAAGGCAATGGGAGATAAATATTTGCGATCTATCTCTTCTAGGACATTCTACACAATCCCATCTAAAGCCAAAGTAAGCATAGTTTAATTAGCTTGTTTTTTTTTTAAATCATATTAGCAACCGAAATTCCTAATATTCTCTCTAACCTCTCCAGCTAAGCTAAATTCCTTGTGTTAGGAGCGGGTTCACGTCGATAGCCAGGATTCGAATCCGAGACCTTTCGAACGTAAGGCCAACTCCTTAACCACTAAGTTACCGACGTTATCATGAAATGTCAAAGTCAAAGTCAAAGTCAAAAATCATTTATTCTGTATAGACCATTAAAACGGCACTTACAAAACGTCAATAATATACATATATGTACTAAAGATTAGCTTAGCAAATGGACCACCGGTTCGAAACGCGGCCCCGGCCTGAGAAGACTCCGGCAAGAAACTCAGCGGGCTTTTCTTTTTTTTTTTGGTCTATTTACAAAAAATCCTTGGTCTACTTAGTCTAAATACAATCATTTGTTTGAGAAGCATGCATGAGTGAACAGCTCAATTCCAAGCAAGTTTATCATCTAAATATTCTTGTATTTTATAATAGCCTTTTTGGCACAATTTCCTCTTAAATTCATTTTTAAATTTATTTATAGGTAAATCCCTAATTTCATTAGGGAGCCTGTTAAAAAAGCGTATACAAAAGCGCATGTATGAATGGATAGCCAATAAATTCGTAATTCCCCGGTATTGTGACCTAGTTCCTCTCAAACATACGTCTAAAGTAGACCTATCTAAGCAAATACTTGTTCAACTATAACAAGTTCACAGTTTGACAATACAATTTATTCGTGGTCGTATTTCACAAATATTTCTGGGAGCTTTCGCCTAACATAATAATATAAACTTTCGTTTTCATGTGCCATAAAGTTGCGTTATTGTATAACTTAGTTTGTCCTGCGACGTTGTTTGCGTAAATGTCTTTGACTACAAAGGTAGCAAGTAATGGTACGTTTGAGTTACATGACCGAAGGCACGTGTAATATGGTGTTTAAATCGCTCTGGTTTCTAGAAGATGAAGGAAGGCAGAAAATGAGCATGAGAAAAATTAAAACTATGCTAATAGTAATTCAGTCGTGAATGACAGCCTCCGTGGCGTAGCGGTAGTGAACGCGGCCGCTACGCAGGAGGCGCGGGTTCGATCCCCGCTCAGTGCAAATATTTGTGTGAATGAAATATATGTATTTGCATTGGTCTGGTCGTGCCTCGGAGAGCACGTTAAGCCGTCGGTCCCGGTTGCCATGAGAACATCTATGGCAGTCGTTACGGGTAGTTGGAGCCCTCAAAAATCCAAAAAAAAAAAAACAACGGTCTAACTGCAAAACTTCGATATCACCTAATGTTAACATTGGGTTGTGGAGGTCAGATGACAATCGCTTCACAGAAAATATCGAGGTCTAGCCAAAAATCCGTGGTTAAGACTGGTAAAGCGGACCCCAGACTCCGAGCTGAAAGCTTCGGATGCGACTGGGAATTAACGCTAAGAGGAAGAAGAAGTAATTCAGTCGACCAAAGTTTAATTTTCAGTCTACTACGTATCGGCCGAATTTCGATTTTTTCCGTGAAGCGACTGTCATCTGACCTGTGATCTGTGAGATCAGGCCCTGGATTCTACTGAAGCAAAGCAACTGCCATACTACAGATTACTGGAAAAAATTGGCATAAAACTATAGACTTTATTTCTATGTCATTAAAGTCCAAAATTAAATGAAAAAATTTCATTATACTTTTTCATTCATTTTATAAAAAGCCATTTCATTTTAGACTCTAATAGCATAACGGTAAAGTATCAAATTGAATGGAAGTTTTTGCAGTGTATGTGGACAGACGACCGCATTAAGGCCGCGGGAACGCGCTGGATGCGAGCCGCTTCCAACCGCTCTTATTGGAGATCTATAGGGGAGGCCTATGTCCAGCAGTGGACTTCCTATGGCTGAAATGATGATGATGATGTGGTATGACAGTGGTATTGCTTTAGCAGAATCGAGGCCTAGATGTCAAACTTGTCAGACATAAGTTCGAATTCTATTCGATTCCACAAGTCCGACAATTTAGGATAGAATAATATAATAGAAACTCACACTAACCAACGACGCTTGTGCATAATTACTGTAGAGGAATTTCAATAATTAACCTTTGACTAAAGTGCGTGGCATATTAGCCATTCCCACCGCAATTAACACATACCTAACTACTCAATTTACTACCTACATACATACAATCACGCCTTTATCCCCGGAGGGTTAGGCAGAGGTGAATTAACACCCACATTTCACCAATCATTGTATTAGGTCCCACGTAATAGGGGGTGAGCCTATTGCCGTTTTCTGGGCACTATTTTTGGCTCGAGTCATGTAGATATAGGCTGAGTCTGGGCTGTCTGATGTTAAGAAGCCCTATCCCTTAGTCGCCTTGTACGACACCGCATGGGAGGAGATGGAGTGGCCCAAATACTACTCTGCTCTGCCGGGAACCACGCAGCGAATTTACTACCTAATGTGATTTTATTATCACGACATTATTTGGCCATATCCTTGACCCTCTTCATCATGAACCTACGATGAACCTACTCGTATTCCCGAAATAAAAGTAGCCTAAAGATCAATGCAGCAGTTAGAGCGTGATTGAATAACAAAAATCCAAACATGTTTGCAAACTTTCACATTTGTAAGTTTAATAGAATATTTGAATGAAATTTCAAAGCATTTATTATGCTAACTATTCAAATCGATTAAGAAAGAGAAAAGATAATCGACCTCGGGCGGGACTTGAACCCGTGATCTTTCCCTTACAGGGGGAATGCTCTGACCACTAAGCCACCGAGACCGCACGAAACCGATCCGAATTCCTCTTTAAATCCATCTTGGGGCGGCGGCGGGAGCCATCTACCGATACTTGTATGAGCTATCTATATTAATAGAATCCATAGCTACTTCCATACTAATATTATAAATGCGAAAGTAACTCTGTCTGTCTTACGCTTTCACGGCTAAACCACTGAACCGATTTTGATGCAATTTGGTATAGAGGTAGAATAGACCCTGGTGAAGGACATAGGCTATGTTTAGTCGCGATAACCGACATCCACGCAGTCGGAGCCGCGGGCAACAGCTAGTATTGTATATACTCTATGTCTGTTCTGAGACAATTTAATGAGCCAGTCTGTGTTGGAATGCGCAAACATTTTCTTTGAAGCGAGAGCAAGCCATGATAACGAACTCAAGTTCGTTCTGCTTTTTTTGTCTCAACACAGCTACTTAGTGATGACAGACGGGCACAAAGCCGTAAATTTTATTCAGCTAATAAAGTTAGTCTTGAAATTGAGGGCTAAATGTAAGGAAATTGCTAAAGGAAGGCTGAATACAATGGTGTTATAAGATGTAAATAATTCTAAAGACAAAATGTAGGAACAAAGTTGGACAAGGAATAAAGGAACTAACGTCAAGTTTAGATAGATTATTATTATAGTCTGGAATAACAGAGGTGTTTTTTTTTATTGTAGAGAAATCAAAATCAAAATGTTTTATTTTCCAACTCATACATTGTTATAACATCCATATATTGAGACGAACCCCAGTAAGTTAAAAAATACTTGTGACGGGGTTGTCTCGCTGCTTCCCCTAGGTTTGAGAATACAATGCTGAGAACCTAATCTATTTGTTTTAAAACGTCTATTAGTTGTTTTTACGTTAGACTCAGCCTCAGATGCATGTCTCAAGCCAACAATAGTGCCTGGAATACGGCAATAGACTCACCCCCTATTACGTGGGACCGAATACAATGATTGGTGAAATGTAGGTGTTAATTCACCTCTGCCTAACCCTCCGGGGATAAAGGCGTGATTATATGTACCTATGTATGTAATTAGACTTCTCTGGAATTTTCTACAACCTAAATACATATTTCTAGCTAAGCAACGAGATTGAATAAATACTTAGAAATAAAAAATACCTGCAAATTAGATAAAAATTCTGAGATGTTGAAATTCACCTTAATACACATTAATTATTTCCAAGTAAGCGTCGTTATGTACTAGTAGGTATGAACAGTGTAAATAAGTTTTCAAAACAACTGGCTCCGATTCTGGTATAGCAAAACCACTGTCACGCCACGTACACTGCAACAAATGGCATTATATTTTAGAGTTTATTCATATAGGCATAGAGTTCAAAATTAAATTTCATTCACTCTCCCAAAAGCCATTTAATTTAAGACTGTAACGACATTACTTTAAAGTTTAAAATTGAATGGAATATTTTTGCAGTGTCCGTAGTATGACAATGGTTTCGCTAATATATTCGCGAATATTGTGGACTAATATTTTAGTCTAGCCCAATGTAAACGAACATTGTTCCTATATCGTCGTCTACGCATATGATTGTTTAGGAATATGTCTCCGGGCTCTTTCTATATATTGATTACGGTATCCAGTACCACCCACGTCCTCTCATGTAATCTAGCATTTTTGGGCAAGCTAGCTATTAAGTTACATGACTCGCTTATAGTTCCTTAAGTTCGCTAGATTGCTCCTTTTATCAGAAGATTGTATTATTATACAATTTTAGGGAACCTACTGAATTCAGATTCAACATAGAGTTACAAATTTAAAAATCATTAGATTAACATTATTTACAAGAACAAAAAAATTATTGAAATTCTTTATTATAATATTTCCAAGAATAGAAGCCAAAACTTCGTTAATCAATCATTTTAGTCTACTTCTTGTATAATAATTTTTTCTACAAATACAAATAGTAATTACAGCACAAACACTAGTAAAAAAAAAACTGTAGTACACCTATACATATTTATCTGAATAAACAAAAAAAATATTTAATCCAGTTAAATACATTTAACAAAAAAATTACGGAAATCCGTTCTGGGCAGTGATAAATTGTACTACCCACGAATATTAAAACTAGGCAAGATAAAACTATAAATCGTGAGGACGTTGTACGGCGCCCCGTACGTACGCCGCCGGTCCGAGTGATAACGGCGGTGGCCGTACACCGCCGCCGTACAGCTACCGGATGACCGGATGGTTCATTTTGCGGTCGTCGGGATTATAAAACCTCAGCCACACAGGTGCATTATTATCGGTTGATAAAACCGGATGCGTTATTGTAATATCTGTTTTTAATGTAAGAAATATTATATTTTTGGCACTGGTAGATCTGCGATCAAATCTTGCTACTTCTCCGCCTAATATGAGCGAAAGCATGCGCCCTGACGTCGCTAGATGTATTTTAAGGCTAATGCATGAAAATAGAGGAAAATATTTTGTTGACAGATTTAATATTTCAGTGGCAAACCCTATTATTTTAGCGAACGGTTTGAATCACACCCATAATGGATCAAGACGACGACTACACGACACACTGCTGCGGTCATAACAACGACGTACGCACTCGTCCGGTATTATCGACTGATAATAACGCTCCTGTGTGTAGGAGGCTTTATTCAGGCGACCCTCGCTTATTGAAAATGAAAAGATTTTCCTTCGTTGATGATGTATGGGGGCCTAATATTGACCTTGACCACGGATCGTGCGTTTTGTGTATGTGACATGAGCGTTTTGCTGCGTTAACGTGATTCTAATTTGTTAGAGACAAAGGGTGTACGTGAATACGAATTTAAAGGAAAGAGACGAAAACTGTACTGTACTGTATTATAACTCAGTATTTCCGTGAAGCGTAGATTAGTTTTTAAATAAATTAACCATAAAATAGGTGTGAAAGTTTATTCCTGTTACAATAAAATATGAGGAGTTGAATAAGTTAAAAATATTAACATAATCTTAATTGCATTTAATCTGACTTTAATTGGATATTGACTTCATATTTTAATGTATAATTGATTAATTCGATGTTTAAACAATGTAAACCCTGAAATGATCAGTGGGTACAAAAGAATGATTTATTTAAGGTTGTCAAAATTATAATGATATTATGATCAATGATTATTATCATAATATTTAACTTAATTAATAGTGTTTTTAAGAAAAGAAAAGTTTAATTTCATAATTCGATGTTTACACCCTAAAATGACGAGTGAGTTCTAAAGAATTATAAATTATAATAGTTATGTAATACATTTTTCACCATTGACACTCGAAAAAGGGCCCGTGATTCATCAAAAACAGTGAATAAAACGCTCTTTGTTTCACCGAGTGAATAAAAAAATTTGAATTTGGAACATGCGCGAATGTACGGATTCTAGTGAAACATACAAAGAGGTTGCACACTCTCACTATAAAAACGTACTAAAAGCCACCTAAATGTAATCACTGGCTGGATGGAATGTGGCTCAGTTTAAATTAAGAAAAAAAAATGCCGCCATTTTCTGTGTAATTTCCTTGTAAAAGTTTATGTTTGTCTCATAATCATAAAATGACTTCATCTAGTGATGAAAATGAAACTCATATTCTCGAACGCGAAAAGACTCCTGAGTCTTTTCGCGCTAAGCGGTAGCTATTACTGATAATTTTCTGCTTCTTTTGTGTACTATCCATAACAAAATGTAATTCATAATCACAGAGTAATCGTTTTCTCGTAGTCAATGGTGAAAAGTTGAGTACCTAACACGTTCACTCAGGTTTCTCTCTAGAACCCCTCGCTACGCTCGGGATTCTACCGGAGAAACCTTCACTCCTCTCGGGATACAACTTGGTGCCTCGAAAAGAATTCACATTTTTTTCACTTGTTGGGTAATCTACTATTGTTTTCATTATTGTGACGCGACGAATGATTTTCGAATATGTAACTTTAATAGGGTTTTAAAAAGACCACTCAGACAGCGACAACACCCCACTCTCCCCCGTGAAGGGAAGCGAACGATCATCGAGGGCTAATGGTAGATCTACCATTGCCCGCCTCACGCTCAGGGTGCCGCGCCACGTCTCCTCATCGTGGCTTGCGATGACTCACATAGTGTGAAAGTCTCGAGAAGAGCTTACTATAGAAATGATCCTATGAAGTAAGGTCTTAACAAATTCGGCTGGCGCACGCGACGTCATTCGCTTGTGGAGAATCTTAACACCGAACTACAGAAAGTGACGTCATTTGCATAGCGCCATCTGTTGAAATAGATCCTAACTAAACGTGACGCGGCGCGTGTTGTAATTATTATACACGTGGTTTACGAATATGACGTCATCATGGCTTTAATAAAAATATTTGTAAAATCTAGTTTCAATTGATTTAGTAAATGAATGAATAATTGTGATAATAATTATATCGAGTTGTGTTGTGACCGAAAGTTAAAAAAGATTTTCTAAAAATGTTATTGCAATGCGAACGAAATGTAATTTATATTCCCTACTCTCTATGCACTGAATCGGGTAGTCCCTGTAAAAAAATAATGCACACGATTAAAGTCTGGAGAATAATCACAGTGTGCTTGAGGTAAGCACACTGTGATTATTTAATGACATTGATGAAGCAGATCTGCGAAATCATAAGTATACATGTAGGAAATATGCAGAATAATTAATCAAACGACCATACTCTAAGTCTTTTCTAGAGAATGAAGTTGCAAATTGACAGTAATCCGTAACCCTATCGCCATTTATTTATTATATTATATTATAGTGGAATATTTATTAGTGCGGCACTTTAGGGTCAGGCCGTTTACCTGAACGTGTTGGTTTTGGGAACTTTAATCCCCCACCTCCACCTAAGCTTAATGTCAACTAAGGTGATATTATAAAATCCCGATTCGTGTTACAAAGCTTCTAATTTCTTTTATATCACATAGGTAGGTTGCAAACAAGTACTCGGCCTGCCTAATGGATGGTCACCGTGGACTATGGACGAGTGCAAAACCATAATCATATACGTGCTGCCGACCTTTAAGAACAAGAGAGATTCTGTGCCGTCAACGAACAAGCAGGACAATCTTTTGGTCTTCCCACTGACAGATGCACAATAAATAAAGTGTCGACCACGTGGGGATTTAAAGGGATCTAGTGATAAAATAATAATTTCGTACACAATATTTTTTCAATTGTTTTAATATGTTTATAAATCAAATTAGCAATAAAAAGTTACACACATTATAAATGGCAATTTACAAATTTTAAAATGCGATCAATAAATTACAAATCACAATTCTTTTATGATCACAGAAGAACATAAAAAATGACAAAAAAGGTTGATATTACAAAATAAATTTAAGCTAAATTAATAGTAATAAAATAGTAATAATAAAAAATAATAGTAATTCAAACTATTTTTGTGAGTTAAAATCACCAAAAGTAACACAAGTAAAATAGTATGTATTACTATTTTCAACATTTATTTGTGTCAAACAGCATTCCTGAGTTATCCCTTTGATACAAATAAATACTGACCAAGGCCAACCATGAAAACATCGTATAACTCCGGACACGTATCTTGGACCTAAAATGTGCTCAAAATGTGCTCTATACGCGCAGTACACATTTCTTGTGTATCTTTTGAGGATATCACGGGGCGCTACTGCGGTGGACGAGCTCACATTCACCAAGCGTAGATTAGTACAAAGCAATCCGCGCCATAGGCTCGTTTGTCTTGCGATTTAGGTCCAAGATACGTGTCCGGAGTTATACCGTGCGCCGTACAGCTACCGGATGACCGGATGGTTCATTTTGTGTCATTTTCCCACAGGTGTATTATTATCGGTCGATAAATCGGGAGCGTTATTGTAACATCTGTTTTTAATGTGAGAAATTTTTTTTGGCACTGTAGATCTGCAATCAAATTTTTCCACCTAATATGAAATCTTGCGCCCTGACGTCGCTAGATATATTTTAAGGCTAATGTGTGAAAATAGGTGCCCCGAAAAACATGATACGTTGACTAAGCTCGAGCCTTCATGGGTCATCAAAATAGTAAATCTGCCACCAAAATATTTTGTTAAAAGATTTAATATTTCAGCTGCTGCGGTCATAACAACGACGTACGTACGCGTCCGGCATTATCGACCGATAACAACACTCTTGTGTGTAGGAGGCTTTATTCAGGCGACCCTCGCTTATTGAAAATGAAAAGATTTTCCTTCGTTGATGATGTATGGGGGCCTAATATTGACCTTGACCACGGATCGTGCGTTTTGTGTATGTGACATGAGCGTTTTGCTGCGTTAACGTGATTCTAATTTGTTAGAGACAAAGGGTTTACGTGAATACGAATATAGGAAAGAGACGAAAACTGTACTGTACTGTATTATAACTCAGTATTTCCGTGAAGCGTATATAGAACGTAATTTCACGTTTTGTTTTCTTACAACCTAACCATAAAATAGGTGTGAAAGTTTATTCCTGTTACAATAAAATATGAGGAGTTGAATAGGTATAAATTATTAACAAAATCTTAATTGCATTTAATCTGACTTTAATTGGATGGATATTGACTTCATATTTTAAGTTTAATTGAATAATTCGATGTATAAACAATGTAAATCCTGAAATGACCAGTGGGTACAAAAGGATGATTATTTAAGATTGTCAAAATTATAATGATATGCTCATCGTATTTAACTTAATTAATAGGGTTTTTAAGAAAAGAAAAGTTTAATTTCATAATTCGATGTTTACACCCTAAAATGACGAGTGAGTTCACTGAGTTCTAAAATCTAAAGAATTATAAATTATAATAATAATAGTTAATACATTTTTGTTTTCATAATTGTGACGCGACGAATGATTTTCGAATAAATGTAACTTTAATAGGGTTTTAAAAAGACCACTCAGACAGCGACAACACCCCACTCTCCCCCGTGAAGGGAAGCGAACGATCATCGAGGGCTAATGGTAGATCTACCATTGCCCGCCTCACGCTCAGAGTGCCGCGCCACGTCTCCTCATCGTGGCTTGCGATGACTCACATAGTGTGAAAGTCTCGAGAAGAGCTTACTATAGAAATGATCCTATGAAGTAAGGTCTTAACAAATTCGGTTAGCGCACGCGAGGTCATTCGCTTGTGGAGAATCTTAACACCGAATCACAGAAAGTGACGTCATTTGAATAGCGCCATCTGTTGAAATAGATCCTAACTAAACGTGACGCGGCGCGTGTTGTAATTATTATACACGTGGTTTATTGTTATTGTTATGTGCGAATATGACGTCATCATGGCTTTAATAAAAATATTTAGAAAATCTAGTTTCAATTGATTTAGTTAATGAATGAATAATTGTGATAATAATTATATCGAGTTGTGTTGTGACCGAAAGTTAAAAAAGATTCTCTAAAAATGTTAATTGTAATTTATATACCCTACTCACTATGTACTGAATCGGGTAGTCCCTGTAAAAAAATAATGCACAATTAAAGTCTGGGGAATAATCACAGCGTGCTTGAGGTAAGCACACTGTGATTATTTAATGACATTGATGAAGCAGATGTGCGAAATCATAAACATACGTGTAGGAAATATGCAGAATAATTAATCAAACGACCATACTCTAAGTCTTTTCTAGAGAATGAAGTTGCAAATTGACAGTAATCCGTAACCCTATCGCCATTTATTACTTAGTGCGGCACTTTAGGGTCAGGCCATTTACCTGAACGTGTTGGTTTTGGGAACTTTATTCCTCTATCTCCACCTAAGCTTAATGTCAACTAAGGTGATATTATAAAATCTCGACTCGCGTTACAAAGCTTCTAATTTCTATTATATCACATAGGTTGCAAACAAACACTCGGCCTCCCTAATGGAAAGTGGTTACCGTGGCCTATGGACGAGTGCAAAACTATAATAAATCACATACGTGCTGCCGACTTTTAAGAACAGGAGAGATTCTGTTCCGTCAACGAACAAGACAAGCAGGACAATCTTTTGATCTTCCCACTGACAGATGCACAGTATATAAAGTGTCGACCACCACCACAATATTTTTTAGATCGTTTTTATACGTGTTTATAAATCAAATCAGCAATAAAAAATAACACACAATATAAATGGCAATTTACAAATTTTAAAATGCGATCAATAAATTACAAATCACAATTCTTTTATAATCACAGAAGAACATAAAAAATGACAAAAAAGGTTGATATTACAAAATAAATATTAGCTAAATTAATAGTAATAAAATAATAATAATACAATAATATAATTTTTTTTTAAGTATATTTAGAAATGTAATTTATATGTACATAAAATGAATAAAGGTGAATAATAATATAAAATAATAGTAATTCAAACTATTTTTGTGAGTTAAAATCACCAAAAGTAACACAAGTCAAATAGTATGCATTACTATTTTCAACATTTATTTGTCATCATCATCTGCATATAGACGTATTCTCCTGATTGCATCCGTGGCCAAGATGACCTCGACGCTCAGGGTCCGCCTTCCGGCTCTTCCTTCTCCACTTCGCACGATCTTGGGCGTCCATGGTAGTGAGACCATTAGCACGCATATCACCCTCCACGACGTCAAGCCAGGACTTCTTTGGCCTACCCCTTTTACCTGGACCCGGCGGGGGTACCATTGCCAGGCATTTGTTCCCCACGTAGCCTGGCGGTTGCCGCAAGACGTGGCCGCACCAGCGAAGGCGGCTCTCTTGCATTTTATCCACGATGTCACGGACATGGAGGCTGCTGCGGATGCGAGAGTTCCGTACGCGATCTTTACGCGTAATGCCGCACATCCACCGCAACATTTTCATCTCCGTGACACGCAGCTCTTGCTTGTGTCGCTCGAGCAGCGGCCACGCCTCACAACCATACAAGAAAACAGGCCTAATGATCGTCTTATAGACCTGCCCCTTCAACCTGACTGGCATTTTAGGATCACAGGTGACGTGAGGTTTTATAATTAAAACCTCAGCCACACAGGTGTATTATTATCGCTCGATAAAACCGGATGCGTTATTATAACATCTGTTTTTAATGTGAGAAATATTTTTTTTTGGCACTGGTAGATCTACAATCAAATCTTGCTATTTCTCCACCTAATATGAAATAAGACGTCGCTAGATGTATTTTAAGGCTAATGTGTGAAAATAGTGGCCCATGATACGTTGACTAAGCTCGAGCCTTCATGGGTCATCAAAGTAGTAAATCTGTCACCAAAATATTTTGTTGACAGATTTAATATTTCAGTGGCAAACCCTATTATTTTAGCGAACGGTTTGAATCACACCCATTATGGATCAAGACGACGACTACACGACACATTGCTGCGGTCATAACAACGACGTACGCACGCGTCCGGTTATTATCGACCGATAACAACGTTCCTGTGTGTAGGAGGCTTTATTCAGGCGACCCTCGCTTATTGAAAACGAAAAGATTTTCCTTCGTTGATGATGTATGGGGGCCTAATATTGACCTTGACCACGGATCGTGCGTTTTGTGTATGCGACATGAGCGTTTTGCTGCGTTAACGTGATTCTAATTTGTTAGAGACAAAGTGTGTACGTGAATACGAATTTAAAGGAAAGAGACGAAAACTGTACTGTATTATAACTCAGTATTTCCGTGAAGCGTAGATTAGTTTTTAAACAACTTAACCATAAAATAGGTGTGAAAGTTTATTCCTGTTACAATAAAATATGAGGAGTTGAATAAGTTAAAAATATTAACATAATCTTAATTGCATTTAATCTGACTTTAATTGGATATTGACTTCATATTTTAATGTATAATTGATTAATTTGATGTTTAAACAATGTAAACCCTGAAATGATCAGTGGGTACATACAAAAGGATGATTATATTAAGATTTTTCAAAATTACGAGTATAATGATGTGATCAATGATTATCAACTAACTTATAAATAGAACTTTAATTTCATTATAATTAAACGTTTAAACCCTAAAATGACGAGTGAGTTGTAAAGAATTCTAATTATAATAGTTAATACATTTTTTTTCATTATTGTGACACTACGAATGATTCTCGAATATGTAACTTTGATAGGGTTTTAAAAAGACCACTCAGACAGCGACAACACCCCACTCTCCCCCGTGAAGGGAAGCGAACGATCATCGAGGGCTAACGGTAGATCTACCATTGCCCGCCTCACGCTCAGGGTGCCGCGCCACCTCTCCTCATCGTGGCTTGCGATGACTCACATAGTGTGAAAGTCTCGAGAAGAGCTTACTATAGAAATGATCCTATGAAGTAAGGTCTTAACAAATTCGGCTGGCGCGCGCGAAGTCATTCGCTTGTGGAAAATCTTAACACCGAACTACAGAAAGTGACGTCATTTGCATAGCGCCATCTGTTGAAATAGATCCTAACTAAACGTGATACGCAGCCTATTGTAATACACGCGGTATATTGTTATTGTTATGTGCGAATATGACGTCATCATGGCTTTAATAAAAATATTTAGAATGTCTAGTTTCAATTGATTTAGTTAATGAATGAATAATTGTGATAATAATTATATCGAGTTGTGTTGTGACCGAAAGTTAAAAAAGATTCTCTAAAAATGTTAATTGTAATTTATATACCCTACTCACTATGTACTGAATCGGGTAGTCCCTGTAAAAAAATAATGCACAAGATTAAAGTCTGGGGAATAATCACAGCGTGCTTGAGGTAAGCACACTGTGATTATTTAATAGCATTGATGAAGCAGATCTGCGAAATCATAAATATACATGTAGGAAATATGCAGAATAATTAATCATACGACCATACTCTAAGTCTTTTCTAGAGAATGAAGTTGCAAATTGACAATAATCCGTAACCCTATCGCCATTTATTAGTGCGGCACTTTAGGGTCAGGCCGTTTACCTGAACGTGTTGGCTTTGGGAACTTTAATCCCCCACCTCTACCTAAGCTTAATGTCAACTAAGGTGATATTATAAAATCTCGACTCGCGTTACAAAGCTTCTAATTTCTTTTATATCACATAGGTTGCAAACAAATACTCGGCCTGCCTAATGGAAAGTGGTCACCGTGGCCTATGGACAAGTGCAAAACTATAATCAATCACATACGTGCTGCTAACTTTTAAGAACAGGAGAGATTCTGTGCCGTCAACGAACAAGACAAGCAGGACAATCTTTTGGTCTTCCCACTGACCACGTGGGGATTTATAGGGATCTAGTGATAGAATAATAATTTCATACACAATATTTTTTCAATTGTTTTTATACGTGTTTATAAATCAAATCAGCAATAAAAAGTTACACACATTATAAATGGCAATTTACAAATGTTAAAATGCGATCAATAAATTACAAATTACAATTCTTATAAAATCACAGAAGAACATAAAAAATTTACAAAAAAGGTTGATATTACAAAATAAATTTAAGCTAAATTAATAGTAATAAAATAATAATAATTATTTTAAAATAAAAGTAATTCAAACTTTTTTTGTGAGTTAAAATCACCAAAAGTACCACAAGTCAAATAGTATGTATTACTATTTTCAACATTTGTATCAAACAGCATTCCTGAGTTATCCTTTTGATACAAATAAACACTGACCAAGGCCAGCCATGATAACATCATACATACTCGAACATAAAAATAAACCACGTGTATAATAATTACAACACGCGCCGCGTCACGTTTAGTTAGGATCTATTTCAACAGATGGCGCTATGCAAATGACGTCACTTTCTGTAGTTCGGTGTTAAGATTCTCCACAAGCGAATGACCTCGCGTGCGCCAGCCGAATTTGTCAAGACCTTACTTCATAGGATCATTTCTATAGTAAGCTCTTCTCGAGACTTTCACACTATGTGAGTCATTGCAAGCCACGATGAGGAGACGTGGCGCGGCACCCTGAGCGTGAGGCGGGCAATGGTAGATCTACCATTAGCCCTCGATGATCGTTCGCTTCCCTTCACGGGGGAGAGTGGGGTGTTGTCGCTGTCTGAGTGGTCTTTTTAAAACCCTATTATGCTTAAATATATTCGAATTCATTCATCGCATAATATTAATGTAGACAAATAATAACTAAATACTAAATAGTATTAGCCTTTTGTACCCAGTACCCACTGGTCATTTTAGGGTTCAAACATCGAATTATTAAATTAAACTTAAAATGTAAAGATATTGACTTTACCAATTAAAGTCAGATTAAATGCAATTAAGGTTATATTGGGATAGAAGCTTTAGGACTAATTCTCGATAAGACAAAGTATGAATATGACTAGTTCGCTATAGGACTAAATCTCAATAACGATGAAAATGAGAAACTGAAATCCTGTTAATCTATTTATGTATAAAAATCAATGCCACTTTTCGTTGTTATTTTATAACTCGAGAACGGCTGAACCGATTTGGCTAATTTTAGTCTTGAAATATTCGTGGGTATCCAGGGAAGGTTTAAAGGATGAGAAACGGGCTGAAAAAATATGGCAGTACGAAGTTCGCCGGGACAGCTAGTCTAATATATAAAAATCAATGCGACTTTTCGTTGTTATTTTATAACTCACTAGCTGTTGCCCGCGGCTCCGCCCGCGTGGAATTCGGATTCCGTACAAACTTTTCTTTCGTGCTAAAATTGCCTCGGATACCATCCCCGTCAGCCATCAGGAGTGCCATGTGGAATTCGGACCCACTAAACAGTCTTCAGTTGCTGGAGTGTAAAATTGCCTAGGGCATTTTCCGCACCTCCCGGCTGACCCTGGGCCATCTACAATTTTAAGATGGCCCTCTCAGAAGTGGGAAGCACGATGTCCCATCGAATTCCGGAAAGGGAGGAGACGGGCGTGAAGGGATGACAGGAGGCCGGACCTATAATCCTCACGTCCGCACTCGGTGACCAGCCCTTCCCTTTCCTGCTCTCTACTGGGCCTCCTCGTAGTCAGAGGGACATGTGGGAAGCCTTTGAGCAGCCCTCAATAGAGCTGCTCCCGTTGCTGTATGTATTTGCCGTAGGCGGTAGCGCCTCCCCTGGGTGAGGGGCGTTAATGCCTCCGTTACCCAGGATGCATCACATGGAGGTTCCAATCCCGCATTCGGATCCCGTTACCGTTGCATCTTGTGTTCAGCTGACCTTCCCTGTCTTCGCTCGTGAAATACTTCGAACACCCGTGGTTGCACCCTTTTAGCCCATGCCCGAAATAATAATTAGTTTTCAAATTAATAATGTATGGTAATTTACCGGATTTATTGACATTATAATTTCGTAATATCTTTTGAATAGAACGTCCGATTTCAATAATTCAAAAAGTAATCAACAGGTATTGAAACAATCTTAAATACCAAACGATTTATTTAGATAAGAATTAATATAAAGGTATAGATTCCGTGGTCTGACTTTGATCGGCATTTCGGCTTGAATTTATATCGTCGCGCGTTACTTTCATACTGCAATAGATTCTAAAATATTCATTATAATTATACAGTGTACAGGGCAATTTTGATCTACATTAAATGTACAATGTATCTAACGTATTTAGTCAGATAAGGCTTAACACTATATTGTTAAAAATAGCTTCGAAAATGACACATATTTTTTTTATAATTTGTAAAAGATAAAAATGGTTATTGTGAGCTACCCTTATTAGATAGACATATGCTGTCGCGGACTTTTATGTAGACCTTTTTAAGTTATAAATTTCTACAGTACATTATTTTGTTCTATCTTCAATAGTTTTCGCAGCGTACGCGATGTAAGGAATTTTTTAGGTCATTTTTTTACACCTTGGGTTACATTATTGAAGTTTTATCCAGGATCCCTATTTTTTTGAAAATTAATTATAGCCTATGTTAGTCAGTGATAGTGCAGCTTTCTAATGGTAAAAGAATTATTGAAATCGGTTCAGTAGTTCTTGAGTTTACTCGAATACAAAAATACAAATCTAATATTAGTAAAGAATGTATGGAAATCTGCCCGATTTATTGACATTTATGCTCACTGCTCCGCTCCCTTTAGTAGTAGCATGATGTTATATAGCCTATGTTACTCCCAGATAGTGTAGCTTTCTATAGGTGAAAGAATTATTGAAATCGGTCCAGTAGTTTCGGAGCCTATTCGTTACAAACAAAAAAACAAACAAACAAACAAACAAAAAACAAATCTTTCCTCTTTATAATATTAGTATAGAGTATAGATATAGAAGAACAGCTGAACCGATTTGGCTAATATTAGTCTTGAAATATTTGTGGATGTCCAGGGAAGGTTTAAACAGTGAGAAAATAAGTGCAGAGGGAACAGGATCAAAAAAATATGGCGGTACGAAGTTCGCTGGGACAGCTAGTCTGATATAATAATAATTATTAAAATTGCAGTATATGGATAATTATTATCCATATACTGTACTCCTCATAATTATTTTATTGCAACAGTTATAAGCTTCCCACCTTTTACGGTTAGGTTGTAAAAAAAAAACAACACGTGAAATTATGTTCTATCTAACCTTCACAGAAATACTGAGTTATAATAGGTGTATTATTTTCTTTACCTAAAAAAGTTATTTAAAGTCTAAACAATACTGTAGAATTTCGAGAGTTCACTTTTATAACGTCTTGGGACACTCGCTATTCATCATTCCGACATCTTGTGGCTGATAAGAGCCCTCCGTTCGTGGGGACGCCCCACAGAGCGACACCGTGTCTACCATTATTAACAGCCTCAATTGTCCTGCGACCCTTCCTCAAAGGAGTTTATACGATTCAAAACATTCTTTATGTTGACGTCAATGGGCGTAACGGACACAGACGTCTTAAATCTCTTATCTAGAGAGAACACGACGCTTTCTATACCCCCACCGTGGCAAAATGGTGGACTCATAATTATCTAAGGTAACAAGGTACGTAAGTAAAAACAATTTACTGTAATCAATTTTTTAATAGTTTTCTGTCTAGACTAGATATTTTTAGTTGATTGCTATTTACGATGTTATTTGTGAGGTGACTTCTTTTAGCTATAGTTTCTAAAAGTATTGTAAGCTTGTTGACATCTTTTATCTAATAAAAGGTCTCGACTCACAAGGATTTATTTTGAAACTATTAACAGTTAGGTTGATACGAGGCTCTTGTACTTAAAGTATTCAGAGCTTAAACATATTTTGCAGGTATGTTGAGCCCCCCTAGACATGTGGCAATTCGTTGAAATTTATCATTCTATACTACAATATGCCGACCAATAAATTGCCATTTCTCTATGGGGGCAGTACTGATTACGCTTAATTCAGTATGATGTACCACGTGTATAATTGCTTGAACTAAAATAAATGAGTAAATAAGAATCCTTTTAGCTCATAAACCACACGAGCAAACAGTATTGCTTGCGTGTGACAAGTAATTTATTTGTCACAGTCATTTGTCACTCGCTGCGAATGTTACACACCCTATCGAAATGTAACATTAAAGTTATGTTATGTTAGATTCCATTAAACTAATTTAAATTTAATAAACTATTTGTTGAAAGTTAAAACAATATGTGAACAATTCAGAAATTAATCAAGATGAAAGAGAATAAGCTTATTTGTAAGATAGACTTAATTAAAATTACAAAAGCTAGCACTCATGTTGTCAATTTAGAACAAATAAGTACTCAGTAATCTGGAATATCTAATTTGACCTATTGGTCTAAAAACGACGATTGTTTGTAATTTATGAATACAACTTCTTCATATCATATTTCACGCTATCGATCGATCTTTCAGTAATACGATATACCTATTTTAATAACAAAAATCTCAAAATTATGTTCATCTATAGCAAGGGTTCCAATGAGTTCCTCTGATTAATCCCACCTTCTACACACTACTAACTACTACTATACAAAATATTACGTGCAACGTGCAGGACTAAGGTGTCACCTCTTCTTCTTTATCAGCCTAACGTTAATTCCAATCCAAAGCTTTCACATCGAATTCTAAGGTTCTCTTTTTCCAGTCTAACTAAGGGTTTGGCTGACCTTGGATATTTGCCATGAAGCGACTGCTATTTGACTCCCACAACACATTGGCAATATCGAAAAAGAACTAAAGTGTCACCTCTATTATGGTGCAAACAATTCTATCGAGTACTAAACGTTACAGCACCTCTTTTTACCGCAGCATAAATTCTTGGAATGATTACACCATTTTTGTTTCATTGCTATAATTTATTTAAATTTTCGCCACTGAAACACGCTCGAGTGAAATATGATACACAGTTCTGCGACATCGATAGTCATTTGAAAATTCACTGCGGGTTTTTATGTACTGTCGCATTGACAGGGTTAACATCATTAATCATGTGAGAGTTCATCGAGCGCGTTAAAGTTATTCTGTAATCAATAATTTCATCAATGAGACGTAACCACTGCTCCTGGTTACGAATATTTTATTCTCAAAGATAGATTATTGAAGTAGGGACGAATTAATTTCATTTGATATGGTGGTGGTTCCAGTTCCCTTAAGAAAATAATAATAATACTATGGTTTATGTAAAAAAAATATTACATAGACCAAAAAAAAGCCCGCTGAGTTTCTTGCCGGTGTCTTCTCCGGCCGGGGCCGCGTTTCGAACCGGTGTGGTCCATTTGCTAAGCTAGTCTTTAGTACATATATATTATATAGTTTTGACGTTTTGTAAGTGCCGTTTTGATGGTCTATACAAAATAAATGATTTTTGACTTTGACTTTGACTTTGACTTTGACTTTGACTTTGACTTTGACTTTGACTTTGACTTTGACTTTGACTTTGACTTTGACTTTGACTTTGACTTTGACTTTGACTTTGACTTTGACTTTGACTTTGACTTTGACTTTGAATTTGACTTTGACTTTGACTTTGACTTTGACTTTGACTATCACTTAGGTGGCAGACAAGCACACGGCCCACATAATGGAAAGTGGTTGCGGTGGCCTACAGACGAGTGTAACAACAGGGGAGTCACACTCGTGCTGCCTTCCACGGAAAGAACTAAGAGATTTTGTGCCGTCAGCACAAAAGAAAAGCAAGACAGGCGTTTGATCTTTCCACAGACAGCACAAAACCTCTCCAATGAGCTAAGACTGAGTAAACCTAAACTCTAGACTAGATAATGCTGAGGATATATCTTTATTATCTATTCATTGGGCCCTTTATCTAAAAAAATACTATAACTAATTATCATCATCTGCCTGCCCTTGTCTCAATTATTTGGGTTCGGCGGAACATTTCATTCTCCTCCATACATTCCTGTCAGATCATCATCTCCTCAGTCACTCTCTTTCTTGTCATATCGTCTTTCACGGATTCCATCCTTTTGCTTGAGCCTACCTTTGATACCAAAGCCTCTCTATATTTATACTTTCACCTCTTCTCATAATACGTCCATACCACGACAGTGGCTTGCTTCACTGGCGCAACTTTAAAACTTCCTCTAATATACTAATTCCTTATTCTATCCATTCTCCCCCTCTAGACAAGTGGCAATTCGTCGACTGGCGTTTTATAGAATAGAATGCCAAATGTATGGGATTTGACGTATATGACAGGCGTCAACGAATGTCAAAAACGTCAAATCCTATACATTCGTCATTCTATTCCATGATACGCCGAGCAACGAATTGCCACTTGTCTAAGGGGGCTCGTCACGCCACACATGCATCCCATCTAACTTACTAATTTTACGTACCAACCATACTTAAAAATAAATCTACATAGTAACAAACAGACGTACAAGCCATCCATTTTAAACGTTTCCGTGAAGCTAACAGTACATCAGAAAGCCGGCTCGATTCCTACGTCTGATCAGGTTTCTACAAAACACACTACCGCCTGATATTTTTCACACTTTATTTTCCTTTTAAAAGAATTTCTACCGAATGGAGTCACGCTTTGAAAACATTAGTTTATTTCGATTGAATAAAACGAAAATTGTATTCTGTCTGAATGTAATGTACCGAAAAAGTTTACTAGTGTTTTTATATGGACTTATTTATAAGAAAAATATTGGGGAAGTCATATTTAGATATTTGTTCAGAGCTTTGTAGGTATCAGTATCTACCCAATATTTAGAGAAACAAAAAACAGACTTCGAACAATCTAAATGATACTTATTGATGTGAGTGTCCATAAAAAAAATATTGTGAAGCATGAATTTACAGGTTCACCCCTGGTAACGTGGGATCGAATACAATGATTGGTGTAAATTCACCTCTGCCTAACCCTCCAGGGATAAAGGCCTGATTATATGTTTTCCCAAACCTGCGGTGGTTTTCCCAAGCGACTACAATATGGGGTTCTTGAAGAAGGGCATTAGAAGGTTTCTTCAGGGACGGCAGCGCGAGTGTGACGCCCCTGGTGTTGCATGCGTCCATAGGCCACGGTGACCGCTTCCCATCAGGTGGGCCGTGTGCTTGTCTGCCAACTAAGTGTAGTAACCAAAAAAAAATAAAAATATGTGACATTAATTAATGGGTACAAATTAAAAGGTATCTAAAGATATTTTTACCGTTTGAATCTGAAAATACGCGAAGATGACAAATTATTCCTAGTTGGTGCGAAACTTATTTGTAGTCCTAAAGGAAAATAAGCCTCCTGTCAGAGCCAGCATAATTAACGACATTCACCTTGGATCAGTAACGAAAATAATCACTGAGAGTGATATTTTGTCTGAAAATACGGTAGGAGAAAACATGCCAAGTGTAGAAAATACCTTAAACTAGTTAGTTAAATATATTTACTAGCTGTTGCCCGCGGCTCCGCCTGCTTTGTTCACATCTCCAATTCTACTAAATCAATTGCGATCAAACAAACGTAAGATATATTGCTCTTCTCTTGGTCTATGTCTACGATAATCTCACCTCCGGCAAATGACGGCCCACAGACGGCGTGCGTTTTAGTCGGTTCGAGTCCGACATAACCTCATCTACCGGCTCCGGCAGGGGAGGTATCCGTGAGGATATTTCGCACGATAAAAAAAGGTAGCTATTGTATAGGCGTAGACCACATACACAGGCTACATATATAAATACATACTATACAGGGTGGAAGATTTTAACCTCACCTGGAGAGGAAGTTCTCTAATATGGAATTTTATTGTTGATATGACTGATGGATCCTTGAGTTAAGTTCTTTATTTTGTTAAATCGAATTTAAATAAATAGTTTTCAGGGATTTCCTTTCATTTCATTTACCATGTTTCTTAGAGAGATTTGATCCTCATAATTGACACTATCGATTGATTCTATAAAAATACAGGGTGTTATTTTTTCGGAGTGTAGTCGGTTCGATTACCGGGCAGGGCAAGCGAATTTTCAAAAATCTATTAATGCAGTTTTGTTTCTTTTAAAAAATAAAGGAATATTTCCTTTGAGTGAAATTAGCTATCTCCAGTACTAAAAGTACTTTCCCTCTAGGTAAGGTTAAAATCTTCCACCCTGTATACATGGTGTATACACACACGTAGTTTCCATAATAACAAAAGGTCATGTTTATCGGTAGTTTAGGGTCCGGAAATATTACGGGCCCTGGGTCCAATGTATTCAAACATGCAACACGGATAAACATACCCGTATATCTGGTTACTCTAACATAGGGACATGACTAGTAATTTTATGGTGTGCTAACCGATTTAAACTAATGTTACGAGGAAGGTCTGCTTGTTGAGTTAATGTTATTAGTACACATCTAGTTTTGTTGATACCGTCGATTAGGTTTATCGTTCGGTAATCCTGGAATTCCTTACCAGTTCACGTGTTTCCCTCTTCCTACAATCCCGGGTCCTTTAAGCGGGGCGTGAAAAAGCATTTGATGAGGCCGTCAAGCTGAGTGCCACTATTGTAACATGGTACGTGTCTACTAATGGTGACCCACTTTTCCGAGACAGCTTACCACCAGGGGAGGTGAAGTCAAATTGACGTGTCCTGTATAAAAAAAATGTTGATATTTGAGTGCATGTGGTCCCATAAAGGCCTTTGAACTTTATGTAATGTGTGTTTATCCAATGCGCTGTTGTACTGTTGTTTTTTCGTGTTCCTTTTTTATACTACTTAGGTCGCAGGCAAGCACACAACCCTCCTGGTGGTAAGTGGTTACCATGGCCTTAATGGGCGAGTGCAACACCAGGAGAGTCACACTCGTGCTGTCGACCCTGTAAGAACGGAGAGATTCTGTGCCGTCATTGCAAAAGATAAGTAGGACAACGTCTTTGGTTTTCCCACTGACAGCACAAAACCTCTCCAGTGAGCTCTGGCTACCCTACTCACCGTCTGAAACACAACACAAAGTTATTAAGCCAAGGTCTTCTGTAGGGCGGTGGTACTTCCCCAGTCGGACTGCTCGATAGGGACGGATACTGTCGTGTCCTACCTCCTCCTGTTATGGTACTACTACACTACAACATAAAGGATTTTATTGATCGAAAACAAGCTTTCGTAGTATGACATGTCTTGTCTAATAATACGGTTTATGCATATTGGTTAAAGTCTACAATGGATATAGAAATAAACAGTTTTTGTGTTAAATATATCTAAAACTAGCTGATGACCCGACGAAATTCGTACCGCCATATTTTCCACCCGCGTGGTGTTATCTCTAAATTTTTCAGTGTTTCTCTGCACTATTAATGCATGTATTATACATATAAACCTTCCTCTTGAATCACTCTATCTATTAAAAAAACCGTTTGCAAAATCCGTTGCGTAGTTTTGAAGATTTAAGCATACATAGGGACGGACAGACAGTGACAGCGACTTTGTTTTATAATATGTAGTGATTACTAGCTGACTCAGCGAACTTCGTACCGCCACATTTTCTGATCCCGTTCCCGCTGCATATCTCTAATTTATCAGTGTTTCTCCACAATATTTTGCATGTATTATACACATAAACCTTCCTCTTGAATCACTCTATCTATTAAAAAAAACCGCTTCAAAATCCGTTGCGTAGTTTTGAAGATTTAAGCATACATAGGGACGGACGGACAGCGACAGTGACTTTGTTTTATAATATGTAATTATGATGATGGTGATGATATTCCAAAGCACGTGCTAATATTATCCTAGTTACGGTATTTATGGTTATGTATACAATACATTAGAGCGAATGCCTAGCATATTTGAAAACGTACACATATTTGGTACATTGTTGTAGTCGTCCATTTTGTTTAACAATGCAAATCGAATAAATCAAAGAACATTCATGTATATTGTGAATACGAACTGGGATTTACAGCATGCCAGTGTTCATTGCAATGTTGGAAAATGTTCGAAAATAAATTAACATTTGGAAATAAATACCATGATAGTTTTGTGGCATGTTAGTGTGTACGAAATACTTGTTAGTTTTAACGAATAGTAATAAAGTTTGATTTAAAAATTTGACTGAAAAATAACAGTAATCTAAAAGAGAGGTAGAGATTGCCTTGTGCGATAAGGCCGCCAATTGTATTTACTGTTATTTTATCTAATTTTTATTTTCTGTATTTTCTGTATTTGTGTACATGCAATAAAGAGATAACTTATCTTATCTTAATAAAACTTAATATAACAAAGCGTATTGGTGACAGATTAGCTGTAGAATCGCTATTAAGTTGTGGAGGTCAGATGGCAGTCGCCTCACATAAAGTATCCAGCCAAATCAGCAGTTAGACTAGTAAAGTTATGCATGTAATGTCTATCTATCGTATGTATAGTGTTCATCTACTAAATCTCACTCTCTATAATGCACCTACCAATATATCTCTGCACCAACTTTGGTTGACTGGTAGAGAATGCCTACGACATGAAATTCGCCTATGTTGTGCATAAAGTTCAATAAATAAATAACAAATAAAGCGGATCCCAGACTTCGATTTGAAAGCTTCGGATGCGACTGGGATTAACGCTAGGATGAAGAAGACGAAGATTACTATCTGTAGAATTCTAATCTCGTTCCAATAACCTCATGGGGACCAATTCCAGAGAAAGTAGCAATCTATTCTTGTACCAAATTTCAACCAGATTTGTCCAGCTTCAATGTATACCTATATCTATACATCTTCACAAACTCTCACATTAATTATTTCAATGATCGTACTTGAATACATTTTTAAATTGTAGAATATTCTAGAAGTACTGAGTATTCAACAACTACTGATGTCTATTACTATTAAAGATTCAGCCTATAGGTACATGTTAGTGAAGAAAATTGTGCTCGGTCGTCTGGGGGCCTACTATCATCTCTAGTAATAAATTATTTCAAACTTAGTTTACTTTCTTAGTGTGAATCGATGGCCGTTGTCTTCAGTTGGTATTTGTGTACTATTCTTTGTAAATCTAACGAACAGAATAATTATATTATGTACCACAGTAAAAGATATTTGACCCAGTTCAACCACACTAGTAACCTAACAGACACCGATGACGACGATCTGATTCATACTATGAAAGTCACAAAGGAAATTTTAAATATTATTTCATGAAATTTTAAAGCAGTTCGTATGCTAACTATTCCTATAGATTTCGATTTGAATTAAAGGCGGGAATTGAACGCGCGACGAGTCGCTTTCAGAGGGAATGCTTTGACTAACTGAGCTAAATGAACACGTCCTGAGGATTCGAAATTCTCCTATATAACCATCGTGGGCGATGGTGGAGCAATCTACAGATATTCTTACGAAGTATCGAAAACAATGAACTAAAGAATACTGTTGGAGTTGGTAGTAGCCTCCTGATCTTGTAGTTAATATTGTAGCAATGTACGACTCGCGGAGGTAGTCACAAACTTCACTTTGGTAGGTACACTTGAATTAACTATAACTTCGGGAACTTTATTTGTGGCTGAGTTTGTTTCTGGGTTGTTGGGATACAAATTTAAATGGAAGAAAGACCGGTTGACTGAAGTTTTATTCGTATAAGTTGTGTTGACAACAGAACTGTGTGCTTATAAACATGCAATTGAAAGTCAAACTATAAAGTGAAAAATACATATTCCCTAATGACTGTTATTTTTTCATTCAGAAATAAAATCGGCCAAGTGCGAGTCGGTCTCGCCCATGAAGGGTTCCGTAGTAGCAAAGGCGAAAATTGCGGTTTATGACGTATTAAAAAAAAACTACTGACTGGATCTCGTTCAAACCAATTTTTAGTGGTAGTTTGCATGGCAATTTACATCATATATTTTTTGTAGAATCATCATTCTCTTATTTTAGAAGTAAGAGGGGGGGGGGGGGGGTGGGGCACATTTTTCCACTTTGGAAGTGTCTCTCGCGCAAACTATTCAGTTTAGAAAAAAAATATTTTAGAAACCTCAATAGCATTTTTAAAGACCTATCTATAGATACCCCACACGTATGGGTTTGATGAAAAAAAAAATTTGAGTTTCAGTTCTAAGTATGGGGACCCTCAAAATTTAATGCTTTTTTTTATTTTTGTGCGAAATTCTTAATGCGGTTCACAGAATACATCTTCTTACCAAGTTTCAACAGCATAGGCCTTATAGTTTCGGAGAAAAGTGGCTGTGACATACGGACGGATAGACAGACAGACAGACGGACGGTCAGACATGACGAATCTATAAGGGTTCCGTTTTTTGCCATTTGGCTACGGAACCCTAAAAACGTATCGTTTAAAAAAAAACGTATTTAGTAAAACCTGGATTTTTTAGTATTTGAAATTTACAAGTAAAATATTCGAAGTATTCACAGCGGCAAGTGCGATGGGAGTCCAGAATACCCATCTTTCGAATACTCCAATGAGGTGAGGCCCGTGGGGTATCCACACTTATTATAAAAAGATGATCTGATTAATAAAACCACGGTTAAAAAATTTCATTGGATCGATCAGTAGAACTACGCGATTGGATCCCCGGCGACTTAACAGCACACAGCAGCCTCGAAACTGAAGGTATGATGCCAAAGGCAATTGACTTGTATATGACAATTTTATTTTATTTACTAGCTTTTGCCCGCGGCTCCGCCCGCGTGGATGTCGGTTATCGCGACCAAACATAGCCTATGTCCTTTCTCAAGGTCTAACCTACCTCTATACCAAATTTCATCAAAATCGGTTCAGCGGTTTAGTCGTAAAAGTGAGACAGACAGACAGACAGAGTTACTTTCGCATTTATAATATTAGTAGGGATTGTTTTAAAATCCATTGCGGCTTCTCAACGTTGCCGGTTATACATGTCGAAGTTTAACAAGTAATGTACCTATACCATTTCACGGTACGCTCCCCGTCCGCAGTTGACGTATGCGGTCGCCTTCCGAACCATACCTTCAGACTTAGAGGAAATAAATCCAAGTACCTTTCATAAATCCAAAAGTTTTGAACTGCTAAATGTTTCTATTGTCGCGGTATAAGCCCATTAGACAGTAGATTTTCACTTTGGTGAATAAATCCTTCTTCGCTTACTGCGCTAAGTTGACAATGGCGCCACGAGTGCCATTAAGTTGACAACAGGGGCAATCTCGCTTTGTTAAACTTAGTCATTTATTAGCAAGGCAGAGATGTGATTGAAAATTACAAAATACGATATTGTTTGAAGTTTATGCGAAACTCACTCATTGAAATAAAACTACTTTATATCGGACTAGCTTCTGTCCGCGGCTCCACCCGCGTGGATGTCGGTTATCGCGATCAAACATAGCCTATGTCCATTCCCAAGGACTAATCTATCTCTGTACCAAATTTCATCAAAATCGGTTCAGTGGTTTAGGCGTGAACGCGTAACAGACAGACAGACAGAGTTACTTTCGCATTTATAATATTAGTATGGAAGTATGGATTATTTACTTTTAGCTCACGTTTCGGCTACTTTTTAGCAGCCATGGTCGCCGGTTGACTAAGAATGGTAATTGTCACGTAGTTTGAAGCGTAACTTATCTCAAAGTAGGTACCCGAATCATGATGAATTGTTGGTGTTACTATTTACGTAGAATGAGCTCACTGTGTAGTTAAGGCCTGGTTTAAAAGTGAATGACTGGGTCCCAAGCAGGTGGACGCTCCTACCGTAAAAGTAAATAATAAGAAATATGTTGTGATAGAATCTGTTAAAAGTAATTTTATTTCAATTACATAACGCGCAATCTGGTATCTGCAATTTGATTAAATTTAGAAACACCAAATCTCTTATTCCAGCGGAAGATTCATCACAGAAAGATAGTACAACTCCAGATTGATGGCCGAAGCTTTTATGCAGGTATTTGGGGGTATGACGGTAGTATCAAAAACCAAGATAACACTCCAGCCTAAATAAATCCATCGAGCTATTTCCGTAACGTTGGATCAATCAGTTCAGATGACTTCATTACGAATTTTTATTCTTGAAAGAGACCAAGCATAATTTACCTAGTATCATAAAAACCGGCCAAGTGCGAGTCGGACTCGCCCATGAAGGGTTCCGAAGCAGCAAAGGCGAAAATTGCGATTTATGACGTTTTAAAAAAAAACTACTTAATGGATCTGGTTCAAACCAATTTCCGGTGGAAGTTTGCATGGCAATGTACATTACATATTTTCTTTAGATTTATCATTCTCTTATTTTAGAAGTTAGAGGGGAGGGGGGGGGGGACACATATTTTTTCACTTTGGAAGTGTCTCTCGCGCAAACTATTCAGTTTAGAATAAAAATGATCTTAGAAACCTCAATAGCATTTTTAAGGACCTACACCTATCATCTATAGATACCCCATAGGAATTGGGTTTGATGAAAAAAAAAATTGAGTTTCAGTTCGAAGTATGGGGACCCCCAAAAATTTAATGCTTTTTTGCTATTTTTGTGTGAAATTCTTAATGCGGTTCACAGAATACATCTACTTCCCATGTTTCAACAGCATAGGTCTTATAGTTTCGGAGAAAACAGACAGACAGACGGACGGACAGACATGACGAATCTATAAGGGTTCCCTTTTTTGCCATTTGGCTACGGAACCCTAAAAAGATAGAAAGAAATAAATTTTGCGCTAGTCAGCATATTTTAATATAAGCTTGAGCTTCTGATTTCATTCTGAATATAATTTACAATAAGATTATGATCGTATTTGAAACGTTACAATATGCTTGTGCGTTACTTTCTCAAAACGAAATTACAATTATTCATGAGATGATACGCCACTAGATTTATCGTCAATTTAGAACCTAATTTTGTAATCTAGATAAGCCGCTCCCAGAGATAATAGGGTTGGAATATGTTTCAGAAATAATCAGAATTTTGCTTGGCTGCAAACAGATTTTTATTCTTAATACTCCAGATTTATACATGTTTAATATTATGATTAACAACCATTATACGCTTCTAAAACTAACAAACACATTTATCAACCTTCATTAAAATGAAGAAGAAGGGACCAATCAAATATTTATTAACATCTATTATTACAATAAAAATATGTAGCATAGGTTTCAGTTTTAATTGAAATTACAGAATATAATACAGCACTATGTCCCTCAAACACTAACACTGAACAATTGTTTGACCTTAGATAAAACGAACTTCAAATAAAATTCTATTGTCAAAACCTATTACAGCTCCGAAGAAAACACAAAGCCAACGAACACGCAACGTAAATTCAGAAAAGAAATCCGGTAAAACAATACAAGCAACTTGTTGAAGCATTACGCGTTTAAATACGCTTTCGACCGCAGTCACGTAACTTGCGCCCGAGATGTCCTGACCCCACAACTCAACACAATAGATCCCCTTCTGGCTACAATGGGCTCGACCCTCGCACAATGCTCCAAACGACTCGACACTCGGCCAAAAACATTTTATATCTGGCAACGACAATAAACGCGACAGCCAATTTTGTCACAACTCATTGGGTCTTATCTTGACCACGAATCCAACCCTGAAACTCACAACCAATATGCTAAACGAAATTATATTGGCAATCTTAAATTTAAATTCCATTACGCGTATAACCCAAAACAAAGTTTCCACGTCTGTGTAAAAGTGGAAATGGTTGCCAAAATAGAAGAACGAATAGGATACTTGTACGAAAGTTCTGAGGGCGTGCCAAAGAAAAAAATGGCCATAACTGGGTAGCAATCGTCGACATAATGCGGCTTTATTTATTTCTTAATAGCGAAGAAAACATTTCAGAGAAAATCAAATAGGGATTTGGGCAGATGTATGTTGAACGTAAATATTACTTTTCGTGACGCAATGGTCACATTCATAGAAAATAGTGGCAGCGACACTATCAAAAGAAAATAGTCCTGTTTACCGACTGCAAAAATGAGGAGTTTTAGGAATTTCAGCTTATCATTTTTTTTATACCACTTAGATGGCAGACAAGCACACGGCCCACCTGATGGAAAGTGGTTACCGTAGCCTATGGACGTATCATATTTTGTTAATGTATCAATCCATCAATCAACAAAAGAGGTACAATGGAATATGTAACATGTTGTAACTGGGTCTGATACTATAGATTTTAGAGCATTACTGATTAATGATACTAAAATGCTTAATAAAACCTTTAAAATAACCCCCTCTATTGATCGTTAATTTCTTCATGAAACCGAGTTTAATGTCGAAAGCAACAATAAAATAATATAACCATACTACAATCTCACAATGAAAGACACAAAAATAAAAATAATAAGTACATTTGAAATTCAAGTATCTGCGAGTCAAAGTAACAAAAGGGAATCTGAAGCGAGCTCTTGGCAGAATACCAGCGACTACTTGATAACCGACTTGAAATAATGCACTTTTAATTAGCTCTCGTGTAACAATGCACCAAACATTGTGCAACTGTTTTCTTAGCTTTGTTTTATATTTTTGACGCAGAATTAATGTTTGTTTTGAATAAAAACACTATTCGTTACGCAAACTTAGGGTATATGGGGCTTCGCCAATAATTTGATGACTTTAATGGAAATCAGCTGAAAACCGGTGTATCTGCTGGAAGGTCAAGTGACAATCTCTCGCGTAAAAGTCAATATAAACGAAATAATGGAAAGAAGGAGCGAGTGGAAGAGGCGTAGCTCAGGCCTGAAGGTGCTAGCTTTGGATGTGACCAGTATTAGCGCTTAAATGAAGAAGAATAAAATAATTGTATGTATTTTTTTATATATTATAATAATTTAGATAATTATGGTATTTATTATATTATAATAAGGTAGATAAAAATGACAAAAAAAAAAAATAATAACGAATCGGCTGTTAGGCGGTACGAAGTGTGCAGGGTCAGCTAGTATATTATATATATTTAGAAGAATAGGATCCAAAATAAAAAAACAAAATTAAAACTTTTGAAAAACCCACGATGGTTATCTGAAGTAATTAAAGAAGTAGGGCAATATGGATTGTCAATGTGAGGTGTCACCGATGTTACGCCTATTGCACCTAAAGAACATGCACCAATCAAACCTGAACCCATAACTGAAAACTGCATCAAAATCGGACTAGTAGTTTTGGAGAAAAATGGCAACATGGATTTGCACATAAAAACATTCTTTCACCCCAAAATACGTATACAGTCTAAGTTCTGTCGTGAGTAAAAAAGACTTGGAATGAATTGAAAGAAGACAGGAATGGTGGTGAGAAAATGTACCACAACTATAAATTATAGTTGCAATGTACTTTATTATACTCGGTGGTACTTTAAGTATAACACTAGTCTGTACTTCTAGAAACCAAATGCTTATTATAACTACTAAAACTTCACAATAATTCGCATGCCCATCAAAATATCTAGAACAATAACGTCCAAATTCGAAATCTAAACTTGATTTCAAGGAATGTTTCAAATTAATATTGGTGTAAACGACCTGGGTCGCCTCACAAAGGGAATTCCACAGAGATTAGAATGCCCTAGGCCTTCTGTGTAACCGGATCGATTGAGGGACGAGAGTGATATTAAATAACAGCTGTGCTATTTCCAATTTGTACTAGAATTTTCTTAGGAATTTGTTTGTATGTAATGTACAGTGTTCACTAAATTTAATTAATTTGGTATTTCCCTATAGGGTAGCCAGATACAAAAGCACATCATCTGCTTCTATCCCTACATACTTCACGAGCTTCCTCTACAGTCGTGAAACCTCTCATGCAGCCAAGGGTTCCGAGCACTTCTGACCAATCTTTCAATACTTTATTAATTTGGTTAGTGTACGGACTGTGAATTTGACCCCGATAGTTAATTTAATGTTTGCTGTAGTTAGAAGAGATAAAATTGTATTTCTGAATAAAATACTGACCGAATGTATTTAATTCATAATTGTTTTTTTTTATACTTCTTAGGTAGCATATAAGCACACGGCCCACCTGATAGAATGTGGTTACCGTGACCTATGGCAACATATGCAAACTATTATAAAAGAAGCCAAATTTTAACCTCATCAGCAGCCTCAATCATGCTTTTGTTATAAGAAATTATAAGAATTATAAGAAAAGCATGATTGAGCAACAAACATGCATACAGGCAAAAAAAAAACAATCTTCACATTTATATTGTTAGTATGTAGAATCCATTTTACATTATCTTTCCTATACATAACCCTTCCTCTGCGAGCCTGACTCTCACTTACCTTTATGTCTTTAATTAGTTACCTTTTGAATCTCTCACCTCTCATTTGACTCCACGTGACAAATTTCATTCTGACTATAAGCTCTATAGTAAATGCACAAACCGTGTCGGGAGTCGGGGAGTCCCCCACGCTTCGTGTGACGACATCATATTATGTTTAAAGTAACTTACCGTGTAGGTACATTTTGGGCCATAATATTTTCGCTGGTGTAATAAATGATTTAAAACTCATATTTTGTTCTGGAAGTGTCTCTCTGGAAGATATATTTGAAATGTACAGTTAATGTTGTGATTATAGTGGTTTAGTTGTCCTATTATCTCTCAAGGTGGGCAGGTCAGACGGTGGTCACACCCGAAAAATTCAATATATCGATAAAGAAAAAGCGAAAATCGAGCTCCAAACTACTATCTTTGGATGTAACTCGGAAATATCTATGAGGTTGATGATATTTGATGATAATATCCTATTCCTACTTCCTAGCCTACTAATATTTATAAATGTGAAAGATTGTGAAGATATTGGGATGTTTATTATTCAATCACCCTCTAACGGCTGAACAGATCTGGCAGAATTTTGGTATAGGGATATCATTATAGTCTGGAACAACACAAGGCTCATTATCCTGGGAATAGGTTCCCATAGGTAGCAGGATTGGGACCAAAACATCACGCGAGGGGAGCCGCGGGCATCACTAATAAATAACGTATTAATCTTGATATAAAACAAGCTGTTGCCCGCGGCTCCGCCCGCCTGGATGTCGGTTATCGTGACCAAACATGGCCTATGTCCTTTCCCAAGGTCTAATCTGTCTCTGTACCAAATTTCATCCAAATTGGTTCAGTGGTTTAGGCATGAAAGTGAAACAGACAGACAGATAGAGTTACCTTCGCATTTATAATATTAGTATGGATAAATATCCTTGACGCGGTAGTCGTTACGTGCACATTAACATTAATCTAAACAAGAAGGATCTCTTCAGAGTCTCTAATTGAAGCACTAAAGGACGTCTCGAGAGCTGCGAGGTCGCACTGTTGCCGTAATGATGCGACCGCATTAAAAAGCTAAATTGAGCTAGACGCGCTCAACTTTGAGCAAAATTGAACAACATTCAGTGAAGTTGAGCAAAGTTACTAAAACTCCCCCGCAGTAATTGCGTTTAAAAATTTCATGAGATGATCGGATGAGTGTTCGGGCAAAGTTTCATATACTGGAGGTAACTTTTAGGTAGTGTATGGATAAAACGCGGAGTTCATTATTTAATTATTAATTTGGACGAGCGTTGAAATTTAACAAATTTGAAAAAGTAAGATTTTTGAGTGACATATTACGTGGGACCAATACAATGATGGGTGAAATGTGGGTGTTAATTCACCTGTGCCTAACCCATCGAGGATAAAGGTGTGATTTATGTATGTATATTTCTATTCGATGCATGAAATTATCATTACGCTGGCTAATTTTCTATATTGACTTTATAATGATTCTTGAACTGAAAGGGTTAGTTAGGCCCCCCAGAGAGTTCATCCATAACTACCCGGGCTCGTAATCCGTAAACCCAGCCCCGGGCTTTTCCTCTGTAATAGGTGGCGATTGTGACTCACTTGGCACACGTCTGTAGATCACGGTCACCACTTCCCATCAGGTGGGCCATGTGATTTTCGGCAGAAAATGGCAATCTAAGTGGTATAAAAAACACGTACTGTGCACATAGAGTACAAGACATGTTGTGATGTGACTGAGCTCGTCATATACGACGGGGTCAATATTACTGTTTGACTTTGCATTAGAAATAGTAACTATTAAAATATTATAGTACTTCTGACCTATCAAACGTAAATCCAATACCCATATGAAGCTAATTCACATTTTTTTTTATATATAGGACACGTCAATTTGACTTCACCTTGCCTGATGGTAAGCTGAGGGCAAAGTCCTGGAAAGAGGGTCACCACTATAGACACGTACAGTCAGCGTCAGAGAAAACAGACCCCCTCAATACTTAAAGAATATCGCCGCCTGCGCCGGCCGTGTCACATGACTCACCAATGACGTCACGTGATGCGATCGTCGCTGAGCTGCCTTTTATTTACATGTTCATTTATTTGTAATTTTTCTGATATTTTTCGTCTTTCGACTCAATTGTATACCAAGATACAATAATACTCACAAAAAGATGCCACATTAATTTATGTGCTATTTGAGGATACGAACCCGCATCTCCAGCGCCAGCCGATCACTTAGACCGTGCCTTATACCACTAAGCTACCGGTTCACTTGATAATAATGGCGATAATATAAATAACATTATCTACTCCTATTTTATCGAACAAAGTTGATTACGGTGTAATTTTCTAGACTTAAGGTTTAAATTTCAACTACACCATGTGATAATAATAACTGCTCAATTGACTAAAAGATAAGGTTGATATTAGTAAAGATTTCTCGTTTAGTTCAATATTGTTGCACTACCGTCATGTTTTACTTCAAAAACTTATCTGCTGTATGAGCTGCGGCTATAGTATTATAATATCTGTGACAGCGCGCTAAGGTTGCAATTAGAATACTTCTTTGCCTTATTTACTAAACTGTGATTGAAGGTAACTTTATAATTCGTGGTAATTTGCATTGGTGTTTAATATTGTTTATGCAACAAGCCTATCTTTTCTTACAAACCTATTTATTAGGTATGACCTACTATAAAATTTGATACCTTAAATAATAATTAACAAAAAGTGCTTACGAGAATAAAAAAATAATTAGATATATGAATACAAAAAGAACTTTGTGTCCGAGGATTTGAACCCCCGCTTACCGTAACCACAAAGCATCGGTCATAACCACTAGACTAACATGCCATTTACATATTGTTTCAAAAAACTTCAATGGTTTCATGTCATTATCAAGGGGGGTCCCTTTTCTCTGAAGCTTACTGTACCATGCTACAATGGTGGCACTCAGCTTGATGGCCTCATCAGATGCTTTTTCACGCCCCGCTTAAAGGACCGGGTCTGTAAGAGGAGGGAAACACGTGAACTGGTAAAGAATTCCAGGTTTTAATTGTGCGGCACAAGAAGGAGTCACGAACCGCTTGGTTCTTGATGGAATATTCTGCACCGTATGCGGGTTGCATCTAAGTTCTGCACGTGTTGTCCTGTATAGGAAAGGGGAGGGTGGGATTAATTGGAAGAGCTCCTCAGAACATTCACCACATATTGATAGGAAATCTAAATTACTTGAGAATGTTTCCGACTTACTCGAGCTAAGTCAGCTCCAATTAATTAATAAACTATTGCTCTCAATATGCTGCTTCGAGAGCTAACGTGACTCGGACTTTGAGGAACGCAGTACTTGGGCTGGAATGACTTGTCGGGTATTTTGAAGTTATAGGAACTAGCTCTTGCTACTTGAACCGTAGCTACACAGTGTGCAAGTTATGAAGTGATGGCAAATTTCGACGATCGATTTTACTTATTAGAATAGTTATAATTTACTCTGAAGATAATCACTGTAATATTTTTGATTGAGAAACTGGTTTCAATAGAACAAGACATTTCGTTGTGAGATTAGTTTGCATGATCACATGTGTGGTTCACAATTTTATTGATTTTAATAATTTCTAGCGGTGTATTTTGGATTTAGCACCGACTTCATCTTAAAGTCTTGCATGCATTTTTGTCTTTCGAATTAAATGTATAATTTAATTATTTTTTCAATTTGTAGTAGGTAAGTTTTTTGTTACTGAAGTCGGTTCAATTTTTTCAATAAAATTTCATTTTATACACTGTTTTGACGTTATCCGTTTGCGTGGTGTTTTAATCGCGTTACAAGATCTTTTTGTCACAAAATACTTAAGAATATCAAGATTACTCCTTCATTTTTTACAGGGTTACGTATCAATTCGCATAAGTTAATTTCGTCCATTATAGCAATTAAACTTATATCAATCATACTTATGTGAATGAACTACTAGTCGAGTCGTTGATTATGCGAAATGAACTTATATGAATCATCCTTATATAAGTCGAACTTATGCGAAATTAACGGGTGCGCATTTTCTTACATAACTTTTCAACTCCTATCATCGGATGTCCGAAAATATTTCTCATATCATTTAAAGTCATAATGATCATTCTTCATAAAAATTTAATCAAGTACTACATTTCCCACCCGGTATAAATTTCACAAACCACGAATATTAAAACTAGAAAAGCTGATACTGTAAATTACCAGTTCGTTGTCCGAGAACCGGCGGTCCGGATGATAACGGCGCCGGATACTGCCCGTATACCTGCCGAGCACCCGGTTCATTTTGCGGTGGTCTGCATTATATCTCGTGTTTCAGGTAACCTTTACGTATTGAAAATGAAAAGATTTCCCTTATTTACGATGACAGCCGATAGCGATAGAGATGGTTACTGCGGTTTTAGCTGTAATGTGCATTTACTTACTTACTTACTTGCTTCTTTCCTTCTGGAGTAGGCAGGGAGAACAGTTCAAACAGCCCACTAATAGCATATTATCTAAATTCATGAGTTAAGCGACTGCCATCTGACCTCCACAACCACTATCTAAGTTCTGCAGTTAGACTAGTCAAACTTTTGGACTAGGCTGTAACTACACGTAACGGCTGCCATATATGTTCATATGACAACCGGGACCGAGGGCTTAACGTGCTCTCCGAGGCACGACCAGATCAATCTAAACAGCGATATTCATGTATACAAATATTTGCACTGAGCGGGTATCGAACGCGCGCCTCCTGCGTAGCAGTCACGTGCCACAGAGGCTGAGGCAGACAAAGTCAAATCAAGCCAGTTAAATTAAAATTCAGCAAATAAAATACACACTCAAGACTTCAAAATATTTTGATGTTATCTTTACCTACCTAAGAGTCATAAAAGCGTAAGCGACATAGTACTGATAGCTAACTTAACCTTTTAAGAACTGAAAAGGTATTCTGAACACCAACATATATTGTTATTTTCAAGAGACTTAATCTGAAAGCATCTCACTAATTTCCATCACAAATAGAAATAATTATATTCACAATTAATCCTTCAGTATTGAAACGCTCCACTTAAATTGTATTTTAAGTCTCAAACAATAGTGTAGAATTTCGACTGTTTATTTTCACACCGCGTTCGAGATCGTAGTTCATCATTACAATGACTCGACTAGAGGGAGGGTGGGGGGTAGCATAAGGGTCAATCCCCGCTGAAAGAGCAGTGGCCAGACTTTTGTACTAGAAATGATTGCGAGAAGGCTCACGCTCCTTCGCCTTCAAATGACTATGATCTTTTTCTCCTAAGATAGGATTCAAAATGGTTTGTAATATTTTGACTGAAAAAGCCACCGGCCGCTGCTCTTTCAGTGGGGATTGATCCTTAGACTCCAGTCTTAGAGTGTTTCATTTAATTACAAGTATAAACAACATAAATTGTGTTTGTGACCCTTTCCTAAAGGAATTGATTAAATTGATGATGTTATGAATTTTAGGGTCGTAACGAAATCAAATTTACGATGTTTTTGGGTTAAAATATCGTTCATAGGATACTTTAAAAACGTATCTTTTTTGTTATAAATTTTATTTTTCAACACACTTGCTTATAAAAAGGCTTTTATTTCACCGCAATTAAGCACGGAATGACACCTATTATAAAACTGTGACTTTTTCATTGCTATTATTCACAAAAGTGAGTTATAGACTTCTTTTTTCTAATTTCATTGATTAAGTTGCTTTGTTCTTAAAAAAGTTTTGATACAAAAAAGATCGTGTCTAATATTACAAACGAATTAATATACCTATTGCTTGCTCATTTCATGCAACTTCGTATTTTAAAAGACAATTTCAACTTGTAGTACGTGTTTAATAAACAAAACTTTCACTAAAATGTATTTTTTTTTCTCTGTGAGCATTTACAGAGAAAAAAAATCATAATTCAAATAAGTAAGTAGATGACAAGGCAGCATGGTGATAGCAGCTTAGCCTGTTCCGAAAGGAACAAATAAAAAAAATGTTAGATGCGCGCGCATATTTATGACAAGTATGACAACAAATAGATTTTTACAATTGTGTTTTGATTGTGTTATGCACTTAGTATTTTTAGTATTATTTTATTCGCAAGTGTGTTGAAAATAATCGTATTTCATTTGCGTGTATGGTGATTACCGTCCTCGACTCTCTTAAGACCCTCGCCTTGCGGCTCGGGTCTCAATGTCGCCTCAGCGGTAATCACCAACTTTAGACGCTTGTACCATAATGTACTATTGTGCTTTTTATCTAAGGAAACGCTACCAAAACTACACATTCTGTCTGTTTCTATTCAACCCAAAGATATTATATATAAAAAGAAGTAGATACGTTATTGCGCGAAAATCGTGAAGATTCTAAAACGAGTCAATTGGAACGTTTGCCTCTAGTACCGCGTGCCGAGCGGCGCCGGCCGGACGTTGAGCGGAAGCATCAGTGACTTATAAAAATAACGAAAATGCCATCGTATGTTTATAGACACTGCACGAACTATTACTCTAAAGTTAATACATCAAAAGGGATTTCATATCACATGGAAATAATACATATTTCGACTGATAAAGACCAAATTTCTGACTTTCATAATATTCAAGTTAAAATTGTCAGCACGAAAATAAAAAGAGACAGTATGATATAATTTGGTGCGTGAGCGACAAGGACGTGTGTGATCCGAACATAGATTAAAGTACAGATGAGAATATCGTAGGCATTAAACTCACTACATACTACCTCCCAATTTTAATTTGTTGTTTTTTATAATTGCCTACTAATACTATGTGGTTCAAGTAAGTTAATAAGTGCGAACTTCACTTCACTGGCAAGTATCTACTTAGGTAAGTACCTACTTGTTAAAATTTGTAGGTACTATTGGCAGCAACAAAATAATGAAATAGAATAAACATACCTAGCTTTTTTATACTTAACTAGCTGCCCCGGCGAACTTCGTACCGCCATATTTTCGGCCCGCGTGGTATTCAAATCCCGTTCCCGCTTCACCCTTATCACTTCACTTAGGGGTTTGAAAAATAGATGTTGGCCGATTCTCAGACCTACTCAATATGCTCACAAAATTTCATGAGAATCGGTCAAGCCGTTTCGGAGGAGTACGGGAACGAACATTGTGACACGAGAATTTTATATATAAGAAGATACAATAACAATGACAAACAAACATCTTTGTCTAAACAAAATTACGCAATTATCTCAAACTTCACTTTACTGGCAAGTACCTACTTAGGTACTTGTTAAAATTGTACTACTGACAGCAACAAAATAATGAAATTTAAAAATTATACCTAGCTTTTTCATAATACATTAACAAAGTTAAACAAACATCTTTGTCTGAACAAAATTAGGCAATAACCTCAATTCAAAGAGCTCTGTACCTTCTTTTTCAATAATTTTGTTAGCCTATGTCACCGACTAGCAACCGCACTGTGATTGGTACATTGTTATCATTAAAGTCCAAGTGACAAACAATAGCTGTCTTCTTCTTTTATATTGTATTTTTCATGTCCTCTCTTTTCAATCCATTGGTTATGTAGGGAAGTGTAGATGAATTAAAAATGTGTGTGTGTGAGTTCGGCACATTTTTCTACGTTGATTTGTAAGCATATGACATGTCTATGTTATGAAATGTCTTTGATTCAACCCCTTAAAACTTGTACCATTTCGAAAATTTATTATCGCCTAGTTTCTTGTTTATACTGGAGATTGATGGCACTTGGTGGAACTTGCTATACATATTGAATAAAGCACTTGTACTTCTCCACATTTTTTATAATTATTTTTGAGTGAATACCGTGAGGCGAAACCGTTTAGGTCAAAAATAATAAAAAAATTGTGGAAAAGTACAAGTGCTTTATTCAATATGCCTAATTTCTTTCTTGTTTTATATTTATATATATAACTACCTTTGTCCGCGGCTCCGCCCGCGTGGATGTTGGTTATCGCGACCAAACATAGCCTATGTCCTTTCTCAAGGTCTAATCTACCCCTATACCAAATTTCATCAAAATCGGTTCAGTGGTTTAGACGTGAAAGCGTAACAGACAGACAGACAGACAGACAAGAATAATTTATATGGAATATATATAAAATATTATGTTAACGATCCCAAGGGGCATCAGTTATATTTTTAGTATTATAAGAGCACATCTGCTGCCAATTAAAACTGAACTTTTACATTTTCAAATAAAATTTGTATCCACTCAGATTTTCCAATGCATCGTCGGAAAAATCATAAAACCATTTTCAATTTGAATTTCATTAATGATTTCATCTTTATTGCTTGAATTTGAGCGTTGAATAAACTAGTAGCTTCGTAGCCTAGCAGTTTTATTTCTTTTCGTGTTAATTATCCTCAAAGATCTCGTTAACTTCATTTTGTCTTTATTCAAATCTAAACTAAACTAAAACATTATTTTGAAACTTGTTTAATTAACAAACAAGAAAATGTTTAACGAAAGTTTTAAACTAGCATAGGGTTCTTCAAGAAGGGTATTACAAGGTTTCTTCAGGGTCAGTAGGACGAGTCGAACGCCCCTGGTGTTGTAAACATGCATAGGTTACGGTAACCACTTTCCATCAGGTGGGCCGTGTGCTTGTCTGCCACCTCTCTCATCCTAGCGTTAATTCCCAGTCGCATCCGCACTCCCAGCTTTTCAGCTCGGAGTCTGGGGTCCGCTTTACCGTCTTAACCACAGATTTGGCTAGACCTCGATATTTTTTCGTGAAGCGATTGCCATCTGACCTCCACAGCCCAATGATAACATTAGGCGATATCGAAGCTTTGCAGCTAGACTTGCTTGTCTGCCACCTAAGTGGTATAAAAAGAAGAATTTAACAATGGTAACGATCTTTTAACCTTATGAATACACGACAAGACATAACAAATAATACCCGTTTATCTTTGCAGCCTCCATTCTGTGAGCAATCTCGTAAAAAATGGGAAGAGCAACTTTGATGCGCTTTGATAATAGTATAAAATATTCGAATCGTAAGTTAGGACGTGGGGGTAAGGCCCCAGACGCGGGGGTGGGTGGATAAATAAAATTTATTGCCGTTCGGAACAAATTCACTAGTTTTATTACAGAATTTCGATTCAGACCGTGAAAGAAGTGCCGTTTCATTAAGAGGAAGATCTCAAATTACAAGAATGTTTTGCTTAGAAATGTTTGTGAACGGTGTTTTGAATAAAGGGTTTTATTGAACTTACAGGAAAGAATCTTTAATAGGGTAGATTATATTTTGCAAACACTTCTGAGGTATTTTTAAGAAAGGAATATTTGTCTATACTAATATTATAAATGCGAAACTCTATCTGTCTGTCTGGTACGCTTTCACGCCTAAACCACTAAAGCTATTTTGATGAAATTTGGTGCACAGATAGATTAGATCTTGGGGAAGGACATAGACAGCTAGTATGTTAAGATAATTTTAAAGCAATTAGTTTGTTAAAATTAAGTGTATGTTATAATTAAGCAGGCGATATGGCAATGGTGCCCCGCCGGATCCAGGTAGAAGGGATTAGCCCAAGAACTCCTGGCTTGACATCTTTGGGCGTGAAATGTGTGCAAGATCTCACTACCATGGACGCCCAAGATCGTGCGAAGTGGAGGAGTAAGAACCGGAAGGCGGACCCTGAACTCCGAGGTCACCTTGGCCTCGGATGCAATCAGGAAAATACGCCTCCATGAAGATGATGATTAATTGAGCAGGTGATACTGCTTCAGTGAACGACCCATCCGCTTTGGCAAAAGTTCTTTGTCTGTAACATCTAGGTTTACTTTTTTTTGTTGTGACAGACAACCTACCCTTAATAACTCGTTATCTAGTCAGTCTGGTACTAATTGCCAATCACCCATAACTTAGGAGTATTTTCTGATTGTCTGCTTCTTATATTTTTACTTTAGGGAACTTTTGATTTGTTGAATACTCTGTCGATAACGGTTTGTAGTCTTTCTAGCAGCTATTTTAGTTTATTCTCGGCACTGTTGAATCCCGTAGGACTCCTGTAGGACTATGGGTTCCTGTAGGTCTTACATTAGTAACACCCACAGGAACGTATTCCTTTAAGTTATTGCATTTCTAATGAAACTCGTTTGAGACTCAGTGGTGGTATGGTTTCCAAGTTTATAATAAAGAACAGGTAAAAACAATCTTTGTCATCATTGCCATCATCTTAACGTTACTCCCAATTTAAATTCAAAATCTCCTTAGATTTGGTTCATCAGTTTTTATGGGATTGACTGTTCCAATCCTAAGGGGAAAGTCTGAGACAGATTTCGTCTGTTGAACAGCCTGTATATTGACAGGAGGTTGATTTGTCCTCAAAAGTTTTGGTAGATATCACTATTATAAAAATTGTTCTTGTTTTCTGACAGATAGATTAATATAGAATACTAGCTGTCCCGGCGAACTTCGTATCGCCAGATTTTTTTCAACCCACGTGAATTTTTGATCCCGTTCCCGCTGCGCCTATTTTCTCATCTTTAAACCTTTCCTGGACATCCACAAATATTTCACGATTAAAATTAGCCAAATTGGTTCAGCCGTTCTTGAGTTATAAACTAACAACGAAAAGTGGCATTGATTTTTAGGTATATAGATAATAACCTACCTATAATAACCTCGTGTTGTCGGTTCAGTGGTGAGTAGGGTAGTCAGAACTCCTTAGAGAGGTTTTGTGCTGTCAGGGGGAAGACGAAAGGCTTGTCCTCCTTTATCTTCTGCAGTAACGGCACAGAATCTCTCTTTTCTTACAGGGTTAGCAGCACGACTGCAACTCTCCTGGTGTTACACAGTCATGTCCATAGGCCACGGTAACCACTTTCCATTAAGTGGGTCGTGTGCTTGTCTGCCACTTAAGTTGTTAAAAAAATAGTCAGCTAGACATCCATTCGCTCACAAAGTATTATATGCAAAGAGTTATCCTCGCGTGTGACAACTAATTTATATGTTCGGAGTCATCTATCATTCTGCTACGCGTAATATATTTTATTATTGTTCGTAACATTAAGGTTATGTAATAGAGGCTTTTTAGCTAAATTACAAGCATCCATTTAATACGTATAAGTATTATGAACGTACTCTATTTGGACTTTATTATACACCTTTTTTATTACGATTGTCATTGTTATACCCGTTAACATTATTTTTACCCGACTACGGCGAAGTCAAAGGAGGGTTATGATTTTTGACAGGCTATGTTTGTATGTATGTATGTTCATTTGTTCCCTCATAGCTCTTTACTTATTGAACCGGAACAATTGAGATATCATTAGAAGCGCGTTGATCGTCGGCTGGTTAACACTGGTGATAACCTATCACCAACAATGATTTTCGGTAATAGTATTGCTGTCAAGCTGGCACTTTATCCTATAGTAGCCTCATCACAGGGACCAGAGTAAATGACAAAAATAAATAATAATTTAATTATAAAATAGACCAGGGGTCGAGTGGGCACCTCAAAATTATGAAGGGACGAATGGGCACTGGGACGCATTCCTGGGGACCAGTGGGTACTTACCCATACGACGGGTACCCACGGGAAAAGATAAGGTGGCCCTATTCCAATGGACCGGGGACCAAAAACATAACATTGACTATAACAGTTAGATGTCCTCACACTTTTGCAATAACTTTTGTCACTTGATTGAGAGACCACTCAGTTACTTGTGGACTAGTCGCATAAATCTGCATTTCATTTTCAATTAAGATGGAATACATTAATACCAGTGAAAGTGACAAAAGTGTCTAATAAACTAAACAAAATGATAGAAAATTCGTGAAAATATTTCAGACAATTATATATTTTAGTATCTGTGGCGTGGTGGTAGTGAACGCGGCCGCTGCGAAGGAGGTGCGAGTTCGATCCCCACTCTGTACAAATATTTGTATATGCTTAAATATAGGTATTTATATGGGTCTAGTCGTACCTCAGAGATACTCATTCAACAATAATGTGGGAGATCTCTCCGTGACTACCCTTGAAGTTTTTCAAATGAGCAAAAGTAATATAAAGACTAAAGACAAAGACATAATTACAAAGAGCATTTAGAGCTTTTTCACATTATCCGATCCGATATTGGCCAATGCGATATCGGAGGAATCTCTTTCACATTGTCTGGCCCAAAATCGGATATCGAAACCATACCGCTTTGTTATTAACTATCGGCTGTCGGCTATCATCGTCCGACACCGATATCAGATCGGATACTGTGAAAACGTTCTCAATCTAAATCTGACATTTTGAAACATCCAGAGGGCATTGTCCTTTTTAAGACTTCACCTGAGCTGTAATCACGAATGTTATAAATATAATGTAACAAGAGATTTAACTTGTAAATTGAGGACTAAAAGCAGTCGTAACTATACATGATTACGGAAAAATCTGCGCTATGTCGAAAGGGTTAGAGGTGAAATTTGGTTGAAGTTGTAAGTGAGACATATAATAATTGTTGTCTTGTTAAACACATTTGATATGTTTTGTGGTAAATATACAGGGTGTCCCAAAATTCAAGGATAAGCCGGCAACAGGGAGTGGCCCTACTTATGGCTGCTCAGGAAAAAATAAGAAAAAAAATACATCTCTATTTTTTTTATAATTACTCGAACTTTTTTAAAATCCCTCGAAATTCGGTACCCTTAATGATATTTTCAACTACCAGGTCCACAATTTTGCAAATATTTTTAAACTCTTTTCTGTATTAGCAAGCTAAGAAGCATGGCTATCCATCACCACCCTGAAAAATTATAGGATATTTGTAGTTATTTTACAAAAATAAGTCAAAATATTTTTTCGTCGTCAAATTTTCATACATTTTTACTTTCGACCCACTTTATCTTATCTCGGTGGAAAAAAAAGTACAGATACCACTATGGCATTCTTTTTCAAAAATTGGCGCAACTATCCAAGATTTCAAAATGGTATAATTTGGGTATGATACTATAATGAAATACTAAAAAAAATTTTTTTTTGTAAATAAGAATCACATTTAATACATTGCTTTTATTGAAAATCACGAGATTTACTTTGTACACAATGCATTCATGCTCAATAAAAAATCATTGACGGGACTTGTGACAAAGTGGTAACCGAGTAGGTTATCACATTACGAGGTTAAGCAGCATAAGCCAGGGTGGTTTTCGGATGGATGACCATTCTTTAGACATTGAGACACCTCCATTCCTCAGAAAGTACGTTAGGCCGTCGATCGTAGTAGCCATACGAGCATCTATGACAGTTGTTACGGGTAGTCGGAGCCCTAAAAGTCCAACAACTGGACGCACTACATAACTTTGATATCGCCAATGGGTTGTGGAGGTCAGGTGGCAGTCGCTTCACGGAAAATTTCGCTGTTCTGCTGTTTCACAGTTAACCATAAAATTCGACTCTGTATTTTGTAAAGGTTCAGAGGATGAAAATCCATACTGTTAAAATATTAAACAAACATAATGGTATAATTTTATAATTATTGCATTATTGTTAATTTTTTTTTTATTTTACATTTTTAATTGTTTGCCACCGGCATTAATACATTTTATTTTTCGTGCATTTCTTTTGTCAGAAATATAATCCGTAGCCGCATTGATATTTTAATGAAACTAGTCCAGCGTTGCAATTGCTTTCGGAAACCTAATTGTTCTTAAAACAATTCCAATAAAACTCTGAGCCTCAGATTTTCCGGCTAACTGTGAAACAGCAGAAATGCGAAATTTGCCGTGAAGCGACTGCCACCTGACCTCCACAACCCACTGGCGATATTAAAGTTATGTAGTGAGTCCAGTTGTTGGACTTTTAGGGGTCCGACTAACTGTCATAGATACTCATATGGCCACCGGGATCTACGACCTAACGCACTCTCTGAGAAACAGAGGACGGCGGTGTCTTAATGTCTTAAGAATGGTCATCCATCCGAAAATCACCCTGGCTTATGTTGCTTAACCTCGTAATGTGATAACCTACTCGGTTACCACTTACCACTGTCATAAGTCCCGTCAATGATTTTTTATTGAGGATGAATGCATTGTGTACAAAGTAAATCTGGTGATTTTCAATAAGAGCAATGTATTAAATGTGATTCTTATTTACAAAAAAAATTTTTTTTTAGTATTTCATTATAGTATCATACCCAAATTATACCATTTTGAAATTTTGGATAGTTGCGCCAATTTTTGAAAAAGAATGCCATAGTGGTGTTCATACTTTTTTTTTTCACCGAGATAAGATAAAGTGGGTCGAAAGTAAAAATGTATGAAAATTTGACGACAAAAAAATATTTTGACTTATTTTTGTAAAATAACTACAAATATTCTATAATTTTTCAGGGTGTTGGTGGATAGTCATACTTCTTAGCTTGCTAATACAGAAAAGAGTTCAGAAATATTTGCAAAATTGTGGACCTGGTAGTTGAAAATATCATTAGGGGTACCGAATTTCCAAAGATTTTAAAAAAGTTTAAATAATTTAAAAAAAAATAAAGATACATTTTTTTTCTTTTTTTTTCCAGAGCAGCCATAAGTAGGGCCACCCTCTGTTACCGGCTTATCCTTGAATTTTGGGACACCCTGTATATATGAAATTACTTTGTGCGGCTTTTAAAGGCTTTAAAAACAGTTGGTGATCTTGAGAACAAAGAAAATATTATTTTGTTTGAACTTGTGTTTGTAAGGTTTGTAATGGTATCGTCATGGGATTCTTTCAGATGTGTTTGTAATCAATGATTTGTGGTGATGATGGTGATGATTACAATTTCATTATTTTGTAGATTATAAGAAATTCAGTAACTCCACTTCTCCAAAGAATAATTTCTTTGAGAATTAGTTAACAAATATCAATCAATCGATCAATTAGCCTAATGCAGTCCACTGCTGGACATAGGCCTCTCCCAATATACGCCACGTTTGCCGATCCTCCGCCTTCCGCATCCAGTCCGTCCCAGCCGAATTAACAAATATAAAACCATTAATTTAGTGTGAAAGAAAGAAATACTTTCGTTTTTCTATCTTCCTCACTAAACTTTAGATGAAAGTGTATCAATACTTTAGTGTCAGGCTTGTAGTAGAAACAGTGTACGTGTGTCTAATTAGTTCATTTGTATGCGCTCCATCTCTTGTACTGGAGTGGTTTCGTTCAGTTCGCTGCGTTGATGTGTGCTCTATGCGCTGAATAAAAGTGCCCCTGTATCGAGTACCACCATCGCTGCAATTAATGACTTTAATTTAAAACGTTGAAGCTATTTTTATTACATTTATTTCGCTATAAAAAATACACTTTTACCTCACACAGCTATAACCATGTATAAATCTATCCATATCCAAACTAATATTATAAATGCGAACGTGACTCTGTCTGTATGTCTCTGTATCTTACACTTTCACGTCTAAACCACTGATCCGATTTTAGAGCCTAGAGAAAACGCTAGAAAAGCGAGATTAGAGAGACATCCACGCCGGTGGAGCCGCGGCTTAGAGCGATTTTATAATATTAGTAGGAATTAGGATGGTAGGAGTAGGATAAAAGGTAGCAGCGGTTGTAGGATAGTAGTAAGTATGATGTAGCATGCAGACCATTTGGCGGTAAGCCGTTACTATGGCCCAGGGTCGCTTTTAAAACAGAAAACTAGACAAAGACAGCTATTTATAATCTTGTTACTAGTCAGTCTCAACGTCTACTAACGTACATTTATACTTTTCAATCAGTAACGTTACAAGAGTTGAGCAATTTAATTGTCGCTCGACATTTTGCGTGGGCGAACCCTTGTCAAAGGCCCTGAGGCAATTAGTACAGAATTCAATTTTGAACCACTGTAAGTTTCGATAGTCATACTAATTTTACTAGTTAATTAGCTGGGTATACTCGTACATACTCGTACATGCTGTACGTAGCGTATAGATCACCCAGACAAGCGCTGAGAACAGCGGGTGGAGCCACGGATAAAGCTAGTTTTTTTTCAATTAAACATACATACATACATACATCATCATCATCATCTTAATATAGACGTATATTCCTGATTGCATCCGAGGCCAAGATGACCTCGGAGCTCAGGGTCCGCCTTCAGTTGCGGCGGCGCCCTACCCCCATCGCATTCCCTTATTAGTGTAGCCATTTAAATTTATATTTGGCGGTTTTTTGGCTTATGGCTTTTGACTGCTGTCCGACCCCCAACCCCGAAGGGAAAGCCAGGGCCAGAGCCTCGTCCGTTGTTTGGCAGGTGCACCGGCTTGCAGGTGAGGATGGTTTGGGGTCCAAGATCTTGGTGGACCCCATAGCACCCATATACATACATACATACAATCAAGCCTTTATCCTGGAGGGTTAGGCAGAAGTAAATTAACACCCACATTTCACCAAGGTCCCACGTAATTGGTCAATCAAAGATGCATAAAATTGTGCGCTAAGTAGGAAATATGCGAGCTGTCCTACTGCGTACGTACTTATATATATTATCTCATCTTATACATATTAATGATTTCAATACAATTAATTTATATAATGAACGCCTGAACTTTTTAATTCCCATTTTCTATTCTTGTATCCTCTTAAACTATAAGTAAATTAATAAACTTTGTAGATTCACGAAGAAAACCAATATTCAAAATGTTGCCCCAGTTTTCAGCCTCCTGTTAATTAAATAACCGGTTAAACCGTATTATGTCAGCAATATCAGTCTAGATAAATTTAAATAACCAGGTTATGCCAATAATACCAGCCTAGATAAATTAGAATGTAGCAAGCTTTAATTCGTGTTAGTGTTCAATTAATATTTAGTTTGAAGGTTAAGTTATTTGAAACCTATTGAATTATTTGAGTACGGGGTATGTTGGGCCAAATAGTAATTCTTGGCGCATGACATTTACCCACTAGCGGAAACAATGGGAATTTCTTTTTAATCTGTTCTCCATCCGACAATAAATTCGATACTCGATTTTTCATCTCAAAAGATTTTGAAAATTCAAAATCTCTAACTTTTTAAGCATTTAGAATTAATAGATAATATTAACTCTACTATCCTTTTACTACTTAATATGTATAATAATTTATTCCAAAAGAATAAAGCCTGGATGTATTGTTACTTATGTTACGTAATTTCGTGTTAACCAAGTTACCCTTTACTTTACTAGTAATTAAATTTAACATATCTCCGTTTCCCTTTCGAAATAAAAGTATTTTATTTTTATGAATATTTTAATAGCAAACGTCACGAACGTTTTCATACTTGGTTATAGTTATACAGGGTGTTTTCGTAACACCACACTGTAACACCGTGTTAAATATTTAGGTAACAGTGCAATTCCACAATAGTATGTAACACTAAAAAGGTGACAAACGACATCAGTCGGATTAAAACCCAGACACGGGTGCTGTAATCCGAACAAATTGGGGACTAGGATATTTATTAAATCGCTGAAATACCGCCAAGGACGGGGTCTAAATTTTTGGTAAGAAATGTAGACTTTTTTGGTTGACCCTTACCTTGGGTGTCCCTCGCCGTGACTCTTATTAGCTCGGAAAATAAAGCATTTAAGTCAGTTACCGTCGTTGAAGAGGGTTTAGGTCGACTTTATAATAGGTTGATTGTGTAACCTTAATCCAATTTACAAGACACGGATTTTTGGGGCTTATATTTTATAGAAAACAGAAGAGGTAGATGTTTACAGACACCAGTATCTGAATACCATTGTAGCGATCTGTGTCTGTAGTATGTTCATCTTTTGTTATATTTAACCGATGCCTGCGGGCGAAGCAGCGTGGAATTTTTATCCCGTTCTTTTTTTTATAGTACTTATGTTAGTACCGTCCGCCCATTGGAAGCTTTTCCAGGAATAACAGTAGCCTATTCGTTAGTCTAGACTTCAGAATGTTGTTGTTCAGACCCTGTATCAATATTCAGTCATATTCTGTCTGTTTGATCGAGATGGACGCAAAAACTACTGAACAGAATTTGATGAATAGTCGTTTTAATTGGAAATGTCTTGCTCAGACTGAAAAATTGCTATATTTTTGATTGCAATTGGTTGTATAAACCAGAGATGTGTTACCGTCCACGAGAACAATGCTGAAATAAAATATTTTCACCAATGAAAACATGAACATGGAAAATTTTAATTCACTGAAAGACTGTTTCGCACACTCCATTCCAGTATGCAACGGTCTGTAATAATGATTACTCACTGAACCAACAAATTAACTCATTCTTCACACTAACTGACCTCACAATTTCCTGCTATTTTTATCCCCCTATATTGTTTCCCGAATTCGCGAGGGATTTGAATTGTTTGATTGTGCAAATGCCTTTGAATGGTAAAATCTTGGTCGTTGATTTGTTATACAATTGAATAAAACCATGAATTCTATTCATGGTTTTATTCAATTGGAATTTTATGAATTGGAATACGGTTGGGGTTTATAATAGTGATCAGTCTTTCACCTTCAACTTAACATCTCTGGTGAAGTGACGTGTCCTTAAAAACCTTGTTTTTTTTTAATACCACTTTTGTGGCAGACTAGCACACGGCCCACCTGATGGAAAGTGGTTACCGTGGCCTACAACACCAGGGCCGTCACACTCGTGCTGCCGACCCTGAAGAAAGGTTTCTTCAGGGTCGGCAGCATACTAATTCCCTTCTTGAAGAACCCCATATTTTAGTCGCTTGGGAAAACCACAACAGTAAATACCGACCCGATATTTAAACCGGTGTTTAAAAAAATCCAACAGTAAATATTTCGATGACTGTTACAGTGTACTGTTGTACTGTTAGTGTATTGTAATACAGTATATTAAATTATGTATTCTGTGTCATGACGTTCCCGTTTCAGGTTCCCGAAGTTTCGAAACATAATTTCCAGACGCAAAATATACTCATTTATCTCAGCGACAGTTTCATTACATTTGTGTCAAACTCCAAGTGTTTATATTCTGCTAGTGCCTCGAGTTCGGCGAGTAATCATCAGTTGGACGATTGTCCACTGTTTAATGTCCGGTCTGACAGTAGGAAGCTCTTCACAACATTAGTATGTCGCTAGAAAATGTTGGACATTTTAATGTTTGAAGTTAGAAATATAGCCACATGATGAAGTCGAGAAACAAACCTTTACCTATATTATTTTCTATACAGCAATTAGGTAGGAGGCAAGCACACGACTTACCTCGTGGAAACACGTTACTGTCGCCTATGCAAGTGTGCAACAACTGATCTAGAGGTCCCAGGTTCGAATTCTGGTCATTACACTACCGACGTGAACACACTTTTAACACAAACAATTTAGCTTAGCTGGAGGGGTTAACGGGAATATTAGTATAACTCCGGATACGTAGGTATCTTGGACCTAAATTCTAAAAAACAAACGAGGTTCTGGCCCTATGATTGGTGAATTTGAGTTCGTCCACCGCATTAGCACCCCCTGCTATCCTCAAAAGACAACCAATAGGTAAATATGTACCTGCTACGCGTATAGGGCACATTTTGAGCACATGTTTGGTTCAAGATACGTGTGCGGAGTTATAATGTCGGTTACTAATAATTTATTTTTTTATAAAAAAAAAACAATAGTGCCAATTTCCTATCGAAGTGAATACTAAATTTACTACCAACATTCAATAACGTAAACAATGATATTATATAGGTACCTAATACATCAAAGCTGATACAGACAATGATATAGGTATATGTCATTCATTACGCATAGGTAATTGTAAATTGTTACGATCGTATTTCCAATTTACCTCATCAAGTGACGCCATAATTAATTATCTGTTAATACAGTTGTGTCAGCTAGCATTCCTGAATTAAGTAATATGTAATTGGTTATAAATTAATTTAGTTGTTATGGAAAAGCAGGTAGCAAAGCGGTCTCTGGGCTGTGAGATGAAAGCCTCGGATGCAACCGGGAAGGCCGGGAAAAAAGAAAAAGACAGTCGAAAACAACTCTTCCTCTTAGCGTTAATTCCCAGTCGCATCCGAAGCTTTCAGCTCGGAGTCTGGGGTCCGCTTTACCAGTCTTAACTACGGATTTGGCTAGACCTCGATATTTTCCGTGAAGCGATTGTCATCTGACCTCCACAACCCAATGATAACATCCTCCTACCCTATATAATGTAAATAAAATATTTTTCCAAGGCATGGAGTTGGCGCTCCGATGAAATTGAAGAAGAGTCACAAAAACAGCCAAAGACAGGAAAGTCTCAATAAATCTTCACTCTCAGTTACATCATCACGTCATGCTAGCATTTGACACATATATTACACAAATCCTTCCAATTTTATTCCATTTCTCTTATCACTCCTACCCACTGTTGTAGTTTTGCCTACTGATTGCACATCGATTCACAATTCATGACAAAATCACGTTACCGAACATGACGTTCCCAAGTATGACAGACATATTTCAAGATTAACCCATCAGAGAATGTCAAATCGTAGCATCGAACGTTTTTATTTTGCTCCAGAATGATTTGTTTCGTGTACACTGCGTGAAAAAGTGTAGCTCTGTTATATTTTTTCGTCCTTAGGGTATACAGAGCTTGTACCAATAATCCTTAAAGTTGACGGTAATATTTGTAACGATCTTATTTGGTCGAATTTTGGAGATTGGTAGCCATTTTATTATTAGAATATGATCATTATTGATATTGATAGATAATCTTCCTCCTAGCGTTAATTCCCAGTCGCATCCGAAGCTTTCAGCTCGGAGTCTGGGGTCCGCTTTTACCAGTCATAGCTACAGATTTGGCTAGACCTCGATATTTTCCGTGAAGCGATTGCCATCTGACCTCCACGACCCAATGTTAACATTAGGCGATATCGAAGCTTTGCAGCTAGACCGTTATTTTTGGACTTTTTAGGGCACCAACTACCCGTAACGACTGCCATAGATGTTCTTATGGCAACCGGGACCGACGGCTTAACGTGCTCTCCGAGGCACGACCAGACCAATGCAAATACCCATATTTCTTGAACACAAATATTTGCACTAAGCGGGGATCGAACCCGCGCCTCCTGCGTAGCGGCCGCGTTCACTACCGCTACGCCACGGAGGCTGATATTGATAGATAATATAGGTAGATAATTCTTTATCGTACACCAATAGATTTACAGTAGGACTAGTAGGTAGCATGTATACAGTAAATGTACAATGGGCGGTCGATTGATTTCTTTCAGGAAACCTTAGGATGGACAGTAATGAGACAATACAAAAGATATGGTCATCAAATAAACTAGATAAAAGGTGTATTAAAGCCAGAGAGAGAGAGAGAGAGAGAGAGAGAGAGAGAGAGAGAGAGAGAGAAAATTATAGTTATAATTTGAAAGATTGGTTTACATTATTTGTTGATCCTACTTCCTACTAATTATTACAAACGTGAAAGTTTGTAAGTATGGATGGATGTTTGATTCTCTTTCACGTAAAAACTACTGGATGGATTTTTATGAAACTTTACAATAATATAGCTTAAACATCAGAATAACACACAAGCTACGTTTGGTCGCGATAACCAACATCCCCGCGGGTGGAGCCGCGGGCAACAACTAGTATTAAAATATGGAAGTTTGTGAAGATGTTTGTTATTCAATCATGCTCTAACGGCTAGACGGATTTGGCTGAAACTTGGTACAATAATAGATTAGAGTCTAGAATAACACACTCCTTTTATCACGGGAACAAGGTCTCATGAGTTGCGGGAATTCCACGCGTGCGAAGCCGCGGGCAGTAGATTTTGTACATCGTATTTTGTGTTACCGCTATTAGCAGGACGTAATGAGTGTAATTCAATACCAACTGTAACTAATTACAGCACTGAGGACTACTCCTCATAGGTATGTGCTAGTTAGAAAGGTAATAATATAATACATCCTACCTATATAGGGGAAGTGCTTTGGTGCACAAGTTAAATTTATATAATAAGAATACTGGCAAACTGGCAGAATCATCGAGGCAATCAAATCTCAATTAGATCATACTTTTATATAATTACTAGCTGTTGCCCGCGGCTCCGCCCGCGTGGATGTCGTTTATCGCGTGGTGTTGTAAATAATGCTGAAAGTTGAGCGTTGAACGCTGATTAGACATTGTACTCGCCTCTCTATTCGACTCGAGGAGGTAGGTACACCACGGTATATTCGTCCTAATGGAGTAGTCCGACTGGGGAAGTATCTCCGCCCTACAGAAGGCCGCGGCTTAATAACCTCGTGTTGTGTTTCCGACGGTGAATAGGGTAGCCAAAGCTCACTGGAGAGTAGCTTGTGCTTTGTGCTATCAGTGGGCGCTGACGGCATAGATTCTCTAAGTTCTTACAGGGTAGGCAGCTCGAGTGTGACTCCCCTGGTGTTGCACTCACCCATAGGCCACGGTAACCACTTACCATCAAGTGGGCCGTGTGCTTGTCTACCACTTAAGTGGTATAAAAAAAATAATTCTACCTGCATTATTTACTCGAGTCTCTACTCCCCATACCTTTGCCCTTCCCCCACCCTCTCCCCTACTCCTTCCCCTTCCCCGTTGTATCTCTTGTCTACTCCACTATATCCCTCATCACGCTCTAATCCAGGAATGGCGAACCAATGGCACGAAACGTGCCAAAGGCGGCACAATTTTTTGGGCACGCTAGCAGTGCCACCACAAAGTACCTAGGTATTTAGATGCGCCCGTGTTATACGATAGCCACAAAAAAGGTTCGCCATCCCTGCTCTTAGTTCTTACAGGGTAGGCAGCACAAGTGTGACTCCCTTGGTGTTGCACTCACCTATAGGCCAAGGTAATAATCGTTAGATACTGCTCCGTGATGTTTGTGAATTAATTTTACCAGCCCTATGCGTTCGAGCATACTATGAGACCTCACAGTATCGTTTGTGAATACGGGTGTAATGTAAATCCTTCACCTGTTCACCAAGCTCTAAGTAATCTTTGTGTGGAAAACGATTTTGTAACTCATCTTAAGACAGTACCGACATCAATTTTTTCATACCTGACAAAATTAGAAAATTGAAAAAAAAAATGATTAAAAATGCTTATAATACGTCCAGTTGGAACGAAACCATAGTAAGTTCAAAACCGCGTTAACGCCATCTAGTTACGCAGGTGGAAATAAATTCATTGACAAAAAAAATATAATTTCATGATTAAAATCGCATTTGTTTACACAACTTTAAATGTAAATTAAAGTCTATTTATTTACATACTTGCTCGGATGTAATAAGATATAAAATTTCATCCATAAGAATAAAAAAGCGCCATTCATCCATAAGAATAAAAAAGCGCCATCTATATTTCCACTCATATTCCGTATAATATCAATATTGTTCACAACTCCGGTTCTACTCAACCGATTGCGATGAAACAAACGTAAGATTTTAAGTCTGATCAAGCCCTTTCTAACAAAAAAAACTGCATCAAAATCCGTTCAGTAGTTTTTGCGTCCATCGCGGACAAACAGACAAACAGACAAACAGACAAACAGACAAACAGACAGGAAATGAAAAAAATATATTTTCGTGTTCAGTATCGTTAATATAACATAACCCAAGTATTTTTTTTTAAATATCTCCAATGTACAGACACGACCACTTTACAATTCTGCCCTACACTAACTAAAAAGCCGTTAAGCCTCAGTTGGTCGATTTTCACTTTTTAATGCAGTCTTACACAACTTTCGACGCTCTATCTTTTGGTCTAAGACTCATTTTTCTATCATTAATAGTTTTAGAGATACAGAACATTGCTGAGCAGTTAAACCACGTAGATTTCGTTACTTCCTTAATTAAAAAGCGGCTAAGCCACAATTCTTCTCTAGAAAGACGTTATCATACTTTAACGGCAAATTTATGTATCATTTTTTCTAAATTTACTTACCTACAAAGCAGTTATTAAGAAAAACTAATACTAAACTAAACTAGAAAGCAGTTATACGCCACTAGCGGCCTTTAAGTTATGTATGGAGTTAGTATTTAGCTAAATATCAATCGCTAGAGAGCAGCTAAACGACAATTCTAGACTAAATAGCAGTTAAACGCTTGTGATTTTAGTTTGCGATTGACCAGCTCAAGCGATAATTCCTTCCTTTTCACTTCGGGTGCAAGGACGGAAGGACGTGCGGCGCGTCTCTTGCTTTTTGGCGCCACAATTTACAAGCCAGAGAGTCTAATATTAGCCAAAAAGAAATCAAAATCAAAGTACGCCCACATGAACAATTACGATTTAGTAAATCTTTCTTATTTATTAATTAAACAATATTTTCACCTTCTAGGGTCTCCTATCTTTCCAGACGCTCTCCCCGAGATCATAAACGAGCGTAAAAATCTGCTCCAGAACGCTCAGGGTCGTCTCGAGGGATTGTCAGCACATGTGGCTTTGACTTTGCTGCGCATGTGCTTCGCTATGCTAAAGCTTACATACCTGCTAAGGACGGCCCCTACTTGGATGTGCACGGCAGAAATTTTCTCCTTTGACGACGCTTTGAAGACACTCGTGGAGTCTGTCCTCAACGTTTCTTTCACCGAGTCCCAGTGGGATCTGGCATCTCAGCCAATCCGATACGGGGGCCTTAGGATACGGCGCGCACAGGACGTTGGCATTCCGGCTTTCCTTGCGTCGACGCATGGGGTTGCGGGTCTTGTAGCTTTTATAATTCACTCTGACTGCGTCGGCCCCAGCAACCCCTTTGCGTCCGAGGCGTGAGAGATTTGGTCGACGCTCAATAATGGTGCGCTGCTTCCGGCCGCTTCTCATATCCAGAAGTCTTGGGACGAGGTGGGAGTCAGGCTAGCACACGAGTGGCGTTTGGGAGAGGCGAGTGGAGCGGATCGGGCGAGACTGCTCGCTGTGTCGCAGACGGAGGCTGGGGCATGGCTGCAGGTACTGCCCTTGCCTCACATGGGTACATTATTGAACGATGACTCTTTGCGTGTGGCAGTGGCTCTTCGCTTGGGCTGCAGGGTGTGTGAAACCCATAAATGCACCTCCATAATGCAGCCTCCATGGTGGAGGAGGACGGCCATCACGCATTGAGTTGTCGACGTGCCGCAGGCAGGTTCCCTCGACACCATGCCATTAATGACTTGTTGCGGACATCGATTTCGGCAGAGGTTCCTTGTATGCTTGAGCCGCCGGGCCTATCTAGGTCGGATGGCAAGAGACTAGATGGGTTAACTCTCGTGCCTTGGAGGAGGCGTAGGTGCTCGGTGTAGGATGCGACCTGCGTCAATACTGTGGCTGCGAGTCACCTAGGCCGCACGACTCTTTTCCCCGCAGCCGCGACCGAAGACGCGATCAGTACAAAACTCGCAAAGTATGCAGCCTTCGAGCCACAATATATCGTGGCACCGGTCGCGGTCGAGACCATGGGCAGTTGGGGCACAGAAGCCAAGAAATTGGTGGCGGATATAGGTCGACGATTAAGGGAAAAAACTGGGGACTCTCGCTCCGGCTCGTACCTGGGGCAAAGGCTAGCCATTGCGATTAAACGAGGAAATGCTGCTAGCGTTCTGGGCACCTTTGCACCAGACAATATCCGTGGCGGGTTATCTATATGACAAAGGCTTGGCTGGCTTCTTGACATTGTTGCATTTAATTAATTAAATAAATAATATACATTTAAATTGAAAAATAAAAAAATAAAAAATAATGTTCATATTCTTTGTCCTATGGTTTCGCGAATACTGATTATATTACTGAATAAGATTAGTAAAAGTTTGATTAAGTTGTCTTTATTTTTATTTTGTATTGTTTAATTAATAAAGCTATTTGATAAGTTTAGTAAGGTCTAATTGTCTGTTCTTTTTTAATGAATAATGTTCTGATTTCATAAAATAGTTTTTAACTTCTCAACTTTTGATCCGGAAGTACTTACTTAAAAGGCAGTTAATTGCGAGCGAGATGTCTTTAACTGCCTTCTAGTTAAGCAATAGGAGAACCAGTATAAAAATATGTTTTACAATACCAAGCTGAAAAGCGTTTAAAATCCCATAACTGCTTTCTAAGTAAGGGAAGTTAGTCCACCAAGTGTTAACTACTAGGCTGTAAGACTGTTAAAATCCTTTAACTGCTTTAAAACTAAGTATATTTTGTTAACGTTTACTATAAGTACAGAACGTGGCAGCTACAAAAAAATTACTTTGCTATAAAGCAGTTAAGGTATGGTTAGCGGCCTTAAAGTGCAGTATATTACGTAAAAATGAAAAAAATTGCTTAGCTAAAAGTTAGAAAACAAATTTAAATAAAATATAATGAATATGAATTAATAAAATATATCACATATTGTGCACAAAGACTATGCCTACAATTATAACTTGCAACCTTGTTCCTAGGTAGCACACTTTTCAAGAGACATCAATTCCCACTTGTTTTTGCGTTTTCTCGAAAATACGTTTTTGCACTTAGCTGCCTTTTTGTTAGCGGACGGCAGAATTATATAATAGTACTAGCTTTTCGCCCGCAGCTCCGCCTGCGTGGATGTCGACTACCACCACCAATAGTATTTTTTCTAAACTGACGGACTTTTTGTACAAATATAGGTATCCCGATAGTTCTAATAGTAATTGTTGTATAAACCTCAGTAGTGTGTTTTTCAAAATATTAAATGAAAACTGTAAGAAACATCGGCCTTGTCTTACAAAAAAGTGGTAGATTTTTAGAATATTACCTACATCAAAACAAAAATAATATTAATATTTTTATATCAATAGCTAGTAAATGGCTAGAAAAAGACTGGTAAGAAAAAAATACTATTACCTAACATTTCATTCTTATCAATCAACCAATTAGCCTATTTCAGTCCACTGTTGGACTTAGGCCTCACCCAATGTATGCCGTAGCACTCGACTCGAGGAGTCAGTTTGCACATTTCGGCCCCATGAGTCATAACAGGGGAGTAGAAACCTCGACGAATTTTCCCAATGTTGCCCAACCCTTGTCGACCCTTCGACGTATATCTCCTTCTAGGTTTTGTTTTCTAATCTAAATTTAGCATCTTAGCAATGAAAATATCGTATCAGCAATGAAAATATCGTATCAGCAATGAAAATATCGTATCAGCACGACACCGTCGTAGACAATCCAAAAATGCCCAGGTCTAGATGATGTCAGAAGGCTTCTCGTAATATACAAATGCCATACATAGCGGCTGATATACTCTCAGGTCTTTTGTATAATGTGCTGAACGGTATTGGCTGCAATACTATAACCCTTTTAAAACTCGGCTTGCTCCGGTGGCTGGAACTCACAGCTATTCAAGACGATTCTCAAGAACAAATTCTATCGAGATATGACTCAGGAGTCTTATAATTCTTCAGCAAGACCTTTTAGCCTTTTTTGGAGAACAGTACCACCGCACTACAGTTCCATATCCTAAATGTTAAGTTCTGCTGGATGACGGAATCAAAGAGGTTCGCAAGCTCTGTTAGACTGGGATTCCACCTGCTTTTAAGAGACCTGTCTACCAGTGCGATATCATCAGTATACCATAACTATGAAGGTTGCTGTTGTATGCTAAGGATACAATAAATCATCAATTGGCCTATTGCAGTCTACTGCTGGACATAGGCCTCTCCTAATATGCGCCATGTTTGCCGATCCACCGCCTTCCGCATCCAGTACGTCCCAGCCACCTTACGCAGATCGTCGGTCCAGCTGGCTAGGAGATGTCCCACCTTCCGTATTCCTTATCGCGGTATCCACTCTAGGACTCGTCTGCTCCAACGGCCATCAGTCCTTCGGCAGATGTGGCCAGCCCACTGCCACATTAGCTTGCTTATTCTGCGACCCTACGGCCAGATTGGAAACCAAGGTTTGGAAACCGGTTTCCATAGCAGAATTATTTTTCTTTAAGTGAACCTGGTTTCCAAGAAAGAATAATAATTCTGTTTTCGAAACTGATGTTCTATGTCGGATGACCTCGTTTCGAATTATATCCTTCTGTTTTCTGTTTTTTTTTTTTTTTTCTGTTTTTTTTATCTTTTGAAAGAATATTAGCAACCGAAATTACTAATATTCCCGTTAACCCCTCCAACTAAGCTAAATTGCTTGTGTTAGGAGTGGGTTCACGTCGGTAGTGTAATGGCCAGGATTCGAACCCGGGACCTCTCGATCGTAAGGCCGACTCCTTAACCACTAAGCTACCGACGCTCCAAGCACAGCTCGCTACATACCCTACCTTCAGTGGCCATGTTTCGTCACCGTAGGTCATAGGTAAACATAACAGGCAGGACGCACTGTTCGAAAACCTTTGTTTTGAGGCATTGCGGCAGGGGGGAGGAGAAGACCCGACGTAGTTTGCCAAACCCCAGTTGAATTCTTCTGGCTATTTTCTTTCTCGAAATTGGTTTTACCAAGCTGGATAACCTGCCCCAGGTAGATAATATTTTTGAACTTCGAGTGTCGCTCCTTCGATGGCAATCGGTCTTAGTACAACATGTTCGTTGAACATAATCTTGGTTTTATCCAAGTTTACACCGAGGCTGACTTGTCGAGAAGCTCCATTCAGGCTGTGCAGCATTTCGCCCAGTTGTTCTAGTGACTCCGCAACTATGATGATGTCGTCGGCGAACCGAAGGTGCAAGATGTACCTACTCCAGCGTCTTGAAGACGTCCTCCAATGCGTTGGTAAATGCTGAGGATACATAAATTACTATGTGATACGTCAAAAATGAATATAAATAAAACAACATACTTAAAAGTGGAGGTTTAATGTTTTATAATTATCTAAAAATAATATTAAGAAAATAAACATTTTGTCATCTTAATCAGAAGTGCTCTGTGCTTGAGTAATTGAGCCCTCAGCTGATAAGTGGAAGTTATTGAATTGTGTTCTGCCATCTCTAATCATTGTTGCCTTAGTATACTTCTCGTCAAGAAAGAAAGTGAAGTTTTCTAGAAGCCAGGCGTTCGTCTATTTGGTGAAACGTTTCTAGCCATTGATATAAATTGTTATTTTGTTTCTAGCTATGAAGCCGCCCCTTGTGTTATATCGGCGGCGTCAATAGATTTAAATTCACATACCTTACTGTTTGGGGGCTTGTAAATGAGGATTAATCTGGATGATAATGTGCTGTATTACTTTTCTTTTATATAGCTCTAGATAGCTATCATCGCTGCTATCATATGTATTTTTTCTATTTCCAATCAATTAAATAAAGAAACTGCAGTACATAACTCTTAAACAAAGCTCTTTTTTCACATTCTTGCATATTACACGTGACAGAGTGACATTTTTATAATATTATCATTTGACAGATCAAAATGTGACTTAACGTTGACACCATCACTTTAGTTCCGTTGTCATGGTAACAATTTTGCTAGCGATATTAGCGCCTTAATATTTCGTATTTTCGTTAATATTACATTATTTCGTGAATTTGCCACATTCTAGTTGTGATAATTGCTATTCGGCGACAAAGCCAAATTAAAAAAACCAAAGATCATAAAAATCTGTTCAGCCGTTCTTGAGTTATAAGAAAGTACGTTTTTGGCACTTTTAAGGCACTTAGGGTCGGAATTTTGAAAAATCGTTTCTTAGTACACCTCCACGCATCAAAACATACACTCTCTATAAATTTCAAGTCTCTAGGACCAGCGGTTTAGGCTGTGCGTTGTCTCTAAGTCAATCAGTCAGTCAGGACTAAGAGTTTTATATATAAGATAGATTATAGGTATATGGTATTTGCGATAGGATATTTATGGCGTATGTATATGTAGGTATATTTATGTATATATGTACGTGTAGGTATGTTCATGTATATGTGTAGGTATATTTATTTATTTTATGCATGTAAGTATAATGTCTATCTATCATTATGAATAGTGTTCATCTACTAAATCTCACTCTCTATAATGCACCTACTAACATATCTCTGCACCACCTTTGGTTGACTGCTAGAGAATGCCTACGGCATTAAGTCCGCCTATGTATTTGTGCAAAAAGTTCAATAAATAAAAAATAAAAAAAATAAAAAAATATTTTTTCCTAAAGAATAAAAATATTTGATCTAACTATTGCTTGAAAATAGGCCAATATTAATTTTATGGTATGTTGTATGGTATGGTATGGTAGGTATGTGAATGGTATGTTAAGAAAACTGAAGTACCTAAACCTAAACTAGCAACTACTGTTTACGTCTTATAGCTATGACGTCACAGCGGCTTGACATTTTCATTTTACAGTGGTTTTAACGTCTGTAGAACATCGAGCTTAATTAAGCTACTATTTCAAATGCCACTTCCCATCGCTGGGAATATTAGTTCGACTGCACTGTCGTTATAGCAAATATTGCATAAACAAATGGGAATTTTGGTTGCTACTCTCTAATTACTTGTTATAGAGTGTGTTAGTGTTATCTATGAAGTTTTTTTTTATGATGGTGTGGCGGTAATGAACGCGGCCGCTACGCAGGAGGCGCGGATTCGATCCCCGCTCAGTGCAAATATTTGTATGCAAGAATATAGCTATTTGCATTAGTGTAGTCAGAAGGGCACGTTAGGCCGTCATTCCCAGTTGCCATACGAACGTCTATGGCAATCGTTACGGGTAGTCGGAGCCCTAAAAAGTTCAACAACTATCGCCAATGGATTGTGGAGGTCAGATGGCAGTCGCTTAACCGAAAATATCGAAATTCAGCCATACCAGCAGTTAGTTTGGAAAGTGCGGACCCCGGACTTCCAGGTGGAAGGTTTGGATGTGACCGAAATTAACGCTAGGAAGTAGAAGAAAAATTCATACAGTCAGTGTCAGAATGATCTTGACTGCAAAGTTTCAAAATGATTGTTTATAGTGGAGATTGATGGCGTTTGGTGGAACTTGCTACACATATTGAATAAAGCACCTCACACTAAAATAATAATATAGACGGAACGTATAGAACCAGCGTGTGAAGCCACATAAAGTGATACTAAAGTAGCACCATTTCGCTCGCACTCGTGCGTGCACACAAAGAGTGTGAGTGAGATGGTGCTACTTTAGTATCACTTTATGTGGCTTCACACGCTGGTTCTATACTTTCCGTCTATATTATAAAGCACTTACTTTTCCACACTTAAAAGCGCTAATTGTGGAAAAGTACGAAAGTGCTTTATTCAATATGTTTAAAAATGATCTTAATACTAAGGTATTAGCAGCAAATCGAACTGTTTTATTGATTTAAATTATTGTCTGAAGGATTTAAACTGAAGTAAACGTGTGTACCAATTATAAGAACAATCAGTCAACAGAAAAGGTGGAATTCCAAGGTATTAAGATCATTTTGAATACTTTGTTCATCAAGATCGATCTGATGCTGACTGTACTTAGTCTATAAATATTTTTAATGACACCATAAATTATTATAATCGTCTTGTAACCTTAACCGCTTGAACGCTTGGGTACTAATTTAACTTCCAAATTCTAGAAAGTGGATCGAGTTGTAGTTCTGAATTTCAATGAAATGCTTAAGGAGGAACTCCTTCCAACTGTAAGTAGTTTATAAACTTTAGGAAATTAATCTTTTTGGTAATACAATGGAATTAACAAAAGGTAGCAATGTTTTTTTTTTCAAATAATCAAATAATCGCCTCAAAGATGTAAATGGTTTTATTGAATACCTACTAACTGTTGCCCAGCTGTTGCGCAGCTCCGTCCGTGTGGATGTCAGTTATTGCGACCAAACATTTCCTAGGGTCTAATATACATATCCAAGTTTCATCAAAATCGGTTCAGTGGTTTTTTTTATATATAGGACACGTCAACTTGACTTCGCCTTGCCTGATGGTATGCTGAAGGCAAAGTATAAGAAAAGAGGGTCGCCATTATAGACACGTACCATGCTACAATGGTGGCACTCAGCTTGACGGCCTCATCAGATGCTTTTTCACGCCGCGCTTAAAGGACCTGGGACTGTAGGAAGACATTGGACATGTAGGTTCAGACATTAAAGCGTAACAGACAGACAGTCGTGTGACAGTCCGTGGCGTAGCGGTAGTGAACGCGGCCGCTACGCAGGAGGCGTGGGTTCGATCCCCGCTCAGTGCAAATATTTGTGTTCATGAAATATGGGTATTTGCATTGGTCTGGTCGTGCCTCGGAGAGCACGTTAAGCCGTCGGTCCCGGTTGCCATAAGAACATCTATGGCAATCGTTACGGGTAGTTGGAGCCCTCAAAAATCCAAAAACAACAGTCTAGCTGCAAAGCTTCGATATCGCCTAATGTTACCATTGGGATGTGGAGGTCAGATGGCAATCGCTACACAGAAAATATCGAGGTCTAGCCAAATCCGTAGTTAAGACTGGCAAAAGCGGACCCCAGACTCCGAGCTGAAAAGCTTCGGATGCGACTGGGAATTAACGCTAAGAGGAAGAAGACAGACAGAGTTACTTCATTACATTCCGCGATATTTTTACGAGTTTCCCACCCGCAACACTAGTACGCTGTTTTAATTTTTTTATTTTAGGTCTCTTTCCAATACAAATTGCATCACATACGCATTTCGGTGATCCGTTTTCATTAAGTTTGAACAAAAAGGCGTTAATGCCCATTCAAATTGCGACTGGGCGGAGATTAAAACGAACAAAATAGATTTCAATTTATTTTCTACTATTCTTAGTAATCTACAGTATCGATGTTTAAAATGAAACCAACTTAAAAAGTAGCTTAATAATAAATAATTTAAACTTAAAATATCTTTTTTAAACAATATCAGGAACCGATATTATTAATATTCACGTTAGGGTTACCTATTTCTTTCTTCTTTGACTGCCTCCGTGGCGTAGCGGTAGTGAACGCGGCCGTTACGCAGGAGGCGCGGGTTCGATTCCCGCTCAGTGCAAATATTTGTATGCATGAATATGAATATTTGCATTGGTCTGAATGTTTCTATGTATAATATGTATGTATTTACAAAAAAAAATGTATGTAAGTATGTTTATCCGCACTCTAGAACCTGTAACACAAGCTAGTTAAACTATGCTTACTTTAGGTCTAGACAGCGCAAAAAAAAAAAGAAAATCTAATACAAGCAATTTAGCTTAGTGTTTTTATTTAATACTACTTGGGTCGCAGACATGCACACGTCCCTCCTGATGGTAAGAGGTTACCGTGGCCTTAGTATTAGGAGTGGGTTCACGTCGGTAGTGTAATGATCAGGATTCAAACCCGGTATCTCCTGATCGTTAGGACGACTTCGTAACCACTAAGCTGCAAGAATTGAGAGCTCATTGAGTGTTGAATAAAACATTGAACTGCCGAATAACTCTCTTACATACTACTGATTCAGATGTTTATTTAAATTGCGTACAGTTACGAAGTGTAACTACCCCTAAGTATGGTAATTTATGTAAACCCGCGTCCAAACGGTCAAGGGTGCCAACTCCCGCCATGCATGCACGGCATTTTAATTCTTTTAAGAACTTCCAAATTGCTATTGTTGATTCATGACTGTAAAACATACTGTGCTTACAATTAAATACATTTACAATGACATTTGGGCAGTAGACACATGAAAATTTGGTAGCAGATGGGGGGGTGGCTAGAGAGGCCACACGGCAACCTCTCGTTCCGGCTGACGCAGATTAACTCCGGGCACGGGTGCTTCGGGTAGTATCTGCATCAGATCGAGAAAGAGCCATTCCAATCCGTGAGGATATTTCGCACGATAAAAAAAAACACATGAAACTTAGTTAAATTCCCACTAGTGCCTCTCTCCAAGTTGCTGCCGCCTACGGGTAACTCCGACTGGTGCGGGAGTTGCTGTATTGAGGATTACTTCGAGATTCTCCACGTGTCTGTTCTTGATCAGCAGAGGGTAAAGTGGATAGTTGACCGGGTATGGTTTCTTCAAGGTTATACCTAGGAGAGATGGTCAGACCACATTTTCCTCCAGTGGACGCAGGCCGATGGGGTGGCGAAATACAAGCTCCTAATTTTCACACCCGAGGGAGCCACATCTATCATTTCAAAAAAAGTTCATAGTCCAGGGTCGGCCGGAGTGCGAGGGAAATTGCCTTATTGAGTATCCTTACACCCTGGTTATTTAGACTCGAGACTGAATGTGGTTTTAATCGGTTCGAGTCCAACATAAGCACCCCTGCTGGTTGTAGGGGATGTCCGTGGGAATTACCTCACGAAAAACGGTAAGTACTACTACATAGTACCTAATTCAGGCCCGTATTCTCGAATGGTACTCAGTTATAAATCACGATTTATCTGAGGACAGATTCCCTAGACAATCTGTCAACTCTGTCAATCTGTCTATTCAATCTGTCCTCATACAAATCGAGATTCAAGACTAGGTCGTTCTAGACCTTAGAGTGACTCGACTTTGATTTCTTAATCCTGTTAAGTAGACTCATGACAAATGTTAATCTTAACTGATGGTGGAATCGACTCTTGGAATTTATTACTTTTAGCTACAGATAGCTGCCTCGGATTTGCACCGGTGCAATTTGATTTACCGATTTTTCCAACTGTGCCAACCGTTTGAACATTCGTTGTGTGGCTAGGAAGGAGTTAGCGGAATTTAGAATACGTATTTATAGTCTAACATTTGCATTTGAAGCATCGATCATTACGTGGAAGAACTTTTTACTGCAGAGCTCTGCAAAGTTAAAATTTATCCTACATTTAGTAACGTGTGGTTCCTATCCCATCTTTCATTTTTTCATGTTATTATTATACTTTCACGAAATAAGGTACTAAATTAATCTTAATCGTACGATTTCACCGCCATCTAGCGCCACGAAAAACATCTTTTAAACGTGTTATATAACGTGAGGTCCATCGTTGCCAAACTTTATTAGCTAAAAAATAATTACATAACACAATACAATACATTTTTTAATATTATCGTGTGATACGGATGTTACACAGAACCCTAAAATGAAACTCCTGCTCACACTTGTACGTTATTCTTTTACCTTCGAAAAGCTGTGAGTAAAAAGACGTCGACGTCGGAGCCGATAAAATTTTTAATAAAAGATGTTCCGCCGGTCCCGAACTTACATTCAGGCGGTGTCTGCTCAATACTCGGTTCTCGCGAAAATGTTCCGCTTCCTACGTAATACATTTTAATATAAGTATATGGAACAGGTAACAATATTTCCGGGTGGAAATATTTATTTAGCTCTTCTGAAGCTAGAGATTCGCATGTCATAATAACTTTTACTGTACTGCCCCCCTAGACAACCCCATGTGGTTCCCTTCATGTGAAGAAGACATGAATGAAATATAGCGCCGACTAATAATAATTGTGCAATTTTCTGTAATTTCTGTAAATCTAGGCACACCTTTATTTCAATCAAAATATATCCCACTGTTTTTCATTCAAAAGAAAATATAGAAAACATAAAATATTGTTGGTCTGACAGATCAATGCGCAACTAAACGGAGGTTACAAACCATTGCGTTAACCTCTCACAAAGAAAACAAATAAATTCAAAGCATTCACACTCAGTTCTGCATCAAAAAGCTAAGAAAACTATTGCCATAAGCAATAAATTCGCTTTAACGTTAGCAAAGGAAATTGTATTGCCACCGCAGAGCTGTTAATATTATAGCGATATACGACTCGCGGAGGCATTTGTGACCGCCACTTTAAATAGGTTTGAATTAATCATCTAGCTAGCATCTGCAAACTATGTGGTGTTACGTTTGTTTACGGACACCTCGGTGTGGTGTAAAGCATCGTATACACTAGACAACATTTTTGATGTGCGTCATGTTGCACAGCGTTGTCTAACGGAGGCCGCACACCAAAGCCGCCTTGGTTCCCGGCAGAGTAGAATTTGGACCACCCCATCTCTTCCTATGCGGTATCATACAAGGCGACTGTTTAACATCAGTTAAATACAGCCCAGACTCAGTCTCAGTTGCATGGTTTGAGTCAACAATAGTGCCCGGAATATGGCAATAGGCTCACCCCCTATAACGTAAAACCGAATACAATGATTGGTGAAATGTGGGTGCTAACTCTAACCCTCCGGGGATAAAGGCGTGATTAAATGTATGTATGCACACACCCAAGTAGCAAATTTGCCCACATTTACGCAGAAAATGCTTCTTGACATTGACATTTTTCTTGGCTATTTTGCTGTGTGCGCAGCAAATACTGATTTGATGTGTGGTCTACAAGGACGCATGGCAACATGAATGATGCGTTGTCTGTCCATGCATGAACAGTCTAGCATAGTGGTGATTTCAGTGAATACGTCTTCATTTGACAATATTTTATGCTCAACTGCATATTGCATGGAAATAAATAATAAACAGTTGTTGAGAAATGTTGCCGGTTTTGTTGCGTGTCAATTGTTACAAGATGTGCGTCAATTGTTGCCTAGTGGGTACGAGGCTTTAGTAGTAATATATTGCTACTACTTTATGTACCTACGTGCTTCCGATTTAACTGATTCTATTTTCAGAAGAATGTGTAGTGAGAGAAAGGTTTATAAAGGTTAACACAGTATTACTTTTAATTTGTTTGTGTCGTGTATACCAGTTGTAGTAACGTAAATCCTCAATGACGTCATTAATCTTGTTTTGTTTATTTCTGTATTATATAAGGTGTTAGCAGTTCTTTAATGTAACTAAGCACTGTATTTCTATAATCTAAAACAGCAAGCTGGTATGGGCTGGATGCGCAAGGTGGAGGATCGGGTGCTATGTTACACATTGGGAGAGGATTTCAGCAGTGGATTTCCATACACTGATTGACTGAACTAAGCACTTTGCTGGTGCTTTTTTGTTCTCGTAGTTTTTTTTAAATTTCTGTTGATTAAAAAGATAACTTGTGAAAAATAGTGTCACACAAGGCAACAAAGACAACTGACAGGTTATGTGCATCACACTTATTCCGTAGTATACCTAGTAGAGTAGCTTACACGTTCGTTAGGTCATTTTTGCTGTAAAAACGAGCATATTGTGCGTACTATAATTTTTAATAATTATTATTTATTTTAATCTTTCCTTTCGGAGTTCGGGGGTAGCGGCTATCGTAAAGTCAAGACAAATTGAATATTGAAAAAGTAGTGTTTGTGTTTCTGTTTGGACTTGATATTACTGCTCGGATAATGATTTGATCTAGGACTGTATACTAGAGCTATATTGTATTTCCTTAATATCCTTAATATGGTCCTAAGTATGGTATTAATGTGGGTGTTAATTCACCTCTGCCTAACCCTTCGGGGATAAAGGCGTGAGTGTATTATGTATGTATGTATGTATGCAAGTATGGTATTTAATTCCTTACTGTTCATAAGTAACGTAAATTATAATATTTCGATATTGTATAGGTACATGATTAATGTATCGGAAATACGTAATTTCCGATACATTAATAATGTACCTATATAAAAACTGTCACCACTAAAATAGATTGTCTTCTTACAAAATATAATGTGATTATTTTCGGCCAAGCTACACAATGAACTGTGACAAAATTGGTGGTCATATTTAATGTTGTTTTTGCCAAATATAAGACGCTTTTAGGCGGGTGTTCAGTCATTTGTGCTATTGTGCGTACGATTTTGGGCCTATTGTAGCCGTAGAGAGCCCTATTGTGTCGGTAGTAGTTCCCGGCCTCAAGATACGTGACTACCGTCGAAAGTGCATATTAAGGGTGCTTCAACAAATGGTGTGTATTGTCTATGTAGGTTTTATGTACGGATAACTTTCGTGATATCTTTTTGTAGCATTCTTTTAGTACTGGTGGGGGATATTATGATTGTTGCGTGGTGAATTAACACTAATATAATGACAATGGATTACTTTGTTTATTGTTGATTTTGGAAACTTTTGTTTCAGTTAGGTTAAATATTATATTTACTTAAGTTTTCAAAGATTACAAATTGTAGAGTTCTGGATTCTGGAGTTAGACTAGTCGGTCTTTTGAGGGTGAAGTAAGTCGCAGGGGCCAGTCCCGTCTTGAGTATTCACTTTTTCCAACATACATGCATACATACATACATATAATCACGCCTTTATCCCCGGAGGGTTAGGCAGATGTGAATTATCACCCACATTTCACCAATCATTTTATTAGGTCCCACGTAATAGGAGTGAGCCTATTGGCGTATTCCGGGCGCTTTTGTTGACTCGAGCCATGTATCTGAGGCTGAACCTGGGCTGTATATATCTGTTTGATATAAACAGCCCTATCCCTTAGTCGCCTTGTACGACACCGCAAGAGAGGAGATGGGGTGGCCCAAATTCTACTCTGCCGGGAACCACGCGGCAATCCATTCCAATTTTCCAATCTAAATTGATTTAAATGTAGTATGTCTATACTAATTGATTTACTATTTAATTAAAGAAAATTAGTATTTAATATTTAGATCTATCTACTTGTACTTTGTTGAACAGTGCAAACCTAAGGACTGTTGCCTCTATAACAGAATTGTAGTTTGTAGTTGAACCGAGAGGCTAACGTTCGGTGTTCACTGAACTTTGCAACTAATTAGTACCTAGTGGAGTATGCAGTGTATAAATAAATTGTCGACCGAGACAACGGACTGAAACAAATCTTCATTTGATTACTAATTCAAGAGTTAGGATAGTGTTTTAGTGAGAAATACAATAAATACAGCCTCTGTGGCGTCTACATCAATGGCAGTCGTCACGGGTAGTTGGAGCCCTAAAAAATCCAACAACAACGGTCTAGCTGCAATGCTTCGATATCGCCTAATCACCATAGGATTGTGGAGGTCAGATGGCAATCACTCCACGGAAAATATCGAGGTCTAGCCAAATCTGCTGTTAAGAATGGTAAAGCGGACCCCAGACTCCGAGAAAGCTTCGATGCGACGGGGATTTAACGCAAAAAAAATGTAGATAATAAATATATAGTGTTGTGACAAAAGTAATGTAGTACCTACCTACGAGGAGCACATGAACAAAGTTTCTCAGCCTCAACAGGAACCATGCCCACCTGGCATGGCCAATATGCCCACCTGGCATATTGATTTCCTTATTATTGTTCTAGGTTCGTCTATTTGAACGCGCAGCGGGCTATGGAGCGAGCTATTCTTGGAATTTCTTGGCAAGATATAATTAGCAACGAGGTCATCCGACCAAAATTGCCGATATAGCTCACTGAATAAGCAAGCTGAAGTGGCAGTGGGCTGGCCACATCTGTCGAAGGACAGATGGCCATGTGAGTAGACGAGTCCTAGAGTGGAGACCGTGAGAAGAAAAACGGATGGTGGGACACCCTCTAACTAAATGGATACCGAAAAAGGTGACTTAGACAGACTGGATGCGGAGGGCGGAGGATCGGCAGACGTGGCGTACATTGGAAGAAGCCTATGTTCAGCAGTGGGCTAATTGCATGATTGATTGATTAGCGAAGAAGCTAATTTGTAATAGAAATAAAGTGTTGACCATGGTACAGTCAGCATCAGATAGATCTTGACAAGCAAAGTACTGAAAATGATCTTAATGCCTTGGTTTTACCCCCTTTCTGTTGACTGATTGGTATAATATTTGGAACATACTTTTAGTTTGGACAATAGGTAATGCAATTTAAATCAATAAAACAGTTTGATTTGCGCTTAATACATCGGGATTAAGATCATTTTGCGACTTTGCAGCCAAGATCGTTCTCACGTTGACTGTATTTTATTTGAAGAAAACCATCGAATCGAAACTGTCGAATCGGAATCGATTCGCCAGAAGAAGAAGAATTGGTTTAACGATAGTAGTGAAGACTTCCACTCTAGATAGTGGAACGAAATTACTCTTATGGACGGATTTAGGGCTGAGCAGACATAAATTAAAAAAAAAATACTATTCAACCGTATTTTTACATTGTGTTAGGATAATAACTTCATTCACATCTAATCTATTATATTATTACTCAAATAAACTTAAAGTAATTTACTAATTTCCAAGCACGTAGTTAATATTGTAACAAAAATCATATTACGTGTAACTTTCCCACAACATATTAAAACATGTTCCCCAAATTGTTCCGATTGAGCAACTTTGCCCATTACTTGTTGTTCCGCGAGATACGAACCACTTAATATGGGAACAATGTTCCGAAAGCCGTCCTGCTATCATTAACACATGCACTCGAATTACTGAGAGTGGCACATTATCGGAACAAACTTCCCAAATGTATAGCAAGTTAATCGGGTAAAGGACATAATGTGTATTGGAGTTAATGGTATAATTACCATGTATTGTTTAGAATCTTTATTATATTAAGAAATTACAATTACAATTATTTACGTAAATACATTACTAAAATAAAAACAATACCAATCAATATCTTCTTCTAATATATAAAAATCAATGCCACTTTTCGTTGATAGTTTATAACTCAAGAACGGCTGAACCGATTTGGCTAATTTTAGTCTTGAAATATTCGTGGATGTCCAAGGAAGGTTTGAACGGTGAGAAAATAGGTGCAGCGGGAACGGGAAAAATATGGCGGTACAAAGTTCGCCGGGACAGCTAGTAATATATAAAAATCAATGCCACTTTTCGTTGTTATTTCATAACTCAAGAACGGCTGAACCGATTTGGCTAATTTTAGTCTTGAAATATTCGTGGTTGTCCAAGAAAGGTTTGAAGGATGAGAAAATAGGTGCAGTGGGAACGGGAAGAATATGGCGGTACGAAGTTCGCCGGGACAGCAGCAGCTAGTATACCTATATACAAAGCTGCAGGTTTAGGCCCGTTTAGGCGTAAAAAAATTCCTCCCCATCGACGTCAACTAGTAGGGTGGCCAGAAGGCTGGCGGCATTGCCACGTTGAATGGCAATGCCAATCCTTTGTGCAAGGAATAAACCAGCCCTCTGGTCACGGTGTATTGTTTTGTTTTGATATAATAAATGAATGGTGAAGTTAGAATGGTCAGTGCAGAAGACGAAGCAGGCCAGCCTTCGGTCTTCCAACTGACAGCACAAAAATTCTGAGCTTTGGCTATCCTACTCACCGACAGGTATACCTACATACCTACAATACGAGGTTATTATGGTCGCGGTATTCTGTAGGGCAAAGGTACTTCCCCAGTCGCTGCTTAATTGTGACGGAAATACCGTCGTGTGCTACCACCGTAGGGTTTATAGATCGATGATATATCTTTGGAGGGTTGGCAGGAGTGAATAACACATTTACATTAACCAGGAACAACTTTACGTGGGCTTCATGCTTGTCTGCCACCTGAGTAGTATATATTTTTGTACAGATTTTATCACCGAACGATAGCCAAACGGATAAATCAAATAAATCGCGATAGAATCCATTAAAATAGTTATATTTCAATAAATTAGTTTCAAAAAAATAGTTAAGTTTGAAAAAACAAAATATATAAATATTTAAAAATATACATACATACATACATACATACAATCACGCCTTTATCCCGGAGGGTTAGCCAGAGGTGAATTAACACCCACATTTTACCAATCATTGTATTAGGTCCCACGTAATAGGGGGTGAGCCTATTGCCGTTTTTCGGGCACTATTGTTGGCTCGAGCCATGTATAGGCTGTGTCTGGGCTATATATATCTGTCTGATGTTAAACAGCCCTATCGCTTAGTCGCCTCATATGACACCGCATGGGAGGAGATGGGGTGGCCCAAAATTCTACTCTGCCGGGAACCACGTGGTTTAAAAATATACATAGAATATAATTAATGTCCTCCATCAATCGTATAATTTAACGAGATTTTCACACAAAATACTTGCATCACTCAATGGTAAGCTACTGTAAGTAATGTGTGTGCCAGACGGCGGCCAAACTATTTGCTGGTACATTTTGTAGGTACTGCTAATCGGAGCAGTCGATTTACAGGGCTTAGGGCTAATCGTGTGTAGTTAAGATCGGCATGCCGAAATTTATCGAAATATCGAGTGTTTCTAGGGTTGGAAATAATTCTAAATTAAGTTTGTAAATATTTGAAAAATAGGTGTAGAAACACAGTAGGTACTGGTTCTTAAACTCTCGTTGATAAGGTTAACTTGGGACCTCTTAGATCTTGACACAACAAAATGTGGAAGTTCGTGAAACTATTTGGATGTTTTTCACTTCATTTCGCTAAAACGGCTGAACGAATCTGGCTAAAATTTGGCACAAAGATAAATTGTTGCCAGGAATAACACAAGTTTCTTTTTATCTCCGGAAAAGGTTTCCCTGGGTTGCGAAAATGGGATTAGAATTCCACGTGGTTGCAAGTGTGAGCATCAGTCTCTATAATAAAGGTATGATATGAGCAGCAGATACAGCGTACCCATTACTTGTTAAACTCTGATACAGATAAAGGGGACCATTGAGAAGTCGCAATGAATTACGCGCGTGTGCTGCGTGCGTCTTCAGCAGGCACATGCTGTAACTTGCATCTCGAATGATCGAAGTGAGCTCGATAGCTGAATCCGCGGTGATTGGTCAATTTCGCGAAATTGACCAATCACCGCGCCTACAGCTATCGAGCTCACTTCGATCATTCGAGATGTTTGTTACAGCATGTGCCTGCTGTTCTCGTATGCGGTCGGCTATTACCTTAATACTGTAAGTAAAGTATCATATTTTACTCTCAATTGTTCTGTTTAAATAGAAACTAAACACAATTCAATGAATCAGCTATCAATTCATCCCAAACGTAATGCCCGCATGGCACAAATTACTGCCTCGTGTATCACAGCCCGAACTCGTTTGATTTAGTACCGATGTTAGTGACAACACTCGCAGCTACTGCAATTTGTCCCGCAATAAATACATTGGGATAGTTACGACGTTAGGTCACTAATCTGGGTTACATTTTTAATGTGGGGACGACATCAACTAAGGGTTAGGTTATTTTTTTATATAGTACACATCAATTTGACTTCCTCTTGCCTAATGGAAAGCTGAAGCTAAAGTGTCGGGAAAGAAGGTCACCATTATAGACATGTGGCATGTTACAGTAGTGGTTATGTTCGAGTTGGAACTCATTTTAGAAAGCGAATGATATTCTTAAATGTTTAATATAAAGGAAAAGTATCTAAGACATCTATTGAAGCTGTCAAGTTCCTATTATTATTTTCCAGTATTAGGTTTGTTATACTTACCTACATATTAAATTAACACTACAAACTATTATTACTGAAATAAACTAAATTAAATAAATAAAATATTTAGGTATATGCATAATGCGTCATGAAATTCGTCCACATTTCCTCCATTCCTCTTACATATTGGTAAACAACTAAATTATTATTCTTGGGCTACTCTAAAGTAAAAGTTAAAAAACTTACTTTATTTATGGAGGTCGAAATTCATAATGCATAATGTATAGTCAATGTACCCGTGGGACCCTTATTTCTACCCAACTAAGGGTGCAACGGGCAATCCGCAGTTAGACTGGTTAAGCGGACCCCAGACTCCGAGGTTAAAGCTTCGGATGCGACTGTGAATTAACGCTAGGAGGAAAGGGTGCAACGGGTACATTGATTATTAAATTTGGGAGAAGGTCTAACGAGACCCAAAAATGAGGTCGAACCAGTGTCTGAATAGGGTGTAAAGTTCAAATTAGGACGTCGAACGGGTTACGTACAATAGTATATATTGGCTGACGGTAGGTGGATTTCGTAGTCACCTAACTTCAACCAAGATATACTATAAGGATATAGCTATTAATGAAAGAGTTGTTTTATTTCAAAACATGATTTAGTACTGGCAGCACATAAATCTGCCACAATTTGTCCTCCAACATGCTCACATGTTCCACTCACATGTCTTACGACTCCCTGGTGATTATAATGTCTACAGGATTTTTCACGCTACTTTTACTTTTGCCATTTACGTCAGTATCGTATAAAAATATCTACATCCGCTACGAGAAGGCAGATTTTATAATGTGAACGACTGATTTGGTGAACCATAATAGGAAATTTTGGTTACAAAAAAGGGGAACTAACTTAGAACTTGTATTGCGACAAAATAACACTAAGTAAATACACGCCATAACAGTGTAGGTTAAACATTCTATCTATCAAGGTATCTAATAACGGCAAGTGAGATCGAAAAAATATATAATAATATAAATCAATTATTACCGAGGCTGAAAGAAAAACTAATAGCATATTTTCCAAATAAAAAACGCCTTTATAGCAACAAATGATAAGTAATAAGAAGCGTTTCAATGCTAACTAATTGAGAAGTAATCTTTAAACAAACCATGAAAAATTTCAAACTTAAGCGTCCGAATCGAATTTCATTACTTTAGATCGAAAATTGTTTTCAATATTTAGAAGAGTTCTTGGGGCTCAGTTTATTTCAACTCTTTTAATAGAGACACCCAAACCTATCAAGTTATAATGAAAATACTGGAAAAATGATATTGCAAGCAGATTTTTTTTGAGAATACTGGCTTGTTGCTTATGAATCCGCCGAGTTATTAGCTATTATAAGTACGAAGTGCCTAGTATTACTGAATGAAGGTTTATCATACAATTCGTGATTCCCATTCACATATTAGATGTTTTTACTTAGTTATTTCACATTTTAAGTGTAGTGACACGTGTAGTTACAAGTATATCTGATTTAGCCATTTTATAGGCTAAATTACTACTACTTACACTTCATATAATTTGTTTTTCTTTATCTAATGTGTACATTTAACTATTAAAACATCCGAAAAGAATCAGATCTGGTTTGTGCTCAGATGAACTATTTGACATGATGCCCACAGCTACATTCTATCATTGCACCTCTCGCCACAGGCAGGAAATTCATCCTCACACATTGCATCCGGAAACGGTGCGCACTGTGCGGTATGAAAGGAACTTCATCCCTCGCACACTCAAGTTGTGGAATGAACTTCCTGCGGTGGTTTTCCCAAGCGACTACAATATGGGGTTCTTCAAGAAGGTTATTAGAAGGTTTCTTCAGGGTCGGCATCGCGAATGTGACGCCCCTGGTGTTGCTGTATACGTCTATAGGCCACGGTCACCAATTCCCACCAGATGGGACGTGTACTTGTCTGCCACCTAAGTGGTATAAAAAAAATCATAAAATAAATGTCTAGTGGTTGTAAGATGATACTAATACTTAATATTCTCTCCGTAACGCAAAAATTCACCATAAAGTCACCACAAAATATGACACCACATAAAATGTATTTCGTCTAGGTAATCTTTACTGCCCAAATACCCAATCTAGATCGTAAACCCGTCGGCAAACTCTCTGAGGGTACACTATCAATAATATTGAAGTATATTTTAAGGAATAAATGTTACCATCAATGTGTATAATACGGTATTGTATGCAATGCCTAGGCAATGTATACATCCACATAAATATTATAAGTAAGTCATTATTAATGGATTGAAATTACGGTTAAGTTGGCCTTACGACCGAGAGGTCCCAGGTTTGAATCCTGGCCATAACACTGCTGACTACTGACGTGAACCCATTCCCTTAATGTTATTAATTTCGGTTACTAAAATTCTTAAAAAAAACTAAAAGCTGTATTAACATGAATACCGAATGCACAACCGGTAATGTATTAAATATTATCAAGAAACTTAAATAGTGGTTATAAAAAAAGCAATCACGAACGCTAATGCATGAGCTCAGCTTCGCCTTAGCCTTCTAACCTTTAACTATCTGAGTCGGGGATTAGGTTATAAGGTTTCGTGA